>CM020983.1:21073337-22327837 GCA_010134655.1 Fragaria nilgerrensis
TGAAACTCTGGCCATTCAAGGTTGTTGAAGGTCCTGCTGAGAAGCCAGTGATTGTAGTTGCCCACAAGGGCGAAGAGAAACAGTTTTCTGCTGAAGATATTTCATCTATGGTTCTTGCAAAGATGCGGGAGATTGCTGAGGCCTATCTTGGTTCACCTGTGAAAAATGCAGTTATCACTGTCCCTGCCTACTTCAATAATTCACAGCGTCTGGCTACACATGACGCTGCAGTCACTGCTGGCCTAAGTGTGATGCGTATCATCAATGAACCAACTGCAGCAGCCATCGCTTATGGACTTGACAGAAAGGGCGGCTGGTACAGCAAGAGAAATGTGATGATATTTGATTTTGGTGGTGGTACATTAGATGTGTCATTGCTTACCATAGGTGATGGTATATTCGAAGTGATGGCTACAGCTGGAGACACTCACCTTGGAGGTGAAGATATTGACAACAGATTGGTGAGCTATTGTGTTGAGGAATTCAAGAAAAAACACAATCTAGACATCACTGGAAACTCTAGAACTCTTAGAAGGTTAAGAAATGCGTGTGAGAAAGCAAAGAGGAGATTGTCATTTGCGTCTATAGTTGACATTGAAATTGATTGTTTGGATTTCTATACAACTATCACTCGGGCCAAGTTTGAACAACTCAACAAAGATGTGTTCGACAAGTGCATGGAGCCTGTGAAAAAGTGTTTAAGCGACGCTGAAATGGAGATAAGTGATGTCCATGATGTGGTTCTTGCGGGTGGCTCTTCCAGAATTCCGAAAGTGCAAGAACTATTACAAGATGTCTTCAAAGGGAAGGACCTGTGCAAGGGAGTTAATCCAGACGAGGCAGTCGCCTATGGAGCCGCGGCTCATGCTGCAGTTTTGAAAGGGCATGAAGATCGGAAACTTCAAGGCTTTGCTCTCTTGGATGTCACCCCTTTGTCACTAGGGATGGAGAGTTGCAAACTTGATACTCTCGAGAAGTACATGAATGTCGTGGTCCCAAAGAACACCAGAATTCCTGTTATGAAGAGGAAAATTGTAACAACTATTCATGACAACCAAAAGTCGATCGTTTTCCAAATATATGAGGGTGAGAGCAGAGTAGCTAAAGAGAATAACTTTCTGGGCGAATTTACCCTCGGGGACATTCCTCTGGCTCCCAAGAATGTTCCTAAGTTCAGTGTGTGCTTTGATATTGATGCAAGTGGTATCCTGCGCGTCTCTGCGGAGGACATGACTACTGGGCAGAGGAAAGAGATTGCCATCAATGGTGACAGAAGAAATTTGGGAATTGAGAACATGAGTCTTAGTGACAGTCGGTAGTCTTTATTATTGCTAAGTTATTTGCAGTGCATTTCCCATACTGATGGACCTCCCTTGTTTTTGTTTGTATTTTGCCACCATAACTATGAAAGAAGTCTTGGTTTTGAGTTATAAGGGTTGCACTTTGCGGCACATAGCTCTAGTACCCCTAAACTTGGTGTTTTAGACACAAAAGGTTATAGACTTGATTGATCAAAGAAACAAGTCGAGAAAGAAGCAGGTAGAGAGGAAGGTACCACTCATTTGCTTAATCCATCAAACTGATCAACGTATGGTTCTTCAATAAATCAAAAGGTCAATAAATAATCCCATTCTACTAACCTTATTGTATACAAGCACAAAACTACCACTACTCATATGAATCATTGTTATGCTTGATTGCCCTCTAATCACTTAAGATTTCCCTTTAACAAAGCATACATACACGAACTCGATCATCTTTCAAGTTTTCTCTCCCAAGTGTAAGTTCTGTAATATGAAGGGAGTCAAATGGTTGGAGAATGGAGACCTTGGTCAATTTAGGGTATCACCTATAAAGAAAGAATGAGGTGTCGAGCACTCATTGGCTACATTTCTTTGGCTTTTTTTGTTTTTCATTTTTGTATTTTTAGGGCTGTTTTCATTTCTCAGAGCGCCAAAGTTAAAGCGGGATAGGAAAAAGAGAGAGAAAAACCCAAATGGTTTGAGAGCATAAAAAGATGGAGGGCAGTGAAAAGACGCTCTGGTTTAGGTTTACTCTGCTCACACTCACAGATCGTTAAAAACTCAACAGGTTCCTGCTTAAAGGTAAGGCCTTTCGTTCTCTACTGATTAAAGGTAAGAACTTGGTGGTAAGAACTTGGCCTTTCGTTCTCACGTCTGCCACTTTCTTCTCCAGTTGATTCCGGCCGTTTCCGGCCACCACACTCCACCAAAACGTTCCTTTCCTCTTTCTCTTCAAAACCCCTCAATCAATAACCACATGCAACCCTCAACAAAGGAGATCAACGGAGAAGAAGGTGTTACTGTTTGGCGAGTTCTTGGCATTTCCGGCGACCAATTTCGATTCCGATGGTAATCCGGCCCTCAACAAATCTTTTGTGTTTTCAATAAGAGCTAAGGAGAGGATCCTAATCTGATTTGTAAGGTAATTTCAATAACCATATTTCTGTGTTTATGGGTTGTTTCGATGTTGAGTTTTCCTGCAAGCCATGGTTATGGCATCGCCTCCACTAACTGGTTCCGACGTCGCTCGGTCCCCTTGCGTGCTTCACGTGGTTGACGACGCCATGGCCCCACGACTCGGGCTGAGCTGGCAGAGGAAGGCCTGGGTCATAGGTCTGACTCAGGCGAAGACCCAACGAATGCCTAGGTTAAAGAAATTTCAAGGGTGGAGGGAAGGTTTTTTTGGCTGGGTCTTCGTTTGACATGGTAAAGGCCTGGGTCTTGTTTTTAGGGTAAGGGTGGACTTGCTCTGAGGAGCCTTATCGTCGGGAGGTAACTTCCCCAAATTTTTACATTGGCTGTCACATCTCTCATACGTGAGAGTGTGTACAAAGGAATCTACCAAAATAAGTCACAAGGGGGTAGGAAAACACATTTTCTTGTAATAAGGAATGTTGATTTAAGGTTGATCACCTGGATCGAGACCCAAACGTTACCGAAAATAGGTGAATTTTGTTGCATAATTGTATTTAACTATACTAATCACATCAGACGGTCAAAATTTAATTTTATGAATTTTAGTCATTTGAATCCTAACGTGCATACTAATGTGATATAACGTGTTTAATAGGTTTTATGTAAGTGTACATCTTTGTAAAGAAACTATATATTGCCAATAAAATTTTGAAAAATCGGTCGTAGGTTGTAGTATGTATAGTGGAATACGGTTATTGTACAAAAATCATATTTTTGTTAATGTTTGGAGCTCGATTAATGCGATTAACCCTATTTGTGCGTATTTTCTCTTATGGGAGAGAATCCTATCGTCGGGAGGTAAAATTCTCCTAATTTTTACATCGGCTGCTACATCTCATCTACGTGAGAGTGTGCGTACGGAAGAGTCGACCGAATTTCTAACTTTTGATAAATTTAATTACTGTTTTTTACCAATCTATATCCTTTTAGAAGCCATTCTAATGAGGACCCTTAAGTTGAGGACTTTTGGGCTTATCCCACCTTTCGATCTTATATCCACATCTTAACAGTTCAGTTTATAGGTATTTATGAGTAGATCATTTCTCCAAATTTTCAGCTATATTGAAAATTGTTAAGGCATTCATAAGTGTGATTTATCAATTATGAACTTGAACGGTTCATATTTAACAGATTTGGTTCGTCCATTAATTTGATCTGTTTGTTATCTTAACGAACACCAATTTAGTTGAAAATTTGTAGAAATGATCTACTCATATAAACCTAAAAACTGAACAGATGAGATGTCAAAATGTGATAAAAAAATAGATTTTTTAAACCATAAACTAAAAAGTCCTCAACTAGTCTTTAACTAAAGAGTCCCGTTAAAAGGCTCCTCGATACTTTGAAATTATTTTTTTTTTACTATTTTCTGATTTTTTTTTACTATACTTTAATTACTCATTTCCTTCGTTTAATCTGGACCATTGGTCCAAGCTATTTAAACGAAAGAGAGGTCAGTGAGAGAAACAGAGGCGCAGCCGCACCGGCTGGCAGTCACTCCGCCGCCGTCGTGCTGCCGCTTGACGATCGACGACCACCACTTTACTCGTCTCTCTCCCCTTTTTCTATCCCTGCCACCGAATCCAACATGCAACCACCATCCATAGAAAACCCTAAATTCCCAATTCTGCAATTTCCGGCCAAGTGTTCCATCTCCGGCGAGTTCCTGCTTCCCAAAGCTAAACCACATTTCTCATTTGATTTTCGAGCATCTTTAGACTTCGATTTGTAGTGTGGAATCGATGTACTTGATCACAATCGGAGCAAATGACTGCAATTCTCGATCCGCACAGCAATTTGTTGTCGGTGCAGACACGGTGAGAGAAATCGGAGCCCTGGCCGGATTCGGATAATCCGGCAGATACGAAGGCGATTGGATCGATGCGAAATACGATGGGTATGGAATTGAGAGCTGGGCTAGAGGGAGCAGTGATCGAGGCACGGTTATGGGGTTATAGATTTTACACAGGCGATTCGTATTCCCGGGGAGTGGTGTAATGGGTCGACTGTCTGGAAAGGTAATTTCGTTTTTACTGCAGTTTTTTTTTTGTTTTTCGTCTGCAATCGCTTCGTCTTACCAACGCTGCTAACAGACGTTAAACCCACGTGAACGGTTCAAGTGCACGGTGGTGCACTGAATCCGGAGGTGTTATTCTAGTTTGAGAAACAAAGAGAATTTGGGAACGTAATAATTCCGCTACCTTTGTTCCCCCTTTTCTCGTAGATTCGTCAATACAGACATGTTATTGTGAGCAATGTTGCATTTTGAGTTTATATGTTTATCAGTTCGTAGCAATTCTGCAAAGTGAAAATGTAATCAATCATCCTTCTGCATTCTCCATGATTTGCCTTTTATCTGATCGTGTTTCTCGTTTGTTCTCCAGCTTTTGAGATGAGTCTGGGGGAAAACGAAGGCCATGCCATTGGGATTGATCTTGGACAACATATTCATGTGTGGCAGTGTGGAAACACGACCATGTGGAAGTCATAGTGAATGACCAGGGCAGCAGAATGACTCCATCTTATGTTGCTTTCACTGACACTGAACGATTGATAGGTGATGCAGCATATAACCAAGTCATCAGAAACCCTGCAAACTCAATCTTCAGTAAGTTTATTGTCACATCCATTATTGCGGTTAAATACCCTAACAGTATATTTAGAAATTAGAGAGTAATTCTTTAAGAACATGGAATCATAAATCGTACTTTTCTAACTTTGACATGCATAGTCTACATCTCTAAGGATATAAACTATCGTAATGATTGATAACAGATTTTCCTGACATCAATTTGATCAAGAAATATGCTTACAACAAGATGTTCTTACTCATCTTCAGGAGTTCTGCATCTATTACTAAACATGCATACATGCTTATTTATGTTGTCTAGTTAACCGACTGTATTATGCAAAGATAACATGTCATAAAAGCAAAATAGAACATTCTTCATACTAGCAATTCGCTTCACTGTAGTTTTTGTGATAAATCATGTGGCATATGGATGATGTTAAATGTTTTTATTTAACATCATTAATGTAGATCTAACATGGTTATTATTTCGTAACAAATCTTGTATATCAGCTAATTAAAACTTTACACTGATTCCACTCTTTTCGAAGTTTCTCTCCATGGGCTCAATATGATTTAGTTTCTAACTATGGTATCAATTTGCAGATGCAAAAAGGTTAATGGTAGAAGATTCACTGATGCAATTGTTCAGAACGATATGAAACTCTGGCCATTCAAGGTCATTAAAGGTCCTGCTGACAAGCCCATGATTGTGGTTACCGAAAAGGGTGAGGAGAAACAGTTTGCGGCTGAAGAAATCTCATCCATGGTTCTTGGAAAGATGCGGGAGATTGCTGAGGCCTTTCTAGGCTCAACTGTGAGGAATGCAATTATAACTGTCCCTGCTTACTTTAATGACTCACAGCGTAAGGCTACTAATACTGCTGCTGTCACTGCTGGCCTAAAGGTGATGAGGCTTATCAACGAACCAACTGCCGCAGCTATTGCTTATGGGATCGACAATAAAGTTGGTTGGTATAGCAAGAGAAACGTGATGATATTTGATTTAGGTGGTGGCACTATAGATGTCTCACTGCTTACTATAAGTTATGGTCTCTTTGAAGTGAAAGCTACAGCTGGAGACACCCATCTAGGAGGGGAGGACTTCAGTAACAAAATGGTCGATTACTGCATTGAACAGTTCAAGAAGAAGCATAATGTGGATGTTAGTGGAAACTCCAGAGCTCTTAGAAGGTTAAGAAATGAATGTGAGAAGGCAAAGAGGAGGCTTTCATCTACAACTACGACAGACATTGAAATTGATTGTCTGTATCTTGGTCATGATTTCTACATAACTATTAGCCGTGCCAAATTTGAACAACTCAACATGGAGTTCTTTGATAATTGTATGGATCCTGTGAAGAAGTGTTTGAGAGATGCTAATATGGACATAAGCAGTGTCGATGATGTTGTTCTTGCTGGTGGCTCTTCTAGAATTCCCAAGGTGCAAGAGCTATTACAGAATCTGTTTCAGGGGAAGCAATTGTGCAAGAGCATTAATCCAGATGAGGCTGTGGCATATGGTGCCGCTGTTCAAGCTGCCAGTTTAAGTGGAAAGATCTTCAACCTTCAAAATTTCATTCTCTTGGATGTCACCCCTCTGTCACTTGGGGTGGAAACTTTAGTGTCAAGTACTGGAGATAGACATTTCATGACAGTCGTGGTCCCAAGAAACACAAGAACCCCAGTCATGAAACACAAAGTTTTATGTACTACTCATGACAACCAAGTAGCTATCCTCTTCAGCATTTATGAGGGTGAGAGTGAAAGAACCCTAAATAATAACTTTTTGGGCGAATTTAGGATTGATGGTATTCCTCCAGGTCCAAGAGGTGCTTACAGCTTTGATGTTTATTTTGATATTGATGCAAATGGTATCTTGAGTGTGTGTGCTGAGGACAGGTTGTCTGGGCGGAAGACAGGGATTACAATCAATCGTGAAAGAACTTCTGGAACCGAGAAGATGAAAAGAAATGGTGATATCGCTAATATGTTATTCTTACTATGACTGAAGTTGGCAGCTCAAGTGCTTTTGATCTACAGGTTTAGCCGTATTGGAACATTATTGTACTTTGTCCATCAAGCCAGAAGTGTTTATTTTGTGCCTGTTCTGTTATTCGGGGATGAAATGAAGTTTTTAATTGTTAAAAGATAGATTGGAGTCCACGGGCACTCCTTTTTCTGTCTGTTATATTTTACCGTTATGGTGACTTGCTCATTGTTGTGCTAATTAACATGCCCCATCTGGTTTAGTTTGTCTTGATATGCTTTGAGCTAGATAATGCTTGATTGGTGTAGCTATCATATTTTGTTGTTGCTGTTGAGATCTATGATCTTACAACTCAATGCACAAGACATGCCACTGAAATAAAACTTTTGTCCTGGTGTCGCTCTTTTTACTCTATTATCCGCCAGAGAGGCAGCTGGCGGATATTCTTTCTGTTTGCTGGTTGCACAATGTAACATGCTTGTGTATTTTGCTAACTAATTCCATGGTTTCATGCATTCTCATTTTGCTAAGAGATCCTGTTTTCTTTCCTGATCATTCTAATTATTCGTTGCTTGCCTGATTAATACAACTATACAGATCAACACTGTTTCTGTCAATTTAAATGACCAAGGGCCAAAAGTGAAATGCCAGCACTACTAGATCTCTCTACTAGGGCTTTATAAATGTATAGAAGTCCTATCAGTCTTTCTTAGAAGGTAAAACTAAAAAAGAAGTATACAAATTTTCGGCGATTGAAGATCAATGTATACGAATGTACGATTTCTTATATCAGCAGCTGTAGCTGATTTTTCTTATATCAGCAACCTTTGCTTACGGCCTTAGCAAGAAGGCGAGCTGGTATGGCCAGAGACGTGTGCTAATATTTGATTTGGACAGCAGGATTTTAGATGGGTCACTGCTCACCATAAATAGTGGGATCTTTGAAGTTGAGGCCTCGTCTGGAGACACTCATCTAGGAGGTACAGAATTGTGAATTCTTGTGTTAAAAAGTCTGGAACCCCAGAGCTCTAACGAATGTGAAAAGGAAAGCAAAGGGTTGTGATCCAATTGTCATGACCCACTACATTCTCTGAGATTTTTCCTACTTTAAATCCAAAAGATTTCGTGATCTTTCCATCTTCAAATCACAAAAAAATTAGCAATTAAGATCATAAGGTAGCCAACTACAGGATCACAAATGGGGTCTAATCCCAGAGAAATTTTTAGATGTTACAGGAAGACCACGTGACAGTATGACGTGGTCCTACATTCGAATCAAATATTGACACGTGAATTATTACAACTAAAATATAAACTAAGATTTTCTATTTTTTATGAAAAGACCTTCATGGGTCTTTGTTGAGTTTGGACTAGGGTTTAGGGTTTAGGGTTTGGGGTTAGGGTTTAGGGTTTGGGGTTAGGGTTTAGGGTTTTGGGTTTAGGTTTTGGGTCTAGGGTTTAGAGTTTAGGGTTTAAAAAACATTAAGTGTCAATATTTGATTGGAATGTAGGACCTGCCATCAAATGTCGCGTATAAAACCTTGCAAAAATCCATCTTTTCTGATAAATATTTTACTTTTCTGTGGTCAAACTATTCTATCTTCCCCAACAAGTGTTTAGGGTTGTCCTATCAAAAAAAGAAGAAGAAGAAGTGTTTAGGGTTCCCTCGTCACTGTTTTCATCCCTGTCCTCTTTAAGAAGCTCTCGATCTGTTTTTCTTTTTCAAGAAGTTCAAGAAAGTCTTCACCAGTGTCTGAGTCAAACATGGAGGGAAAAGAAGAACATGCAATAGGGATGGACCTGGGAACGACGTACTCGTGTGTTGCAGTGTGACAGCACGATCGTGTTGAGATCATACCCAACGAACAGGGTAACAGGACGACTCCGTCTTACGTTGCCTTCACGCAGTCAGAGAGGTTGGTCGGCGATGGAGCTATTAACCAGGTGGCCAGAAACCCCACCAACACCGTCTTTGGTAGGTTCATATTTCCTTGCATTATACCTGTTTTGTTTATCTAAACTGACCAAGATTTTAGGTATTTGGTTTTGTTTAATTAGTAGGTTGATTTTGCTTAGGGATATTTATTGTGTAAGTTTTGAATTTCGTTCAGGGATTTTAGGGATTGAATAAGAACAAGCAAGAATCTAATAGAAGTGGAGATGGCTGGAAACTAAAAATGTTTTACTTATAAGTTGGATCAAGTCCTTAATCTTCAATTTTATTATTGAGTTTACTTACAGTTCTGGGATTTAGGAACTAGAGTCTTTGATCTATTGGTAATTGGCCCTTTTGACCTCTGCAGGTATAGACTGAAACTTGGTTATTTTAAACAATTGGACTATTGGAGGTAGCTAGTAAACCTAGAAGCCCCAATTAGGTTGAACATTGGAACTCATATTTTCAGGAAAGGAGTTTCATATATATGACTCTTTCGTCTTAGTTTTCCTCAATGGAAATTGTTTCGTAGTTGGACTGTGTTTTTAGCTTTGATATCAAATTTGCAGATGCAAAGAGGTTGATTGGTAGAAGATTTAGTGACACTTGTGTTCAAGATGATATGAAGCTTTGGCCATTCAAGGTCATTGAAGGTTCGACTGACAAGCCTATGATTGTGGTCAACCACATGGGTCAAGAGAAACAGTTTGCTGCTGAAGAAATTGCATCCATGGTGTTGACAAAGATGCGTGAGATTGCTGAAGCTTACATTGGCAAAACTGTGAAGAATGCAGTAGTTACTGTCCCTGCCTACTTCAACAACTCACAGCGTGAAACTACAAAACATGCTGCTGCCACTGCCGGCCTTAATGTGATTCGTATGATCAATGAACCAACTGCTGCAGCCATCGCTTATGGGCTTGACAAGAAGGCTGGTTGGTATTCTGACAGAATTGTGATGATTTTTGACTTGGGTGGTGGCACTCTAGATGTTTCTCTGCTTAGCATAAATACTTCTGGTGTCTTTGAAGTGAAGGCAACTGCTGGAGATACTCACCTTGGGGGTGAAGACTTCGATAGCAGAATGGTTAACTTCTGTGTTGAGGAATTCAAGAGGAAGCATAATGTGGATCTTAGTGGAAACTCCAAGGCTCTTAGGAGGTTAAGAAATGCATGTGAGAAGGCAAAGAGAAGGCTTTCATTTGCCACAGCGACTGATATTGAGATTGAATGTTTACATCAGGGTACCGATTTTTTTTTTGAGTTTTACTCGGGCGAAATTCGAAGAACTTAACAAAGGTTTCTTTATCAAGTGCATAGAGCCTGTGGTTAAGTGTCTGAAGGATGCTAAGATGGATGTAAGCAGTCCATGATGTTGTCCTTTCTGGTGGTTCATCTGAATTCCCAAGGTGCAGCACCTTTTACAGGATCTGTTCAGGGGGAAACAGTTGTGCAAAAGAGTTAATCCCGATGAGGCAGTTGCATACGGTGCTGCTGTCCAAGCTGCAGCTTTGAGTGGGAACGAAAATGGGATGCTTCAAAGCTTTGCTCTCTTGGATATCACCCCACTCTCACTTGGCGTCCGGGCTAGGGACAACAAGATGGAAAATGCTGTGTGTTGTGATCCCCAGAAACACCAGAATTCCCACCACGATGAAACAGTGTATTAAAACTCGCTATGACAACCAACAACATTTTCGAGGGGGAGAGTCCAACAACATTAGAAAACAATTTCTTGGCTGACTTTGTTATCAAAAATATTCCTCCAGCTCCCAAAGGTATGGCTCAATATTACATTTTCTTTGACATTGATGCTGATGGCATCCTGTGTGTCTCTGCTGAGAATCAGTTAACTGGTGAGAAGCAACGGTGTACAGTCATCTCGACAAGAAAGATAAAGCAAGAAGGAGCTGGGACTTGAAACAGAAGGCTTGAAAGAAGTGAGTTAAGCAAGACAAAACACGAAGGAAATGAGACAAGCAAGATCAAATGTGAAGCATTCAAGACAAGGAAGAGAACACATGAAGGTAGCAAGACACACAAGATTAAACGTGAAGAAAGTGAAAGCCGGGGAAAACACTAAAACATGATGGAATTGGAACTATGGCAAGCAAGACCCCAGTTCTAAGTCCAAATGGATGGCCCTGTTTATTTTTGATACTTATAGGGCCTGCCTTTGGGTAATTGTGCTTGTGGTTTTGGTTAAATGTACGATATGCATGAAGTCATGAACTATTTAAGTTTGTATTGTCATCTTTAGTTTTGGTGAAGTAAGGCAGCTGATGGCATGGGCATCCTTTTGCTGGTGATACATCATGTATGTTGTGACTTGTGAGTTGTGACTTGCTTGTTCTTTTGATAACAGACTTCTAATTTTGCCATGAGATTAGGGAAGCGTTGGACTACGCAGGAGCACAAAGTGAGCCATAGGCACGTGGTTTGTTTCTATCCACACATTTTAAAAAACAAGGTCATTGTTGTAATTGCAGACTTAACTACCGCTTCCCCATTTTCTTAAAATTCTTAATTTTGGGGAATATAGAGCTATTTTTAGGTCCAACAGTTTTCCCATCACATTTCCCAAAATGGGGATGAAGAAGAGAAAGAAGCATTCATTCCCCAAATTTGCAGCAAAACCTTCCTTCCCCAAAATTAAATTCTTCACGTGCTAACTAATTTAAGACAACAATAAAATATTTTATTGGGTAGTTTATTGTTACAATGAAATTTATAATGTTTTTTTGTTATAATTAATGATGATATATTATATTTTATTGTTGTATTAAATACTGCAATCTCCAAAATGGAGAAGCTTGTGGATTTTGATCAATTTTTTTTTTGGAGATTTTAACTTTTGTTTCCCTGTTTTTAGAGAAATTTTGGGAAAGTTGGAGATGCTGATAACAGTACAGTAAAACAAGTTAGATAGGGACAAAATACAAACAATACTGATCAACAATCAAATAAAACACAACCCATTCTCTATTTATCTTGACACTCTATTCTTGAAATCTCATTCAGTTCTCAATAGCAGGAATTTGAATCATTCAAGTGATTCAATGAATTTCCACAATTGAGTTCAAATACCAGCTAGTCGAATCTGAAACAAAGAAGAAATGGTGAATTTCCACAATTGAGTTCATACCAGCTAGTCGAATCTGAAACAAAGAAGAAATGGAGAACCACTTAAGGGAGAGAGCGAATTAAAAGCCTGGATGCTTTCACGCTTGCTTGATTGATCTGCTGGGGCTTTTTCATTTGGAGTAAACCTATTATTGTCCCCCCTCTCTCCTTTTTTTTTTTGTGTCTAATTGCTGAGTTGAAATTCCTCCCATGAGCACTGAGGAGGGAACATCAAAGAAACAGAACGATCATTTTCAAACAAAAAAGAAGAAGAAAGAACAATTGATTAATTATGTTTGTAATTATATGCTCATGATTCATAGCCCTCTTGAAATACAACGCCTGATTGAAGACCTCAGCACAAATTTAACAGATTCTTACCTCTATTGCTGCCCGAAGCATAACAGATGCAGAAGATTTAATATGTTGAATTGTTGATAAACTGTAAACTTCCTGGATTTCTGATTCCAGATCCAGATTGTATCTTCGAATCCAACTGAAATGATTCGGCTCTTCTCTCTCGCCAATGAGCTGGATATGTAGTCTCTCTGGGAGTTTGGGTTATCGGCTTCAGACGCGTCTGGGGATCGATGTCGGGCAAACTCTCCCTTCAGTCTTACAGTAAAATCCGACAAATACTGTGATGGCCTGAAATTACAGAACCGCCCCTCCGTTAGCGATTCCGTCTGGAGTACTGTACGACGCGCGTATTCCAGTTTTTGCCATGAGATTATGCCTGCTTGTTTATTATACCTTGAAAACATATTTTGTGTATTTATTCTTCCTCCAGTTCTAAATCCTATAAACCACAAATTCTGTTTTGTGGAATACTTGCCCTCACCATAAGACTAGTGTTCTTGCTTCCTATAGTTGAACACTGTTATTCACAGAATCACAGGTTGGCTGTGTTGAGAAATCAGAAAGAGGGCATATATTGCTCAACATGTGTTAGACTGTACTTGTCCACAGTCCACATGTCTTTCTGACCAATATAATTGGAGTGTTCCAAAGCTAAACAGAGCTAAATGCAGCAAAACATGAAAGCATAAGGTGAATTTCACGAGAACTTGATCTGTTTTCTGTACCGATAAACACTTGATAGAAATAGATGATTTACAACATTTCCAACTTCGAACATGAACAAAACAACTAATCAACTCAAATTAACTTCGTTGAAAGAACATCACCACAAGTTTTGTACTAATGTGCTTATACTACATTACAGGCGAGTAAAGAGTGTAATTGTTCTAGACTTCAACTTAAAAATGGGTTTTTTTGTTTTTCTTTCTTTAAAAAAAGAAAAGACCCAGGCAACTGTACCCACTACAAATGAGTTTAACCTTGCAAATCTCTCTCTCTCTTCTCAAAGCTCTCATCTTTATTTTACCATTTTTCCTTATTTTATTATATTACCCTCTTCATCAAACTCCCTCTCTCTCATAAAAGACTGCTGCTTTACTCTCCCTCTTGACTCTTTTCACCTTCAAGAACCATCTTCAGTCTTTCTCTAGGGTCTGGACTACTCACTGGGTTGGAGTTTCTTTGAGCTAGAAATGGAGACGAAAGAAGAATACGCAATAGGGATTGATCTGGGGACAACCTACTCGTGCGTCGCAGTGTGGCAGCCAGCTATCGAGAATGTAGAAATCATAGTGAACGAACAGGGCAACAGGACAACTCCATCTTGTGTTGCTTTCACTTCAACAGAGAAGTTGGTTGGTGATGCTGCCATTAACCAGCTTATTAGAAACCCACTAAACTCCATTTTTGGTAAAGCTCATTTCTTTACTTCTTATATTTACTGCTGTCAACTGTTTTCTTAGATTAGCTGTATGTAATTGCTCTGGGTTATTTCATGAGTTTTTGATGTCTCAAGTAGATATTGAAAAATTGTGGCTTTCATGAATGATAAGCCCAATATTTAGATTTACATCAATTTAGTGTGCATATGACTTTATTTAGTCATTTACATCAATTTTCTCACATTATGTTTTATGTTATTATTCCTCTTGGCCTATGAACTAATTATTTTCCTGATTTTACAATACAAAACTCTGTATCTCCTGATCTAATTAGAGTCCAGGTTGTGTAAAATAGGCTAGTTAATTTGAATGAAAGCAATCTATCCAAAAAAAAGGAAATTTATGAGTAATGCATATGGTAATAAACAAGGGAACTGATTACAACGTAGTGCTGATTTATGTGAACCGACTGAAACTGCTTTTATGAGCAACTGCATCTGTACTAATTTCTAGTCTTGTGTTTTGTTTGCTGTGATGTTTTGTGTTGTTATTAAGATGCAAAGCGCTTAGTTGGAAGGAGATTCAGTGATGCTGCTGTTCAAAATGATGCAAAACTTTGGCCATTCAAGATCACTGAAGGTCCTGGTGACAAACCCATGATTGTGGTACCCACGAGGGTCAAGAGAAACAGTTTTCTGCTGAAGACATCTCAGCCATGATACTTTCTAAAATGCGGGAGATTGCTGAAGCCTATCTGGGCACAACTGTGAAGAACGCGGTCATCACTGTTCCCGCTTACTTTAATTACTCGCAGCGCCAAGCTACCAAAATGCTGCTGTCATGGCTGGCCTCAATGTGTTGCGTATTACTAACGAACCAACCGCTGCTGCCATTGCTTATGGGCTTCACAAGAAGGCCGGTTGGTATGGCAAGAGAAACGTGATGGTATTTGATTTGGGAGGAGGTACTTTAGATGTTTCAGTGCTCACCATTGGGGATGGTGCCTTCGAAGTGAAGGCCACTGCTGGAGATACTCACTTGGGAGGTGAAGACTTTGTTAACAGAATGGTAAATTTCTGTGTTGAGGAATTCAAGAGGAAGTATAAATTAGACGTTAGTGAAAAGCACAGATTGCTTAGGACGTTAAGAAATGCATGTGAGAAGGCTAAGAGGAGACTTTCATTTCTGTCCGTGACTGATATAGAAATTGACTGCTTGGATCGCAGTGATTATTTCCACATAAATATTACTCGTGCCAAATTTGAACAACTTAACATCGATTTGTTCAACAAATGTATGGAGCCTGTTGAGAAGTGTTTAATTGATGCTGGGATGGAGGCAAGCTGTATCCATGATGTTGTTCTTGATGGTGGCTCATCTAGGATTCCCAAGGTGCAACAACTGATACAAGATGTATTAAAGGGGAAGGAGATGTGCAAAGGCATTAATCCGGATGAGGCGGTCGCATTTGGTGCAGCTGTTCATGCCGCAGTGTTGAGTGGGCATGTGATTGGGAAGCTTCAAGACTTCACTCTGTTGGATGTCACCCCTCTCTCACTCGGAGTGGAGTGTAGTGATACTACTGACCCTCGCAACCTTAAGCAATACATAAAGGTGATGATTCCAAGAAACTCTCGCATACCCATCAAGAAGAAAGAGATATATGTAACTGTTTGTGACAACCAAGAGGGAATTGACTTCCCTGTTTATGAGGGTGAGAGTGGAAAACCCAAACAAAATAACTTCTTAGGTAAGGTTTCACTTGATGACATTCCTCCAGTTCCTAAAGGTCAAGCCAAATTTGAGGTTTGCTATGATATTGATGCAAATGGTATCTTGAGTGTATCTGCTGAGGACATGTCCACAGGCCAAAAGAAGGGGATTACAATCCACAGTACAGTGACGGAGAAACTCTGAGAATGAGGTAAGAAACGATCATTTATCGCAACCAAGGCTGAAATGGCATATACATAAAATGGTTTTGATTCTCTACACTAATTTGCTGTGATTGTGCCAGGTTAAGGGGAAGTGATGCAGTCATTGGGTACTCCTTTTTGTTGGCTGTTTGTTTTGCTTGCAGACTTCCTAGGATCTTTTCTTGCGTGTTGTGCTAAGAGAGTAGAGTACCATAGTGGCATACCCTCACCAGGTTGGATTGTAATACTCGAGTTGTTTGTTTCTTGGATTGGCAAGTTACTTTTGAGCGTTAACTAATCACCGTCGTCAATTCCGCCTTCCACATTTTATCTTTTGCCTATCTTCTCATAGTTCACTGAACACTTCTCCATTTATTTCACTCGATTTTTTACAATTTCAGCATACGTTTATTGAGGCCTAAACACAGTTTATAAAAAACAGAAAGTAACAAGTGAATGTGACAGCTACAAACAATATATGGCTTGAAGTTGTTATATTTGTTTGAGCCTAGCGAGATTTTGGTCCAGGACTCGTAATAGTTCTGTATAGCATTTGGGCCATTACCTGTGGCTTTTTTAATATGAAGCCCATGTAGGGTGGCGAGATATTATAGGGCGCGAGGTGGAATTTGTTAAGGACTCTGATACCTCGCGAGATCCTCGTTTCAGTTCGCATAGGATTCTGTAGTGCACGGCGAGGTAGAGTTGGAAATGGACTGTAGCACCTCGCGGGATAAGATCGCTTAGTGTTCGAGTTCGCATACAATGCTACAGTGAGATGATGCGGGGCGGTGAGTGAGACCTAGGCGAGGTCTGTTTTGGACGCGTGTCGCATGGATAGCGCGGATCGCGAGCTGGTCGTATCCTTATGGAATTCTAATTGCTGAATCCGAGTAGGTTTGTGATTATGTCTCTGCCAACTGCTTGCGGGTCGTTATATAAGAGAGTTCGAGGATCTGGTTTAACACACACAATCAATCATACAAACAAATTACAAACCTTCGAGCATCCTCGAAACCCTAAGTTCTAAGTGCACCCCGCCTTAGTTCTCAGAGCCCGTTTGGACTCACCTCTCCTTCCTAATTGTTGCTCTGCTCGCTTCTAAACAGTGAGTATCGATTCACAGGTGACTAGATAGTTTGCTCGTAATTCCTCGCCCACGAGGTGACACCGGAGCTCTACTTCGCCTGGTTAGAAGTCAAGAACGCGCACCGTTCTCGTTCTGCGTCCGCGTGGTGGCACGCCCTGCAAACCCTGATTTACTTTTGGTAGCACAAGTTACCTTTCTACCCCTGCTGAGGATCGTGGCCAAAACATTGGCACGCCCAGTGGGACCGGGAGTATAACATTCTCGTCATCATTGGGAAGTCAGGTGGATCCTCATACGGGAGACCCTCGATTTCTTGTTTGAAACATAAATCACCGCGTTACCAGCCTCATAACAGCGCGGCCTGTCGCTCACTCATGAAGGAACAAGTATTAACTCGGTTCGGAAACCCAGATTTCAGCGAACCTGCGATGGCAGAACTGACACCCGCTAGCAGCGCTCGCCCCGTCACTTTAACTGAGATAGAGGGCCAACTGTCAGCTTTGGTCGAACGCCTAACGGCTCACACCGACCAGGCAACCCGCCAATTGCAGGAGGGTCTTAACTCCCTCACCGCAGATGTCAAGGACTTGACTGAGATGGTCATGAAGGATAAGACCGTCTGGCTTGCTAACTAAGAACACCTTTCTAGGCTCAGCGAGGAAGTCAAAAAGGATAAGGATATCTGGCTTGCTAACCAAGAGATCCTTTCTAGGCTCAGCGAGGATTTCAACTTCCACGCCGTCAAGTCAGGGAGAATAAGGACATTGTGGAAGGTTCACTTCAAAGGATCCAGAAAGAAGTGAACCAGAGCAAGGCGGCTTTCACAGAAACTCTGATGCTTACCCGCGCAACCGTGGATGAGCAAACCCGTCGCTTGGACGAGCACGATACCAAGCTACAATTGCAGCAGAACGCTTCCTTCTTTGGAAGCAAGAATGGCATAGAAGAGCTCGAGAAATACAAAGAACGACATGATAATCTGAGCTCAAGGGTCCTGCAAGTAGAAGACTGGATGCGGTCCCAGGTGCCAAAGAATCATGCTCTGAACATAACTAGTTCAAGTGCAACTGAGGGATCAAGGTATATCCCACCTAATGAACGCCCTAGGGGAAATCCGAAGGTCGGGGCTCAGAAGACTCCCCAATTCACATTAGGGGGCAGTTCGTCAAAGACACCACCCCTCCTACCTTCGCCGCGCAGTCCTGGAGTGACATTAAAGAACGCTGGTAGCTCTCCATATCAAGGGATCGGGACACCGGATGACCCATTTATAATTTATGCTGGTTCAGTTCCTAAGAACACCATGCAGGACCCTAGCCTTTCTGCATGGCATAGCCACGATCAGGGGGCCGACTCCACACCAGTAACAGCAGTCGATTGGCGCCAGTTCATCTCGAGCATAGTGAAGGAGCACACCAGAAAGGGTGATGCTAACCTGCACTATCGTGACCCCTATCCCGATAGCGTGGCACAATATCTATTCCCTCATGGGTTTAAAAACATTGTCTTCACCACTTTCTCTAGGGAGACAAGGGAAGATGCAGCAACACACATGGCCCGTTTTAAGGTCCAATGCGGCCAATACGGGAATGATGATATGCTCAAACTCAAGCTCTTCAGGACTTCTCTGTCCGGGCTGCTTTCACCTGGTACTCCAGATTGAAGCCTGGGTCAATAGAAGATTGGCCCACTATGAAAAGACTCTTCCGAGAGACATACGGCACGATTGAGCCTGAAGTCGGCCTAGACTCCCTCACATAGATGAGCCAGCAGAGCATGGAGTCCGAAGTCTCTTTCCTCCAACGCTTCAAGATCCAGCAAGCCAAATGTGATTACCTGCTACCTGAGCAGGAAGCCATTAAGTTGGCTATTAGGGGTCTGGATCACCGCCAGCGGCTGAAGCATCATGGAGAGCGCTTTAGTTCCATGGGTGACTTGATTAACAAAGTCGGCAGCTACGAGCTAATCCTGAACGAGTTGGACGACAAAACAAATGCTTCCAAATGAACTTACGTACCAGGGAAGAACCGGATAGTGGGGGCATTAAACATACAAACCCCTACTTATGATCCATATTATCAAAAACCTGAAGAAGCTCATACGGATCAGGATCTGGATGACATTGGCGCAGTAGAGTTGACTGGCAAGCCGTTAGCTCATAAGTTGAAAAATCTAAAGATGACACGTGAGCCAATCACCATCCAATCCTTTGCATGGACCAAGCCGGAGTATGAGTCGTACACCTATGAGGCTAAGAACGCCCATTTGGTCTTTAATGACCTGATAGAGGCTAGATATGTGCGCCTGGATCATAAGATCCAGCCCAAGGAGGAGTTGAAGGACAAGAAATACTGTTCCTTCCACAATGTTTACAATCACGACACTAAAGATTGTGTCAAACTTAGAGATCAAATACAAACATGGTTAAACTCCGGCGAACTGAAGATGAAAACTCCGGGTAGTACCGCCTCTTTGGTCGATATAGACCCTTTCCCGCCTGTCGTTAGCATGGTCGAAGTAAACTGGGCCGACCAGGCCGAAGACGAAGATCGACGCCGGGCACCCAAAAGGGGCCGTGAGGAAGGTGACAATGATGCCCGTCAGCCGCGTCGCCAATATACCTACAACGCCGACCTTGCTCACGAGGTTTTAGACGATCTCATTGATGACGGACTAGTCACAGTAGCCGCTTCCTTGCCTTACATAGAGTACAGAGAAGGGCACATTCATTGCAAGTTCCATAATAGCTGGGGGCATAGAACCTGCGAATGCCAACAACTCAAAGACCAGGTTCAAGACTGGCTCAATCTCAAGTACATTCGCTTTGAGAATAAGGGCGACTATATGATCGCCACAGCTGACATTGCATGGCCTCGAGTCGGCCACCGAAGAATACCTTTAGACTTGTCACCAAATGCAAGTTTACGTGAGCCGCCAGGCCGACATCGCAAACGGCCGGCGAATAACTATTCTGTTCCAAGTAGCCGGAGGGGAAAATAGACGACCCGGCTCGACAGCTGGTCGCCAAGCTTGAACCAGATCGCCCCTCTCGCAAGGATAAGGGCAAAACAGTCATGAGGGGCGACAAACCGTCTCCCAATGAACATTACCAGCCTATGAGTCCTAAGACCCGAACAGAGCTAGAGCGGAGGATAGAACGTATCGAGACATTCGTCCACACACATTGGACAGAAAAAATACCTTCGTCCCCTGCCACAAGTGACATGGACATGTCGGACTCCAGCTGTGACCGTCACGGCAATGAGGCCCAGAGCCCTCGTGAAGGTATCTTAACCGACCCCTATATTCCCCCAACGTCCAAGTCACTGATCAAGGACGGGGTTTGGTACACGCAGCAGGGGGGCAAGGCAGTTACCATCAGCAGGGCCAGGAAAAGGAAACTCCAAAAGCGGTACGGCAGCATTATGCGAGCTTTGCGTGCTGTCGACGAGGGCGCTGTACGCCCCTCACAGCTCGCCAGACACCTGAGCGGATGTGGAGGGAGGCAGAGGGTTTGCGCGCAGTCCTTCAAATGCCGCCTGTCACACCCCAATGATTTGCGAGCAGTTGATAGACGAGCCAACACCCAAGGCAAACGTCTCTGCCGACTCGCGGTTCCACCGAAACAGAACCTACAACATTCTAGATCCAGACCGTCGCCAGAACCTGAACAGAGAAGGGATCCTCACCCTTCCAGGTCCAGACCATCACCAGCACCTGAAAGGAGACGGGATCCACAACCTTCTCGGCCTAGACCATCGTCAGAACCCCAACGGCGTGCGGGTCCACAACGTTCCAGGTACGGGCAGTCTCCCAAACATATAAGGGATCCCCCAGCTCCCAGGCGCAGATCGTCCCCGGAACAGGAACAACGACGGAACTCGTAAGATCCCCGGCGCAGGATTTCTCCGACATCGGAACCTGATAGGAGGAGGGAACCACCTACTGATCCTAGGCGCAAGTTGTTTATGACCCCGGAAACAGAGCGTGAACCGCCTCAGCCCTCACGGCGCCGGGACCCTAAGAATCCGGAGGCCGTTAGCGCCAGAGAACCACCTCAGGCACGATCCACGCCAGAGCCCGAGGTTCGGATGGTCCCCCGAGTGTCCGCCTTGCAACGGTTGCAGAAGGCGGACAACGGTAGAACCCCCGTGATACCAGACAAGCAGCTAGCCGGGGATAGGCAGCCTGCCGCTAAAACAGTGTGGCGTTCGCGGCAAACAGAGGCTCCCGAGCCACCAGTGGCCGCACAAGTGCCTTCTAGTCCTAACCTCGTTGAGCAGATGGCTCAGAGATTCCGCGAAAATTCAGCGGATGATGAGGCACACTCCGAGGCACGACTTAATCTCGAAGTAAACCAAGAAGAAGAGCAGGCGGATTCATTCACCTGTAATATGGTCGAGGTGTCAGGTTGGTTGGCGGACGAAGAGTTTAGCCGCGAAGCAGACGCCTTCGCGGTACTCGAAGGGGAACACGGGGTCATACACACTCCGCTGGTCCCGATTCATGAACAATTCTCCTTTCAAGTGGGGATGGTTTTCTTCATATCGGAGAGATACGCTCTTCCGCCGAATACAACCCGCAGTGCGGCGGATATTCCAGTTAGCGGCGAGGAAGTCAATAACATTCCCCCGCCATGCAGCAGCGAAATGGGCCCACTTCCGGCACTAACCGGCGAGGCCCCGCAAGTGGAGATTACAAGCAGCATCACACATAAACAAACTCTTACCTTCTCCACACCAACTTTAGACATGGCCACCCACATGCGGCCACTCTATATCACGGCCGAAGTCGAAGGGAAGTTGATCAACAAGGTGATGGTCGATACAGGCGCCGCGGTCAATGTTGTCACAACCCGCACCATGGGACTCCTAAACATCCCGCGCACGATGATCCAGACCACTTCTTTAACAGTTAAGAACTTCACCGGTCAGGTGTCCAGGACCCTAGGCTTACTCTTTCTACGAGTCAAGGTCGGGCCGTCATCACAGGTTTACACCTTCTTCGTAGCCGAATGCGTTTCCTCTTATAGCATGATCCTCGGCCGAGACTGGATCCACAGAAGTTTTTGCGTGCCTTCCTCCATGCACCAAGAACTCATGATCTGGGACACCGTGAAGCGAGAAGCAGTTATCATCAAAGCCGACCCACGGCCATTTTCTGTTTCTGCCAACTTCAACGACGCCCGATATTATACCACAGATTTGGGCCCGTTGGACGTATAAGGAGTCGATGACAAAGGCCGCCCATATGGGGTAACGGCCTCTAATCTAGCGCGATGAGGACTTACCCAGGCGAAGGACGATTTGGAACGTCCTCACACCATCGCGGACTCCACACCCCGCTCTGATGGATAGTGCCTTCTCAAAAGAGGCACGCGAGGCTGGCGAGTCCTTGTGCGAAAGACTCCTTTCGTACTGGGCAGAACGCGAAGCCTATGACAAAGTCGCGACTATGGAATATGTCGACGAAGTGGTGGACTACACAGATACCAAGGAAGAAACTATTCAGTTAGCACCCGCAGCTTTGGACGATACTCCACCTCAAGTCCGCGACCCCATATCACAAGTTGACGTAGGAACACCAGAAAAACCTTTACTTATTTCCATCAGTGATAAGCTGGCGGAGGACGAAAAGAAGACCTTCTTGCCCTATTACGCGAATACAGGGATTGCTTCGCCGACAAGTACGAGGACATGCCTGGTTTGTCCCCGGATTTGGTTTGCCACCGGTTGCCAACTTATCCCGACCGCCGCCCAGTGCGGCAAGACGGCCGGTTCATGCGAACTGAGACTCAGATCGTCGTCAAGGAAGAAATCGAAAACATGCACCGATCGGGTATCATTCGTGTGGCGAAATATAACCAGTGGTTATCCAATGTTGTCCCCGTCCGCAAGAAAAATGGCAAAATGCGCGTTTGCGTTGATTACCGCGACTTAAACAACGCCACGCCAAAAGATATATACCCTATGCCTGTGGCCGACCTCCTCATCGATGCAGCCGCAGGGCACGAAGTGCTATCCTTCATGGATGGAACAGCCGGATACCATCAAATTCCCGTCGCTAAGGAAGATCGTCACAAGACGGCTTTCCGATGCCCTGGTTTTGCTGGCGCTTTCGAGTATGTTGTTATGCCTTTCGGCCTTAAGAACGCGGGGGCAACATACCAACGCGCCATGAACCTCATCTTTCATGACATTTTAGGGAAGTTGATCAAGGTCTACATTGATGATGTGGTGGTTAAAACCAAAACACGAGCAACCCACGTTGCCGACCTGCGCCAAGTGTTTACCCGGATGCGCCGCCATAACCTGAAGATGAACCCCGCCAAATGCGTGTTCTTCGCAGAAGCTGGCGATTTCCTTGGCTTTCTAGTACATCAAAGAGGCATTGAAATCCCAAAGGACAAGGCACAGGCGGTAATCACCGCCTCACCTCCCACCACTAAAAAGGAGCTTCAACAGTTGCTTGGGCGAATCAACTTTCTACGCCGTTTCATATCAAACGCGGCAGGGAAGGTTCAGCCTTTCTCACCCCTACTCAAGCTCCAGGGGGCAAGCGAGTTCGTCTGGGAAGCCCAACATCAACAGCCTTCGATCGAATCAAGGACTACTTACGAACCCACCAGTCTTGATCCCGCCCCGCGAGGTGCCCCGCTTAAACTTTATATTGCTGCTGCTGCCGACTTGTCCATCGGCGGCCTCTTGGCCCAAGACGACGAAAGCGGGGTGGAGCATGCTGTTTATTACCTCAGCAGGGTGTTAACGGACTGTGAAACACGCTACTCACCTATGGAGAAGTTGTGTCTCGCTCTATATTTCGCGGGATGCAAGCTGCGCCACTACATGCTTGCCTTTACCACTGTCGTGATTGCTCAATCCGACCTGGTTAAATACATGCTCTCACGGCCTATCTTGCGGGGACGCATAGGCAAGTGGATATTAGCCATGTCCGAGTTCTCGTTGCAATATGTTCCGCAAAAGGCAGTAAAAGGACAGGCAATAGCAGACTTTTTAGCTCATCACCCACCTTCAGAGCTCACGGCGTTTCGCGAACTAGATTTCGCTACCGTAACACTTGCTCCATGGACCCTTTACTTTGATGGGTCACGCACAGAAACCGCCGCTGGAGCAGGGATAGCCATAAAAATCCTGCAGGGGACCGCTTCTCCTACTCATTCCAGCTCGATTTCAAATGCACTAATAACCAGGCCGAGTACGAAGCGCTTATCATCGGGCTGGAAATTCTGTTAGACTTAGGAGTCCGCGAAATCCAGGTCTTTGGCGATTCTCTTTTGGTCGTAAACCAGTTAGTGGAGAAGTTCAAATGCTTAAGCTCGTCCATTGAACCATACCTGCGCAAGGCATTTACTGTACTGGATCAATTCGACGACGTCTATATTGAGCACATTCCACGCGAGTTCAACTTGCCAGCCAACGAGCTCGCCCAAGTAGCGTCCGGCCTTACCCTACGCGATGGAGTGCGCGAACGTTTGCTCAAAGTCGAGCGCCGGACCCTTCCCTCTTTTATCGCAAGGGAGCAATTTCAGGCCAACATCCCTGAAGTCGCGACCTTAGACCCTATCGATGAGGACTGGCGGTTACCATTTATCGCCTACCTCCAGAATCCCAATGACACCGCCCACTCAAGGCAGATACGATTCCTTGCCTTAAACTTTGTTTTACGCAATGGCGAACTACGCCGGCGTGGAGAAGACGGCAACGACTTTCGCTGCGTATATGGGGACGAGGCTAAACGTCTCATGCGCGAAGTCCATTGTGGAGTTTGTGGTTCGCACCAGGCAGGGCCAAGATGCGTTGGTTGATCAGGCGCCATGGATACTATTGGCCGACCATTTTAAAAGATTGCATCGCCTTTGCCAAAGGTTGCCAAGACTGCCAGGCCCACGGACCAGTGCAACATATCCCCAACATCCCATTGCAACCTATCATTAAACCATGGCCAGGTCGCGGATGGGCGATGGATTTCGTTGGCATGATTCATCCACATTCTTCTGAGCAGCATAAGTTTATTATCGTCGCCACCGACTTCTTTACTAAATGGTCGAAGCAGAACCGCTCAAGGTTGCCTCCGCTAACTTAGTCCGCAACTTCATTTTCCGCAACATTATATCCCGCTTTGGTATTCCAGAGTGCATCGTTACGGACAGGGGGGCAGCTTTCATGGCCGATTCAGTCGTTAAATATTTAAACGACTATGGAGTCCAACTCCTCCACTCTACGCCATATTATGCACAGTCCAATGGCCAAGCCGAGGCCAGTAATAAGGTCATCCTTGGCATTCTCCGGAAGATGCTGGAGTTAAATCCACGTGTCTGGCATGAAGAGCTTTACCACACATTGTGGGCTTACCGCACTTCCAAACGCGGCCCAACAGACACTACCCCATATGCTCTTATGTATGGTCATGATGCCGTCCTTCCCCTCGAGATCAATATAGCTTCGCTCCGTGTTCAGGAACAACACCAACTTCTTGGCGAAGATTACGTCCAAGCTATGTGGCAGGAGCTTGAAGATCTCGATGAACACCGCGTCACCGCTTACAATAATCTTATCCTCGAGAAACAGCGGATCGCGCGGTCGTACGATAAAGTCACGCGCGGGCGAAGTTATGCCGAGGGCCAAAAGGTGTGGCGCTGTCCTTCCATTCGGAGAAAAAACCGAGGGCCGAGGCAAGTGGTCAGCCCGGTGGGAAGGACCTTTCATTATTCATCGTATACTCCCCAAGGGGGCATATCACTTACGCGACCTGGACGGTGCCATTCATCGCAATCCTATTAATGGCCGTTTCCTCAAGCGACACATTGCTGGAGTTTGGGAGCGTGAGGATCCTTCCCCAAAGCCCGTCACCACTGTCAATAGTGCTACGCGCCATCGCGTTCTCGCTTCGCCGCCCAGCACTAGGGGGCAACCCGAGATAGAAGAAACATCAAACAATTGTAACGCACCAGCCTAAAAAGGCCAGTGCAAGATTGGGGCCTATTCTAGAGGCCTTTAAAAAAATAAGTTCATCCATTTTCTTCATTTTATGTAAACGTGCAAAGTCTAAACACAAAGACAAGTACAAGATTGAGGCCTAATCCAGAGGCCCTTAAAAAATAAAGTTATTTATTTTTCCCTCTTTGACGTTACTAATACAGATTGAAATGCCTACATTCAAAAACTAGGTCTAATGATATTGGTAACCTCAACCCGCATGTCTTGCAGGGTTGAAGAAGAGGCCTCCGCCGCCGCTGCGTTCATCGGTTAAGGAAGGCGAACGTCCCGCTTCCTCAGGCTGGCACAAGCCTGGACACCGGGGTCCCTCATGCTACCAGTCACACCTCGAAGGTGCGTCAAGGACACTGGCCGAGACCTAGGGCACAAGCGGGTACGGAGCCTCAAGAACCTCACGTTTGGACAGAACAGCAGGCGCAAGGCAAAAGGTACCTAGACCGTTTGTTTGTCCAAACAAAGGCTTGGCCTGAGAGTAGATTTTCAAACTCACCCCCGGCCTGAGAGTAGATTTTCAGACTCAAAAGGAACGAGGGGTAGAGTTAGAAATCGGAAGTTTTGCTTTAAGCAAGGACAGTAAGATGAAGAAAAGGGGAGAAAAACCCATGGCAGTGGGTGTAAAGGACTTGGTGGATGCCTCACTTCAACCAAGAGGTTTGCTTTTATAGGCGAAAGAGGCCGATCTGTCCCTTTAACAGATGTCTTACATACAGCAATTTGCTCCGAGATTTGAGCTCTGGAGATAAAGTCGGACGCGTCTTTCCATGATAACTGCTCACGCTCCAAGAAGGCAGTTGCATTGGAAACCTCCACCAAATCTCGGAAAGAGATTTGACAAAGAGCGGGAAAGGTTTGGTGTCCTTTTGAAAATTAGAATATTACTATGTAGAATGGTTCATACAGAAGGGACAAAATATATAATTGGGCCTAAATCCGCCTAGAAGCCCTATACAAATCTAGGAGAAGGCCTTCTAAGGTCAACTCTTCAACATCCGACTGGGCTTGGGCTTCGTCCGCAGCGGCAGTAGCTGAGTCCAAAGCTTCCTGGGTCTCCTCCGCAGCCTGCACGCGGGCCTCTGCGTGTTCAGCTTGTGCAAGGTTTTGGCGAGCTTGAGCAAGTTGAGCTTGCAGCTCTGCTATCTGGGTCTCCAAAGCCTCCACTTGCCGGGCGTAAATAACACTTGGGTTCTCTGAAGACGCCTCAGGAATATTAACGTTTTCAAGTTCAGCCAAAAGGACTGCCATCTGTTTATTTAAGGCCTGGCGCACTCCCTCTTGGGCATCCAACTGGGCACCAGCATCTTGAACTCGGCGAGCCTGCAGCTCGACAACATCAATGAGTTCTGAAGCATGGTCCAAGGCTGGGGTGCTGCTCGCAAGGTGGCGAGTCAGAGCTCCATGAGCCTCGCGGGCACGCCTCACTAAGTCAAAAACATTCATGTGGGGACCTTGGCGTAGTAACCCATGAAAGAAGCCCCGGGCTAGGCGAATGGCCTCTAGATCAGCAGGCGGGGTGACCCGGGCCCGAAGACGAGCGGTCCGGATAGCCAAAGAAGAAGCCGCCTCGCCAGATGTTTTCGTTGGAGCCGGAGTAGTTGGTTCAACCTCTGCAACGGTCTCGCTCTCTGGAGTGGATGTTGGGACCTCAAATCGAGTTGGGTCTGTTGTTGCTTGCAACAGTTTGGGCCACTGGGTCCGGTTGCAAAGGAGAAGACTCAAACACTGGTTGAAAATCCTCTGGCGGGATCGCCAAGGAGGCAGTGAAGTCAGAGAGCGGGGTAGTATGGTCAAAACCCTCACCCGATTGGGGAAGGCGGGCCTGTTTTTCCTTAAGGCCGCAGCTTGATCTTCGACTTGGTTCTGAGATAGGGACTTCAACTGAGAGTGAGGCGAGGACGGATGCGGCGGCGAACTATCAAATGTAGAGTTAGTAAGTAGTTTTTTTTTTTAAGCCTTAGTAAGAGCGGTTTGAAGAAGATTTGCTTACCAAGCATACTCTTGCCGATACCGTTCCTCCTCTAGCAGCTCTCGTCCTCGGCAGGGCGCTTGCGAGAGCTTTCGCCGTTTGTTGATTGAGGATGATGGGGCAGCCTCGCCATCATGTTCCGCCATGAGCTCTTCTTGAGCAGGTGCTTTCCCTTATCTCCGGAAGCCTCAGGTCTCCTCGCTGATCTCCGCGGGGTACAGTCTTTGAAGGTAAATGAGAGAGTTTAAGAGGAAGTCTTTTATTGAAGGCGGTACGAGAATTACATTAGTTAGTAGCTTACCTCGGGTGCAGAGTCATTTTCGAATCACGATCCCGGTTGAACGGCGAGCAACAGAACCGCTGGGGGTCCAAGCCTAGACCTTGTCATAGTCCTTTGACTGCCCTCCGCGCGCTCGCGCTGGGCATCAAGGACGACGCGGTCCGATTCACCCAGCGTGTCGTACAGTGGGTCAAAGATGGCGGCAAAAAACAGCGTCATCTGGAAATTCCCAGCTGTTGTCTGACAGAGATCGCCACCAGGAAAGATAGGCGGGTTGACGCCTAGTGAAGGCTCAATCTCGAGCAAGTCGGGAGTGAGAGGAAAGATATTTGCAGCGGAGTGACCCGATCCGTCTCACCGATCTTGCGCCAGGATGTGTACTTGTTCACTGAGTGGAAGAGTGGATAAGGGACCCCTTGGGAAAAGCCAGCTGCCTGGCGAAGTGATTGGGAGCGTAGAGCTCGAAGCCTTGTTCATCCTCGGCAAGCTGAAGGTCGCACACGAGGTCGCCCTCATGAAAGTTGTCTGGCATCCGAGTCCGAGTCGGAGCAAGGGAAGAACCCTGCCGACAAGACTTCAGGGTGGCGCCGGCGGACCATCATGTCTATGTAGGGGACGGCTCGAGTTGATTATACAAGATGGAGAGGCTGGCGAAGAGACAAAGGATTCCGATCCGCGGAGCTCCTGCACACAGCGAACCCTAGCAGTTCTTCTTCCTCAGATAGGAACTCAGCGGAGCCCGCTGGAAGAGCGGGAAGTATAGTTGCATCCATAATCCAAAACCCATAGCGGACCAGCAGAAGATGGAAGGGCTTTAGGGAAAGCGTATGAAGGGTCCGGTAGAGCGCGCCTAGCACAGACTGCCCTAACCCTACTTCGATCCGTTGTAGAGTGCTTCGGCTAGTTTGATCCATTTCCCTGTAGGCTTATGAGCGCTGCCACAGAATACGAATTTATCAAGCCAATATTCAGGAAAGCGATACCTCCTTCATGACGTTCTGCATGGCCGATGTAGTACCTCCTCCATACTGCATACGAGCCTTTCAGGGCGCGGAGCCCCCAAATTGCAGGAATACGTGAACTCAGTTGATGCAAAATCACCGGGCACATATGGCTTAGCATGGATGGGCAGTCCTGTGATGGCAAGAATATCCAGCAAAGAAACACTCATTTGCCCGAAAGGGAAATCGAAGGTGTTGGTGGCACTGTTCCATAGACAAGCTGCAGCGGCAATTGGTGCCCGATCAGCATGAGGGGGCAGCGAGAAACTTAAGGCAATGGCCTCGCTGATACCTGTTGCTTCCCAGATTGTCTGATCGGTCTGTCGGCGAGCCTCATACCATGCTCGGTCTTCCCCGGTGGTGGCGGGCCATTCTCCGACCCGAATGTTGTGTGTGAGAGCGGGCCTGCTGGAACCAAGAGGCGAAATTTCCTAGTTCGCGGCGTTGGGCAAGAATGGGACGGCGCACAGAGTCAGCATAGTGGTTGAGGTCAGCGGCTGACAAAGGCTGTGATGGCGTTGGGCCAAGCAGGGCCGCCCCTGTTTCAAGAAAATAGATAGGTGATCCCTGAGGAGGGTTGTTTACTACTAAACGATGAGCAAGTTTGGTTGACCATGAGATCGCCGCCGTGAGGTTAAGGTTTGGGTCTCTACAACCGGTTTGGGAACCATTTTCTGGCTAGCAAAGTGCGGCGAGAGAGAGAGAAAGTTTAGTTGGAAAGCGATGGTGAGATGTGGGGACCCGCATCGAGGCTTATAAAGGGAACGGACCGTAACGTCTTTTCAATCAATGGCCGTAATGAAGAGATGCGATGACGAGCGAAACGTCAGCACATTTCAAATTTCGAACAGTCGTAATGATGAAAGGGGAGACGATGACGCCGAAACGTCAGCACCTTTTTGATTTCGAATTATCAAGGCAGGCCTTTCGCTTATCCGTTGCGAAATGGTTTAAGCTCAAGGCCTAGGGGGCAATGTTTGAGCCTAGCGAGATTTTGGTCCAGGACTCGTAATAGTTCTGGATAGCATTTGGGCCATTACCTGTGGCTTTTTTAATATGAAGCCATGTAGGTGGCGAGATATTATAGGGCGCAAGGTGGAATTGTTAAGGACTCTGATACCTCGCGAGATCCTCGTTTCAGTTCGCATAGGATTCTGTAGTGCACGGCGAGGTAGAGTTGGAAATGGACTGTAGCACCTCGCGGGATAAATTCGCTTAGTGTTCGAGTTCGCATACAATGCTACAGTGAGATGATGCGGGGCGGTGAGTGAGACCTAGGCGAGGTCTGTTTTGACGCGTGTCGCATGGATAGCGCGGATCGCGAGCTGGTCGTATCCTTATGGAATTCTAATTGCTGAATCCGAGTAGGTTTGTGATTATGTCTCTGCCAACTGCTTGCGGGTCGTTATATAAGAGGTTCGAAGATCTGGTTTAACACACAAATCAATCATACAAACAAATTACAAACCTTCGAGCATCCTCGAAACCCTAAGTTCTAAGTGCACCCCGCCTTAGTTCTCAGAGCTCGTTTGCTCACCTCTCCTTCCTAATTGTTGCTCTGCTCGCTTCTAAACAGTGAGTATCGATTCACAGGTGACTAGATAGTTTTTCTCGTAATTCCTCGCCCGTGGTGACACCGGAGCTCTACTTCGCCTGGTTAGAAGTCAAGAACGCGCACCGTTCTCGTTCCGCGTCCGCGTGGTGGCACGCCTTGCAAACCCTGATTTACTTTTGGTAGCACAAGTACCTCTCTACCCCTGCTGAGGATCGTGGCCAAAACAATATTATCCCTTTATTCAATATTGTGTGTTTTAGAGCATGTCTTGCGACTTGTACGAGTGAAAACTAAAATTACTTGGCCTAAACACTTTTTATCCTACCTACATTTTGGGTTTATCGTATGTCTCTCATCTCCCGCTCTTTGTTAGTTTTTTGATTTTGTTTTGGTTTCTTTTTTTTCTTTTGATATGTGAGGTATTCCGTCAAAAGAAAAAAGAGGAACACACTGTTTAACTAGATCCTTGATCACTGAATTTTTTTGATCGCGGATGTGAGACTTCTTTAGGCGCCAAAGAACATCACACGTTCTTTTGACTCAATTGATGGTTAAGAAAAAATCTCCTTCAACAATTGTAGTTAAATCTTTAGCGGTCACAAAACCTATCTTTGAGGGCGCAATATTTAGCAATCGGAACATTTGAAGTACGAAGTCGATGTGCCCTAGCCACTTACCCAAAGGACCTGACCACAAACCCACTAATCTTTCAAATTATTAAAAGAAGAAGAAGAAGAAAAAAAGGAGGCAATCTCACTACAAATAGATCACATCAGAACTCAGAAGTCTCGGTGTTTGCGCATAAAAAAACATTGCAGAACTACCTAAACGGCCATTCTCTTCCCTTCTCCTTCAACTTCTTCAGTTTTTGAGCAAGCAAATAGGTGTTCAACTTGTTTCAGTTGTTTGGTCTGAGGATGGGCGGAGGAGGAGGGTCATTCAATAGGAATAGACCTAGGGACAACCAACTCGTGCGTGGCGGTGTGGGAGAACGATCATGTTGAAGTGATAGTGAATGATCAAGGCAGTAAGACTACTCCTTCTTGTGTTGCTTTCACTGATACACAGAGCTTGGTAGGTGATGCAGCACTTGACCAGATTATCCGAAACCCTGCCAACACCATTTTTGGTAACCCATCACTCCACTTCCACAATCAGTTTACTCTTTACTCTTTTATTTTTTTAATATTTTTTTATTGCATCTTATCTCATTCTTGTCTGTAACGCCCAGTTTGAGACAGTTGTGCTATGAGAAGAATTGCTTCTGAAATTGCTGTAAGAAGAATTGTTTCTGAAATTGATGTGAGAGGAATTAGTTGAGATGTTTGGTAAACCCTTTTTAAAAGAGTAGAATAGGATTTATGAAAGGTTCATTTAATCCTTTCGTGTTTCTGAGATTGATTCTCGCAAAAACACCTCTTACCCTGCTTCTCCAAAACCCGCTTTTAAGAGAATCTATTCCTCTAAAATCAGTTCTACGGGTGGTTACCAAACACCTCAGGTTGTCCCAAAATCACTTTTGACCTTAAAAGCAGTTTCAAAATCGTTCCCAAACTGGGCCTAAGATTTTTTTTTACAATCACTTATATGTACAGAGTTCTTTATTTCATGTCTGAGGGGGTGTATTGTATTTGGATTCATACAGACTTATTTTAATCAACTGACTTTTGAAAAAGTCTACAGACTCTTTGAAAAGTTCATAGATTTTCACTGATTTTTTAAAACCATCGATTTTTAATCACAGACTTTCACTGATTTCTGAAATCTATAGATTTCATATGAATGACGTATGTAGATTTCTCAATACTTACAGAGTTACATGAAAGAAAAAAATAAATAAAGATGCAATGACAAACACATAATGACATGATTATAAGTTTAATGCGCATCTATCTAATTTCAATGCATACAGTTGTAATATTTGATTGAAATACATAACATAGGTAACAAAAAAAGATTATATTAACTTAACAACACACATACTTGTACGTAAACCAAAGACACATGTTCTAAAGTGGGACATTAGATGTTCACAAGTTTAATTCATGTACACAAATATAATAATATAATCATGTGGTTCTAATATCAAGAGTTAGTAGATAATATTTAGGTTATCGAGGGTTCCAAGCATTACAATTGAAAGACAACAAAATGTTAACATTAAAAAAACATTGAAAAGAATAGGTAGAATAGAACGTTGATAACACAAAATATATATATAAAAAATGTTATATCGTAGGATCAACCTATTCATATGTAAAAAGAAAGTCTATCGTAGACTTTTTCAAATCTTTGCTCTAGTGGATGGAAAAATATTGGAGTTTGGTGTGTGTAATTTACACTACAAAGTCCACAATTATCTATGAGTTATTAATTCCATAAGTATGAATGATATTTTGAATACATCTGAACTTCTATTCATTTTAAAAAGTCTTAATTGAATACTCCTGAACTTTGGTGAAATTCATAATGATTTTTTAAAATCTAGTTGAATACACCCAGACTTTGATTAATTTTTAAAAATCTGTATTGAATACACCTAGATTTTCAAATTCCATAGACTTCTTTAAAACTTTCACTAATTCCATATACAATACACCCTGAGTAAGAGACTAGTTGGGATAGAAGGTTTGGATTAGTATTAGATTTCTCATCACATATATGTGTTAGGAGTTAGTAATATAGTGAATAATTGTTGTTCCTAACTTCCTATAAGCTATATCATACGGTGATGATTACAATTTTGAAACCAATTTGAAGATGCAAAGAGGTTAATTAGAAGGAGGTTCACTGATGCTTCTGTCCAAAATGACATGAAGCTCTGGCCATTCAAGGTTACTAAAGGTCCTGAGGATAAGCCTATGACTGTGGTTACCCAGGAGGGTAAAGAAAAAAAGTTTGCTGCTGAGGAAATCTCATCCCTGGTTCTTGCAAAGATGCGGGAGGTTGCTGAGGCCTACCTCGGCTCTACTGTGAAGAATGCAGTTATCACTGTCCCTGCGTATTTCAATAATTCTCAGCGGCAGGCTACGTATGATGCAGGTACTACTGCTGGTCTAAATGTGATGCGTATAATAAATGAACCAACTGCCGCAGCAATTGCTTATGGCCTTCAGAAGAAAGCTGGCTGGTACAGCAAGAGAAATGTGGTAATATTTGATTTTGGCGGTGGTACTCTAGATGTGTCGCTGCTTAGCATAGGGGATGATGTTTTTGAAGTGAAGGTCACTGCTGGAGACACTCATCTTGGAGGTGAAGACTTCGATAACAAAATGGTGAATTATTGTGTTGAGGAATTTAAGAGGAAGCATCAATTGGACGTCAGTGGTAACTCCAGAGCTTTAAGGAGGATAAGAAATGCATGTGAAAAGGCAAAGAAGAGGCTTTCATTTGCTTGTTCTGTTGACATTGAGATTGATTGTTTGTTCCTGAGTACTGATTTCTATATAACATTTACTCGTGACAAATTTGAACACATCAACATGGATTTGTTTAGCAAGTGTATGGAGCCTGTGGAGAGATGTTTGAGGGATGCTAAAATGGAGATAAGCAGTGTTCACGATGTTGTTCTTATTGGTGGCTCTTCTAGAATTCCTAGGGTGCAGCAGCTATTACAGGATGTGTTCAAGGGGAAGGAGCTTTGCAAGGGAATCAATCCAGAAGAGGCTGTGGCTTATGGTGCAGCTGCTCAAGCAGCAGTCTTGGATGGGAATAGAAACGGTATTGGAAAGCTTAAAGACTTCACTCTCATGGATGTCACCCCAATGTCCCTTGGGGTTAGGACTACGATCAGTAAGCCATTGAAATCTAATCATAATATGACTGTTGTGATACCAAGAAATACTAGAATTCCAGTCCTAAAGAACCAAACTCTGCCCACTTCCATAGACAACCAAATTTTAGGTGAGTTCGCTATTTTTGAGGGCGAGAGTGAAACAACCTTGAACAATAATCTCTTGGGTAGCTTTACCATCCACGATCTTCCTCCAGCTCCCAAGGGCACTGTTAAGTTCAATGTTTGCTTTGATATTGATGCAAATGGTATCTTGAGTGTCTCTGCTGAAGAGATATCTACAGGCAAGAGAAAAAAGATTACAATTACTTGTGACAGAAGAACATTAAAGATTGAGAAGATGAGGTAAGACATGATAAGGCTGAAATATTGTACATCTAGTAAAATCAATTTCTTGTTTTGTGGGCTTTGCTATGTTTCTAAGTTGTCCTACCTATTCCAGGTGAGCTGAAGTCTCCAATTGGTGATCAAGGAAGCAGTAGGCGAACGGTCTTCTATTGCTGTGGTGGTCCTTTTGTTAATACTGCCTTATTATGCTAAGAGATAACCCTGGTTGAGTGCTTTAGGACTCAAATTATCAAAGTTATCATGTATTTGAATTCTGTAATTTTACCACAACTCAATGCATGCGCATTTCATCAAATGTTTGCCATAGATTCTCAACAGTACACAGAGTCCTTTATTGCTTTGATAACATTCTTCTAGTTTTGTTTATTAAAATTCACTCCAAGTTCTTTCATTAGACAATAGAAGAAGCATATATGATATGTTGCTCCACAGGGATATACTATTCTGACAAGAATTGTTGGCAAGTAAAATTTAACTCTTTTGGAAGCTAAAGGAGATGAAATACTGTGAAGAAATAAAATAAAAAGAAATTCTATAAATGTGAATGACATAGATATGTTGATGTGTTATGCCACACTATAATGCAATTTATTTGTCTAATTCATCACAACACCACTACAAATGTGTTTGAAACACATGAGCGTCAGAAGGCTCTGGCTTTGCGTATAAAACATTGCAAATGATCTCACTTTTCCTGATTTTCTCTCCCTATATAATATGGCCAAAGCACTCATTTCTCTTTTATTTTATTTCCCTCTTCATCAAATGCCTCACTCTCAATCATAATCACTACCGCCTTGCTCTCCTTCACTGTTTTCAACTTCATCTCCTTCAAGAACCCTTCTTTCCTTCTCTGATTGTGAGTTTCTGAGCCACGAATGGAGGGAAAAGAAGAACATGCAAATGATGCAATAGGGATTGATCTGGGGACAACCTACTCGTGCGTTGCGGTTTGGAGCGAGCCAGTGACCATGTAGAGGAACAGGGCAACAGGACAACTCCATCTTGTGTTGCCTTTACTCAAACAGAGAAGTTGGTTGGTGATGCAACCTTTAACCAGATCATTGGTAACCCAAGAAACTCCATTTCGGTATAGCTGATCTCTTTGTTTATCAAATTTATGTTTTCTTTGATCAGCTACTTGTATGTTTCCCTTTTATAATTTGAGACTGAAGATTGAAATGATCTGGGTAGTTTTAAGAGATTATGATGCCTTAAGTGAGATATTGAAAAATTGTGTCTTTCAAAGTCATTGACAATAAGCTCGATCAATATCTGATAACAAAGTTTCATTCAGATTTCTGAGTTTTGTAATATGAGATATGATTGTATTCGCAACGATGCTAGAGTTGTAAGTGTAAAGAGTTTATACTATATAGTCATTTTCGTCAATTTTCTCTCATTATGTTTTATGTTCTTATTCCTCTTGGCCTATGGCTGAAATGGCATATATGATAAAATCGTTTTGATCTCTACGGTTGTTTTGCTTACAGACTTAATTTCCAGGTTCTTTTTCTTGCATGTTTTGCTGATAGAGTTGCATAGTTTGCAAAGAATCAGGTTGGGTTCTCTAATCTCACCAGGTTGGAATTCAATTGTCAAGTTGTTTGTTTGGAGACAATATAACAGTGATACACACACACACACATAATATATATGTTCAAATGATTCTACGGTTGTTGAATCTAGTTTCAAATGGTGCAGAATGTAAAGGAAATTATATAGAATGGGTATTGTACTATAAGTTAGTAAGTTATGAGTATAAGTCACATTACCGCAGTTTAGTTGTAAAATAAGTAAATATTTTCATATGCAAATTTTGTTCACAGCTAGGTTGGGAGATCGGTCACACAGGACCAAGGATTCGCTGACACTTACATAGTTATATCAGACACCAAATTACTTGTCCATTTCCAACTCTATCTTCCTTAAATCCATTCTCAGTTAGTAAACTTGGTATAGGTGTCCATGTGCCTTTGACTTGGTTTTTTGTTTCTAATTAAATGGAGCACAGAATTTAAGATTACAGACACAAAAAGAATGGATCTACTATTTTGGATAGTTCTGGTTATTTTAAAGAACAAATGAACGTTTGTAAGTCAATGCTTGAGTTGTCTGAGTTGGTTAGTAATCATCATTAATTTATTTGCAAGTAGCTCTGTAACATCATTTAAATTTTCTGCTAATAATTGAAGCCGCAAAGTCTCTGGGTGCATGTTCAGAACAGTTGTTATGACTCATTTCTGTGTCCTAAAACAATAAAACTGAACTGTACAAATTCTTCTTAATCATAGCATAAACTAATGATTTTTCCCAAAACTGGACAATAAGTGACCAGTTCTACAATTTGACTTGGACTTGTTCTCTCATTGGTTGGTTCCCAGGCACTCTTTCTATCTTCTTGAAATGTTTATCACAACAGTAGTTTAACTTTCTTCTTCATTCGATATATTGCTTTCTTCTTGAAGTTCTTATCTGAGAATGGCAGGAGTAAGAGGCCGTGCAATTGGGATTGATCTGGGGACAACATATTCATGTGTAGCAGTGTGGGAGGACGAACAGGGTCATGTGGAAATCATAGTGAATGATCAGGGCAACAGGACTACCCCATCTTATGTTGCATTCACTGATACTGAGAGTGAGAGCTTAGTAGGCGATGCAGCATTTAACCAAATTCTGAGAAACCCTACCAACTCAATCTTTGGTAGGATCATTAATTTTCTAAGACCACCAGTTTTATTTCATCTGTTCTCATTGTGCAATTGTTGCTCTGAAAATGTTAGTCTTAATTTGTTGACTGATTTTTCTTTGATCCATTACAAATGTAGCTACAGAATGTGTGCCTAATTAAGTTTGAGCTTGCTGGATATGGAAATGGATTAGGATTATGATAAGTTGGGGGTTCGGTTTAGCATAATAAATCTAAGCTTTCTTATTTTCTGTTAAAAAATAGTTTAGAGTTCTTAGAGTTAGGAGGTCAGAAGTTTTGTCTTAGGTTTCATGTTTGATTTATCGAAGTTTCTCTATATGTTAAGTAGTGCACGTACTCAGCTGTAGCTAACTATATTCGGTTAACATATTTTTGATAGTATGTACAGTTTAGTAAAAGTGGGATACAGATAATTCTTTTCCTGATAGAATCTAAAATTTCATCAATTTGTCAATTCACAGATGCAAAGAGGTTAATTGGTAGAAATTTCAGTGAAGCCACCGTTCAAAGTGATCTGAAACTCTGGCCATTCAAAGTCATTAAAGGTCCTCATGATAAGCCAATGATTGTGGTTACCCACCAGGGACAAGAAAAGAAGTTTGCTGCTGAAGAAATCTCATCCATGGTTCTCACAAAGATGCGGAAGACTGCTGAAGCTTACCTCGGATCACCTGTGAGGAATGCAGTCATCACTGTCCCTGCTTACTTCAATAACTCTCAACGTCAGGCTACAAAAGATGCAGGTGCCACTGCTGGCCTAAATGTGATGCGTATCATCAACGAACCAACTGCTGCAGCCATTGCTTATGGAATTGACAAGAAGGCTGGTTGGTATAGAAAGAAAACTGTGCTGATATTTGATTTAGGTGGTGGTACTTTAGATGTGTCACTACTGAGCATAGGTGATGGTGGTTTTGAAGTGTTGGCCACGGCTGGAGAGACTCATCTTGGAGGTGAAGATTTTGATAACAGAATGGTAAATTACTGTGTAGAGCAATTCAAGAGGAAACATAAGGTGGACTTAATTGGAAATGCTAGAGCTCTTAGGAGGTTGAGAAATGAATGCGAGAAGGCAAAGAGGCGGCTTTCATCTACAACTACAACTGAAATTGAAATTGACTGCCTGGATAAAGAAAATGATTTCTATGCAACTATTACCCGTGCCAAATTTGAACAACTCAATGTGGATTTCTTCAACAAATGTATGAAGCCTGTGGAGAACTGTTTAAGGGATGCTAACATGGATGTGAGCTATGTTGATGATGTTGTTCTAGCTGGTGGATCTTCTAGAATTCCCAAGGTGCAGCAGTTACTACAGGATGTGTTCAAGGGTAAGGAGCTGAGTAAGGGAATTAATCCTGATGAGGCTATAGCATATGGAGCAGCTGTTCAAGCTGCTGTCTTGAGTGGGATTGGAAATGAGAAACTCCAGGGTTTACTCTCTTGGATGTCACCCCTCTATCACTTGGGGTAGAGACTAATGAAATTGGTGATACAAATTTTATGTCAGTTGTGATTCCAAGGAACACTAGAATTCCCACACAGAACAGGATTTCGTTAGAAACTTCTTTTGACAGCCAGGTTTCAGTTAAATTCTCAATTTATGAGGGTGAGAGTTCAACAACCTTAGACAATAACTTTTTGGGTGAATTTTGTCTGGAGGGCATTCCTCCAGCTCCTGCAGGTGTAGCTAAATTCGAAGCTTACTTTGATATTGATGCAAATGGTATCCTGACGGTCTCTGGTCAGGAGATGGGCACCGGCCAGAAGAAAACGATCACAATCAGTAAAAATTTGTGAAGAATCGAGGGCCTGAAGTAAGATAATTTATGCTCTAGTACCTGAAAGGAAAGGCATACATGTGTGCTGAAATTGATCTTCTGTTTCCCCATCTTTTATGCTATTCTTATGAATTCAGTTATAGTCTTACTCTGCCTACCAATGAAATTTTACATTTTTTTGTGTTCTTGTTAGGTTTCTTTTCAGATGCTTCTTTGCATCAAGTCTGGCACATGGCATTTTCATTTGTTGATGTATTTCTGCATCTTTCAATTGTACCTCTGAGCTAATTTTAATACGGAATAAAAATACAGTTGACCTCCTTTTGATTTTTCTTAAAAGAAAAAGAAAAAAGAAGTGTTACTGAAGATTATTATACTGGCAATGTTCTGTTACTGCTATAAATGATGAATTTGTGAAGTCATGCCTCTTTTGTTATGTATGGTGATGAATGAGACTAGATGGAGGGGGGCAACCGGCACCCTTATGTTGTGTGTTATATGACGTCATTTAATTCTTGCAGAGCAATTAATGGCTAGCTAAATACAAGCCTATACAAATCTTCTCACAGTATTACTGTGGTAATCCCATATCATATTCTGATAGCATATGTTCAGTATTATTACTAATTATTAAACTCTTGGAGATGCTCTTTTGTGTTAATATTTATTATTATTTTTGGATAATAAGATGCTCCAAGTTCATTTGAAGTAAAAGCATTAGCTTGAATAATGTGACAAGTCAGCTACTCAGAATTACTAAGGCATCTTATAATTTAAGCTAATAATGTACTTAAGGCATCTTATTATCAAAAATGAAGTTGGAGCTTGTATGGTTCTGTTTATGTGCCTCTACTCTAACTTGTTCATATTACTGAATGGGGGTTTAGAATAAACATCACATACAGATATAAACAATGTTTATTTTGGGTAGCATCCTTGTTGTTGGTTTTGCAGAATAATAAAGTTGCTCAAGCTAGTCAATGGTTGAGTTGCTCACGATCGTGAGCAATCTTTTCTCAACTGCTAATCAATTAACCAGCAAAGTCTCTGGCTGCATGTTCATCCAGAAGTTGGTGATTCATATATGATTGGGCATTTCATAGTAGGGAATCGTCTGAAAATGCCAGATCCTTATAAAGAAAGAAAAGAAAAGAATAAAGAATGGTTCTTCCCTACAAGTTGATGAAATGTTTATAGACGAGTTCTATGTATTGACTTGGACTTTCCAGTACTTGACTTGGTATGCAGGCAGGTACTTTTCTTTCCTTACCATGTTCTGATTTCTGCAACCATTTCATAATTTTTTTTCTTCACTGTTTTATTTTTTTCATCTTCACGTCCTTGAGCTGAGAATGACAGGAGCAGCAGGCCGTGCAATTGGAATTGATCTGGGGACTACATATTCATGTGTAGCAGTGTGGGAGCACGAGCAGGGTCATGTAGAAATCATAGTGAATGATCAGGGAAATAGAACTACGCCATCTTATGTTGCGTTCACTGATACTGAGAGCTTAGTAGGGGATGCAGCATTTAACCAAATCCTGAGAAATCCCACCAACTCAATCTTTGGTAAGATTTTCTTCCCACATCACAGAGACACAGACATATATGCATTCAGTTTGTTTAAATTGTTTCTGAAATGTTCAATAAGCAGATAAAATTGGGCAATCTACTAACGATTTATACATCTCTTTCATAGTTCACTTGAAGTGGATGTATACATAATTACATATTTATAGACGATGTTCTAAAAAATGCTAGGCGCTAGTCGGGCGGACAGCCGGCGCTTAGCGCTCAGAGGATTAATCGGATGCCTAGGCGGTTTTGTATTTTTCATATTTTTTATTTTTTAATAGCAAATAAAATATAAAAATAAATTTATAGAATGCATTATAATGTTTCAAAATAGCAAATATACTTCAAAAATAAATAAAATGGTCAACTACTATGTTCTTAGAAATAAATAATAATAATTTGAAATAAACAAATTAGGCTTTGATGTGTTTTGATTTAAAAAAATAAAAATAAAAAACAAAAAAAAATAATCTGGCCGCCCAGCCCGCCCAGCCTGCCTAGGCGGCCGTTTTTCGCGCTGGCGCCCAGATTGAACGATTAGTGGGAAATCGGAACGGTGAGCTGACGCCTAGGCGGCACCCTGGGCGGCGTTTTTTTTAGAGCATTGTTTATACTTGGTCTCTAAACTTAAAGAAATAAATTACGTATTTAAATCAAATAATCCAAAGTCTAAACTTGATATCTTATTGCAGATGCAAAAAGGTTAATTGGTAGGAAATTCAGTGACGATTCTATTCAAGGCGATGTGAAACTTTGGCCATTCAAGGTCATTGAAGGTCCTGAAGATAAGCCTATGATTGTGGTTACCTATCAGGAACAGGAAAAGCAATTTACTGCTGAAGAAATCTCATCCATGGTTCTCACAAAGATGCGGAAGATTGCTGAGGCATACCTTGGATCAACGGTGACAAATGCAGTCATCACTGTCCCTGCTTACTTCAATAACTCTCAACGCCAGGCTACAAAAGATGCAGGTGCCACTGCTGGCCTAAATGTGATGCGCATCATTAATGAACCAACTGCTGCAGCCATTGCTTATGGTATTGACAAGAAGGCCAATTGGCATGGCAAGAGAAATGTGATGATATTTGATTTAGGTGGAGGTACTTTAGACGTGTCATTACTTACAATAGGTGATGGTGTTTTTGAAGTGAAAGCCACTGCTGGAGAGACTCATCTTGGAGGTGAAGACTTTGATAATAGATTGGTGAATTACTGTGTCGAGCAATTCAAGAGGAAGACAAATGCAGACCTTGCTGGAAACTCTAGAGCTCTTAGGAGGTTGAGAAATGAATGTGAGAAGGCAAAGAGGAGGCTTTCATTTTCGGCTACAACTGAGATTGAAATTGATTGCTTGGATAAAGACAACGATTTGTACGTGACCATTACACGTGCCAAATTCGAACAACTGAACATGGATTTCTTCAACAAGTGTATGGAGCCTGTGGAGAAGTGTTTGAGGGATGCAAACTTGGATGTAGACAGTGTTGATGATGTTGTTCTTGCTGGTGGCTCTTCCAGAATTCCAAAGGTGCAGCAACTTTTAGAGAATGTGTTCCGGGGAAAGGAGCTATGTAAGGGCATTAATCCTGATGAGGCAATAGCATATGGCGCTGCTGTTCAAGCTGCGGTGTTGAGTGGATATGAGATTGAGAAGCTTCAAGATTTCACTCTCTTGGATGTAATCCCTCTATCACTTGGGGTTGAGATTAGGGTGCCGAGTACAGGTGATGAACATTGTATGCAGGTTGTGATTCCAAGAAACACCAGAGTTCCCATAAAAGTGAACATCACATTGTGGACTACGTATGACAACCAAGTTGAAGTTGTATTTGGAATCTACGAGGGTGAGAGCTCAACAACCTTAAATAATAACTTTTTGGGTAAATTTGTTCTTCAGGGCATTCCTCCAGCTCCTGCTGGATGTGTTAGCTTCGATGTTTGCTTTGATATGGATGCAAATGGCATTCTAAGTGTGTCTGCTCAGGATACATCTACCGGCCAGAAGAAAGGGATCACTATCATCAGTAAGAAACAGTGAAGGAATACTTAAGGGCATTGAAGTTCTGCTTGTACCAGAAATTAATGTGTTGGTATTTGGTAATAAAGTTTTTGATATGTTTAAGGGTTTGGCCATATTTTTACTGTTGTATGCAAGTCATGAACTTACTTGAAAGTATATGTTGGACAATGAAATGGAGTTCACTTTGAGACATAAGAGCCAGAAGAACTATTAGAATTTAGTTCGTATTACTGAAGCTTCAATGATAATTCTTATATATACAGTACTTGTGATATTGCTGATTTGCTATAATTTGGTAAATCCATGAGGGAATTTGGCTTTTGTATAGTTTGGGGAAGAATGAGCGATTTTGATGAGGGAGATAATCAGCACTCCTTTTGTTGCTTTGTTTAGTTTGGTGAATATTTCATCAATTTAGCTTCTCTTTATGTATTTCTCGAAAACATATCTACAAAACACTTTGGAAATGAACTCAAAAACAGAGTTAACATTGTTGCTTACAAATCTTTGGCCGGAAAAATTCTCAATTAGGATTGCTGTTTGCCGGTGATCATTCTACAAGAGGCTAGACAAAAAAAATATTGATTTATTTGTATCATTAAGCTGCAAACCACTGGGACAAGTGTGCATTTTTCTAATTTCTGCACATTCACTATGACTGTTTCCTCTGTAAGTCAGATCCAGGTAGCCATTGACTATATTTCATAATCTCACTGGCCATTTAGGTTAAATGATTGTACCAAGAAGTCAAGAAGAACTATTAGCTTAAATAATTTTAACAAATAACAAGTTGTTAGGCACTAGGGCCTTTTATTCCTCCTTTGTAACAATAATGAATCATATATTGTAAATCTGTAACAAGTCAGCCATTGAAAACATTGGAGTCTACGATTCTTGTCACCATAAGAAGTCTCCCGCTCATCGATCAAAATAAAAAAAGTCTCTCATCTCCATTCATCGACTCGACCGTATCATATAGAACCTGAAGGTAAAGGGAGCCAAAATCGAAGAGGCCAAACACAACTGTACACGCTGCACACCAACAACAATTTCAGGCTGTAGCTTCAGCTCCCTTATAAGGTAGTGTGACCTTCAAGGCTATGAGTCCGTGATATTCTTGGCCTTTTTCTCTTATGTTAAATGACTTCAATCTATATTGCTTTAGCAATGCTAGTTTTTTTTTTTTTTTTTGTTGAATTCTGAGAATCTTAATGAGAATTTGATTCCATGTCAGTTCTATATATGCTTTTTTCTTTTTAGTCGATATGAAATGTATACTAAGGTTTCTGTTTTCATTTGGTTGAAATGAAGGTTTCTTGGTGGCATTGTGGTTGTGTACTTCTGTTATGAACTTTGATGGATTTTGCTTGTATACACAGCATTTTTTTTTTTGGTGATGAAAATCAGCCATATGCTTTGCAGAGTGATTGGTATGTGTGCTTTTATGCTTCATCAGTAAATTTGCATTCTGGCTATATACTTATTGATGCATTTTCAGTTACATTTCTTGGATACGAGTCTCTTGCAATTCGTGTCACTAGTCACTAGCAAGATGTATATATAGTAGCTGATTTTTGACCCTATAATAGCATTTTCAGCCAAAGCACTCTCTTTCCTTTGTGGAGGAAAGGAGAGATATGGAGACTGCCTTCCAGGAGATGACTATCAATGCATTGAAGACTTATGGAAGAGACCTTATTGAACAAGCAGCAAAGTTTGACCCAGTTATTGGCCGAGACCAAGAAATAAGGCAGGTTATTCAGAATCTCTCAAGGAGAACAAAGAACAATCCAATGCTTGTTGGAGAACCAGGAGTTGGAAAAACTGCTGTAGTTGAAGGCTTGGCTCAGAGGATATTAAGAGGTGATGTCCCTAGTACTCTTGCCAATGTGAGGATCATAGAATTGGATATGGGTGCTTTGCTGGCCGGGGCACAGTATAGAGGACAATTTGAGGAGAGGTTGAAGGCTGTTTTGAATGAAGTGGAAGCGGCTCAAGGGAAGGTGATTCTATTTATTGATGAGATTCACCTTGTTCTTGGTGCTGGTAGATTTGAGGGTTCTAATATGGATGCTGCCAACCTCTTTAAGCCAATGCTTGCTAGAGGTCAGCTGAGGTGCATTGGTGCAACAACCCTTGAAGAGTACCGGAAATATGTAGAAAAGGATGCTGCATTTGAGAGAAGGTTCCAAAAGATTATTGTGGCTGAACCTAGTGTTGAGGACACAGTTAGTATCCTTCGAGGGCTGAAAGAGAGATATGAAAGTCATCATGGTGTACGAATTTTGGACCGTGCCCTGGTTGTTGCTGCAGAACTTTCAAGCCGGTACATCACAGGTAACAAGTTACAGATGACTGATATAGTGTGGCACATGTGTTTGTATAACATTGCTGTAAAATAATGGTGCATTGGATGTGTTATAGTAAAACGGATTTCGTAGTAGTAAACTTTACTCTGGTTGTTTTATAGGCAGACGTCTTCCTGACAAGGCAATTGATCTAGTTGATGAAGCTTGTGCAAATGTGAGAGTCCGGCTTGATAGTCGGCCTGAAGAGATTGACAACATTGAAAGAAAGATAATGCAGCTGAAAGTTGAGGTTCATGCACTTGAGAAAGAGAAGGACAAAAGTAGTAAAGCTCGTCTTGTTGAAGTAAGTATCGATTAATTCCATCTCCATTGTACTATTGGAGATTACTTTGTGGTTCTAATCTTTTACAGATTGTGTTTCCACTAATTACGGTTGTTCTTTGTTGGATTTGTAACTTGATATTTTCAGGTGAGAAAAGAGCTTGATGACTTGAGAGACAAACTGCAGCCTATGATGATCAAATATCGAAGAGAGAAGGACAAAGTTGATGAAACTCAACGATTTAAGCAGAAGCGCGAAAAACTGTTACTTGCTTTAGCTCAAGCCGAAAGAAGAGGTGATTTTGCCAAGGTTGCTGACTTACGTTATGGAGCTATTCAGGAATTGGAAACTGCTGTCGCACAGCTTGAAGCGAACAGCAATAACAACTTAATGTTGACAACAGCTGTTTCACCAGAGCACATTGCAGAGGTTGTGAGCCGTTCCACTGGCATACCTGTCACAAGGCTAGACCAGAATGGCAAAGAGAGGCTAATTGGACTTGCTGAGAGGCTGCATAAAAGAGTAGTGGGTCAAGAACAGGCAGTTGCTGCTGTTTCTGAGGCGGTTTTGAGGTCAAGAGCTGGCCTAGGAAGGCAAGAACAACCAACTGGCTCATTCCTATTCTTGGGTCCAACCGGTGTCGGCAAAACTGAGCTTGCAAAGGCTCTTGCTGAGCAACTTTTTGATGATGAAAATCTAATTGTGAGACTAGACATGTCTGAGTACCTTTCTGAAAATTCTCTTTCGCGCTTGATTGGTGCTCCTCCAGGGTAAGTACATTTTGAGTTTTGTTCAAAGTCCAAACATTAGTTAACAACTTTTCTTGAGTATAACATCTAAAGGTTGGTTCCTTCTTTGTTTACAGGTATGTTGGTCATGATGAAGGTGGCCAACTGACAGAGGCCGTGAGACGGAGACCCTATAGTGTTGTATTATTTGATGAAGTGGAAAAGGCACACACCTCCATTTTCAACATTCTCCTGCAAGTATTAGACGATGGAAGGTTAACTGACGCACAAGGTCATGTTGTGGACTTCAAGAACACTATGATTATCATGACCTCTAACCTTGGAGCAAAACATCTCCTATCTGGTTTAGTGGGAGAGTGTTCAATGCAAGTTGCTCGTGATCGAGTTATGCCAGAGGTAGCTTCACTGTCCACATTAGTTTCTCAAATTTGTAGTTTCATTTGTTTGACACATAAGTATTCTGAAAAAGCGTTTGGTGATTGGATAGGTGAGAAGTCACTTTAGTCCTGAGTTCCTAAATCGGCTTGATGAGATTGTCATATTTGATCCTCTTTCATATGAACAAGTAAAAAAGGTGGCCAGATTGCAAATGAAGGATGTTATAAACCGACTTTCTGAGAGAGGTGTTGCTTTGGAATTGACTGATGCAGCATTGAATTATATTATGCATGAGAGTTATGATCCGGTTAGTTCTACTTTCCTTGATTTGCAATTTGGTTAATCCACTAGCTATTCAATTTGCTCTTTGAAAGGTGTTTGAGCATCTTTTCACAAATAACAAAAATTCTTTGATTGAAGGGCTTTGCGATTTCAAATTTGCCAACGATTTCTTGGTTGGAAATGTTTGATCTTGAACAATTTTGCCGACAAAAAGTTGCGCTTTCACAAATGTTGCCATTTGTTGCCTAAAGATGTTTGCGCATCTTGTCGCAATTATTTTTCAAAATCTACATGACAACATCTTTGCCCTTTTACATGAAATGCTAAACAAGTGGTGTCGTTTCTATTCAGGCTTATGGTGCTAGACCAATTAGGAGATGGCTTGAAAAGAAGGTGGTGACAGAGTTGTCAAGAATGCTGGTAGGAGAAGAGATGGATGAGAACTCGACTGTTTATATAGATGCAGGGCCATATGGAAGTGAGTTGGTGTATCGAGTCGAAAAGAACTGACCGCCTTTATGCATTTATCGGAGAAAATATACATGTATTATTGAACTTCAGGACAAGTTCTGATGATGAACATTCAGGAAAATGTATGCATATCATTGTGTTCTAACTTCTAAGCTCACCATGCAATGAATGCATTTTGTAAATTTCGATTAAATAAACATTAATATGAAAGAAAATAGTATTATGTATGCCGTTGATAAGTATGGGATCATCAATAGACAGATAAAAAGGTAGAGACTAGAGACTCTTGAGTATATTAAAAAAAAAATTAATATGGCATTCCAATTTCCAAGGTTTCATACACAGAAAATTAGAGAAACGTAATTGACTACTGCTCTACATTCCATAAGGCTATCTGAATCCTTCAACTTAATAGCAACACCTAAAAGCTTTTCCTTCCCACACCCGGCCGTACCTGATGATCTCTCCAGCCATAGAGACTCTATCAACCTTTCTCTGAGATTATTTTTCCTTTGTTCTTCCATATTATTTCTTCTGATTCTTCAGCTGAAAATGGCCGAAAAGGAAGGGTACCATGCCGTCGGAATTGACTTGGGGACAACATACTCGTGTGTCGGAGTATGGCAGATTGATCATGTAGAGATCATACAGAATGATCAGGGGAAAAGGACCACTCCATCTTATGTTGCTTTTACTGATGCTGAGCGGTTGATAGGAGATGCAGCATTTAACCAAGTTTTCACAAACCCCGCCAACTCTATCTTTGGTATGCTTCTTTCCGAATCCTTTGGTTACAATTATTTTCAGCATCTTATGTTACTCAGTAGTCAGCACACATTCTGTATAAATCTGTATCATTGGAAAGTTCTATAAATCTGAATCATTGGAAAGTTCTAACTATCCTTTTCAAAAAAAAAAAAAAAAAAAAAGTTCCAATGATTCAGATTTATACAGAATGTGTGCTAACTACATAATTTTTTTTCGACAAACTAACGATATAAATTGTTTGGTGTTCTGATTTCGTCAACACTGAAAGTGTAACTCAATTGTTCCATAGTTTATTCTGTTTTGTGTTATGTCTCATAGGAGTGATGGCTAAATAGCTAGGCAATCAATATGCATAATATTTAGTTACTGCATACCTTGAATAGCATTCTGGCCCGAGAGAGTGAAATAATTTATCGAGGATGCTAGTTTTGTGATCATTGGCATTAGTTAATTTCATGATCAATTTGCAGATGTAAAAAGGCTCATTGGTAGGAGATTCAGTGATAATTCTGTTCAAAATGATTTGAAGCATTGGCCATTCAAGGTAGTTAAAGGTGCTGGTGACAATCCCCTGATTGAGGTCACCGAAAAGGGAGTAAAGAAACAATTTGGCGCTGAAGAAATCTCATCCATGGTCCTCTCAAAAATGAGGGAGATTTCTGAGGCTTACCTTGGATCAACAGTGCAGAATGCTGTTATAACTGTCCCCGCTTACTTCAATAACTCGCAGCGTGAGGCTACAAAGAAAGCTGGTGTTGCTGCCGGCCTAAATGTGATGCGTATTATCAATGAACCAACTGCCGCAGCTATTGCTTATGGGCTTGACAAGAAGGCTGGTTGGTATGGCAAGAGAAATGTGCTAGTATTCGACTTTGGTGGTGGTACATTGGATGTTTCTCTACTTGTCATAGCTGATAGTGTCTTTGAAGTGAAGGCCACTGCTGGAGACACACACCTTGGAGGTGAAGACTTTGATAATAGAATGGTGGATTATTGTGTTAAGCAATTCAAGAGGAAACATAAAGTCGACATCACTGGAAACCCCAAGGCTCTTAGGAGGTTGCGAAATGCATGTGAAAAAGCAAAGAGGATGCTTTCAACTATCTGTGAGGCTGACATTGGCATTGACTATCTGCACCAGGGCATTGACTTCTCTTTAACCATTACCCGCGCTAAATTCGAGCAACTCAATGCAGATCTCTTCAGCAAGTGCATGGAGCCTGTGGAGAAGTGTTTGGAAGATGCTACAATGAAGATAAGCAGTGTGCATGATGTTGTTCTTGTTGGTGGCTCTTCTAGGATTCCCAAAGTGCAACGACTTTTGCAGGATGTATTCAAGGGGAAGGAGCTGTGCCAAGGTATTAATCCTGATGAGGCTGTTGCATATGGTGCAGCTATTCAAGCTGCTGTCTTGATAGGTGGAAACTTCAACGGGAAACTACAAGACTTCAGTCTCCTGGATGTCACCCCTCTCTCACTTGGAGTGGAGAGTACTGATTCAAGAATTGACCCTCACAACTTCAAGAAGTACATGAATGTGGTGGTTCCAAGAAACTCTCCCATTCCCATCAAGAAGAAAACGAGAGTAACGACTCTTTATGACAACCAACGTTCTGTTAGATTCCGTCTTTATGAGGGTGAGAGTAAAATAGCCAAACAAAATAATTTTTTAGGTAAATTTTCACTTAATGGCATTCCACCAGTCCCTAAAGGTCAAGCCAAAGTAGATGTTTGCTTTGATATTGATGCAAATGGTATCTTGAGTGTCTCTGCTGAGGACATGTCCACGGGCAAAAAGGAGGGGATTACAATCAACAGTGATAGAAGAACTTTTGAAGGCATTGAGGATGTTATCTAGAACTTGTGTCGGTTGTCCAGCTGATGAACATTCCTTCTGTTGGCTGGTTGTTAGTCTTGGCGTGTTTCTGTTATTCATATGGTTTTTATGAGAGCTGTGTTTGATTCTGTTGAACATTACCTTAGTTGGCTTGCTATGTTTGAGAGATAAAATGTTTCCAAGGCACTACTTAATACTTCATTCATGTTCTTAATATCTTTGGCAACTAAACACCAAGTTGCAGAGATGGTGAATGCACAGAGAAAAATAACATTGACTTGTGAGAAAACGTAATGGGCCCAAATCCAATCTTTATGAATCTTGGGAGTCCAAATCCCCAAAAGATTAATCCTCACCTTCCTTTCTTTTATGGAAGATACGTTCACCCCTTGACCTGAACTTTCTATGAGCTCAAGTATTAATTCAGCAATTTCGTAAATTAACAGAGACTTGTCAAACTCAATATGGGATAACTAAATTCTCAGAAGATTACCATCTCAAAAAAGAACACCACGACTTTTGAGTTTTCTATATCCCCAAGAATGTCAACCCCATGCTATCTGGTTTCTGCCGAAGTTTGGGTGTTGTTTCGTAACAAATTCATTACCAAACAACTGTTGATTTCAAATTTCTTCAGAGCAAAAGATTCGTTGTTCGGACATCGATTTGCCAGAGCTCAAACACAATCGAACACCAAATCTTGTCACAAATATTGAGGTTGATGATTTGAAGTCTGGGACATGAAGCGAATGAAGGAAACCCCATTTGTTGAACTGGATAGATATTGCGAAATAATATAGGAGCCCAGACGGAATAGAGAGAGAGAGAGAGAGAGAGGAGAGAGAGAGAGAGAACCTAGTGCTAAAAGATGAACCCATATCAAATTGAAAGAGAGACAGAGTTGTTATAGGGCATGGGAAAAAAAGTAAATACCACTAAGTTCAAATTCCAGAAGGATTAAATTTGTTTCGATGCTTTGATCAACTTGAAAAAACAAGGGAGATGAGAGAAGAAAGAGCAATCAGATGAGAAAGTAGAAAAGAAGGACAAGGTAGAAGCGGCGGTGTTAATTTATAGGGCTCGCCTGGCGGTGGGTCTGAATCTCGACTATTTATCGACGGCGGCACAATCTGGTGACGCTGTGCCCACAGCTTCTAAGCCCATGGTTATTCAAATCGGCTGGATTAACGCGTAAAGGTTAGTGTTTTTCCTTAGCTTAGTAAACTTTAATCTTTTGCTTGTGTTTAATTGTTGAATTGGTTCTTGAACATTGAAACGAGGTGCTTCGCTTTTCATGCTTGTGTTCAACCAAACCTCATACAATACAGTAATAACGTAGTGCATGAAGGACTCCGTGAGCCATTGCGGCCTCCAACCCATTTCCAGGTATAATAAAATGAGATAAAATCTAGTATGAGGAGATGATGTTGTTGGCATCTTCTGTTTGCTTGCACGGTATTTACAAATCAAGTGTATTTGAATAATGTGTTATGGTTTTGCTGAGTTGCTGAAGATTACTTTTCGTTAGGGCAAGTATTTTTGTGGACTGGATTTGCAATTTTTTCAGCTATGAAACTTATAGATGTTCCTTGCGTTGTTTGTGTCAATGGACCTGTCATGCGTTCATTATGAATGTGGTGGGAACTGCTAAGTGTTTTGTACTCGAGAGGTTTTCATGAACATCAGTCTATCACGGATTTAGATAAGCCTCTTGATGACCGAACAATTAGTTCTGTCATATGAGTCGGATTGTTATTCCTTGAAGGTGTTAGTTGAGTACTGGATCACTTCATTCCTAACTTATAGTGGCATTTTCTTTTTGGCTAGCTGTTGGTCTATTGACATTAAGCAACGATATCATTTTGCTCATCAAATTATTATTTAGTCTTATTTTTTTAAATTCATGAGGTTGGCTTATTGAATTTCGTTGTTGTTTTGTGGTGTAGGGAAGCTGTAGGTTATTAGTGAAAAGGTAAACACTGGATCCTTTTGATGAGTAATCTGTTGTTATGCATTTTTTGTCTTACTTAATTTTATTGGTGAGTGATCTGTTATTACATTTTTCATGTTGTGCTTATAAGTCCCATTTTTTTAAAGCTCTTGTAGTAGAGAGAATTCTTGGTCTTGTCTGCAGAATATATATGCTTAGTTTTAGCATGCATGCAAGGTTCCAGAACTCAGTTTATTGGTCCTAGAAAGACAAAATAAATCCAATTCATTCCCAGCATGAAAAGAAAATTTTGATAATGTAGACTTATATATAAATTTCAGAAATCTTTTTCTCTAATATATGTTATATTGTGTTCTTACATGTACAACTCCCTAAACAAAATTGATAACTCAAAAATGTTTTGATCTTGCCAAAGTTGAAATATCCCTTTGTTAGTGTTATCACTTCCATTAAATTGGAAACTTTATATCAGTATTCTGCATCTATTATTTGTTGTTGGTAACTAATGTACTCTCATTGTGGCTTATTGATGAATGACTACTCTGTCTACATGTCTTCAGGTATGCTTTAGTTGCTGCTCATTCGAGAATGTGTATTAATGGGAAGCTAAAGATTACGAAGAATAAGATGTCAGGCATTCATGTGGTGTTTTTAAATACTTGAGTACAAATGTCTTTGCTGTGTTTCCCTGGTTACTTTTAGTTTTGATTCAATATTTTCTGCCAAGATATTAAAATATTGTTTCAGGTAATTGGTCAAGTTTTGGTTGCTTTGTTGTCTTTTTGGTGTAGATCATCGAATTTTTTTTTTTAATTTTTATTTTATTTTATCTCTAGGTTTGTTTGTGCTGGGTAATTGGTCTTGAGATGTGAATCATATTATTGAGTTCCTAATCTCTCTGATTAGTTGCACGTTTGTGTTAATTTCTTCGTTTAATTGCTGAATTGGGTGCCTAAGATTGTACTTTCTTGGCTTCCCATTGAATGATTTGTATGTTTGTCTTAGGCTCATTTATCTTAACATAGGTAAATTATCCCTCCCATTCATATCTGTGTTCATTTAGATTTTGTGTTTATTGAAAAGCTATATAGAACCAATTACAGTTATCTTGTAGTAAAAAATGGACCGAGATGTCAATTTGGTTTAGTTTTAGAAAGACAGTAGCATGCCCATCTATGTTAGTAACTCCATCAGCACAAATTCAGTGTCTAGACTCTCATGTCCAGTTGGTATTAATATAAGTTACTTTTGCATGAAGATAGGTTGTTCCATGTCTGCAATTTGAACCTTTGGAAATAGAACAACTCATTCATTTTTAGCATTACTCCTTGGTGATGTCTTAATGTTTTCCAAGATATATTAGCTAATATATAAACTGAATAGTGTAGCAACATGTCGTTTTTGTTTTTCTGATTTGGAATTTGTTCGGTAAATTACTAAATTGTTGATTGGATTCGTGGAATCTCATCTGAGCCTTTTGGATATGGATTATAGTTTGATTTTGATGAATTTTTGTTTGTTGGACACTGTTTTGGATGTTGTGTACTATGTTTTCAATGTTTCTGAGTAATCTACGAATTGAAGCAGTTCAAAATGCATGAGTTAATGTTCATGTCTAAAGAATATAGTTCGTAATGGTCTAACAAGTTTCTTTCTTGTCAGGAACTTTCATTGCTAAACGTACATCCGTTGATTTGTGGTGTATCTGATTAAAATTAGCTCTACAACAATTGGGTTTATTAATATCATGATTGTTTTTCGTATTTTTGAGATTTTAATTATGAAACTTCAGTCCATTTATCGCATTGTTGGTACTTTCGATTTCGTATTTGTTCCTATTTAAGGTCATGGTTTTGTTCTGAAGCACTGTATTGGTGGTGATATCTCACATGGATAACTAATTTCTGAAATAATACTTGCTATATGATTGTGCGATGCAGTTTATAATAAGGCAATATATGAGACCGTCCATAACTGATCTAAGAACCGTGATGCAGAGCGTAACTATGTGTTTGATTTTATGATGCTATACTGATTTTGCGCTAGGTGCGGCTTTAGTTTTTAGAGAACTAATTTGCTATTCGGTTTCTCTTCTCCACCCAATATGTCTGTCGAAAATTTGTATTTTATATATAATTGTTATAAACTGGGTGTCTGATGGTAAGGCATGATCTCTTTTCTTCATTCAGCTAAGACTATTATTTAGAAATGTATCTAAATGGTTGAATGCTTTATATACATTTCCCACATTTTAGAAATATTAGTTCACTATTATTTAATTCAATTGTTCTACAATTTTACATTCTTTAATAAGTATATATCAAATTCAAATATCTTACTTGTCAAAAATTAATCATGTTTTAAAATATTGGTCAAAAACAACTAAACCTCCCCACATGGGGACTCGATCATTGGTTGCTTGGCCCGTATGAAAACACCTTAACCAACACTACTGAATAGACAAGTTGTTTATTTTATGAAGATCCTTATATGTAACACGTAATAAATTGTGAAATATATAAGTCTTTTGTGAACCAACTATACAGAGGAAGCAAGGTTTTGAAAAATCTCGTGAAATAAGATGTGATCGGAATAGTGAAATATGGCTCTGGTTGAAAAATCACATTATTCCGGTAACGTTTGGTCCCTGATATAAGTGGTCAACCCTATTTACGCTTATGTTTCTCTATGGAAGCCCTATCGTCGGGAGGTGAAGATTCTTAAATTTTTACATGGGTTGTTACATTTCATCAGTGTGAGAGTTTTGTGTGTGAAAATCAACCAAATAAGGTCATATAGGGGTAGGTAAGAGCGTTTTCATGCGGTAAGTGACGTTGAATTAAGGTTGACCGGATCCTCGAACATTATCGAATACATTTGAATTTTCTATCACTGTTGTATTTCACTATGTCGGTCACATCAGACGGCTGAATTTTCATTTTGTGAATTTTAGTCATCGGAATCACAATGTGTTTACTAATGTGGTATAACTTGTTTAATAAGTTATATGCAAGTGTACATCTTTGTGAACCAACTATACAGAGGAAGTAGGATTTTAAAAATCTCGTGAAATAAGATGTGATCAGAATAGTGAAATACGGCTATGATTGAAAATCACATGATTCCGGTAACGATTGGTCCCGATAGAAGCGGTCAACCCTATTTACGCTTATGTTTCTCTATGGAAGCACTATCGTCGGGAGGTGAAGGTTCTTAAATTTTTACATGGGTTGTTACATTTCATCAATGTGAGTGTTTTATGTGTGGAAGAATCAACCAAACAAGGTCATATAGGGGTATATAAGAGCGTTTTCGTGTGGTAAGTGACGTTGAATTAGAGTTGACCGCTTTGATGGATCCCCGAACATTATCGAATACATTTGAATTTTCTATCACTGCTGTATTTCACTAAGCTGGTCACATTAGATGGCTGAATTTTCATTTTATGATTTTAGTCATCAGAATCACAACTTGTCTATTAATGTGGTACAACTTATTTAGTAGGTTATATGTAAGTGTACATATTTTGAACCAACTATACAAAAGAAGCAATTTTTCTTTAGTAGACCTATTTAATTACCATGCCTACATCAGACTGTGAAATTTTTATTTTCACGTATTTATGACCTTAGATCGTCACGTGTCTACTAAAGTGGTATAACTTGTTTAGTAGGTTATATTCAAATGAATATCATTGTGAACCAACTACACAAAGGAAGCAAAATTTTGAAATTTTTTTGAAATAAGATGTGATCGAAATAATGAAATACATGTAGAGATGAAAAATCATAAACTTCCGGTAATGTTTAGGCCCCGATAAAAGCAGTCAATTATAATTACGCTTATGCGCTCCTAAGGAGAGCCTAACCACTGGAGGGTCAATTTAACAAAAAAAAATTCATAGGATCCTAAATCTCATATATATGAGCTTCTTGTTTGAAAACGAGGGAAAATACGATCTCGCACTATGTTAATCAACCGCGTTTCGTGTAAAAAATGAGGTATATTTAAGGTTGACCGATTCGATGGGAGGGGCGTAAATAATCCGAAACGGGGTGAATTTTTTTCAGTAGACCTATTTAATTACCATGCCTACATCAGACGGTGAAATTTTTATTTTCACATAATTATGACCTCGGATCGCAACGTGACTACTAAAACGGTATAACTTGTTTAGTAGGTTATGTTCAAATGTATATCATTGTGAACCAACTATACAGACAAAGCAAAATTTTAAAAATCTTGTGAAATAAGATGTGATCAAAATAGTGAAATAGCTAGGGATGAAAAATCACAAAATTCCGGTAATGTTTAGGACTCGATAAAAGCGGTCAACCCTAATTACGCTTAAGCGCTCCTAAGGGAGTCTAACCATCGGAGGGTCAATTTAACAAAAAAAATCATGGGATACTAAATCTCATATATATGAGCTTTTTGTTCGAAAACGGGAAAAAATAAGATCTCGCACGTCTTATTTACATTTAGCGTCATGTCTTGTTTAACGAAAATAGTTTTCCTTCTCAAGATTTGCAGGTTACACCTCATGGAATTCACCCCTCTCAAACCATCAAGTCATGTTGCTCTCTCCGCAAGCCCAACTGCCGAGCCCACACCCAACATTCATCCACGGCCCAACAGCCACCTCAGATGCTCTACTCGATTCTTCTTCATCAACGACGCCAACAGTCTCAGTTTCCTAATCCCTCCCACCCACCAGAAGCACCTCCGGCGTCACCTCCAGTCATCACAGCGCGGCGCTCCCAGCCTCACCTCCGGCACCAACACCGCCTCCCTCTCTTAACCTCTCATCGGACCCAGTCATCACCTACACATGCCAAACCTGATCCGATTCAACTCACTCTGCCTCTGCCGTCGCGCTGCTGGAAACCGCCACTGTTCCACCTTCCTCGGTCACCACTGCCATGATTCCTTCATCGGCCACCAACACTGACCCCTTCCCTCCCTCCGCTCCCGGCTCCGCCTCTCACACCGCCTTCGACTCTGTTCCGGCAACGTCGGGTTTGTAATGTGGCTCTCGTCCATGAGAAGATGAGGATCGCTTCCATCGTCTTGGTGAATGAGAAAGGAAATGAAATGGGACATGAATGGTGTGCGGCGCAGCCGGCGCTCGTCTAAGGAAAAAGAGTGCAAGAATGGTTGATGAGGCCGGTCTGTGGTTTTTTTAAAGAAGAGTAAACTCAGTAGAGGGAAGAGCTAAGAAAAAAGTGATGACCTACAAGCCAATCAGGCTATTTCCAGTACTGAGCGTCAACAGGAGTTGAATCTTCAGTGAGCACTCTATGGATAAGGGAGGAACGATACTGGCATCAGAAGTCTAGGGTGAAGTGGCTCAAGTCGGGAGACTCAAACACCAGATTTTTTCACCTCTCCACGACTCAAAGAAGACAACGAAATCGTATACTGAAAATTCAGAAGGAACAGGGTCAATGGGTTTGTGGAGAAGGTTTGATTCGTAAGGAATTTGAGTCTCAATTCAAGGCTGTCTTTTCTTCCAGTGGGTACCGAGATTGGGGGATGACACTTTCTGGAGTCACTCCTTTGGTCTCTAGAGAGATGAATGAGGAGCTGCTAGTTGATATTACTATGGATGAGGTTAGTGAGGCCGTGCATCAAATGGGAGCACTAAAGACTCCGAGTCCAGATGGGTTTCCGAGACTGTTTTATCATAAGTACTGGGAAATTGTGAGGGATTTGGTGTGTCTCACCTCAAATGAATTTTTCAGTGGAGTGGCTTATCTCCGTGATCTAAACAAGACTCATATTGTACTCATTCCCAAGGTCCCAAATCCGGAAAACGGGTCAATTCCGACCAATCAGCCTATGCAACAATTCTTATAATATTGTCAAAGATTCTGGCGAATCGTTTGAAGAGAGTTTTACCTACTCTAATATCCATAAACCAAAATGCTTTTGTTCCAGGTGGTCTCATACAAGATAACATTCTTGTAGCTCATGAGGCCTACCACTACCTCAAGTTGAAGCGCACGGGAGGTAATCATGAGTTTGGTCTTAAGCTGGACATGAATAAGTCTTATGATAGGGTGGAATGAGACTTTTTGGAGGCTACACTTCACAGGTTTGTTTCCACAGAAGGTGGATTCGATTAGTCATGTCATGTGTACGATCGGTCTCCTTCTCAATTGTCTAAATGGAAAACCAGGCAATTTTTTCTATCCCTCTAGGGGGTTGAGACAAGGTGATCCTCTCTCGCCTTATTTGTTTCTATTGGTCAGTGTTTTGTCCCTTCGATTAACAAGGGCTGTCAATGAAAAACAACTCTTGGGAATTAGCTTGAGCCGGGGTTGTCCTATTCTATCTCACCTTTTCTTTGCAGATGATGCTCTCTTTTTCTTGAAAGGTACCCTCAACAACTGTAGTCATCTCAGTCATATCCTTACAGAATATTGTACTGCATCAGGGAAACTCATTAACATGGAAAAATCTAGTATCTACTTCTCTCCAAACACTCCAAGGCAAATGGCATTCCTCATGTGTGAACTCCTTAGTTTCAGTGAGGTTTTGAATCTGAGAATTTATTTGGGATTACCTTCTCTTTGGGGGAGATCGAAGAGAGAAGCTGTGAGTTATATCAAGGAAAGGATAAGCAGAAAAATAGAGGGCTGGAAATAGGGCTCCTTATCTATGGCAGGGAAGGAAGTACTGATCAAGTATGTTGCATTAGCAATCCTGGCATACCCGATGAGCTGCTTTAAATTCCTATAACAACATGCAAGGAGTTTAACTCTATTTTGAGCAATTTCTGGTGGGATAGTAATCAAAAGAAATAAACTCCATTGGAAGAGTTGGGATCTCAGGAACATGGAACATTTCAATATGTCCCTTCTTGCCAAACAATGTTGGAGAATTATACAAGAACCGAAGTCCCTATGGGTTAAGGTTCTCAAGGGCCGTTATTTTTCTAATAGCTCTTTCTTTGATGCCAAAAGGGTTATAGGGCCTCTTGGAGTTGGTCTAGTCTGTTAGAGGCTCGGGATCACTTTGTGGGGGAAGGATTTTGGCAAGTTAATAATGGTATTGGGATCAACATTTGGAAGGATTGTTGGCTTCCCCCACCGGAGGCATCTGCAGTGAGGGTAATTGAAACATCCCTTTGGATGGTCCTAGTCCGGTTGCTTCTCTGATTGACTGGGATACAAGGACATGGAATTTGAATGCGATTTCTCATTGTGTTCATCCTAATGACCTACAACGCATCATCAACATTCCAATTGGGGTACTGGATGGCAGAGACCAATTCATTTGGCCTGGGAACAAGAATGGGTGCTACTCGGGAGGTCTGGGTATCATTGGCTACACGGAAGATTTATTTCTACAACAAATCAGTTAGCCATTGGCTCCTCTCATTGTATTGATCTACGGGTTTGGAAGATTATCTGGAATATCCTTACCCTCCCTAGAATTAGAATTTTTCTGTGGAAAGTTCTACTTGGAGCGGCACCTACAATGTACAATCTAGCAAGAAGAAGGATTATATCTTCTTCGGTGTGCCCAATTTGTGGCAAAGCGGAGGAGACTTTTGAACATTTTCTCCTTCTCTGTCCCTGGGTTGATCCTATATGGTTTGGCTCTATTCTTGGTCTACGTATTGACAAACAGGGTATCACTACTTTCGATAGATGGATCAAAGAATGTACTCAACATAGATCAAAAAATGAGGCCAGATATATACTTACAGTGGTGAGTTTCTTATGTTGGAGTATTTGGAAGGCAAGGTGCCGTTGTGTGTACCAGGGTCAGCCACTCTCTCCGATACACTCCTCGAGACAAGCCTCAACTTTAGTCACAGACTTCCTAGCGGCTAATGCTCCGGTGGGGTCGATTGGAGCCATTGCTAGTCCCATGCAATGGTTTCTGCCGCCGGTGGGGACTTTCAAAGTTAATGTGGATGCATCTTGGCACCCACCTAATCGGACTGGCATCGGAGTAGTAATTCGTGATTCGGATCGGCGGGTGATAGCAGGAACAAGTTTCTCGTGTCACAACAGTTCGGTGATTGAAGCAGAGGCCACTGCTAGTCTGGCCGGAATTGATTTGGCTACATCATTGCAATTAATGGAAATAATAATGGAGACTGATGCAAAAGAAGTAGTAGAGGAAATTTTATCAATCAGAGGAAGGTTTGCTGGAAGTCTTACCTGATCATACAGCAAATCCGAACCAAGTCCTCTGGTTTCAGTAATTGTTACTGGGAATGGATACCCAGAGAAGCTAATGCAGTGGCTCATGCTGCTGCTATGCTAGGAAAAGGTTTAGTGGATCCTCTGCGATGGGCGACTCAGCCACCACCTAACCTCACTCTTGTTTTGAGAAACGATGGCCTTCCCTGCCCCCATTCATGAGAGTTGTGAGCTCGGCAGATTGCCGGAGTTCTTTCTTTTTGTATCAAGGACTGACGATCCCTAGACCCTTGCTGGGTTTAGTTGTTAGTTTCTTGCACCCTTGCTTTGGTCTTTGGGCTTTGTCCCTTAATGAATTATTCATTACCCAAAAACAAAGAAAAAAGTGATGATTGATACATCCCCTTTCTGCACTCTCATTCGCCCACCTAAAAGTCTCCAAACGGCAACTAACGTCCTTATTAGAAAAATGGTCCACGTTTCAAATTGGACGGTTCTGATGTCTGGTGCAGCTGTCCCAGTGGTGCAGGGAATAATTTTCGCATTATCAGAGCAACCTGTTTTTTCTTTAACCGATAAAACTTGGATCTTGGGTGTCTTTTATATTTTTTGTCAATTTTTCTTGTTCTAGAATGTGTAATATTATTAATTAGTGAGTAGCTGAGAAGGTTCTGTTATGCAACACTATACTCTGTACATTGAACATTGTGCGCTGTGGCATTGATGAATCAGAATGTGGTCAAAAACCAAATTAAATCACTGCAACACATTCCAAGTAGTTATTCACCCCACCAAAAGACTTTACCTTTGCTTACTTAAACTACTCGAGCCAAAAAAAAAGACTTTCATTTCCAAAAAAACTACTCTAGCCACATCAGTTTTCCTTGTTTGAGTTTTGTCATCTGAGAATGGCTAAAGAGGAAACTGTACATGCTATTGGGATTGATTTGGGAACTACAAATTCATGTGTCGCAGTATGGGAAAATGATCATGTCGAAATAATAGCAAACGATCAGGGAATGAGGATTACCCCATCTGTTGTTGCCTTCAGGGGTAGTCAGAAGTTAGTTGGTGATGCAGCCATTTACCAACTCGAAAGAAATCCTGCCAATTCTGTCTTTGGTAAGATCAAATTCTCACGTTTGTTTCTTTGATCGGTTATAGACTTATAGCTCACTTGATTATCTTCGGAAGTTTATCTCTATTATGTCATATTAAGATAAATAAGTTCTTATAAAGATTTCATGTTCAGAAGATCCTCAGTTGCAACACTGTCTTCTCAGTTCTCACTCTGCTCAGCATTTTTGTTTGTAATGTATATAATTTATCTTTGTATAGGTGAAAACTATATTGCCTAAACTGTTAAATGGCGTAAATGACTTTTCTTTTCTTTGTGTAAAATACGATGGTTTTTGTATATCGTTAACCAGGCATTACAACCAAGTAGTAACGTCATAGCAGAGTGGGAGACTAGTACTACAAGAATTCGGATAAATCAATATGGGCATATTTCACATTACCAATACCAAGCATCAAGCCATAAATCACATTACTGTTTGTAACAAAGTTATGTATATTGTACTTATATTCTCCTGTTCTGATCCTTTATTGAACAAAATGTCTCTATTTTACGTACATTGGCAGATGCCAAGCGGTTGATAGGCAGGAGATTTAGTGACACCTCTGTTCAGAATGATATAAAGCTTTGGCCATTCAAAGTAACTAAAGGTCCTGATGACAAGCCCATGATTGTGGTTACCCAGGCGGATAAGGAGAAACAGTTTTCTGCTGAAGATATCTCATCCATGGTTCTCACAAAGATGCGTGGTACCGCTGAAGCATATATCGGCACAACTGTGAAGAATGCAGTAATAACTGTCCCTGCTTTCTTCAGTGATTCACAGAGACAAGCTACAAAAACTGCTGCTGTTGCAGCTGGACTAAATGTGATGCGTATAATCAATGAACCAACTGCTGCAGCCATAGCTTTTGGGCTGGTCAAGAAGGCTGGCTGGTATTGTAAGAGAAACGTGATGGTATTTGATTTGGGTGGTGGAACTTTGGATGTCTCATTGCTTACCATAGGAGATGGCGCCTGTGAAGTGAAGACCACGGCCGGAGACACCCACCTAGGCGGTGAAGACTTCGATAACAGAATGGTGAGTTTTTGTGTTGAGGAATTTAAGAGGCAGTATGGTTTGGACATTAGGAATTCTAAGGCTCTTCGGAGGTTGAGAAATGCATGTGAGGAGGCAAAGAAGAATCTTTCACTTATGACTACAACAAACATTGTGATTGATGGTTTGCATCAGGGTACTGATTTCATTATGCCTATTACGCGTGCCAAATTTGAAAAACTGAATATGGATCTCTTCAAGAAGTGTATGCAGCAGGTGAAGAAGTGCTTGAAGGATGCTAAAATGGATATAGACGACGTCGATGATGTTGTTCTTGTTGGTGGCTCTTCTAGAATTCCAAAAGTGCAACAGCTATTACAAGATACTTTTAAGGGAAAGGAGCTCTGTAAAGGTATAAATCCTGATGAGTCAGTGGCATATGGTGCTGCTGTTCTAGCTGCCCTCTTGAATGGAAGTAGGAATGAGAAGCTTCAAGGCTTTACTCTTTTGGATGTCACTGCCCTGTCACTCGGGGTGAGGATTATTGGAGATCTGATGTCTGTTGTTGTTCCTAAAAACACCAAAATCCCCACCAAGAAGCAACGTACACTGACAACATCTTATGCAAACCAAGATGTTATTGAGTTCGCCATATTTGAGGGTGAGAGCAAAACAACCTCAGAGAATAACCTTTTGGCTGTATTTGAGATTGATGGCATTCCTCCTGCTCCTGAGGGTCTTCCTGAGTTTGATGTTTGCTTTGATATTGATGCGAATAGTGTCCTTAGTGTCTCAGCCGTGAGAAGTCTACTGGCAAGAAGAAAGAGATTACAATTAAAACCAAAATCAACAGAAAACAAGATCCGGAAATCATATGTGTGGACTAGCAGAAAATGTATGTTTGTTCTTCCCTAAGGTACTGCTCATGGAAAAGCAAGATTTTAAGTCCATTTAAGGGTAAGTAGAACAACCCCGAACAATAACTATTTTGGCAAATATTTATCAATGTATTCCTCCTTCTGAGGTTGTGTTTACACCCAGAATTAATATTTTACTGGACAGTAATTGTCTATGTGAATGTTAGTAAAATTCATGGTCCACGTCGCACCGGCGAGCTCAAAATAAATGAGTTTATAAATGATGGCCCGCTAGCAAACAAAGTCATGCGAGCTGACTTCGCGTAAGAGACCCTGTGAAGAAACAAGAAGAGGAGTTCGCACGCAAAAAGGAGACTAGATGAGGCGAGCTCTACATGATTGTTTGATTGGATAAGAAAGCAATTATCTTTAATTGCATAAAGGGCTATATGTGTGCGGCTCGCCAGTGGAAGAGTTTGCATGTATTAAGGTTTCTATTCCTTAATCACATGTATGCAAGTGTATGTGCATCCAGTAGTATGAAGTCCTCAAGGTTCGTGAGTGTTCATGAAGTGTTCTAACACGACTCTACATATGCAGTTAGTTACTTCGCCGAAGCATAATCATATCAAGCGAGTGATTACTATTACCTACGATACATATTAACGTTGAAGACTTCTACAAGTCTTTAACATGCTTTGGGCCAATATCTGTGGCCTAAATAGCTCTATATAAAGGAGTTCGAGGAGACTCGACACTCAACAACTCAACAAAATACAATATTATCTTCAACACAGTTGAACCTCTATACGCTCCTTGGAGCTTCGCTTTCGTTTCCCTGTTCGTTTCCCGGAGCTTTGTCTTTTTTTCCTTCCTTTCCAATTGAAGCTCTGCTCGACCTCACGTCGGGTATCGATATTGTGACGCTTAGGCGAACTACTGTAAGTCCTTGCCCAGGACGCAAGGCAAATCTGAAGAACCCTGCAGTGGAGTTGGTGCTCTCTCCATCCTCAGTCGCTTGATTAGAAGCAGAAGACTAAGCGCACCTCGCTACTACAATCACTACAATCCGCGTCTGCGCGGTGGCACGCCCGCAACAACTAAAAGAGACTTTGCACACCCAGACTTATTGGTGTGGCCAAAACAGGTTGTCCCGAGTAAGAAGTTTTGAGTTTATATCCTACTGCACTTTGTACTTTGTAGTGTGATAAGCTTAACACAAGGATTTTGTCCTATATTCAGTTTTACGGAAAATTCTATAATGTGTTAATGCATGTGAATGATGTGAATGTGATGCATCAACTTTATAATTGAGTCCTCAAAGTAGTAATATTAGTCCTCGAAGTTGTAATATGAATCCTTAAGGACTCATATTACAATTTTAAGGACTAATATTACTACTTTGATGACTCATATTACAATTTTAAGGACTAATATTACTACTTTGAAGACTTATTTTACAACTTGAGGACAAAGTTGACGCATCACATGAATTTTACATATTAGATAGATTCTGAATTTTACTTTTTATAGGGTGATATACATGTACCATATAATGTGATATACATAATACATACCGTTACAATGTTCCAACTATCACATCAATGTAAGTAATTAAGTATGTTCCCCCAATGTGTCCCCCTTTTGTTTTCTAACATCAAAGTGAGTAGGCTTCATTCATGAAATAAGATTTTTGACATCATTGATATATGTATAGTGCCTGCATAGTCTACTGCATTTTCCTTCTTTGAAATATAATTGTAAAAGGATTTATTGCTTCCATCTCTGCTAGTGATCGGTTCATATCTACTTAACTCTCCTTTTGTAGATGCTGCAGTTTAAAAGATTGCAAACCAGAAAGAACACATGGACACTTCTGTGCAAAATCGTTCCGGACTCTGTACATCAGGTCGAAACCAGTGGCAAATCATCTGTTGGTACAATATGAAGTGCCCATATTGTATAAAAGTGTTCTTTCAGCACATTTATAATTAAGTGTTCTTTCACAAAATTGCAAACTGTTTACATACCTCATTATCTATTGTTTTTTTCTGACTTTGAACATATTCGTGAAGACAGCCCCAACATGGATAAACGCATAAACAAAAGCAAAGTTAACACACGTGTAATCTTGAAGAGCAAGAAAATACAATCAAATTATGCAGGTGTGCATAGTATCCATTTCGAGATCAGAGATTGGAAATGTTAACGCACATGCTAATCTATGTTATACAGTATTTCCTTCTTGACTAGTTAATTTTTGGTCATTTTTTCCCTGAGTGTTTGATAGGTCTATGTAAATAAACCTTATAAATTGTAGTTTAAAATAGTCAGAGTAAATATATTTCCACTGGTTTTGACGTAATATACGGAGTCCGGAACAATTTTGTACAGAAGTGTCTATGTGTTCTTTCTGATTTGCAATCTTTAAGAATCAGAAAACTTCTAGAGCAAATATATCAGAAGTTGTAGTTCAACCTTTTCAAAGTTGTATTTAACTTTATTTATTGCTGGATTCAGCCTTTTAGAAGTCTTAATTTATTTATGGGATTTTTTATTAGACTTGGAAAGCTGAGGTTGAACATCTTCAGAGTAGCTAAAGAGGATGTTATAAATACTATTTAACAAAACAAGTTTTTTCTTTATTGTGTAAAGTGCATTGATGAACTTGAAGAAAAAATAAATTCTATAGACTGATAGCATCCTTCACAATTATTTAGTTGCAGGAAAAATGTGTAGTGCCATCAATGAGTATACTGTATATACATGCACCAATTTGAACGATGTTTTCCTCTCCCAATTTTGTTTAGTGAGCCATAGGCACACCTCCTAAAAGCTCTCATCTGTTCTTCATTCTTCTTGGAATTTTGCAGGTGATTGAGAATGGCGGGATCAGAAGAAACACCTGCCATCGGGGTTGATCTGGGTACAACATATTCGTGTGTTGCTGTATGGCAGCATGATCACATAGAAATCATTGTCAATGACCTAGGAAACAGGACCACTCCATCTCAAGTTGCCTTCACTGCTACTGAGAGATTAGTCGGTCAAGCAGCATCAAACCAGGCAAAGATAAACCCTCTAAACTCTATTTGGGGTGAGTATACTTTTTCACATGTACTGATGTCGTAGTTCTTCTTTTACTTAAGTGTAAAGCCTATGAGGCTAAGTGAGTTTTCCTTTCTTTTCTATCTTCAGCTTATTCTGCATTTATTTCTTTTTTCCATTACTTTGATTAGATATACATTGCGTTTGGTTTCTTGTAACTGAAAACTTAACACTGATATTGTTACTTCCGATGAGAGACTTAAAAACATTGCTGAGAAGCTGTCAAACAACAGTAGCAATAAGATTTGTGTTTGGTAAAAATGATAGTGCTGTCAGCAATTTTGTGAATCTATTATATGAAAACAGTTTCTGATTCATGTTACTGCTATCAAAGTTTCTAATTATTGTGTACTTTGTCTCTTACATTGAGTTTGCACCAACTTTTAGATTCAAAAAGGCTGATTGGTAGAAGATTCAGTGACAATTCGGTTCAAATTGATGTGAAGCGCTGGCCATTTAAAGTCATTCAAGGTCTTCATGATAAGCCTATGATTGTGGTTACCCACATGGGCCAAGAGAAGCAGTTTTCTGCTGAAGATATCTCATCCATGGTTCTCTCAAAAATGCGGGAGATTGCTGAGGCCTACCTTGGCTGTGCTATTAAAAATGCAGTTATCACAGTCCCTGCTTACTTCAATGACTCACAACGCCAGGCTACCAAAGATGCTGGTATCGCTGCTGATTTAAATGTGATGAGTATTCTCAATGAACCAACTGCTGCAGCCATGCTTATGGCCTTGAAAAGAATGCTGGTTTGCATGGCAATAAAATTGTGATGGTTTTTGATTTTGGTGGTGGTACTTTAGATGTTTCATTAGTCTCCATTACTGGTGGTGTATATGAAGTAAAGGCCACAGCTGGAGATACTCATCTTGGTGGTGGAGACTTTGATAACAATATGGTGACCTACTGTGTAGAGCAGTTCAAAAGGAAGCATGGTTTGGATGTTGGTCAGAATGCTAAAGCTCTTGCGAGGCTGAGAGTTGAATGTGAGAAGGCAAAGAGGAGACTCTCATGTGTGTCTGAAACAGAATTCGAAATCAGCTGTCTATATTCGGATACTGATTTTGATATAAATATTACGCGTGCCAAATTTGAGGAGCTGAACAAAGGGATCTTCATCAGGTGTATGGAGCCCGTTGAGAAGTGTCTGCAGGATGCTAAAGTAGATGCTGAGAGTGTCCATCATGTTGTTCTTGTCGGTGGCTCTTCTAGAATTCCCAAAGTGCAACAACTTTTGGAGGAATTCTTCAATGGAAAGGAGCTTTGTAAAGGTATAAATCCTGACGAGGCTGTGGCATATGGGGCCGCTGTTCAAGCTGCAGTCCTGAGTGGAACTGGAAATGGGAAGCTTCAAGACTTCAGCCTTTTGGACGTCACACCTTTGTCACTTGGGGTTGAAACTGGTAGAGAGCGAGACATGACAGTTGTGATTCCACGAAACACCAGCATTCCAGTAAAGAAGAACTACACTGTAACTACTCTCCATGACAACCAATCTGTTGTTAAATTTGCTATCTATGAGGGTGAGAGTACATCAACTGTGAATAATAACTTTTTGGGTGATTTTAGGCTCCGTGATATTCCTCCAGCTCCCAGGGGTGTTCCTAAATTCAATATCTGCTTTGACATTGATTCCAGTGGCATTCTTAATGTATCAGCTGAGGACATGCTAACTGGGCAGAAGAAAGGAATTACCCTTACCAGTGAGGGTATTGAGAGGATAGCATAAGAGATTTAGTGTGTGATGTGACTGATGTCCAAGTCTGAGGTAGCATTTTACATATTTGAATTTGTCTTTTGAAAAATTTCTGATTTTAGCTTCCATATTTTATTCTTATAATGTTTCCAACTATCAAATACATCAATCTGAGTTTTTGCACCTAGAGGTGTTCTTGTCTTGGACCACTCTTCGGATCCTGTCTATGATACTCTACTGCATATTGCTGATCTTGGACTAGATAGAATATCTACTGCAAATGGAGGTCGTCAGTAATACTGAGGACATGTCCACTGGCCAAACAAAAGGGATTACAATCAACAGTTACAGAACTTTGTGAAAGGATTGGGCCAGTGGAATAAGTATGATACATGCGTAGTAGTCCAAGTCGATCTCCAGCTTAAAGTTATTTTAGAGGATGCGAAATCATTTTGCTATGTTTTAAACTTTTATCAAGTTCTATGTGCTCTATGATCCCACAATCCCACAGACATGCCTGACATACATGAACAAGTCCATCACGGCTTGGTTCTGTTGAACATTATGTCATTATCTTCACTACAATTTATAAAATGCTCAAGTCAGTAAATTGTTGTTCATAAATGGCTCTTTAGCTCATTCAATGTTATGCCAAGAGGGCGATGTACTCTGTGTTTTGTGGTAGCGTCAGGTTTTACTAGTTCTGAGCAATTCAAGAGGACATGAGTGGAAACCTTAACATAAAGGCCTCTTAGGAGGTTAATAATTTCCTGTCAGATGGTAAAGACTTCCATTTGCAACTACGACATACATTGAAATATAATGTTTGCATCACAGGGTATGATTTCTACTTGCAATTGTAAGCTAGTGGAAACTGTAAAACAAGTTGCTTTTGCAGCATCAGTAAAGTACTAAGTATCACTTCCCAGTAGTTCTAATTAGTAACTTGAGTAGCAAAGCTCTTAGATGAGTTCAGTCATTTCATCTAAATCTTGTTTAGTAATGTACCACAATGAACTATTGGTTTGTGTATCTGCAATCGTGTGTCTTAATTATTTAGTTATTTGGATTTCATCCCCTAATTAAGCATGATCTCAATCTTCTAGGACATGTAAGCGCACATGAAAATGCATGAAACATGATATGTACTCGCTCAATTTTCATGACATTGGCTTCAACTTTTTTTTTTTTTAGGCATGGAATCTGTGGAATGAAAGAAATCCATTGCAACTGCTGGATGCTCATGTGGAGAAATCTTCTTCTGTCAATGTTGGATATCTTCCCCCACCAGCATCGCACCAAAACGACGACGTTTCGATAGATGCTATTTAGTCAATTTCTTTTTAAAATGGTGGGACCCCCGACCCGCTATGACGCGTGGGACGTAGACCGCCAAGCCTCCGCCTACCCACAGTTATATTTGTCTTTTTCTTTTGACACCCAGATGCTGAAATTCTTCGTCACAGTAATAATCTGTATTTGAGTGTAAAAGTCTTGATGAATAAGTAGAAACTTAGAACATTTGCACCAATGGATCGATTTAATGACTGATTTGTTAATTGAGAGAAAACATCAATGCACTGACAAAGTTTTGCCCGACCAATTGCTAAGGCCCATATGGGACCCAACCGCCCGGGCAATTGGATTGCTAATTTTCGCCCATTGAATTGCCTGACCAATTTTGTTGGGCTCCACATAAAAGTGGTGTGTCCATCACATGGAGAGAAGGAAATTGGCTTTGATTTGGGAAAAAGTATGATTCAGGAGTGACTCGAACCACCATCCCCTCTAACAATTATAGAATAACCGTCAAACAAATGAAGTAAACACTCAAGCTAATCAAAGTTCTAAAATTCCAATACTTGTTCTATCAACTTTCTCCTTTTTTTATATAAAAAATTACCGTTTATTTTGTCAAATATATGTTACCTAAGATAATTTTTATTAAGATTAACTAACATACCATTATTATAATTTAAAAATAATTAATCAAATCAAACTATAAGTTTAGTTTAGTTCATAAATAAATGAATTGATTAATTTATATGAAATTAACAAGTAAATTGCCCAATTGGTACATTGAACAAGCAGAAAGCAATTGCCAATTTTAAATGAATAGTGGATTAATAGTACCAATTTGATTAGCAAATCAGCAATTGCCATGCGTCTATGGGTGCAATTGCTCTTACACCAAGAGAGAACTGTAGTCGAGAACAAGATGATCATAACACTGAAGAGAAAACAAAGAAGTAATTTGAAGAAAATGAGAATAACAGCTTGTATTGATATGAAATTGAAAAGGAATTTTACAGAAGGAATTGAGACAAGAAAATAGAGACAAAAAAATTCAAATTGAAGGTTGAGGATAAGGAGTACTGAGGCTGCTATGCTGTGTATAGCTGTATGAGAGGTGTGAATGGTCACATGCCTATCACCAAAGATTCTCTGATGAGTCAGCTTTGTCACAATCAGTTGAAATGACAGTGCTGCATTTTCCTTCACCTTCAATATAAGCTTGCTGAGGGCTATTATCTCAACACCAGAGACCAATGCAGTTTGAGTTTCGAACATGCACCAGCCTCACAAACTCAAACTCAAGTGGAGAGCATTCTGCACAGCATCTTGGATTGTCTGAGCCCTTTTGTTCGGGCTTTGTTGGATTTGTTATCTCTTCTTATGTTTTTTATTTTTATTTTTGCTGTCGGCTGACTACTTTTTTTTACAAAAGAATGATGAGTTTTTTATTATCTCGTTTTGAGCAGGAGATATCGTAAAAGGAAAAGAAATCCCGGTGTCTTTATTATGAGATATTTTTAATTACCTGGGGCTCTTATTTCTTTTGTTTTAAATTTCATATAAGAATATGAGTGTATTAGGAGATTACTAGTTTAATTTGTTCTTTATCGGAACGGTTCTTTCTGTCGCCCTTATTAAAAATGATCGTTTTTGTAGTACTTGCTGAGTTAATAAATTTTGACAACTTTTGATTAAAAAAATTATAATAATAAAAACAAATAAAAAAAGTCGCTTGCCTCCTGCGTATGCCTGTATAAGACTTTTCCCTTAAGGTTCTTGTCCGAGTCTATCTATTGACTTGGTATTATGTATATAGGTACGTGAGCTCTTTCGACCATCTATATTTCCTGCATAAGTTTCTTCTTCGCATTGATTCGTCGTACTTAACTTTTGGTCTGAGAATGGCAGGAGAAGGCCATGCAATCGGGATCGATCTTGGGACAACTTATTCATGTGTGCAGTGTGGCAGCACGATCATGTAGAAGTCATAGTGAACGATCAGGGCAACAAGATGACTCCATCTTACGTTGCCTTCACTGATACCGAGCAAATGGCAGGTGATACAGCATTTAACCAAGTCATGAGAAACCCAACCAACTCGATCTATGGTAGGTTTTTGTCCTCCCGAATCTGCATCGATCTACATACAACATTTAAGCGAATCTTCACACACACGCACGCATATATAACTGGACTGTTAATATATAGTTGCTTATATGATTGATTAGTCCTCAGTCAGTCAGTCCTCTGTATGTGATTGATTGTTAAGAACGTGTACAGTATCAGTCTAGCTAGATTGTAGATGATACCATGCAGGTCTAACCAAAAATGGCCATTAATTTGCAGATGCAAAGAGGTTAATTGGTAAGAAATTTAATGATGCCTCGGTTCAAAGTGATATGAAATTATGGCCATTCGAGGTCATCGAAGGACCTGCAGGCAAGCCCATGATTGTAGTGACCCTGAGCGGCCAAGAGAAACAGTTTGCTGCGGAAGAAATCTCATCCATTATTCTTGGAAAGGTGCGAGAAGATGCTGAGGCCTACCTGGGCTCAACTGTGAAGAATGCTGTCATAACTGTGCCTGCTAACTTCAATGACTCACAACGTCAAGCTACAAAGAGTGCTGGCGTTAGTGCTGGCCTTAATGTGTTGGGTATTATCAACGAACCAACTGCAGCGGCAATTGCTTATGGAATTGACAAGAAGGCTGGTTGGTATAGCAAGAGATCGAGAACTGTGATGATATTTGATTTGGGCGGTGGTACTTTAGATGTGTCACTGCTTACCATTAATGGTGATGGTGTCTTTGATGTGAAAGCCACGGCGGGAGACCCTCATCTTGGAGGTGAAGACTTCGATAGCAAAATGGTTAGTTACTGTGTTCAGGAATTCAAGAAGAGGCACGGTTTGGATGTCGGAAAAACATTCAAGGCTCTTAGGAGGTTGAAAAATGCTTGCGAGAAGGCAAAGAAAGACTCTCATCTTCTTTGACAACAGAATTTGAAATAGATTGTTTGGCAGAGGGTACTGACTTCCATATAACTATCACTAGGGCCAAATTCGAAGAACTGAACCAGGATTTTTTCAACAAATGTATGGAGCCAGTAAAGAAGTGTTTGGAAGATGCTAAAATGGAGGTAAGTTGCGTGGATGACGTTGTTCTTGCTGGTGGCTCTTCTAGGATTCCGAAGGTGCAGCAGCTATTACAAGATGTGTTCAAGGGTAAAGCTCTGTGCAAGGGTATTAATCCAGATGAGGCTATAGCATATGGTGCCGCTGTTCAGGCTGCCGTCTTGAATGGTAGCAATCTGCCCGGGAAGCTTCAAGACTTCATTCTCTCGGATGTGACCCCTCTGTCACTCGGTGTTGAGGTCCGAATTGATTCAGTTGATGAAACAATGAGTATTGTCATTCCAAGAAACACGAAAATTCCCATCAAGAAGAACGGAACTTATAAGACTATCGAAGACAACCAAACTGCTATCTGCTTTGCCATTTTTGAAGGAGAGAGTGAAAGAGCCTTAGATAATAACCTTTTGGGTAAATTTGAGATTGATGGCATTCCTCCAGCTCCTGTGGGTGAGGCTGAATTTGATGTATGCTTCAGTATTGATGCAAATGGAATCCTAAATGTTACTGCTGAGGAAATATCCACTGGCCGGAAAAGAGGGATCACAATCAACTGTGACAGAGAAGCTTAATTATTGAGGGAATTGCAAAGGTGCAGTAAGAATAACAAGACATTGTTACATGGAATTGGATATCATTGAGCAAACGATGTCTTTTTCCACGAAAAAGTAGAAGGGTATTCATCCACACTCTAGCTTCTACTATATCATTTGAATTACTATTTACTAATGAAATCAAATTTAGTCCGAACTGCTGATTTTTAATCTTTGTATGTTGTGGCTATAAGTCTAGAACTCTTCTCTCTACATGCAGATAGTGATTGGGCCAGAAAGTGCGTTCCCGGTTCCTCTTAAAATATCCAGAAAAACCCATTCCTTGTGATATCTTGGGGGGTCCAAAGCCCAGTGTTGTCTGGCAAAGATTTCTTCTCTTTTTTTTTGTTTTTTGTTTTTTTCTCCAGAACTTAGGCTTTTCATCTTTGGGAATATAACATAGAGGCCCTTCCACTAAGGGATCCTTTTTTTTGACATATATGAGGGATGTGGGATTACACCAACTTTTCTATTATATTTTTGAATCTCCACCATTCAGTTTGTTGGTCCTTATATATAGATCAATTCTGTAAATTTTCAGCCAATTTGGTGATCGTTAAGGTGTCGAACAAGATTAAATCAATGAATGAACCAAGTCTGCCAAACCTGAACCGTTCATGCTTATAATTATAAATCGTAGTTTTGAATGCCTTAACGATCACCAAAATTTTTGAAAATTTACAGAAATGGTCTACTCATATAGAACTACATATTGAACGGTGGAGATGTGCTTTTGTGATCGAAAAGTTGGTGTAATCCCCCATCCCTCATATATGTCAAAAAAAAAGACCCCTTAATGGAAGGGCCCTGATAGATAACACAGATAAATGTTGCATTCTTGTGTTTTTTTTTCTTTATGGGATTAGTAATGTTGTATAAGCAGTCCTAATGAGTCACTACTAACCAGTAAGGTTTTTTTTTTTTTTTTTGGGTCTGATACTAACCAGTAAGGTAGCTGAAAATGTATTGCAAGGCAACGAAGGACGTGTTATCAGCTTCGGGATATGATTATATATTGAAGATGCCAATGATATGCCAAGGACGTGTTATCAGCTTCCGATCCATTTTAGATCCGTATCCAGTCTAGTCGTAGAGGGAGGAAGCTGAGAAGATCAAGTGAAAAGAAAAGGTGTATGGTTATGTAATATTGTGGTCCGATATTGTGATGGAACAACAACTGATATTAAATGGAAGGACTAAATTCAGTGTGTTACCCTGAACTTTAAGTCACTCATCAGTTGTGTCCATATTCTTTTTTTTTTCTCATCATGTGTACCCTTGTACTCTTGAAATCAATCACGATTGAATAAAATTTCAAAATTCTTTAAACGTGACGTAAACATCTGACGTGGAGGAGACAAAGAGGGTCCACCGTACAGTTTTTAACCCACATAGAGGGCAAAACGTCTTTTTGAATCTTTTTTTAATTTCACTTTTTCTTCTTCTTCTCCTTCTCTCTTTTTTCTCTCTTCATCTGTATGTCCCTCTCGCTTTCTTTCTCACCACTCTCATCTTCTCTCCAACCCAAATTCAAAGTAAACCATGGCAACCAATCTCTCTACTCCCACACTCAACACTCCTTCGTACCCCACAAGCACCTCTTTCTTCCCATCTCACACTCCCAAACCCACTCTTCAATTCCCCTTCAACCCTAAAAAAACCTACCCTCTCCCGCCTCGCCCTCGCTACCATCACCACCAAGAGAAGACCCCTTTTACAGATGTACTTCGGTATCACTTGGGCCAGCGGCAGTTCAGCTCGAACTGAAGCATCGAATTTGGACCGGGTCCCCATCTCGAATCCCAATCGTTATCTTCATTATCAGATGAGTTCATGGTGCTGTAGTGAGTATTGGTTGGAGCTGGAGGAAGAAGTCATACTCTTTGAATTAGATTAGGAGTGGTTTTTGGGGGAGGCGATTAAGGATTTCGAGATTTTGCAGAAGGGTTAGATTTTGGATTTGGTGGTGACAGGAAGAAAGGGGGGGGTTCTGGGTAGAGTTTATGTCTGGTGTAATTGGATTTGGTGGTAGCGGGATTGTGGGATTTTGGTGACGCTTTGTGGTGGGTTCGGTTGAGTTTGGTGAAAGAAGGCGTAGGAGCCTTTGGGGAAGGTGAAGATTGAAGTTCTAAGGTTAAATTTTGCAGGAAGGGGAAATGAAGAAAACTGAGGAGGGAAGTTGCAGAGAGAGGGAGAAGGAATTAAAAGAAAATACAATTGAAGTCAATTAAAAAAATGGAAAAAGAAAATGACTTAAAAGACATTTTTGCCCTCCATGTGGGTTAAGAACTGAACAGTGGGCCATGTTTGTCCCCTCCACAGGCCATGTTTGTCCTCTCCACATCAGATGTTTGCGTCATGTTTAGAGCAATTTTGAAATTTTGTCCAATCCTGATTAATATCGAAAGTACAAGAGTACACGTGATGAGAAAAAAAAAATAAGGACACAACTGATGAGCGACCTAAAGTTCAGGGTAGCACACTGAATTTAATCCTAAATGGAACAACCAAATGCTCTCCACTCATGTATGTAATTTCGCAGCAAGCCATTGACTAGTCCTTTTAATAGTTTTCAATACTCAAAACATAATAAAAAGATTGATATAATACATTCCGTCTTTCTTGGAGAAGCGCATGAATCTCTAGAATCATTAAAAAAAATGTAAGGGAGACATTTCTAGCTCTAAATGAAGTCCCAACTCAAAACTTCTACAAGAAATTTTGCTTTTCGAAGATTTATATCTTAAGATTATGTCAATTTATTGAGTTTAATGTTGTGATCAGTAATTATGCAAACACAGCTTGATCGATCAACAAATGCTATAAACAAATTCTACATAAACTAACTCATCTGATCATTAACACTCTAAAATTCAATAACAATCCAGCAAATCAAGAGACTTTTACTTCACAATTGAGTAGGGACTCAAGCAATCACCAATCGTAAGATCATACCTAGTCTGAGGACATCATTTATGACTAGGGAGAAAACTGTGGGGTAGTCTCATCATTTTTTTTTAAGTGTGGGTTAGTTAATTTTCAGTTTTATCCTCTAACTTTCAAAAAACTATTGTACTTCTATATAATAATAAACTATGGGTATAATGGATTTTCAAAAATTTAACCTTTTGATTAATTAATAGAGATAGATTTAAATGAACCCCCCCCCCCAACTTAATTAATTTAACCTATTTGGATTTCAAAAACCCAGTTTTCACTTCTCTTCTCCGGCGATCCTATCCTTTCCAGTTCCGATTCTTGCCTCCGTCCGCTGATACCGAGGTACGCTTCTCCGGCTTTTGTTTCAGTCCTGTAAATTGTAATTTTTTCGTGTAAAGTCACTTGCTCTATGGTTTTGGTGAATTGTGTTTTGGTTTGTGAAGCTTTGTGTCTGGGTTTCACAAGAGGAAGAAGCAAGGGGAGGCTCTCAAGCAAAAAGGGGACATTTTTATTTGGTTTTTAGTTTTCAAATTTGGATTTATTTGTGTTCGGGTTATGTTGTTGGAAAGATTGGTGCTTTATGAATTGAGTATTGCTGATTGTTAATGACAAAAGCATGGTTTTATCTAAGGAAAAATACGGTACATTGGCAATGTGGACGATCGTGTCCTTCAGGCTTTAAATGTGACCGGATTGGAACACTTCCAATACGTAGCAGAAGGCTTGGGTAAAAACCAACATGACAATAGATTGTTGGAAGCTTTGGTAGAAGGAAAATCATTGCTTTTCATTAGGTAATAGTTCTATCTTAATAGGCTTAGAAGATGTAGTGTACATCACCGGGGTTAAGGGGGATCTGGTGAGAAGAATAGATGGTTATCCAGTAGAGGGAGATGAACAACACGTGGGATGTTCCAGGGTTGATAAAAAGGCACGGAGTGGAAGTATTCATCTTGGTTATCTGAGAGACACATATTCTAAAGTTAAAGAAGAGAATGAACTCGATAAATATGTAAATGCATATGTTCTTTACCTTGTTGGAACTGTTATATTACCGACCAGCAATAGTTATGTGTGCTAGGTTATTTAGATAGCATAAGTGATGGAAAGTTCAGACGGTCCGCATGGGCTGTTGCTATATTGTCGCACATACACTATTGTATACAAGAGGCAAGAAAAAATATAGATGGGGCGATGCTATTGGTGATGATATCAGCTTTTGAGCATCTGCCCGATTTTGTTGATAGTTTCTTCAAGCCTTTTGATCGGAGCAAAAACCTACCTCATACTTACCCACTATCAAAAGACTGGGGCGATGCACATTTCAAGAGCGCTTGTGGAGAGGCACAGGCACAAGGAATTGGACTACACTTCATTATTGGATGGCAGGGTACACTTTTAACCTGAACTTGTAAATTATTAAGCTTCCAATTTCTTTATATCAATAAATTATGTTTTCTTTAATATATTTTGTAGGTTACCTGGAAACCTTACAGTAGGTTTCATGACAACAACATCCTCCCCGAGGAGATTAGGGGGGATCTAGAGATGAAGTTTTACGGGGGGTTCTACCCCATCCACATCATAACAGCTTCATTGCAAATCATCGTCCCGACCACTGCCCTGAACACCTTGGGTTTGACGTTGAAGTGGGACATTGTCCCGAACTGATTGATGTATGCACAAATTGGAAAGTCCTGGAAGCGCAATGGAAAAATAGGGAATGCATGGTTAGATCGCGAATCAATCAGTTCGGGACACTGTCCCACTTCAACGTCAAACCCAAGGTGTTCAGGGCAGTGGTCGGGACGATAATTTGCAATGAAGCTGTTATGATGTGGATGGGTAGACCCCCCGGTAAACTTCATCTCTAGATCCCCCCTAATCTCCTCGGGGAGGATGTTGTTGTCATGAAACCTACTGTAAGGTTTCCAAGTAACCTACAAAATATATTAAAGAAAACACAATTTATTGATATAAAGAAATTGAGAAGCTATATAATTTACAAGTTCAGGGTTAAAAAGTGTACCCTACCATCCAACATGAAGTGTAGTCCAATTCCTTGTGCCTGTTCGCAAGCGCTCCTGAAATGTGCATCGCCCAGTTTTTGATAGTGGGAAAGTATGAGGTAGGTTTTTGCTCAGCTCAAAAAACTTGAAGAAACTATCAACAAAATCAGACAGATGCTCAAAAGCTGATATCATCACCAATAGCATCGCCCCCACACTATATTTTTTCCTGCCTCTTGTAAACAATAGTGTATGTGCAAACATAGCAACACCCCATGCAGACCGTCTGAACTTTCCATCACGTATGCTATCTAAATAACCTAAGCACACATAACTATTGATGGTCGGTAATATAACAGTTCCAACAAGGTAAAGAACATATGCATTTACATATTTATCGAGCTCATTCTCTTCTTTAACTACATAAAATGTGTCTCTCAAATAACCAAGATGAATACTTCCACTCCTAAGTGCCTTTTTATCAACCTTACCCAACCCTGGAACATTCACGTGTTGTTCATCTCCCTCCACTACTGGATAACCATCTATTCTTCTCACCAGATCCCCCTTAACCCCGATGATGTACACTACATCTTCTAAGCCTATTAAGATAGAACCATTACCTAATGAAAAGCAATGATTTTCCTTCTAATATCTCCCTACCAAAGCTTCCAACAATCTATTGTCATGTTGGGTTTTACCCAAGCCTTCTGCTACGTATTGGAAGTGTTCTAATCGGTCACATTTAAAGCCTTAAGGACACGATCGTCCACCTTCCACATTGCCAATGTACCGTATTTTCCTTAGATAAAACTATGCTTCTGTCATTAACAATCAGCAATACTCAATCATCAAAAAGCACCAATCTTTCCAACACATAAATAACATAACCCGAACACATAAATAAGCCCAATTTGAAAACTAAAAACCAAATAAAAATGTCACCTTTTTGCCTGAGAGCCTCCCCTTGCTTCTTCCTCTTGTGAAACCCAGACACAGAGTCGCTTCACAAACCAAAACCCAAAGCTCCAAAACACAATTCACCAAAACATAGAGCAAGTGACTTTACACAACAACACAAAAAAAAATTACAATTTACAGGACTGAAACGAAAGGGTCGTCGGAGAAGCGTACCTCGGTATCAGAGACCGGCGGCAGATGGAAGGCAAGAATTGGAACTGGAAAGGATAGGGTCGCCAGAGAATCGAAAGAAGATAGCCGGAAGTGAAGAGGGAGAGAGAAAACTGGGTTTTTGAAAGGTTTTGAAATCCAAATAGGTTAAATTAATTAAGTGGGGGGAAGGTGTGTGGTGGGGGGGGGGGGGGGGGGGGTGGTTTCATTTAAATCTATCTCTATTAATTAATCCAAAGGTTAAATTTTTGAAAATCCATTATACCCATGGTTTTATTATTACAGAAGTACAATAGTTTTTAAAAATTAGAGGATAAAACTGAAAATTAACTACCCCACACTTAAAAAAAAAAAAAAAACAAATTGACATTGGCGAATTCGCACATATTAAGAGGCCCCAGTAGAAAAGTCCCCGTAACGTTGTATTGTTGTATACCAGAAACGGAAGAAGCAATGAAAAAAAAAAAGCAAAAAAGGGAAAGATAAGCTCACCGAAGCTGTGACCATAAATCGTCACAGTCTCATCCCACTCCGAGATTCGAATTTTGAGCTGGTCTAAAGTGAGGGGTGACCTACAACCAACCAATCTCGCCTTTCATGACCTGACTATAACAAACAATAACAAATTACAATAAGCAAACTCATACATTTTCACAAACACTTTTTTTTTGTTTCGCAATCAAACGGTTTCCTTAAATGTTTTTCAAACCCAGAGACTAATCCGTATCGAGGTGTCACGACATAGAATCTTACCGACTCAAACACGTGGTGGGTTTTACAAACACATAGAATAATAACTTTAACAAACAGAAAAAAAAAATAGAGGAAAATAGAGAGATAGAATCTTACCGACTCAAACACTTGTGGTGGGTTTTACAAACACATAGAATAATAACTTTAAAAAACAGAAAAAAAAATTCAGAGGAAAATAGAGAGCTCACCATATCGATTAGGCCATCGAAGTAGCGGCGGTTGTCGGGTGGAACAGAATGGGCGGCGTAGACGACTAAGCCCTTGTTGACTTTGGAGCACTTGTAGTCATGGAGCTGAACATAAATTTTCCTGACGCGGGACCTCAATTCCTCGACATCTTTCTACGACTTGAGGTCTTTAAGGTTGACTAACTCGTCATGGTCGTCGGGGAAGGTGGCAAACTTGATTCTGAGACGGTGTTCACCGCCGGCGTACTCTGATAGTAGGTGGTCATCATACCAGGTGTCGTCCTTGTGTGTGACCGGAACTCTATCGCCATTTTCAGATAATGAAATGAGTGAAGAGCAAGTGATCAGTGACTCACTGTAAAGGAGTCAGGACACTGTTCACATGAACAGTGACCCCCTTATTCGTTTAACTAGACAGTATGCCCGCGCTTTGCTGCGGGTGCAATTTCGTGTTTTGTTCAACTTAAAACGTGACATATCTGTGATTTGTATCATATTCATAAATAAACGTTAATATCTGAAACTAAGAAAGGCAAATAAAGACGAATAAATAAGACCACTACTAACATATAAGAAACTACTTAAAATATAATAAAGAGATCATGAATAAATAAATAAAAAATATAATTCAAAGTATTTGGATAATCACATATATAAATGCATAGTTCAATTAGTGATGCCTAATCCATGTAGCAGAAATGATGCAAAATTACAAATCCCAGACCTGAGAATGATAAAAAGTCTGTATAGAGTGGTATATGATTAATTCATGCATTAGCTGGGGTAAAAAAAAAAAAAAAAAAAAAAAAGGTAATTAACTTCGCCACCAACATATTGACTGATACATATTTTTACCCAGAAATGAAATAACCATATACCTGAATCCAAACAGGTTGCAGCACACAAAGGCTTATAATTCCCTAAATCTGCTCTACCTGAGTTCAAAAGAGCTAAATAATGTAATAGTTCCCTCTTATTTGAATCTGCAAAATGGAAAGAAAAAAAAACTTATTGATCAAAGATTTTGACACATCTACAATAAAAAATAAGCAAAAAACAAAACACAAAAAACAAAAACAAAAACAAAAATGTTGATACCAGTGTGAGGAATAAACCTTACAATCAAATTTATATTATATCGCTGATAAGTCAGATGCAAAATATATCTTCATAATACAAATTCCATTTTAATAAAGTAGCATTGGTTCATCACTCCAACTTATACTACACAAAAGACTCAGATTATAACTTTACCAATAAAATTGACCGAAGACATTATGCCGACCAAAAACTTACCAACTCAACAAACATTAACTCGAAACAAAATTCATGATAAAAGAAGAGAATGGGACCGAATGTTAGAGTCAGTGGATCGGGTGAAGCTCTTAAGGTTGGAAAAATTCTATCAAAATATGCTTGAAGGTGTTAAAAGATAACCTGACGAAGAGAAGGATTCAGGAGATAATGTAAGAGTGTCTCAGTTCTTCCACTATAAACCAAGCATAAGTAATGCATGTGTATATAATATGAATACAGTGGTATTGTACATATGCACCATAGATTTCTTTGTTCATCTGCTGGGTTCTACAAATCCTACAAATCAAAAAATAGTCTGATTAAGATCCCTGAATTTAAAGTCTGTTGTTAATAGGGGGACACAGTTTACCTGATTTTTATTGAGACCAGACATAAGAAAAGTGGTAGTGTAAATTTGTTATGGAATGATAGAATAGCGTTGTAGTGTGGGAATTTTGTTTGGAATGAATAAATTAATGCTCCCATTTCCAGGTTTAGTCATGATCTTTGGAATAGTCTCCAAGCCTTTGCTTTTAAATCAAGTTGGTCTTTTATTCAATCCCACAGTACGCAAAATTGACTCAGCAAGTAAGCAAATAAACACACCAAATACAACTCAAAGAACTAAGATTCTACTTGGATAAAAGGCAAGATCTTTAGCAAAGTAATCTAACTGGTTGTGTTATAAAATACAAAAACGAACCATACGTAATATATGAAAATGAATAAAAGGCAAAAACAAATTATACGTAATAGATGAAAATTAACTCCTAAAAGTCAAAGTGATGGACCATGATGGGAAAAATTGAAAAGAGCAAAAAGAAAAATGCAACAGAGGTTGAGGTTGCCTTGTTACCACAGCCATAGTGATAGAGCTGTATAATTTGAATTTGGGAATTCCCATAACCAATTGATTATGAGATAATAGCCTATAACAATTATCAATCAGTACCATCTCATTCATACAATACTCATAGCATGGGCAGCATAAACCTATCAAAATTCATTACCATTCCGTCTAAACTACTCAAAATGAAAAAGAAACTCAATCATAAGGTGAAATAAAAAAGAATTTAGGAAACCATGTTCCTCATGAGTACATATTCAGAACAAAAATTAAGCACTTGGAACAAATATTAAGCAATGGAAAAGCACCGGGCAAGAGAAAGGATTCACCTTTATTACTCTTCTCTCAGTTCTCTTCATTCACGGATGCAAGAGAAGAAACTTCTTTCGTGGATGCATTGACGGACGAAACTAAGACACAACTAATACATACATAACAATTACCATGAGATTTCCTGTGCTCAAACAGTAAGGAAAGAATGGAGCATAAAAAACCCGATTTGAGTATGGAGTAAAAACCAAATGGAATCTTGTACTCGAACTCCTTGTCTTCATATAGTGGATGTGAATGCAAGGGCAATCTCTTGCTGGCAATCACTAACTACGCAACTAAATTCAAAAAAAAAAGTGCCCTGTATGTAGGATGCTTTTAATTATGTCATAACAACATAATAAAAGAGGGTCCATCAGTTTGAATGTGTCATAATCCTCTAGACATCTACAGATCTACTCTTTCCTGAATTTCTTTCTACAACACCTTGCAGATGAGACTTTCATTACTTTTTGGTACAAACTATAAAACTTTCCTACAAATTTATTACACTTAATAAACGTAAAGATGGGGTGGCCTTTATACTAAATGTCTAATTCAAACATTCAACGGATAGTATTTAGCATATGAATCAATCACAAATACCAGTAAACCCACTATAGTAAATTTAGCTTCACTAAAACAAGAAATGTAGCAAACCTTGGCTCTGGGGATAATCTGACAGCAGCATGGTGGCCCTTAAGCTCTCCCTTATTAAAAGTAGCTATGCAAGTTAAGGAAAAACTTCCTCTCCCAACCTCCCCTCAAAGCTTGTACATTTCACTTAAATCTTTAAGAACCAAAACTCTTATCTATCCACATCCTGCCCTCAACCTGATCTCCAAGTTCCTTAACCTGTTCTCTAGGCTTTTGATGACCAAAGGAAAAACCTGTACAAAGACCTTAGGGCATGAGGAAGGGCCTCAGAACTTTCATATATGCATCTTATCATTTCAATAATCTGATTACCAAAACAAAAGAATGCAGGTATTGTATGGATACACCAGTACATTTCAATAATCAAATCGCATATCTACTTTATTAGCAACCAAATAACAAAAAACAAACTTTCAAAAAGCATATAAGAAAAGAATCAGATCAGAATAGAACACTCACAGATGCATTTAGACCTTAGAGAACCCACTGAAGGTGTTGGAGATGAGGAACCCTCTATCTATGATAGAGAAAATTAGAGAAAAGCTTCAGGGATCTGTAAATAGCATGCGGTTATAAAATAGCATGAGTTTCATCTCATTTAAAAAGTATATCTAAACACATTCATTAACATAATCGACAACATCTCCTGCAAGACAAATAGACCCCAAGTTATCATTTTAAATACGTGTAGGAAGCAATTCACAATACTATCTACCCACCTTTTTCTCAAACCTGAAAGCATATCATCATCATCTTTGATGTCCATAATAGCTCCATGCACCACTATCCAATTCAAAGACTGCAAAAAAAAAAAGAAAAAAAAAGAAGGTAACATTTCCCATGAACATGAACAACGAAACTCTTTTGTGGAACTCCATTTATTGTAATCAGAGAAGATACTCCACCCACCCGAGTCACCAACATGGTAAACAACCCCAGCTCTGTATACAGCATCCGATGCAGTGAAACCGGAGCAAGTTCCCAGAAAAGCCATTGCAACACAGAAAATCAGGACTGTGTTTCTCAAACATATCAAAATACATAGAAATCTCTACAATGATAATTTCCACATAGATATATATCATGGATTGATTATCAGATAGAAAATTTGGCACATGCTAATTATGCTCAGCTTGACTACTAACAAATTGGTTCTCAGCAAACTACACAAGTTCTGTTGCAGATATATAAATTGTATTTTAGTAGCAGACCTTAATCAAATTTCAACTTAAGAAGTTTACAGTGTAACCTTCAACTGCCAAAGTAAACAGAGATGTACCAATGTTTCCATTATGCAACATTCATTAAATATATGTCAGACGATATTACAACTTAGAATGGAAACCAAGTATAATTACTTGACAAGACTGAAGATAATGGTGCAACCAACTAATGAACAAAAACTTGCAACAAAGATTGATGATAAATTGATAGTTTGAGTCTTATTTGCAGCTTCCTGATAGTTTGCTTCTTGAACAAAATAAAGGTCATCTTCTTGATCTCCATAGCTGCTTTGAAGTAGCCATCTTCCATCAAACCAGCAAACATGTTGGTGAAATGCTTGGCAGCATTGACACCCTTGGCGGACTGCATCATGAAGGACAAGAGTTGCTGCAAGTCATCATTGTCCTCTGAATTAATCAATCAGGAGGAGACAAGTTAAGATCGACAACAACCAATTGAAGCATTGCAGCAATTCCATTACAAGTTTTTAAATTTTAACATCAATACAAACAAAGAAACAGAGGTAGCTAGCAAAGTTATGGAACCAGCAACCAATCAATCAATTTGTCCATCAAGTTAAGATAACAACTGCACAAAACATTGAAGCATTTTCATTACAACTTCAACTTTCAACTCCATTAATATCAAACATATAAACTGAGCTAGCTAGCACACTAATGTAATGAGCAATCAATAAACCTACTCAAGTTCCTAACTTTGAACATAGCCAATTACCAAATAGAAAGTTGAAGACCCTTTCAACCACAGCAGCTTCAGTATTTATGGCTGTAAGAACCTCCCTCTCTGCAGATACCCAGAGTAGAGCAGAGCTCACAGTAGCAGCAGTTGGAGGAAACCTATTTACAAATAATCAGTACACCAAACCTTCAATCAATTGGGAAAATTTACAATCTACACTTTATGTATCAGTCTTTTAGTAACTTACAATTAGATATTATCTTAAGGTTTTGACCTTTTATGAGAATTTTGTCCAAAAATTAAAAGAATAAATGTGATAAAGAGGAAGCGTGAATAAAGATTATTCTCTGGTCCCGGAACACCACGTGGTAGTGCCATATAGTGGTCCTAATCAATAACAAGACTTGAATCATGTACGGACCAGCAACGGTGAAAAAAATAAAAGATAAATTAGATTTAAGAGACCAATCAGAAACAAAACACTTTTAGTTTGAACCATAGGATTAAGGGGGACCACCATGTGAGATATGTTCCGAGTACAGCTAATAATTTTCAGTGAATAAATTAGGGAGTATAGATTTCACTTCCTTTTATCAATATTGTGTTTTTCTTCACTTGTAGTTGTTTTATTACATGGGAGTGTTGATCCAAAACAAAAAAGACCAATTACATATCGAGTGATTTTATATACAACACCCAAGAGCATTTTTAGTAGATTCTCTATTTTGGTTTCTTAGGTATTTTAGAGAGCATGTTTAGTTTTTTTTTTTTGCTAATTTAAGAGCTTCAGCAGACTGCTAAAGTTTAGTTTTTATGACTTTTAGCTATCTTGCTCTTTAAATATAGAGAGCAAGATGTCTCAGATGAGGCTCTCTGTAATTTAATGCATTTATCTTAAGATATTTTATGTGATATATAAATACATTTAAACTATTTAATCTTCATTTATAAAATAATATTAATTTAATAATAGCTAAAATAGAGAGCATTGATGCATACTTATTTCTAAAGTTGCTAGTCAAAATGACATTTTAGCTAATTTGACTCAAAAATGGTTAGCATTGCTAAAAATGTTCTGATCTCATAATGCATTTTCTTTGCTTAATACACCAATCATTTGGTTTTTCATTTTAATATTATATATTACACCCCTTGAACCGTTTTTTTTTTTGCTCGTAACTGAACTGAGTGAATAGATAACAATTTACTGGCTAAATAAGAATTTTTTTAATATCTTAAAATTGTAATTTTTCTTCTAGTAAAATATATAACTAAAGTAAATGAATCTTACTATAATTTTGTTCTAATTTATGATCTTTTGTTAAATGTTGTGGTATATATATTTTTCTGATTTTTTTTTTTTAGAACTTCTGAATGCCTCACTAGATATGAAATTCTGGCTCCACCGCTGGGTACGCTTGACCAAAGTTATCAAGAAACATTATGGAATGATATTCTCTACTCTAATTCCGAGGTCGTGGATGCACCGTTAGGCGATGAACTGGAGCAGGAAATGCTTGAACTGTCAGAGAGGAGACCTGATATCCGGGAGTGCATAAATGAATTCAAGGTGAACGTTCCTGAAGGCGTGACGAATCTCCTCCTAAGAGTTTTGAAGTCACGTGCATTGATATTCAAGCAAATGCCTCCGATTCTCGACGCCGAGATGTCCAAAATAATAGAGTTGCTGCCTGGATTTTTGGAAAAGTTGCCCCCATTGATGTTCAAGCAGATGTCTGAAGTATTCAAGCAGCTGCTGCCTGAACTTGTGAACAGTAACAGAGGCCCTGAAGGGTTAAATCAGACAACTGAATTTTTCAAGCTGCTGCCTGAATTCTTGTGGAAGATTCCTCCATTCATGGTTGAATTGATAAAAAGTACTCCCCCTGAAGAGATGGATACAACCCCTGAATGAAGGATCAGCTGACAGAGTACTGGGAGGATGTGGCAGGGACGATTCCTGAAATGAGTGAAATCATGAACTTGGCTGAAACGGTGGAGACCCCAGATCTATTAATCACCTTATGGAGAATGAACTTCCGGTAGTGCATGCATTATGTGCTTCAAAGTTTTTTGCTTCTTCCGTTTCTGGTATACAACAATACATCGTTACGAGGACTATTTTCTACTGGGGCCTCTTAATATGTGCGAATTCGCCAATGTCAATTTGTTTTTGTTTTTTTAAGTGTGGGGTAGTTAATTTTCAGTTTTATATATATTTTCAGTTTTATCCTCTAATTTTTAAAAACTATTGTACTGCTGTATAATAAGAGGCCCTTCTATATGAGACTGTTTTAATTTGTTAAACTCAAGGCCTCAAGCTTACACGTTTCATTTGAAAATTTCTGGTCGGAGTAATTTGTGAGGTAGCTGAATAGATGTTCAACCTTGGAGTTATCACAGGGGTTTGTGCATTTAAGGGTGAAAATTTGTTGCTTTGGAAAACCAATCCACCAAAAATATGTTCTTGAGACTTGTTGCATTCCAAAGGTCCCTGCACAACAGTCTACACAGAACAATATCATTGATTGCTCCACTATCAAAACTATAATTTAATCCTACAACTTAATATACCAACCCAACTAAGACTTTTCATTACCTCCTCTCGCAACCAATCCAGCCATAGACTGATAGATACTCTCCCAAGGATACTGCATTCTCTGAAATCCTTCACCCTCCTTGCTCTGATCTGAGTTTTGAAGCTGAGAATGGCAGCAGGAGAAGAAGGTCATGCAATAGGTATTGATTTAGGGACAACGTACTCGTGTGTGGCGGTGTGGCAGCATGATCAATTAGAAGTCATAGTGAATGATCAGGGCAACAGGACTACTCCATCTCAAGTTGCCTTCTCTGATGCTGAGACGTTTGTAGGTGATGCAGCACTCAACCAGATTATCAGAAACCCTACAAACTCCATCTTCGGTACGTAAGCTTATATTCCTCCGGTAACCTCTGATGCAGTGATTAAATTATCTTTCTTCATATCTTTCTCTGTTTCTTTTTCCTGTCACTTAGGTTTGTTGAGTATTTCATTTTTAGTATCTCATGTTTTCTGTGAGGTTAACTCAATATAGTTTACTTGGCAGTGAAACTACACATGCATATAGCATTTTTAGAAGAAGACTGTTGTTTCACCATATTTTTGAGTAAATTTTTATCTTAGCCTGTTTCATAGTATTGATGTTCTAATGATTATCTTTATCTTTGTTTTAGTTTTTTTCTGCTACTTCAGGTAGATATACATTTTGAGGTTTCGCTTTCTTTAATCCATGCTTTGAATGAGGTTGCTTCTATTGTGTTTCACTTTCTTGTTATGGTACCACCTGTTTGGCCTAATGTTACTACATTAGAAGCAGTGAAACACTGAAACTATACATAAACATAAAGATTTTAGTTTATTCTGTTAATGAAGTATGTCTTACCCATTTATGAGATTTTTTTTTTGGCATGTATCCTTTACCAAGTCTGGGTTGCATGGAGGGGTTCTGATTCTATTTTGATAAAAATTTCAGATGCAAAGCGTTTAATTGGTAGGAGATTTAGTGATGCTTCTGTTCAAAGTGATATAAAGCTCTGGCCATTCAAAGTCATTGAAGGTCCTGATGATAAGCCTATGATTGTGGTTACCCATGAGGGCCAAGAGAAGAAGTTTTCTGCCGAAGATATCTCATCCATGATCCTCTCAAAGATGCGGGAGATTGCTGAGGCCTATGTCGGCTCGACTGTTAAAAATGCAGTTATCACAGTCCCTGCTTACTTCAGTGACTCACAGCGGAATGCTACCAAAAATGCTGCTATCACAGCTGGCCTGAAGGTGCTGCTCATGATCAATGAACCAACTGCTGCATCCATTGCTTATGGCCTTGACAAAAAAGCCAGTTGGTATAGAAAGAGAACCGTGATGATGTTTGATTTTGGTGGTGGTACTTTAGATGTGTCACTACTTACCATCAGTGGTGGTGTGTTTCAAGTGAATGCTACAGCTGGAGACAGTCACCTTGGTGGTGAAGACATCGATAATCGAATGGTGAAGCATTGCGCTGAACATTTCAAAAAGAAGCATAATTTGGATATTGATGGAAACCCGAAAGCTCTTGGGAGGCTGAAAAGTGCTTGTGAGAAGCAAAGAGGCGCCTATCATTTTCAGTTAAAACTGACATTGAAATTGACTGTTTGTATCAGAATACTGATTTCTACATAACTTTCACCCGTGCCAGTTTGAAGAAATCAACAAGGATTTCTTCAACCAGTGTATGGTGCCAGTAGAGAAATGCTTGAAGGATGCTAAAATGGACAAAGAATGTGTTGATGATGTTGTTCTTGTTGGTGGCTCCTCTAGAATTCCCAAGGTTCAACAACTATTGCAAGATCTTTTTGAGGGTAAGGAGTTGTGCAAAGGCATTAATCCTGATGAAGCTATAGCACAAGGTGCTGCTATTCAAGCTGCAGTTTTGAGTGGGAATGGAAATGGAAAGCTTCAAGACTTTAGTCTTTTAGATGTCACACCTTTTTCACTAGGGGTTGAGACTGGGAGAGAACGTGACATGACGGTTGTGATTCCCAGAAACTCCAGCATTCCCATCAAGAAGTACTATACTGTAACTACTCGCCATGATAACCAAGCTGTTGTAAAATTTGCTGTTTATGAGGGTGAGAGTATAACAACCGTGAATAACTACTTTCTGGGTGACTTTAGGCTCCAAGATATTCCTCCAGCTCCCAGGGGGGTTCCTAAGTTTAACATCTGCTTTGACATCGATGCAGGTGGCATTCTGAATGTAACTGCTGAGGACATGTTGACAGGCCAAAAGAAGGGGATTACCTTCACAAATGACAGAAACTCTGATGGAATTGAGAGGATTATTTAATAATCAGTATTTATTATTTTTCATGCTTGAAAATGAAGGTGCAGACTAAAACCAATGGTGAAAACTTGGTACTTTTCTTGGTTTTATGATCAAATTGTTTCTGATTAATGTTGATGTAAATTGGTGCTGCCAAATGCTTTTGTTTCTTTACCAGAAATGTGTTTCCTTAAGTTGGCCATGTATATAGTCCCTTCTACAACAATGATCATGCTCCTAACATAAACAGAACTTGAAATGTGGTTTAATTATGATCTTCACTAAGATTCAGTTGACAAGTCCAAATAGTTTTCTAATTTTCTTTTCTCCAGTGTTCAACTACACAGATAACTAATCAACATCTTTATTTATTTGTAACTGTTTACCATGCAATTTAAAGGATCTGTGGAATAAGATTTTGAAATCCCCAACAGTTCTGTGTTTGCCTTGAAATCTTGGATTTAATTATTCTTGTTCATGTTTGATTATACCAATGAAATAGGGTAAGTTGGTAAGGCATGTTTAAGGATTTTGGTTTTGACTTTTTAGTCTTTAAAGTAGGTAAGGTAGCTAAAGGGTTGTTTAAGGGAAAAGGATTAAACGGTTTGTATTTAACAAAACAAATTTGTACTTTTCTATTGGCTTTGGTATTAATTAATGAAGAACATACATCGAGAATTTGAGATGACTCACAATAGATTAGTCCTTTATACACTGCTCTAAACGTTTTCTCTTCCCCCAACGGCAGACACACCCTAACTGTGAACATTTGTGTACTTTGAGTTTTCAAGGTGAGAATGGCAGGATCAGTGAAAGAACATGCAATTGGAATTGATCTCGGGACAACATACTCTTGTGTGGCAGTGTGGCAGCACGATCATGTTGAAGTGATTGTGAATGATCAAGGAAATAGGACTACTCCATCATGTGTTGCCTTCACTGATACAGAAGAGTTGGTAGGAGAGGCAGCACTTAACCAGGTCATGAGAAATCCAGAGAACTCTATCTTTGGTAAGGTCTTTCCTGCTTCTTTGATCAGTAGTAGTATGTAACTATATACGTACATTAGTCATCTACATGTTCATGTTTAGTTACATTTTTAAGCTTTTGAAGGAGTTGGGATCTTAACATAAGATGCAAGTGACTTGCCAAATTTTAAGTTTTGCCTTTTTGCTTTTCGATTATGTTGGATCATTGAACTACTGGTATCTGTGATTAGCATCTTGAATCCAAGTATCCTCTCATTTCTGTTTGATTATGTTCAAGGTAATTTGGCATCTATAATTTCCTAAGATCTTATTCTATGCTGTTTAAAAGAAAATTTGGCTTGAATTTGTAGATTCAAAGCGGTTAATTGGTAGGAAATTCAGTGACACCTTGGTTCAAAGTGACATGAAGCTCCGGCCATTCAAGGTGATCGGAGGTCCTAGTGACAAGCCTCTCATTGTGGTTACTCACAAAGGCAGAGAGAAACAATTTGGTGCTGAGGAACTCTCATCTATGGTTCTTGCAAAGATGAAAGAAACTGCTGAAGCGTACCTTGGATCAACTGTGGATAATGCTGTCATCACTGTCCCTGCCTACTTCAATAACTCACAGCGTGAGGCTACAAAACATGCTGGCGTTAGTGCTGGCCTAAATGTGATGCGTATTATGAACGAACCAACTGCTGCAGCCATTGCTTATGGCCTTGACAACAAAACCGGCTGGTATAGCAAGAGAAATGTGCTCATATTTGATTTGGGTGGAGGGACTTTGGATGTGTCACTACTTACCATAGGTGATGGTGTCTTTGAAGTTAAGGCCACAGCTGGAGATACACACCTTGGAGGTGAAGACTTCGACAACAAAATGGTGAACTATTGTGCTGAGCAGTTCAAGAGGAAGCATGAATTGGATGTCAGTGGAAACTCCAAAGCTCTAAGAAAGTTAAGAAGCGCCTGTGAAAAGGCAAAGAGAAGACTTTCGTTTACATCTGCAACAGACATTGAAATTGATAGTTTGCATCAAGGTATCGACTTCTATGTAACTTTTACTCGTGCCAAATTTGAACAACTCAACAATGATATCTTCATGAGGTGTATGGTGCCTGTAAATAAGTGTTTGAGGGATGCTAGAATGGAAATAAGCAGTGTCCATGATGTTGTTCTTGCTGGTGGGTCTTCTCGAATCCCTAAGGTGCAACAACTATTGCAGGATGTGTTTATGGGGAAGGAGCTGTGCAAGAGCCTCAACCCTGATGAGGCTATAGCACATGGTGCTGCTATTCAGGCTGCTGTTTTGAATGGTGAAAATGTACTAGGGAAGCTTCAACGGTTCACTCTATTGGATGTCATCCCTCTGTCACTTGGGGTGGGAAGTGCCAAAGTTTCCAGAGATGGTAGATTGGAGCCGTTCATGAATGTCTTGATTCCAAGAAACTCGAGAATTCCCCTAAGGAAGAGAGATGGGGTTACTACTGTTAGTGACAACCAACCTTTTGTCAGCTTTCCCATTTATGAGGGTGAGAGTAGCATACCCAAAGATAATAACTTTTTGGGTAAGCTATTGCTTGATGGCATTCCTCCAGCTCCTAGAGGTGTTCCCAGAATCTATATCTGCTTTGATATTGATGCCAATGGTATCCTTAGTATATCTGCCGAGGACAACTCCACTGGCCAAAAGAAAGAGATTACGATCAACAGTGATCGAACAGCCAGTGAAGGAATTGAGTCAGTGAAGTAATAGGTTTCATGATATTAAAACTGAGCTATCAGCCATGTTTGAACCAACTCTTTGTTGCAAGTGTTGCTAATGCAGAATGCAGTGTAAGAACTAATTAAGAATAAGAAGTATCATGCCATGTTTAAGACCAAAATGCTATACTACTACAGCTCAAATTGACTTTTCTGGTTATAATGTTTCTATCATATCGATGTGCGTTTTCATGAAATGCTGTATAGAACTTCCATTCAGACTAAAATTGTTTCCATCACAACAAAAGTGCTGATTAGGTTTGAAATGAACACTTCCAATTTTGGTCATATCAAACTATAAATTCTATTGCTTGACCAAAAAAAAAAACTATAAATTCTATTCATATACATATCTAATTAAGTACATTAATTTTGTTCATTTTTAATATATAGTAGAGCTAGTAAATGTTCGAATTTCAGAGTACATACAGTAAGTACTTGTGCAATACAGTCACAACACTTGAACTCCTACTATACACAATCTACTTATGCTGTTTATTTGCTGTGGTGAATATATTCTTTTTTCTTCTTGAGGCCGGAATGAAGAAGCTATCGAATAACTTCAACCCCAACATGTGTTGCCTTGCAGCTTGCCCCTTAAAAAATTTAGCCTCTTGATAAAAACTTGAAACTCATAGCTAGGAACAAAACCAGATTTGTGCCCCTTTGATCATTTTCAAATATTGAAAACTTGAGTAGTAACAGCAGAGCAACAGCATTGCAAATTTACTGATGGTTAAACTTTAAACTTGCCACATTAAATTACCAATTTTACTTCACTTATTTTTGGGGGAGGAAACAAATACCTAGTACAGAGTGAAGCTAATAAATTTTATAGGACCTATTGCATTCCCAATAAGTTCATGCAAGCTCAACAGACTAAAACATGTAACCCTTTCAAACTTGCCTTTACTTATTCCCATAAATCTTCCTTTTCTCTATCTCTATTAAACCAAAAGAACTCTCAAGCATTAGCCATTTTTTCTGTTTTAAATCTTTTTCAAGCATTTTGAACTGAGAATGGCAGGAGGAGAGAGAGGCCATGCAATAGGTATTGATCTGGGGACAACCTACTCATGTGTGGCAGTTTGGCAGCATGATCATGTTGAAATAATAGTGAACGACCAGGGAAATAGAACCACTCCATCTTGTGTTGCTTTCACCGATGCAGAAGTATTGGTAGGTGATGCAGCACTTAACCAGATTATCAGAAATCCCACCAACTCCATCTTTGGTATGTTCACTCATCTTTTTTAAAATTGTATATTCATGTGAATGTAGGGTTTTTTGTTTTTCATTTGGACCTGTTTTTTCAACTAGTGACCTATTGAAATTGCTGGTTTGTGGCATATCCATAATTTATTCTTCTTGTTTTTTTTTTCTTGATTGTATAATGTGCAGATGCAAAGAGGCTAATTGGTAGAAGGTTCAATGATACTTCTGTTCAAGAAGATTTGAAACTCTGGCCTTTCAAGGTTATTAAAGGTCTTTGTGACAAACCTATAATTGTTGTTACCCAAAATGGTCAAGAAAAGAAGTTTGCTGCTGAAGAGATTTCATCCATGATTCTTGCAAAGATGCGTGAGATTGCTGAGGGCTATATTGGATCAACTGTGAAAAATGCTGTCATCACTGTCCCTGCATATTTCAGTGACGCGCAGCGTCAAGCTACCAAAAATGCTGGTGCCACTGCTGGCCTAAATGTGATTCGTATAATCAACGAACCAACGACTGCAGCCATTGCCTATGGGCTTGACAAGAAGGCTGGTTTGTATTGTAAGATAAATATTATGATATTTGATTTTGGTGGTGGTACTTTAGATGTCTCGTTGCTTAACATTGGAGATGGTGTCTTTGAAGTGAAGGCTACAGCTGGAGACACTCACCTTGGAGGTGAGGACTTCAATAACAGAATGGTAAGTTACTGTGTTGAGCAATTCAAGAGGAAGCATAAAGTGGATCTTACTGGAAACCCTAGAGCTCTCAGGAGGCTACGAAATGAATGTGAGAAGGGAAAGAGGAGGCTCTCATATTCCTCTTCAATTGGTATTGAAGTTGACTGTTTGCATGAGGGTATTGATTTCTCTACTAACATTACTCGAGCCAAATTTGAAGATCTCAACAGGGATTTCTTCAACAAGTGTATGGAGCCAGTGGAAAAATGTTTGAATGATGCTAATATGGACATAAGCAGTGTCGATGACATTGTGCTTGTTGGTGGCTCTTCTAGAGTTCCGAAGGTACAGCAGCTATTGCAGAATTTCTTCAAGGGGAAGGAATTGTGCAAGGGAATTAATCCGGATGAGGCAGTGGCTTATGGTGCTGCTGTTCAAGCTGCAATCTTGAGTGGCATTAGAACTGAGAAGATTCGTGACATAAGCCTCTTGGATGTCACACCTCTGTCACTTGGCATGGCAAGTGGCACACAACGGGCCATGGGAGTTTTTATTCCAAGAAACTCAAGAATTCCCATTACTGTGAAGCGAACTTCAACTACTACTTCCAATGGACAATGTAGTGGCAGGGTAGCCATTTATGAGGGTGAGAATTCAGCAGCTGTGGACAATAACTTTTTGGGTGAATTTATCTTGGATGACATTCCTCCGTGTCCCATAGGTGTCCCTAAAATTGATATTTGTTTTAATATTGATGCTAATGGTATACTTACTGTTTATGCTGAGGACAAGTCCACTGGTAGGAAGAGAGGGATTACAATCAATAGTGACAGGAGATCTTCTGATGGAATTGAGGAGATAATGTGAAAAAATATTGTAATAATATTGACATCAGTTTAATTTGATCACTTGGTGTTAATGGACTTTGGTACTTGGCCATATATATTATGTACGTTTTTAACCATCTATGCAGAAGCCTGAAGCCTCTGCTCGTCAATTTGGTTGTTTTAGTCTCAAGCCTTCTACATTATTTCTCTTGCTCATTATAATCTCGTTTCTTCATGATTCCTCTTTTATATATTTCTTCTTATTCGTAACGTAATGTCGTTCTCTTGTTCTCTCTAAACCCTAAGCTGTCTTAAAACAGAGAAAAATCACTCAATTGGTGCCTACCTATATCTTTATTTCTATGTTCTTTTGTGAAGGTAGCCTAAGGTGTGTCAAGGCCAAAAAATATACAAAGAAAATAGGGTATACTCAATCAGAGAGAACTATGACAATGTCTCCTGTTAGGAGTGGGAGACGCATCTTTTTACCTATTGGGCCTTGAAATGGACTGGAAGTTAATGAACCTTAATATTGGGCCTTGAAGCTGGCGGGAAGTTTTAGCGCCATAAAGTAATTAGTTGACTGCCGAAACGACATCGCTTCGCTGAAAAGGGAAAGCTAATCTTCCGCTTCGCTGATAAATTTTCGACCCTAAAAACCCCTTACTCTGTAAAAAACGCACCGAGGCTTAATCTTCGAAGTCGCCGCCACCTCTGACCACCTTCATATGCCATTGGTGGGTATGTTTCAGTTTTCATATGTGATTTTGTATATTCTGCTCTCATCCCCAAGTTTAGCCAAAACCCCAAGAACTGGTTTTGGGTTTTGTGTTTTCTTTTAACTCACATTCTGATGATCAGTGTTCTATATTTTACTTTTATAAGTTATTTAGGTGAGAATGGCTGGAAAAGAAGGACATGCAATCGGAATCGATCTGGGCACAAAGTATTCATGTGTGGGAGTTTGGAAGCATGATAACAATGATGTAGAAATCATAGTGAACGAACAGGGCAGCAGGACCACGCCATCATGTGTTGCCTTCACTGATACTGAGCTCCTGGTAGGAGAAGCAGCGTTTAATCAGGTCATGAGAAACCCCGAAAACTCCATATTTGGTATGGCTTCTTTTTCCCCGAAAACACCATATTTGGTATTTCTGTTGTGATCGAGTTGGAGTCTCATACTCTTTGTTATTAGTATTTCGCCCTTGCGTTGTTCTCAAAAAAAAAAAAAAAAAAAAATATGTCGCCCTTGCAGCGTTTGTAATTTGGGCTTGCCCATTGATTAATGAATTATTCATTTCTCACCAAAAAAAATAATAATAATATGATAGCAAATTACAGTTAATCAATGTGTACAAATTCTGCTTGCTATGTGAATACATGTTTTCTTTAACTTGCTTTACTGGTTTGCTTTTGAAGGAGTTGAAAACTTCATCTTAGTTTTGAACTTTTGATATGTATCCTTGTAAGTTGTAATGAATGACTGGAGACTGGAGGGTTGAAAAGAAGTATCTTCATGTTATAAACAATGCCACTTGAATTGTAACAAATGCCTCTTCTTTTAAAAGAAAATTGCCTCAAATCAATTTGCAGATGCGAAGCGATTGATCGGAAGGAAATTCAGTGATACGACTGTTCAAAGTGACAAAAAGCTCTGGCCATTCAAGGTGGTTGAAGATCCTGATGATAACCCTATGTTTTTTGTCACACACAAAGGCAAGAGAAACGGTGTGCTCCTGAAGAGATCTCATCCATGGTTCTTGCAAAAATGCGGGAGAATGCTGAAACCTATCTTGGATCAACTGTGAAGAATGCAGTGATCACGGTCCCTGCTTACTTTAATAATTCACAGCGCGAGGCCACGAAGAAAGCTGGCATCACTGCAGGCCTAAATGTGATGCGTATTATTAATGAACCTACTGCAGCAGCCATTGCTTATGGCCTTGACAAGAAGGCTGGTTGGTATAGCAAGAGAAATGTACTCATATTTGATTTGGGTGGGGGAACTTTGGATGTGTCACTACTTGCAATAGGTGATGGTGTCTTTGAAGTCAAAGCCACTGCTGGAGATACTCACCTTGGTGGCGAGGACTTCGATAACAGAATGGTGAATTTCTGTGTTGAGGAGTTCAAGAGGAAGCACAATTTGGATGTCAGTGGAAACATCAAAACTCTTAGGAGGTTAAAAAATGCATGTGAAATAGCAAAGAGGAGACTTTCTTCTACAACTACAATTGACATTGAAATTGACTGTTTGCATCAGGGTATTGATTTCTATGTGACTTTTACTCGCGCGAAATTTGAACAGCTCAACCTTGATTTCTTCAATAAGTGTATGGAGCCAGTGGTGAAGTGTTTGGAAGATGCCAAAATGGACGTAGATAGTGTGCATGATGTCGTTCTTGCTGGTGGCTCTTCTAGAATTCCCAAAGTGCAACAACTTCTACAGAATGTTCTCAAGGGGAAGGAGCTGTGCAAGAGCATAAATCCTGATGAGGCTATTATGGTGCAGCTGTTCAAGCTGCAGTCTTAACAGGTAGGAACTTCAGTGGGAAACTTCAAGGCTTCACTCTCTTGGATGTCACCCCTCTCTCACTTGGAGTGGAGAGTACTGATACTAGTGACCCTCACAACTTCAAGCAATACATGAATGTGGTGATTCCAAGAAACTCTCCCATTCCGATAAGAAAGAAAGAGATCTTAGTAACTGTTTATGACTACCAACGTTCAGTTGCCTTCCCTGTTTATGAGGGTGAGAGTAGCGATGCCAAACAAAATAACTTTTTAGGTAAGTTTTCACTTCATGACATTCCTCCGGCTCCTGCGGGTGAAGCTAAATTTGAAGTTTGCTTTGATATTGATGCAAATGGTATCTTGAGCGTCTCTGCTGAGGACATGTCCACAGGCCAAAAGAAGGGGATTGCAATCAACGGTGATGGAAGAACTTTTGAACGCATCGAGAGTGCAAGGTAGGACTTGTTAATTTTATGCATCCTAAGACTGATGTGCAGGTGTGTTGGAGAACATAATTTTCCGTTGGAGTAATCCCTCATCGGTTTTTAAATCTAATCCTTATCAAAGCTGCTCATTAGCTCATTCAGTTGAAAATTTACTTATTTTTTTTATTTATAATGTAAAAAGGGAACTGCAAAAGGACCACAACAGGAAACCCCCAACTTACTACTCCATTTCCCAGCTGATCCAACTAAAATGCTGGGGGCACAATGAGGGGAAGGCAGGAAAACCGAACTCTAGCTAGTTTGGATGAGATTATGACCTTTCTCTGTTTTTTGTGTGAAGGAAGCCTAGCTAAGAGATGTGTCAAGGCTAAGATATCTACTTCATGGAAACAGAAAAAGAGCCAAGAAATCTACAAGAAATTACTCAGTCAGAGACAAAGTAATAACACTATGTCTCCTAGTAGGAGTGGGAGTCGCATGTTTTGACTTACGTCAAAAAAAAAAAAAATTGGGCCAAAAAAAAACTCTGCAAGTAAAAACTCACCGCGGCTTAAATCGCTTAATCTCCAAAGTCGCCGCCACCTCTGACCACCTCCATACACCATTGGTTGGTATCCATGTATTTTCATATGTATTTTTGTATGTGATTTGTATTTTCTGCTCTCATAGTTTTGCCAAAACCCCTAGAACTGGTTTGGCTTTGTATTGTGTAGTTGTGTCACTTGTGTGTGTTTGTTTATGGGTTTGGTTTTAAAGCATTGTATAGCGTTTAAGTCACAAGCATTCTGATCGTTAGTGTTGTTTATGTTTTTTGTTTGTTAAGTTTCAGAGGTGAGAATGGCTGGAAACAAAGGTCATGCAATAGGAATTGATCTCGGCACAAAGTACTCTTGTGTGGGAGTTTGGAAGAATGATGACAATATAGTAGAAATCATAGTGAATGATCAGGGCAACAGGACCACGCCATCATGTGTTGCCTTCGCTGATACTGAGCTTCTAGTAGGAGAAGCAGCGTTTAATCAGGTCATGAGAAACCCCGAAAACTCCATCTTTGGTATGGCTTCTTCTTCCCATATTCCCTTATTCATATCAAACATATGATATATATGTAATAATATGCATATTTCTGCTATGTGACTACATGTTATCTCTTTATTTACTGTATTGCTTTTAGAGGAGTTTATGTTCATCTTAGTTTTGGAACTTTGATATGTATCCTTGATTCCTTGATTTAAAAGAATGAATCGCGGGTTGAAAAGTAGCATCCTGTTAACAAGAATGCCATCTGAGTTGAGAAAAAAAATGCTGCCGCTTAGTTTTAAAAGAAATTTGATTTATGATTCGATATGCAGATGCAAAGCGGCTAATTGGCAGGAGATTCAGTGATTCATCTGTTCAGACTGACAAGAAGCTCTGGCCATTCAAGGTGGTTGAAGGTCTCGATGATAAGCCTATGATTTTGGTTACACACAAAGGCAAAGAGATATGGTATGCTGCTGAAGATATATCATCCATGGTTCTAGCAAAAATGCGGGATATTTCTGAAGCCTGTCTTGGATCAACTGTGAAAAATGCAGTGATCACGGTCCCTGCTTACTTCAATAACTTGCAGCGTCTGGCTACAAAAAGAGCTGGTATTGCTGCAGGCCTTAATGTGATGCGTATCATTAATGAACCTACTGCAGCAGCCATTGCTTATGGCCTTGACAAGAAGGCTGGCTGGTTAAGTAAGAGAAATGTACTCATATTTGATTTGGGTGGGGGTACATTGGATGTGTCACTACTTACAATAGGTGATGGTGTCTTTGAAGTCAAAGCCACTGCTGGAGATACTCACCTTGGAGGTGAGGACTTCGATAACAAAATGGTGACTTACTATGTTGAGGAATTCAAGAGGAAGCACACATTGGATGTCAGTGGAAACAGCAGAACTCTCAGGAGGTTGAGAAATGCATGTGAAAAGGCAAAGAGGAGACTTTCTTTTACAACTACAACTGATATTGAAATTGAATGTTTACACAAGGTATTGATTTCTATGTGACTTTTACTCGCGCGAAATTTGAACAGCTCAACCTTGATTTCTTCAGCAAGTGTATGGAGCCTGTGGAGAAGTGTTTGGAGGATGCCAAAATGGACGTAGGTAGGGTGCATGATGTCGTTCTTGCTGGCGGCTCTTCTAGAATTCCCAAGGTGCAACAATTGCTACAGAATGTGTTCAAGGGGAAGGAACTGTGCAAGAGCATAAATCCTGATGAGGCAATAGCATATGGTGCAGCTGTTCAAGCTGCAGTGTTGAGTGGCCATGGAAATGGAAAGCTTCAAGACTTTACTCTCTTGGATGTCACCGCTCTCTCACTTGGGTTGAACACAACTGAAGAGTATTGCGAGACATTCATGACAGTTGTGATCCCAAGAAACAGCAGAATTCCCACAAAAAGGATCAAAAGTCTAACTACTATCTGCGATAATCAAACTGAAGTTGGTTTCCCCATTTATGAGGGTGAGAGTGAAACAACGGTAGATAATAACTTCCTGGGGGAGTTCGTGCTTGGGGGCATTCCTCCAGCTCCTGAGGGTGCTCCAAATATCAATATTTGTTTCGAGATAGATGCTAATGGTATCTTAAAGGTATCTGCTGAAGATGAGTCCAGCGGCCAGAAGAAGGAGATTACAATCGTCAGTGGTTATGACACAAGAACAAGACAAGGAACCGAGACTCTGGGGTAACAAGGCTAACTTATCATACTTTGATGTTTGCAAGGAACTAGCTTCCCATGTTTTGAGTAGTGTTTTTTTTTTTTTTTTTTTTTTTTTTTTCCTAATGGCATTGTGACTTCTCTTCTACGATCTCTGATATCTAATCTGATCTTTTTATTATTACTTTTGAGTTCTTTCTGCGCAAACAGTTACAGACTTGCAGCTTCCACTCTTCAAGTTCTTTCACATATATTGTTCAATCCACAAAGTGATGGATGCTCCTTCATTGGCTTGGTCATGTGTTTCTTTCATTGACTCCAATTATGAAACAAATAACCTAGTTTATTCAAGGGTATTGTCCTCACTTAAGCATTAATGGCATTTTTCTTCGCATTTACTTCAATTATATATAATTCTATTGCATTTTCTTCAGTATTGTGTTCTAGTATTCCATATGTGCCATCGTAGAGGAAAGATAGAGCTTTTAAGGAATGTCGATTGGCATCTTCCTTGACAGGGACGGGAACAGTCTCCAGACTTACCTGTTTCCACACATCTGGTTAAGCAAGACATGTTTATAAAGATAGAGCTTTTGTGAAAGTGAAACTGTGGATGTCAAGCAAGACATGTTTATAAAGATATTGCATACTGATTTTGACGTTGTGATGTACTTATGGACTTAGAATCTCGTCTCAACTTTTCATTTGCTGATCTATATCCAGTCTAGACTTTACATTAGTACGTGTACCTTGGACAACAATATGATTACGTCAATTGGTGAAATTAGAAAATACATACGAAACGCATACGTAACTTTAGAAAATAACTAGTTATCTAGCTCACATTTGCCCAACTTGTAGACCTAATCAAGTTTCCGCTAGACCAAACCCCTTGGATGCCACTTTCTTTTATTTGCATTTTGCAAGAAGTTGACACTTGCCTTGATGTGAATTTTGTTTAGCTTTTTTGGGACCTCGGGGAGGACCATGATTTCTCAGAGGCGTTATACTCTGCTGATTCTCTCGTGGCAAACAACAAAATGACGATCCATTTTCAACTCTCCTCACGTCCTATAAATTCTCTGCATGGAATTGAGGAGATGATGTAAGAGATGAAAAAATGTTGTAATAAAATTGACATCAGTTTTATGTTAATGGACTTTGCTACTTGGCCATATATGTTTTGTATGTTTTAACCCATCTGTGCAGACTGCAGAGGCCTTTGCTCTTCAATTGTATTGTTTTAAGTAGTGACTTCAACTGTGTAGAAGTCACTACTTATATTCTTTTGATCTCCACATCGTTCTGCAGCTTCACAAGAATTTAAAACAGAGAAAAATCTTTCAATTGGTGCCTATTTATATCTTGTATGTTTCTTTTGTGATGGTGGCCTAGGGTGTTTCAAGGCCAAAAAATCTGCAAGAAAATACTCAATCAGAGACAAAATTATAGGTGACAATGTTTCCCATTAGGAGTGGGAGACGCATCTTTTTACCTATTGAACCTTGAAATGGATTGGAAGTCCTATTAACTTTATATTGGGCCTTGAAGCTGGCGGGAACTTTTAGCGCCATAAAGTAATTTGTCGATATTTATGCTTTCAAATATCTGAACTTTTATGCTTTTATAAAGTAATTTGCCGAAAGGATATTGCTTCGCTGATAAGGGAAAGCTAATCTTGATCAGTATCCCTTTCCTCTTCAGCCTCTAACTCTTAGAAATTTTCTACCCTAAAAACCTTTAACTCTGTAAATAACTCACCAAGGCTTAATCTTCAAATCCGCCGCCCACCTCCGAACACCTCCATATTCCATCGGTGGGTATCTTTGTATTTTCATATGTGATTTTGTGTTTTCTGCTCTAATTCCTAACTTTTGCCAAAACCCCAAAAACTGGCTTGGGTTTTGTGTATTTTCTTTTAACTCGCATTCTGATGATCAGTGTTGTTTATTTTACTTTTGCAAGTTATTGAGGTGAGAATGGCTGGAAAAGAAGGACATGCAATCGGAATTGATCTCGGAACAAAGTATTCATGTGTGGGAGTTTGGAAGCATGATAACAATGATGTAGAAATCATAGTGAACGACCAGGGCAGCAGGACCACGCCATCATGTGTTGCCTTCACTGATACTGAGCTTCTGGTAGGAGAAGCAGCGTTTAATCAGGTCATGAGAAACCCCGAAAGCTCCATATTTGGTATGGCATCTTCCCCACATGAATAATATCATTAATACGATAGCAAATTACAGTTAATCAATGTGTACACAATTTCCGCTATGTGAATACATGTTTTCTTTAACTTGCTTTACTAGTTTTGAACTTTTGATGTATCCTTGTAAGTTATAATGAATGACCGAGGGTTGAAAAGAAGTATCTTCATGTTATAAACAATGCCACTTGAATTGTAACAAATGCCCCTTCTTTTAAAAGAAAATTGCCTCAAATCAATTTGCAGATGCGAAGCGATTGATTGGAAGGAAATTCAGTGATACGACTGTTCAAAGTGACAAGAAGCTCTGGCCATTCAAGGTGGTTGAAGGTCCTGATGATAAGCCTATGATTTTGATCACGCACAAAGGCAAAGAGAAACAGTGTGCTCCTGAAGAGATCTCTTCCATGGTTCTTGCAAAAATGCGGGAGATTGCTGAAACCTATCTTGGATCAACTGTGAAGAATGCAGTGATCACGGTCCCTGCTTATTTTAATAACTCACAGCGTGAGGCAACTAAGAAAGCTGGTATCACTGCAGGCCTAAATGTGATGCGTATTATCAATGAACCTACTGCAGCAGCCATCGCTTATGGCCTGGATAAGAAGGCTGGCTGGTACAGCAAGAGAAATGTACTCATATTTGATTTGGGTGGGGGTACTTTGGATGTGTCACTACTTACAATAGGTGATGGTGTCTTTGAAGTGAAAGCCTCTGCTGGAGACACTCACCTTGGTGGTGAGGACTTTGATAACAAAATGGTGAATTACTGTGTTGAGGAATTCAAGAGGAAGCACAAGTTGGATGTCAGTGGAAACATCAGAACCCTTAGGAGGTTAAGAAATGCATGTGAACCGGCAAAGAAGAGACTTTCATTTACAACTACAACTGACATTGAAATCGAATGTTTGCATCAGGGTATTGATTTCTATGTGACTTTTACTCGTGCCAAATTTGAACAGCTCAACCTTGATTTCTTCATTAAGTGTATGGAGCCTGTGGAGAAGTGTTTGGAGGATGCCAAAATGGATGTAGATAGTGTGCATGATGTCGTTCTTGCTGGTGGCTCTTCTAGAATTCCCAAGGTGCAAGAACTACTACAGAATGTGTTCAAGGGGAAGGAGTTATGCAAGAGCATAAATCCTGACGAGGCAATAGCGTATGGTGCAGCTGTTCAAGCTGCAGTTTTGACAGGTGGGAACTTACATGGGAAACTTCAAGACTTCACTCTCTTGGATGTCACCCCTCTCTCTCTCGGAGTTGATTGTACTGATACTACTGACCCTCACAACTTCAAGGATTACATGAATGTGTTGATTCCAAGAAACTCTCGCATTCCCATCAAGAAGAAATCTGTCCTAGAAACTATATGTGACAACCAAAAGAGAGTTGCCGTCCCTGTTTATGAGGGTGAGAGTACAATACCCGTAGAAAATAACTTTTTAGGTCAGTTTTCACTTGATGACATTCCTCCGGCTCCTGCGGGTGAAGCTAAATTTGAAGTTTGCTTTGATATTGATGCAAATGGTATCTTGAGCGTCTCTGCTGAGGACATGTCCACAGGCCAAAAGAAGGGGATTACAATCAAAAGTGATGGAAGAACTTTTGAAGGCATCGAGAGTGCAAGGTAGGAATTGTTAATTTTATGACATCCTAAGACTGATGTGCAGGTGTGTTGGAGTACATAATATTCATTTGGAGTAATCCCTGTCATGGATGCTCCTTCATTGGCTTGGTCATGTGTTTCTTTCATTAACTCCAATTATGAAACAAACCTTGTTTATTCAAGGGTATTATCCTCTCTTAAGGTTGTTTAATGACAGTTCTCTTCGCATTTACTTCAATTATAAATCTAATGCATTTTCTTGAGTATGGTATTTCAGTGTATTCAATGTGCCATGTACGGGAACAGTCTTGTGACAATATGTGACATACCTGTTACCACACATCTGGTTAACGATAGAGCTGTGGTAAAACTGTGGAAAATTGTGGAAGTCAATTGCAAGACATGTTCATAAGGATATTACATACTCATTTTGACGTTGTCAAGTACTTATGGAGTTAGAGCCTCGTCTCAACTCTACATTTGCTGATCTATATCGATCGTCTTTACATTAGTATCACGGTTGGACAAAGTTAGCTTTTACCATCTCCCACCATAAGAAAGAGTTTTATATGTATAATATTATGAAAATAATAAAATAAGTTTCAAATTTAACTCTTTTGTTGGAGAGGAAATGAGTCAAAAATGACATTGCCAACTCATGTCATATTTTGAAATTGACAAAAAAATTTGACATGTGGGTCATCCGGACCACCACGACAGAATCAACAAGAGAAACACCTTTCAGCATGGTGTTTGGCACAGAGGCTATCATCCTAATTGAGCTGGCAGTGCCATCGGGAAGAGTTGAAAACTATAATGAGGAGACCAATGCAGAGGGGCTCCAACTGAACATGGATCTCATCGAGGAGAAAAGGAAAAATGTTGATCTACATAACCAAGTGTACAAGCAGCGGGTTGCCAGCACTACGACAATAAGGTCAGGCCTCGACCCTTGGGCCTGGGAAACTGGGTGATGAAGCAGGTAATGACCAAACCAGTGGCTCTTGATCCAACATGCATGGGAGGGACCCTATGAGATAATAGAGGAAGTTAGCCTAGCGACGTTCTACTTAAGGGACAGTGATCGCATAATCACCGGGCACCCGTAGAACACCGAGCACCTTAGGTTTTACCCTGTTTAATCAAAGTTGGGTTTTGGGAATTGTAAATCATGCCCACCGAGTTAGCTAGTCAACCCGAGAGGATGCCTTCATTTGTTTTGACAACTAATACAGAAATGAGGAAGTTAAATTCATAACACCCTGAGGAAAACTATAAACTTGTGTATACCAACAGTACCAACAGAACCCACTGGGTTGAAGAGGCAATCAAATAAAAAAACACCCAGAGGAGAAGTAAATGAGATCCATTGAGAGGCAAAAACTACCATCGTGAACCAATAAATAAAAGGGTAGATATATCACCGGACTATCGGGCAAAATTTACATCATCAGGAGTCGGCTCGAGGCCATTGTTCAAAAATGGTAAATCCAAAAATTACAGTCTGGCAGAACACGAAAAAAAAAAAAAAATCCTAAGCCTGGTCCTTCTCAGCCGAGTCACCTAGTTCCTCTCCATCCTCGCTCTCGGACACAATCACGTCATCTCCAGCGGTCTCAAGCTGAGGCTCGGGGGGACCCTCCGTGAGGACAGGCTGGGCGTCCTAAGCTTTGGCCTTTGCGGCGAGCAGGTCAGCAACCATCCAAGGGCGGTCAAGGTATCCATGCGTGCTCCATTCATTGAACTTCTCCGTGATGGCCCTATCCCGGCAGCCTACAGAAGGTCCTTAAGCTCTTGGGATTCCTTGTACTCTGCCACCGCGTGATCACAGTGCACAGGGACTAGGCGCTCAATTTCCGCGATCTTGGATTCCCTCTCTCACAGCTTACCCTCCAACGAGCACAGCTTCTTGAGCAACAAGCGCAGAGACTCCACCTCGGCCTCAAGCTCCAGGACCCGGTTGGCTTTGGTCTTTAGCTCCTAGACTTACAGCTACAGCATGGCCAATTTCTCAGCCAGTGCGTTCTTCTCCTCAGGGCCGGCCTTGAGATTTTCGAGGCTCTAGGCGAAAACGAAAATGGGGCTCTCAATCTCTCACCTTCAAATATATTTTTAATTTTTTTTTCTTTCTTTAAAAGTAATTTAGTAAGTTTAAATAAAATTCACTAATAAGTTTAACAATACAGCAATCCCAAAATGATGATGGCAGTGCAATGCATATCAAAGAAAGAAATCTAAAAAGAAAATAGAAAAAAAAATTGATGTATATGAGAAGAGAAAGAATAATAAAAATAAAAAACATGCATACAAAAAAAAAAATCAAAGAAGCAAGCGTGTTTCGAACCAGGGAAGTCCTCCAACTGTAACATCCTCCTCTGCCACTACGTCAACAACAAATAATGTTTCTTTAGAGAACTTATATTTATATATTACGTTTTAATAGATTTAAAAAAATCAGAAAACTTGATTTTATTTTTCGGGGGCCCGTAAGTCTTGGGGGCTTTAGGCACAAGTCTTCTAGGCCTATGGTCAGGGCCGGCCCTGCTTCTCCTTCTCCAAGGACCCCTTCTCAGTCTGAAAAAAACTCACGTGACCGTTCAGCTTGGCCACCTGCTGCTTCAGCTCAGAGGTATCCTCGCTGGCGTCGATTGAGTACACCGTGAAGAGGGCCTGCAAAAAAAGGGAGTTAAGCCGGGAAAGCAACGTGAGCGTTTAAAAAAAAAAAAGACCCGATTACCAACCTTCATCAGGTGCTCCCGTTTGATGGGATTCAGCGGGGGAGCCTTCCTTGAACCTCACCCAATCGAGGTCAATACCTTTCAGGTCCCGGATCATAGCGCGCACAAACTTCTCGTCCACACAACCGTACTCATCGAGGACCTGCCTAATCGGGGTCTTCGAGATGGTAGGAACGGGAGGGACAAGCATGGACAATTAGGGAGCAGAACCTCCGGGCGCCACCCTAGGCCTCTTCGGGTTTGGGGCGAGGTCCCCAGAAACATCTTTCCTAGTGTAGGTTACCTGGGAATCCAGAGCATCCTGGCCTTCTTCTTTGAATGGTGGTGGCGCTTCTTCTTCTTGTCGAGATTCACTATCACCCGTGAGTTTTCGGGAGGAGGTGGCGGCAGCGGAGGAGCCACGATCCTGTATGCTTCTTCCAGGACCTCCAGGACCTTTTGGGACTCCAAGACACGCACTAATTGTGTGTCCAGGTCCACCTCCGTGCGGGAGGCAGCTTCCCCCACATTCAACAACTTCATCAGGAGATCTTGATCTTTCTCCATGTCGAGCGGGTGGTTAGGGCGAGGGACATGCCGCAGGATTTTTCCCGCAAGAAAAAGCTATAAGTACATTGTTCCAACTGAGACTTTAAAACAAAAGCAAAGCAACACAGAAGCAACACGAGCAAGATATGGAACCACCGGGCAGGCTATCCATCTCGTAATGTACCAGTACAGCCCACCGAGTCAGATGGTACGAGCTGCGATCCCCCTCGTTGGGCCACGCAGCGTAAATCCGGGAAATGTGCTCCCTCTCAAAGGCCGGCAGCGTGTAAGCTTGATCCCCGATGACCCGGAAGTAATTGGGAACGGTATGTCGTTTCGTCTTATGCTGCCATGCTCTGCCCACCAGAACAACTTTCGCGCGCCACTCTTTGTTTATTGATGACGGAAGATCCTTGATGACCGATTCATAGTCCCGCGCGGAGAAGCTGACTCACCCAGAGATCCTCGCCTTCTTGGAGTACGATAATATGTAGAGCGCGCGGAACTCGTTGATTGTGGGTCATCCATGTTCGATAAGAAGTACAAACATCCGAGTCCTAACAGTTAGCGCCATTGATTTGGAGGTATTTGGCCAGGAGCCAGTTGAAGCATGCTCAACATGTACTGCACATATTGAGGAAGCGGCACTGAGAACCCGTTCCTAAACATATTATCATGCACAACAATGAAATTATCTTGAGGAGCGCATGCTAGTTCTCCGGGACGTAGTCCGCGCAGCGAGATGTCCGAGGGAATGTCCCACTCCTCCCTGAATTGCTCGATCTCCTTGGACATGAGACTGCACGCCGGCTCGTCGCAGACACTATCATCCTCCAAGCGGTGTAAGGCCCGGGTGATAAGGATAGCCTCGAAGACTTCCCCTACACCGCTGTCTTGAACGGAAATTGATGGGTGCTCGAGACTCGAGCATGAGGACTCGGAATGAGAAGAAGCCTGATCAGGAGCCCTATGAGTTGAGCGCTGTAGATATCCTTCCATCCTTTCAACGTCATCAGCGAGTGACCGCTAAGATGAGCTGGAGCCACTGGTGCCAGTTGCCCTAGGATCCATTAACCCTAAAAAAAAAACCCTAATACCTATCATTTTACCAAGCCACGCCACCACCAACGAGAGGATGCGAAGCTTAAGAGCAAGTCCACCCATCCTTTAAAATCCAACCGAGGTTAGATGCCACATAGGCAATCTAACCCAGCCCAAAAAAACTTGAATCCACCCATGAAATGGGTCTTCTCACATTTCAACCCAGGCTGGAATTTTTAGGAGAGATCTAACCCAGGCTACAGGAGAAATCCAGCCCAGGTTGAATTTTTCCACCTCAGCCAAAAGCCAAACGTGGCTGACATCAGTTGCTTTAATCAACCCATGTGAAGGAGGCCTCACATTCTCCTTTCTCACGTGAAGAACACGGACTATTGTCCTACAAACAAAAGCAGCGTGCTTTTCACGTTTTTTCTTGAGTGCGGTGCGGCAAGGAAGAAGACGGCGGAGAGTGCGGTGCTAAAGGAGATGGAGGAGACGGAGGCGGCGATAGAGGAGAGACGGTCAGTGTTGATGACAGATTTGCTGGAGTAACAACAGCGCGCCGGGAGAGCTTTATTGCCGGGAGAGCTTCATCACCAGGAGATAGAGGAGACGCGGCTGGAGCTGATGACCAGAGTAACACGAGAACGATCGGGAGAGCTTCATCGCCTGGAGAGATCGAGAACGACTGGGAGATCGAGCTTCATATTTAATATCCAATATATTTAAATACCTATTCTGAAAAATCATGAAAAAAAATTAAGAAAATGATATAAAAAATAAATTACGATTGGCCATAGTGTTTTTCATTGTAATTTTATTATTTATATCATCTTAATTCACTTATTTTTTATTTTGTAATAAATATCTACTATTTGCTTACACTAGTATCTAATACTCCCTCCGATTTTTTATATAGGTCGTTTTAGGTTTTGAGTTTTGTTTCAATATATAAGTCGTTTTAGCTTATATTTCCTAATTTATCTCTGAGCCACAATAATGACATGGTGAAGTGAAGAGTAGTAATAAGGCAATGAAGCCTTAAATAGGGGTTAAATTGTCATTAGAATTGTTTCTTAATCTCTGTGCAAACTCCTAAAATGACCTATATAAAAAATCGGAGGGAGTATTTATTATTCTAAAACTATTACTCACACTTAAAAATATTTTTTTAAATTCAATAAACAGTCACTGCCACGTGACAACAATCTCACATTTCAGACGGGTGGAAACTGCTGCCCAGTCACAGTAACTCAGAGTAACCCAGGTCACTATGTTCATTCTAACTCAACGAGTGAACTTGCTCTAAACGCGACCCTAACTCACACAACTATGAAACCCATAAACAAGAAAAAACCCCAAGTTTGAACCAAAGACCACACCTACCCACCCAAACCAAAAAGTCTGCTCTTAAAGTATAGAAAGCAAGATAGAGAGGTAGTACTCACCAGATAATGAAGGTCGAAAACTCGCCGGAGCAAGGATCGGAGCGCACCTTGCAAATGCAAAACCGGCAACAGAGCAAGTAAAAAAAAACAAAGCCTTTCGAAGCAAAGAGAAGAACACGAAACAAAGAGATGAAGCAAAGAGTACAAGCAAAGAGAAGAAAGAAGAAAGGGCTGAGGCGATCAGAGCAGAGAGTAGAAAGTAGAGAAAAAAAAACAGGGAGAAAGAAAAATGATAGAAGAAGAAAGAAAACAGAGGGGGAAGCGTATATAGAAGGGGAGGGAAAAGACGCCTCGGTTCCCTCCCCATTTCGCATTAAAAAACCCATTAGCTGCGAACGAGAAAATCGGGGCTGTCAAGCTCCACCGTAAGATCACGACACATGTCCCACTAAGAGGTAACTTCTCGAAAAAGAGAAGGATGAAACGACATGCATTAATTGCACGTCCCTTCGTTTCCCAGCATAGTGTCATCTAGCAAACATGCAATTAATGCTCTGACACAACTCAAAACACCACCAACTTGGCGTCAGAGCTCGGGATCCCGTATTAAAACTCTTCGGGACTAGTAGCACCTTGGTAGAAGCTGGGTTGCAGACATCCCAAAGCTCCTGGGGAATCATTACCAAGAGGGCACGCCAGTGCCTAACTAGGCAGTCCCACCAGTAAAAACCAGCAGGAAGCATCATGATGGAAGTTCTTTGATGTCACTGGGAAGCCGCATATTCCAATTGTCAGGCAAGCGCGTAAGTAACAAGTCCCAGAGAAACGTGAGAAAAATGTGTACATCTAATGCATGGAAATTGTAAATCCCGGATAAAAACTAACGGGAAGAAACATACATCAACTGTTTCACGAGATCCTTATACCCGAGCAAGAATCAACGGGAAGCATACGCACGAACTCACATATATAACACCCCGGACACGTACCACCGGGAAGCATGGGCGACAACTAGAGTCATGAGAACCGTAAGTCCCTTGTACAGCTCCCATAGAGTGGGAGGGGCAATTCATATCATTTCCTTCACACGGAGAATAATGGCCTGATAACCCACACAGGGATGATACCCCGCGCTCGAGTAGGAACACATGACATGGAAAGGCTCGCTACCTTCATCCATTGCAATAATAACCCTTTCAAACATGTCCTAAGTACGAACTTGGGGGTACTAGGAACGAGTACCCGTTGGTAATTTGACAAATCGCGGGTCATTTCTTCAAGTCCCCACTCAAGACGTGTCTTGAACGGGAATTTAGGGGGACTTGTAGTCGGTAGTCGATAAATACCTCATCGGCCCACAATGCTACCGGAAGCCCAGCATGAGGTAGACTGAGCAAGCCTCATCCTGGAAGTCATAGCTAGCAGTCTGGGCCAGGCAGGAGGCACACCACAGAAGGCCAAATAAACAGACCTCAGTAGCATATTTGTCCCACATCGTATAACAGACAAAAAAGAAGCCCACGCATGGCTATAAATATAATGTTGAAGTCAACCAAAACGGTAAGAAATCTCTTAGCATTAAATATTATACCAACCTCATAATTAACTTAATCATCGGAGAGAGAAAGACCAGACAGTCCCGGTCAGTCTCTCCTTACAGGTAACTAGTCACCGACAATCAAGGGCAGAGATCAAGCCAAAAGCTTCTACGATGTCTACGGGATCTTGCAAAAACAGAACTCTTCTTCAAAATCATGGAGTACACATAAGTGGTCATCAATAGATTTACAGATCCAAGAGATCAAGCTAATCTCACACGAGATCAAAGAGAAGAATTGGTTCGAAATTAATAGGAAGAAGGATAGCATAGCCCTGATGTATATATATGGAGCAATTGATTCTGAAGTTTATGAGAAGATTGCACATGTCACAACATCGAAGGAGGTATGGGATTGTCTAATCAACACTTATGTGGAGGAGAGATAGAGTGAAGAAGGTGAGATTACAGACTCTACGATGATAGTTCGAGCTTCTTCATATGGACAAGAAGGAAAGCATCTTTGATTACTTTGCAAGAACATTGGCTATTGTCAATCAAATGAAAGCCAATGGGGAGGATATCAAAGAGTTGCAGATTCTGGAGAAGATCTTTCGAACCTTGATAGAGCGGTTTGAAGAAAAAGTCACTGTCATTGAGGAGTCCCAAGACCTTAATGCTATGACAGTGGATGATTTGATGAGTTCCTTGCAGGCTTATGAACAAAGGTACGTTGAATGAGAAATCATAGATGGTGATTGAAGAAACATTGCACACTCAGTTAATTTTCAAAAAGGAGAGAAATTGGTCGTCACGTGGTGAGTCAAGTACAACTCAGAGGAATCAGAATTTAAATTACAGGAGAGGTTCACAGGACAGATTTGGTGCAAGAAGAGGAAGAGGAAGGGGCTTCCATTAGAATCAAGGACGAGATAGATCAAACGTTCAGTGCTTTTATTGCAATGGATATCCAAGAGAAATGTACTCATATTTGATTTGGATGGGGGTACATTGGATGTGTCTATAGTCTCTACTTACAATAGGTGATGGTGTCTTTGAAGTGAAAGCCGCTGCTGGAGATACTCACCTTAGAGGTGAGGACTTTGATAGCAAAATGGTAAATTACTGTGTTGAGGAATTCAGGAGGAAGCACACATTGAATGTCAGTGGAAACAACAGAACTCTCAGGAGGTTAAGAAATGCATGTGAAAAGGCAAAGAGGAGACTTTTTTTACAACTACAACTGATATTGAAATCGAACGTTTACGTCAAGGTATATATTGATTTCTATGTGACTTTTATACGCGCGAAATTTGAACAACTCAACCTTGATTTTTCAATAAGTGTATGAAGTCTGTGGAGAAGTGTTTGGAGGATGCCAAATGGACGTAGGTAGTGTGCATGATGTCGTTCTTGCTAGTGGCTCTTCTAGAATTCCCAGGTGCAACAATTGCTACAGAATGTGTTCAAGGGGAAGAACTGTGCAAGAGCATAAATCCTGATAAGGCAATAACATATGTGTGCCACTGTTCAAGCTATAGTCTTGAGTGGCCATGGAAATGGAAAACTACAAGACTTTACTCTCTTGGATGTCACCCCTCTCTCACTAAGGTTGAACACAACTGAAGAGTATTGCGAGCGATTCATGACAGTTGTAATCCCAAGAAACAGCAGAATTCCCACAAAAAAGGATCAAAAGCTTAACTACTATCTGCGATAATCAAACTGAAGTCGATTTCCCCATTTATGAGGGTGTGGGTGAAACAACTGTAGATAATAACTTTCTGGAAGAGTTCGTGCTTTAGGGCATTCCTCCAGCTCCCGAGGGTGTTCCAAATATCAACATTTGTTTCGAGATAGATGCTCATGGTTTCTTAAAGATATGAGTTGAAGATGAGTCCAGAGGCCAGAAGAAGGTGGTCACAATTGTCAGTGGTTATGACACAAGAACGAGACAAGGAATCGAGACTCTGGTGTAAAAATGTTAACTTATCATACTTTGATGTTTGCAAGGAACTAGCTTCCCATGCATGTTTTGGTTAATGATGTGTTTATGTCCTAATGCATAGCGTTGTGACTCTTGTTGTGACTCTTGTCTTTTAGAGGAGCAAGTCCAACATATTCTGCAAACTTCATTTTTCTCTATAGAGAAAATGGACTCTTTTTTCAATCCCATTCCCTAAAATAAAGATAGAGATGAAAGAGAAAGAGTCAATTCCCTATATTTACATATTCTCTAGAAAAAAATTGGAGAATGAAAGCATTAAATGTCTCAAATTCTTTAAGACGTACTTCCATTGAGAGAGAGAGAGAGAACAATTTTATTTTTCTAAAACAAAAATTTCTCATTTTTGCTTATTTTATTGTTGTAATTAATAAGCAAAAATTTCTCATTAAATGTCTCAAATTCTTAGATGTATAATATTTTATTGTTGTAGTGAATGACAAATTCTGTAAAATAGGGAAACTCTTGGAGTTGGAGTAAAAAAATTATAGAGAATTTGAGTTTTGCTTCTCTATCTGTTGCGTAGAAAGAACTCGACTAGATCAAGAATGTAAGAGCAAGTCCAACAACTTCTCTATATTTTATGTAGATCATATATTGGTCAATCCACAAAGTGACATGTAGTCTATAGAATGTCTAATAGTCACTTGATCATAATCATATTTCCTTCTTTATTTTGTATGCTGCTTTGTAATACTCTAATAAAAAAATGTTTAATATTGAGATATAAGTGAACTATAGATAAATTATTTGTTGGTCGGTATCAGCGATAATCGATTGTTCCTGTATAATATTCTGTTGTGACCCTAAAATTATCTAACGAGTTAATTAATTAAAGTGAGGTTTGTTGAAAAATATTTTGAACCTCGATGATGGATAATAGGACTCTCGAGAATTATGACCCTGGAAAATTTATCGGGTTATTTACTGTAATTTTTAAAAGTTTTAAAATTTCAGAGAAATATTTAATAAAATAAAATGGAAATTTTAACCGGTGAAATCTGGGCCGTCAGATCTTCACCGCGACATCACAACTATTGATTACAGTTTATATAAAACTAGGAATTTTTACCCGTGCTTTGTTGCGGGTTCTGAAAGTCTAAGAAAAGCAAATATACATACATAGTTTTTTTTTCATTTCCCAGATTGGTACACAAGATGGAAGAAATAAACAGATAGAGTGTTTTGGAGTTAATGACAAACGAATGGCAAAACAGTCATTTTACATAGTTAATGGCAGTTATGTGATTAAATAGAAAAGAATGGCAGAATTGTAATTTCTTAGGCTAGATACATCGAGGGCATATTCATAAATAAACTAAAAGTCAGGACGAAGTGGTAATTTCTGATACAAGTTACTAGGCGGATACTACTAATAGCAGAATTATAATAGTACTGAAACACACAATGAATGCAGGTTCGAAGAAATATATCTTCTCTTATTATTGTGCAAAGGTACAATGTTTATTGTATGGATCATTCCCTCACAATAACTCTAAACATGTCTATTTCTCTGTTTCACTCTCTGATGTCTAGAACTAAGCTAGGCACCTCTATTTATAGAGTCTAACTAAGCTAGGCACCTCTAACTATAAATCCTTATCTAACTTAGAAACTACTCATTTACTAAGTTACACAACTATTCTTTTTCAAGCTAAAAAACTATGTACTTAACTAACTTAGAGAATGAATCACTAATTCCTAAAAGCTAAAGGATACACCCGTATCAATTTCAGGGGAGAATGGCAGAATTGTAATTTCCTAGACCAAATAAACGAGGGCATATTCGTAAATAAACTGAAAGTCAGGACGAAGTGGTAATTTTAGGGGTGGCTTATGAACAGTATTCTGAGCTGTACGGGTATAGTATATAATAAATAGAGGACAGGTCTAGAAGGGGAGGCTAGAACTGACCTTGGGGTTCTCGTCACAGATGGGAGGTCGGTGTATGAATCTCTAAAATCGAAAGGGAGACCACGAACTAAGAGAGATAGGGAGAACATCGACTCTACCTCTCACGTCGACCTTCTCCACTAATCAATTGCACTTTGTTTCCATGAGAGAAGTAAGCGATTCAAAAGGCGACGACAGTGATTTTCATTTTCAACTTAAGCCACTGGTTAAAAATCATCGCCCAATTATCGGTTTTCGTCGGAGGCGATCGGATGAGGTGTTCTTGTCTTGGAATAGGATTGGAATAAAGAGACAAGAATTTGATATTTGGTTCTTTTTCTTACTCTGAGTGTCTCCTTTGTTCAATCTCTTAAGATAATCTATGTATTGCTCTTCTGATGCTCGACTTCGTATACTCAGAAATATTATTCGAGTTTGAGTTCCTATTTTGATAAAAATTTGGATTTTCTTATAATAAATGTAGGTCAAGGTGTTACATGCTTCTTCCTTAGTTCTTTTTCAATTTTCTCTGGTTATTTTTGCATGGTAGCTAATGACAGTAATCAAACCCAATTGCTTTATTTCTACACTATCTTTTGGATAAATCTTGTTAAGACAGTTAAATTTTCAGTATTACATAGCAAAGGTTCTTCCATGTATCGAGGTATAAGTGAACCGACAATTATTCTGCAATCTCGGTCATTCATTTGAAGGAGTTGAAAACTTCATCTTAGTTATGAACTTTTGATATGTTACCTGTAATAAAGACTCAAGGGTTGAAAAGAAGTATCTACATATCATAAAGAATGCCACCTGAATTGACTTGGTAAGCTTTCAACCAAGATGAGTTTGTCCACTTGTGGCTTCTCTTTTTTTTTTTTTTGGAGAGGATATATTACTTCATGCACTACAACAAAAGTGGGCTAAGGCCACGGCTTGGACACGGTTTTAAACAAATTCGTGAGAGATTTATTGTTAAGCACTGTGGATATAGTGTTTCAACTATAATGGTGTCTATATAGTCACATTTAAATACAAAAAGTGGGTTTGCTATATATAATATTTGTTTTTCTCATACATGAACCCAATATAAATACATAGTTTTATAAATTTATCTGTTTTAAGTGCGTTGGATCACTCGTATGCTACAATTGTGAAATGAATGAAGTAGTTTCTCACTCTTGTGTGGTAGATTCGTGAGTACAAAACACTTCAGTTAAGCTCAAAAGCAGAGAGTGATTCAAATCAGTTTTCGGCCAAGTGTTTTGTCTCTCCCAATTTCTCCAGATCCCATTTCTACTGCCTCACTAAAAATGGGAGGAGTATCCCATAATTAAGCACGCTTCCTCTCTCTGAAATCGTGAGTTCTTCAGAGCCTTCTCGTTTTTTTTCATTCAATTGTAGTTGTGTATTTTGTTTAAAGCACCACTGCATATTACTTTTGCATCTCTAATCAGGAGATGGATAGCTCAAGTTTCAACCCAGTGATCACCAAAGCAATTGGCTCATTTGATTTTGTTTTGCGGTTGGCTAACTACGATTGGGGTTTGTATTGATCAACTTTAAAGGCACGTACTAAGCTTCATATTGATAACTCACTCATTGATCGTTTATCGGGGTTTTCAAGGATTTACTGATGTAGTGGACTGATGCAACAACATATATATCACTAGTGGTTGGATCCATTTGGTGTTAATGAAAAATTTATTGGGACTGTGTTTTGCTGATCACAAATTGATATTTTAGAGATTTTTATCTGTCATTATTCATGGGTTAGAAATTAGAAGAGAATCGGATGATATAGTTTAGGGGAATTTTCATATACACCCAATTTTGAAGAGTGGTTTTAAATAAAACCCACATAAATATTCTTATCAGATAGACATCTAAAATGTATCAATTATGATAAATATTATGTCCTATTTTTTCTAAATTTTACACAATTGCCACCATTCAACTATAACATATTAATATAATAAAAAAAACTTAATTGATGTTGTCTTAAATACCTTGATTATGAGTTTTTCTTCTAACACTAACATTTTTCAATCAATTTACAAGAATCATGTAGTTTTCTTTATTTTTATGAAAAAATCTAGATTAAAGAAATTTATTTTATAATCTATACATAAGGTAAAATATAATATGAATAAGATATATGATCTAAACCCTATACCCTAAACCCTATACCCTAAATCCTAAACCCTGTAACCTGTACCCTGTACCTGTACCCTGTACCCTGTACCCTAAACCCATACCCTAAACCCAATTTTAGGTTTCTTCTTTTTAGGTATATTATCATATCATGCCCTACTTAATATGTACATTAGAAACGTAAGTAGTAGAGTAGTAAAATGTTTTCTCGATTATAGATGAGAAACGATAAATAATATACCTAAAAAGAAGAAAATTAATCAAAGAATAAAAACATGTACCTTACAATTAGACATTTTTTCGACTATGTAGAGACATCAAATGTGAGCTTAGGAATGAAAAATATCATCCTATTACAAATGACATACTTCTGTATATAGCATATATATATATATATATATATATATATATATATATATATATATATATATATATATACACTCAAGTTAGTAATAACAAGGTAAGAAATTAAAGAATGTAATTGATTATGACAAAGTTAAATCCAACTAAATTTTAGTTAGTATTTGAGTTTCAAATTGATGCTAAAATTGAGAAATATACCAAATTTAGTTTTCTACTGTCTGAAGGGAAAATTAGAGAAACCGAAAAAATGAAGAAAACTATTAATTATAGACATTTGCTCTATATGGTATGTTTGCTTACGTGGAGTGGGTGTAAAATAAAAAAAAAATATGTATGAGTTTATCTTAAAAGAGGTCTAGTATTTTGGGTTTTTATCTAATTTTCCGTTTATTTGTCTCAAATATTTAATTGATAACCTGTAGAGATTGCTGGCGTCAAAATCAGGAACAAATGGTGTTTCAAGTGGTAAGAACCATGATCGACCAAAATAAATGATGTACTGAAAATGTAATAATAATCATGTTTCAAGATCACCACAAGGCTACACATTTTCGACTATTGATTGCTTTCAAAAGCTTAGCTTCCTGTTGATGTACATGATGTGAAAATCTCTTCATATTAATCACCAATGCTTTCATGTGTTCCTTACTGTATTCTTGAGAAATGGTAAGTGTACTTGTGTGTTGCAAACTTGCAATGTGATCCTATGATGCAAACTAGGTTGTGTTTCAAATTCTACATTCATTTTGAGCTATCTAATTCAGGAAGAGGGATGTTTTATTTTGTGTTTGAGGTAGTATTTGTTACTCATAAATTCCTTTAACCTTGCAAGGTGTGGAGAGCAGGATCCTCCACTGTGACTATGAAGAAACACAACTGTATAATGAAACCTGCAATTGGGGCTCAGAATTAGATGAGTGTGGAGGTACATTCTTCATGTTAAAGGTGTTTAATTCTTGTTCCCTTTGACGGTATAGGTAACAATTTACTCTTTATCATCGTCATTTTTGTGTCATAGTAGCGGAACACTTGATTGAATAAATAATGTGGTAATTTTTAAAGTTGGGTAATGGCAGGGTCAGCAGACCTTGATGTGTTAAACTCCTTCAAGTTTGGATTTCTGAGACATGGCTGGCATTGGTTCGTATCTAATTTGCTCATGTTGGATGTGTATTTATATGTATATATTCAATTGTTAATAGTTGATTATTGTAGAGGCTGGATACTTCACCAAATGAATTTAATCTTGATCTTCATCATTTTATGTAGGATGCTCAGTTCCACTATAATTGTGCAGCATGAGTTGCAGCAATCTGAGTCACTGGACAATTTTAAATATGAAGAACTACCAGGAGAAGATCAAATTTGCCTGAAGAACTTGTTAATAAATTTACCAGTAAGGAGCCGTAAACTTCCTATATTTACCATTTCATATTGGCTTTTGTTCTTCCTTGCTTAGAATATGTTTATGGGAATAAACTGAGAATTTTCTACTGTTGATTATGTGGGAGTTGTGAGTTGAATGCAAATTATTTGAATAACTTGTTTCCTTGTCTGTAGACTCTTGTTATATATATTGTTTTGGAGAGGAATATATATAGTTGTTCATGAATGATCATACGCATTAATCTATAGTTAGTTATGTAGTGTTCAATTGTCTACAGTGACAGATAGAGAAGATTGATTGCTAGTTGCATATTTCATGTACACTACAGCTAAATTTTCGTGTGCATCTGTGTAGGTATATATTTTGGATGGATGACTCCACTCATGCAGCTAGGGCAGCTAGGGTACAGAAAATCCCTCTTTGAAATAGATATTCTGGAAGTTGGAATCATGGGATCATAATCAATAGGTTGGAAATTTCATTATTATTTCTTCTTCTTAATGGTGACAGTGAAGAACATTGAGATTATGACAATCTTATGTAATAGTAAAGGAATTTTGTACAAGTGATTATTGCACATGTAGCTTTGAATTATTATTGTATTTTTGAATCTTATCAATGGTTTTCCTTTCAGTTAATGGTTTTTTTTTTTTTTTTGCTGCACAGAAGCTGTAGAGAAATTGAAATTAAATGTATTTTCAAATAAATGTAAATATGTAATTTGTTTTTTTTTCTTTTATTAATCCATTGAGCCACGATTAAGCTACAAACGTGAGATAATTCTGATACTTACACAGTGGTGGGCCCATTGTGAAGAGTCTCCCATTAAATGTTACTGCACAGTGATAAACAGCGTTCCCCACGAAAAAAATGGGTAAAGGAGTCAATGCCCACAAATAAGAAATGTGGGTGCTGCCTATTTTTTTTGTAGTGATGGCTTCGTGCCTTAACAAAATATTAATTTGTAGTTTTGTACAAGAAATATTGCAAAATAGAACTTCCAAATTGGCCTTCATTTCTATCAACTTCCAAGTAGTGTTACTGGACTTTGCTACTTGGCCATATATGGTTTGTATGTTTTTAACCATCTATGCAGAATCTTCTGCTTGTCAATTTTGTTGCTTTAAATCGTTAAATCACTAATATTCTTTCAATCAATCAGTCTCCACAAGTACAACAAATTTAGTTCATATATATAGTTGGAATTTACTTATGTACCAAATATTTAGAAGTTAATTAGGGTTATTCTGTGTGTTCCTATGAAGTTTAGTCTCTTGCAATTACTAGCATATTAGTCTTAAGCCTAGGTTTTTGAATGGGAAAATGGAGTTCCTGGAATCTATATTATTTCTGTTCCTCACATATTCTCGTTTCTTCATGATTCCCCGCTTTTATCTAGACCCTCTTATTCCTAGCCTCATTTCGTTCTGTTCTCCTCTTCAAACCCTTAACCGTCTTAAAACACAGAAAAATCTCTCATCTGGTGCCTAAAAACCTCTTAACTCTGTAAAATTTTCAAAGCCGCTGCCCACCTCTGACCACCTCCATATGCCATTGGTGGGCATATGTGAATTTGTATTTTCACATGTGATTTTGTGTTTTCTGCTCTAGCATTCTGATCAGTGTTGTTATTTTGCTTTTTTAAGTTACTGAGGTGAGAATGGCTGGAAAAGAAGGTCATGCAATCGGAATTGATCTTGGCACGAAGTATTCATGTGTGGGAGTTTGGAAGCATGATAACAATGATGTAGATATCATAGTTAATGAACAGGGCAACAGGACCACGCCATCATGTGTTGCCTTCACTGATACTGAGCTCTTGGTAGGAGAAGCAGCGTTTAATCAGGTCATGAGAAACACCGAAAACTCCATTTTGGTATGGCTTCTTCTTCGCCATATTCCCATGTTCAAATTTGTTATCATTATATACATCCCCGTGATGTGAGTGCATGATTCAGGAAATTGATTCACTGTTTTGCGTATAAAGGAGTTGAAAATTTCATCTTAGTGTTGATATGTATCAAAGAATGACAAGTTTAAAAGAAGTATCTTCATGTATCTTTGAAAAGAAATTTGATTTGAATCAATTTGCAGATGCAAAACGGTTAATCGGCAGGAAATTCAGTAATACGACTGTTCAAAGTGACAAGAAGCTTTGGCCATTCAAGTGGTGGTTGAAGGTTCTGATGATAAGCCTATGATTTTCGTCACACACAAAGGCAAGCGATCTCATCCATGGTTCTTGCAAAAATGCGGGAGATTGCTGAAACCTATCTTGGATCAACTGTGAAGAATGCAGTGATCACGGTCCCTGCTTACTTTAATAACTCACAGCGTGAGGCAACGAAGAAAGCCGGTATCACTGCAGGGCTAAATGTGCTGCGCATTATTAACGAACCTACTGCAGCAGCCATTGCTTATGGCCTGGATAAGAAGGCTGGCTGGTACAGCAAGAGAAATGTACTCATATTTGATTTGGGTGGGGGTACATTGGATGTGTCACTACTTACAATAGGTGATGGTGTCTTTGAAGTGAAAGCCACTGCTGGAGATACTCACCTTGGTGGTGAAGACTTCGATAACAAAATGGTGAATTACTGTGTTGAGGAATTCAAGAGGAAGCACAATTTGGATGTCAGCGGAAACAGTAGAACTCTCAGGAGATTAAGAAATGCATGTGAAAAGGCAAAGAGGAGACTTTCGTTTACAACTACAACTGACATTGAAATTGAATGTTTGCATCTGGGTATTGATTTTTATGTGACTTTTACTCGTGCCAAATTTGAACAGTTCAACCTTGATTTCTTCAATAAGTGTATGGAGCCTGTGGAGAAATGTTTGGACGATGCCAAAATGAACATAGATAGTGTGCATGATGTCATTCTTGCTGGTGGCTCTTCTAGAATTCCCAAGGTGCAATAACTGCTACAGAATGTGTTCAAGGGGAAGGAGTTGTGCAAGAGCATAAATCCTGACGAGGCAATAGCATACGGTGCTGCTGTTCAAGCTGCAGTATTGACATGTGGGAACTTACATGGGAAACTTCAAGACTTCACTCTATTGGATGTCACCCCTCTCTCACTTGGAGTGGATTGTATTGATACTACTGACCCTCACAACTTCAAGGATTACATCAATGTGTTGATTCCAAGAAACTCTCGCATTCCCATCAAGAAGAAAACTGTCCTAGTAACTAATCGTGACAACCAGCAGACAATTTCCTTCCCTGTTTTTGAGGGAGAGAGTAGAACCCCCAAACAAAATAACTTTTTAGGTATAATTTCACTTCATGGCATTCCTCCAGCTTCTGAGGGTAAAGCCAAATTTGATGTTTGTTTCGATATTGATGCAAATGGTATCTTGAGTGTCTCTGCTGAGGACAGGTCAACAGGCCAGAAGAAGCGTATTACAATCAACAGTGATAGAAGAACTTTTGAAGGCATTGAGAATGCATCACCAGACTGAATCAGCAGGTGTTGTTCGAGAATATAATTTTCTTTTGAAGTAATCCCGCTCATGGATGCTCCTTCATTGGCTTGGTCACGAGTCTCTTTCATCAACTCCATTTATGAAACAAATCTTGCTTATTTTAATGGTATTTTCCTCTATTAAGGTTGTTTACTGGAATTTTTCATGGCATTACTTACTTCAGATATAAATCTATTGCATTCTCTTGAGTATGGTGTTTTAGTATATTCAATGTGCCAGAGGAAAGATATACAGAGAGCTTTACGGAGATGTTGGCATCTTCCCTAACAGGGACGGGAACAGTCTTCCGACTAACCTGTTACCAGACATCTGGTTATATATAGAGCTGTAGTGAAACTATGAAAGTGCTAGCTAGAACTCTCCTCTCTGTTTTTGCATCAGAAGTCCCTCTAGAGCCCTTAACGTTTTGATATTAATAAAGGACAATAGTCACAATACTATAGGCTCACCACACTTGCTTGCCAGAACATTTCATTTGGCAAGTTACTTCTGGCAAATTGTGGAAGTCGATGGCAAGACATGCTTTATGAGGTTGTTCGCATACTCGTTTTGATGTTGTGAAGTTCTAATGGTCTCATCTCAACTTGACAATACCATTTCAAAGCAAGTTTCAGACTTTTAGAGTTTTAGTTGCGTCCACTCTTCACGGTTTATATTTTTTGATCCAATAGTGTTTGAGGTATAGGGGTCGCATTCCTAGTTCGTTTAAGGTTTCAAATGTCAATGAAATCAAAATGAGTGATCTTCCAGATCATCTTCAACCCTTTAGTCTAAAACCTATAATAGGTTTAGGATTTGTAAAATCTCATATCTAATTCAAAATTAAGCTAAAATATGATTTACTTAAAATGTGTTATATTTTGACTCAACAAAATTGCACCAAATTTATAAATTATGAGGGTGAGTGTGTGTGGGTCAATGTCAAATATTATTAAATTTAAAATAGTTATGTATGATATAACTGATTTAACAATTGAGTTTCACCCTATGTGTAATTAATTGATGATATAAAATGATTAAATAAGTTTAGGTTTTTTATAGGTTTTTTTTTTTTTTGGGTAAGCGGGTATAAGACTAACATCGTCCTAACCCGAAAATTTATTGATAAGATAAAAGAAAATAGTACAATAAGGCTGGTGACTATACCAAAACCAAACCTTGAAAAGAAATTATACAAAGATTAGAGACTTGCTACAAAACATTGAAAACTAGAACAATAGAAAACCGAGAGAGAAAGTACATGATAAAAATACATTGGCAACATCATCATTTGAAGATGCAAAACCTATATATATGTATAATTATAGATTCTACTAGCATCTTGACCCGCACTAAGGTGCGTGTGTGAATTTTTTTTTTTACTATTACAGTTATGCTCAAAGTCTGATTTTTCTCCAATTTTCTCTCCCATCTCCCACATTTTAAGCTTCTTTATTTCTATTTTTTTCTTGTTTTTAACATTTGCAATTACTAATTTGTCCTTCATCTGTTAGAGTACATATTTTAAAGTTTTAATCAATCAAGGACATTATAGATAGTTAAAAAATTTAACCGTTGACAAAATCAAAAAGCCTTCTGATTTTATTAATAGAGATATGTATAATTATAGATTTCAATGACCTAAAATTTGAATATAGGTAAGTGGATAAACTAATCATTCGAGACTTTTCTCACTAAACTTTTCTCTCAACCCTAGGAGGCGCCGCCATCTTCTTGCAAAGTGTATGCCTGGTTTGACGGCACATCCTTGCGGCGTCGTCAGACAGGTTAAATGGGACCTAGTGTCCGGCGATTTGTTCTGGTGTGAGCTCGGTCGTGGTGTAGGCGGTGGGATTGTGAGATCGCAATCCATCTTGTGTAAAGGTCGTGTTCGAAGTCAGAGACGATGGTTGGGTGGAAATTCGGTGGCGCTGTCACTTCACCCTCGATCGGAGTGTGGACAGTGGTTTCCTGAGAGGAGAAAGTGGGTGGTGGAAAGGGATGGGGCTAATGGAATTGTATCAGATCAGATCCTGACCTGGTTTGGGTTGGTTGGGTTGTCCTCATTGAGAGAGGTGGTTTGGAGAAGGGGCGGCGTTGTTTGGCATACATGAGAGGGTGGCGCGATGGCGGTGCGGCCTGGGTGTAGTGTGGAAGGCCGTCGTCTTTGGTGCGACATAGGTGTTACGTAAGAGTGGGTTCTGAGCTGGCTCAACCCGCCGGCAAACTTGGTTAGGTCAGCCGGAGGTTTATTGGGCTAGGGTCTAGGCTTGGGACTGGGTTTTGGTCCTAAAATATCTATATTTTATTTTCTATATTTATGTTGTTGGTACAAGAATTGTTGGCTATCCCTTTACGATCAAAACACAAGGATACATGTTACATGCTGTAACCTGATAGCAAGGATTGCTCAAGTGAAGTATGAAGAACCTGACAGATCTCATGTGCATCACATTCATTCACTAAGGATGGCAGCACGGCTTGCCATCCCGATTAAACGGATACCCTTGTTGTATCTGTTCTATTTACTGGGTCTGACCATATGCATATTCAAATGTATTTGCTTTAGTTTTTAAGTGTTTGAATTTCAAATATCTTTTAGCAAAACATTAGTCTATTCATACTTGAGCTCCAAGTTAGTCTAGGGTGGTGTGGCAAACCAACCTGTGACCACATAACTTGAGCCTTTGGTAACCAGCTGGGTTTTGTGATACACAAACCAAGTTAGCAGCTGCCCATGTGATGCACCGCCTAAGCTATCAGCTGTCCTAAGTGTCTTCTTAGGTAAAGTGGTTTTGTAGAGTTTTTTTTTTTTGAAAGTAATAAATCATTCATATATCGAAAGCCAGAATGACGAGGTTACAATGATCACAAGGATCACAATAGTGTCATTACATTAGATATTTAGCGCTCACTTATTGTGAGCTTGTGAGCTTAGTAGATCGATAAAACTAGTTACACACAAGATACTATAGAAACATAAAACTAGAGTCAAAGCGCTCAATTGCAGTACTTTAAGTTTCATGAGACCATCTTGCTGCATCTAGCTCACACAGTCTGCCAAGTTATCCATGCACTAACACTTACTCAATTTTGCATTTGCCCTTTGGATCAGGGTTTAGAAGAGTGTTAGGGCAAGACCCAATGACCCAAGCCCAAGTTTGAGCTTGTTTTGGAGTGAGCCTAGGCCAAGGCCCAATGACCCAAGCCCACACCCAAACCTTAGGATCTTGGTGCTGCCTCTTTCCAGCAGCAATCTGTTCCGACGGAGGCACCATCATCCCACCAGCGCCGCCATATATAGTTCACGACCCCATCATCGCCATCGATGACAAGCATATCCCTGCCATAGTTTACGATTTCCATGCTGCTATTAAACATCTTGCTGGCTGCAAATAGCATTGGAGCATAAGAAGAAATTTGCTCTCGACTCCACCAGGATTTTGGGAATTCAGACAATTCCCTTTGCCCTCTTCATTTTAATTTCGCCGACATCATCCTCAAATGAGCAAGAGGACGGATAGAGGCCGAGGTGGCTCGGCTTGGCATCGGCTTTGAGCGGCAATAATTGGCGTAAAAAGCCCTGGTATGGCGACAAGCGCCTTGGAATTGACGACGAGTGCCTTAGAATTGGCGACGAGTGCCTTAGAATTAGCGAGGAGCGCCTTGGTGTTGGCACCGAACACCATAGTTGGGTGACCCCGTTAGGGTTTGGGAGGGAATTGTAGAGTTGGGATATGAGAGGGAGGCGCAGAGTTGGGACATTTAGAGTTGGTTTTGAGAGTTTTTATGCTTGACTAAATCTGATCTAGTTTTCCTAAAACCTTTTGTCTTATTCTTTTGGATTCATTCCTACCTAGGAAAGTATATTCTCAGCTTTTGTCTTGTGAGTGGAATGATCCCTAGGGTCCTATATGTCCTAGTATTTCAGACAAGCAGCTAGAGTCCAAAAGAACCTTGCTGATGTGGTAAACGTGCTTGCTTCCTCATAGCTGTGCATTTTACCTATAAATAGAGAGCAAGACCTCTCTTGCTCTTTGGTTGTTGAAAATAGTCTTGTTTGTTTTCTTCCATTGAGTCTAGCATTTTGCTAACAACTCATTTATCTCTAAGTCTTCCCTATGATTGTAAATCTTAGAGCTGAGCACCAAAACCTTTTCAACTCATATCATTGTGCATTTGCATACCTTGAGATCTGTCTAGGTGATGCAACAACCTCGGCGAAGCTGTCTTTGAGAATTAGCTAAAGGTGTTAGTTGAATTCTGCATAAAAGCTTAGATTCGTGCTATGTGTAAAACACTTGAGTGATAAGAGAGCAAGTTTCAGTTGAGTGCTAGTAGTTAGACTAGGCAGTATGGCTAGGTGTTGTGTCATCCTCTGAGTTGTGAGTCTTGTAAGAAGTGTCTTTACAATAGTGGAATAGTTTGTCTCTCAAGAGTTAGAGACACGCAGTTTTTCTCCTGGTTGCAGAGTTTCTGCGTATAAAAAACGTAATGGTGTTATATCTTTTACTTTCAGTACTTGCCTTTTTATTTACACAACTTAGTCTCACAGCAAATATGATAGCAAATCTTTGCTATCCTCGTGTGCGGGATAGAGCAAAAAAGTTGTGAAGACCTATTCACCCCTTTAAGACATTCATATGCTTTAGAGATGGGTGAATATGCCTTTTATCAACTTATTCGTTAACTTCTGAAACCAAAAATAACAATAGTTGATCGTCGTGTTACTTTTCTCTTGAGGAGGGACATAACTGAGACATGATATCACTTGACTTGGTAAGCTTCAACCAAGCATGATGAGTTGTCCACAAAGTTCCTGGCATCTTCAGATATATATACTTCGTGGCTTCGTGCCGTAACAAAATATTAATTTGTAGTTTTCTTCAAGCAATATTGCAATATAGAACCTCCAAATTGGCCTTCATTTCTACAACTACTCTATTATTGTAGTTTTTTAATTATACGTCTGAGTTTTTTTACTCTATTATTGTAGTTCTGAACGACAACACCAATATGGCTTCTCCATTATTGAGGACAACAATTCACCAATATATTGGTTTCTTTCGTTATGGTCTTAATCAGTCTGGTAACTGAGAAATTGCATTGAGTTTGATTAATGATCATTTCAAATTTTCAATAGCACTAAATAAACTCTTTTAGGTGTAATACATTGGGAGTCAACTCTCATAAGACTTGTTCCTCAAGGTTCTTGTCCCGCCCGATCCACCTGTATAATTAAGACTTCTTCCACAAGGTTTCTGTCCATCTTGGTACGTATATATATAGCTACCTGAGCTCTTCCCACCATCTATACTTCTTGTTTCTTCTTCATTGCATGTATTGATTCTTCATTTTTATTCCAAGGAACTCAAGAATTCCAATTACTGTGAAGCGAACTTCCACAACTACTTCCAATGGACACTAATCAGTGGAAGGGTAGCCATTTCTGAGGGTGAGAATTCAGCAGCTGTGGACAATTACTTTGTGGGTGAATTTATCTTGGATGACATTCCTCCATGTCCCATAGGTATCCCTAAAATTGATATTTGTTTTAATATTGATGCTAATGGTATCCTTAGTGTTTAGGACAAGTCCACTGGTCGGAAGAGAGGCATTACACAAGTAAATTGTAATCCACTGGTCGGAAGACAGGGATTACATTCACTACTTCATTATGTACCGAATATTTGGAAGTTAATCAGGTTATTCTGTGTGTGCCTATGAAGTTTAGTCTCTTGCAGTTAATGACTAGAATATTAGTCTTAAGCCTGATTGGAAGTTAATTAGGGTTATTCTGGTGTTTGAATGGAAAAAAGCAGTTCCTACGATCTATATTATTTCTCTTCCTCACATATTCTCGTGTCTTCATGATTCCCCACTTTTATCTAGACCCTAACTTTTGCGATTTTGCCAAAACCCCAAGAACTGGTTTGGTTTGTATTTGTTACCCGTGTAGTTGTGTGTGTTCTCTTTTACCTCACAAGCATCTTGATGATCAGTGTTGTTATTTTGCTTTTTTAAGTTACTGAGGTGAGAATGGCTGGAAAAGAAGGTCATGCAATCGGAATTGATCTTGGCACGAAGTATTCTTGTGTGGGAGTTTGGAAGCATGATAACAATGATGTAGATATCATAGTGAATGAACAGGGCAGCAGGACCACGCCATCATGTGTTGCCTTCACTGATACTGAGCTTCTGGTAGGAGAAGCAGCGTTTAATCAAGTCATAAGAAACCAAAACTCCATTTTGGTATGGCTTCTTCTTCCTCACATGAATAATATGATAGCAAACTACAGTTAATCAATGTGTACAATTTCCGCTATGTGAATACATGTTTTCTTTAACTTTCTTTACTGGTTTACTTTCAAATGAGTTGGAACTTTCTTCTCAATTTTGAACTGTTGAAATGTACCCTTAACGAATGACTGGAGGGTTGAAAAGAAGTATCTTCATGATATAAACAATGCCAAAATTATAACAAATGCCTCTTCTTTGAAAAGAAAATTGATTCGGATCAATTTGCAGATGCAAAGCGATTGATTGGTAGGAAATTCAGTGATACGACTGTTCAAAGTGACAAGACTCTGGCCATTCAAGGTGGTTGAAGGTCCTGATGATAAGCCTATGATTTTGGTCACGCACAAAGGCCAAGAAACAGTGTGCTCCTGAAGAGATCTCATCCATGGTTCTTGCAAAAATGCGGGAGATTGCCGAAACCTATCTTGGATCAACTGTGAAGAATGCAGTGATCACTGTCCCTGCATACTTTAATAACTCACAGCGCGAGGCAACGAAGAAAGCTGGTATTACTGCAGGCTTAAATGTGATACGTATTATTAATGAACCTACTGCAGCAGCCATTGCTTATGGCCTTGACAAGAAGGCTGGTTGGTATAGCAAGAGAAATGTACTCATATTTGATTTGGGTGGGGGTACTTTGGATGTGTCACTACTTGCAATAGGTGATGGTGTCTTTGAAGTCAAAGCCACTGCAGGAGATACTCACCTTGGTGGCGAGGACTTCGATAACAGAATGGTGAATTACTGTGTTGAGGAATTCAAGAGGAAGCACAAGTTGGATGTCAGTGGAAACATCAGAACTCTTAGGAGGTTAAGAAATGCATGTGAACTGGCAAAGAAGAGACTTTCGTTTACAACTACAACTGACATTGAAATTGAATGTTTGCATCTGGGTATTGATTTCCATGTGACTTTTACTCGTGCGAAATTTGAACAGCTCAACCTTGATTTCTTCAAAAAGTGTATGGAGCCTGTGGTGAGGTGTTTGGAGGATGCAAAAATGAATGCAGGTAGTGTGCATGATGTGTTCTTGCTGGTGGCTCTTCTAGAATTCCCAAGGTGCAAGAACTGCTACAGAATGTGTTCAAGGGGAAGATGCTGTGCAAGAGCATAAATCCTGATGAGGCAATAGCGTATGGTGCAGCTGTTCAAGCTGCAGTTTTGACAGGTGGGAACTTACATGGGAACTACAAGACTTCACTCTCTTGGATGTCACCCCTCTCTCAATTGGAACGGATTCTACTGATACTAGTGACCCTCTCAACTTCAAGCGATATATGGATCCGGTGATTCCAAGAAACTCTCCCATTCCCATCAAGAAGAAAAGATATATGTAACTGTTTATGACAACCAAAAATCAGTCGGCTTCCCTGTATATGAGGGTGAGAGTAGAATACCCACACAAAATAACCTTTTAGGTACATTTTCACTTGATGACATTCCTCCAGTTCCTAAAGGTCAAGCTAGATTTGAGGTTTGCTTTGATATTGATGCAAATGTATCTTGAGTGTCTCTGCTGAGGACATGTCCACAGGCCAAAAGAAGGGAATTACCATCAACAGTGATAAGAAGAACCGTTGAACGCATTGAGAATATATGCGAGGTAGGAATGCTAAGTTTAATGCATCCTAGAACTGAATCAGCTACTGTGTTTGAGAACTTGTTTTTTTGGCGTGATCCTGCTGATGGATGCTCCTTCGTTGGCTTGGTGATGAGTCTCTTTCATTAACTCCACTTATGTTTCTTTGAGGGTATTGTCCTCTTGAGGTTGTTTTTATGGCATGTTTTTTACATATACTCTACTACTTCAGACATTTAAATCTACTGCATTTTCTCGTGAATGTTGTAAAGCAGGAGGAAATATTGAGTTTAGGGATCTTACATTTTCCTTACATTTTACCACAAACCTGGTTAAAGATAGAGCTTAGTTATCCAGTTAATCACAAAGATTCCTACAATGCACTGACCTAAGAAAAAATGCTCTCTCTCTCTGTGGCCTCTCGCAAGAGGGGAAACTTGGTGGCGGTGGTTCTCCACTGGTGGCAGCCTTGCACTTTCGACTGAAAGGGGGATCTCTTCCCTCTCTTTCTCGTCAAATCGGTGGTGATGACGGCAGGCTTGCACGACGCCATTCCATGAACAAAACTCAATCAGAATTTGATCCGATCTTGGATCCGGATGGTTTAGGAATGATGAAGGGTATCATGTCTGGCGGCAACGGCTGGGAGGATTTTCTGGTTGGTGGGTTTCAGATTTTACCTTGTGGTTGTGCACCTATTCTTCCTTCTCTTTGTGCTGTTGGAGAGAGCGGTGGTGATGTGGAAAGAGTCGGCGGCGGTGATGCGTATGATTCTGAAAATGGCTATGCTGGCGTTGTTGGCCTCCGGTGGTGATGACGGCGGCAAAAGGGTGGAGGATGCTAGGGTTTCTTTCTTGGCTCCTTCAAGATTTGGGCTCGAATGGGCTTGGGTTGGAGCTGCTAGGGTTTCCCTTATCTAGGCCTTGGCGGATGCAGTTGGGCTTGGCCCGTAGTTTAATTTAGTTTGGTTCAGATAAACTAGTTTGTATTCGTAAAATATTGATAGTTTTCTCCGAAACCTAGTTTCACCTGTAAAAAAATTGTGCTTAATCGCTATAAGGTGGGTGTACTTAGGATTTCAAAGCTTATGTTTTATCTAGCATAGGACTTGCAATTCTGCAAGACGATGTTTTCTGATGACCCTACAAGGGTACGTCTTCTTTGTACTGTTTGCTTTGATTTAAATTGAATGAACTTTTGAAAAAAAAAAAAGAAAAAAGATAGAGCTTAGTTAAACTGTGAAAGCTCTATTTAGAAGTCTAGCTAGAACTCCCCCATCTGTTATTGTGAAAGTTAGCGATTTCCCCAAAACTCCTTTTTCTTTTTTCGATGGTGCCCCAAAACTCCTTTTGCTAATATATACATAGAATGCTCAATGCCGAATATAAAGTTCCTTTTATCAAACGATAAAATGGCAAACTAACCAATTATACAGAAATTATAAAAGCAAAAATATAACGAATGAAACGAACTCTAAGAGTTTCCGCTCTCTCCTCTAATACTCTCCTGTAATGGTCTCATCTCAACTTGACATTACCATTTCAAAGCAAACTTCAGTCTGGCAGCAGCATCCACTCTTCAAGGTTTATATTTTTGGATCCATTAGTGTTTGAGTAGGTTTAGGGGTTGCATTCCTAGTTCCTTAAGGTTTCAAATTTCAATGAGTGATCTGTAAGACAGTCCAAACTTTCAGTATTCTCAAAAACTCTGCTAATAGTATGCCAAATAATATACAAGTCCTCTTACCCAAACAGGGATAAAATGGTAAACTAACAATCTACAAAAATATATAAAAAAAAAGCACATAAAACGAAGGCTCACGATTACAAAGAATGAAAACTTACACAAACTTGTGAAAAGTTTTCTGATATTTTCTTAATAACAAAGAGTTTACAGATCTACAATATATATGAGGCTAAGATGAAACAGACTTCATCTCCTTTACACACTATTACACGCAAGACAGCTCACACAAAGAGAAAGTTATACAAGTAAAGTGATCGAAGATGTACAGTAAAAACTAAAAAGTAAGACCTGAAATTAACCAAAAGACAATAGACCTAATCCCACCATGCTTCTACTTCCAATAGATGCAATGACTAAAATTTCGAGTTTCGAGGATATTTCGATGCTCTGAAAAATAGATATTTTAAAAGAAATATTGAGAAATATCGAGATCGGCAAAATTTCATAATAAGGAGTGATATAAATAATATGAAACTATGTATGCCATTTATATATTAAAATGTTCGATTAACCAGATGTTACGTTAGCTAGGGTGGTTTCCTCAAAAAAAAAACGTTAGCTAGGGTCGTTAGGGAGTTTGAATACGTCTGGGGCAACCAGGGTTCGATTCTCCCCAGAAAGCCATTGCTGGAGATACTCACCTTGAAGGCAAGGACTTCGATAATAAAATGGTAAATTACTGTGTTGAGGAATTCAAGAGATCCACACATTGGATGTCAGCGGAAACAGTAGAACTCTCATGAGGTTAAGAAATGCATGTGAAAAGGCAAAGAGGAGACTTTCTTTTACAACTACAACTGACATTGAAATTGAATGTTTACATCAAGTTATTGATTTCTATGTGACTTTTACTCAGCGCGAAATTTGAACAGCTCAACCTTGATTTCTTCAATAAGTGTATGGAGCCTGTGGAGAAGTGTTTGGAGGATGCCATAATGGACGTAAGTAGTGTGCATGATGTCGTTCTTGCTGGTGGCTCTTCTAGAATTCCCAAGGTGCAAGAACTGCTACAGAATGTGTTCAAGGGAAAGGAGCTGTGCAAGAGCATAAATGCTGATGAGGCAATAACATATGGTGCAGCTGTTCAAGCTACAACCTTGAGTGGCCATGGACTGGAAAACTTCAAGACTTTACTCTCTTGGATGTCACCCCTCTCTCACTCGGGGTGGACATTATTGAAGATCATTGCAACAGATTCATGATAGTTGTGAATTGTGATACCAAGAAACAACAGAATTCCCATAAAAATGATCTTAAATTTTACTACTAGCTCTAATAATCAAACAAAAATCAGGTTCCCCATTTATGAGGGTGAGAGTGAAACAACTGTAAATAATAACTTTCTGGAGCAGTTTGTGCTTGAGGGCATTCTTCCAGCTCTCGTGGGTGTTCCAAATATCAATGTTTGTTTCGAGATAGATGCTAATGACATCCTAAAAGGTATCCAGTGAGGATGAGTCCACCGGCCAGAGAAGAAGGAGATTACAATCAGTATATATATAATATAATATATATATATATATATATTATAATATAAGAAATAAAATATGTATTTACATTATACTTAAGAATGTAATCTTAAGTATATAAGGTTTTGCATGTCTTCATTTATTAATTTATTCTGCTCCTCATACCTCTTTCTTATCTCTCTGTCTTTTCTCTCTCTAGTTTCAGAATGGTGGTTGGTAAGTGGTAACTCATAGATTATCAATAAAAATTTTCAATCACAGTTTTATTTATAATAAAAATGAACAAATAGATTGTCAATTTATCATATCATATCAATTGATTCACAATCATATTTATTACAAAAAATTACCATTGCGTTTCCGACACTATGACCACCGTTGCGCTTCCTTTGCGCTTCCAAAACTACTTTTTCCACTTCGAAAGCGCGTTTCCGCTTTGGAAGCGAACAAGTCAAACAGAGCATCCTTTTATCAAAGGAGAATAAAATGGTAATTTAAGTATCTACAAAAATATGTAAGAAGTAGAAAACGAATGAGAGTAGGAGACGACCCAGGAATACTGTATAGTGTATAAAGAAGGCCTGCGATTCTGAGAAGCCTATAGGCTCCTGCTCTCTCCGATATTCTTCTTCCGGTCAATTTCTCACGGCCGGCAACTTCTTCCGACTACAAATTTCACCCCCTTCTCTGTTCCCAACCTTTTCTCTATTAAAGATCGCACCTTTCCCCTTTCCCCCAAATCTCCAATCCTAGGTTAGGATTTCAATTTTCCCCCAAATCAAAATCGCGATTCCAATTTTCCCAAACCACCACCATGGGCAAGAACGACTTCCTGACCCCTAAGGCAATCGCGAACCGAATCAAAGCCAAAGGCCTCCAGAAGCTCCGGTGTCCCTAAAATTAATATTTGTTTAAATATTGATGCTAATGGTATCCTTACTGTTTATGCTGAGGACAAGTCCACTGGTAGGAAGAGAGGGATTACAATCAACAGTGACAGGAGATCTTCTGAAGGAATTGAGGAGATGATGTAAGAAATGAAAAAATGTTGTAATAAAATTGACATCAGTTTTATGTTTATGCTACTTGGCCATATATGTTTTGTATGTTTTAACCCATCTGTGCAGAGGGCCAGAGGCCTTTGCTCTTCAATTGTACTGTTTTAAGTAGTGACTTTAAGAAGTCACTACTTATATTCTTTTGATCTCCACATCATTCTGCAGCTTCACAAGAATTTAAAACAGAGAAAAATCTCTCAATTGGTGCCTATTTATATCTTGTATGTTTCTTTTGTGATGGTGGCCTAGGGTGTTTCAAGGTCAAAAAATCTGCAAGAAAATACTCAGAGACAAAACTATAGGTGACAATGTTTCCTATTAGGAGTGGGAGACGCATCTTTTACCTATTGGGCCTTGAAATGGACTGGAAGTCGATAAACTTTATATTGGGCCTTGAAGCTGGCGGGAACTTCTAGCACCATAAAATAATTAGTTGACTGCCGAAAGGATATCGCTTCGCTGAAAAGGGAAAGCTAATCTTCATCAGTATCCCTTTCCTCTTCATCCTCTGACTCTTAGAAATTTTCTACCCTAAAAACCTTTAACTCTGTAAATAACTCACCAAGGCTTAATCTTCAAAGCGGCCCCCCACCTCCGAACACCTCCATATGCCATTGGTGGGTATCTTTGTATTTTCATATGTGATTTTGTGTTTGCTGCTCTAATTCCTAACTTCTGCTAAAACCCCAAAAACTGGTTTGGGTTTTGTGTATTTTCTTTTTACTCGCATTCTGATGATCAGTGTTGTTTATTTTACTTTTGTAAGTTATTGAGGTGAGAATGGCTGGATAAGAAGGACATGCAATCGGAATTGATCTCGGAACAAAGTATTCATGTGTGGGAGTTTGGAAGCATGATAACAATGATGTAGAAATCTTAGTGAACGACCAGGCAGCAGGACCACGCCATCATGTGTTGCCTTCACTGATACTGAGCTTCTGGTAGGAGAAGCACCGTTTAATCAGTTCATGAGAAACCCCGAAAACTCCATATTTGGTATGGCTTCTTCTTCCCCACATGAATGATATGATGATAGCATATTACAGTTGATCAATGTGTACAATTTCCGCCATGTGAAATTGTGAATACATGTTTTCTTTAACTTGCTTTACTAGTTTTGAACTTGTAATGAATGACTGGAGGGTTGAAAAGAAGTATCTTCATGTTATAAACAATGCCACTTGAATTGTAACAAATGCCTCTTCTTTTAAAAGAAAATTGCCTCAAATCAATTTGCAGATGTGAAGCGATTGATTGGAAGGAAATTCAGTGATACGACTGTTCAAAGTGACAAGAAGCTCTGGCCATTCAAGGTGGTTGAAGGTCCTGATGATAAGCCTATGATTTTGGTCACGCACAAAGGCAAAGAGAAACAGTGTGCTCCTGAAGACATCTCTTCCATGGTTCTTGCAAAAATGCGGGAGATTGCTGAAACCTATCTTGGATCAACTGTGAAGAATGCAGTGATCACGGTCCCTGCTTACTTTAATAACTCACAGCGTGAGGCAACTAAGAAAGCTGGTATCACTGCAGGGCTAAATGTGCTGCGTATCATTAATGAACCTACTGCAGCAGCCATTGCTTATGGCCTGGATAAGAAGGCTGGCTGGTACAGCAAGAGAAATGTACTCATATTTGATTTGGGTGGGGGCACTTTGGATGTGTCACTACTTACAATAGGTGATGGTGTCTTTGAAGTGAAAGCCACTGCTGGAGATACTCACCTTGGTGGTGAGGACTTTGATTACAAAATGGTGAATTACTGTGTTGAGGAATTCAAGAGGAAGCACAATTTGGATGTCAGTGGAAACATCAGAACTCTTAGGAGGTTAAGAAATGCATGTGAAAACGCAAAGAGGAGACTTTCGTTTACAACTACAACTGACATTGAAATTGAATGTTTGCATAAGGGTATTGATTTCTATGTGACCTTTACTCGTGCCAAATTTGAACAGCTCAACCTTGATTTCTTCAATAAGTGTATGGAGCCTGTGGAGAAGTGTTTGGAGGATGCCAAAATGGATGTAGGTAGTGTGCATGATGTTGTTCTTGCTGGTGGCTCTTCTAGAATTCCAAAGTGCAACAACTTCTGCAAAGTGTGTTCAAGGGGAAGGAGCTGTGAAGAGCATAAATCCTGATGAGGCAATAGCGTATGGTGCAGCTATTCAAGCTGCAGTTTTGACAGGTGGGAACTTACATGGGAAACTTCAAGATTTCACTCTCTTGGATGTCACCCCTCTCTCAATTGGAACGGATTGTACTGATACTAGTGACCCGCACAACTTCAGGCGATATATGGATCCGGTGATTCCGAGAAACTCTCCCATTCCCATCAAGAAGAAAAAGATATATGTCACTGTTTATGACAACCAAAAATCAGTTGGTTCCCTGTATATGAGGGTGAGAGTAGTATACCACACAAAATAACCTTTTAGGTGAATTTTCACTTGATGACATTCCTCCAGTTCCTAAAGGTCAAGCTAAATTTGAGGTTTTCTTTGATATTGATGCAAATGGTATCTTGAGTGTCTCTGCTGAGGACATGTCCACAGGCCAAAAGAAGGGGATTACAATCAACAGTGATAGAAGTACTTGAAGGCATTGAGAATGCGAGGTAGGTATTCGCTAAGTTTAATGCATCCTAGCTAGAACTGAATCAACTACTGTGTTTGAGAACTTATGTTTTTTTTTTTTGGGTGTAAACCTGTTGATGGATGCTCCATCGTTGGCTTGGTGATGAGTCTCTTTCATTAACTCCAGTTATGTTTATTCGAGTTCTCCTTGGAAGCTACTTAAGTTTGTTCAAAGATATTAAGGCTTTGAGTAGTTCTTTTGAGTTTGTTAAATTCAAGCATGTCTTTAGGGAAGCAAATTCGTGGCTAATGTTTTGGTCAATCTTGGTCACAAGGTTGATAATATGAACCTGTGGGAGGAGTGTATTCCCCCTAGGTGTCTTCAACCCTTACTTTTGATGTTGTGAACATTAGATGCGTTAGAGACACCTCTATCTAATTATATTTCATTTCCTATCAAAATAAATAAATACTAGAGCTCTAGCTTCAGTGAAAGATAAAGATTTCCCCAAAACTCCTTTCCTAGTACTCCCTTGCTATTACCAAAAGTACTCCTAGTTACCTAGTAGTATGCCGAAATAGCGAATATGTCCTTTCATCAAACAAGGATAAAATGGTAAACTAAAAAAAATATACGGAAATTATAAAATCAAAAATAAAACGAAGGCGACGATCTGTGCTTCTCTTCACCATTGTGGATAAGGTTTAATGATTCCTACTTCCTTGAGGTTTCAATGAAATCAAATCAGTGATCTGTAAGACGGTCTAAATTTTCAGTATTCCATAAAACTCCTCTGCTAATGGTATATAAAAGATAGAACTCCTTGATCAAACAAGGATAAAATGGTAAACTAACAAATCTACAAAAATCTAAAGAAAAAAAAAACAATATAAAACGAAGGAGACGACTCGCGATTGCAAAGAAGCCTGAGAAAAAAAGCCAACAGGTCCCATTCTCCCGCTCTCTCCGATATTCTTCTTCCGGTCAGTCTCTCACGTCCGGCGACTTCTTCCGACTCCAAATTTGATTCCTTCTCTGTTCCCAACCTTTTCCCTATCAAAGATCGCACCTTTCCCTTTTCCCCCAAATCTCTAATCCTAGGGTTAGGGTTTCAATTTTCCCCCAAATCGAACTCCAAATCCCAAATCTCAGTGAATCTTCACCATGGGGAAGAACGACTTCCTGACGCCGAAGGCAATCGCGAACCGAATCAAAGCCAAAGGCCTCCAGAAGCTCCGGTGGTACTGCCAGATGTGCCAGAAGCAATGCCGCGACGAGAACGGCTTCAAGTGCCACTGCATGAGCGAGAGCCACCAGCGCCAGATGAGCATCTTCGGCGACAATCCCGACCGCTTCGTCGACGGCTACACCAACGAGTTCGAGAGCAGTTTCTTGGAGCACATGAAGCGGAGCCACCGCTTCAGCCGCATCGCCGCCACGGTGGTGTATAATGAGTACATCAATGATAGGCATCACATCCACATGAACTCGACGGAGTGGGCAACATTGACGGAGTTTGTTAAGCATTTGGGAAAGACCGGCAAGTGTAAGGTGGAGGAGACGCCGAAAGGGTGGTTTATTACCTACATTGATCGGGATTCGGAGACTTTGTTTAAGGAGAGGGAGAAGGCGAATAGAGTGAAGAAGGATTTGGTGGAGGAGGAGAAGCAGGAGAGGGAGATTAAGAAGCAGATTGAGAGGGTTATTCAGTCAATGCCTAATGCGGAGAATGTGGATGGTCAGGGTGGGGAGGAGGTGAGCAGGGAGTTTAAAGTTGAGAGTGGGGTGAAAATCGGGTTTGCGCTTGGTGGAGTCAAGAAGGAGAGAGGAGGGGAGAGTTCGAAGTTGGTGTTTGAGGAGGTGGAGGATGAGAGGAAGAGTAAGAAGGCGAAAACTGATGGTGCAGGGAGTGGGGCGTTGGAGGAGTTGATGAGGGAGGAGGAGAGGAAGAAGGAGAGGGTTAATAGGAAGGACTATTGGGTGTGTGAGGGGATTATTGTGAAGGTTATGAGTAAGGCTTTGGCGGAGAAGGGGTATTATAAGCAGAAAGGGGTTGTGAAGAAAGTGATTGATAAGTATGTTGGGGAGATTGAAATGCTTGAGAGTAAGCATGTGTTGAGAGTTGATCAGCAGGAGCTTGAGACGGTGATACCTCAGATTGGGTGCCTTGTGAAGATAGTGAATGGGGCGTACAGAGGATCGAATGCAAAGTTGCTGGCTGTGGACACGGATAAGTTTTGTGCTAAGGTGCAGATAGAGAAGGGCGTATACGATGGTAGAGTGCTTAAAGCTGTTGATTATGAAGATATTTGTAAACTTGCCTAGTGTGTGTGGTATATTTTCTTTCTCTGGTGGAGATTGAGTTATAATGTGGGTAATCATCTACTTTTCAAAGGTGTTTTTGAATTTCCTGATACTTGTGCACTGATTATCTGTTTTAAAATGTTCTGGTAATTTGAAAATTTACAAGTATAAGAGTTTGATATCATTGTTTTTACTGTTTATCTATATCTGTTTTCACTTGCACTTGTTTGCACAAATACTACACACATTGCTTGGTTGTCGACCCGATCTTGTGAAAACTCTTGCATGTACGAATTAGAAATGTATGCTATATAAACTGTATGTAGCAGTCAAATGTTCAAAGTAATTCGTCAATGTTGATAGTGGTCAGAGGACAAACTAAGTTTTCCCTGCAATTTGCAGTGCATGATTTTAGTTCCACAAGTCGTTAGTTGTTTCTTGTCTACTATTGACTGTTAGGGTGATGCTCAATTATCTAGTTCTTTTGACTGATCTTTATTAGAGCATATCAAAGAGATTGTGTGTTTTGTTCTATCATATGATTTTTTTTTTCCAATATGCTAAATTTCCAAGAGCTGAACATGTATTTTCTGAGCTTTCCTGGGTTTTACTACCTTTTATGACTTTATGCTTTTCTGAGTTTCTCATGCTTGTGATACAAGCTTCTTTTCGGTGGTTACTTTCTCATTCCTTTGGTCTCCTTGAAGTCATCATCACATCTGATGTGACTGTAATTATCTTGTCATACACATATCTTTCTGTGTGGCCTATAGCCGGAATCTTGTGTGATCCTATATTGCAGTATCCACTATCCAGTATTATTTGCTGTTATGCAAAGTCATGCCTCATTCTGCCAATCAAATAGTTGGAGAGAGGTAGAGTTATCTGGTTAGGTGTGATTTTCGACAGCAGTTGTTAGTCAGATTAAGAGATTGGAAAATGTCTGAGCAGAGTGTTTCATGATAGTGGCAGATTATCTCTCTGCATTCATTCTTAGTTCTTTATATGTTGAATATGATTTACGAAAGTAGCAAACTCCACCACTCTTTGCCTGACCAATGCTTTTCGATTGAAATTCATTTTGTTATTCTGCTTTATATGGTAATGAAAATCTTTACATTTTGTATGCCCATGTCCTGGTTCTGGTTTGTGTATAAATGTGACAAATTGTGGCTCGTAAACAATGTCATATGCAGGAATTACTGCTACTTATCTTAAGTTTTGTGTATAAATGAACACTAGCAGTATTCACAATGGAAAGTACAGTTCTGAGATATCAATATCAAGGTCCAGGCCAGATTGTTTCTTTAACAATCTGTATCAAATCTAAGTAGTTTACAGAGGGACACTATTCTGAGTTTCTGACTCGTTGGAACTTGGAAGTCTCACATGTTATGTTTGGGATGAACCAAGACTCAATAAAGAGAAGCAACCAATCCTTGCAACTGCGAACAATTTCTTGTCATAAACGCAACTTAACAACTAAACTGCTCCTGCACGATAAATGTTGAGCTTCAATTTTCTGTTAGACCATTGAACAATCGCTTAAATCGGCTTCCTGAATACACCGGCGTTTGGCCACTGCGGTCCTGTCTACGACATCCGGCCACGAATCCATCGCAGGGTGAACCTAGTGGTTTTAATTTGGATCGAATTACAGCCCCAATGATCAATTTGTAACCAAAATTCAAAGTGTAGCTTACTCGCTTCATAACAACAACAAACACTGAATAATGCACTTCGATGTAACCAAAGAAGCAAAGAGTCCTTCACGTTTCATAGTGTAATTGTAACTGGGAGTTATGTGTGGTTGATCAGCCTGAATTGTTAGCTTTCCTACCCCAACCACACGCCATAATTGTATATATCCAATACCACCCAAACTAACTACTACTACTGTCCTACACATAACTAATTCCCACATCGTTATTAAGGAGAGAGACACGGCCCAGAAATCCATTTCCGGATCTAACACTCAATCCTTCTCTCATTCCTACTCTCCAACTTTGCTTTGCTCCATTTTGGCGAAGTGGGTCTCTTTCTCTCTGGCTCGAGAAGATGAAGGTCACCGTAGTCACAAGGAGTGGCAGAGAGCTTTTCAAGGGTGGCCTTGAGCTCCGTGACTCTGTAAGCTCTTCTGTTCTTTAAAATTTGTGGGTATCTATTTGTTTCAACTGGATTAGAATTGTTGGGTTCAATATTCAAACTTTCTGGGAATTTGAACTATTGAAGAATCAAAGTTGGGTTCTTTCGTGCTTTTGAGTATAGTGGAACCAATCTGTTAGATTTTGCTGACTGTGTTTGTCGCTCTGGTTTTGTTGCAGGCCACAGTTGCTGATCTGCAGGAGGAGATCCATAAGCGATGTAAGTGTTGCTGGATGTGCTTCTCTTTTACTAGGGATTTATGTAGCTGTATAATCATAGTTTTCGACATGGTTTCTTTTCGGGTGGATTAACACATTTGAACTCTAATCCTGATTGATTTGTGACTTTGGAGCTTGTTGTGTCATTTATATTTTCTTATAAGTTTTGGAATAATAGTTTGCAGATGCATACTTTACACTGTGTAATACTTATGGAGATACCAAACTTGAAGCACCTTATGTATAAAATTGACTAACAGCAAAAGCTATTTCAGTGCAATTGAATACCTAAAGCATATGATGACCTAATATAGATAATATCATCAATATTTGAAAGCTAATGAGGTAGAAATATTGGGGAGTAGCTTTAACTTTTGCTTGAAGTAGTAGATGTAATTATTGAAGAGCGTCTTAATGGGAAATTACAGGGAGCACAAAGTAGTAGGATTAGTGGAAAAGTAAGATTGCAAAAATGAATTTAAGGAAAATGTAGGCTTAATGCATGAAGTGCTCAATCTGTGATTCATTGTTTGTCCATAGCTTATAGCTAATCTTGGTCTAATCTGATGATCGGAGCTTTTGGTTTTTGCACATTTGATGCTTTAGTTAATTCTCTGTGTTACTTCTTTTTTCTCTTATTCTGTTACAGTTTCCCAGTCACATTTGGCAGTAAAAATAAATCATGTTTTATTGTCTTTGATTAAACAGCTAGTATGGTTATACCCTGATTGGTAATAGTGTTTAGATTATCGTGCATTCTAGGAAGAAAACAATGGAATTAAGGATACCACTACATACAGCTGTTTATTATCATTTGTGTACTGTGTGGTTCCTTTGTTCAAATTAAACTGAAATTAGTTGGATGTCTTGGACTGTTAAAAAAAAAAAAATCATTTCCTGGCCGAACTTGTTTGTTGATGACATTAGTTTATTCTCTAGGTTGGTACATTTCACTATTGATGCTTTTGTCGTCATCCTATATGCATAAGTTTTTTCCATCAAAAGAAATAAAATGAATACAGATCTGTGTACTGGCACTTCATATCATAAGAGAACTGTAACATGATTGCATCTCTTATGTCAACAGCCAAAAAGTTCTATCCTTCAAGGCAGCGGCTTACTCTTCCCATCCAACCAGGATCGAAAGAGAAGGCAGTTGTCCTCGCCTCCAAGAAGAGTCTCAAAGATTATTACAGTGGAAACTCGGACAATTTAACTGTGGTGTTCAAGGACTTGGGCCCACAAGTTGAATACAGAACACTCTTCTTCTTTGAGTATATTGGTCCTTTGCTCATTTATCCCATATTTTACTTCTTCCCTGTTTACCAGTACTTGGGCTTCAAAGGAGACCGTGTCATCCACCCAGTCCAGACATATGCTCTATACTACTATTGCTTCCACTACTTTAAACGTATTATGGAAACATTTTTCATACATAGGTTCAGCCATGCAACCTCACCTGTCTCCTATGTAACCCGGAATTGTGCATATTATTGGAGCTTCGCAGCACTCATGTCATACTACGTGAATCACCCGCTTTACACCCCTGTCAGCGACCTCCAAATGAAGATTGGGTTTGGTTTTGGGATAATAAATCAAATCGCGAACTTGTATTGCCATATTCTACTGAGGAATCTGCGAAGTCCTGATGGAAGTGGAGGCTATCAAATACCTCGTGGTTTTCTATTCAATATTGTGACATGTGCAAATTACACGACTGAGATTTATCAGTGGTTGGGTTTTAATATTGCAACACAGACGGTTGCTGGTTATCTTTTTGCTGCAGTTGCTGCTTCTATAATGACCAACTGGGCCCTAGGAAAGCACCGCCGTTTAAAGAAGGTACATTCCTCTATGCTACATTGTCCTCCAACCCAAATATGTTGTTTGGTATCTTAATAACTTCTACTGCTCTTCTTTTGCTTAAATGTTTTGTCTTTTTTTTAGCTAACATCTTGGTCTATTTAAACTCACCTTTATTGGAATTAAATTGCCTAAATTTACAAGTATTCATATGAGTTTGTATGTAGAAGCTCTGTACATGCATATTTGTATACATAATTATATTCTGCAATCGCCAGAACATATCCATATGAGTTTGTATGTAGAAGCTCTTTATATGCAATATTGATCTTTTGTGACACCCTGCCATGTCCAGCTATTTGATGGGAAGGACGGAAGACCCAAGTATCCACGTAGATGGGTGATTCTACCCCCATTCTTGTAGAAGTGATTGGCGAGGCTACCTTCGTTGTTCTCTTTGGTGTCAAGTGTTCAATTCCATTTCCTATGATAGGTCATCAACGTGAAGAAGTTCAGATCGCATATTTATCCAATTTCAATATTTATGTTAGTGTTCTGCTTAGACTTTGTAATAAGAACTTGGAGATTTGCTTGTTGATCTATACAAGAGTAATCTATCTTATGCAGTCAATTTGAACTGTTTTGTCATTTGCACAAAACGAATGTAACTTTAGAAATTGGAAGCAATTATATTTAGTCATGTTGTGGCTTTAAACAACATGACTAAATATCATCATGAACTTGAAACAAGTAAATGGAAGTTGGTAAGCTTGTTACTTCTAAGAAAGCTGTGACTTGGTGAACACTTCATGAACAATCCCTTCTGTACTTGCTTTCGAATAACTGTTGCTTGTTTCATCATTTTTTTTCCTATGATCTCAATGATGAGTCTCCCACCTATAGTTAGCTATAGCTATTATGCATTGCCAATGCCTAGCTGGTTACAGGCAGGATCTAATTTTGCCAACCATGGTAGTCTGGAATTTGAGTAGATCCTCATCATTTTATAAGGTTGTGTAAAGCAAATACCTTCCTCTTTACGTTGTTTAATGTTCTGATTGATCCATTATAGGATGCAGCTTGTAGTTGTGCTCATTACCCTACATTAAAGCTCTTTTAAAATGTGTGGGATGACACTTTCACCTATACTCTTCGTTCCATAGTAAATTATGTCCTCTTTACAAATATCATACCAAAACGTCATTTCAAATTTTACGATCGATCAACCATTTTAAGTCCAAATTATATACGAAAATGACCGGAACGATGATCGACATGCTCCCCTATGTCCTTGTTGCCTTGTGTTGACAAAATGAAGCTTCTTAATCATATTGATCTAAGCACTAAAATGAAAATGCAATTAGGTTTAAGAAGAGTTGAGAAAGAATTGGGAGAAAAGGGAAGGGAATGAGGGCAGAAGGTGGAGAAAAAAATGACTGGAACAGCGGAAGGAGCTGTAATGGCCCCACAAGGGCGCAATGGACGCGGTCCATAAATCAAACGGCTGAGATTACTCGTCAATCCCACTCCTTTATTTTGCTCCAATTCTTTCGCCTCAACTCACAAACACCACACTCGTCTCTTTCGCTCTGCTTCGTCTTCGATCTCTCTCTCTCACTCACTCTCATTCACAAAGGTCAACTTCCTCATCTCTTCTCTCTGCCTCTCATTCCTTCTCATTGTTCGTCGCTTTAGATCTGTAATTTTCTCTCTCTTTTTTTCTTGAATTTTTTTTATGTGGAATGATTTGATTGCTGCATTGTTTGATTTCGTATCAATTTGAGGGTTTTATGTATATAGCAATCAAATTTGGGTATTTCCCATCTGAAAGATCGTTTCTTTACTAGCTCTTTTGATTGTCAAAGATAGTTTTTTTTTTTTTTTATTGTGAGAGAACTATGTAGATGTTATAGTTTTGTTTTGAATCATGCTTTGGTTTCTGTGCCACATTAGTAGTGTGTGATTTGGAATGTTAGCATTGTGTATTGTGTTTTGTTTTTGAATGTCTGTTTGTTTGTTGTGGCGATGAGGCATTGTTGTCATTGATTGTGGTGTATGTTGCAGGTAGAAGAAGATGGCAGAAACCGAGGACATTCAGCCGCTCGTGTGTGATAATGGAACCGGAATGGTCAAGGTATTGAATGATATTATGTTGTGATTGTTTGAGTGGTTGTTTTTGTACCCTTTATTGTCTTTGTTATGCATGTTGAATCTCAAGGACTGATTTTGATGTTAATGTTTAGGCCGGGTTTGCTGGAGATGATGCTCCACGAGCTGTTTTCCCTAGCATTGTAGGGCGCCCTCGTCACACTGGTGTCATGGTTGGCATGGGCCAGAAAGATGCTTATGTTGGTGACGAGGCTCAATCCAAAAGAGGTATCCTGACTTTGAAATACCCAATTGAGCATGGTATTGTGAGCAACTGGGATGACATGGAGAAGATTTGGCATCACACCTTCTACAATGAGCTTCGTGTTGCCCCAGAAGAGCACCCAGTTCTCCTAACTGAGGCCCCTCTGAATCCCAAGGCTAATCGTGAGAAGATGACCCAGATAATGTTCGAGACCTTTAACACTCCTGCCATGTATGTGGCCATTCAAGCTGTTCTGTCCCTGTATGCAAGTGGGCGTACTACTGGTGAGGATTCTGATTGTTGTTTCATGAATATAAGGGTGTCAATTTTACGTAGATTATCCATGGCCAAAAAGTGGCAGGATCAGTTCTATGTGTTTTTATGTCTTGACAAAAAGGCCGTGATGTCAATCATTATAGGTTTAGATGTCGGTATATCAGTCTATACTATAGGGTTCCTACCTGAGTCCCATATAGTTTCTTACCTGATTTGGATTTTAGTGAGATTGGTTTTTTAAATGTAGTTTGAACTTTTAGATTAATTGTTTGAGTACTTCAGGTATGGTACTTTCTGGATCTTTCAGAGATGTTACTATAGCTTAGGATTTGAAGCTCAGTCACGAAAAGTGTATTGAGTTGGATCATTGACATTGGCTTTTGCTACTGTTTTGAACTTTTAGACCATATTGTTGAGAACTTTACCTTTGCTACTGTCTTGAACTTTCAGACCACTTTGTTGAGAACTTTAGTTTTGCTACTGTTTGGAAATTCTATTGTTAGACATTATTATTAGAGTATGCTTTTGTTATTCAATTTTTGTTTCTTTTCAGCTTTATTTGATGTGTGTTTTCTTGGCTGTGAAGGTATTGTGCTTGACTCTGGTGATGGTGTCAGCCATACAGTCCCCATATATGAGGGTTATGCCCTCCCTCATGCCATCCTTCGTCTTGACCTTGCTGGTCGTGACCTCACTGATGGCTTGATGAAAATTCTTACTGAGCGTGGATATTCTTTCACTACCACTGCCGAGCGTGAAATTGTTAGGGACATGAAGGAAAAACTTGCTTACATTGCCCTTGATTATGAGCAGGAGCTGGAGACTTCCAAAACCAGCTCCTCAGTTGAGAAGAGCTATGAATTACCAGATGGGCAAGTCATTACCATTGGTGCAGAGCGTTTCAGATGCCCAGAAGTCCTTTTCCAACCCTCAATGATCGGAATGGAAGCAGCTGGCATTCACGAGACCACTTATAACTCGATCATGAAGTGTGACGTTGATATCAGGAAAGACCTTTACGGAAATATTGTACTTTCTGGTGGTTCAACTATGTTTCCAGGCATTGCTGATAGGATGAGCAAGGAGATTTCTGCTCTGGCCCCAAGCAGCATGAAGATCAAGGTGGTGGCACCACCTGAGAGGAAGTACAGTGTCTGGATTGGAGGCTCCATCTTGGCTTCACTCAGTACCTTCCAGCAGGTTTGTTTTCGTTTCCTCATTTTTCTATACAATGGTGTTCAACATTGATCTTCGGATATATATTAATTAGAGTTCTCTACTTGTTTCTTTGCAGATGTGGATTGCCAAAGCAGAGTATGATGAGTCTGGGCCATCCATAGTTCATAGGAAATGCTTCTAAATTCATGCAAATAGGACCATGGAAGAGTTAGTGCGTTTTTATTGTTTGTGTTTAACTTTGTTATCTCTATGTTAATTTCTTGTTGGGATGATACTTTCATGAGATTTTATAGTGGTAAATTCTTTCATTAAAAATTGATATCACTGCCATTCTGGTTTATATAAATCAGCCTGAATTGCTCAACTTTAAAGAAAACCTACTAGGTTCAGCAGAAACCAAATTCATCCCTACCCTGGTTGTAACTTGTCAAGTTGATGAAAATATCTCGTTCAGAAGCGATTAATATACAAAATTTTGGCTCAGAAACCCGATATGTAGGAGAATTGTATTTGGTGAAGATAATGTTTATGTTTATCATTGTATATGTATCCAAACTGTACATCAGAAACATGAAAACTGGGTTCATCACAAACAACATGAAGTCTGCCATTTAGCTACTCTATAATGGCTTGTAGCGAACTAGTTGATATCTCTCATGATTTATTCTTCAGAAGAAAGAAGGGATTCTTCCTTCTGATGCTCATTCTTGCAAAATGGGTGATCCCCCGTGTCGAGATTCATTTCAGGTTTCAATGAGATGATGTCTTGATCACCAATTTGCAGTTGTTTCTTCACCAACAAATGCCCATTCAAGTCAAACGACTTATCTTCCCGACTCTGATGATCATTGTAGTGTGAATTACTCCTCTCATACGTTTTAGGATAGAGATCCTTCAAGCTTGAATCTGTGAAGGAAGAATGGTGCTGGCTGAAGCTCCCAAACCCTTGTATACCACGAGTTAGATTGCGAGCTCTGGCTCTCTCTTCTTTGAGAAATACAGTGTCTCCAAGAAGCTTGAGCACTCTATCAGATAACTTCCTCACACTCAAGCCCCAGTCAAACCTGCATACCACACACACTTCATAGATGTTGAATGCCAAAGGTAAAAGTTACATAGTATATATCTTTGTTTAACTAAGATAGAGTTTTGTTTCGAAAATTCAAAGCAATTTGACAGCAATCACATGCATAAGATTCAAATAAAGTGATGTGAATCAAGATTACAGATGTGCTAACCCTTTCTCATCAATATGCTGAAACCTTCCTATCTGCTTGATAACATCGATATCATCCTCAAACTCCTCAGCAAGTCTCAATGGTCCATGGCTTAGAAGGTATTCCAATAGAATTAGAGCCTTGTAAGAGCCTCGCCAGTTCTTTCTGTCGAAGTTCAACAACCTGAACTCATAATAACATAGAAATTAAGAAAATTAAAGTGAGTATTACTCAACAAGTACTTGGCTACAAGATCAGATTACAGCATGCACATAGATATCATCAACCTCCTATGCAGAATCTCCACAATCCTACAGTAATCATCAACCTCGAAGGCAGCCCTGGATATTACCCCAATGGTACGTGTGTCTGGTGGCCATGAATTTTCATTTGTAGCTTCTTCTGTCATTCTGTGAATTTGTTATCCACAAAAGTTATCAGATGAACTGAAGAATTAATCGATATAGTCATATGTACAGAAAGCTTACATCTCTGCAGGTGTTACATCAGTCAGCGCTAGGCGCGCGGTTTTGATCTTCTCTTTCAAGAAGGAAGAGGCTTGCTTCTTCAGTTCATAGAACAAAGGACTGCTCATGTTTCTGTTGCTGTTTTGAACATTGACCATCATGAAAGGAATGTTTCTAGGCTGATAAGATTTTGCTATTGTTTTGGTTATGAACCTTGTCTACGTAAGAAATGTAACTACTCCATTACTAACAAACACCAACTACTCTCTAAAGGTGACTTTGCATTTGTAATGGTACGAATTAGGAAAATTAAGAATTCGTTAACTCTTTAAGACCATTAATACTTTTAATGAGGCTTTATGCCGGTATGCACACTCTATGTGCCGTGTCTACCCTAGCAGTTTCTTGCTGTCAAATATTCAGTGTTATCTGATTCACCTTGAAAGTCCTCGTTCTCTTTGGAATGATACATAAAATAGATATCTGGACACTTCTAGTTCAATTTTAACGGAAACATGAATGATGGTATCTATACTATGCATCTGTGCCGTGCTCCTTGGCTTGATTTGATTGAATTTGTGAAGTAACCCTAAACCTGACCTCAAATCCCAGCCCAGGATCCCCAACGAGGCAACTGTTTCACATGTTGCAACAGAGTTGGCCATGGATGATTGGATGGGGTGCCACAATTTGCAACTCCGCCGATGATGTAGACTAGGCCACTTATGACGTCCATGAAGAAAAACTCCACCTATGTCCATGAATCCATGATGAAGTTTAAGCTATATATGATAACTCAATGAGGATAGAATAGAAACCAAGTTTTCATGTTGGTCATAGGTGGAGATTTTCATGGCCAGCTCCTCATTGAAAGCCTCCCCATATTGTTAATAACCTGATTGACATCGAGTTGCTATTGTTCAAATTACAGTTGTTAACACAGAGTTGGATCAAGATTTCAGTATGGGAATGAATCCGGATTGTTTCATTTAGTCATTATATACAAAAGGCATAAGTCCTTGTGTTCAATATCGTTTTGGATTGAGTTTGCAGTCCCATTCTGTAGTGACATTGAAACACAGAAGGCATTTCTCTTGTGCTTTTAATCCCCTTTTGTTGTGTGCAGTAGCTAATCAAATCTAGAAGAAGGTGTCTTCATCTAACGTTGTTGTGCATGATGCTTATGCAGAAGATCAAGGAATTTCCTGGTTACACTACCAATATAAAGATCGGATCACAAGAATCACAAACACATAAACAAAAGCAAGACCATGAAAATCAGGAAATACATTGATCTTCTCATAACCCTGCACAACAACCTTCGATGGAGACATCTTCTTCAAGCTTTGATTAGATACTTCTTCTTCTAGCTCTGATTAGCTACTGCGCACACAACCAAAAGGGATTAAAAGCACAAGAAGAAAAGCCGTGTGTGTTTCAATATCAAGCTACAACATGCTGCAAACTCGATTTTGAACACATGGACTTATGCCTTCTATGTATAATGACTTAAGTAATCAATCCGGAAAAGTTACGAAGAAAATATACAAACCATAATCCTCATCAGTTCTCAAGCTCTAAAGCATCCTCCGTTCTTCACCCAACAAAAAAAAAAGTGAAATCATCAGAGAAGAGTTTCGAATCAACACAATACTGTTTATAAATAAGAGATCGTCTTACACGGAAAGTAAAAAAAAACAAAGACAAAGCACGGATAAAACATAGAAAAACCAAACTCATACCTCATAGATTCACCAAACCGTTGATTAGATTTTTCCATAGCATTAGCAGTCATCACTTTTAGGCCATAGGAGGTGGAAGAGACCGTGGAGGAGTTGGAGCGGCCTGCGGAGGCGGTGGCGGCACATTCCAGGGAGCAGGTCTGAACTGCTGCATTGGCGGTGGAGGCATATTCGGAGCAACATGACTGAACTGCTGCATTGGCAGTGGATGCATCATTGGTTGTTGAGGCTGTTGACCTTGCCAAGTTGGCTGTACAGCAACCTGCATTGGCGGGAAACCCATTCCTTGCGGCGGGAAAGCCACACCAACACCACCGTTTGCAAAGGAACGTGGAGGAACTGGAGCAGCCATGCCACCGTTGGCCTGAGAACCATTGGGAACTGTTGGAGGCGCACTAGCAAACATTGTGTGAGGTCGGCGCCTCTTTGAGGTTTGATTGGTAGCAGCCAAGACTCTCTCTGCCGGAGTACCATGGCGCTCTTTAGTGTCTTTCTTATAAGCATACGACACTGTTATCTGACGATTGCATAGATACTGGCCAGACATAGCCTCAATAGCTGCATCAGATGCCTCAAACGAATCAAAGCTAACGAAGCCGAAACCGCGGGAGTTTCCAGTTTCAGGGTCTCTCATTATCTTAGGGCTTGTAACTATGACTCCAAAAGCACTGAACGTATCGTAGAGAAGTTTCTCATCCACATCACGATCAAGGTTTCCGACGAAGAGGTTTGCGCCTACATCCAAGCTCCTTTTATCTTGGGAGTTCTTGTTTACACGAATTGGCTTTCCGAAAAGCTTGATCATATTAAGCGCCTTGATTGTGTATTCAGCATCCTCTTCGCTTCGGAATTCCACGAATCCATACCCTTGAAGCAGGTTGGTCACTCTATCTTTGGGAAGATACACATTCACAACAGGGCCAGCTTGAACAAACAGTTCCCACAGCAATTTTTCATCAACCCGAGGGTCGAGATTGCCGACGTGAACGGTGGCGTCTAGGTTTCTCTCGACGGAGTGTTGGCCGAGCAAGTTGGCTCCGACTCCGGGAGCAATTCTAGTCGTCATTGTCTGTGAAAGACTGAGGTTGAGAACCGGAGAGGGGAGAGGGGTTGGAGACAAACGATTTATGTTTTTCTTTCATCTCTGGGAGGGCATATGTGTATATATAATGTAATAAAGATATTATTCTACAAGGAAAACAATGTAGGAGAACAATTTTAATCAAATAAGAGTTCGAATTTCTAAACGTGTAAGGATATATATCTAGTCCTCATCAGTTGCAAAGAAATCAGAATAAGAGCCAACGGTATTTAGGATGAGTATGTTTTAGTGAATGCATTTTGTGATGTCCGAAAGGTAAGACTTTTAGATGGGAGCTCACTAAATGTACCAGTAGAGGAAGAAAACAGTAGCCCCAAATTGATTTTACATTACTAGAATCTCATTGTTAGATAATGGCGTCCCGAAACGAAGTATAAACCCTCTATAGTTGATCTCTGCGAATGCCTCCGGAGCAAAAGAACCAGAGGCCCTGAGGTTGTATTAAAGGAGATATCTGATTTCTACTGCTGATGTCTAGAAGAAGCCTGGAGGATGGCAATGCTTCTGAAAATGTTTAACTACTGAGCAATCAGCTAGAAATTCTCCACATACCGCTTCTATATCCAACAGACATCAGCACAAGCTCCCAAAGCATATTTGGAATGCTTAATGGGTTCACCTTTGAACCAGGAATTTCAGACCAGTTCACAGATATCTCACCCATCGGAATTCCAAACCGTTTGCAAAGGAAAACCAACTCGACATCAAAGCACCACCTGCAGGCAATTGAAGTCTCATCAGGCCCAATAAAAGAATCTACTATCTCAGCAATACACAAAAGAACTTAATATACGAGTCATGAGACCAAACACAGAAAAACTGTTGCAAATGAAAATTTGGAAGTGTAGTTGCATCTAAGAGATGAGGTTCAAGCATTCAGCTATCTCAAGTGTAGTCACCTCTTCAAACGGATGTTAGTGAAAAGCTTCCTTGCAGCAGACCTAGTGAACATCTTAAAACCACACTGCAATGCATGAAGGATTCTATGTCAGCGTTATAACTTAAGTAGATTTAGCAAGTTGAAAAGAGGAAAAGGTAGTGACCATGAGCAGTTTTCAAGCAGGAAGAAGTTATGCAAGGAAAAAACTAAGCAAATACCTGGGTATCACGAATTCCGGGACCAGCAGCCAAAAGTACCACAAGATGGAAACCTTTCATTAAGAAATTGCGGTACCACTTCCTCTGAAAACATGAAATCAATTACGTCAACTAAAATACTTGTAAAGATAACAAGAAAGCAAATATAGCGAGAACAGATTAGCAAAACTAACTGAAGCCAAGGCCTTCTCCTCGAGATGAGCTCGGGACCCAAATGCAGCAATTGGGATATCAGATATTCTAAAATTTGAATTAGTAGCAGATGAGTCCTCATGCTTTAACTCTGCATGGATCTGGAATACAAAGAAGAAGCTTCATTAGTATTTCCACAAGATTTGTAAATGGTATGAAAATCTTGGAGGGCATTTCATTTTATCACAATTGAGACAGACCTGTTTTTCAAGTTTTTCTACATCATTAACCTTTGTTGCTCCATCTGCATCCAGCATTAGAAGTAGCTCACCCCTAGAATGAAGCATTCCCTGTTTTACAATGCTTTCACAGAAGTAAAAAGCTTCAATTAACTATTGTCATCCCACAAGGGAGAAAGATGACAGTTTGACGACGTGAGTACACATTTACTAGGGACTGGTTTAGATTAGACTCACTTTTCTGATAGCTTCTCCCTTTCCATGATTTCTTCCAAGAGGGATAACCCTCACATTGTCTACAGTGTATTTCTTTACAAATTCAAATGCTACTCTTTTTGTCCCATCAACACTTCCGTCATCAACGATAAGCACCTGTCCAAAATGAATATTTCTATAAGCAAAGGAAAGAAGCTCCAGGACAAAATAGGCCAAACTAGCTCATGAAGTTTTTCCCGTTAGTAAATATGACATCTAAATATCTAGGTATTCGATGGGGGTAAACTATAAAGCAATTGCTGGGAATATTCTCGTTCATCATATCCTTTTCTCTACGAGCTAGGGTGCTAGATAAATGTAAACCTTGCTCCAACATTCATTTAGGAAAAATAAAGAACTGAACATGAAAAGCATTATAAACCACATCACTCAAAGAAAATTCTGGAGATCTAGAAATGAGAGATACAAAGAAGTACCTCATAAGAAAACGACTTATCCTTGGCTGCACGTTGTTGGAGATAACTACAAAGTAAAGAAAGCAATATGATTATGAAAGCTCTAGCAAGCACTGATCAACACTGAACAACAAATGAAATGGTGAATGGTGCAATTATGAACTATCTGCGATAGAAATGCACAAGCCAACTGAAACTCTACCGCGGTAATGAAAACATAAGCAAATCAAGCATAAGAGTAGTCATATCAAGCTTCTCATATCCTTCGTAGCAACTCTAACGTCTACAACGAAACTACTCAAGCATAAAGCGAAGTTCGACGGTCTCACTAAACATATTATCACAACAACTGAAATGCAATCAGGTGTATGCTTCAACTTACTTCATCGTTTCCTCAAGCGCCACAGGAAGCCTAAGCTCTTCATTGAATGCAGGGATTATCAAAGACAGATACTTCTCCGCCGGATCGTAAATCGAAGGACATTCAACCTAAACACAAATTGCTTCCCTCAGTAACACATCAAACCAACATTTCAAAGCAAAATTCACATGATTCTAAATCCAATTACTGATCAACGCCTAAAAACCTAATTCCAGCAAAGAAATTACAATCTTGAACAGTAAATTACACAAATTACAGTGGATTTACAGTACCTGTTTCAACGACTTGGGGTCTTGGAACATCGCCGGAGCTTCGACGTGCCTGAAAGACATGGAGCTGTATCAGAGAAGAATCTGAAAGAGAAGAGAAGGAATTGCGGTGAGGTTTGAGAGTGAAGAGAGAAGAATCAAAGAGAGGTACGCGTTGTTGTGGCGGCGTCTATGAGCTTCGAAGAAGACGACGGAGATGAAACCAAGGGCTACGATGAGAATGAAGGCTAGGAGGAGCTCCACCATCGTCCGTACGATCATGATCTCCATTATCTCTGGGAGAGACGATGGTTTGCTTTGCTCCTTCTTCTTCCTGAGATTCACAACAGAAGAACCGAGGAGTCGTGCACCAGCAGAGTTTGGGTCAATACATTACAGTAGTTACAGAAATAGATACAGGCAGAGTTAAATATAATTTACAGGTTAGACTAGTCAACAAGCCCGTCTAGCTCAGTTGGTAGAGCGCAAGGCTCTTAACCTTGTGGTCGAGGGTTCGAGCCCCTCGGTGGGCGCTTACTTTTTTATTCGTTTAGTGATGTCACTCTGACAGCAGTTCTTTAAGTAAACATTTCCAATTTTTTTACTAAGGTTTCGTTAGTTTTCCAGAATGTAATTGTAAAACCAATGAGGTGGAAGTGAAGGTTAAGATCCACAAGCATCCCGGCCTGTTTGAGGTGAAAAAGGTCTAGATTTCCGGGGTTTTACATGAAATGAGATCTCATACCTCCACTTAATCATTGTCCTCAATTTCCTTACGGACAAACAACTCATCATTAGCTGGTATGGCGGTGGTGGTGGTTGTGGAGGTGTTTTGGTTGTGGGGTTTATTTCTTCCTCAATCGTACCCAAAACCAAACGATATAAAGAAACCCAAAACTCATCTACGTAGTAGCGTCAGCTACTACGCTTGAAAGGAGTCAACATTACTACGCTTGAAAGGAGTTAACGCACGTTGATTATTAAGAATTTATGATTTTGTTAGTGTCACTAATAGGTTTCAAGCTTCAGGCTGAAAAGATCCACATTCTTCTGTTCCTTGCAGTAGTAGAAAACAAAAACTCATAGCTGAAACAATGTTCTTACAGTTTTGAGAATCCCACTTGGATACCCTCAGTTTACTCACCTGGTTTGGATGTTAGTAGTATAATGAAGAGGCTGGTATAGTGAATTCCATGTTCAATGTGTAACACATATAAGCTACAAATCTGATCTGGAAGTTGGCAGAAGCCCAAATTTAGTGGTGTCCCATTTATTTCAGCACTGGACCATAAGTACTACCACCTACAAGTGGAGCTCTATCTTAGTTAGCATAATAACAGGACTTGCTTAATGAACTCCTTTCTTCTAGCTTGAGCATCACATTCGATATTTGTATAGTTGTTATAACTTGTACCTCAGATTTAGGTCTACCAATATATATGAGAAAATCCAATTTGCGAACCTTTGCTTAACAGATGTTAAATCACAGCAGACAGCACCTACCAAGAATTTAGAACTTGGTACTCTTTCTTCTGTAGATGATTGATTGCATGTGACACCATAATATCTTATGGTGGAACCGCCATGTTCTATACTCACTATGATTCTCACAAACATGTATTTGGGTACTTATTACTCCACTCATGTACATGTATTCGTATTTCGTAGAGAACTTCTATCATACACTGGATCCGCTAATCGTGAATGTGATATTCCGGAGTATTGTAGAATTTCTGGTATTTGTATACATAACATGAAGCAGTCTGCTAGCTAATTCAATACTGAAATACTCAATACTCAAGTTGCAGACAGACAGAGATGTCCATGATTCTTTTGGAAGGAAAAGGTAGTTGGTGATGGGGCTTCATCTCTGGCCATGGCTATGATTAAAGCCACAAGAAATGAAAGCCAATTCCAGAGATTAGAAATAAAGACATGGTTTTCTTTCTCCTTCATCACTTTCTTGGACGAGAAAGCTTTTGGAAGAAAATTGGCCCTTCACCTTTCATCACTACTCTAATAATGCCCCATTCTCTCTGCTTTTTCGTTCATGCCAAACAGACCTTTCACTAACCATGTATGCATCCTCATAACTTGTTAAATTCACATCCCTAGTTACATACCATGGTTTTGATTTTTTGCAGAAACCTTTTAAGCCTTCAGGCAACTTCTGCCATTATAATACGTCATATGGTAATAAACTACTAGACCATTTGTCTAAACCAAAGGGCAGGTTGTGGCTTTGTGGCTTCAATGTGTGATTCACGGGGTTTAAATCTGGCACAATTTACTAAATAACAGTGTCAGAAATAACGATGTACATAATATAGGTAAGGTACTGATGTTCATGCAGATTCTTCCCTATTCTGGACTTACAAACTTATAGTACACAAATAGCACAACATATACTATTATACTATCATTTTTACTGCAGAAGTTCTTTCCTATAGTAAATTAAAAGGCTTTTTTTAATCTCAAGTTCCAGTCTTTGACTCTGAACATACACAGATTTGAATTATGAAAACTGATGAACAGTGTTGCAAAAACTACGGCAAAGTTTGTCAGGCACTTACAGAATTGTGCAGGAGCAGCATGTGCCATTCTGCAGCAATGAGCAGGGAGATGAACATAGCCATATAGGGGACGCTCAATTCCATTGCTGATAGAATTCCCAAATTATTCATACTAATTAAAAGTACAATTTCTTAGTTTCCAAGAGATACAAATTAAACCAAGATCTTCAACAAATAAACCAATTCCCCCATCATAATAACAAAACAAAAAAGAGTCAAAAAAACCCAATTAGAAAAGAAGAAAATAAAAAAGGCCTAGTAGAAGATGATTGATTGAACAAGGTGATCAAAGATTAAAACTTGTTTCTAGTGAGCCATGGCTGTAGGAGGTTGTTGAAAGTTAATGCTTCTCTGGTTAGGCATGGCAAGCATAGCAGTGTGATCCAAGAAATCTTGAAGAGCCACCACAGACTGTAGAATTGTTCTGAGATCATCAGCATTTGAAAAACCCAAGTTCCCAATTTGCCTAACTGCATACACATAAAAAGTAATGCACCCTTTCCTGAACTTGAACCTTGCCATCTCACACCCACTGAGCCCTCTGATCAGCTTCTTGTTCACTTCCCCGAGTGGAATTTCCGGCGGCCAAACGCGGTCCACTGCAGCCTTCATGGCCTCATTGTCGAAAACAAAGAGTACTACTTTGGACTTCTTGGTGCCTAGGCCTAGTGTAAGGGTATGCCAAGCATGGTGTGCTAGAATGGTGAAGTTTGTGGGCAAGAAAGCTGTGGTGGATGGAAAGGGTAGCTTCTTGTTGTTGCTGATATCGTTTTCTTTGATGTTTGGTGTGACTGAGAGGAGCTGTAGGAGCTCAAAGGGCCTTGCACGTCGGATTGTGAAGGACTTTACGATGAACTGGCCTCCAAATCGGAGACCCTTTACATCGGAGCTTGGCTTGAAGGAGAAATCTGATGCTGGTTTAGTGGTGGTTTGATCATCTTTGGGGTTTTGGTGTTTGAGTTTCTGCTTCTTGTTCTTGTTCTTCTTCTCTTCTTTTTCTCCCATGGTGTGTGGGATTGATTGGTTTTGGTGGTTGCTTTGGTGGGTTTTGATTTTGTGTGATAACAAAACCAATGTAGAGCTTTTGATGGTATATTGTATTGGGAGTTCTGCTTTATTTTTGTAATGATGGATTATAGTAGGAAAGGTGGGTTAACCATAACAACATAAATTTGATCATCCTCTGTTGAAGAAGATTCCAGCTTAAGTTTATAGCAAAATATTCCAACTACATTTTCTCTTAAATATAATAAAAAGTTTCGTCATTTCATTCACTCGTAATGTGTAAATAAAATTTCTCTTATTTAGTCAAATTCGAGCAATGAAATATATATTGCTTAGTTGTGTAAGAGAATAATCAGTGAAGCAGCTGATGATGTTGCCCTTTCAGCTTTATCCTTACCTGTATTTTTCTATATATGTATGAACAGTATGATGATACCAATTGGAGAATGTATGTATCCTCTAACTATATGATGTATCATTTATTTTGAGAACAATTTGTTACAGATCATGGAAAGGCATTGTGTTGGTCCATCAAGATAGGATTTGGCTCACCACCATGAATGGCAAGGATTTTGGTGAGACACAAAACAGATCTATATATACAAGCTATCTTAGAAGGCTGAGGGAAGTAAATCTGTTTCACTTTTATCAGAATATTCAGAAACATCAGCATGTGCAACTAGGAAGATTTGGATTTTGGGTTTACAAATGATAATTAAACTCAGTTTGGTACATAAGCTCAATGTAAGAGGTATTGGGACCACATTTTGGAGAGCCCTCCAAACATAATTGCACCCATTTGGTCAAGTTCATTCAACAAAAAGCCTAACTCCATGGACTAATTTTACTAATTATGAATGTTAACCAACTATGGTGCTTCAAAAGATTGAACAGTGAGGGTAGGAACCAAAATCATGTTAAGCTCACACCTCTCTTATAGATACAAGACCTCATATGAACCTTGCCAATTCATATGAGGTTTCGAGTTCAAAACCTCATATGAATTGGCTTCTTATGTGTTTATAGACGCGATGATTATCTAACATGGCATCAAATCCTCGTCGGCAGGAAGCAAAAAACACTGCATTTTGGGTAAAATAACTAATTAGCAATATGCCAATAGGGCTCTAGGCCGCTGGCCCTCTAATGTTATATGAAATTGGTACAGGAGAGGAAAGATCTAAGTTTGATGGAGACTACTTAACAGACAGAAGCGTATACCAGTTCAATTTCTCCTATGAGCTTTTAAGATAAGAGACCGATTAACATGCTCTATAAAACTAATGTTTGATGTGGAGATAAGGTATGGTTGCATCATGCCCTCATATAAAAAAAAAAACTCTTGTGACAACCCAAAAGTCTTCTTCCACACTCAAAGTGGTTTCCTTCTAAAGCCACCCTCTGTGTTTAATCAATTCATGGGAAACATATGGTAGAGGTCCTTAGAGGCCCAACTAAAAGCAATAACTACTGGAAGAGGGGCAAAGAGGGGGCCTATCAAAATTAAATTTGAGAGGCTTCTGACTTAGAAGATATATAAAGAGCAAGCAATGCAAGTATATCATGTGTATAAAGTACAACAAAAATGAAATGAATGGGAGTCTATCTGTCAATGTTTTGCATCAAATCAAGTAGAGAAGACTCAGAAGACATATAACTGATATAAGTATATAACATATATCAACAGGAAACAGAATTCTAGCAATTTTCTCTTAGCTTTCTTTGTTCTCTTTCTTTTCACAAAAAGATTGTATGGGATGAGAAGGAGAAGTAAGAAGGAAGAACCTGTGATAAAGTAGAAAGGAAAAGGATTCTAGCAGATTATCTTTACCATCATATTGATAGAAAGGAAAAGAAAGACTATACTGTACATTCTCTTATGGTATAAGAATATGTTGTTGGATACTTGGATTTCCAAATTCCAGGAAATTCGATCCGATAACAAGTACCAGGTAACTGCAAGTCTGCAACATGAATAACCTTGATCAATTTGTAACAGAAGAATCAATTCTGTTTGCTAGAGACTTGGCTAAAAAGCAATTTATAATTTTAGGCATATACAGTAGACACCTTCAATGAATTAATCACCTAACATTTTGTGCATAATTGAATTGCAGTATGCAGGTTCTGATTATTCTCATCAGAGACCTTAGGCTAATATATGGCATCTCATTTGTCTACTTCATCTTCCACAAACTTTCTTTTTAGTTATTGTCAACTAAACGATTGATTCTTCAGCTTTAATTGATGATAATAGCCACAGAGCTTTTGATTGGTTCAATGATTCAAAGTCATCCATAATCTAAATTCTCCCGCCTTGAACCCTACTGACAGTAAACAATATTTGTATCTGAATCTGATATGTTAAACTTGTATAAAGCATCAGATCATCAGAGGTGTTCATGTTCTACTTCCATGGTCAATCTGCATTATGTTCCTAATACTACTTGAGATAATAATCTATGGAATTAGACTCGTAAATTCGGTGGTGTCAATAATTTTGATGTTTTTACCAAATTTTAGTTGCAAAATGATAAAATTAAGAAAGTGCTTTCATTAATCATTCCTTGTCAAGTCGTTTTGTACAGTGAGTTAAAGTTATAGCATTGGCAGCATGTTCAGTTCAACAGCGTACTCCCCAAAAATTTTGATGAAAAAAAAAATACAGTAGTTACTACGATTTCAAAACCAGTGGATCTGCTTATTGCTCTTCCTCTTGGCTTCTTCAAGCTTTGTATGCACATGCCCCGCGGCTGGGGTTCGCGGTGGTGATTAGCCCGCTTCCAGAGAAATCGCAGTTGAAGTTGTTACGGCCATTGGCCTGATAGTAAGAATTCATGAGGAAAGATGCCTTACTAGCAAGATCACCGGAGGAGCAAGCTCCACCTGCTTGAATGGGCTTGCAGTCCACTCCCTTGCTACACACGTAATCAATGTTTGCCTGCAAAGCCTTAGGACTTGCCCCTGGTTTCGCTACACACCACTTCTTGCCCCCAGCAACTGGTACAGCTGGTCTTGTTGCTGCCTTTCCTGGTTTGCCTAGGTGTTTTCCTGGCTTTCCTGGTTTGCCTGGGGGAATACGTGGGCGAGCTGGTTTGGTTAGTACTGGTCCAGCTGGTTTGCCAGGCAATGCACCTCCCTGAACAAAAGACAACAATATAGACACAAGTAAACAAATAATTATTTGGACCACAATTCGTTATACATATCAAAGCCCATTCCAGCTCACGGCCCAAATTTCACTTTCCTTGCCTAATTCAATTGAAAATGTTAACCAACTCTAATTTGTAATTTTGTATGTGGAGAAAGAAACTACTAATGTTTTTTTTTATTTTTTGATTGAGATTACACGGTTTCCTTAAATCTTTCTAGGTTTATAGACCAAGGTTACCATGTCAGTAGAAAAACTACTAATACTTACACTACCTAACTTTTTATGTCCCTGGTCACTTCGGAATCCACAGATGTTAGTGAAATTACTTGCATTTTACCCATGTCAGATAAATATATCGATGTGATTATGCCGAATTGTTTTCAAAACGAACGAAGATTTGCTCTCATAAACTCTGAACCTCTAAATATACCTCGAACCTCTGAACCTCTAAACCCCAAACTAGAAAACTTTGTAAAAAATCCCAACCAAGGACCAAGTTTTTCATCTGATACCGTATATTTTGGTGTCGGCATTCTCTTTAGTCGGGTCTGGAAGAATCTAATATGATTAAATTGAAAGTGTCACCTGCTCACCCATGTGTTCATAATTTTTAACTTTTCTAAAAGCACGAGATTTAGCAAATCTAACGTGAAGACAGACCAAGTTCACATGATGTGTTCTAAGAAACAGAGCTGGGTAAAAAGGTAAAAATAAACTAAGAACTAACCTGTTGGTTGCGCATAACACCGGCATTGTAAACCGGAGTAAAGTCAGGCCTGAACAGCCCCCAGTTCTTCTCGGCCATCGGCCCCGGCTTCTGGTTCTCATTGAACAACGCAAAGATGTAAGTTTCGAACTTCCTGTTGGGCATCAGAGGAGTTCCCTTGCCGGAGTTCACGTGCTTGATCAAGTTCGAGTTGTAGTCCACGGCGTTCTGAACCGAGCACACCGGGAACTCACAAGCCGAAGGCCAGCCGGTCTCGGCCGCAACGAACTGGACGTCGGTGAATCCGAGAGCCTTGCAAGCGGAGAACACGGCGTCCATCAAGTTGTCGAACATGTTGGTGTACATTTTCTTGGTGAACTGGTCGAAAATGCCCTTGTTGGGTCTGAACAAAGCGAAGTTCTCCTTCTGAGGTGACCACCCGAAGTAAGGATAGGGGTTGAAAATGAACGGGGACTTTGTCTCCCGACAGAACTTGAGCTGGTCAAGTAATATCGGGATCACTTCGGGTCTAAACCGGCCAGCGCTGGCCGGTTCAGACGAGAGCATTATCCCCAACGAGTGTGGGGTAGAGACTTTAACGTCCTTAATACCCGCTTGGATCAAAGCCGCGTAGAGCATCTTCATTGCCGGAACGAGTCCGTTTTTCTGAGCTGCGTCTCCCCAGTGAAGGATTTCATTCCCCATGAGAATGTACTTGAACTTAGTTGCAGGATAGAAAGGTTGGATGTGCTGTGCGACGTAACGCTTGGCGCCATCGAGTGTGGTGAGGCCGGGGATCTCGCCGTTGGGGATGGTGATGGTTAGGGAGATGCCGGTGTTGGCGAAGGCCCTGATGATGTCGGGGTTAACGTCGAAGATCTTAACGGCGTCGATGATGGTTTGGGTTTTGATGAAGTTGGCGACCTGTGCAGGAGGAGGGAGGTTGTCGGCGAGGGTGCCGTAGTTGACGCCGATGGAGTAGGCGGTGGTGGCGAGCTGGAAGAAGAGAAGGGAGAGGACGAGCTTGGTGGCCGCTGCCATTGTTTCTTTATTCCACTCCTTGTTGTGGGGATCAGAATGCGACTCTTGTGGTTTATATAGTGAGAACAAGGGTCAGATATAATTGTGGTTTGTTTCTAATTACAGATAATTTCTGTTTCTTTTTACCCCTATCAGAAACTCTCATCGTTTTATTGAGAAATTTTCAAAAATACCATCTTTTGGTCTCTGAATTGATTAATAACCAAGTTTTTTTAAAAAGTTGAAGAATGAACTTATAGCTTAGTAAAAAGTCATAACTATCCTAAATAGATTATTGTTATGAAGTGATACAACACTAAACACTTAGTTGGAGCAATATTGCTATGATTAAGACACCAAGATATATCAAGGGGAAATTACTATTGTTTCATCCATTCAAGTATTCAACAATAATAGGAAGCATTACATAATGATTACAATCCAATATTCACAACACATAGAACACTAACAGAAACAAATGGAGGAAGTGATCGAGAAATTCACCAAGTTGATGAATTCGGAGACTAAAATGATCTGATATTTGATCACACTGAGAAATCCTCCTTCTTGTGATCTTCATGTAAATCTAATCAATATGGTTTTTTTGTTTTAACTGGGTTGGGGTTATTCGAACAGCTTGTTCCATTCAATTCCAGGATGTATAAGAGATTAACTAAGAATGATTTTATATAAAAAAAAATTAAAAAAACTGAGAATTTATATATCAGTGTGAACTTATTGGTTGAAATTGGAAATTTTCTTGGAGAAGTTGAAATTTGATTTACAGTTGAGTTTGAAATTGTCATTGCATCACTTTTCTTTTGCAAGAGATGAAGAGTATGTAGCTGAAGATTTTCTTTTAGCCGGTAGAAAGATGTGGGAGTCAAAGAAAAGCATGTTCACATGGATGAGCGGAGGCATCTTGTTAATCTCGGTTGGAGTTTTTTTTGGATCAATTAACAACTCAACATATTATGAAAACCTTTCATAAAAATAACAAAATAATCTATTTGGGCAGTTATGACTTTTTATTTCACTATAAGGTCATTTTTCAACTTTTTAAAAAAAACTTGGTTATAAATCAATTTAGAGCCTCAAATCTGGTTATTTTTCAAAATTTCTCCGTTTATTAGGCTCTATTTCAGGTTGTGGGAGCTGTCAGTAGATCAAAATGGGTAGATTTTTCAGATAGAATAGTTGGCATCAAATTAAATTAATTAATCTTGGTAAGTTTTTGGCAAGGAGTTAACGTAATATTTAGGCAACATGGGTGAATTATAAATGCCAACTCTTGGGATTCGCTTGGGGACAAAACTAGCCGTTTGCCTTCATAATATTCAAGAGGGAGAGATTCCCGGTCAGAACAGTTTAGGGATCCCAAAAGTTTAATCCTAATCTGATATTTGATGCACATAAGATGGAAGGTCTCATTATTATTGTTTCCTAAATGATGAACTGAAATCATTGAAGAATCATAAAGTCGACCGGCCAAGAAAAGATTATAACAATAATCATAATGTTAATTGAAGATAATTAAGATTGATTGAATCATGGGAACTAAAGCTCGACAAAATGATATGTAAAGAAAACGTTTTTGAGACTGTACGTGTCAAATTAGATTTGTGTAATGATATAAACAAACGACATTGTTTTAACGAAGTATGTTAAATGAAACGTAAAAATGGTTGTATCATAGTAAATAGTAATTAGTAAGTTGGAACTTGGACGTGGAGTTACAAACACTCTAGCTTGATCAAAAACATTTTCATTTGTCGGATTAGCCACTAAGTAAACTGAAAGCAACATTCTTGTTAGTATCTAAAGACCCACGTGTCTACGAGGCATTTGGAGGACGTCCCTCCAGTCAAAAACAAGGGTCGCACTTTGGATCTTCTATGTGATCGCTTTGGCATCAGATTCTGCAAAGTGAGCAATGCTTCCTTCTTATCTTTATATTATTGCTTCTAAGACGTGTGAATATGACCACATTTTTTTGACCTCAAATTGGTCCCAGAAGCAAGCCACCGTCTGTTTGCTTGGGTTGGCTGTCAAACATGATGATGATATATCACTCTTTCTAAAAGCTTGTGCTGCTGGGCCTTAGATTGCCGACATTGCTCCTTTTGCCTGGAAATCGCTAAAGTGCTGTGTATGAGTGTCTTACGCGGTTTCAATTAGAAGAAAGCCGAGTGCTTGGGACAAGTCACACGATTTGGCTAGCTAGACAAACGGAAGCAAGGTTTAACTGTATGTATATGTTTCTACGTATAGAGTACGCTATTTTTTTTTTTTTTTTTTAAAGAGGGTAATCAGCCCCCTATTTTATTAAAAATTATAAAGATAGTACAAACAAGGAGGGGGACAAAAACTTGACCTCCTATATCATGCAATTCTCTAACTAGAGATGATAAACAAATATTCAATCTTGCATACATACAGTCCCACAAATATGAACCATGCAAATCATCAGTCAACATCTTCATGTCATTGCCCATATATACTACCGTTGCTTCTTTGAAGACAGAGGAAACCTTTAGCCAATACCCATCTTTTAAGAATTAAGAGCTGGAATGAAACTAACAGACATAACTTATCCTCTCCTGCTTCTTCTCAATAGTTGCTGCTGTGTTCTACAGTTCTACCTTATCTTGGTCTCTTCATGATAATCCTCTTAGTCAGTTTTTTTTTTTTTTTTTTTTTTTTACAAACATATATGATGCTATGTATTTCATGTCATACCATTCAACTTATTCAATGTAATTGTTCTTTCTTTCACATCCCCAAATTGACTACAATTTGTGATCTGTTGCTTTCTGTTATGACAGGTTCAAGAACTTGAAGAAAAGTTGGCAATGAAAGAGAACAACAAAGGGTTTCAATTGCTTCAACAAAAGGTTCTTACTGCAAATTTCTTTGTGCATATACAAAGAGATGGCAGATGTCCTTAATTATTTTCACTGTATTTTCAGGTGAAAGAGCTTGAAGAAAAGTTGAGATGGCACGAACGAGAACGTGCATCATTAGCATTTTCTACCGAGAACTCAGAAGTGCACCCCCATTCAAACAACATCCTCTTAGTTAGTTAACTGTACAATAACTATAGATAGGCTTAATTAATGATCTTGTATTTGAATTTTGTAATTCCCTCTTATTTCTGTTATCAAGAGATAGACTCTAATCTCATGTAAATTCTATCTCTATGATTAGTTGATGTATAGCGTCTATAAAAGACTATGAATGAACACAACATGGGTGTGCTTCCCTTTACACTCATAATCAAAGTCTATTATGGTATCAAAGTCTTTACACTCATACTCCGGATTGATTTCATCAGTTTGCTTGCCAGCATCGTCCTTCTTAAAGCAAGGAGGACACTCGGAGGAACCATCAACATACTTCATAAGTTTCCTGCTTTTAAGAGCAGGCAGAATCTGGGCAAGCCAGAGCGGGCAGATGGTGCGGTCAAGTTTTATAGTAAGGAAATTAGTAACAGTGGAGTTGGGATTGGTGGTGGAGGAAGAGGAGGAAGAGGTCATTTGACTAGGATCGGAAAAAAAATGGAAGAATTCTAGAGTCGTTAGACTATAAGGGCTGTGATACCATAATAGACTTTGATTATGAGTGTAAAGGGAAGCACACCCATGCTGTGTTCATTCATAGTCTTTTATAGACGCTATACATCAACTGATCATAGAGATAGACTTTACATGAGATTAGGGTCTATCTCTTGATAACAGAAAGAAGAGGGAATTACAAAATTCAAATACAAGATCATTAAGCCTATCTATAGTTATCGTACAGTTAACTGACTAAGAGGGATTATCATGAAGAGACCAAGATAAGGTAGAACTGTAGAACACAGCAGCAACTATTGAGAAGAAGCAGGAGAGGATAAGTTATGTCTGTTAGAAACTAGTAGCATTGGCTGATAATTGTGAGATACCAAACATAGAGTAAACGGAAACAACTGCATGGTTTTCGTAGGATGAAAAGATTGCTTAACCGATTCCTTAAACAATTCCAGAAGACAACGTTGGGCATCTAAAGCATCAAAAACCTTACAAAGCATTATTGGCAATACCAAGTCAGCAGCCATTATTAAATAAATAAACAAAAGAGCATGTGAAATATGGAAACGGGACTCGGGAGGACACCCCTACTCGGAACTCGTAAGCAGTTACACTATATTGATACTATATATCGAGTATGAGATTCTAGTTTTGAATTTAGCACGAAGAAACTTGGTTTGCGTCAAAAATATAGAGGAAAGAAATTTGCACTACCCTTCATACTACGTATTGTCAAAAGTATAAGGAAGTGAAAGTCTAGAGTCTAATGTTACAACAACAATTAAATATATGTCTATATCATTGAAAACAACTTCAAACTACATATTGTCATTAGATATGTAGTTTAATGCTACAACAGACAACATAAAGTCTCCAATTCTTCAATTTTGAGAAACTCAGACTACACTTTCTTTAAGATGCATTTTTGTTTAAGTGCATAATAGTCCGTTACCATATCTGTCGTCTAATTAAGTTGTTTAGAGACGGCAACCACTTATAGCACTACAACTCTCTAAGCTATCGGACGACAGACATGGACCGTCGTCTAAAGCGTGTTGTTGTGACGTAGTGGGTTTTAAAGTGTCCACTATCCACCGTTAATATCTTGCACCGTGGACCCGTGATGTGTTATTTGGGGACTCCTCACTGCTTCATTCCATACTTCGGAGGTGGCTATAGCTTGTCTCACCAGTCTTCAGCAATCTAAGCTAGGCCTTTTTCACCGTCTTTTTTTTTTGTTTTGTTTTAGGGATCCTTGTCACACAATGGGAATGCATCTGGCTACGTACCTGCACCTGTTTGCAACCCTAGCTATAAGGCATAATACGTAGCTTCACATTCTCTCCCGCCACACAGTTCTGCGTGCGCCGGTTTGCTTTGAGGCTTAACGGGTGGAGTGGTTATGTCAAACGGAAGGGATAGCTACTTCGTGTTTGCCAAGTCGAGCCGGCTGATCAGTGGAAGCACACACAATATATAATTTCAAGTTTTAACTGTTCTCAAGAAAGTAATTTTTATTGAAGACAAAAGAAGAAAAGAAAAGAATAACAATTTTTACCTCCGAAGTCGTAATGAAGTGGGATTTCCTAACTGAACCGAAATTGGAAACCCATACCACTCAGGAGAGAGTGATCGAGTTTACATTTCTTGTCATGCTAGAGGGTTTCTACTACTTTCCCTTCCCTATATAATCTCTAGCCCACAATTACCATCTGCATCACAACAGTCGCACGTTCGATCTTCTCTTTCTTTCCTCGCTAGCTTGTAAAAGGAAAGAAAGAAAGCCCCCTCTCTAAGTACCTCCACCCCCTCGGCCCTTCATCGATCTTCCTTGAAACAATTTCAGTATTCAGGTTTCTATTTTCTGTCATCTGAGATGGCGATTCAAGTTCTCAGTCCGCAAAATTGCCTCAACAACCCTTTAACCTTTCGACAAGCCTCACTGTTTCCTTTTATGAAATATTCACCTAAACCTAACCCTAACCCTAACCCTAGCACAAACCACGCCATCCGAGACCAGCCCAATTGTCAAAAACCAAGGAAGTCAAGCCGATCAAACAATACCAACTCTGTGCCGGCCATATCCGCAGTCCAGAAACTTACTGCGGCCAATAACCAGCTGAGTGGTCAGGTCAAAATCCTCATTCGCGGTAAGAAACTGGCGAAACCTGGGGGGCCGCATCAGCCATCTCCCACTCTTAAAAAGAAACGCCCGTGTCCTCAGAAAGATCAAGAACACAGGTTCTATGCCGGCTCGTGTACTTCTGTTGTCTCCCCGCCTCCAAGTTTCCTTCCTATGCCATCGTTTCTTGCTAATTAAGAAGACAGTGGTTTCAAACGCCGAGGATGCGCAAGGAGTTGCTATAGCTTGACCCTACGGTTTAATCTGTCAATCTGTCATAGGATCCAGTCTCCCGTTCCTTATTTTATGTAGATGATCGAGGATCGAGGAGCCATGATCGAGTTTGTAAAGACTGAAATTCAGCTGTAATTGTAGGAACTAGGAAATGCTATCAATTGTTAGACATACGACTCTTGCACTCCCAGAGTCGATCCTTCACTTCAACAAGCTTCCAGAGAAGTCGAGTTGATATGCATCTTATTTATCTTTATATTTCATTATTGATCGATCTATATATGTACATAGTAACCTCAGATGCTCCAATATATCAGATGAGCACACTATGTGTCTATGTATTATATATTCAGTATTCTACTATCAGTGAAAACACAATCGATCATTCAGTTGTCATTCTCTTCATGCCAAGACGATACCTATTTTGCATAAGACTTACAGATTTATGTACTGTCAAAAGTAGATGAGCCGTGGCTCCTCTACAACGGGGAAGACCGCCATTAAGGTCATACTCCCTCTATCTGTCTTCATTTACAAAAGATAATCTTAAGCAACTATGTATAACAGGAAAGTGCTCACACCGACTCCTGATCGATATATAGCTCTGTCCTAGTTTCTTTCCTACGTACCATAAATCAAAAGAACATGTACACAAGAAGCTAGCTAGTAAATTCTCAACATGCATGATTTCTTTGCCTGTTTCCTCATGCAGGTACATTTAGGAAAGGTAGCGACATGGACCGTGACCTGAGAAAAGAAACAAAACAAAAAGAAGAAGAAAGAAACTTGCAATTAGTGAATCGAAACTTGTATTTTCTTTCTTCTCTGCAGTGGTATTCGGGACTCTGATATATACATTTGTTCAACCAAAGAGAAGAAGAAAATTAAGAAAGAGAGTGGGAATTTTAACGTACTTGGGTCGACAGTGGTGATGACTGCAGTTCCAGAGAAATCACAATTATTGTCGTTACGACCCTTTGTCTGATAATAAGAATTCATAGCGAAGGATGCTTGCGCCCTAATAGACTCGTCATAGCAAGCACCACCTGGTTTTATGGCTTGGCATTCTACCATGCCGCATAACCAGTCTAAATGTTTATCCAAAGTATCAGTATCAGCATGCGGTTTCGCTACGCACCATTTGCGGACTGGACCATCTCCTCCTAGTACTGAACGTTTTGGCATTTTAGGTATAGGTTTAGGATTGTAAACATTACGCGGTGGAGGTTTACTTCCACTATCCCCATCACTAGCAACAAACTTGCATGAGAATGTGCCTGAAACAGAATAAACCAGAACTTAGTGAGTCCTATTGGAATCATCAAAAATATAAAGAGATTGTGAACCTGTTCACGTACTTGGGTCAGTGTTAATGATTTGCCCGGAACCGGAAAAATCACAGGTGCCACCTAGTGAGCGGTAAAGGTTGTAAAAAGCGTTCATCGCGAAAGATGCCCGGGTTTTAAGATCGCTGTTGAAACAAGCACCTCCTGGTCGAACGTCCTGGCAATTTACGCTGGCTTGGTTACAAGCATAGTCTATGTTTGCTGACAGAACCTGGTCACTAGTTCTTACTTTTGCAACGCAATAGTATTTGGGGCCGGCCTAAGTAAGAAAAAGAAAAGTTAGTATAAATAAGAAGATTGAAAAGGGAGGGGGAGGGAAATACAAGACTAACATTTTGGCTGAAGGCGGTGGTGGAGAGTTGGAGGAGGAGAAGCGGGATGATGAGCTTGGTGATCACCATTGTACGTTTTCCTTTATGCGAGAGAGGTATCGGTTGGAAACGTACTTTTGTGTCTATCTCGATTGGATTCATTAGCATTTGAGGGGGTGGAAGTATTTATAGAAGAACGGATTAGAGAGCTCGACTAAAATTCTGAGATGTTGTTGGTAACTGGATATGATTACTATTTACATATTACTAATATTTAGCGTTACATTTCTATAGCCGCACACTTTTGTTTATGAAAACCTTCATTCTTTAATGGGAGGAGATTACTTATTTCTTGCTTCAGATATCGTAAAAGGTGCTCATACAATTACAAGGAATGATGTTCTAGCTATATTAGGAAAGAAATCATGGGTGTCGATCAATTGTCGGTATTGTACGAGTTGACAAATGTCAACTCAAAAGTGAATTTGTTTTGCTATAGTTATTACAAGCGGTTGCCAAAGGAACATTGTAATACGATGTAAGGATGGAGGTATATTAGCCGACCAGATAGATTGATCTAATTGATGTAGTACATTTAGTGTGAGCTCAGTTTGATAAGAATGTTAATACTTCGATGAGTTTAGCACCTTATGCTCATCTTGGAGATAAGTGTTCAAAGACCGTAAGAAACAAGTAAATCTAACTGCTCAAATCAAGCTTTAAATTGAGATTAGACACTATTGTGGTATTCGATGTCTATCTAGTGCGTATGTTTCTGTCCTAGTGTCAAGTTATCGATTACCTTAATTCGATAACTTCCTCTTAGTCCATTTCATAATTTCGTACAATAGGATAGGCTGGATAGCTTTTCTTTTACATAATGAGTGTGTGTCGATTTAAAAGTTTTTGTTAATTTAATAATTATAACTTGAACCATTGAAACGATGTCATATGCGCACATGATGAAGGTCAATTACCTATTCATCATGTCAGGGTTAATGTAACATTTAGTTGGTTATTCTTGGTTTCACAAAATTACTTATTCTCTAGCTAGGTTTGTTGATTCAATTAAGTTGATTATTAAGAATTCTAGAATTCTTTCATTCATTTTTTCTTTTCAAACGCTTCCACAAAGAGTAGATAATTCTTTAATTTGTTGCAAAATAGACATAAGAGAGTGATAATATATATTTTGACGCATTTGGAACAGTGGAGGGAAGTTGCGGATTGAGTGAAGTCACTAGTGCCACACTTTGTATAGATTCTTAACTAGCGTAACTGCTTAAGCATTCGTGCAACTATTTGTTGATGCATCAAGATTAACTAGCTACGCCTTATAGTCTCTCATAAATTGAGCAACTCTAAGCACACATGCAATAACTCTGTTGGGGGGTCGATCAGCATGATCGATCTACAGTTATCGTGATCGGGACAATCTGTATTATCTGTAAGGGCCAGGAGGTGATCAGGAAATGAGATGAAGGGGAGGGGAGTACGTGAAACTTCTAAGCTTTTGTTAAAAATGAATTTAGCTTTTCTTTTTGTCAAAAACAACTTGTTATTTCAAAGGACTACATCAAGAGAGTGCTCACATTTATAGACTCTATCTTATGGCAACTAACTTGGATATATACAATGTAGAAAGAAAGAAAAAACGAGGAAAGTTGTGCTCAACACAGTCTCATTGTTTGCTTCTCCTTCAATTGTAGATACAACTGCCCCAGCCTGAAAAGGAAGAAAGATATAAAAACTGAAGGTAAAAGAAACTAGTATTTTCTATCCACATGCAGTTAAACAAAAGAAGAGAGTAAGTAAATATATCAACATACTCGGATTGATGTTGGTGATTTGGGCGCTTCCATTGAAATCACAGTCGTAATCGTGGCGGCCATACTTCTTGTAGTAAACATCCATGAGGTAGGATGCCCGTGGAAGGATTGACTCAGCATAGCATTTAGCACCAGCCATTACGTTGTTACAATGCACCTTATGGGTGCCGCACAACCAGTCCATGTTTTGCTGCAAAACTGCGTCGGTTACCCCTGGTTTTGGTACGCACCACCCTCCCTTAGATGGTTGAGCAGGTTTGCTTGGTTGGGTTGGTGTTGGTCCAGAGGGTCCTTGGCCACCAGCCTATATGATCAATTGAAATTTGAAGTCAATTTGTAGCTAGCTAGGGCATTTGAGAATTGTGTTTATATGATCTCTGATACTCAAGTGCATGCAACGAAATTTATATATATATATACCTCGATATATTTGCATCCGCCGTGACCTGAATAATGGAAGAAAGAAATTAAGTGATCAAATCTTAGAGAAACTATAGCTGGGCGCTTTCAGGAAGAAGAGAGTGAACAAAACATGTTGACGTACTTGGGTCGGTGATGGTGATGAGTCCGGTTCCAGAGAATCGCAGTTGAAATCGTTACCACCCTTGACCTGATAGTAAGAATTCATGGCGTAGGACGCTCGAGCCCGGACATCTTCATCGAAGCAAGCACCACCGGGCTGTATGGGGCCGCAGTCCACGCCCTGGTTATCACACACGAAGTTTAAGTTTGCTTGTAAGTCCTGTACGCGAGCCTGCTGCTTGGCTATGCACCACTTCTTGCCTCCGCGAGCAGGTGGTTTTGGTGCACCCGATCCAGCCGGTGGTGGATTCGAACCAGATCCTGATTGACCGAAATTGCACGAGCCATTACCTAAGAAAAGAACAAACAAAACAACCTTAAATGTGGTTAGGGCTTCACCTGTCTGTTATATTCTCTCAAAAGAAAATGACAAGAGAATAGAGCATAATCATATTGACGAACTTGGATCGGTGGAGGTGAGCTGTGCCGATTGAGAGAAATCACAAGTAGCACCCTTTGAGCGGTAGACATTGAAATAAACGTTCATAGCGTAGGAGGCCCAAGTGGTGAGATCGCTGGTGTAGCAAGAGCCACCTGGTTGAATTGGTGAACAGTCTACGCCTGGTTGGGCGCATGCATAGAATATGTTTGCTTGCAAAGTTTGTTCGCTAACGCCTGGTTTCGCCACGCAGAACTCGGCGGCACTAGTTGGGGAGGCCAGCCGGAGAAGGAGGAGGAGGGAGAAGACGAGCTTGGTGGTGGCCATGGTTTTCATTATGTTTTTTCAAACGTGAGATTGGCTATGTGCGTGGTGATATATATGTATTTTTTTTTTTATGAAAAGGTGATATATATGTATTGAACAAGGGAAGGGATATATCCAATGGAATTGTGACATGTTGTTGGTCAGACTATTTATAGGCTGAACTAATTGTTCTACATTCTTCCAAGCATTACAAAAACCAGAAGAGGATTTCACCCATAAACTACTCTATCCTCATTGTGTAAGTTTGATTGAGTTGACTACTTCTAGTGTTTAAAATAGTAGAAGATGTTCGATCATTCCGTAATCTCTGAATTTGTTTGTAAGACTATATTTGGATGCATGTCTCTTGTATTGTTTTCTTTATATGTGACAATAAAATCAAATAAATATCTAAGATGGACGAATAGAGGTTGGCTTAGTAATGCATGAGTACGTATGTCACTTGTATCTTAGCAGAAAATGTTCTTTTTGCCTCAAAGAGAAGATCAAAAATGGTTTCATTTTCCCATATTTTGCCTCAAAGTTCGAGTAATAATTTCCTTCCAGATGTTGTGGAATATTTGAAGCACCTCGTTTTGGAATGAAACTCAAACAACCATGGTTATTGTATTTGGTGAAACCTATGGCATCAAAATCCTGGCGTCCATTTACAGTACAGAAAGATTAGAGAAACTATATTTATAGATCCATCATTCCAGATATAACCAATAGAATTAATCACTACTGAAGCAATTTGACATTCACTTGATCAAGAACACAACTGAGAGAATAGAACTGAATCTTGATCTGAGATTTGTTGCATCTGTAAAATGAAGCGTTGTTAATTATCGTTTTTCGAAACCTAATCGCATAATTTTCTTTAAAGTGTCGTACCGTAAGTGACTAATTGACCTAATTAAGTTACAAGTACGTCATTGAAAGTTAAAATTAATTCCATGATGCTGGGCGAGTATGTTTGCAAATTGCATGCATGCTCAAGAAATTTACTGTTGGATCATCTCGCTCAAATTTATTCTCAAGATTACATGTACATCAATTAAGATCGACCTTGCAACTCATAAAAGTAGGAGCTCATCTAATTAAGTCTTCCTAAATATTTACAACATATACAAATAACAAATAACATAAACCAGAAAAACAAAATTAGAAAAACCTAGCTCGTACTTATACACATACAAGTTAATGGTGATCGACTTCTTCTTTGCTTCATCTTTGTCTATCGATCAACCGGCGAATGTACACTCGCCATGGCCTGGAAAAAAAAAATTAAAACTCGTAAGTCGTATTCACTTGATCTTGTAGAACTTGGAAAAACAGAGAAAAATTCTTAACGTACTTGGGTTAGTGCTGGTGACGAGTCCGGTTTGAGAGAAATCACAACTCAAATTATTGCGGCCGTTTTTCTGAAAATAAGCATTCATAGCATATGATGCCTGGGAGCGGATATCGGTGGAAAAGCAAGGACCGTTTGGTTGTATAGGTTTGCAATCCACACCCGGCTGGCTGCAAGCGTAGTCTAAGTTTGCCTGCAAGGCTGGTTGGTTGCACCTGGCTTTGCTATGCACCACACTTTGCCTCCATTACCTGGCGGTGTGGTTGGAGCTGGTTTAGCTGGTGTTGGATTAGGTATTGATCCACCGCCGCCCTAATTGGAACAACAGTTCAGTACATACATATATTGCATAAACAAGAGAGAAATCCAAGAAACTAACAAACACCTAGCTATACAACCTGCTGATTGCGCATAATTCCAGCGTTGTAAACCGGAGCTAAATTAGGGTAGAACAGACCCCAGTTCTTCTCAGCTAACGGACCGGGTTTTTGATTCTCGTTAAACATGGAAAAGATGTAGGTCTCGAACTTTCGGTTCGGCATCAAAGGCGTGCCCTTACCTGACTCAACATGCTTAACCAGATTACCGTTATAGTCCGCGGCATGTTGCATCGAGCAAACTGGGAATTCACAAGCTGAAGGCCAACCGGTCTCACCCACAAGTATATTGACGTCAGGGAAACCTAGCGCCTTTGCCGCCGAGTAAACGGCGTCCACAAGCCGTCGAACATACTGGTGTATGTTAGCTTTGTGATCGGATCCATTCTTGACTGCCGGAAGAGTGCGTAGTTCTCGTTTTCCGGGCTCCACCCGAAGTAAGGGTAGGGATTCACCATCAGTGGGGAGTTGGATTCCTTAAGAACCGCAGCATTTGTATCAAAATTGGCGTCACCTCCGGTCTAAACCGGCCCTGACTTGGAGGTTCAGACGTCAGCATGATGCCCAGGGAGTGTGGTGTGGAGACCTTAATGCCCTTGAACCCCTCAACCCTTAGGGCATTATTTAGGGTTCGCATCGCCGCGACTAGGTTGGACTTTTGGGCATCATCTCCCCAGTGAAGAACCTCGGTGCCGACGCAAATGTAACGTATTAGGGTCGCCGGGTAGAAGGGCTTGATGTTCTGCTGGATCCATCGTCGAGCTGCGCGTGGATTCGTGAGGGTTGGGATGTCACCGTTTGGGAGGGTTATGGTCAATGAGATGCCTGAGTTGGCGAAGGCTCTAATGATGTCCGGGTTCATATCGAAGATTTTCACCGAGTCGATAATGGTTTGGGTCTTGAGGAAGTTTGCAACCTGAGACGGCGGCGGGAGGTTGTCTCCGAGCGTGCCGTAATTGACACCGATGGAGTAGGCCGTGGTGGAGAGATGGAAGAGGAGAAGGGTGAGGAGGAATTTTGTCGCCATGGTTTTCTAGCTCGATAATCTCCCTAGCTACTTGTTGTCTGTAATCTCTCCGATCCCTTTCTATTTGCAAAAATGGTGGGAGGTGACTCCTCTCCTATATGACTGCTATTGTCAATGCGGATGTAGGTGAAGTATTTATAGTGAAGAAATAAAGGGTAAGAGGTTTTTACAAAACAAAAACCAGACAGGATAAGAGGTCAATCATTAATCATTGCTATTTACAGCTAAATTCTGTTCTTCTTGAAGCATTTCAGTCAATACTCTCATTAGTTATTACGGGAGTTTGCCGATTTCTTGTTTTAGAACCTGAAAGGTGAACATAATTTCAACTGAATTGTTTGGATTTACTTGCTAGAGGCGGCGCAGGACCTCTAAATTTGCTCACTTGACCTCCCTCGCTCTATTATGAATTATTAAATGACATATTTATTCTCTTACACAATGACTATTAAGGATACTAATCAAACAAAAAGTAATATTACATTTATTCTCTCTAAACCTTCTAATTCAATAATAATGGATTACATTTTATTATTTTCCTTATTGATTTTTATTTTCTAGTTTTACCACATACTTATTAAAGCATTTATATATTTATATTATCATACATGTCACATGCATATACAAAGTGAAAAAATATTTTTACAAAAATTATGATCTAGTAACAAAAATATAGAATAGTTCATCATGTAAGAACATTCTTTTGATGATCGATAAATAAAATTTGAGACACAATCCTTGTTTTTTATTTTAATTTTTAAGAGAATCGTATTTTTCATGATTCAAATTACCTTTTCTCAAAAATTGATGTCATTGAAAATTATTTCTTACAATTTGATCAAAAAATGAATGTCTAGTGACATTTTATGCAAAATAAAAAAATACAAAATCTAAATAAACAAGAAATCAAGGTCGGGAATGGAGGTTTGCGTTGAAAAGAAAAAAGAAAAAAAATTTAAAGAATAGAAGTCAGGAATGGATGTTCGCATGCAAAAAAAAAAAAGAAAAAAAAGAATTAGATTAGAGGTATAGTGAGTGAATAAGAGGTGTAATGAGTAATATATTAATATATATATATATATGTGAATTACATAAACAAGGATATTTTAAGAATTTGAAAGGAGGTTTAATGAGCAAATGTTTGTATTTAAAAGTAAAACGGAGTTGTAGAAAGAATGAGAGGTATACTGAGCAAATTTAGAGGCCCTAATGAGCAAATGCTTATATTTAAAAGTAAAACGGAGGTGTAGAAAGAATGAGAGATATACTGAACAAATTTAGAAGTCCTAATGAGCAAATGCTTGTATTAAAAATAAAACGGAGGTGTAGAAAGAATGAGAGGTATACTGAGCAAATTTAGAGGTCCTAATAGCCGCACTCAAAAGGAAATGAGGGCATGCACATTTTTCTTTTATATTTTTTTTTTCTTTTTCTTATTTCTTCTTAGCTTAGACTTTGCTAAAATTATAAAACTGGAAGTTGTTTATGCCTTGTAAATATGAACAAGAAAATTACAAGGATTTAAAGCTAAAACAAACATAAATTGTCATGCTGATAAAAATAAGGGTAAAATATTGTATAGTCCTTGTGGTTTGAAGTCGACGTCTATTTAGTCCTTGTTTATTTTAGTCTAACCACGTCAGCAATTTAACTGAGAAAATTAACGGAATGACCATTTGGATGAAAAATCGTGACTTTAAAGACCATTTAGATTAAAATAAAACCACAATGACTAAACAGATGTCGACTTCAAACCACAAAAACTAAACAAATTTCAATTTTGAAAATAAGCTAATAATTAAATTTACTCAAGTATGATACATTGATACTTAAGCTACTTCTTCCCCGCTTGTTGCTCCCTTGGCACCAATACATAAAATTTAGGACTCCTTTATAAATGAAACTTATTAATTTACGTCCTTCCTCTTTGTTAAATTAACCTAAGCCCCCATGTATTATTACCCGAATTGTTATTTAAGGCCAAACCTGATAACCGATATCACCACCTTTAAGACAGACCAGATATAAAATTGCGGAAGAAATATAGCTAGCGAGAGAAAACATGGAACAGGAAAATCAGATTAAAGATCCACTCAGCCTAGAAACCATTCACACTATCAAAACAAAGCGAATCAAATGGAAGAATGTCCCTAAGAATCCTGGAGCAGAAATCTTTTTCAAGGACTACAGCAGCGAATCCCACAAAAGCAAGAAGAAGCTGTATGAATGGCTACCACCTGGATGGGTTGTCCAGGAAAGGGTCATGCCATCGGGAAGGGTATACAGGGTAGGTGGTTCATTTTATGCCCTCACGTAGCAGCTTGATCTTTCATTCGTTGTTTGTTTGTTTTTCTTTTATTCTTTTAGTTTTTTTTTTTTTGGGTCTATAGATCCTTCATTTCTTCGTCACACTCTTTTGATTCTTTTCAGATCTGAGGTTTTGAGATGTTACTGGGTTTAACATTTGTTAGATTTGCTTGTTTTATAATACTCTTAACAGATTGTGAAGAGATTTGTTCTTTGTTTTAAGGAAAATATAAAGGTAATATCGAAATTCATCATATGACTCTACTTCAAAAGGACATAAGAAATAGTTGAAGTTGACTACGTACTTATTAGAGCTAACTGGAAAACATAAAAATAAAATGTTAGGACGATAGTTTTTCTTAGACTTTCATGCTTGTACTCGTCCAAAAATGATATAATATATTGGAATCCTAATATATTACATGCAGGAGAGTTAGCTGATTAAGCTGCAAATTAAGATCTTATCTTTTAATTGTTCATTATTGGGTCAAATGCAATTGAAAATGGATGAGCGTGAAAACAACAACTACAAACAATAATCATTTGTAGTTGTGTCTTTGTTAGAGCAAATATGTATCGTATACTATATATGTCACTCAGAATATACCAGTATTTAGTTATATATCACTAGCTGATGGGTTAACATATATGTGATGAATATGTAAATTTGCAGTACTATTATGACCCCTCGGGGTTTATGTACCCGAAGAAGCATATAGCAAAGGCTGCGTATAAAGATATGGAAACAAGAGAAGGTACCACATTTTCACTCGTATAAAACTCCATCTTCTCGTATCAGCTTTTACAAGTTATCAGTTAATGACAACCCATGAAAGCATATATATGCACGCACACTCACTCCAAGTGTTTCTCTTTTGTTCCAGTTGAAGACAATCCGCCGCCCTCTCTGGATTGTGGTGGCAAGGGGAAAGCTTCGATGGTCAACTAAGGAGGGGTCAAAATCGTTGTATTCTTCTTAGTGTACGTTGTTGTACAAGTAGCTAGGAGTTCTCAGGCGGCCTCCTCGCCTATGTTGTACTTAATAACATGCATGACATGATCCTGCATCTATAGCTCAAGTCTTTGAAACTTAGTTATTTATGCATGAGGCCTTGGACCCCCTTTCAGAAAATATGCCATCAAATTATTTACTTTCTCTTTCAATTCGATATGTTTCTTCTGTGAGGTATGAACTTCTGATGATCCGATCTCTCTTTCTTATTCCCTTGGTGATCTCTCTTACTTACACTAACTCTTACTTCTTTCTCTTTACACTTACAGTTGATAGAATAAGTGACGCATGATTCCTTGAGTTGAACATGCATGCTCACGATGCTTAATTGTATTACATTCACATCCGATGCTTGTATCAATCTCATTGTGTAATTGAAGTACGAACATGCCAAACCAAGGTGCATTCCAAATTTGTAACTAAATTAAGATTCAAGAGGCCATGCCAGAAATAAGAAACCAAGTACTTATAAAAAAAACACCCTCATCAGTCCAAATAACAAATTTAGAGGTCCAAATAAATCCATCCCGATTCACATTCACCAATTTAGAAGATATAAAACAAGGAAATATTTATTCAAAATTAAGGAAATATCTGTAAACCATGCATAAAGGCATAAACTAATATTAAACCATTATTCTTTTCCTATTTTGGTCTTCGATTCATTCTTTATGTTGGGAGCGACAGGTGGAAAATGAGGTGTCTGGTCAGTATTCACAATTTCACATACATGCACTTAAATGATTCTAACAACTTACATAGCAAAAAGATTCAAATTAATTGGATTTCTGTTTTCTCTAAGGTGTGCTATTAAAGGATTGCTGAAGAAATACAATAATTCTATGAATTGAAATTAATAATTTTAGTTGTTTTTAGAAATACAACTAATCTCCGAGCTAGACCAATTCTCTATTTACGATTTACTTTTACAATCGATTCTTTTTTTTTTTTATCAGAATTCTTTCTATCTTATGAAGAAAGAAGATAAGAGAACGATGCACGCCTCCGTGCTCTAACCTAGGAAAACCCTAGCTCTATCAAAACCCTAAACAACCTCCTTCTCTTCCTTCTCAAGTCCACCATCGATCCAACACTATTCTCTAAAATTCTAATCCTATCTCTCTACCCACCATGTCGACTTCCCTTGAGGATGTCACGGCTAGTTTTGCCGCCTCCCTGGCTCTTGCTAGTGGAGATGTCATCGATATCTCTCACCTTGATCATCCAGACGAACCTCGCCCTAACCTGAAGCTTTATCTCTTGGCACGCGCCACCAACTCAATGCAGGTCAGTTCTGATGACCTCCAAAGTCATTTCAAGCGAATTGGCTGATCAAACGTCGCTTCCGAGTACAAGCAAGAGATTTGAATCTGTTCATCATCACCTTTGATCTCCCAAAAGATCGCAACAAGGTTTTTTGGGGAGGTCCCTGGTATTACCAGAAGATGCCGTTAGTTATGGAGGAATATGACGGCCTCAAGTCTCCTACATCCATCCCTATGGACAAGCTCTACTTGTGCGTAGGGATACTGAATATGCCGAAAGCTCTTGAGAAAGATCAGTACATCAGAAACACTGCTTCTGTTGCAGGTTTCCAGTTCAAAGGAGCAGGAGCCACCGAGACCCAACCATCGGTGGTAAGAGGATTGTTTGATCCTCAGCCATCCCGACGCAAGCCAATTATCATTCGTCGGGATTCCATTCCGGAAGAAACTGATCCTGAAACGCTTGCTTTGGTTGCCTTAGACAAAGGTAAGACGGTTGAGCCAACGGTGGAGTCACTGAAACGAGGAAATCCTTTGTCTCCATGTGCTTCTCCTAAAAAGCTAAAGCTACTGAATGGATCTGCTGATGAAAGTCCTCTATCCTCCCTCAAGAAACAGAAGACTCCCATTCCTAGAATCACAACAAGGGCTCTTGGTCTATTGGATGAAGGGAAGAGCTCTGTTAGTGGTAATGGAATGGGCGCTGAAGGCAAGAAGAAGAGAGGAAGGCCGTTTGGTTTGAAGAATGTAAAGAACCTCCAAGTCGAGGAGAAGAAAGAGGAAGAAGGTAGTGTGACCATGCAAGCTGGTAATGTGCAGCCTAGCCCTAACCCCAAGGGCAAGGATGTTCTTTAAGTTTTCCATTTATCATAATAAACTAGCCCTGCAGTAGGGCAATGATGTTTTTTAGTTTTGTTTTTCCATTCATAGCACTAGCCTATTTGTCTATGCATCAGTAGAGATAGACTTACAGAATAAGTGAACACGATTATTAAAGAGTAGTCTATCCTATGTACTAGGTGAGGCATGCCTCACAACTACTTGTCTATTTTGTAGATGATAGCGGTAGAGTATGTAATAGCTGCTTCTAGACTTCGTTTTACCCAATTTAATGGAAGTCGTAACCAACTCTTTAAAAAAAAAAAAAAAACTAATCTCCGAGCTCATTTCCAACAATATCATACAAAAAAGCCAAAGCACTACCCTATCAATCGAGCCCTAAAAATGCATCCATGCGTCTATTGATAATCATAAATAATAAATTTTTTTTTAAAAGGGTTGGAACCCAAATAATAATAATTTTTTGAATAAAAGGATATTATAATTTATTTATTCAACCCAATTCTTTGATTATTTACCATGTATTCCTAGACACCAAAAGAGGCCATGTCCTTTTACAGATGGAGCTCATGCATGAATTTTACAGGAAATTTAAAATAAGATGCTCTTGTCATGCGTTTACAGCCATGGATTCTCAGAACTCAGATAGCAAACAAATTCAAAATACATTTCTTCATAAAAGAAAAAGAAATATACCAAATCGAGGCACTGTTATTTTTTGTCCATTTCTACCTGGATTGGGGGAGCGCTCTTAAGTTTTCAGAAACCACCAAATTTATATTCATTTTGATCCATCAATTCTTTGGTTTTTGAAAACTAATCACTATGTTTTTCTGATATTTCATAAGAACCTATGGTTACCAGACTTACCTGAGTTGTTACCTCCTTTTCTGCTTCTTTGTTTCTTTAATTTCATGGCTACCCCTTTCAGCAATGTGGTGAGCTGACTGGAGGTAACTAGCAAATAAACAAAAAGGAATTAAGGATGCACAGAACTAATTATATAATTTTCTCTAAATGTGGTTTGCTGTATACCAAAGTTTAAACTTAGACTTCATACCTGTATACCACCTTGGAAGTGTATTAATTATGCTCACAGAGACACACAGTTTTTTCATACCCCAGTAAATGCAATTAATGCCCACATATACACATTTGTAAACATAAATAAGCCTTCAGGTTATAGCTCTCTCGCCAACCCTTGCTCTAAAACATATCTGCCCTCTTCAGTCTTGCTGAACATCAACATGGAAAGAGGAGAGTCAAGTCGAGCAGCTTATCGGCGAGGCTTAGAAGCGGAGAAGGTGTTCCTCCGCTTTGAAGATATAGAGTCGGAAGAGACGTGGGAAAGAGTGACAGAACGCCCTAAGAAAGGCGCCAAGAAGCAGCCTGAGACAAAATCAGAGATATATGGGTATCAGAGTGCTGGATTCGAATCTGTTCTTCGAAGAGGCTGGCTAGCCGAAAGGAGAAAGATGGAGCATGGAAGGATCTACATGGTGTGTACATCAATCACCTTATCATCTTAATTTTCAACAAAGTAATCTTAATTATCCAGTCTTTTTCGTTGCTTTGCTTTGGTTTTTTCTTATTGAAAAGCTACATCCTCAATTTGCTTATATGACAAGCACTTGTGTTTGTAGGGATCAAGCATATATGCAATCGCATGTTTTTTTGGTGATTTTTTTCTCTTTAGATTTATCAAAACTTTGAGATGTTATAAAGAAAGAAGAAAATGATATATATATATATATATATATATATATATATATATATATTCGATTTGATTGATAATCATTGTCCATGATGAGTTGAATTTGCTATTAGATCTATGAAACTTGAAAAGAATTTTGTAAAACAAATTTCCTCAGAATTCAGGTTAGACTGGTCTACCAGCAAACAAGCTTGAACTTAGTAAGGAGAACGTACTGTTCTGAGAGATCGAGAGAAGCAACAATCAGATTTTTTTTTTCTTACTTAATTCCTTTCACAATCATTCTATTTGATTGAAATTGTCTAAATTTTTTGATAGACAAGTGTTTATATTTATTAACAGTATCAGTGCACTTGCAAAAATGAAAAGAAGGTCATATTAATGGTAATACCGAACTTCTGAAATTATTCTTTTAATTATATAGAAACTTATATTGTTCGGCTTTTGCTTTACGCGGGCAAATTGGAAAAGGCGGTCATTTTAACGGTAATACCGAACTTCTGAAATGATTCTTTTAATTATATAGAAACTTATATTGTTCGGTTTTTGCTTTACGCGGGTAAATTAGTATTTAACCGTTAACTTATATTGTTCGGCTTTGCTTTGCGCGGGTAAAGTGGTATTTAAACGCACAAGTAAATATTATGTTGTATATTAATTAGCCATAGAGTTATGTTGTATATCAGTCTAGTTTAATAATTGTTACTATATTTATATATTTTCATAGGCTTTTAGAAAATCCAAAAATGAAAACTATAAATTCCATAGGTAAGTTGAAACTGATAAGTTGGTGTTGTTTATATTGCAGTATTACTATGATCGGTCGGGAAAACAATACACCAGATTGAAGAAAGCAAAGGAAGCCATGGAACTGGAAGTTGCTAGGGCTGAATGAGATCTTATATACAATTTTTATAAATTGAGATTATTTATTTTATTTTTAGGAAAATGTATGGTTGCATGCTTTTTAAGAATGAAAACTGAAAAGCCAGAAAATACAGATTCATAAGTGAAATTGAGGATCAGTTACATGCAGCAAAGTGAACAAACACTAGATTGGTCTAATTAAATTCCTTCTAATAGAACACACAAGTGACAAGCAAATACTAAGTTCATAAGCGAAATCCATGATCGATCAATTACATGCACCAATATTGAGGCAGTCTCTTCTCCAGCGATGGCACCGGATTCTCGACCAAAATGGTTCAAAGGTGTCAGACACGGCTGGTTCGGTTATATCCATCGAAGATGAATTCCCCGTGAATTCATGGGTTCTGCCTTTGTTGTGGCGATGGGTGCAGTCGGGCTGGTGGTTCGACTGAGGGAGGAGGCAGGGTATCTAACTGAATCTACGATTAGGGTTACTGCTCGTTCGTGCTGTAAGGCTCGGCCGTCAGGAAGGCGGCGCTGGTGACTAGATCAAAGACCAGTCTTCGTCCGGCAGGTGCAGGAGGCGACGAAAAGTTTCCTGATTGGGTGTGGGCTTGAGCTCAAATTTTGGACCCGGGTCTGGGCTCAGCCTTGGGTTTTTAGTCTGTGTTTGGGCCTGGATATTGTGGGCTTGTCGGTTGCGGGCCTGGGGGAAATTCCGTTGCCTATGGATATGTGGAATAGTAAGTCCTTTTTGGTTTTTAGGAATAAATCAAGGGTAGAGATTGGCAACGAGACCGGTGTTTACCTTATAGTGTCATTGGCTACTTTTGGCAAAGGACTAAGGTTCCTTTGCTTTAGTTGAAAACTTTGATGTTTCGTAGGTTTACATATCATGACTCATTATTAACATAACCAAGGTAATCTTGGGGAGTCATGCACATGATGTAACCTTCTTTTCTATATTAATGGATTGACACTCCCTTTAGCTTAAAAAAAAAAACCACACACACAAGTGACATATTACTTACAGATTCATAGATCCCACCAGCCCCTTGTACTTTTGGTGTCACACAACTATTCCCAAAAAGTCATTTCGAACGATATCTTACAAATTACAATAGCTTAAAAGGGCTGAAGCCCTAAACATGCATGCTTCTAATACCAATACTACCTACAGTGAGAATATGAGGCTACACAGTGATGCACATTGCAGCCTCCATCAAAAGGCTCAGTTGCAACCTCCACCACACTAGATGAAACGTTTTTAGGGCGAGCGTCAAGTTTCATTACTCATATTTATATGAAGTCACAAAGCATCTAATGCAATTGGGTGTTATTGAAAACTTGGAGCTCTCGTTATTGAAAACTTGGAGCTCTCATTTCATCTTGGTGTCAACCTTTATAAATAATTGAATTGTGTTGCAGAACACATTTGCGTATATAACAACTAGTCTTGGACTCAGTTTATGCAAATTCGGTAAGAAGAGTGATGCGATTGTTTCGCAACGTGTTCAACCAACCCCTCTTGTCAAATTTTCAGATGCTTAGTTTCTTTGTACAAGAGACTGCAACTGAATCAGAAACAATTTCCAGATTCCCAAAGATAAGCACCTACCTTGTTGCCAAGGATAGCTCACCATACCTGAAAACTATACAATATGAAAACTCAGAAGCCAGGACGACTGTAAAATGGGCCAATATCACAAGCCCATGTTATAGTACTGGGACTGTATTTCCGAACCTGAAAATCGAGCATAAAGTATGGAAGACAGGATTTGCAGAAACATGAACACAATGGGAAAGGGAATGTGACATCAACAAACATGATAGATATCTCACATAAACTTTATTGTATTTATTGGGTGTAAAAAAGAAATTAAACTCCAAGATAACATTCTGACTGGGGGAGAAACGCAACTCAACATTGGTACAAAGAGAAACAAAAAAAAGATTACAATGACTAAAATTCCTTGGCCAACAAAAATAAGGACAAGGGATACATTTCAAGAAGATATCAAATAACAAAAACAAAACTGGTGCACCATAGTCAACCGGATACCAAATAGTTCTGCAATGCTGCTGGATTGTACCAGCAGGGATTCCAAAAACCAGATAGCATTGCTTGATGGTTGGTGCACTGTAGGTGAAAGAATGTAGTGTAGACTCCCCAGCAGAAACAAAAGAATGAAAATGTCTCCAGTATAGTATATGCCTCAGGTTATTGCTAATTCTTGTTGATGATATGGACCTCTGCCCTTCATTCTGGTTCTCACTTATTCGATGTCATAAGGAAAAAAAAAATTCTGAAAAGCCGCAGTACAATTCTCTCATCTCAAAGGCAAAAATCTGTACATCTCAAAGATTCCGGAACAAAGAATAACTCCGCACAGGCTTGTGTCTCCTGTTATTATCATTGCTTTTGGGTTTTAACAGTCTATCTGCTTCTATTTCAGACTGAAGCAGGGACTGCAGCATCTTCAAATGTCCACTGCATTGTTTGTGGTCAAAAGAGAATACACCATTACCATTCTGTTCATCTAGATTGAAGTGTCTCTGATAAGGTGACTGCCATTTTGCTTGCAAATAAGCAAGTGATCTCCACGGAGGAAGAGGCATCGAGTTCTGCTTGAGGGAAGATCTAGCTGCTTCAACCATAACCGGAAGAAACTGTTTCAACCTAGTCAAGGAGCCCACATAAACAACTGGCAGCGAATTCAATATCCTGTCATATGATTGAACAGCTCTAGCTATTTCAAAGTGGCTTCGAAAATCAATATCAATGATGAGACGTTCAGAACTCTCTGTATCGCTGTGGTTGACTACATCTATGTATTCATGATCTCCTGAGATGATAGAAAATAAAACTGTCAGAAACGACTGAATTTGATTTCACAATCCTCAATTAAAATAAAAATCTGTAAGACCCAGTTAAATTGAGCATAAGCAGCTATCCTAAAAGCCATTCATTAACCGATTTCCAATAGCTGGACGAGAAGTATATATGAAACATAAACAACTAATTGCAGAATTGATTTAGCGGGATCATGGATGACTATAATGGTATATTTTGGCTTCACTCTACATGCAACACCTGGCAACAGACAGAATGACTATTTTCCAACAGATAATAAACACTGAGTAGGAAAGAACAACCATGCTTCTAAAACATAAGGTTTTGCAATAGTGAAGAATGATATACCTCCAGGGACCTTTCCACTGCCATGCCATCTAGCCGAACACACAGCAGCATCATAACCAGAGTGCCTGAGAAGCTTTACCAGAGTTGACTTGAGGCAGCTGGCATTGCATGGACCTGACTTGACAAGATGAAGATTGTTCTCACTGATGGATAGTATAAGGGAATGAACCACTAATGCCAAATCACTTTCGTACTGAGCCACCGAGCACTTGTAAAACTGTTATACAACAAAACACCATCATCAAAACTACGCACACACGTCAATAATTGGAACAACAAATTGAAAAAGACTGAATTCAGCTTCCGACTAATCAGAAATTGCAGACTCTTAAATAGAAACTCATCCAAATTTCACAATTTGACTCTGGGAACATATAACAAGTCAATTCGCTTCTGATTAAATTCAAGTTGCAGACTCCTAATTGAACAGAAACTCATTGCAGAAGATGAATTAACAAACAAGAACCAAGGTTACAAGAATTTTTGTAAATTAGTCAAAGCAAAGTCTACTTTTTTCTTCTGTAAAACCAAGAACCTCAATTGGAAGAGCAAAATTCAGCTCATAACTAAGTTCAAATTGCGGAAAATTGATCGAAATGGTCCCAATTACACTCCAATTGAGAATTAGCCAATTCAATTTACTCATAACATTAACAACACTTGCAATTTAGGAAATTTTGCAGCTCTGACTCAAATTTCAATCAATAAATTCGCAAAATTCAAAGAGATAAACGTACCTTAATCTTTTCGGCGAGGTGAGCAAGATCGGAGAGATGAGCAGAATCGCTATCGCTGCTACACCAAGAGTCACCGCCGGCGCTACCGTTCTCCAAGAAATCGCTGACCATCAAAGCCAGGTCGTGCTCGCTCTCATGGCTCAGAGCCCCTCCGACCTGACCTCTCATCCAAACATCACCGCCGGCCATTATCACACGGCAATCCATTCTCTCTCTCCTCCAACACGGCGTCGTTTCGCTCTCTCTCTCTTTTCTAGAAATTCTTTAAGCGTTAGAGAACCCAACCCCCGTCCATTTTTTTTTCTCAAAAACCCTAAGCTTCCTCAAATTCAGCTCCCAATTTCTCAACAACAAAAAAAAACGCCACGAAATTCAGAACAAGAAAACTGCAAAATTAACCTAACTGCTCGAATTACGTGGTTTTTCCGGTTTTTAAAATCCTTTTGTTCGTTTCCGGAAACGAAATTTCTCCGGTCTTTGATTCCGAGATGATCGACGGAAGAAGGGAGAATTAAGAAGAAGCAAATAACGACGGGAAGGAAAGCAAGGGGGATGGGACTTCTTATAAAGGAGCGGGGGAGATTTGTCGAAATGACGGAACTGCCCTCGCCGGATGACTTAAGGACCACGAAATCCTCGTTTACGCCGCAACAGTGGATAAGGCGGAAAATTTGTATTTGGACGGTAATCCAGGTTGGTGCTGGATTTGTTTCTGACACGAAGTTAATTTTTTTTATAAATATTTTAAAGTAGGGTAATTTCGTTAAAGATGCTTAGGAATTATTCTGCTGTACTCGTTTGGCCAACCAGATTACACCTAAATTTTTGTAGCGAAATTACTAAAAATTGAAATGCAACCAAAGCGTGAACATGACAATTCAGTTGGGGAAATTTCATGGGTATAATGGGAATACCGTGACAGCAATAACTTAGATTTATATCATACTTGGGGACCAAGTCACAATCCACTTGAATTGAAAACATTTTTGGTCAGATAACTATGTGAAGATGACGTGATCCGTGACTAACACGAAAAACTGTTATTTTGTATTAGTTAAAAATTAAGCAACGACCAGAATTTCATCTCTTTTTTAGAATATCTTGGTGAATTTAGTATTGTCGTGTAGCACTGATCCATGTATCAAAAATCAAGATGAGAAAAGATTTTAGATATTATTTTTTAATTTTATGACATGATTAATGATGAACCGAACTTTTATGAGACGCCGAGACAGCTGTGTTAGAACACGTTCTTTATAGATCCTTTTGCACAATTATAAATATTTATGTGTTAATCACCACGTTATCTAAAGAATAAAAAATCTACAGTAGTTTTTTTTGTCTGACAGGAGTTCTTATTTTAAATCCCATGCTGAAAAGAATAACAACAGATTAAGAAAAATAAAAGTAAAAGTAAAAGAATTAGAAAATGATTTGAAGGGAAAGCGCGGGCGCGCCAAAAGGGGGACCACGCGCTCAGAAGCAGTATCTTTCACTGTCGTTGGACTACTTTAAAAGAAGATGCGGACATTTGGCGCGCTGTGAGTTAATGATGGCTCTTCTCCTAAAATGACCGAACTAACCAAAGTCATGCTTTTCACAAGTGCCTAGAGCAAACAAAAAAGGTTCATGCCTTTCGTACTCGATGGTCGGTTAGCTAGGACCAGGAAGCATCCTGCTAAACATTTACCTAAAAACAAGAACCATCCTGTGTTCTTCCGCTACCTGACCATTAAGTGATGACATGGCATTAAACATGAATCCTATTTACGAGACAAATCATTTGTCGATGAGCTGTGTCCTGTTGGTTAACTTTCATCGTGATACAACAACATGATGCCCATCTCTACCCGGAGGGCTAGTCGATCACGAACAAAGAGTCAATACACAATGTACTGAGACATTAATGTAACGAAGACTCTTATGTAACTTTGTGCAAACAAATTGACTACATGTGAACTTTGAACATAAGCTATATGTAGGATAAGAACAATATCTCACGGCCGTGTGCAAATTAAATATCTTCAAGCTACTTGCTAATCTAGCTGCATATGAGAACAGGTTCATGAATCATTACCAATCCAAACTGGTTGAACAGGAATAACGATGTAAGATTTTGACCAAACCCTGTTTACCGAATCACTACGCTACATCCTTAAACATAGCAGCACACTAGGGAAGACCAAACTATAATGTATTTACCATTGACTTCATATACCAAGCACATCGTATTCAATCCTATTCTATCCAACATTTTCGAAATTTAAAAACACCCACAAACTAAGGCCAAGCCAGGCTGGAGGTGGAGGCCATGGGAGCAAAAGCATATGCAAAGACTCAAAGGAATGAATAGACTAATACTTGATGCATCTATCAGTTTGAAATCTGAGTATTTCTGTTAGGATAAGCTTGTAGCAATAGAAATCCAGATAATTCTGCCCTACAATATCAATGGGAATCTAATGATTGCAAAGATCATTGGGGAAGTGGACCTGGAATCAAATAATTGATGCATAAAATAAATACTTTGGGAAATTGTTTATGAGAACTAGGCTTGTGCAACAAACTAGCATATGTCCAAAGTTCTATACCACAGATTAGTTTATGATGACTAACTATGTTGAATGACTTGAATCACAACCACAGCAGGAAGCAAATTTTAAAAATTGAGTTCGGCAACCAACTACTCCTAATGAGTTTTCACACATGATTAAAGCATTTAACTTTAACTATTTAGCCAAACCCATGAACTGCATCCAGAATTAGGCTAAAAGGGTTTCTCACTTCCTTAAAACCCCTTTTGGTTGGCAGACAGAAAGTAAAAGCACTTCCCCAGTAGTGCTTCAAGTGCATTTCAAGCACTTAGTTTTCCACGAAAAAAGCACATATGCTTCGAGCAGAAGAGCTATCGAGTAAAACTGTAAAAGCACTTCTTACAGAAGCACTGCCAGACAGGTTCAGCATTTTCTGGGAGGGAAGGGGGTTTCTTGAGGGTTAGGCATATGCAGCATCAGTCCCCTCTGTCTAGAGGTTGTATGTTGGCCTAACAATGAACACCAAAACTAGACAACCAAATGCATGTGGCAGAAAGACTATTTAATACCTATTTGATTAAGAGTGGAGACAGAGGGAACATGAGGCATGTTATGGCTCAATCTACTTGGGCCACCAAGGAATATCCAAACGTCCATCCTGTATTTGTAAACAAGATTCTCTATGATGACTCTAGAACTCAATATAGGCTGCTAGGGAATAGTAATATAAATATATCTAGATGTTATATACTTATATACACATAAAATAAAAGGAGGTAGATGCTCCAAGCACTTGTCTTCTTTTTTCTTTTCTTTTGAATGCTCAACTCTTGTGTATTTTGGTGAATGCATGATCAAAAACAGAATATTGTTGGTATTGCAAATTGTCCCCACCTAAAGCTATTTCCCAGCACAGGGGGATTGGCAAAAGAACACTCATTCACATGCAACTTCATATCCAAGAAGAGCATCAATAATCTAGTTTCAGGACCAGATATGATTTTGCAGTGAAAGAAGCCAACAAAAAATTAATTTAATTGAAAATAGGGAAAGAGAATAAATGCTTCTCATGTGTTGATAAGTCAGAAACATCAATTAACTGGGAAAAAAAAAAAAAAAAGGAAGCTGCAGCAAAGGGCATTCATTTTATATGCATCAAATGTCAAGCAATCACTAATTGAAATGATCAGAGGTAGAATAGTACAAGAATGATTTAGACAAACTCATTGAAATGATCATGGCAGATGTATCAATTCCTAGAATCTGCATGTAGTCACAAACAGGCATCAAGAATTGTGACAGACATGAAAAAACAATAGGCATCATAAAAAGGAAAATGGAAACTATGGATAATTTACGACTATGAACGAACATAAAATTAATGAAATGTAAGAATTTAGTAACTTTAATATAAAGCATTATTAACTACAACAATGATCCTGCTTAAAATGTTGTTTAGAGCATCACTACTTTCCTGGTGAGCTAATTAGTATTTCTGGCGGAACGAAAAGGTACCTGTTGACACCATGAAAGCATCTATCGTTTCCGCAGAGGTCGCTGAAAAGGTAGAATATATAGTCAGAAATCATATTAACTGTCTTTTTATCTGTGCCTCTGTATGCATACTTTAATAGACTGGCATTTTTTTGTGAGACATGAATATCCAAGAAACATACATCAAAAGCATGAGATAATCAAAACGGCAACTAGCATTGTAAAACATATACCATCGACACTTTTGCTTCATGAAACAAGTGATCATTACTACAGTTTCACCTCCTTGATTCTATTGACAAAAGAAATAAAAGAATTTGGATCACAAAGGACATGCTTCCTGGATGTGTGTGTGTGTTTATACAGGATCTAGTAAGAATTTCACGAAATAACCCAAATTCTGACTATGATGTGAAGAACACATTACTCAAATTGATACTGAGCTTTGTGACAAATATAGCACGGATATACTAGTTCTTACAATAAATGGTCACTTCACCTTCCTCAGTTCTACTAAGGAAAGAAAACAAAAGAGTGTGGATCCATAAGCACTTACTCTTTGTATGTTATCAGTTGCTTGTGGTCGTCTGGGAGGCATTCTCTCTGGATTTGGAACCAGCTCTGGACTGCCATGCTTATAAAATGCCTGTAAGGCTCTCCCGACAAATGGACGAACTAAATTCACTTCCATGGCAGAAAGATTCTTAACCTGCAATTGCAAATGAAATTAACTCCAGAACACAAATCACAGAGGAAAAGTAACCACACATTAACATAGATGTACTCAATGCTCTTCTTATTAAGATGGACACGCTAATAGAGGAAAAGTAACAACACACAACATTATACATTTCATTCAAATTTGAAATGAAAGATACACTTCAGTTGAGAAATTACCAACCATCCCACATTTACATATTGATCCATCCAAACAAACAACGAAAAATTTAACTGTTCGATCCCAGGATGCCAAAAAGCTTAGTCCCAAGGGATTTTTAATCTTAGGACTTCAAATCATATAATTTACAGGTCTCATTATAATGAAATTTCTCAGTACTTCAATTAGCTCAGGCAAAAGCACAATAAGGAAAAACATACCTTCACTGCAGAAGAGCGAGCATCCTCAAATGATTCCAAGCTAGCCTCAACCTTATGAAACCTTACATCCCTAATGTCTTCAATAAGAGACCTCACCTATTAGAAAGAGCTTTAGTGAGTTTGTGAAAATAGCAATGAGAGTCTTCAACTTACCGTATATACATGAGAGTCTTCAACTTACCGTATATACATCAGGAATATCACCGCGTGCACTGTATCAAAAAAAATGGCAGCTGATATCAAAACACTTGTACAGTAAAACATAGATGTCGTAGAAAGTTTTTGTACTTACTGATCAAAAAGAAGCCTTGAAATTTCAACATAATGGAAAGGTAGGACTTGAAAGGACTCCTGAGAGTCACGCTCCGCTTCCAAAGTCTGGCTCAAGTTTTCTAGTCCCAATAAAGAAAGTTCAATTAGAAAAACCTCCCCGTACTCTTCCTCTACTTTTGACTTTGATCTTAGTATATCTTATTCTTGAACACACGAAGGAATGAAGTCCAGAATGATTGTTTGTTAGATAAGTGAAAATGCAATAAGTAATATGATATATAGGGAAGACATAGTTTTAAAAAGAGATAACTGCTTTTGGCAATGATCTAACTGGTTTTGACATTGGATCCACATATAAACTAACACATTACGTCCTGAATCGGTTATCGTTAAAAGAAATCTAAGCAGTGACTTAAATGCCATCCCCAATCATCCCTAATCCTCAACACTCTGATACGTTCCAACAGCACAGGCTGAGTGGCCAAGAGACTAAAAATTCTGCACTAAAGCATTACTAACTTGATTATCACTGCAAATCGGTCATCTCTTTCTGAAACGATATACCTACAAGTCCTATCAATGTCCCATAAACTATTCCAACATACCTAGCAGTAATCTATAGCATCCAATACGAAACATTGTTCAAATTAATGTTAATGAGACCAAGTTTACAGCTATAATCCAAATCAATCCGCATTCAGTAGCATAATTTACAAGCTCAAACAATCTAGTTAAGTGGATTTCTCACGAATTCCCGGACAATCAGCATCATAAACCAAACTAAATGCTAATGAGTAAACACTCACCGACCGACATCCAATCTGGGAGCCGAATTGTACATTTCCCCCTCTTCTTCAGCGCAATTGCCAGCCACAGCGGTACTTGGGCAGGCATTTGAGGAAAAAAGGACCAAAATCTCCCTGTAGGCAGTTAGAAAAAAGTTACCAACCTCTGTAAATCAACTCAACTAAGGTCTAATAAGATGTGAAAACTGAAGAACATACACAGATTAAAGTGAGTTTGTCCATTCTCATATTGGGGACAATCTCCACCAACTCGTCTTCGGCCATGAACTCAACCTGGGCATTTCAAATTTCGAATTGAATTCGCATTAACAATGAAAATAGAGAACTAATTGAGGCAATTAAACAGATAGTAGGGAGAGAGATGAACCTCTTCGGCGGAAAAGATAGAAAGATGAGGGTCAGACTGGCCAGCCATCGCTTAGATTAGTATGGAGATGAAGATTAAAGACCAAATCGGGGCCGGAGATTAGGGGCTAGAGAACTGGAACTCCACAAACTAGTGTATCCAAATAACTAAGCTACCTTTTTATTTTGTTTGTTTTTTTGGTCAATTGGTATTTATGAACCCTAATCTCTGATGGCGGGAAATGAGTTCGCCTTTTAACTTTTTTCTAGGTTGGAATTAACGTTACATTATTCACCGTGGTAAAACGGTAGAATAATGAGTGATTATTTTTGCACCTCACGTTTTCTAGCGACTTACATTGGTGCTCATAGTGTATAGTACTGTGTATTACTTCGATTTTGTTTAGTAGATTGCATTGATGCGTTAAGTGAACACATTTGTTTTTATAGTAACAACATCGCCTCTTATGGGAAGATTGCACTTCTTATGCATAAGCTGTACTATTTTGTGAAGCTTCCCACAACCACAATGTATTGATGCAACATCATGCGTGTCTAGAGTATGATAAACAAATAAAAACAATATCAAAGATTGCGCAGAGAGGTCCATTTTAGAAACGGGTTTGGCTGTTGTACGTATACGTATGCTATGCATACAACTAACAAGGGAGGGAGAGGAGGGAGCATGTGCAGCATGGGTGCTGGTTTTGCCTGTAAAAGTTGGTTTGTATGTCATACAAATTTGTAGGGTAGAATTTTTCTTTAGAAACTACATAGTTAAGCTGATCGTATGTTTCGATCGAAGCAAAAAAGAAATTAATTTGAAAAATCAGGATCGTAATTGAATTGACTACTCTATTCTTATTATCTCTATCGCGATCATTTCTATTATCTCAGATTATAGGTATCACGTAACACAACTATTCAGTTTTTTGTACACATAAATTTTGGGCCGTTGGGCCGTATGTGTACATTGTACACGATGGGCCGTATAAAGAAGGTTTGGTAGGAATCCGTGGACTCAGCTCGCCTCGGCTCCACCTAATCCGCTAATAGCCAATCCACGTTTTGTGACGCAGGAAAGAGAACCCGTGCGCCAGTGAAGTCACTTTTCTACTCATTTAATACAAATATCAAAACAGACCAAACTACCCCTCACTCCCTCACTCTACTCCTCCAAGAATATTCTAGATCCTTATCACCCAACCGTCATTTCCCACCACCAAGTGGGCCCGCCGGCCCAATCCAATACTGGCAAGTATCACCCCTTGCGCACCAAGAAAAAGCCGAAATAAAAACACACAGAAAAGCCATCACACTCCGTCAGTTCTATTCGTCTTAGCCATTTTCGTCACTACCGAGAAATCTAATCTTCGAGAAAAAAATGGGCCGGAAATTCTTCGTCGGCGGCAACTGGAAATGCGTAAGTCTCCGATCCCGATCCCTCTTATTATGATCTGTTTGTTTTCGCCGCGAATCAGATTCCGATCAGCCTAGCCGATCGTTAGGTTTTTGGTATCTGATTTCGTTATTGGCTTTGAGTTTGATCAAATTAGGGTTTATAAGCTTATATGTGAGTTGAATCTGATTGCAGAATGGAACAATCGATGAGGTGAAGAAGATTGTGAACTTACTCAACGACGGAAAAGTGCCGTCACCTGATTGCGTGGGTGAGTATTAGGCTTGATTAGTTGTTTGTACTACTTGGATTAGATTTGTGAGTTTTTACTGTTTTAATTGGTTAGATTTGGATTCTAGTACCTGTGATCTGCATGAGTTATCTGATTGTTAGTTTTTTTTTTTTTTTTTACTGTGTTGATGTTGATGCAGAGGTTGTGGTTAGTCCTCCGTATGTGTTTCTTCCATTGGTGAAGAGCACGTTGAGGCCAGATTTCCAGGTTGCAGCACAGAACTGCTGGGTGAAGAAGGGCGGTGCCTTCACTGGTGAAGTTAGGTGTGTGTTCATGACTTAGTTGTGACTTTTATTTTGACATGATCTTGATGCAACTATTGTCTTGTGCTACTTTTCGTAGTTGGATCAATTTATCCCTATAATGAGTTAGATTCTGTATTCATAGTTTGGAATGTTTGATACTGTTGTTACTATAGTTGGAAACAGATAGGCATGCTAGATTTGTATAAATATGTGTAGTGTACTTGCATTTATGTATTGATTGAAGAGTTTTTAGTCTTATCTGTTCCGTGTTAAGTAACTTAAAGCTGATTTGCTGTGTGTATACAGTGCTGAGATGCTTAAAAATCTTGAGGTTCCATGGGTCATCCTTGGTCATTCCGAAAGGAGAGCTCTTTTGGGTGAAACCAATGAGGTAATTTCATCCCCTTGTTGAACTTGTATGTATATCTATATGGTGTTGCCATTGGATTTAATCTTTTGCTTACCACTGGACAGTGGTTATCTTTGCCTGTTGTTAACAACATAGTTTCTCATTTTTTTGAACACTTTGTTTCAGTTTGTTGGGGACAAGGTTGCTTATGCACTTTCCCAAGGTTTGAAGGTGATCGCCTGTGTTGGTGAGACTCTTGAACAGCGAGAAGCTGGATCAACTGTTGAAGTTGTTGCTGCACAAACCAAGGCAATTGCTGGTATGAATCTAAACCCCTCTGTGGCTCATTTTGCAGATACTCTTTAGAACTTTGATTTCCTTTGTTAAGATTGATTTTAAATGTTGTTTTTATTTGCAGAGAAAGTGAAAGATTGGACCAACATTGTTTTGGCTTATGAGCCAGTGTGGGCTATTGGAACCGGGAAGGTTGCATCTCCAGCTCAGGCCCAGGAAGTAAGTTATGCCTTACTCTGTTTTGTGGATGTAGATTAGCCTTTGTCTTGTGTTTTGCTTTTTATTGTATTTATGGGTATAATTGTAAGCCTTTGTCTTGTGTTTTGCTTTTTATTGTATTTATGGGTATAATTGTAAAGGATGATTAGTGGAAACATTCTCTTTTGTCCTTATGTTTGAGAAAACAAATGTTTAGTAAATGGAATTCAAGTGAACAAGTTATTCTAAGCTGTTACCCACCTCTTTCTTGGTGATTTCCTTGGATATGTGTATTATTCACTGTAACAGATTCCGCTATGTCTTATTCACAGTACTTGTCTCCTTACAACAGGTGCATTGTGAATTGAGGAAATGGCTTCATGCAAACACAAGTCCTGAGGTTGCTGCATCAACCAGGATCATATATGGAGGTGCTGTTATGAATCTCTACATATATTAGAAGTAACTGTATTATATATCTGTTAGCTGATGAGTTTTATTCAACTCTGGTTTTGCTCTCGTATACTCTTCTGGTTTTGCTCTCGTATACTCTTCTTACTTGGTCATAATTATTATAATGAATCAAAGATGTATGTTTTTCTCTCGCTAAGAATTCATGATCTTGTGGTTGAAAATTGCATTGGGCGTGCTATTGACTCTATTTGAATACCATTTTTTCCTTTTTCTTTTTAATGGATGGTGATGGCGAGACTCTTCTGAAACTAATTTTGCTGTTCGCGTTCTCATCACTTGTTTAATTGTATTCCTCAGGCTCCGTCAATGGTGCAAACTCCAAAGAGTTGGCAGGTCAGCCTGATCTCGATGGATTCTTGGTTGGTGGTGCTTCTCTAAAGGTAATGATAATGATGCTAATTGAGCCTGTGGATGTTACATGTTAATCTTGTTCCTTTGGTCAAAAAAAGTGTTCTTATCTTATTTTCTTACATCTGTTCCCTTGCTGCTATTCTCTGCAGCCCGAGTTTATTGACATTATCAACGCTGCTGTGGTGAAGAAAGCCTAGAGGTTTGGTACTTGAGGGAGAGTTTGGTGACTTCAAGTCTCATGTTCATTTCCGTACAATTTTACAAATAATTATGCCTTTTGTATTCCGATCAGCACCCGGTTCTGGGTTTTCCTGTATGAACAATCTACAGTTTCGGTGCTTTTAATGTTTTTGCGCTAGCTTTTGATATGGGATCAAAACAAAATGTGAAGTCAATGGAGATTGATGATCAGATGTAGAGCAACTTTCTCTCTTTTTTTCTTAATTAAAAGGATTCCGTAATTGCTTGAAAGAACTGAGCCAATCTTTTTGTTCTACGTGAAAGGCTTTCAAGCTTTATGGTTTGATGGTGTATTGGTGTACTGGTGTACATCGAGTCATCATCACTTTCTTATCTTTTCATCTTCTGTAAAGTTCATTTGCTGAGTGCCTTCCACAGCAACACTATCCAGATTGCGCTTTGTTTCCCCCAAATATCTTGATCCAGATTTTCGAGTTGACTAATGCCTCTCTCTAGGGTAGTGGTTCTTTGACTCTTTCGCGAGGACTCTTCAAGATAGCCAACGTTTCATTGTCAGTCTCATAAATCATAGATGCATCAAACCAATATGTTAAACAAAAGTCGTTGATGAGGTTCAGTATGTCGTCGTTGACGTAATCGGAAAACACCTTCTGTCCCTTTGAATCGTCGACGCCCGTGAGCCATTTCTGATGAGTTGCTGTCATTTTCCATGTGGATCTTATTTTTATACCAATGACCATCCAGAACTTAAGTTAAACATAAACGATACAAAGACTAATGAGAGTTGTTTCAACATTGGCTGAAAACCCACAAGCAAAGGAATATAAGATTAGTTTGATTGTCAAGGATTACCAAACACATGCGATCTTATATTCACAATAATGTCACAATGTTTAATAGAGGCCCCTAATGTTTAACATATCTTTTGCACCCTCTGGATAGTCAAAACTAAATATTGTTAGGCTGGGAAAAGTCCAACATTGTGTGTTTTTCTTCCACATAAAATTCGTCCTTTCACACTAAAATGCAGGATGCGATGGGATTTGATGTCATTGTACATTTTTAGTCATAAATTGCATGGGGTGAGATCACTTCATTTATTCAAGGCAAACATAGCATGTCATAAAAATAATGTACTCGTAAAATGTATGGGGTAAAGAAACCACAGAATGTTTCACTAGATTAATGTGTTGTTGGTTATTATGACTTGTTTGAAACATATGGTCGGTGTTTTCTATTTATCATACTACATTAGTGATTTATCTATTAAAGTTAGCATCACGTAATTCACTAATGTCATCTATACGCTGACTCTATATTCTTCTTTGCTCGTGTTTCTATCTTTGATGGGTGTACTTTTATAAGCTAGTGTTCGAGTTTTCACACCGCCTACTATAAGCTGATAGCTAAGTAGTTCACCATTCATGTGATCCATAATCATACGGTTCACATTCTCTGTTTCTACTTTTGGTTAAATTCTTGCTTTTGTGAATAAACCTATACCAAAAATTTCAAGACAAAATTGTACAGGTTGCAGCCATGCAAAGCTGTCACTTATTACACTTAAATTTCTCATCCACCCTCTTCCACTCTCTCTAAAACCTCTACAACTTGCAGATAAAGAAAAGAAACTTCAAATGGGAGGCCGAGTCAACCCTTCCGCTCTTTGTTTTTGTCCTCCGCGAAGGTCCCTGAATTTTTAATCACAGAACTTTCCCAGAAGCCTAAAACCCCACACAAGCCTCCAAACTTTTCATGCTAATAATCAAAGCTCGTGGGTTTCCCTCACTCAATTGCGGGTTACGCATGTTGGTCACCGTTAGGTGGTTGTAGAAACGCTCGAGCTTTCACACTGGGAAGAGGAAGAGGGAGGGCGTGTGTTAGGACATCATCTTTGATTCACGGGCTTCACTTTTTGCTGTTCTCAACTTGTTTACACTAGTTGGGTTTCTCTATTTCTTCTTGTTCTTTTTTTTTTTTTGACAGAAACAGAGCTTTGAGGTTTGCTGTCATGGGTTCCTGCTTTAGTTCTAGGATCAAAGCTGACAGCCCACTTCATAATGGTATGTAGTTTTTGATTCATGAGCTGGTTTCTGTTTTGGTTTGATGATAAAGTTTTGATAATTTTTTTTTTTTGATTGAGAGTGTTAAAGTTGGTTGCTTTTGATTGATGAAACATGCACCAGAGTGTGTATTAGCTACCGAAACTTCATTTGGCAACTGGGTTTTTGGTTTCAATAGCTGCTTCTGAACATTGAAGTTTGAGTTTTTTGGTATTACTATGCTGATGGAGTTTGGGGATGTTAAAAGTTGGTTATCTTGGATTTGATTGATCAAGCACTAGAAACTTCATTCGGCTACTGGGTTTTTGGTTTCACTATCTGTTTTTGATCATTGAAGTATGGGGATCATAAAGTTTTAATCTTTTGGTGTTGCTATGTTAATGAAGTTTGGGGGTATTACAGTTGGTTAGCTTGGATTTGATGAATTGGGCTCTACAGTCTATGACAGTTCTGAATTGGGTTCTTTTTGTTTCAGCATCTGCTTCTCAACATTGTTCTTTCTGTTGGGTCCTGCTTATATGATTGTTAATTATTGCTGCTCTGGTTGATCAGAAATTAGTGACATAAAGAGGGAGAAACTGGAATCTTAGTTCTAGTTAGTGGTCATATTCAAGTTCAAAGTGAGAACAAACTTCTGAGTTCAAAGATTTGATCTTTGTTCTATTTACTTTTGTTAAAGGAAATGGATTAGATTCCATGTCTATTGCTTTAGAGAGGAATATCAAGAGAATAAACATTTCGAAGGCAGTCTTTTTCATGATTTCTATCATTTTCTAAGATTCATTCAATGAAGCTTATATTCTTCATCAAATAAATTAAATATGAGATTGAGTGGGCAAGCTGGTTTTCACTACACCCTTTAATTGTTATTTACTACTACCATAATAGCTTTCCAATGTGAGATTTAGATTACCATTTGTAGTACAGAACTAAAGTTCCAAGGAATGAGCCAATGCTATGTTATTATCAAACCAATCTTTTTCTCTTCAAAGTCATGGAATACCTTAATTAAAATCCTTTTCAAGGACAATGGGTAACGAACATTAGCCTTATTACTGATTATGCAGTGTTGGTGTAGAGTTTTGTTTAGAACCCTTACATCTGTCATGACTCGGGGTTGATCTCTTATGTTGCTTGTTTAGGGAACTCTAATAGCAAGGTGTCATCTGTCTCGGTGCCTTCAACTCCTCGAACAGAGGGTGAGATCTTGATGTCCTCCAACTTGAAGAACTTCTTCTTTAATGAACTGAAAACAGCCACCAGGAACTTTCGTCCTGACAGTATGGTGGGTGAAGGCGGGTTTGGTTGTGTGTTTAAGGGCTGGGTCGATGAGAATGCATTAACAGCTGCAAAGCCTGGTACTGGAATGGTTATCGCTGTGAAGAGGCTTAACCAAGAAGGTCTCCAGGGTCACAAGGAATGGTTGGTGAGTATTACTACTTTCATTTACTTGCACTCACTTCCCTGATCTATTGTTCATTGCTTCTTGGTATCCTCAAAACTAGAATTTGCTCATACTGATGGAGTAGGGCACAATAAAAAATTTGAACACGTTCATTTTTAATTTATTGTAGTTGAAGGGAAACATATGACAGAATCTTATTTTTTATTGCTCCTAAATAGTTGGTACAAATAGATAATACAGCATGTAATAATTTGAGGGGAATGATTCATTAACTTTGTGGTTCTTCTTGACCTACAGGCAGAAATCAACTATCTTGGACAGCTCAGACATCCGAATCTTGTGAAGCTGATTGGTTATTGCTTGGAGGATGACCACCGGCTTTTGGTGTATGAATTCATGCCTCGTGGCAGCTTGGACAATCATCTATTTAGAAGTGAGTTATAAACTGCCTTCATTATTTGGATATTTACTCTTCTGTAGGAAGCAATACCATCAACATACGAGATGGACTAACCTGTTGTTGGAACAGGGGCTTCTTACTTTCAACCACTTTCATGGTCCCTTCGTATGAAGATTGCCCTTGGTGCTGCTAAGGGTCTAGCATTTCTTCACAGTGATGAGGCAAAAGTGATCTATCGGGACTTTAAAACTTCTAATATCCTGTTGGATTCAGTAAGTGAAATGTTTCATTGTTGAACTTTATGGCTTCTAGAAGACTTCTGATAGACTGCTCATAATCTTTTGTTTGTTTATTTATTTATTTTTTCATTGCAAAACAACAGGCCTACAATGCCAAGCTCTCTGATTTTGGATTAGCAAAGGATGGACCAGCAGGTGATAGAAGCCATGTCTCAACAAGGGTCATGGGAACATATGGGTATGCAGCTCCTGAGTACATGGCCACAGGTACTTAAATTTGCAGAAAGGTCAAATTATGAATTATGCACATATTAACTTTCTTGTAGAAGACTTGGCAGTTAGCACAGATGTCACAAACTAAATATATCATTTCTCCATGAGTCCAATTTGACTACTGGATACCCTAACCAAAATATTTAAGGTCTGAAGTCTGAACCAAAGCCAAGTCTTATTTCATTGTGGGAAAAAGGGTAATTAGTGACATGGGCAATGAAATCTTCCATTGTTATGTGGTAAGGGGTTGATTTCTGATTTTGTTCACTTTTACTCAGTAGCTAAGGTAGCATCCAATATCAGCTTTTATATATTATGCTCACTAGCTGGAGTATTTCCCTTCTCCAATCCCCTGATATCCTACTTAACTCTTTTGTCAGCCCCATAATTGCATGAACAAATCCACTTTACTTTTAGAGTAAGTTCTACTTGAAATCATTAGAATCAACTCTACATCTCACCCCCAAACAGTTAAACTTCCCTACTATTTTGCTCAACTTTGTAAAGGGCTATTGGTTTTGTTAACCAGAAAAAAAAACAAGCTATGATGTCTGCTTCTTTCTGATCCTTATATCTTTCTTTTTTTTTAAGGTCATTTAACCGCCAAGAGTGATGTGTATAGTTTTGGGGTTGTTATGCTTGAAATGTTGTCTGGAAGACGAGCTGTGGACAAGAACCGGCCGACAGGGGAACACAGCTTAGTTGAATGGGCCAAACCTTACCTTGCCAGCAAACGTAGAGTTCTCCAAGTTTTTGATGCTCGTATTGACGGCCAGTATTCTGTAGCTGCAGCTCTTAAAGCTGTTAACCTTGCAATTCGATGCTTATCAACAGAACCCAAGTTTAGGCCAATCATGAGTGACGTGGTGAAATCATTGGAGCAGCTTCAGGAACTTGAAGACATGGAGGGTTCAGGACCCTCTCAGAACGAACCTTGCCAAAATCTCCATGCCAGCTCAAGTAATGGTCCCCAAAATCGAAGGAGAAGTATGAACGGAACCAGCAGTGCAAGAAAAGCTTCTCTTCACAGGCCAGCTGCTTCGCGCGGAAATTCTTAAGACATCCATGCACGGTCTACTATTACTTTCATTGATTCAAATCAAGTAAAATGGAGTTTCATGCCATAGAGGAGGGAAGAGAGCGATGGAGAGAGAGGGAGGAGAACAAGGAGGGCATATATATATTGAACATTGTAATCTTGTAATGAATGTGTACTACGATAATCGATTATTGTACAGCTTTTGTTCTGTGAATGTCTTCATCATTACTGTTCTCTAAAGCATTTTGTTTCGTGTAACATCATGAGGTTTAGTCCTCAGGAACTACTGACCAGGTAGTAATGTGCAACATCAAATTATAGGTCCTGCTTAGCTGCCACACAACACAAGGATTGTTTGGCTGCTTAGTACTCTGCAACATCAAACTGTAGGCCTTGATCTTCTTTGATAGATGGAATGTCCATTAAAATAGCTAAACATCAACAATTTACCACAGCTCATCACTTGATGTAGAGAACAAAACGAAGAAAGGAACTCTGGAAACACAAAAAACACCAAGAGGAGAAGAATTAGAAGATCAAATAAATTTTCGTAACAGGTGCATGTATTAAGAAATGGAAAAAAAAAAAAAAAAAGGTTTAAACAGAACAACGATTCTGTTAAGAGTTCAAAACGTGTCAACTCTAGGGAGCTTTCCAAGAGCTGTCTCAGTCTCTGGTCCCCTCGTATGCTTCTTAATCATTGTTGATGAGTCATCACTCGTCAGCCGTTTGAACTCGGTCAGTTTCTTTCTTTCTTTCTAAATTGTATACAAAGCACATATGCAAGTTACAACACTTTTGTTTCCTTCACTTTTTAATTGACAAGTTCCTCAGTTTCTCGATTTCCAGCTTCACTTGAAGCACTGAATCAGCTTCAGTACTCAGGAAAGTCGATCAGAGTCGTCGGAAGTGATCAGAAAAGCCGCAACTCGCTTCAACAAAATGCAGAAGAGGACAACTGGAGCAACAACGCTGCCATTTGCGAAGAGCTGATTCACTAAGCTAAAAAGTCAGTATTGCCCCCACGATCTCGGATACATTTCTTGCTTTCCAGCTTCCCTTGGAGAACTGAATCAGCTTCAATACTCAGGAAGTTGATCAGAGGAGTTGGAAGTGATCAGAAGCTGCAACAGGTAATTCTCTAGAATTTTTTTGGTACAAGTCTATGTGGGATCACCAGAAACTTTGATGGGAATTTACTGACTGAATTGAACACATGTGTTCTTGGTAAATGCATGACTTGCAGAGTTTTCCATTGAAGATATGGGTGGGGGAATTCGTACAAGCGTGAAGGGTTACCTCCTTTCGCAGCGGATCACTATGGCTTCGGATACAGTGCATGAAAACGAGAGCAGCAATCGCAGTTTCACTGCGCCCTTAGCAGTCGAAGCTGCTGATACAGAACAAGAGACGAGGATGGAGTTGGATACAACTAACTCATATCGGTTCGGTAGGTTAGTGGTGTAATTCGTTGCTTGCCAATATTGAGCTTTGCTTCAAAGGTATATTAATCGATGTCACACATTGGTAATTGGTTAATGCATTCCATATGTTGTCACTTGTCAGCCATACCTATATGGTATATGCCGCTGGAAAAATTGAATCTGTACATGTATGATATGCCATTGTGTGCATATGTATGTTCATGTTTCTTCCCAAACTCATCAGCTAGTATTTATCTTCTTCCCCCCACTTATATTGTTTAGTGGAATTGCAGAGCAGGGTTTCAAATGGAACTAGCATCAGAGCTGAGAGCCTGCCTTACAGAGGTATGTTTGGTATTCATCCTCTATTTTTACTGGTTTGTTATATTACATGTTCGTAGCTGAAAAGTTGTTTTCCGGCCTTGTCCTTTCATATATGACTAATGAGGGTATATCAAAAGGGTGGACTGTAGTAGATACTAGACACAATGAATGATCATCATTTTAAAAATTGATGGAAAATTTTGCTTTATTACCACCTTTTAATTGTGATTTTCCAGTTTTTCACTACACCAAAGAATAGTTTAACAATAGTAAGTATGATTAAGGTAGACAACAAAAACAAGGAGGCCGGGAACTAAAATTGGGATCCAGCAATTTACTTTAGAAATCTCTGACAACAAAACCTACCGGCTCAAATAATCTGAACGTTCAAATAATCTGGCTCAAAGCATCAAGTCTGAAACAGCAGGACACCAACAGTCCTACTATACTTTTCAAATTACAGATTGTTACTACTTTAAAACTCCTTCTGTCATATAATTGAAGGTTGAGAATGTAAGTTGCTAATTGCATTTTACCACTTATGTTAGATGTATTGGGATGAAATTCTAATATCAAAGGTATCATTTGTCTCAGTTCCTTCAAATCCTCGGACAGACGTTGAGATCTTGCTAAAGAGCTTCTTTTTTAAAGAACTGAAAACTGCCACCAGGAACTTTGGGCCTGATACTGTTGTGGGTGAAGGTGGTTTTGGTCCTGTCTTTAAGGGGTGGATTGATCAGAATTCATTGGCAGCTTCCGAGCCTGGTACAGGAATGGCTGTTGCTATAAAGAGGCTTAACCAAAATAGTATGCAGGGTCGGGAGGAATGGTCTGTGAGTATCACTTTTATCTTCATTTTTTACATGCACTCTCCTGATATATGGTGTTTCCATTTGATAACTGAAATTGCTCATGTTAGTCAAGTATGGTAGATCAAACATTTGAGGACCTGGCACACATTAATATTAAATTGACTGTAGTTGAATATCAAATCTTAATGGATTTTGCTCATAGTTGTACTTGTTACAGATATAAGTGATGATGCTACATGTAATATTTTGACATAAATTTGTTGACTTTATACTGCTTCTTAAATCAGAAAGAAGTTTACTACCTCGGACAGTTGCGTCACCCAAATCTTGTGAAGTTGATAGGCTATTGTTCAGAGGATAACGAACTGCTTCTGGTGTATGAATATGTCCCCCGTGGCAGTTTGGATAATCATTTATTTAGAAGTGAGTTATGATCTTCCTTCACCCTTTAGCCACTTGATCTTTCAAAGAAGGCATTACCATCAATAAGGAGATCAAACATGTCTCATTTTTATGCCTTATATGTTTGGATTTGAATGTTGTGGAACAGGGAGTTCTAACTTTGAAGTTGAACCACTTTCATGGAATGCTCGTATGAAGATTGCCCTTGGTGCTGCAAAGGCTCTAGCATTTCTTCACAATGAAGCACAAGTTATATTTCGTGACTTCAAATCATCTAATATTCTGTTGGATTCAGTAAGTGAAACATTTGAGTGCTGAGTCTTATGGCTTGTAAAAGACTTCTGGAGCTCTGGTAGACTTGCTCACTTCATATTTTTCCTTGGAAATAACAGACCTACAATGTCAAACTCGCTGATTTTGGTTTGGTCATGGATGGGCGATCAATCAGACACCCAGGCGCTAAAACAAGGTCATCATGGGAACATATGGATATGCAGCTCCAGAGTATATAGAAACAAGGGTCTTGGGCACATATGGATATACAGCTCCCGAGTATATAGCTACAGGTATCTTAGTGTATAAAGATTTTTTGTTCAAATACAGAAGCAATGTACCCTGGAATACTTTTGTACCTTTATCTATATTCTGTGCAATTTGTCACCGCAGATGTTTTTCGTCTCTTAAGCACGCAAGGTTTCCGTCATTCATTCATTTGTAGAAAAGAAAGAAATGGAAATGAGAGTAATAAAATATTATGAACCAGATACGACACTGTCCATTCTTGATAGACCCCCCTAATACCTGATGAATGACCAGCTTCTGCTATTTCAATTCTTTGCTGTAGTTTTTATATTATAGAGTATATACAGATTCCAAAAGTATTATGTGAGCTGCTTTCTGATCTCTTTTTTATCCTTTTGTTTATGTTGAAGGTCGTTTGACCACCAAATGTGATGTGTATGGTTTTGGAGCTGTTATGCTCGAATTGTTGTCTGGAAAACGAGTTTTTGACAGGAACCAGCCACCGGGGGAACAGAACTTAGTTGAATGGGCTAAAGCTTACCTCGTCAGAAAACACAGAGTCCTCCAAATCTTTGATGGTCATATTAAAGGCCAGTTCTCTGTGACTAGTTCTCTTAAAGCAGTTGACCTTGCCTTTCAATGCTTATCAAGAAATCCCAAGCTTAGGCCAAACATGAATAATGTGGTAAAAGCATTGGAGAAGCTTCAGCAATCCTGTGACAGGGATGACTTGAGGATCTCTCAAGATAAACCTTGCCAAAATGCACAAGCGAGTTCAAGCAATGGTCCCAATTAGTGGAGGGAAAGCATCAATGACGCCAGCAATTCATTTAACACCCTTGAGTATACTGTGACGTTTATTGAAAATCATACACACGCACACACGTAACTGGTATGTGCTGCAACAGTTTATTGTACAGATTCTTTGTTTTGTGAACGTCTGCATGGTTACTTGTCACTGAAGCATTTCTCATTCTGGGCCTGGAATATGAGGAACACAAGGTCCGATCATCACTCCACTTTGTGAGCATCAAGCAGTGTGGTCTTGCAGCTTGAGCTGATCATTACTCGGAAGTTGAAGAGCTGGTGAAGTCTGTTCTGATAATTGGAAGTTTTCTATCTTCATTTGTAGTCGGAACGCCACCAATAGGGCAGAAACGGAAGTTGAAATGAATTGGTTTCTAATTCCAAGTAATATGCTCGGCAATTTTCAAGAATCCAGGTTATGTTTGTGTGATTGGATTGATTGCGGGGGTTTGATTTTTGAAGGTGGAGGTTCATGAGCTTAGTAGCCTTTTTCTTTTTTTGGGTGTTATATAGCTTAATAAACTTATCTGATACTGCTATTGCCTACTTGGTAGTTGGTACTAGTTCTAGAAGACCAAGGAGATGAGTGGTGGGCTTCGGACAAGCATGAAGGGGCACATTATTGCACAACGCGTCACTGTGGCACCACACAGTGCATGACAATGAGATGAGCATGAATGTAACTAGCAATCCCACTGCTACAGACTCTGTGGATCGTCCACTTCCGCTTTCAGTTTCGGAGACTTCAGCTTCATACGGGATCAATATGTGTGATGGAACTATTCCTTGCTTGCCAATGTTGAGCTCTGCTGCAAAGGTACATGAGTTATACTCCAAAATTAATTTTTCATTTTATATGAATGCTATGTAATATGTATACAGGAGATGAGTCAAGTCAGATTGCACCTCACAAATGAATCTACTTAGGAGTCATCTTGATTGGAAATAGGGAATGTTGGTTAACGGAACATGTGCAATTGTTTCCTTTCTTGAAGGATTATAATACAAATAGGCCTCATTTGGAAGATCACTTAGAACTGTCGGGCTGAGACAAGTATAGTTCTGCAATTCTTGCTGAGCATTCGTCTGTGTGTGTTGTTAAATTTTAGGCTTCTGCCTACTTATGATTTGTAACTGTAACTAACCGCAGGGTATGGCTTCTTATGTGACTACAACCGGAGGTCAGAGTTCTCCTCACACTGGTACGTCTACAATTCATCCACTAGTCCACTGTTTAATGGTTTAGTATCTTCTATGTAAATCAAGGTGGTTAGTATAATATGAATTTTTCATCTAGTGAAAGCCAAATCAATGCCGAAATTAAAATTTCAATGTACTTTGAATAGCAGAAACCAAAATAGTCATTGTACTGAGTGCTATAATTCCTATACTAGAACTCCAATTTGTTACATGAATGAAGGTGAATTCTACTTCTAATTATACATTAGTTAGTTACAACTTCTTCAACTTTTATGTTACTTGTCAAGGATTTGATTCCAGTATTAAATTTTCATCAGTCTCAGTGCCTTCAACTCCTCGGATAGAAGGTGAAATCTTGATGTTCCCCACCTTGAAGACCTTCGCCTTTAGTGAACTGAAAAGAGCTACACGGACTTTCATTCTGCTAATATGGTGGGAGAAAGTGGTTATGGATGTGTCTTCAAGGGTTGGGTTGATGGCAATTCATTAAGAGCTGCCAAGCCTGGTAATAGCATGGTCATTGCTGTGAAGAGGCTTAACCAACAAAGTTTTCATGGACACAAGGAATGGTTGGTGAGTATTACTTCTATGCTTCATTTTCTTGCATGCACTTTCACAATGTCATATAAATGGCTTCCTGATTTGTTTTTGGTCCCCTTAATTAAAAGTTGTTACAGATTACATTTTAACAGAAACTTATTAACTTTATGGTGGTCTTTTAACCACTGACAGAAATTAACTATCTCAGAAGGCTACGTCACCCAAATCTTGTGAAATTGATTGGTTACTGCACTGAGGATGACAACCGGCTTCTGGTGTACGAATTTATGCCTTGTGGAAGCTTGAATAATCATCTGTGAGTTATGAACTTTCTTCACTACTTTTTAACCCATTTGGTCTTTAATTTAAAAAATGTAATGTTGTTGTTGGAACGGGGGGTTCTGTCTCTCAACCACTGTCATGGACGCTTCGTATGAAGATTGCCTTTGGTGCTGCTAAGGTGCTAGCATTTCTTCACAGTGGTGACATAAACGTGATCCATCGGAACACAAAGTGTTCTAACATCTTCCTGGATTCAGTAAGTACATCATTTTACTGCTGATCCTAATGGCTACTTGGAAACTTCTGGTAGGCTTGCTCACACCTTATTTTTTAGACATACAATGCAAAACTCTGTAGTTTTAGTCTGGCCAAGGATGGACCAGTAGGCGATAGAAGTCATATCTCAACAAAGGGTCATGGGGACAGGCGGATCTGACCGGCCAGCCGGGAAACATAATTTAGTTGAATGGAGTCAATGGTTTAATTCTGACCGTGTCAGAACACACAGAGTTCTTCAAATCATCGATGCTCGTATTGAAGGACAGTACTCTGTTGCTACAGCTCTTAAAGCAGCTGACCTTGCACTTCTATGCGTATCAACAGATCCCAAGCTTAGGCCAAACATGAATGATGTGGTGAAAGCTTTGGAGGAGCTTCAGGAATCCGGTGACATGTCTCATAACTAAGTCATAACGAACCTCGCCAGAATATTCATGCCAGTTCAAGTAATGGTAGTAAATATCGCAGCAGAGGTGCAAATGGAACCCGCTATGTAACAACTGCTTCTCATATTTTATGCATGCTGTATAATTATTTTCCTCGTTTGAACGGCTATTTGGGATATAGGAGAGAATATTTCCATTAGAAACAGAGTTTCGAAACTACATCATGCAAACCTCTTTAACATATTCAGAATCCGATCATTGGTGGAAGCTTGGAAGTTCAAATGAATCCGTAAAGAGCGTCAAAAAAAAAAAAAAAAAAAATTCGAGCAGGGCAACAATTTTCCTCCCTCAGTTGAATGTTGACTATTGGTCAACATGATGCTACTGAGCGGGTCCAAGTCAACTTTTTCTCCTCATCAGCTTTTCAAGAGCTGTCTCTGTCTTTGGTTTCCTTACAAGCTTCTCGATTATTGTTTATGCAAATTACAATTCATTTAGCACTTTATCTCTAATTCTTGATTTCCAGCTTCCCCTTGAACAACTGAATCTGCTTCAATACTCAGGAAGTTGACCAGAGGAGGTGGAAGTGATCAGAAGCTGCAACCGGTAATTTTCTAGATAAATTTTGGTACAAGTTTATATGGGAACGCCAGAAACTTTGATGGGATTTACTGACTGAATTGAACGCATGTGTTCTTGGTTTTGATCAAGATAAATCTCAGGGTTTTTTTCTGAATTCTCTAGTACTGCTAGCTATTAACTACTTGGCCTTCGGATGTCTTGGTTGCCACAGAATAAGTTTCGAGTTATTAAGTTCCAAAAGTGGTAATGTAATTGTGGTAAATGCATGACTTGCAGAGTTTTCCATTGAAGATATGGGTGGGGGAATTCGTACAAGCGTGAAAGGTTACCTCCTTTCACAGCGGATCACTATGGCTTCAGATACAGTGCATGAAAACGAGAGCACCAATCGCAATTTCACTGCGTCCCTAGCAGCAGATACAGAACAAGAGACCAGGATGGACTTGGACTCAACTAACTCATATCGGTTTAGTAGGTTTAGTGGTGGCATTCGTTGCTTGCCAATATTGAGCTTTGCTTCAAAGGTACATTAATCAAAGTCACACATTGGTAATTTGTTAATGCATTCCATATGTTGTCAGCCATACCTATATGGTATATGCTACTAGAAAAAGTGACTTGGTACATGTATGATTTGCTATTAGTTACAGATAAATTAGTAAGTTTCTGCAGTTCTTTAAAATGCTTGCCATTATGTGCATACACATGTTTTCGCCCACTTATATTGTTTAGAGGAATTACAGAGCAGGGATTCAAATGGAACTAGAATCAGAGCTGAGAGTCTGCCTTACAGAGGTATATTTGCGATTCATCCTCTATTTCATGATTTGTTATATTAAAAGTGTGTAGATGAAAAGTTGTTTTCCTGGTCCTTTTGTATATAAGAGTACGTATATCAAAAGGGTAGATAGTAAGAGATACTACACACAATGAATGATCATCATATTAAATATCCTCGTGGAAAATTCAGTTTTATTACCATCTTTTAATTGTGAATTTCCTGTTTTCCACTACACCAAAGAGTAGTTTAACAGTTGTAAGTATGGTTTCTGAGGTAGACACAAAAACAAGAAGGCAGGGAACTAAAATTGTAATCCAATAATTTACCTTAGACAACTCTGGAAACAATAACTATCGGTTGAAATAATTTATGTACTATGATAACTCTGAAAACAACTCTGAAAGCATCAAGTCTGAAAGTTTATCCATGTACTGTGAACACCAGGACATCAACAGTTTTACTATACATCTTAATTACATTGCAGATTGATGTGACTTTAAAACTGCTTTTGTCATATAATTGAAGGTTTGGGGTGTAAGTTGCTGATAGCATTTTACCATTTACGTTAGATGTATTGGACGAAATTCTAATATCAAAGGTTGTCATCTGTCTCAGTGCCTTCAAATCCTCGGACAGATGTTGAGATCTTGCTAAAGAGCTTCTTTTATAATGAACTGAAAGCTGCAACCAGGAACTTTCGACCTGATACTCTGCTGGGTGAAGGTGGTTTTGGTCCTGTCTATAAGGGGTGGATTGATCAGAATTCATTAGCAGCTTCCGAGCCTGGTACAGGAATGGCTGTTGCTATAAAGAGGCTTGACCAAGATAGTATTCAGGGTCGGGAGGAATGGTCTGTGAGTATCACTTTTTTGTTCATTTTCTTACATGCACTCTCCTGATATATGGTGTTTCGTTTTGATAAATGAAATTGATCATGTTAGTCAAGTATGGTAGATCAAACATTTGCGGACCTGGCACACATTAATATCAAATTGAGTGTAGTTGAAGGCCAAATCTTAATGGATTTTTCTCACAGTTGTTAGTTGTTACAGAAACAAGTGATGATGCTACATGCAATATTTTGAGATAAATTTGTTGACTTTATACTGCTTCTTAAATCAGAAAGAAGTTTACTACCTCGGACAGTTGCGTCACCCAAATCTTGTGAAGTTGATAGGCTATTGTTCAGAGGATAACGAACTGCTTCTGGTGTATGAATATGTCCCCCGTGGCAGTTTGGATAATCATTTATTTAGAAGTGAGTTATGATCTTCCTTCACCCTTTAGCCACTTGATCTTTCAAAGAAGGCATTACCATCAATAAGGAGATCAAACATGTCTCATTTTTATGCCTTATATGTTTGGATTTGAATGTTGTGGAACAGGGAGTTCTAACTTTGAAGTTGAACCACTTTCATGGAATGCTCGTATGAAGATTGCCCTTGGTGCTGCAAAGGCTCTAGCATTTGTTCACAATGAAGCACAACTTATATTTCGTGACTTCAAAACATCTAATATTATGTTGGATTCAGTAAGTGAAACATTTTAGTGCTGAATCTTATGGCTTGTAAAAGACTTCTGGAGCTCTGGTAGACTTGCTCACTTCATATTTTTTATTGGAAATTATAGACCTACAATGTCAAACTCTCTGATTTTGGTTTGGTCGTGGATGGGCGATCAATCAGACACCCAGGCGCTAAAACAAAGGTCATCATGGGAACATATGGATATGCAGCTCCCGAGTATATAGCTACAGGTATCTTAGTGTACAAAGATATTTTTGTTCAAAAACAGAAGCAATCTACCCTTGACTACTTTTGTACCTTTATCTATATTCTGTGCATTTTGTCACCGCAGATGTTTTTCGTCTCTGACGCAGGCCAGGTTTCTGTCATTCATTCATTTGTAGAAAAGAAAGAAATAAGATTAAATGTTATGGACCAGATATGAGACACTCCATTCTTGATAGTCCCCTTGATCCCTGATGAATGACTAGCTTCTGCTATTTCAATTCTTTGCTCTAGTTTTTATGTTTTAGAGTATATACGGATTCCAAAAGTATTATGCAGCTGCTTTCTGATCTCTGTTTATCCTTTGTTTATGTTGAAGGTCGTTTGACCACCAAATGTGATGTGTATGGTTTTGGAGTTGTTATGCTCGAGTTGTTGTCTGGAAAACGAGTTTTTGACAAGAACCGGCCACCCGGGGAACAGAACTTAGTTGAATGGGCCAAACCTTACCTTGTCAGGAAACACAGAGTCCTCCAAATTTTCGATGCTCGTATTAAAGGCCAGTTCTCTGTGGCTAGTGCTCTTAAAGCAGTTGACCTTGCATTTCAATGCTTATCGAGAAACCCCAAGCTTAGGCCAAACATGAATAATGTGGTAAAAGCATTGGAGAAGCTTCAGCAATCCTGTGACATGGATGACTTGAGGATCTCTCAAGATAAACCTTGCCAAAATGCACAGGCCAGTTCTAGCAATGGTCCCAATTAGTGAAGGGAAAGCATCAATAACGCCAGCAATTCATTTAACACCCTTGAGTATACTGTGACGTTTATTGAAAATCACACACACACATATATATATAACGGGTATGTGCTGCAACAGTTTATTGTACAGATTCTTTGTTTTGTGAACGTTTGCATGGTTACTTGTTACTGAAGCATTTCTCATTCTTGGCCTGGAATATGAGGAACACAAGGTTCATCATCACACGGTTCACACCACTGGAAGTGTGCCCGTTATGTGCCTATAATAGAAGTCTGACATGTGGAATTCCACTTAACATAAGTTTAGCCCTGTTAATTCTAATTATTGTTTTTTTTTAATGAAAGAAAAAAAAGACTCCCAGACTCATTCAGTCATTCGGCGTCTTCTTCCTTTCTACCTTCCCTCTTCTTCATCGTCCATCAATTCTTCCTTCGCTCCCTCATTAGATCTTGTGGGAAATTAGATACATAATTTGGGTCATCTCGAGTTTTGATCATTTTCTTGTTATTATCTATGTGGTCAACTGCTCCTAGAATTTTCTTGTGCATCAGGGAAGATGCAATAGGTTTATGGGTTCTTCATATGTATTTTTGATTGTTTTTGTGAATTAGAATAGGGTAGTTTTGATTGTTTTTGTGCAGTCTGTTTTGATCGATGAAAGTTTTCTATCTTTATTTGTAGTTGGAACGCCACCCAATAGGGCAGAAACGGAAGTTGAAATGAATTGATTTCTAATTCCAAGTAATTTATGAGATAATTAAGAGTAGAAAACGTGTTGATTTGTCAAAACATGTGCGTCCAAGTCTTGGTCCTGCCTCTTCAGTCTTTGCTCTTTGTCATCTGCTCCCTGTCTCTCTTCCTCGCTCTGTCTCACTCTGCTTTAACTCGTAAGCTTCTTGATCATCGTTTATGAGTTTTCCTTTTCCTCTAATTCATATCAGCCAGTTTTAGCTTGTTATTAAATTGTATACATAGTATCTGCTCTTTGTAAGTTTTTTGTTGGGTAATTCAATCCATAGTTATTTGAATTACATGAGTCTTGAGTTTTACAGCTTTCAAATTTTTCATAGCCTTTATTACAAGATTCTGATATGACTAGTGCCTACTAGCCAGCTACTGATTACTTTTAGTTTCTGATAATTGGTTTCAGTTGTCAAGGGTTGATTTAGTTTCTTAGTAAGTGAGACTAGCTATGAGTACTAGTGGTGGACTTCGCACAAGCGTGATCTTATTGCACAACGCGTCACTGTGGCTCCGGAAATAAACACAGTGCATGACAGCATATATGCAGTTAACAATTCCACTGCTGCTGAATCTGTGGATCATCCACCTGATCCACTTTCAGTTTCGGATACTTCAGCTTCATAAGGGCTCAATATCTGTGATGGAAATATTCCTTGCTTGCCAATGTTGAGCTCTGCTGCAAAGGTACATGAATCAAAGAATTTTAATTTGTGTTTGATGTAATATCTAGCAGTAAAACGTAGTTAACGAATTAGTTTACTAATTAAGGATTCTTGTATGTAAAATTGGTAGGCTTAAGTGTAATGGCCATATTATACTTTAACCAAACAGGAGTTCTTCCTTTTAAGATCTTTTCAGTATGTTCCTTCTCTGTGTGTGTGTGTGTGTGTCCCACTCAAATTGTGCAAATGGAACTGCAGGGCATGGCTTCATATGGTGCTAGAACCAAATCTGAGAGTCCACCTCACATTGGTATGTTAATGATATTGATATATCCATTAGTGTAATGATTCATTCCTTTACTTCTTTGTCATATATTTTTTTTTTTTTGGAGATGTCATTCCTTTGTCATAATCATTGAAGATGGAGCATATACTGCAATTGTCTTGTATATACATTAAATGTCTATGATTGAATTCGAATAACAAGGTGTACGTCATGTCATTTCTGTTAGTGCCTTCATCTCCTTGGACAGAGGTTGAGATCTTGCAGTCCTTCCATTTGAGGAGCTTCGACTTTAATGAGCTGAAAGCAGCCACCACAAACTTCTGTCCTGATAGTATTATGGCTCAAGGTGGTCTTGGTTCTGTCTATAAGGGGTGGATTGATGTGCATTCGTTCAGAACTGCCAAGACTCGTACCGGTATTACATTGTAATAAAGAGGCTTAGCCAACAAAGGAGCCTGCAGCATCATAAGGACTGGTTGGTGAGTATCACTTCTATCTTTCATGGTCAAATGCACTTAATCCATAATTTGTTTAGCCTCTCAATTGCTCAAGTTATTTGACTGTTGGAAGCTAATATACATTTGGTGCTCAATTGCTCAAAGGCTCCTTAAATAATGAATGATTATTGTTAAATGTCCTAAACGTTAACCAAAAAATTTGTAATGGTTTTGTTCCTTGATAATATATAGTTACCTAGATGAATTTGTGTAAATATTTTCAGACGGAAGTTAGCTTCCTTGGACAGTTGGGTCACCCAAATCTTGTAAAACTGATTGGTTACTGCCTAGAGGATGGCATGCGGCTTCTGGTGCATGAATTTATCCCTCAAGAAAGCCTGAACATTCATCTATACGATAGTGAGTAATGCCATTCAGATGATTCAATACCATTGATATCCGGTATTCTATATAGAATATATAACTTTAAGGATCTCATATCTTGTTAATAGGAGCTTCTCGCTTTAAACGACTTTCGTGGCACAGGCGTATGAAGATTGCCCTTGGTGCTGCCAAGGGTCTAGCATTTCTTCATAGTAACGAGGCAAAAGTGATTTATGGGGACTTTGAAACTTCCAAGATCCTTCTTGATTCAGTATGTGGCGTATGTTTAAGTTTGTGGCTTCTGGAGGAATTTTGTTAGACTTCTTATATCAAATTCTCATGTTGAAATGACAGGACTATAATGCCAAACTCTATGGTTATGGTTCGGCCATTGAGAGGCTTCAGGGTTATAGGAGCCGTTTCACTGAAGCGGACGTGGCTATGTATGAGGATGGGTTCTTTGATGTAGCTGCTGCTCACAGTGTGTATGCAGCTCCTGAGACTTCTAAAGGTATTCTACTGTCACCACCTATACTAGACATAAAATCTCATATTATCTCAAGAACCAAAACATATCCATATGGAGCCTTAAGTAACCATATATGTTACTGCTATTGTCTTTACCAAACAGTAAATGATTGATGATGGTATCATCCTTCATCTAACACCTAAATGGAGCCTTTACATCTTTTATTATCTCAACATGATATCAACAAGCATTTTCATCTAATCTATGGTTGATTCAACTTTGGTAGTTACAGGAAGCTACTCTTTCGAAGATAACTCAACCCCGAAAAGTGATGTATACAGTTATGGGGTTGTTCTGCTTGAAATGTTATCTGGCAGACGAGCTTTCGACAATAGCAAGCCACCTAGAGAAAAAAGTTTAGTTCAATTTGCGAAAAACATTTCATCGCAAGGTGGTTCTGCCAAGCATGCCAACAAAAAAAAAGTTGCACTAATCTTTGATGCTCATATTGATGGGCAGTACTATCAGAAAAGGGCACTCAGAGCGCTTAACCTTGCAATTCAGTGCATCTCATTGGAACCGCAATCCAGGCCAGACATGAATGAGGTGGTAGAAGTATTGGAGCAGCTTCAGTCCTCAAATGACTCTTTTCACTGTCTCTATGCCAATTCTAGTGTTCCCAAATCTTGCAGGAAAAGTATTAAATCCATAATGGACCAGTTGCTCCTCAATTCTCATCATCCCGGGCCATCTGTTTTCTGCAGCCATTCATACACAAGACATTCTAGCGTGATTGCATGCTTGAATTCTTGATCATTACTTCCATTGATTGAAGAGATATGAATTTTTCAGGCAAAAACAGATTGTTACTAAAAATCGATTAGAATAGAGAAATTAGTTGGAAAAAAAAAAAAGGACCAATGAATACTTTCTCATAGGACCTTATTCACCGTACATATCATGTTTGGTAGAATCAATTTTATTGCTGATACGTGCGTAAGATATAACTATACAGTAAAATATTTGCTGAAGCATTCTCTTGCTATCCAAAATTTTGAACAGAAATGCACGCTCTCTGGGAGGCATTTTTGCAAAAAGTAAATAGAGACAATACAACCCTAAGTTCCTAACAGAGCTGAAATCAAGCTTGAAAATCAAGCTTGCCAAGAAACTGATGTACTGTACAATGGTTTGTTATTATTCATCAACATCAAGCTGGGACGAAGCATTGGTTATTGGCTTGTTTTTATTCATCAATATCAATATCAAGTTGCACAGAGTCGTTGTTTAATTAGGTCAATTGTTTAGTTAAACAAAGTCGACACACTTGAGTTTTATCGAACCAGCTGGCCATGATTGTTGTGAAGAAGACGAGGTCTTCGGTTTGGTTTTACTTATTTGAGTTACATTAATAATATACACCTCCACTGGATGCTTATGTATACAACTCCTTTCGTGGCGCGTGAAAGTAGGAAAGGCAGTCTGTGTATTTCAATATATTTTCCTTCTGAATCAATCTGTGAATTAAAATATCGAACATGGAAGATGATTTGATTCACACAGTAGCCCACTTCAACTCACTGCTACTAGCTATAAAGAGCGGGTATAACAAAGATGATACCACGCCAATTCTGAACACCCTGCTTTCATATCTCTCTGTTTTTCTGTTTTCATATATTCTCGATCAGTTTCAATAACATGGCGGAGTACTGGTTGACGTTGTGCTTGAGCGTTTGGCTACGCTCGCCCTTGACAAGGTCGAACGAGAGTTGAAGCTGGTGAGAGGAGTTAAGCAGGAAATCAAAAATCTCACCAGAAAACTCATAGCTATTCGGGCGGTGCTGGAGGACGCAGAGCAGAGGCAAGTGATGGAAGCCAGCGTGAAACTTTGGGTGGATGAGCTGAATGATGTTTCCTTCGACATGGATGACGTGCTGGATGAGTGGATAACTAGAGTTGAGAAGCATCAATTGGAGAAACAAGCAACGGAAGGTGCAAATGCTGTTGCGCTACTAAGAAGAAGGTATGCTTCCCCTTTCCTCCCTCTTGCTTTCGCTTCGGCCAAGTTGATTATCAGTTATTTCTTCGTCGAGAAGTTGCTAAGAAGATAGAAGAACTGAATGAAAGATTAGCTCTAATTGATGAAAGAAAACAAAGTTTTGGCTTTCAAAGCATCCCAAGGGAGGCAGTTCCCGAACTGTCTCAAAGACGAAAAACTACTTCTCTTCCCAATGTCAAAACATTTGGTCGAGATGATGAAAGAAACCTCATACTTAGCAAGCTGCTAAGTGAGAGTAATGAAGGAAAGAAAGTTCCTCTCATCATCCCTATTGTAGGGATGGGGGGAATGGGGAAAACATCTCTTGCCAACTTAGTCTATAATGACGACAAGATCAAATCTTACTTTGACGAGAGCATATGGGTATGTGTCTCAGACCCTTTTAAAGAGATCAAAATTGCTAAAGCTATCATTGAAGTTCTAGACAAAGAAAACACTTCAAAAAATCAGATGAGTTGGAAACTTTGATGCAAGGTATCTTTGAATTGATTAAGGGGAAAAAGTTCCTCCTTGTTTTAGATGATGTTTGGAGCCCAGAATCTCATCAATGGGAAGAATTAGTCAAACCTTTAAGTAATGGTGCTACAGGAAGTAGGGTCTTGGTGACCACTCGAAATGAAAATGTTGCTACTTTAATGAAGGCAACAACTCAAATGATCCTTTTGAAGGAGTTGGGTGAACCATTTTGTTTGTCGTTGTTCTATTACCATGCAGAAGTGGATGAGAGTAGTGTGTCTAAAGAGTTTTCCAATATTGGGTCAGAGATTGTGAAAAGGTGCAATGGGTTGCCTCTTGCTGCAAAAACATTAGGAAGCCTAATGCAAAATAAGAAGAAGATCCATGAATGGCAAGCTGTTTTAAATAGTAAGACATGGGAGTTGAAAGAGATTGAACATGATGTATTCCAACCATTACTACTAAGTTATCGTGATTTACATCCATCAATCAAACGTTGTCTTTTATATTGTATCTCATTTCCAAAAGATTACATATATAATAAGAATACTTTGATTGAGTCATGGATGTCACAAGATTATCTAAAAGTGAATGGAAGTAAAGAAAGGGAAATAATTGGTCAAAATTATTTTGACGAATTAGTAAAGCGCTCGTTTTTTCAAGATGTTGAGGTAGATCTTCCTGAGTATGGAAACATAAGATGCAAAATTCATGATTTTGTACATGACTTTCTACAATATGTCACAACAATGAATATTTGAAATTTGTTTCTAAGTTGGAGGCCAATAGTGACGAGGAGGTGACATATAATAAAGTTCATCATTTGACCTTAATGGATCCAGTCACGGTTACTCTTTGCACCGTATTCTCCTCAACTGTAAAAGATTACGTACCATAAGAGCGATAGATGTATCCCATTATTCCATTGATCTAATATTTCAGTTGATAGTTGAACTGAAAAGCCTTAGGACATTAGCCTTGTGTAGCGGGTCGAATGATATTCGATATACAATCGATGTTACTCTCGAAATTCCCAAGATGATAGGTGGATTGATACATTTGAGGTATCTTGATTTATCCGGAACGGTCAGTTGAAAGAGTTACCGAGCGTCATGGGTAGCTTATACAATCTGCAAACCTTGAAACTTGTTGGTTGCTGGGGACTCGAGGAAATAGATGTGGGAAGGCTGATTAACTTGAGGCATCTTTATGTAAATAAATGTAGTGAGCGTGTGTTAATTAAAGGGATTGAGAAATTAAAACATATGCAAACGCTAGATTGGTTTCCTGTCGTACACTGCTACGACAGGGATGAAGCAAACAAGTGGGAACAACTGAAAGACGTGAACCAGCTTCAGGGGAGTCTCAGTATTTACATGAAGGAGAATACGAAGATGGCGAAGAATGCAGCAGTCATGGTGAATAAGTCTCGCCTCTTGGAATTGAAACTAGAGTTCTACTGGAATGTAAGAGAAGAAAGAGAAGTACTGAATGGGTTAGAGCCGCATCCATGTTTGGAATCTTTATCCATCTATGGTTATGGAGGCGACGGCTTCTCCGATTGGTTGTCGTCTTTACACTGCTTGAGAGTCCTCTCCCTTGTTGCGTGCCGACACTGTAAGATTTTGCCCCCTTTAGGAAAACTGGCATCCCTTGAATCATTACATATTCAGAGGCTCGGTCGAGTCTCAAAGGTAGGAGTTGAGTTTTTGGGAATAGAACAAGGGCAAACCTCGTCGTCTTCGTCTTCCATTTTCGTATCATTCCCCAACCTCAAACTACTTACCATCGGTCTCATGGACTCGTGGGAAGAGTGGGAAGGAGTGGAAGAGGAGAATTCTGAGAATATTACAATCATGCCATGCCTTGATCAGTTGGAAATTGGTTACTGCGATAAGCTAAAAGCACTGCCGGACTTCCTGTGGAACACACCACTACAGAAATTGGAAATCCGCAATTCTCCAATACTAAAAGACCTGTACACACAGAAATAGGTGAGGCCAAGATTTCTCACATCCCAAACATCCAGTTAAAACAGGAGGTTTTAGAAGACGTCACATGTTGCATCTGTTGATGAGTGAAAGGTACATTTGATTCTATGTTTAGAGTGACAGTTGCTTCATTTAATTGGATATTCTTCTTAGTTTGGATGTGTAATTTCTCTCTTTCATTCCACATTACAGGCTTCAGAAACAAGCGCATTTTAAGAGGAAAGGCCTTGTCTAATGGTTTATCATATTGGTAACCTGGTGAGCTTTATATCTTCGTCCCTCTTATCATTTGTATCGCATTGCACTCTGCTATATATGTATTGTTAAATTTGTAATTCAATCATTTCTTCTTCCATGCATTCTGTCTTCTAGGCACGCATGTCTTCAAGACTGTTTTCCAATGTGGATGTCAGTATTGGAGGGCACAAGTATGAGGAGCATCACTGAATCAGTGATTTAATTAGTTGAGCATGATCTGACAGAGCTATTGCCCTGACCAAACCGTTATGAATCCAAGTACTGGCTTTTCTTGGAGAATAGAGGCAGAGCATCACTGAATCCTGCTTCATCTTCTTCATTTCTTGGAGAAAAGCCGAATTAATGGAAGCCAACACCGTTATGACTCCAAGTACTGGCTTCTACCGCTGTCCAAACCAGAATGCCTCCGGCAGTGGCTGCCGGTTTTAGTCAGGTAAAGTAATCATCTTTTATTTAGTTGCTCTGCTTTAGTTGAAAAATATGTGTAGCTATCAAGATCAAGATGATGGCAACAAAGAACCTATGCATTTGTTTTCTCTTCAATTATGTGATCATGTCAAAATAATATTCGAAAAGATGTATGCGTCGCGGTCAAACATAATATTTTTATCATCCGTCTCATACTTTTCAGAATTCATTTTCTCTTTTGAGTTAACTGAGTCTGTGTCACTGTGTGTGTAAATTAATTAGTTTTTTGGTCATGGCTATTAAGCGTGTTCGTTTGGTCAAACTCTGACTCTTCTGCTTCCAAGAGCTCTCTCTCTCTCTCTCTCTCTCTCTCTCTCTCTCTCTCTCTCTCAATCCCAATCTCTGGTTTGGGTTTTTTTTTATTTTTTTTAAATGCAATTTCTGGTTTGTTGATAACTCAGTAATCATCACTTCTCAAATTTCTTTTCTTCTGTCAGCCTTCTACTCCAAGTAGTTTGTTTATAGTTGCTTTGGGAACTAGGATTTGCTGATTATGTTCTATATTTGATTTAAAGATCATTCATTGATGAAATTCTTGTTTTCTGCATTTCCAGCTATACTTGAAGGCTGAATCAGCTTTGGTGAATGAGAAACAGCTAACTCGGTAATCTTATTACTTTCATGGTACATAGATATCAGGTCTAATTTGATGGGTTCATACTTTTGATGCATGATTGAATTGAGTGCTTGGTTTTGAAGTTGACATGTACACTATATCTATTGATATGGTTAAAAGCTTGTGGCTTTCATTACTAGCTTTTGAGTTCTATATGTTACTGCTCCTGCATGCTAAGTTGCTAACTACTAGTTCCTCGAGCTTCTTCTAATGGTTTGGTTCGAATTGATAACCATATGATTTCTTTAGGGATTGATGCCATGAGTGGTGGGCTTCGTACAAGTGTGAAGGGGTACCTTATTGCCCAACGCCTGGCTTTCACTGCAGAAATTGATGCAGTGTATGAGGGGAATGAGACCATCGATAGCAATTTGACCGGGCTGCAAGCTTCTGATGTTTTTGTAGATAAGAGACCACAAGATCATCCAGAGACGAGCATCGCTTTAACTTCAAATGGGCTCACTATCAGTGATGATGGCAATCTTCATTCACTAATGTTGAGCTATGCTGCAAAGGTACGTGAATCAAGTGGCACATGTGTTTATGTATTTCAAATGGATGTTTTAACGTCCGAGCCATTGACATATGGTAATTTATAAGTGAATGAGTATGGGAGGAAGCAAAACTCAGAAATGATCCTATTGCTTGTGTTCATATGACTAATCTATTAAAAAGAATCAGAAGTAGTATTGTTCTCAAATTCTTTCCGTTTGAATTTACGTGTTTATGTGTCTTGAGGTGGACAACATTACATTTTAATCTTTGCCCCCACTTTACACTATGGAAATGGAACTGCAGAGCATGGATTCAAATTGGAATAGAATCTGTAAAGCTGTGAGTCTGCCCCATGATGGTACGTTCTCAATTCATGCTTCTTTCTGTCTTATCATGTTAAAAGATCGTAAGAGAGGATATATGAACAAGTACTAGTGCGATGTTAGAATTTTTCTATTTGTACACCTTTTTTCAAATAGTCAAAATGGTCACTATGTAAGTTCTTAATGTCGTTTTAGATATTGTCTATTAATTACTTGTTATATGGCATTTTTGCTACCTGTCTGGGATTGAATTCTGATAGTAATGGTGTCGACATCTGCAGTAGTATCATCTTGTCCTCGGACAGAAGGTGAGATTTTGCCAAGGAGATTCTTCTTGAATGAACTGAAAAGAGCGACATGGAACTTTCATCCTGATAATATGGTGGGAGAAGGCGGTTTTGGTTCTGTTTTTAAGGGATGGGTTGATGACTCATCGGCAGCTTCCAACCATGGTAATGGCATGTTGATTGCTGTGAAGAGGATTAACAAAGAAGGTTTCCTGGGTCACCAGCAATGGTTGGTGAGTTTTGCTTATATCCATCATTTGCTTTAGTGTACTTTCACAATGTGTTGTTTATTTGTTTCCAGTATCCCAAGCCTAGCCTTTGTTGACAGTGGTGCACATATGAGAGTCTATTACATATTGATATTGAATTTCTAAAACAAGAGATAAAAATGGATATTTACCAACTGTCAAAAAGGACATTCTTCAAATTCATGAAACAATCTTAATGGACCTTGCACCGTAATGGATTCTACAGAGAAATAATACATGTAATATTATCACAGAAATTATTAACTCAGCTGTATTCCTTGAACTGTAGACAGAAATTTACTACCTAGGAAGGCTGCGTCATCCAAGTCTTGTGAAATTGTTGGGTTATTGCTTTGAGGATAATCATCGGCTTCTGGTGTTTGAATTTCTATCTCGTGGCGGCTTGGATAATCATCTCTTTGGAAGTGAGTAGTTATGAACTATATTCACCTGGGCATGTGGTCACCTTTATAATGAAACAATTTAGCAAAAGAATTTAACTATTTCAATATGAAATATAGTAGCTTTGGGGCTAATATGTTGTTGATTGGAACAGGGGATTCTTGCCTTCAACCACTTTCATGGATCCTGCGTATGAAGATTTCCCTTATGGCTGCTAATGTACTAGCATTTCTTCACAATGGTGAGGAAACAGTGATCCATCGGGACATTACAAGTTCTAATATCTTGCTGGATTCAGTAAGTGAAGCATTTTAATTGTTCAGTCTTATGGCTTCAAGACTTCTGGTAGACTTGTTCACACTTCATTTTCATTTAAAATAACAGAATTACAATGCCAAACTCGGCGACTTTGGTTTGGCAAAGGATGGAACCGCAGGTGATAAAAGCCATGTCTCGGCAGCAGTGATGGGGACACATGGGCATGCTGCTCCTGAGTATATTGCTACAGGTGGCTTTAATTAGTTTACAGTCTCTCTGAACTGCATGCTGCTTACTTTGTTACTTGAAAGTATAACAAGTTATTATGCCTTTGTTCTGATAGTTGTTTCTATTGAAGGTTTTTTAACTGCCAAATGTGATGTATATGGATTTGGAGTTGTGATGCTTGAAATGCTGTGTGGAAGACGAAGTCTGGACCAAAGCCTGCCAACTACACAACAGAATTTAGTTGACTGGGCCAAACCTTACCTTTCCAGCAAACGAGGAATTCTCAAAGTTTTTGATCCCCGTTTAAAAGACCAGTACTCTGTGGCTGGAGCTGTTAAAGCTGCTAATCTCGTAAAACAATGCTTATCAGAAGAACCTGAGTTTAGGCCAAACATGAATGAGGTGGTAAAAGCATTGGAGCAGCTTCAGGAAGCAGAATACATGAAGAGTCCGAGGATCCCTCACAATGAACCTCGCCAAAGTCATCGGGCCAATTCAAGCAATCGCAGGAGAAGCACTAGTTGGATCAGCTTCATGTCATCTACTTCCCCCGGCTGTATATAAGATAGTAACGCAGGCTTAATAACTAGTTTCATTATTGATTTGACGAAACAATGATCTTAATGGATAATGCACATTAAGACTCAGGGTCTAATGTCTTCATGATTTCTTTTTGTTGAAGCATTCTCTTACAGTCTTACTATCCAAAATATTGTACAGAAATGCACTCTCTGGGAGCCATTTTTGCAAAAATGCCCAAGTAAATTGAGACAAATACAATCCTAAGTTCCTAACAGAGCTGAATGAAGCTTGAACATCTATTGCCAAGAAACTGATGTACAATGGACCTATATCACCCTGTATTTGATTTAAAGATCACTAGTTGATGACTTCGCTGTTTTCTGCATTTCCATTTGTACTTGAAGGGCTAAATCAGCTTTGTTGAATGAGAAGCAGCCAACTCGGTAATTTTCTTATTTTTACAGTTTAATGGTACATAATATCAGGTCAATTTGATGGGTTCATACTTTTCATGATTGAATCGAGTGCATGGTTTTGAAGTAGACGACATTCATCATGCATTTTCTATCAGGCACCTTTCTCGATCTGTATTGACATTTTAGAGATTAAACCAGATCCGAGTCTTTCACTGTTCAAACGTAACTCTGCTCTGTGTCCTTAAAATAGTATCATCATCATCATCATCTGCTGCATACTGCAACGTACATTAACTGGAAACCGATCCTTATTGGCTCAATTTTTTTATTTAACTTATTAATCAAGCTATGAATACGAATACGAAGTGTGTAGAACAGTGTAGAACAGAGCATCGGTTGTTGCAGAGAGTCGTTGTTTAACTGGTCAATTGTTTAGTTTAACGAAGTCGACACACTTGAGGTTTATCGAACCAGCTGGGCATGATAGTGAGGTCTTCGATTTGGTTTGATTAATTTGAGTTGAATATAGAGTTTATGTATACCAACTCCTTTCTTAGCGCCGTGAAATTAGGAAACCACCCACTTATAAAAATGGTCACTGTCTTTGTGATTGAATTATATTATCTCAACTAGAAAGTCACTGGATCTGTGAATTTTAATATCGACGTTGAAGATTATTCGATTCACGTTGGCCACGGCGCCACTTGTATCTGGACCTCATACAATCAACTCTGTACTACTATATAAAGTGGGTATTAGAAAGATGATACCACGCCAATTCTAAACACCCTGCTTTCATTTCTCTCTGTTTTTCTGTTTCCACAAATTCTCGATCAGTTTTCCGTCCCTGATTCAAGAACATGGTTGGAGTACTAGTTGACGTTCTCATAGAGCGTTTGGCTACGCTCTCCCTTGACGAGGTGGAGAAAGAGCTGAAGCTGGTGGTCGGGGTCAAGCAAGAAATCCAAAATCTCACCCTGAAGCTGGAAGCTATTCGAGCTGTGCTGGAGGACGCAGAGCAGAGGCAAGTGATGGAAGCTAGCGTGAAACTTTGGCTGAATCAGCTCAATGATGTCTCATTCGACATGGATGACGTGCTGGATGAGTGGATCACTAAAGTACTCAAGCATCAACTGGAGAAACAGATTGGAAATGGTCTTGTTAGTACTTTTAAGAAGGTATGCCACCCTTCCTCTTCTCAGCTATTTCTTCGTCACGAAATTGCTAAGAAGATAAAAGATCTAAACAAGAGATTAGCTTCAATTGATGAAAGAAAACAAAGTTTTGGCTTTCATAACTCTATAAGGGCAGTTCCCGAACTACCTCAAAGACGAAAGACTACTTCTCTTCCTAATGTGAAAACATTTGGTCGAGATGATGAAAAAAACCTCATAATTAGCAAGCTGCTAAGTGAGAGTAGCGAAGGAACAAAGGTTCCTCTCATCATTCCTATTGTAGGGATGGGGGGAATGGGGAAAACATCTCTTGCCAACTTAGTCTATAATGATGATAAGATCACATCTCATTTTGACAAGAGGATATGGGTATGTGTCTCAGACCCTTTTGAAGAGATCAAAATTGCTAAAGCTATTATTGAAGGTCTAGATAAAGACAACACTTCAAAAAATTCAAATGAGTTGGAAACTCTGATGCAATGTATATTTGAATTGATTGAGGGGGCTAAGTTTCTCCTTGTTTTAGATGATGTTTGGAGCCCAGACTCTCATCAATGGGAAGAATTAATCAAACCTTTATGCAATGGGGCTATAGGCAGCAGGGTATTGGTCACCACTAGAAAGGAGGATGTTGTTAATTAATGAAAGCAACAACTCAAATGATCCCTTTAAAAGAACTAAGTGAAACATTTTGTTTGTCATTGTTCTATTACAGTGCAGACATGGGTGAGAGTAGTGTGTCTAAAGAGTTTGCCGACATTGGGTTAAGATTGTCAAAAGGTGCAATGGGTTGCCTCTTGCTGCAAAGACGTTAGGAAGCCTCATGCGAAATAAGAAAAAGATTGAAGAATGGCGGGCTATTTTAAATAGTAAGACATGGGAGTTGAAAGATATTCAACATGATGTTTTTCAACCTTTATTACTAAGTTATCATGATTTGGATCCAGCAGTCAAACGTTGTCTTTTATATTGTGTCGTATATCCAAAAGATTACGTGTATGTTAAGACTACTTTGATTGAGGTATGGATGTCGCAAGATTATCTGAATGTGAAAGGAAGTAAAGAAAATATGATTGTTGGTCAAAATTATTTTGATAACTTAGTAAAACGGTCATTCCTCCAAGATGTTGGGGTAGATTATTGGTCTGGAAACATAACATGCAAAATTCATGATATTGTACATGACTTTTTGCAATATTTGACCAAGAATGAATATTTGATTTTGGGTGATGGTGAGACAAAGGAGGTGCCAAATGATAAAGTTCATCATGTATCCATAGAAGATGCAACAGATAGTTCCGATTTGGTATCTTTTGATTCTTTTCTCTTGAAATGTACGAACTTGCGTAGTTTGACAGTTTTAAGGTGGTCCAAATATGTTTGCCGAATTTTTGAGTCGATAGCACAGTTTAAAAGCCTTAGGACAATAAACTTGGCTGTCCGTTGTGATGATGTTCAAATTCCCAAGAAGATCGGTATATTGATACATTTGAGGTATCTTGATTTGTCCGGTAATAAAGAGATAGAGAAATTATCGGACGGCATAGGTAGCTTATACAACTTGCAAACCTTGAAACTTGTTAAATGCCGGGCACTCAAAAAAATAGATGTGCGAAGGCTGATTAACTTGAGGCATCTTTATGTCGAAGGATGTGTATCACTGAGATTAATTTTAGGGATTGCGAAACTAAGACATTTGCAAAGGCTAGATAGGTTTATTGTCCTATATGGTGAAGAAGAAGGAAACAAGTTGGAAGATCTCATGGACTTGAACCAGCTTCAAGGGAGTCTTCATATTCAGATTCACGGGGATGCCAATATGGCCAAGAATGCAGGAATTAGGGCCAACAAGCGTCACCTCAAGAATGAAGAAATTATGAATGGGTTAGAACCGCATCCGGGTTTGGAGTCTTTATCCATCCTCGGTTTTTACGGCGGCGCCTTCTCCGATTGGTTGTCGTCTTTGCATAGCTTGAGAAGGCTCACCCTTACACAGTGCCACTGTAAGATTATGCCTCCTTTAGGGAAACTGGCGTCCCTTGAATTTTTGCATGTTGAGCGTCTTCAAGGAGTTTCCAAGGTAGGAGTTGAGTTTTTAGGAGGAATAGAACAAGGGGAAACAACCTCCTCGTCTTTGTCTTCCATTTTCATATCCTTCCCCAACCTCAAGCAACTCACCATCGGAAGCATGCTGTTATGGGAAGAGTGGGAAGGAGTGGAAGAGGATAACTTTGAGAATATGACAATCATGCCATGCCTCTCTCACTTGACAATTCATAACTGTGAGAAGCTAAAAGCACTGCCGGACTTCCTGTGGAACACACCACTACAGAACTTGGAGATCAGTTGTTGTCCAATTCTCGAAAACCTTTACAGACAAGGAATCGGTGAGGAGTGGACCAAGATTTCTCACATCCCAACCATCAAGTTTATTAGTTACTGAAGAGGTCAAAGACTTGAAGACGAATGCATCTCAAAGGTACATTAGAGCTAGTCACCCTTGCTTCATTTAATTTGCTATGTCTTATTATTAATTTGGAAGTTTAATTTCTCTCTCTCTGTCATTCCAGGCTTCAGCTTTGCTTGAAACAAGCACATTTTCACGAGGGAATAATGCCTTTTCTAATGGTTTATCATATTTTGATTATTTTCCACCGGTGAGCTTAATATCTTCCTCCCTGTTATTATTTGTATCACTTGGGACTCTCTTATAGTGTTATATGTATTTCCAACTTTATAATTGATTCATTTCTCATTGGATGTTATACATGTTCTTCCTCAGATGCTCAACTCTTGCCAATTTTATCCGTCGTCTTTACTTCTTCGGCTTGATTTCTTCAAGATACAGTACAGGTACTTTCACTGCCCTGATGAATTCTATCCCAATTCTCTGATGAGTTAGAGAGCTAACTCATTGTATACAGCAAGTGATGATTCACGGCCATGTGAATAGCTGAGAGAATGGCTGGACTCCCCAACACAACATTATGTAAATAAGTCCTCTAATAATATATGACTGATTGACTGTATCTTTTTTTTGAAGGCTGATTGACTATTTGAATATTGCAGATGAGAATTGCACCAGCAGGCTATTTGAATGGCATCAGACTAACAGAGTTTGGTAAGCAGCATGCCTACATGTATGCTTTTTTTCGTAGATTATATCACAACTTGAAGTTCGACTGATTAGCTGTATCACAGAAAATCATTTGGTTAATCACAGGGACTGAGGATGGAGCTGAGTCACGAGAATCTCTTCCAAGTGTCTGGACTTTAATAAGAGTTATTGGGAAGGTAGGTGTTGATGGTATATATACCGCAAACATAAGCAACGACCTCGTAGACTTTTTTCCGGCCATGAAGGATCCCGCCCCCGACATACTTCCGGTAGACTCACATCCGGGCTACCTCGCTATGGTAAAAGATCATCGATACTACATCGGGAAGATGCTCTCTCAAGCTCCACAAGAAGACATCATAAGAAGATATATGTGTAGTTAGTCCCACATCGGAAACATAATATGTGAGAGAACCTTCCTTAGCTATAAAATGAAGGCTTCCCATATGTAGAAATCTCTCTCTACCGATCCCTACTCATTCCATCTTGGAGAGCTCTTGTAACACCGAAGGCATAAGGGCCATGATAGTGGAATCTTAAGTGGACGTAGTCATGTCCTCTGATGACATGGTGAACCACTATATGTCCTTGTCTCTTGTCCATGTTGTTTTTTGTTCATGTTCATGTACCACTGTGATTCTACATAGCCCCGGGATTATGCAGAAACGGTAGACAAGGTTGTAAGTTGTAACACTGACCTGTCAACAGAGAAGTTAGATTGTTTGGTCTAACGAGGTCCTGCTAGCTTGTGTGTCCTGCTGATTTAACCTCATAGTTTATTTAGGTTATTAGGTACATAATTAAGTCCTGCCATAAAATTGTAATTTTGTATGTTTGGTGTTAACCGGTTATTACAAGGAAAAAGAAAGTAAATAATTATGCATTTCATCTAGAAATGAGCATGATGCATCATGTGGGATTTCTTGACTGATTAATGTTTGATATAGGTGATCAAGACTGTCAGGAGCTTAATTAACAGGTCTCAGACAACACCTGTTAGCTAGAGACTTCTAATTTACAGAAGGATTGCAAGCAACTGCTGTGTAGGAGAATTGTGCTGGCTAGACTCCCTAAGAAAATTAGGATGAACCTCGGGTATTTATGTCATGTGCAAATTTCCAGATACGTAATTTGAAGAAATCAGTAGGCAGTAGAAGAAATATTTATGTTATTTGGACATTTTCAGATTTTCAACTTGGCTTAGATCAAACTCTTGATTCTATATTCAGAAATCAGTTCACGACTACACAGAGACAGTAGGAACCGGTGTATGGAAATTTCGAGACAGTTCCAACCGCAAGAGGTATGTGTCTGCTATTACTCTAGTTGTTATCTCATTGTTTTTGCTTTTGTTAAGTTCCTCATTATATTCTGCAACCATTACACAGATTAAAACTCCAAAAGTGACGAGTACAGTTCTGGAAAACCAAGCATATATAGTTCTAAATCTCCTGGAAAGAAAACCTGCAGCTCCGGCAACAGTGATGAAGATTGCATTAGTATTAATCATATTTTGCAGATTGTGGCTTTTGTTTCTTTCCTTTTTCACAACTCAGTTGGGGTTTGTGGTACTCTTTTTCCCTTGACCCGGGATTTTATCCCACTGGGTTTTGACCGGGCAAGGTTTTGACGAGGGCACTCTCTAGCACTCAACTATGTTGTAATCCTTTCAAAACCACTTCAATAAAAAAAATAAAAACTTCATTCCTTTTGTAACATTATTGAGAAAGATTAAAACGTTATTATATGGTTTTTATGCAATAAAAAATAAAAATTTGTAATGTATATTTGTATGCCAGTTTTTTTTTTAATTTATAAACAGTTTTTTTGTCACGACGTTGTTACCGTCGCAAAGCATCGCGAATGCTCCTTTACGACGGCAAAAAAGCTATTAGCGACGGTTTTGCTCTTTTACGAATGCTCTTTTACGAGAACACAGAGGCCACTCTCTACCTCTGTTCCATCATGCGTTCTCTCCCACTCTCTTCACCAAACTTGCATCACATATTCCTTTTGCCGACACTTTCTGAAGCCCGATTCCAAACTCGCATCATATATTCCTTGTTGTTCATGCTCTAAGCACCTTGTTCGAGCGAGCTTGGGCCTAGGCCCAGGCAGTCTAATATTACAAGTCCACAAGCTATAGAAAAGCCCGTAGCAGTCGGAACATTCTTTCTGTGGCTTCGTCTTCTTCACTTCCTCATTCGGACAAAGGCCAAAATTAACGACGCTTATCCATGGCAGCCAACACCGTTATGTCTCCAATCACTGCCTTCTACCGCCGTCGGAACCAGAAATCCTCCGGAAGTTGGCGGCCGGCTTTATTTAGGTAAATCAATCATCTTTAGCTTCTCTGCTTTTGCTCTGCTTTAGCGTGAAACATCTTAGTTGAAAAACATACATGTAGCTATCAGTTGTTGTCTCGGAACATAACTTTGACTATGTAGTTTCTGGTCAAAAGCGTGATGATTTGATTTGGCCAAACTCTGTTTACTCTTTTATCTTCCGCTTTCCAAGAGATCTCTATCTCTCTCTAAATAATTGGTAAACTTCATAATCATCTCTCTTGTTCATATATTATTTGAAGTCTAATAGGAGAACTGGGATTTTTTCATCCCAAGTTTCTTTCTGATTGTCATATCATCTGGTATCGGATGAAAAGTTCCATGATTGATTAGTTTGCTGTTTCCTTCATTTCCAGCTTAAGTAATTACTTGAAGAACTGAATCAGCTCTCTTGAATTAAAGCGGTCATCTTGGTAATTTACTGTTTACAAATATAGGGCAGATGTGATGGATTTGTAGTTGCATGATTCAATTGAGTCCATGGCTTTCAAGTAGTTTGGCTAACAGCTTATATATGATTCAAAGTTACAACCTTATGAGTTTAAGTTGTTCACCATATATATAATTTCTCAGGGACAGGTACTATGAGCGGTGGGATTCGTACAAGCGTGAAGGGGTTCCTTAATGCAAAACGCCTGGCTTTGTCTTCGGAAATAGATACAGTGCATGAGACTAATGAGAACATTAATGAGAACATCACTCGCAATTTCGCTGCACTGCAAGCTGCTGCTGATTCTGTGGATAAGATGAAAGCACAAGAGAAGAGCATGTTCAGTATATGTGATGGTAGTTTTCCAATGTTATTGAACTCTTTTTGTTAGTTAAAATCCTCTTGCTCTTACAGATTTTTGTGTCATATGTCATCTATCACAGTGCCTTCAACTCCTCGAACACAGAGTGATATCTTGCTAAGAAGATTCTTCTATAATGAACTGAAAACAGCAACCTGGAACTTTCATCCTGAAAATAAGCTGGGTGAAGGTAGTTTTGGTCAAGTTTTTAAGGGGTGGGTTGATGACAATACATCGACAGCTGCTAAGCCCGGAACTAGCATGTTAGTTGCTGTGAAGAACATTAACCAAGAAGGTTTACAGGGTCATGAAGAATGGTTGGTGAGTTTAACTCATACTTTATCTGCTTACATAAACTTTCAAAGTTCCAATCTGTCTTGTTGATTCTTTTTTGGTATCCTTAACTTATCATCTCTTGAGTATGGCACACATTTGAGAATCTAATACACATACATGTTCAATTCCTGAAAAGGAATAGACGAGATTATATGATTAATTACCAGTTGTTCAAGAACACATTGTTTGGTTTTATGAATCAATACTATGCCTATTAGTTGTTATAGATAAGCAATTATGGATGTAATGTATTCATAGAAATTTATTAGTGCCCCTTGAACTGTAGACAGAAATTTACTACCTGGGAAGGCTGCATCATCCAAATGTTGTGAAGTTGTTGGGTTATTGCTTCGAGGATGACCACCGGCTTCTGGTTTATGAATTTATGGCTTATGGAAGCTTGGAAGTTCATCTATTTGGATGTGAGTTATGACTTATGAACTATATTTAACCTGTTGATGACCTTTTTAACAGATAAACAGGTGATTTGAACTATATTCATCTGTTCAAAAGGTGATCAACTATTTCTAATAGTAAGGTTTTCGTACTTAGATGTTGTTGGGCTTGGAACAGGGGTGTCTTACCTTCAACCACTTTCGTGGAACCTGCGTATGAAGACTGCTCTTGGTGCTGCCAAGTCCCTAGCATTTATTCATAGTAATGAGGGAAAAGTGATCCATCGAGACTTTAAAAGTTCTAATATCCTACTGGATTCAGTAAGTGAAACATTTAGTACTGAATCTTATGTCTTCTAAAAGAATGCTGTTAAACTAGCTCACACTTCACATTTTTCATTCAAAATGACAGAACTACAATGCCAAACTCTCTGATTTTGGTTTTGCCAAGGATGGACCAGCCGGTGATAGTAGCCATGTCTCGACAAGGGTGATGGGGACATACGGATATGCAGCTCCAGAGTATGTTGCTACAGGTGGATTAATTTTACAGGATTTCTTACTTAAATCTTCACATACAGAGATCCTTGCTAAGGAAGAAATGTGTTTATTGAATGCCACTTTTTATCTATTTCTAGCAAAAGAATTTTACCTTTATCATGTACTTCATATGTCATTCTGCAGTTTAGTCCAATATGACCACTTTATACAATAAGCTAAACTGGTTAGTCCTTCACACCTGACTGTTAGGATACTTAAGCTCTCTTTCAATATTTTGAACCAACTCTCTATGAACCTATGATCTATTTGCTTGTTTACCAGAATTTAGTAGCAAATTCTTATGCTCCCTTCTGTCTGATAATTCGTTCTATTTTATTTTTTCTGTATGTTGTAGGTCATTTAACCGGTAAGAATGATGTGTATGGTTTTGGAGTTGTTATGCTCGAATTGTTGTCTGGAAGAAAAGTTCTTGACATCAGCCGGCCAACCAGGGAACAGGATCTAGTTGAATGGGCTAAACCATACCTTGCCAGCAAACGTAGAGTTCTCAAAATTTTTGATGCTCGTATCAAAGGCCAGTATTCTGTGGCTGCAGCTCGTAAAGCGGCTAACCTTGCAAGTCGATGCTTATCAGTAGAACCCAGGTTGAGGCCAAACATGAATGAGGTGGTAACAGCATTGGAGCAGCTTCAGGAATCAGGTAACATTGAGGGGTCAGGAATCTCTCTAAACGAGCTTCGCCAATCTCTATATTCTAATTCAAACAGTGCTAAATCAAGCTGGAAAAGTTGGATCAGCTTCAGATCATCTGTTTCTTGCGGCTACATAAGATAGTCAATGTATGGATACGCTTATCATTATATTCATTCATTCAAAGGAAAATGGGGATTCAGAAGGAAGAGAAAGTAAAGGAGATGTGGTATTTAATTATATTGAGCACCGGATCTTGTTACATGTACTGTAAGTCTGTAACACTAAACCTTGCAATTCAATGTGTATCGAGACAACCCAGGTTTAGGCCAGACATGAGTCAGGTGGTAGAATTGTTGGAGAAACTTTAGTCCTCTACTGAAAGGGGAGCCTTTGGGGTCTGAAAAAATCAGCAGGCCAAGGATGACAACTTGCGCAACAATTGTTTTCTGAAGCAATTTTCTTCATTTGCATAGAAACAGAGGAAAATGATGCTTCTTTCTCAAAAAGAAGAGGAAAATGATGCTTGACCTCCAAGAATCTCAGTGACTCATTCCTATTACATTTAGATGGCATATATGCATATTTGAAAACTGTATGCTGTAATATGTACTATGACAGAGCTTTTTCTTTTTTTTTTTGATGAAAAAAACTGCATTACTAAATAGAGGCGCCTCTAATTGCACCCAAGGTTTACAACAGATGACAGTAGAGCTATTGCTCCTAGCTATTTCAAGGTTACTTTGAGTGAGTCGAGTCTGAAGCCTTTTCATTTTTGAGCTAGAACAAAAAGAATATGGAGTGCCTTTATTTTTAAAATACGTAAATTTTTTAGATAGGTGATGTGACTAAACACTGTAAATTTTCACACACTGAAGACTTGGTCGTGCTTGACTGCTTGTACAGCTTTCCCAGGTATCCCAGCTTTCTTTATCCTTAAGCTTTTAACAAAATAAATATAATCACTAATTCTTTGAAAGAATTAAAAATAATCATTCTTTGCTTGACATCTCGACCTCTTTCTTCTCCGGTTTCCAATAGCCTTCTGTCTCTTTAGGTTCCATAGTTGTGAATCTGTAATACTTCTGTTCACTCATCAGCAGCCTTGTAAGTTGTAAGTTTTTAGTGTGCATATTTACAGATTTCTAAGCCAGGCTTGGTAGATATCTGGTATGATTTCCCTAATTCCAGATTCTTTTGTTCTCTTCGTTCCAGGTTACTGTCCCATATTGAAGAACTGGAGCTTTAGTACTCAGTTGTGTAATCAGAAGTAGTGGATTGGTAATATTCTTCTTTTGGTACATATATCCTGGTTATATAGCATGATTGATTTGCAAAAGTGAAATGAATCCTGAGATATAGCTTTTATTGCAAGCTTCTGATATTGCTATTGCCTGCTAGAGTGCTAGGTGCTGTAATTTGTTATTCATTTACTGATGGATTGGTTTCATTTGTTGACGATCTTAGTGACTGAGACTATGAGTGGAGGGCTCCGGACAAGTGTGAAAGGGTACCTTATAGCGCAACGCCTCAATTTGGCTGCAGACCCATTGTCAGAAAATGAGACCATCAGCAACAATGTCACAGCTCCCCTAGATCCACCTTCACAGCCAGTTGAGGAGAAGACAATGGATTCGGGTACATATGGGCTCGGTATCTGTGATGGTAACATTCCTTGCGTCCCAATGCTGAACTCTGCAAAGGTACTCAAAGTAAATCAACCTCTAATTTATGTGTTTCATACGCATGGTATGTCACACACTCTTGCTGCCTTTGACTTTGTTAGTAGAGCACTCTAAGGGAATCAGTGTATACTGTATAGTATACTTATATTGTTCCAAAATTCTTCAAAAAGAGGCTTCATATAGCTACTGGTGTTCTGACAGAAATGTTGTTCTCCAATTCTTCAATAAAGAGTTCAGCATATCATATTTGTCAGTTTGTGTATGTGAGTCTTGAAATTTAGTGCAGAGCTTTAATGGATTGTATTCGTCGACCTGCAGAGCATGGCTTCATACATGACTAGAACCAGAGCTGAGAGTCGCCCTCCCCAAGGTTCTTTGGCAGTTCAATATTTTCAGTTGTTCTCTGTTCAAAGTTCTTAGATGCTGGAAATTGCTTCTTTCTCCTTTGACTCATGGAGATAGGTAGATCAAAATATTTATGAGCTATTTGAAACCACAGCCTTTAGATAAATCGTCGACCCTAATTTGGTTTTCCATTAAAACGTAGGTCCTCATTGCACCCCTTAAACTGTAACTACCTCTAACCATTGAGCGTATATCAACATGGCTTTTTCCTTCATGTATAGAACCAAAAATAGCAGTATAACACAGGGTTACTATAATCTGATCTTATTTATTACTAAACTTTTGTCATATTATAAAGGTCGAGTATGCACTTCGGTTTAGACATGCTGATTAATACAAGTTCTCTGGAATTTACATCACTTGTCTAGGAGTGAGGAGCTTCCGCTTTGATGACCTGAGAACAGCCACCTGTAATTTTCATCCTAATAGACTTCTGGGTGAATGTGGTTTTGGTTCTGTCTATAAGGGGTGGATTGATGAGCATTTGTTCGCAGCTGCCGAGCCTGGTACCGGCATGGCCATTGCAATTACGAAGCTCAACGAACAAAGCACCCTGCAGAGTCCCAAGGAATGGATGGTAAGTATAATGTCTATATATTCTTGCTCAAATGCTCTTCAATGCATGCTCGATCAATCCACTTTCTGCATATCCTTTTAATCAGGTTTTTATATGGATCGTAGCACTAGTTCACCTTAGTGAATCTGGCGCATAATCAAGTGCGCAGTTGATAATCTCAGACACATTGAAGTTCTATTACTCAAAGGGCTCCTGAGCATACTGCATACAGTAGTTGAAAAGTCTAAAAACCTATGAAAATTAAAAACAATCGTATTGGATCTTCCTTATTGGTAACTTTTCTAGCAGATGAAATTGTTTATAATTAATGATTCTGGAAAAATCATTGACTTCGGGAAGATCTTGATGTATAGACAGAAGTTAAGTACCTTGGACAGCTGGTTCACCCAAATATTGTAAAACTGATCAGTTACTGCCTAGAGGATGACAGACGGCTTCTGGTGTCCGAATGTATGCCTAATGGCGGTTTGGAAAGGCATCTGTTTAGAGGCAAGTTATGAACTTCCTTCGTTGTTTAATTATTTGATATAGTAACTGGATCATTACCGTTGAAAGGTCTGTTATTTTTTTTTGGAACAGAGGCTTCTTACCTTCAACCACTTTCGTGGGTGCAGCGTATTAAGATTGCAATTGGTGCTGCTAAGGGTCTAGCATTTCTTCATAGTGATGAGGCAAAAGTGATACATGGGAACTTCAAAAGTTCAAAAATCCTTCTTGATTCAGTATGTGACATGTTTAAAATATTGTTCTCAAAAAGTTATGTAAAACTTGCTCAGTTGCTCACATCGTATTTTCATTGTGAAATGACAGAACTATAATGCGAAGCTCTATGGCTATGGTGTATCCGGGGAACAGCTGCTTGATAGTTATAAGCATGCCTTGCATGATGCTTTGATTCTTGATTATGAGTCTCCGTTGTATGTACCTCCTGTGTGGGAGTATGTAGCTCCTGAGGTTAAAAACACTGGAACAGGTACCTTCACCTCTCACCGCCCTGCTATACTGTACGTATGTTATATGAGAGGCACGTATATTCTCTAGCAATCCTAAGAATGAATTTCACATCTTCATCAATAATCTTTAATTTTCCCCATTTTCACATATTTTTTTTCTTTTTGTGAAGGTTTAACCGCCAAAAGCGATGTGTATAGTTTTGGGGTTGTTATGCTCGAATTGTTGTCTGGAAGACGAGCTAGGGACTTGCACCGGCCTAGAAAGGAACAGAGCTTAGTTGAATGGGCCAAGCCTTACCTTGTCAATCCCAGAAAACGCAGAGTTCTCCAAATTTTTGATGCAAGTATTGACGGCCAGTACTCTGTAGCTGCAGCTCGTAGAGCTGCTAAGATTGTATATCTATGCTTAGCAACAGAAACCAAGTTTAGGCCAATCATGAGTGACGTGGTAAAAGCATTGGAGCGGCTTCAGAAACGGGAAGCGGGACCTTCTCAGAATGAACCTTGCCAAAATCTTCATGCCAGTTCAATTACGGTCCCCGAAATTGAAGGAGAAGTATGAACGGGGCCAGCAATGCAGTATGCAGGCACTGCTTGGATGAGACTTCTAAATTCTTTCGAAATTTTAGTGTTTGGTTGCATCTGACAAGAATTTGGAATGTGTATTAGATTAAGAAGAACCCACCCTTAGACCAGACATGTATCAGGTTATTGAAATAGGAACTTCAGTCCTCCGGTGAGTGATAGGAGGCCTTCGGGTATATCTCAAAGTGAATCTGGCCAGAATCTTCATCCTAATTCAAGCAGGTTCTGAAACATCTCCGTATCGAAAAGAATCAATTGCATGGTAGCTAGCTGCTTCTCCATAGCGGATTGTCGAAAAATAAGTACTTTTGTTATGGACACTTAATTTGATCGGATAAAAAATAAAAAAAATATTTAAAGTCATTAGTCTTCATTCGACATTCGCATACGGTAATTTAAGGACTTGCACATTAATGACGCAAGTGCTCCTCACCTCCTGTGTTATAAACACTTAATACTATTTTTTGGGTTTTAATTTTATTAACGGTATTAAAATACGTGCATAATAATGCAACTAGGATGACCAGATTAAAATATTGTATGTTAGTTACTCGGTCTATTTACACCCTAGTACGGAGGATAATTTTCGTATTAACTAAGGGAAAAAAGAACCGATTACCCCATATCCGAGCAACTTCGCGGGTTTAAGCCTTCTTGGTCCTAAAGCCCAAAACAACCCAATATCCCAAAACCGCAGAGGTTTTAGCACTATCATCTTCCTCCTCCTCCTTCGACTCTTCACTCGTCCAGAGCCAAAAACCACTCCTCCATAATGATGACAGCCACATCAACCGCGCTAATCCAGCGCGTGTGCTCCGTCCCCCTCGCGCGTGCCGTCCGCACTCGCGCCTTGGCCACCGCCGTGAACCTCTCCACCACTCCCACTCCACGCGCCTCCCCGGCCGACTCCTCGCGCGTCCTGCTCGGCTTGTCCGAAGCGGAGCTCCAGCAGCTCGCTCTCGACTTCAGTCAGGTACACAACACTTCAATAAATTCGAAACCATTTCTTCAAGTTCCAAGTGCTTATTATCTCTCTGTATTTCGCAATGTGTGTGTAGCAAGGCTACAGAGGCAAGCAGCTTCATCAGCTTATTTACAAGAGAAAGATTAAAGACATTCAGGATTTCAGTCAAGGTATGCAATTTTGTTTCTAATTTTGATTTTGATTTTTTTATTTTTTTGGATTACGGTGAATTAGTAGAGTTGTTTATGGTGCAGTTCCTCTGGCATTCAGGAATGAGCTTGAGGAAGCTGGATGGAAGGTTGGGAGGTCACCTATCTACAATACTGTTACCGCTGCTGATGGCACTGTTAAGGTCATTTACATTTTCTTTGTGCATGACTATATTTGATTACTTTTTTCGAGGAACTTATGCGCCTTACTGATATTGAGTTGAAAATGTTGTGCTTTTTTGTTATAATTTTGATGCTTAGAATTCAGCAAAGTGATGGTAGCTATTAATCTTGCAGTTATTGATAAAGTTGGAGGATAACCGGTTGATTGAAACTGTTGGCATACCGGTTCAAGATGAGAAAGGTTTGACGCGCCTTACAGCATGTGTCTCGTCACAGGTGATTTACTGAGAGGAGATTCAGCCGTTGACATAACTTATTCCGGGTGCAGTTTTTGCTTTTGTGTTGGTATTTTCAAGCTTGGTGTATTTTTGAACTGGTGAAACCTTTAAACAGGTCGGATGCCCACTGCGTTGCTCCTTTTGTGCCACTGGGAAAGGAGGGTTTTCAAGGAACCTTAAGAGGCATGAAATCGTTGAGCAGGTATAGTTTGTGTTTTCCATGCTCTATCTTCAAAATCCATATTGTTTTACCTTGCTTACCTAATTTGTGAACATGAATGACTGAAATTTTCTGTCAAAATCTTTAACAGTATAGTTGTTGTTGTTTTATGCTACTACATAAACTAGCTTTGAGTTTGTTTAGTATAAATGTAACTGCAATACCTTTATGTTCACAGGTTTTGGCCATTGAGGAGATATTCAAGCATAGGGTGACTAATGTAGTGTTCATGGGAATGGGTGAACCAATGATGAACCTCAAGTCTGTACTTGAAGCGCACCAGTGCTTGAATAAGGTGCATTTCAACTACTTTGGGCAATACTAGCTTCTTCTATATATTTTTGTGTGATAGAAGTAAACACTTCACTTCATTGCATTAAGCTCCAACCAAACCCCATATTTTTCCTAAGCAACAGATTGGAACTGGTTGAATTTGGATGAACTAGATATGAACAGAAGCTCTCAGGGAATAAGTTTGTATTGTGCATTATTTCATTTCCAAAAGTTCTCAAATAACCTTCCAATATGCTCATTGATTGTGAACCTAACATATGAAACTAATTTATACCGAAGCACTCTTTGGTAAGATCGACCTATAATGTTTGTCATGTTCTAACAATGTTAGTATTGCAGTCTAAGTGAAAACTCATGTCCAATTTGTTTTGATTGTTAAGGATGTGCAAATTGGGCAAAGAATGATGACAATTTCTACGGTGGGGGTTCCAAATACAATTAAAAGGCTGGCATCTCACAAGCTTCAGTCGACATTGGCTGTCAGGTATAGTGTTCTCAATAAGAAACATTGAAAAGTAGTTGGTTCGAGATATTGTGCATGATGTAGTGGTGTTATATCCAGTAATTTTGGTCCACTTTTATTGAACTGCTCATATGTTTGTTAATGTAATCGGCTCAACATTAAATTTATCACCATAATCAGTAGGTGTTGTGTACCCTTGTCTTTATTTATTCTATGCCTTGATGCTGCAATTCAAAGCTTTCATGTCAGGAGTGAGAAGCATGTAAGCATTTGCCTTCTTTTGCCTTCTTTTGCCTACTTCATAAAGACATTATGCTTTCCTGATCTTTAGTTTTAGACTGGTACTAGTTAAGTCAGTTTATTAAGAGATAAGAAAATGGATATCCTTCTTTAATAATATATAAACGAAGAACAATGTTGTGAGTGATGAGCACTGGCCATCATATATCTCCACTCCTTGGTCTCTGCTTTGTCTGTGTAATCCCTACGGATTTACTTTTGGTTTATCATTTGATTTTTGTCAAATGTGAAGTGTAAATTTTTCCCTGATACAATTCTTATCTTCTTGATGAATCAGCCTGCATGCTCCAAACCAGAAACTTAGAGAAAAAATTGTACCCAGTGCAAAAGCATATCCTCTAAGTGCACTTATGAAGGATTGCAGCGACTATTTCAATGAAACAAGTAGACGAGTTTCCTTTGAGTATGCCCTGTTAGGTACTGGAAGTTAATTTATTTATGTTTGTTCCCTTTCTTATCCATTGTGTGCTTTAACACATGAATTGATGTTACGTCATTTCTGATTTTTATCGAGCAGCTGGAGTCAATGATGGAGTAGAGCATGCACGTGAACTTGCAGAGCTACTTCATCAGTGGGGAAAGGGTTATCATGTGAACTTGATACCTTTTAACCCAATAGAAGGTTCTGAGTATAAGCGTCCATCCAAGAGAGCTGTATGTACTTATTTGTGTGTTCCACCTTCCCTTTGATTTTAAACCCAAGGCACCCACCTCTACTTGCTGTGCTTTTGTTTACATCTTTAGTTGCTGTTTTTCATTTGGTATTCATTTGACAGGTACAGGCATTTGCTGCTGCCCTGGAGTCCGGTAAAATAACTGTTAGCACACGTCAAACAAGGGGCCTGGATGCAGATGCAGCTTGTGGCCAGCTAAGAAACAAGTTTCAGAAGAGTCCTTTGGTCTCCGAGTCTGACAACTTACAACCTGAACGTGAACCTGAAGCAGATGTTGCAGTTGCATGTTAGTGCCACAGTTCTTCTGGGGTCTTTGCTTCCCTGCACTGGAAGCCATACACCACAAGTTTCCATGTTCTTCTACCTTTCACCGGTGAGAAGTTCGACAAAAGTGGTGCTCAAAGTTGAAGATGGACTGCACCATCTAGGAGTGATTTTGCAGTATATATGATATTGTGTAGGCTGCAGAAAATAACATTCTGCGCTACATGATCGAGTTCGGGGAAAGAACCCGATTTATGGATGGCTTGGAAGGCGCAAGAGACGCTAACCAATTCCCATCATGAGAACTTTACCAGTAAAGATGGAACAATTAGACTAGTTTCTTACAATGCGTCATCCTTTGTCGCTAATTACACTGTAGTCTAGTCTTGAGACTATTAGAGGCACACTTCTAAACTACTTAATCAACATAGGTGTGAAACTTTCATAATTTTCTTACCCTACATAATGCTTAATTAGTTAATTACGACTAGTTTATGGAATCTTGTTGGTAAGAACCAGCGCACAGTAGCACTTTAATATGTAAAATCTCCTCTTTAAATAAGAAGAAAAAGAATTAGGAAAATAATTAAGAAAAATAAAATTACACCCGGAAAATTCCCGGTAAATAAACTGGGCCCACCCGAAAGAAGACCTTGACTTGAACCCGAAAGAGAGCTTCTTTAAAATCCAGGGTTCCATTCGTTGCCCACATTTCTTCTCTGAAATTCAGATCTGAGAATTCAAAGCTTTCCAGACTCAAAGGTAAATCCAATTCACCTCCACCACATCTTCGCCTCTCTTCACACTCTTCAATACGCTCTTCCGATTTCCAGCGGTGAAACCCTAATTTCTAATCAGGCCTCGTTCGATTCCCGAGAATCACAGCTTTGATTTTCTTGCGATCTTTCTTCTTCTTCTTACGATTCGATCTTTTATGAATCTTTTGATGGAAATTTCTTCTTCTTTTGTAACAGTGTGAACATGAGGAGGTACAGCCCAGAGTACTACAGTCCTCCGAGGAGGAGCTACGGCGGCGGCGGCGGCGGAGGCCGGGGGAGAAGCCCGCCGAGGAAGCGCGGCAGGGAGCAGAATAACGGAAGTCTGTTGGTTCGGAACATTCCTCTGGATTGCAGGTACTCAATTCTTTGAATTGAAATTTCGGTTTTCGGGTTTTTCGTGTTTGTTTTTGAGCTGAGTTTGTGTAATCTTGCAGGCCGGAAGAGCTGAGGACTCCCTTTGAGAGATTTGGGCTTGTTCGGGATGTCTACATTCCCAAGGATTACTACACTGGGTGAGCTTTAGTTTCGCTAGTGAGGATTTCGCTTTAAAATTAGTCGAAACTTGCTGTAATGGATGAAATTTTGACAGCTTAATGATCTGTGCATTCCATAAGCGATGATTATGTGTGATCTCTGTATTGCATGTGTTTTGTTTATTGTGCTAATACTATGTGTGAATGAATCTTGATCAATAAGAATATCATGTGAACTATCTTGATAAATTTAACAGCTGAATGATCTCTGTACTCCTCAAGCTGTGTTTAAATTGTGCTAATAGTATATGAATTAATCTTGATCAATAAGAATATTATGTGAATATTTAGCTGTTTCAGATCACATGCTACCCAATTTGCTCGCATCCTTCGTTAGAGTATGTGAGTAGGGATTAAAATAAATGTTTTTGAATTCATAAACTATTTTTGAGGTTTTCTTTTTCCTTTTCATAGTGAATTTTTGAACTGGTTTGTCAGGGGGTGTGTTGGTTTGAACTTTGAAGTTAAAACAAGACCAAGCCCCACTTTTGATGAAGGCCTACTGTTTATCATTGCCTAACATAGTGGTATTCCGAGCGTGTTAAAGAGTGATGTTTGAAGAGAATTATATAATTACACGAATGATTAGAAGTTGGGTGAAGCCACAGTTGATTTCAAGTGCTTCTTATAATGTCACAAGAATGTGAAGAATTTGGGGCAACGTTGATTTCAAGTGCTTTTAAAGAATGTGAAGAATTTCCAAGTTACTTGCATGTTTTGAAGTTGCCTTTCATACTTGACTATAAAGAGAAGGTTAGCCACTAAGCTTTGATTTGACCTGCTTTACGTGAATTCAGCATCCACTCAGGTGGAAGTGCTCCAGAGGTGATGTGTTAGATTAGTGAAGAGAGAGTTATAATGAGTAAACCTGTGGTGGTAACATACCAAGATTTGTACAAGTCATTGCCCTTTTACGCTTCTCCAATCAGTTTCATTGCACTTAATGTTTCAGACATTGTCTCAAGTTTTTCTGATCTTTGGTGTAGGGAACCTCGGGGATTTGCATTCGTGCAATTTGTGGATTCTTATGAAGCTGCAGAAGCTCAGTATCATATGAATGGGAAGATTTTTGCTGGGAGGGAGATATCTGTGGTCCTTGCTGCAGAGACAAGGAAAAGACCAGAGGAGATGCGCCAAAGAACTAGGGTTAGGTAGTTCCTGCAACTCACCCTCTCCAACTCTTATGCAAAACTTATTTATTTGGTTTCATATGTTTGAAATACTGATTGTTTATTTAAATTTCTGTAGAGGACCATCATCAGGCTATGGGGACAGAAGATCATCTCATTACGGTATTCCCTTTTGTTTTAGTTTGTTTTCCATCTTATTGGAGCTGTTTCACAAGTATAAGCTACTCTTTATGATGTCATTGACTCATTTCTGATATCAGAGCTTTTTTATGAGTAATTGTGAAGTATATCAGCCACTCTCTAATCTATATTCTATAACTGTTATTGCCGCAGGACGTTCTCGTTCTCGGTCACGCTCTCCTCACTATCCATCAGGTTCTAGAAGTCGGTACCGCTCAAGGTAAGTTTTGAACTAGTTACAGGTTTCCACTATAATTAGCTTGTGTTTAGTAATGCAGCTGACAAGTCAACTTCTTTCTCAGGTCCTATTCTCCTGTTCCAAGAAGACGAGTTGACTCTGTTTCGCCAGTTAGAAGGCGTGGTGACCATCCAAGATCACCTCGTGACCACCCAAGATCTCCACTTGATCGCCCAAGGTCATCACGGGATTCTCCCCTTGAGAGAGGTGGTGATCATGAACGAAGGCCATATTCTCCTGGTTATGATAATGGTGCTGGGCAAGCTGAAAATGGAGATGGGTATGACAAGTAAGTTGAAGTCTATCCATTTCTCTAACTTCTCTAGTTGTACTCTAGGTTTCTCAATCAGATGAAGTATTTTTAGCTGAATTGTAGCAAGATTCATTTTCATCTTGCGTGATGCTAATCGTTTATGTTAATAACGGGCTATTTTGTCCAATATGTTGTAGGAAATCTAGGTATATTGAGGAGGTTGAACCACGAGGCAATTGGAGGTCTCCCGATAAAGCATCAAGATCACCATCTGGTTCTAGGTCCAGATCTGCTGAGTTATCACCTAGGCGCAGCAGATAAGGACAAGGCAAATCTGAAGGCATAAACAGACATTTGGTTGAGTTTGCAAGATTTTTAATCTGCAGGTTGTAATATTAGTAATTTAAGCCCAGAGTTTTAGGCTTTTCTTTCAAACATTTGGAACCCTAAACCCTTTGCTTGTGTTTGGACCAATGAAACAATTAGTGACCTCTTGTTTGCTGGTGTATGGACCCATGAAAGTTCTATGGTAGGTATGGTTTCATTTCATCTGTCTTGAAGAATAGTCCTGCATTTTTTTCAAAGTCACCTTCATACAAGAAAAGGATATTTCTTGACAAGTATACCCGTGGTTTACCAAATGCTCAGTTAAACACATGAGCCTATGCCAAGTATTTTGCGAGGCACCAAGTCTTGTACTCCTGCTCATTTTCTGGGTCTGAAATCTCCAGTCTCGTTCAATTTTTCTGAGTCTTCTTGTCTGTTTCTGGCTTCAAAATGTTGGAAGTAGGCTGGCAAAATGCATCATCTCCCATTTGCTCTTCTTCCATAGTTACAAGAAGGGCAGAAATCAGAAATCCCTTTGCAGATCGTTAAGACACATCACTCTAGATTTTTGCTTGGAATCTGGATGTTTTTGACGATGACTCTCAAGACGACGTTACACCAACCTCGTCTTTGCACGTCGCATTTTTAAATGCTTGTGGTGAACCCTAATCATGTCTTATCTCAACTGTATTTAGTTGTAGAAGTTAAATATCTGTTGGATGTCAACTCCTCCGTTACCTGTGAACCGAGTCTAAGGTCTAAACAATGACCAGTCCTCTGGTCGCTTTATACACAGAATATTTTGTTGTCTTCCCCATAAACGTGTTGCCATGGTTAACTTAAGAAGACCGGACCTGATACAAGTCAGGCTGAGGTGGCTGGCTCTTGGTTGTTGTTCACTTGTGAAATTTGACCGCCCGTCATTTGATCAAGTACCCCTCTTCGTTATAAACCAAGCTACCCTTAAGGTCATTACACCTTAATAGAATCCTTAGAATCTTTCTGAAATTGAAATTCAGAGAGAGACAAGAGACTGAGAGAAAGAGAAGATGGCAGTTGGGTTGATGGAGGTGCTCCTTGTGAATGCAAGAGGACTTGGAGATACAGATATCATTGGTATGTATCATTTTTCTTTCTTCTGGTTCTTGGAGTTCATCATATGTGTGTGTGTGGGTTTATGATTATTGTTAACTAATCTGTGGCACTGTTTGAGTTTAGATGATCCATCATCCTTTATCCATGATCCTCCACAGTCCAAACTGGTTGATGGGTTGCTTCAAATTTTGATGCTTTCTTTGTTTTCTGCTTAAACTTAGTCAACTATGTTCATCCCCATGTGGCCATGTTCATATAAACTTCATCTCCGCCAGTACTTTGCTTTTTTAAATTTTCTCTGGTTTGCTTTGAAGAAAGCCAGCATTTATACATGATTAGACTTGATTTATAGGTCCTTGTAAATTTTTAGCCAAAGGGGTGGTCTTGGTCTCCCATTTAGAGATTTACATCTGTTTTTCAGTCTGGTTTGGACTTCTATTGGTTGTAGTTCATTTTTGACCCATATCATGTATGATTTGATTAGGTCGGATGGATCCTTATGTTGTGGTGAAATACAAAAGCCAAGAGCACAGGACCAGTGTGGCCAGAGGTGAGTTTTAACCTCAAGTTGAAGAAAAAGTTTCGATTTATATGTCCATTTTGAGCTATGACAAAGCGCGCACATGAAATAAGAACAGTCTTTTGGCATATTATAAGCACATTTAGTAGGACATTAACCATATGCAAACATCAGATGATAGCTTCTGGAACGTGTGAAACTATGGTAGACTTTCTTCTAGCAATTCTTCTGAATAAAGTGGCATTTGATGATATCATAACCCTTCTATAGGATGCATTTTTCTATTGACGGCAGCTTAATCAAGTGGGCATAGTTAATTGTTAATACGATGCTTCTTCCTTTAAATTTGTAATAAAGTAAGTACTTCAACTTCTACAAGGCGATTGACTCGGATACACCGGTTCATTATAAATTTAAAGTACTTAAAGTCATGGCCAAGAGAAGGCCTTATACAGCAGGAAATAATCAAATGAGAGCATATTAGAGTCCTAGTTATTGTCAATAATTCTTTATTATCTGCCGTCTTAGTTTTTCTTGTAAATTATAGGTCTACATGTACTAATTGAAATGGTTGTGCAGGACAAGGCGGCAATCCGGTGTGGAACGAAAGATTAATATTCAGGGTTGAGTATCCTGGGTCTGGTGAGCAGTATAAGCTGACCTTTAAAATCATGGACAAGGACACCTTCACTCCTGATGATACTATAGGCGAAGCAACGTAAGTAATTTGATACATCATACACATGTAGGCCCAGTTTGGTATTGAGTTTTGAGGATTAAAATCACTTATAATCACTATTTTAGATAGATTTTCTGTTTGGTAAAATCTTAAAACATGTTTATCTAGAACTTTTTAGTTTAAATAACCACGATTTTAAAAAGGAGGTTGGGGGTTGCTTATTTAAAACTGAGTTTTTAAACCACAATACCAAACTAAGCCGTAATGTGATGAAAATGAAGTAATGAACAGTGTTTTGTCCTGAAGATTAGCTAATGTTCATCTGGCATTGCAACATAATTTTTCTGATCACAGAGACAGAAATAATGGTATGTTTTCCTTAAATGCTCAAGTGTTGACTCATAAATGGTTGATCAAATGGCTATTAATAAATGTGCAGGATCTATGTTAAGGAGTTATTGGAACTGGGTGTGGAGAAAGGTTCTGCTGAAATACATCCTAAAAAATATAGTGTGGTTGCTGCAAATAAAAGTTTTCGTGGAGATATCCAAGTTGGTGTAACTTTCACCAAGAAGGTATTCAATTTCTTTTCCTTTTCGTTTCAAGTAAATATGGGAAAGTCAGGACATAAAACTTGTAGTCTTGTTTGATTGATGTGTGGTTGTTGCTGCATTTTATAGGCAGAGCAGGAATACGGGGGACAAGAATTTGGAGGATGGAAGCATAGTGAATCATATTCATAGGGAAAGAAACACTACTGGGGATGTGCTTGAATCTGGCTATCAAGAGAAATGGGCTGCTGTTGCCAGGCCTAACCAGCTTTGTTGTAGTGTACTTTTGTGGACCTGCTGGCCATTGAACCTCCTAGTTAATCGTTTTCATTTTAATACATTTGGAATTCGTAACTGAGTTGTAGTCTACAATATAAGTTGTGCTTCAGTCTTCAGAGACATTTAGTAGTAGTAGAAATTTTTAAATGCTACAGGAGAACCACGTGACAGTTTAAATTCTTAACATATACATGTCATCTAGTAAACATTATCATATAGTTTAGGATGTAGGCGTGGGGTGAGAAGGACCTCCAGTGGGGTTGCCTTCATGTTTGCTATTCCTGAACTCTCACCCATGTCAACTGGTTCATCAGATGGAGTTGTAATTTCAAACCCGTGTAGCAAATGAGCTAGTGTAAGTTGAGTAACCTGAAGTGCAAGAGAGATTCCTGGACACATTCGTCTACCGCTTCCAAATGGTGTCAATTCAAAACTCTGGCCCCTAACATCAACTTTCTTGTGAGTTGTAAGAAACCTTTCTGGTTGGAATAGACAAGGGTCGACCCAGACATTTGGATCACGGTGCATCTTCGAAAGATTGATAAGAAGACGTGTGCCTGAGCTTACATGATAGTCACCTATTGTGCAGTCTTCTCTGGATTCATGTGGCACTGAGAGAGGTCCAGCAGGGTATAGCCGCAAGGTTTCCTTGACAATGGCTTGGAGATAGACTAGGTTCTTCACATCTGATTCATTAACTTGCCTTTCCCTACCAACATGGTTGTCTAACTCAAGTTGAGCCTTTTTCAGGACTTCAGGATTGTTGAGTAACAAAGAAAGAGCCCAAGTTAATGTCACTGTTGTGGTATCTGTTCCTCCTAGAAGAACCGCCTACGAAAGGACATACGAAATGTACATTATTTTCAAACATGCAAGGAACACTAATGCACGTAGATTAAGTCATTAAACTACTTCAAGTAACTGCACTTAGAATAAATCTTTTTCATATATTTAAGTATGGAAAGTGTTCTATATTGCAGAAAGCTCTTTTAGTTGTTTTTACTACAAAAATATACGAGAATGAGCTTCTAGTACTGTTTGTATATAGAACAGAATCCACAGAAAGCTGGAAGTTTATCATATAATCAAACGGAAGGGAATTAAGGTTAGCAATCAGAGTAAATACCAGGCATGTAGCTTTCAAAATAGTATCAGCGGTACGTGAACCAGCGGTACGTGAACCAGCAAACTCTTCTATACAATAATCATCATCAAGGACAGCAAGCATCATATCCATGAAGTCATTTTCACCATTGACATGTTTCACAGAATTAGTGCTTCTCCCGTGCAGGTTGTGTTTATGCTCGTCTAACCATTTTTGTAGCGCCCCATCGAGTTCTTTAGCTGTCTTCTTCATGGCTTTCTCATAACTTCCCAAGTCCAACCACCTAAGATATGGGACTGCATCTGAGATTACAAATTCACCACCCAGTCTAGAAAATTCCCTCAACGCCTTTCGAAACCTCTCGTTCTCTTCATTCTCTTGCGCCGAGTTTGCCACAAAAAATCTCTTTCCAACGACCATCCTAAGCATGACATTTGAAGTTAAATCTCCAAACCACCTCTTCATTTCCGCCAGCACCTTATTTGATACACCTTTGTTTTTCTCCCACATATCAAATATAAGTTTCGTGGACAACTTCATCTCCGATTCTCGGACATGCTTGAGCAACTCTAACTTGTGGTTAGAGAGGATGTGCAGCGTGGCTATCTTTCGCACTTGGCGCCAGTAAGGTCCGTAAGGGCTAAAACCGAACAAGGCATAGTCATACCCCAAAATCTCTGCACATAAAGCTTTCGGGCGGTTGGCGAAAGCTTTATCGTTAATGGTGAGACACTCTTTAGCCACATCCCAACTGCTTACGATAAGAGCTCGGTGAACACCAAGCTTGATTGTGAAGAGCGGTCCGTACTTGTCAGCCATGTTGGCTAGGATTATGTGGGGCGGTTGAGGCCCTCCTAAGAGGGGAAGGTGGCCGAGTATTGGCCATGCACCGGCGGCTTCTGGCGGATCTCTATTCTTGGCCGTGCGTGTCTGGAAGTATTTTACTGATGTCCATACTAAAGAGAACAGTAAGAGAAAAAATGCTAAGATTGTACTTGGATCACGTATAGGAGATTGAAGCAGAAGCTCCATGGACTCTCTGGGTTAATTTTCCTTATTGGTGTATCCTCTACGTTATTCCTTAAGATGTTAAGGAGTGCACTATCATATACCGCAAAGGAAAATTCTCCAATACAGATGTGTATGCTACAACCATCTTAGGCAAAATTCCATCAAAACATCTACCCCACCACCACCCCCTTGCTTTGAACAACAACCACATGTTGAGAGTATGTATAGCATACCCATCTGCACAGCAGACGTATCCGCCGGCAAAAACATATATATCTGCATGAAGTGATGGCCTTACATGCAAGGGGGTCCTTGATCTCGATCTGCTAATGTGCTATGACTGTTCTCTTTAGTCTTTAGCCTTTAGCCATGCATATCTTATCAAGACGTACGGGACTAGCTACTAACCACGTTATACAAGATTCCTTGTTCCCTGGTGCCGCCGCGGAATAGCTCTACACCGACGTGCTTTCGAATTGAGTACTCGTAATCTCGTATAGTAACTTGATGAACCATATAGCAAACATGGTGATCAAGAATCATTGCAGCAACGAATTTGGAGCTCATCACTTCAATCCAAGAATCATTGTGCTACTGTACGAGGCCAACTTGCTAGTAGTGTCCAAATTCTGTATAGTAGAAAGCGAGTAGTGATGACTTTGCTTGTAGCTAGCGTCCACAGATAAACACATTACATTTGTCTCAGCACGTTTCTTTCTGAAAGATGCTGCATGTCGATCAACCCTCTACTTCTCCAATTGGTTCTCCTTGATATCCTATCTATTGGTTTGTCCAAACATTAGCTTGATCTTGCATAAATAAGTCCCGTGCTTAAATCATCCAATAATATACATACGTAGCTAGAGGAATTAGCACTGAAAGAAGATCCAAGATGTTGAGTGATAAAATCCTGCAAATGCTTGAGTTCAACAACCAAACCTTGTTGCAACCTTTCAGTTCCTTAACCCTAATGCATGTGCTTCTACTTCTTCTCATTTTCCTTATTCTCCTATACAAATCGTTCATCACCAGCCCTACTACGAAAAACTCACCACCTTCTCCACCAAAGCTTCCTATCATCGGAAACCTTCACCAACTAGGCTCCTACCCTTATCGCTCACTCGAAGCCCTAGCTAAGCGCTTTGGCCCTGATCTTATGCTCCTCCATTTTGGAAGCGTGCCCGTTCTTGTGGTCTCGTCCCCTGAGACAGCCCGTGAGGTCCTGCACACCAATGGTCTCGTCTTCTCCAGCCGGCCCAAGTTGATTGTGTTCAAGAAACTCCTCTACGATCACAGAGACGTCTCCTCCGCACCCTACGGCGACTACTGGAGGCAGATGAAGAGTATATTCGTTTTGCATCTTTTGAGCAATAAAAGAGTTCAGTCTTATCGTGGTGTTAGAGAAGAAGAGACCAAACTGATGCTCAGGAAGATAGAACAGTCCATATCTTCGTCACCGGATCATTCAGCTGCTATAAATCTAACCGAAATGTTTTCGAGTCTTACAAATGATGTGAGCTGCAGAGTGGCTTTTGGGAGGAAGTACTGCGTTGGAGAAGATGGTGAAATGTTTCAGGAGCTTTTGACGGAGTTCTTGGAGTTATTGGGACGTGTAAATATCGCGGACTACATTCCATGGCTTGCGTGGTGGAGCAGCTTCAATGGTTTGAGCGCTAAACTAGACAAGGTGGCTAAACGGTTTGATGATTTTTTGGAAGGAGTTGTTCAAGAGCGCATAGATATTGAAGCAAGTGATTCAAAGAAGAAAAACAGTACTAATGGAAACGAGGACAAAAGGATTTTGTGGATGTCTTACTTGGGCTGCAGAAAGAAAAAGGAGCTGATTTTGCTCTTGATAGACTTAGCATAAAGGCTCTCATCCTGGTAATCAAATCCATCTCTTTTTTTTGAAGGCTCAAATCCATCTCTTTATAACTTCATTTATTTGCTTGACCATATCTAGTTAGTAGAAGTTTCAATACACGTATAGCTTTTAATTGTTTTATAACATGTACATGCATGAAAGAAAGAAAGAAAAAATTTCATAAATGAAATTTTCCTATTTATAGGAAAGTTAATTATGAATTAAACTGCAAAACGAAGCAAGGGCAATAGTGCTAATTTTCTCTGTTTTCTTATCTCATGCAAATACTCATTTATGTTTGCAGGATGTGTTTACTGCTGGTAACGATACACACACAATTATAGATTGGGCGATGTCTGAACTTTTAAGGCATCCGAGAGTCATGAATAAACTGCAAAACGAAGTAAGGGGAATAGCAGGGAGCAAAACAATGGTAACCGAGGATGATTTAGTTGGCATGAACTATTTGAGAGCGGTGATCAAGGAGACCTTTCGCTTATATCCTACCATTCCAGTACTACCTCCCAAGGTGTTGACGCAAGATGTGAAAATAAATGGTTACGACATTAAAGTCGACACACAAGCTCTAGTAAATATCTGGAAAATCAACAGAGATCTAAAGTCATTCGACAATCCAGAAAAGTTTGAGCCAGAAAGGTTCTTAAATAGCTCAATTGACTTCAAAGGAAATGACTTTCAATTGATTCCATTTGGATCCGGTAGGAGGATGTGTCCGGCAATTCAATATGCCTCAGCTATTATTGAAATTGCTTTAGCAAACATTGTGCACAAGTTCAATTGGGCATTGCCTGAAGGAGCAAGAGGTGAACATTTAGATATGACGGAAACAACTGGTTTAAACTTGCGCAGACAAAATCCGCTTAAAGCTATTCCCATTCCCCATATATAATGATCAGCTGATTAATTTGCTGAAAGATGGTAGCTATCATCAATTCAATATGTATGTCCTTGATTTTTATTTTTATTATGTCCTTGATATTGAATTATTGTACTTTCTTCATTTCTGTATGCTGCTCCTAATTTCATTTCATTTCCTGGTGAGCTATTGTTTTTAGGTTATCTACACTAAGTGATACTATGGGCCTGCTTACTAACATCATCGTCATCATGGGATGGATTGGGTGAGGATAAGAGCTTTCGCTTCAATTAAAAATAACGTCGCGAAGTATGAAACATATACAGTTAGATCACAAGGAAAAAGAAGTCGACCAGCTCGTAAGTTACAATGTATGAAACAGAAACTGAAGAAGGGGACTAAATCAAAACGAAGCCAACCATGCATGCTGATTAATTAGATATCTGATCCGTAGAAAATAATAATTTGGTCACAAACATTATGCCTGCTTTAGCAAATGATATGACAGTTCTATATTCATATTATTTAAGTAGTATGTCTTTTTATATATATATATATTATGTCAGTGAACCGTGGTCCGGTTCATTATCGAAGTCATGATAATTTAAAAACCTGAATATACAAGAGAATATACTGTGTCATATACTGTTTCTTGCATCTTATGATTATGTGTATCTTTTAATCAAATGAATCTTAAAATGACAAACTGTGTCATCATTTTCTCTATCAAATAACAAATGTCTAATATTAACATAGTGCGTACTTATGTCCAAGAATAATGGTCAATTAATATGATAGATGGTGGTTGGTTTGCTAGCTAGTTGTATGATGACTTGTATCAAGTATCAACGTATTAACATAGTATATATGTTAATATATATATATATATATATATATATAGGAGAGGATCTCCTTACTTTAAGAATTTGAGGATTTCTATTATTTTACATTAGTAGATGACTTCATTTAACGATCTCAACCGTTGATCCTCTAGATTCATATGCAAGAAACATGTCTACAAAATTTCAACTAATTCCATAATCATTTGATCATTCAAATTGACGTAAACAATTATAGGCCTTTAGATAAAATTAAAACGAATATTGTGCTAATCAAATGGTTAAACGTTTTTCATTTTGGCTAATTTTTTGTAGGATTCATATGTGGGTAGGTAACTAAGGATTCATATATGGCTTTGGTTGTCAAAATACATGTTAAAACTAAAAATATTTTTATTTTAAGAGTTTAAAGATGTACCTCCTCTCTAGATCCAGAATATATATATATATATATATATATATATATATATATATCAGTCCCCTTCCAGAGAGGGATCCCTTTTTGAAATTAAAGTGATGGACTCCTTATTTCGCTCACTTTCAAGTCGTATTTCCACATCTCAACCGTACAATGTCTAAAACACAGTGTGTAGATCATTACGGAAGCTCAAATGATCTTCAAATTTGATGAAACTTTGCAGGAATGATCTACACACTGTGTTTTAGACATTGTACGGTTGAGATGTAGAAATACGACTTGAAAGTGAGCGAAATAAGGAGTCTCTCACTTTAATTTCAAAGAGGGATCCCTCTCTGGAAGGGGACTGATATATATACACACACACACGTATATATACAGTTCCTATTTCCACATAAGGAACTTCACACGTTATTTTTACTTGATGATTGTTAAGGTACCGAAATAGATTAAATCAATGAACGGATCATAAATCTGTCTAAACACAGCTGGTTGTGTAAATAACGATTATAAAAACTCAAACGATCATCAAATTCGATGAAACTTTGCATAAGTGATCTATGCATTGAGTTATACCAATTGAACGGTGGAGATGTGAAAATATGACCGAAAAATGAGTCAATAAAGAACTTCACACGTTAATTTTAAAGCGAAGCTTCGCTCTGGATAAGAATTATATATATATATATATATATATATAAATTATTTGGGGAATATTTGCGCGCTGGTCTTTACTTGGGACGGTGGCTGCGGACTAAGTTTCAAGTTTCAAGTTTGTATATATAATTGAAACGGCTGCTGGCCAATTTGGTACGTAGTAGCGTCCAAAGAAGAAATAGTACTAGTAATTTGATTCCCCTCATGTTTTCTTTTGAAAGATGATCTCTTTACTATTTAAATAAACTGTGCGAGATGCTCTCCTCTTGGTTCGGATTTTTCTTTTGGGAAAATTCTCGTTAGCCTTAAATCTAGATATTTTTTTCCACTAACAAAAACAGATTCTAAAATTCTCATCAACCCAATAGACTCTTATAGACTATTCCCAATAACAAATTTTTGACTTTTTCTGTTATTTTTCTGACCAAATTACTCTGATATTATCTTTCGTATCTTCTCTCTTCAAAAATTAAAACTCTCTCTCTTCGATCTCATCGGCGACTCTTCGATTTTCTCCAATCAATTCTGCCTGGTGGAGCTTGGTGGAGTTTCTCCAATGACGCCAAAATCGAGGAGGGCTGCAGAAGCTGGAGATGGTCGCGGAAGGAACTGACGGCATAGATCTGGATCGCGACGGAGGTTTCTCTAGTGAGGAATTCAGAGGAGAGCGGGGTGGAGGATTTGCAAGGTGAGCTGGAGATGGTGAACTCGAAGTCCAACGAGGAGGAGGAAGGGGAAGAGGAAGAGAAAAAGTGGGTTGGCGACGACCCGGGGGGGAGGAGGTGTGGGATTTCTAGTCTAGCTTTTTGGTCAATGTAAATAGAGTACCACTTCTGGGGACAACCCACAAGAGTTTACAAGGTATGAAACTGTAAAAGACCCATCTTTCTCTTTTGGTTTATCAATTTTAGAGCCTAATAGTGATTTGGATGAATACATTAATCTGCTAAAGTGGGATGCTTTGTGTAAATGGGTCACTGAATCAACAGAAAGGCTAAAACTTGAAAGCAGTAATTGCAATCGTTTACAGCAAAGACCAAACATAATTGCAGCAAACAATCAAGGAAGGTACTTGCAGAAATAGAGAGGGACTCACCCAATATGAATTCTCAGTTTAGCTTGAAACAACCACCAATTCTGGATGCATTGCTTGCTCCCTATTCCATTTTAGGTTTTTTTTTTTTTTTTTGTCGTCAGAATTCTAATTTGGGGTTTATGGGGTTTTGCCCCCACTCAATATATGAAGTCATTTTTTGGATTTCTATTACTCATTTCTTATCAATTTTTTTTTACTTTTAAAAACACGAATCTGATATACATAATTACATTTTGCAAAAGGATTATGTATATCAGAATGTAATTGTGTATACATTAGTAAATCTTCTAAATCTTTCTCATACACAATCTTTCTAATTGTGTATACATTGATTTCTGACAAGAGAAATTGTATACAACTTTTCTTTTTATTATTGAATATCACTTTGTACATGAAATCATGCATTTGGCGAATATGGAGTGGAGAAAATATGGAACATATGGAGTTTATTGGAGGCAATAAAAGGTTTGTTATAAGTGACTGTTATAACAAATAGGGGTCCTACTGCCCTCAGTAGGTGGTCCTACCGCCCCCAGTGACCCCAGTAGGAGGTCCTACTGCCCTCAATAGGTGGTCTTACTGCCATTAGTGACCCCAGTAGGAGGTCCTACTGCCCCCAGTAGGTGGTCCGGTCCTACTGCCCCAAGTAGGTGGTCATACTGCCCCCAGTATGTGGTCTTACTGCCCCCAGTAGGAGGTCCTACTGCCCTAGTGACCCCAGTAGGAGGTCATACTGCCCTCCGTAAGTGGTCCTACTGCCCTTAGTGACCCCAGTAGGGGGTCATACTGCCCCCAGTAGGAGATCCTATTGCCCCTACTGACCCCAGTAGGAGGTCCTACTGACCTCAGTAGGAGGTCCTACTGACCTCAATATAGGGACCTGTTATAAATGACTAAAGCATAACGGCCCCCGGAGTTCGGTCAACGTCCCCCGGAGCCCGGTCAACAACCCCCGGAGTTCGGTCAACAGTCCCTGGAGCCCGATCAAAGGTTGACGAAGTCCGGTTAACGTCATTGGCCGTGGGAATCCGATCATAAGAACTTTATTTTATAATAAACTTTTATAATGGTCTATTGTAGTTTATTTAATTCATTAAAGGTATAATTGTTTTTCTGCTCTTATAATAGTCTATTGTAGTTTATTTAATTTATTAAGGGTATATTTGTCTTTCTGCTGTTTAAGTTGGCTCTTCGGAATTTTAAAATCTAATTTTGTTAGTGGGAATAAAATTCTTAAAATTAAGGCTAATGGGCATTGTCCCTTTGTCTTTTCTGCTATACGTGCATGTATAACATACATCAATCTGTAAACCGTCCGATCGTTTTAAATTTTAAATTACAAAACGATTGGACGTATAGCAGCCAAACCCTAAGTTCTATCCAGAGTTCCAACCCTAGTCAAGATCTGATCTTATATAAACTGGTCTCGTGCTTAACATTATCATCCAATTAACAACACACACACATAGCTAGAGGAAGTACTGAGAGAAGATCTAAAATGTCGAATGATCAAATCCTGCAAATGCTTGTGTTCAACAACCAAACCTTGTTGCAAGCTTTCAGTTCCTTAACCCTAATGCCTGTGCTGCTACTTCTCATTTTCCTCATTCTCCTATGGTTCATCACTAGCCCTAATACGAAAAACACACCACCTTCTCCACCAAAGCTCCCTATCCTTGGAAACCTTCACCAGCTAGGCTCGTATCCTTATCGCTCACTCGAAGCCCTAGCTAAGCGCTTCGGCCCTGATCTCATGCTCCTCCGTTTCGGAAGCGTGCCCGTCCTTGTGGTCTCGTCTGCTGAGACAGCCGGCGAGGTCCTAAAGACCAATGGCCTCGTCTTCTCCAGCCGACCCAAGTTGATTGTCTTCAAGAAGCTCCTGTACGACCACCGAGACGTCTCTGCCGCGCCCTACGGGGACTACTGGAGGCAGATGAAGAGTGTATTCGTGTTGCATCTTTTGAGCAACAAAAGGGTTCAGTCTTTTCGTGGTGTTAGAGAAGAAGAGACCAAACTGATGCTCAGGAAGATAGAACAACAGTCCGTGTCTTCGTCACCGGATCATTCAGTTGCTGTAAATCTAAGCGAAATGCTTTCGACTATGACAAATGATGTGAGCTGCAGAGTGGCTCTTGGGAGGAAGTACTGCGTTGGAGAAGATGGTAAGATGTTTCAGGAGCTTCTGAAGGAGTTCATGGAGCTGATGGGACGTGTGAATATCGGGGATTACATTCCATGGCTTGCGTGGTGGAGCAGCGTCAATGGTTTGAACGCTAAACTAGACAAGGTGGCTAAACGGTTTGATGATTTTTTGGACAAAGTTGTTCAAGAGCACAGAGATATTGGCGCAAGTGATTCAAAGAAGAATAATGGTATTAATGGAAAAAAACGAGGATAATAAGGACTTCGTGGACGTCTTACTTTGGCTGCAGAAAGAAAAGGTGGCTGGTTTTGCTCTTGATAGTCTTAGCATAAAGGCTCTCATCTTGGTAATCCAATCTATCTCTTCATCTCTTATTATCTAGGTGGTAAAAACTTAAATACACCAAACACACATCAAAAGTGTAGTTTCCGACATATATATATGTATCGCAAAAAAAAAAAAAATAGTATATATGATAACTTTCTCATGCAAGAGTAAAGAATAAACTGCAAAACGAAGTAGGGGAAATATAACTACAACATGTTAATTTTCTCTATTTCTGATCTTGCATGCAAATTCACATTAATATGCAGGATGTTTTTACTGCTGGTAACGATACATACGCAATTTTGGAGTGGGCGATGTCTGAACTTCTAAGACATCCAAGAGTCATGAATAAACTGCAAAACGAAGTAAGGGAAATAGTAGGAAGCAAAGCAATGGTGACAGAGGATGATTTAGTTGGCATGAACTATTTGAAAGCGGTGCTCAAGGAGACTTTTCGCTTATATCCTACCATTCCGGTACTACTTCCCAAGATATCGACGGAAGATGTGAGAATAAAGGGTTATGACATTAAAGCCAACACACAAGCCATAGTAAATATCTGGAAAATTAGTAGAGATCCAAAGTCATTCAACAATCCAGAGGAGTTCGTGCCAGAAAGGTTTATAAATAGCTCCATCGACTTGAAGGGAAATGACTTCGAATTGATTCCATTTGGGTCTGGTAGGAGGATTTGTCCGGCAATTCAATATGTATCGGCTATTCATGAAATTGCTTTAGCAAACCTTGTGCACAAGTTCAATTGGGCATTGCCTGAAGGAGCAAGAGGTGAGGATTTAGACATGACAGAAACAACTGGCTTAAACATGCGCAGAGAAAATCCTCTAAGAGCTATAGCCATTCCATATTATTCACGAGCTAAGTAGCTGAAAGATGGTTGCAGCTAGATAATTTGATATGTATGGCCTTCTTTGAATCATTGTATTTTCTTCATTTCTGTATGTTGCTTTTACATTTCATTTCCTTGTCCTTGTAGTTATCGGTGTGACCACCATGCAACAGCTGAAGAGTCTATAACAACAAACAATAATATATTTTGGTTTACCTACGCGACTTTGAAGTGATGCAATATGCAAAGCATGCAGACACCCAATTTATAAATGTCATGCAGACACCCGATTTATAAATGTAAAACACAAAATATTAGAATTTTGGAAAGTGACTGCGCCCTGGTGATCAATGCCATCTCAACCCAGAATGAAGACTTGTCGGAGGTTGGTCCAATTATTTCTGATCGTAAGCGCTATCCATGTTGGTTGAATTTTGGGTGGAGGAGGTAACTAATATTATTCTTATAGATGATGATTGTATTTTAAACTGAGGTTTAGGTTCTATGTTCATGTTGATGTACTCGTCTATTATAAATAATGAAGAAATAGAAAGGCAAATTAACCGCCACTCCAACCGATTTAAAAAAAAAAAAAAAAAAAGTAAAACACTATAATGACAAAGAAGAGAAGTGTAGAATTGTATAATGACAAAGAAGAGAAGTGTAGAATTGTGACAACGAAAATAATTACATAATTGAGTGACAGTTTTTAGTCCACATTGTCGTCTATTCCACCCAGCGTCTAGTACCGATAATTTGTTAGAAAATATTTTTCCATCACTCTCCGAAACTTGGTGAAACTTTGAGAAGATAGTAATGACTTGAAAAAATTGTCTAACATAGCAAGGTTTTTCTTCAATTATGTGGTGATTTCTAAGTAGAACATAGACGGAATGATGTAAGAAAAAGTTTGAGTGACTAAGACCATCTCCAACCTTTAGTCTAAAATCTATAATAGGTTTGAGTTTTGTGAAATTTAATCTTCAACCCACTATACAAGTTGAGCTAGAATAAGATTTACCTAAATTGTGTCATATTTTGACTCAACCAAATATGACCAAAACCTATAATTAATGAGTGAGTGGGTGTGAACTAGTGTCATAATTTATTAATATAAAACAATTAATGATTAAAATATGTTTGAGTTTTACTACATTTAAGATTAAACAATGATATAAAAATCAAAATAAGTTTAGACCTTAACTTTATAAATTAGAGATGCAAAATCCATATAAATATTTTTAAGTTTAATTAACCTAAAATTTGAATTTAAATTTGAGTTAGAGACAATTAATTAAAGATACCCTAAGAGCATACGCACCCTTCCCCTCGTAATCATGTCAAAATGCATGATTATTGGTATTTTGATGGAGCGAGTGAATGCAACGATTAGAAAAGGAAGAGGATAGCAACAACGGCGGGCCCCACAACCCACCATCACAAATCACACAGAGCGGCAAAATTTAAATTTGCCTGCCTTTCTGATGGTCATCAAATGGCGGGATCCACGCACGTGCCTCCTGCCAACTGCCTCTCTTTTTTTAATCTCTTCCATCTGCTTTTTTTTTCTTTTTTTTTCCCGTTAACGTATATTTGAATAATTTTATTCACATATTCTAACTTTATTAACACACACCTCTCTAAATTTTTTTGCCACATTTTCTCAAATTTTTCCACTTTTATCCTTGTCTCATCTCGTCTGCATTTTACTCTTTGCACTTACAATAAGGCCTTGATCCTCTCTCCCTCCCGCCAGAGCTCTATCTTCCCTCTCTCTCCTCTATTCCCTAGGTCTAACCTTATTAGTTTGAAAAAATTATGATCTACAAATTCAATTGACAAGCCATATATCAGAAAAGACCCGATAAATTTTAGATAAAATAAATCTAAATATTTGAAGCAGCACGTATTGTAAGTTTCAAGAATTTTTGCTTATTCAATCAGTATTTTGAAGCTTTTTGTATATATCAGCAGCATAAAGAGCTCTAAGAAAATGATTATGGATCTCTCGTGCTTGAATTCAAAATAGAGTTTTTTATATTTTTAATCATACATCTATGCCCCAAAATAGCTTGCTATAATTGATGAACAGTATCACTGATGTATATGAGCACCATCGCCATTATATGATCACTAGTGGCCAAAGAAATTGGAGAACTTTGCAGTTTTTTTTTTCACGTTAGAAAGGGATATAATAGTGATTTAAAAATTTACAAAAAAGTGGGATGTGTATATAGAAATTAAGAGTGTGTTAATAAAATTTCTCCTTATTTTGTTACTGTTTTGCCTTTTTTTTCATGTAATTTTTTTGTTTAACGTATATTAAATTTTTGTATTAATCTAATTTTTGTTTTTTGTTTTTTGTTTAAGAAACTCAAGCTCAAATATTGTATTTCAAAGATTTAAACAAGAAATTTGACAAGAAAGATTGTCATACATCTGGTAATGACACGTGTGGTGATTGATTGATTATTATATATGAAATCTAAAAAATAAAATATTAAATCGATAAATAGTGATTGTTAAATTGACAAAGCTACACCGCTGCAGAAAAATAAGCCTAAAAAAGTAATTTACAATGAATAGTAACTGATAGAAGCAATTGAATTGATCTTGATAGTTTGATGGAGTTGAAGGGATGCATATGCTCTAAAGTGGGAGGATGCTGGGTTTAGCCAGTGGGACTTGGGCTTATAGCTTTTTCGGCTAGATATACAGTCTTGTGAGTTGGGTCTAACAACGTACCAATTGCCTTTCCCTTTTTTTTTTTTTTTTTTTTGAAAGTAATCAATTCCCTTTCCTTTCTCTCGCTTGAGTTGTGCATGATTTAGGCTTCGGCATGATGTGATCCTGGGTCAAGGCTATTTAACTGTTTTGTAAGGTGGATGGATACACCAAGATGATATTTAAAGGGTAAAATATTGTATAGTTCTTGTGGTTTGAAGTCGTCATCTATTCAATCATTGTGGTTTTATTTTAATCTAAATAGTCATTCCGTCAATTTTTTCAGTTATTGCAGACGTGGTCAGTATTCTAACAGAAAAAATTGACGGAAAAACCATTTGGATGAAAAATCGTGACTTTAAGGACTATTCAGATTAAAATAAAACCACAAGGACTGAACAGATGTCGACTTCAAACCACAAAGACTAAATAAATTTCAATTCATCTTTAAAAATCTTTGATCAAGACAGATGAAAAGAGTTAAGGTTGTTTGAATGATTCAATTTAGTTTGTCTGAGTTTTAATCTTGGTCTTTGCATTTTCCTTTCGATTTTAGTGTGCTAGTCCTTTTTTCTTTTTGACATTAGCCTTTCACATTTTCCTTATAGGATTTTAGGTTTTGCTCCATCTTCTGGAATCTGGATGGTAGCCTAACTCTTTACAGCTAGTTGAGTATCGAATTAATGTAATGGGGTGATCTTCAGGTCCGCTAGCTTGACCTTATACGGTTGTTATGATCTTTCGATCTATGGAATGTATCCACTTTACTAAAATAAATATATAAAAATAAAAAAAATTGTATCAAACTCCTAGCCTCCAATCCCAACTTTGACGACTCACCCGGTGACGGCAATCGTTTCTTCATTCAAGTTTCCAGCGGATCCTAAAATCACATCAAAATAAGAACCATTGCAGCAACTTTGGAGCTAGCTCATCACTTCAAGCCAAAGAATCATTCGGCTAGTACATGGCCAATTTGCTAGTAGTGTGACTGTCCAAATTTTGTATAGTAAAAAGCACTCAAAGCAGTAGTGATGAATTTGCTAGTAGCTAGCGTCTACAGATTAGCACAGTTCGTTTTGTCTCCCCACGTTTTTTTCTGAAAGAACTGTCCAACCTCTACTTCTCTAATTGGTTGTCCTTGTCTCCTTGATATCTTATCTATTGGTTTTGTCCAAACACTAGCTTGATCTTGCATAAATAAGTCCCGTGCTTAAATCTTCCAATAATACATACGTAGCTAGAGGAATTGGCACTGAAAGAAGCAAAGTTACCGGAAACGCTCAACTGTACAGCGATCTGCATTCCGGATCAGACGAACCCAATCACGGTGCGTTTGCGACCCCGATCGCTAAACCCAGCGTTCCCCCTAACCAAAGCATAATGAAGTCCCAGTTAGACTAATCCGGAAAACTTGTAGATAAACTCAAGTATTAAAGAACCCAAAGAGAGAAATCAAGGAATAACTGTTTTGATGATTTATCCTCTTCCTTTTCCGGAAGAGAGAAATAATTATTATTACTTTAAAACAAACAAAAAAGATAATGCTAATTTTATGTTATCTATAAGTTTACCTCTTTATTCTTTCTTAATAACGTGGTTTTCATAGTGTTTTTATAAGGGGTAGTCATGTAAAAATATTTATTATATGTAGTTTATTTTTAATTAAATATTAACTATATATCCTAACGTACTGTGTTTTTAAAGACTAACGTATCGCGTACCCGTACCGCAACGTTTCACGTTTCTGGCAACATTGGAAAGAAGATCAAAGATGTTGAGCGATCAAGTCCTGCAAATGCTTGAGTTCAACAACCAAACCTTGTTGAAACCTTTCACTTCCTTTACCCTAATGCATATGCTACTTCTCCTCTTTTTCCTCATTCTCCTATACAAATGGTTCATCACTATCCCTACTACGAAAAACTCCACCAAATTAAGCTCCCCATTACCGGAAACCTTCACCCACTAGGCTTCTACCCTTATCGCTCGCTCGAAGCCGTAGCTAAGCGCTTCGGCCCTGATCTCATGCTCCTCCATTTTGGAAGCGTGCCCGTCCTTGTGGTCTCGTCCTCTGAGACCGCCCGCGAGGTTCTCCACACCAATGGCCTCGTCTTCTCCAGCCGGCCCAAGTTGATTGTGTTCAAGAAGCTCCTCTACGATCACAGAGACGTCTCCGCCGCGCCCTACGGGGACTACTGGAGGCAGATGAAGAGTGTATTCGTTTTGCATCTTTTGAGCAACAAAAGGGTTCAGTCTTTTCGTGGTGTTAGAGAAGAAGAGACCAAACTGATGATCAGGAAGATAGAACAACAGTCCACATCTTCGTCAGTTGCTCTAAATCTAACCAAAATGTTTTCGACTCTCACCAACGATGTGAGCTGCAGAGTGGCTTTTGGGAGGAAGTACTGCGTTGGAGAAGATAGTAAGATGTTTCAGGAGCTTTGGAAGGAGTTCATGGAGCTGATGGGTCGTGTGAATATCGGGCATTACATTCCATGGCTTGCTTGGTGGAGCAGCTTCAATGGTTTGAACGCTAAACTAGACAAGGTGGCTAAACGGTTTGATTATTTTCTGGACAAAGTTGTTCAAGAGCACAGAGATATTGGAGCAAGTGAATCAAAGAAGAATAATGGTATTAATGGAAAAAACGAGGATAATAAGGACTTCGTGGACGTCTTACTTTGGCTGCAGAAGGAAAAGGTCGCTGGTTTTGCTCTTGATAGTCTGAGCATAAAGGCTCTCATCTTGGTAATCAAATCTTTCTCTTCATCTCTTATTTGCTTATTGATCATATCTCGTTAGTAAATTGTTAATTATATGTAGAATATATGCATATATATTTTGATAAAAATACTTTTGTTTTCTATTAAAACATATATATGTACCGGAACAACTTTCTTTAGTAAATGAAACTTTCTCATGCAAGAATCAAAAATAAAAAAGCAAGGGGGATATAACTACTTAATTTTCTCTAATTCCGATCTTAATATGCAGGATGTTTTCACTGGTGGTAACGACACATATGCGATTCTAGACTGGGCAATGTCTGAACTTTTAAGGCATCCAAGAGTCATGAATAAACTGCAAAACGAAGTAATTATAGTAGGAAACAAAGCAATGGTAGCAGAGGATGATTTAGTTGGCATGAACTATTTGAGAGCGGTGATCAAAGAAATTTTTCGCTTATATCCTACCATTCCGGTACTATTTCCCAAGATATCGACGGAAGATGTGAGAATACATGGTTATGACATCAAAGCCAACACACAAACTATAGTAAATATCTGGAAAATCAGTAGAGATCCAAAGTCATTCGATAATCCGGAGGAATTCAAGCCAGAAAGGTTTTTAAAAAGCTCCATCAACTTCAAAGGAAATGATTCGAATTGATTCCGTTTGGGTCCTGTAGAAGGATTTGTCCGGCAATTCAATATGTATCGGCATGTTCATGAAATTGCTTTAGCAAACCTTGTGCACAAGTTTAATTGGGCATTGCCTGAAGGAGCAAGAGGTCATGAGGATTTAGACATGACAGCAGTAACCGGTTTAACCTTGCGCAGAGAAAATCCTCTAAGAGCTATAGCATTCCATATTATTCACCAGCTACGGCAGCTATAGGTAGCTGAAAGATGGTAGCAGGTAGACAATTCGATATTTATGGCTGTCATTTGAATCATTGTATTTTCTTCATTTCTGTATGCTGCGTTTTCATTTCATGTCCTTGTGATTTTCGGTGTGACCCCCATGATCTGTTTCCTTCGTTCCTGTATTTGTGCTTTATATCTCAGCAAGCGCACGCAACAGCTGAAGAGTCTATAACAGCAAACATGAGAGAGAAATTTTAAATACACACCTTTAATATATTAATATACACCCCTTACTTAATACACCACCTATCAAGTTTTTCATTTCAGTATTATACTTAATACACATCCCAAACTGCTTAAAATGCCCTTAATTTATAAAATATGCTATTATTTAATATAATTAATATATAGTTACTATTGGTACCTCTTTTTACATATTATTTCGTCTAATTTTTGTTAGAAATTTTATCATCGTTCAATTTATAATCAAATGATTATTGTTATATCCCAACTCCAAATCACCAATACAAGTTTTCAAAATTCACAAGCTAGTAGAACTGTAGAAGTATAGTAGCTATTAAACATAGATAACTAGTTAGTCAGATAAAACATGTCATGATAAAGATGCAGTATTTGACAATATGATCTGCAAAATCAAACTAAAGCTGATACAGATAAAAAAAAATTTTAAAAAATAAAAAAGAAGAAGAAGAAGAAAAAAGACAACCCTTAGGGGAAAAAACATACTTTCGACGATTTTAGAGTAGAAGATGTTGAAAATAATACTTCTAGCGTGATTTTTTTTTTAAATAATAGATGTTTGTTTTTATCATTTAGCTTACCTATAAAATCTCAATAGAAACATAAAATAATAGAGGTGTGTATTAAGAGATTAGAGGTGTGTATTTAAAATTTCTCAACATACAATGCAATAACTTTTTTTTTTTGAGGTATATATTTTTGGGTTTTACAGACGAGTTTGAAGTGATGCAATTAATATGCAATGCATGCACACACCTCATTTGTAGAAGTAAAACACTGAATGACGAAGAAAGAAGTATAAAGTTGTGACAAAGATATTAGTACATAATTGACTAATTGAGTGACACTTCTTGTCCACCTTGACGTCTATTTCACCTGGCATCTGGCGTCTAGTATCGATAATTTGTAAGAAAAAAGCTTTTTCCATCACTTTTCTAAACTTAGAGAAACTTTGAGAAGATCGGCCGGTGGCATTTATTATTGACTTGAGAAAATTAATTATCCAATTAATATAGCACGATTTTTCTTCGATTATGTGATGATTTCCAAGTAGAAAATGGATGGAATGATAAAAGTGTATGAAAAAGATTAAGTTGAGTGACTAAAGTGATACTTTCTTTTCTGAGTGAGTAGTTGTATCAAAGTCAAGGTATAAAGATTTGTTGGTATTTTATGAACAGCTGCCGTCTTAGCTCAGCCGGTAGAGCGCACGGCTTTTAACCGTGTGGTCGTGGGTTCGATTCCCACAGACGGCGAATCAATTTTTCTTTCTCCTATTTTTTTTTCATCTGTAATTTTGCTATTTTCACTGTACAATATATTCATGGCCTCATGGGGTTCACGTCCTCATCACACTTACTGTTTAAATTAAATTCAATGGCATAAGCAAGCAACTTTGGACCAAAAAAAGAGAGATAGCTTCATGAGATGGTCATGTTCTACACACCTATAGCAATAATAACACACCAACTTCCCCAAACACACAGATAGATTCTCCCACCGCACATTCTCATTCATGCATTTCAGTTTTTCTAATCCGTTCATTGCTTCCCTCTCCTCCTATCTCCACCCCCCTCTTGTTTTCTACCTACTTTTACCTTAATGGCACCCACGACATGGCACCTCAATCTCCCTTTGCTTCCATTACTAATTCTTCTGCTCCCGGATTCGTGTTCTCAGAGTCGGATCAGCTGGTTTCTATCTATGTAAAGTATGAAACTCGAAGAGTTTCTAATGCAACGAAGCGAGGAGAAGCAGAAGAGACTTGTTCTTGAGGAAGAGGTGACAAAACCCTACATGAAATATGTAGCTTATTAGAAATTTGTCACTTAAAAGTAGTTGACATGCAGTAACCAAATACATGTGTATATTCTTCTTCTACATGCAGGTTCTGAAATTGCAAGAAGAGTTGGATGGGGAGCAAACCCTCAATAGGGTTCTTCACTGTGCACTTCATGGACCGGTTTTGTCACACCCATGTCTTCTCTCATTGCTTCCACCTCAGGTATATGTAACTGTATATCTACAAGACTATATATTGTACATTTGTACTTCAGAGTGGAATCAAATTTTGAAAAGAGGGTGTTGTTGTTTCATATTCTATGCAGGTTCAGGAGCTATTTTCGGAGCTGGAAATGGTGGAAGATGAGATCAGTGGGCTCGAAAGAAAAATGGAAGAGCTGAAACTGATGTTGTATAAAGAGAGAGTTCAAACAAGAGAGTGGGAGATGCATAGGAGACAGTGGGAACAGAATCAAGCATTGTTCAGAGCTGGAAATCAGTCACTGATTGATGGATCGAGATCGCAGAACTACGAAGCATTGAGAAGAGAAAAAAGGATAGTAAGGGATAGAAGAGCCTCTGTTGGTTCTGCTTCTGATATGCAAAGGTGGAATTACACAAAAACTGATGGTAAACTGCTTGGTGATATACAGATGAGAAATGATGTTAACTTTTGGCATCAAACTCATAGTGTTTGTTATGTTTCTTGTGCTTTTTTTAGCAGGAGAGATTGCGGAAATGTCAAGGAGACTAAGCAGAAGAGGCAGAATTCAAAGCGTTGGGGACAATGAAAGTGGCATTCTGAAACCAAATGAACTCTCGGAACAGTTGCTCAAGTGCCTTATAGGCATATTTCTTGAATTAAAACAGACCTCATTGGACAAAGAGGGGTCATCCTCTGTTGTTCCAAAGCTTGCACTCTCTTGTATGAACTCAAAAGGGTTCATGCCGAAAACTTCATTCAACTGCAAATCATCCGCGATCTTCAACTACAACACATCACATATTGATCCTTACTGCATTTTGCCAGATATAGATGGTGCTGTCCGCGACGTTGGCCCATATAAGAACTTCATCCAAATTACAAGAAACTCATTAGACATCAGACGCTTATCAGATTGTTCATATGGAATTGAAAATTTGAGGTGGCTTGCAGGTCTTCTCAGCAATGATGATTTTTAACTTGCGACTTGTTCCAAATTATTGTTCCAATGAAGTCTTTTGTTCTTTTTTCTTCAGGAAATTGATACATCAGTTGTGTGATGTGGACTTGACTTACTTGACCTACAAGCAGAAGCTAGCATTCTGGATCAACATCTACAATGTCTGCATCATGCATGTACTGTAAGACATCTTAAGCAGCAATTAGAAGAAACTCAAAAAATCAAGTGTGATATCTTATGTGAGCTTCTCTTGTTATCAAATTTCAGGCATTTCTGGAACATGGGTTGCCTTCTACACAAGAAAAGCTACTTGCACTTATGAACAAGGTACGTCAATGCCAGGTTGATTAACAATTTCAAAGCATTTATAACATAAGCCACTCTTGAAAATCAACTGATGTAACCATTTTTAACTAGGCTGCACTGAATGTCGGCGGCATAGTGCTAAATGCTCTAGCTATCGAGCATTTCATACTGCGACATCCATCAGAAACGAAACATGTAAGTGAAAACCATATCCATCGAAATAACATCTGTTGAACCTTCCTCTCTATTTTATCTGATGAAGTATCATCTCATTAGGGACCTGCTTATGAGAAAGAAATGCTACTAAGACATGCCTATGGTTTAGGATACCCTGAACCAAATGTGACCTTTGCTCTTTGCAGAGGAAGTTGGTCCTCACCAGCAGTAAGTATTTGCTTTCCATATCGTATATCTCCTGACCTCCATAATTTGATGAAACAAACACCTGATCCGATGTGCAGTTAAGGGTCTATACCTCACACGAGATAGTGAATGAGCTAGAGAGAGCCAAGGTAGAGTACTTGGAAGCTTCAGTAGGAGTTACTAGCAAGAAAAGAATCATGCTGCCAAAGCTTCTACAATGGCACATGCGCGATTTTGCAGATGATATAGACTCACTGCTAGAATGGATTTACAGCCAATTGCCGCGATCGGGGTCGCTGAAAAGATTGATAATGGAGTGCTTGATAGGCGAAACAAAGTCACCAGTAAACAAAATTGTTGAAGTCCAACCTCATGAGCCTGAGTTCCGCTATTTACTACCATTGTGACCAAATGACTGAGAACCAAAATGTAACAGTCCTATGTAAAAGATTTTGACTTGTGTACGTAGTTACTATTCATTGTACACTCTTTCAAACATCGTGAAAATGTATACCTCAAGTTTGACGTTGCATCTGCATATTAACTAGGGGACCTCTAGTGTTCCATCGAGTTGAAGCATTACAGAACTGAGCTCCGGCTATCTTTCAAACGAAAACAGAGAAAAACGAATTTATATGTATTAGACGAAAACCACTGTACAACAACAGAACACAGCTTATACAATCAGGAAGAAGAAAGAAACCAGACTTTCTAGCGAAAAGACTGAGCATACTTGAGACACTTTCCTGAAAAAGTACGGTTGTAATGCTTTTGCCTACTGTACGAAAACTGCATTAACAAATACAACACGTAAAGAAATCTGTAACACATTGTATTTTTCTATTTCCTCTTGAAATCTGATTTGTTTTCAACATCCCTACCAATCACACATGGGAGTGTGAGGGCTCAACCAAGAAATTCACAATTCTGTTCAACAGATTTAACCCGAAGACAGTTTCTTCACAGTTCACTTTGACTGTCAGTTCCAGTGGTTCAGAACATCTACCTTCACTGTAATGGTAATTAAGCAGGGAACTGAGCTGCTCAAGAGCTTGCTGCTGAAGCGTAAGCACAAACCTGTTGCATCATCAAGTTTTGCTGCAACCGGCATGTCAACAGAAACAAGATAGAGATTCGCATTGCTAAGCATCTTCAATGCAAGAATTCGGCAGATTACAAGAAATTTGTCTTCTACCAAGCATTGTCAGCCTTGTCCTTGTCTAAATCCTCGACGTGATCTATGAAATTGCACCTGTTTCACAAAATATGACATTCAAACTACATTATTCAACAAAGACTAAATAGAAGGGAGATTTTAAAATCCATGATTGAGATGTCTTCAAAAAACAAATCACTTTACCTTCTTGTGCATTCAAACATTCCTCGCAGATGTGACTCCTTAATTGTGAAGGCATCAACATCCAAAGGAAGAGCTCTCACAAAGTATCCAATGTCAGGCCTCAACTTAACAGGATGCCTCTTGCCATTGCAATATAAGGTGAGTTTTAGAGGCAAGAGGTGGTGATGGAAGCGAACTTGGATGACTCTTGTCATTGTCTGACCAGATTCCAGAGAAGTGATCTCTTCTACAGAAGCTAGATTTGACGCATTATTTTGAGATATCATGGAGCTGCAGTATCAAGATAATTCATAACAAAACATTAGCCCTCACCAAAACAAAAGATGCCAGGAGGAGAAATAAACATATTCTTAATACTGTATGGCTAGCCTAAGAATAAAATGGATCGAGCTGAACGGTGGTTCTCCAAAGCATCAGAGCATGGACCAGAGTCTGTCAAAATGCAACTAAACACTATGAACCTCAACTATTGAGGAAAAAACAATTGTGAAATTTATACTTCGTTGTACAACTGATATCCACCAAAACATATACCATTTATGTAAAAAGGGAACAAAATTAAGAATGGTAAGGAAAGCTGATAATAGACCCTACAGTACAACTGTATCAGAGATTTGTGGCTACGCGAGTTAATGTCACGACCATTGACCGTTACCAAAACACCAGGAAGAAAAGAGCATGTTATTTTGCTGAACAAAATGTGTATTTTAGTCCAATAAAAAACAAACAAGAAAATATATCTAAATTACCTTTCATGCGTAACCGAAGCCTGGTCTCCAGAGTTTGTGCCTCTGTCAGATTCCTCATCAACCAAATTTATATCAGACATGATCTCGTTTGAACAATTCTTGAAGGACGCTTCTATACATATAAAAAGAGGAGAGATGTCTGAAATCTCAGATGAAAATGAGTAGTCAACCTTTAAGCCATTTCCATTCACAGTGTCCAAGAGTGAATAGCTTTTAGGTTTAACTTGTCCTCCGACATCCCCAATGGAGATTCTAGCCGAAGATCTATTGACTTGACTTTGTTCTGGATTATTTGAGCTCGAAAAACCAGGCTGTTCGTCCAACCATGATTCCAGAGCTCTCTTTGACAACAATTCCCCGAAATCAGAAGCAGATTGAGAAGCTCCATTTTTCACTTCATGCGCATTGCCAGCATCTGCTAATTGAATCAACGGATTAGAATCGTCATCTTCACTTGCTGAAGCATCCTCTTCACTGTCACCACTGCCACTGCCATCAGAATGGTGTGAACTATAAGTAGAGGAATTCTCCTCATCCAAAGACTCAGAGACTGAATTCTGATCATCTGTAACAGATGTTTCACTAGTGACTCCCTCCCCAAATTCATTTTCGAGGCCATCAGAGAGCATAGTACAGGGCTTCGGAAGAGGTTCATACCCTGGAGCAGCATGAAGTACTATTTGTGATAAAGAGCCAGGAAGATAAAACCGGTGATCAATGGGCTCAGATGAATTTGATTTTGTTTGTCCTCCAAACAAGTATTTTGCAAGGACACACGGAATATTTTTATCTTGTGACAGATTATTGTTTTCCTCCTTCAGACCTTGAGAATCCAGATAAGATGACAAAAGATTCTTTAGGAAATAAGCACGGTCACGAACATCGTAGCATAAGTCATACTTGGCCAGTTCCAGCACATAGCTCAAAACTTTTTGGATAGTTGACCGATCATTCCCTTCAGCATGCAATAAAACCTAGAAAACAGATCGCCCCGACATTTAGACACCGAGGTCCATTGACATATTTAATTGGAGAAGAATCTTCATAAAAAGTAAAAACGGGTTCCTGTATAATTTTTGATAAAAATATTCAGGTGCTAGAGGAATTTGAAACAACCTTAAAATTAAAGACATGCAGATACTAGAAGACGTCATATAACAAACAATGGTTTTCCTGAGTACCTTTACAGTAGTATTACAAATTTGAAGCTTTGTCTCCAACTCTTCTGAAGTAAAGCACCTTGCAAGATACTTGAGTACTGTAGTTACCATCCTTGGAATTATATTGCCTAAAGAGTTATACTCCCCCACCATCCAAACAATCATTGCACGAGCTGCGGGCACCTTTACCGAATTCAGACTGCGAACCAATTGAATAATAACCTTGAAAATGTATCAAAGTTAGTCAAAGGCACAATAAAAAAACAACATAGAGCAGAAATAAAAGGTCAAAACATACCACTGTACTAGAAAATCATCTACAAATCCAACCAGACCCAACAATGAGGCAAATGAACAAATTTCTGTTTTGTAATGAGCAGTAAAAAAATTCAAAAGACTTAATGCACAATTAAGTCTTCCTTTATTCACATCTTATCGGAGGACTTGGATTTAGTAGCAAAATCAATAGCAGAGTAGAAAAAGAAAATATACATGCCAATAGCTAAGCAGAAAAATTGAGACTACCTTTTCATAACTGGGTGGATCTCGCTGAACGATTGATTTAATCGACATAATTGCTTGAATCAAAATATTTGCTTCTCCCTCCACAGACCCAAATTCCCCAGTCATAACTTCTGCAAGATAAGACAGTGTACTTAAGAAAAAACAAAAACAAATACATTTTCAAAATTACAACAGTACAAACAGATGGTCACTGACGCTGTCTGGTCAAAGCCAATAGAAATTCCAAGCATCTGTTTGCCATTTTTGGAAGTCGTTGTGCACAGATACCAATTCCAGCAACAGTGTCAGCAGCAAATCTCCTGTCTGGATCTCTAATATAATCCTAGAAACACATGAGACCAATAAGCAAAGAAATACATACCTCTCATTATATTAAGCATAAAAGTACCCGATATAAGTCTTCCTAGCAGAAGTGAGGAACTTATCGACCTTGAGAGGAAAGATCCAATCAAATTTTAAAGGAAGAACAAATTACCTGAGACTCTTTGAGAACAAATGGAATTGATGAATCTGTAACAATGTGAGCCAGTATATCAAGTTTCAAGGCTTTAATTTGATACGAATCTGATGAGCATATGAAGAAATCTTCAAAGTATGGAGAGAAGAGTGAAGGAATTGCTTTAGCAAAGACTTGAATGTTGCACAAAACCTGCACTGGTCAATAAGAAAACAATATTCACCATTTTACCAACTGTAAACTAATCATAATAAAATACACAAGGATTCAAACACAAGGAAATATTAACTACCACATATTTTGAGGCAGTAGATGATCTTTGGACGAACAAGAGTGGTTTAACAATTCTTTTTACTTCCTCCATCGGTGACATAATCCAGTGTACACCAGCAGCTGCTAGTACAACTGCACTATTATTGCTCCATAACAATGGTGAGGTACATCGCAGCAGGAACGTCACATCCTCATTATTGTTTCCAGATGTAACACGTGGATTGAATTCAGAGGAATCTTTATTCATGAAACCCACTCGTGATAAATATTCATCTGGCCCTTCAATATAACATCGAAAGACAACATTTGCCAATTCAGACTCATGAAGACCACTCATGGCACCATTGTCTTCTAATACAGAATTGGTGTCGCAGAAATCCTTCTGAGATTTAGAATTCTCTGTATGATGCAAAGAAGCCATAATGGATTCCTGCACAAACCCATGCCTTGCAATTACATAGCGCAGAAGGATCCCAATTAAAACTATTTGACCCCATTCTTCGACATCAGGAAGAATCTCGCATAGCCTGCGATAGTTTCTTCCAATCAAAGACAAATTATTTGGACAAATTGAAGAGAAGGCAGCTGCAGCAGCTCCAACAACACAAGGGGAATGATCATTCAACAGTATTCCAATAACCTGCATAGTGTAGAATATCATATGGATGTTAACAACAACAGTACTAGCCTTTCAGTGCATAATATAAAGTTTAAAAGGCATGTAGATTTTCCGGAAACATTTCTAATGATATACTGTTCGAACACTTCCATGCACGTAGTGTCTAATTCATATCACAAATAAACCAGTTTTGATGGAAGTATGCATCTAGCTTATACGACAGAATCAACATTAGCTTTATGTCTAGTGCACGAGTAACATGACAATGATACGATACTGCTGTAGTGAATATACCAAATAAGATCCAGATATCAACAAAAACAACAACTACTAAAACTATTGAGCAAATAAATGAATCAGACCTCTTCAATTCCAGCAGTATACTCCTCGAGCCGCAAATCATGCAGCTTAGGAAGTGCATTGGCAGCACATTTCCGGACATACACAGACGGATCCCTAGCACATTTCCCCACAGCAACCACAACCAAAGGCGCAATAACATGCAGCCGGATCCCGGCCATGGCTCGCAGCGCCCACGCCCTCACCAACGGGTTCGGATCCCCTAGATCCTTCTGGAAGCAATTAATCGACAGCAACGCCTCATTCGGACGCCTGCACCATCACATTTCACACACAACAACTCAAATTCCACATCACAGAACGAATCAGAAAAGCTTATCAAACAGTGATCGATCAACAATTCAACATTAACATACTTGTGAGCATAATGCAACAGGTACAAGTACACCAGCTTCTTCACTTCCAGCGACTGAGTCGCTACGTTCTTAACAACCTGCAGTTCCGATTCACCGTCAGATTATACGAATTCCGATTTGATCAGATCAAAATTTGCAGGGGGAAAGAGCATTGATAATTACCTGAGGGAAGAAATTGGAGACGTCGAAGCCCTGGGCGATGAGAGCGAGGAGGCGTTTGAGAGCTTCGCACTTCTCGGAGTCGAACTTGCTGTCGAGGAGAGGAGCGATGCTGACGTCTTCGGGGTCGTCGTAGAGGTGGGCGTCGGTGCCGATCCGGAACACGACTGTCGACGCCTTGCTTAGAGTATCGGCGGTGGCGCCGAATTGACTGAACATCTTTTCCGGTGGTTTTTGGTTTTCTTTTTTCGACTGTGTGAGCTGATTCTCTGTGCGTTTGATAGAGTGGGAGGGAATGGAGCTAGGAGATGACTGGCGGTTTGGGCCTAAACTGGCCCAAAACCAAATTGGACTTGGATGTGGTGGATCCAATTCGGGTCGAGTTTCACAAAGTCCGAATCCAAATATTTGCCAAACTGAGTGTCGAATTTGGATCAGCCTAGAATGACAGTTTCTAGAGGTTTCGTGTTGTAGCTTCTTTCATCGAACAATCAAAACTAAAAGAATGAATAGGAAAGATAGATTTTGATAGTTAGGTTGACGAATCTATATATCTCGTAGATTTGACTCGTATGAGAAACTAAAGTAGCTACTATTACATATAAGAGACTCCTAAAATAGGCTATTGATAAATTCACCCATTTGTTGCAAAAAGGAATTGTTTCTAATTCTGCATCACCAAATACATGAATCATAATCCATTAATGGATTCACTATCCTTTATTGCAAAAATTTAGAACAAAAACATGAATTATAATTCATTAATGGATTTAATACCCTTTGTTGCGAGAATAATTGTTACTAACTTTGCCTTGCCAAATACATGAATCATAATCCATTGATGGATTCACTACCCTTCGCTGCAAAAATTTAGAAAGCTTCCAACTTTGCCTTACCAAATACATGAATCACCATGGATGGATTCCTTTGTTGCAGAAAAATAACTATTCCTAATTCTGCCCCAAATACATGAATCATGAAATTATGAAAGTAGGGTGAGGCAACTATTCTAAACTCTCGATTTTATGAGTCATGTTTTTTTTTTTAGAACACTCGTATAATGTTAGATCCATATGTGTCTAATGTGAAATTTATCTCTTACCTTATGTTTATTATTAAATATTCATAAATGATTGATATGACTTAAATTGTCACAAAAACCCTAGGGTATTTGCAAATTGCCCATGTGAGTTGCTTATTTCGTCTGACACTTACCAATTATCAATGGTTGTTTGGCAGTGTTAGGTTACCCCTAAACACTTCCTAAATATAGAAGTTAATCCATCGTCGTATTGCATCATCATGTTTGGCCACTTTGATGATTTCGGGGGTTCAAACCTAAGTTTGGAGAGTACACTATCTAGGCAAGAATTAGGTCACTTGTAATGGTTAACATGTATCACTAGCTAAGCATGACTAGTACTAAACATGAAAATGTCAATAATGCCTTTAGTAATGATTGTATGTGTGACTTTTGTTCTGCACAAGTTTTCTTTTGTGCATCTAACACATTTTGAATAGCAAAATTTAAATAAACAATGTTTGAAGATGATCTTGAAAACGTAACTTTTTAAATCAATGACCGTATTAAGTAAGAGATCCAAATAAACGGTGTTTCATGCTCAAAGACATGATCACAAAAACACATACATCATGCGAACAACTTGAAAAAAAATTTATTTAGATAAATAGTGTTCAACTCTGATAAACATACTTCTTGAAAACGTAATTACGAGATCAATAAACTTCATCCTAAAACCGTAACACATACATCTCAAAAACATGACTTCTCACATTAATCCAACACATCATACATGCATCTCCAAATACCCAACATAGAATCCATGACCAACAAGGCAAACACCAAATATTGGAAACAAATTAAAATTTCTTGAAATTAGAATGACCAGATTTTGTGGCAAAATTCACCTCACAGTTGAGTGGGGAAATATTTAATTCCTAATCTGTCCTCAAAAACCGTTGCAGCTCTCGAATTTGCTTACGCATATTGTCGTCTTCCTTCACTCTGCACAGTTTTACCAAACGCCCTATATAAATGGCCTTTGGGTTTCACTGACATCGCAACCCAATTCTCCACTGGTCCTTCTCTCCAAGTCACTCAGTGACTGTGACCCAGTCCTCTCTCTCCTCTGGAGCTCCGATTCTCTCTCAGGTGACCTCAATTTCCGAGCTTTTACATAGTTTCTGACTTTCTGTTCCGATTAGCTGCTTGCATGTTACATTTTTTAACGGCGTGCATTTCCGTTTTAGGGTTTTGAATTTGTGTCAGGCTTCAAGTTTGCAGCTTTAAAGTGATTTTTTGTGACTTGAGCTGTGTATTTTTGTGAATTTTGGATTTTTTTTGACTGAATTTGCAGGGGTATTATTGTGAAGTAATTGGGTAGCGTTTGAATTCATAGAAGAGAGAAATGAACTGGGTTGATTTTAACATTTTCTTTTTTGGGAAGAAAATAAATAAATAAAAAAGTAGAAATAAAATGAAGAAACAGACCCAATTTTGTGAAATTGTGAAGAATTTAGAGTTACAGAGTTGGACTACTGATACTGTTATATACACTCAGCCAAGTCTAATTTTTGGTGTTTGCTTTGAGCTGTGTTTACAACTGTTCACTTTCGTAAAAGAAGTATGCGACATCATTGAATTTAACAGCAATTTGACAAGGATTTTTTGGAAATTTTGATGTTCAGGTTACTGCTATTTAAGTACGGTGGAAATGGGGAGTTTGGAGATGGATCACAGCTCTGACGAGGATACAGATATGAGTGACTCAGAATTGGATGAGGAGGTAGAGCAATATCTTGGAGAGCTGAAAAATGGGAAGCACAGGGTGAAAGGTGCGGACGGGGTATTTATGTGCCCCTTCTGTCAGAGGAAGAGGAAGCGGGATTTTAATTTAAAGGACCTGCTCCAACATGCCTCTGGAGTGGGAAAGAGTAATTCAGACAAGAGAAGCACGGACGAGAAGGCCAAGCACTTGGCTTTGTCAAAATATTTGGAAAATGATCTAATAGCTGAAGGTGGTCCATCAAAACCTGCGGCTGAGGATGAACCCCCAGTCGATTGTGACCATGATGAAAAGTTAGTGTGGCCTTGGATAGGAGTGGTGGCTAATATCCCAACCACACGAGCAAAAGATGGACGATTCGTAGGAGAAAGTGGATCCAAGCTGAGGGATGAGTATATAAGGAGAGGGTACAATCCCACTAGAGTTATTCCTCTATGGAATTTTAGGGGTCACTCAGGAAATGCTGTTGTGGAATTTAAGAAAGATTGGCCTGGCTACGCCAATGCCATGGCTTTTGAGAGGGCTCATGAGGCAGATCGTCATGGAAAAAAGGATTGGTTTGCTGATGGTGTCCATAAATCTGGTCTTTATGCTTGGGTGGCACGCTCTGATGACTATAAGGCCAACAATATTGTTGGAGAGCATCTCCGTAAGATTGGGGACCTCAAATCTATTTCTGAGATTATGGAGGAAGATGCCAGGAAGCAGGATAGTCTAGTATCTAATCTGACTAGTATTATTGAGGTCAAGAACAAAGATTTGGAAGAGATGGAGCTGAAATGCAATGAAACTACAAATGCCATTAAGAACGTAATCACTGAGAAAGATAAGCTCATACAGACTTACAATGAAGGTATATTGATGGAAGAATGCTACCATCAAAAGCAACAATGAATATCTTCTTTGGCCAGTTTCTCTGATCCTTTAACCAGAACTGCATCTTTAATAGCTTTTACATTATTAAAGAGCTTCATGCATAGTCCATTTCTGCAGCTGTATGGTATATTAGGCCATTTTCTCTAATCCTTTAACCAGAAAATGCATCTTTAATAGCTTTTACATTATTAAAAAGCTTTGTGCAAAGTCCATTTCTGCAGCTGTATGTTATCTTAGTTTGGTAAAGACGTTTATTTTGACAATTGGGGTTTGGTATATTTCATTATCATTTTTTTAGTATTATGATGCTGAAGAGACATTCATTCATGACCTGTTTGTTTGTGGTGACAGATATAAAGAAGATTCAAGTAAGTGCACAGGATCACTTTAAGAGGATTTTTAATGACCACCAAAAACTCAAGTTGCAGTTGGAATCCCAAAAGAAAGAGCTTGAATCGCGCATAGAACAAATGGAGAAGCGTGCTGTGGATAACGAAAGTGAAAGTAGAAAGCTTGCTGAGGAGCTTGAAAAGGTATGCTACTTTGTGCTTCATTGTTGTACAGTTGTCTTTGATTTGAATATTATCAACCATTTGACAATATATGGATGCCGACTGGGCGACTTGTCCAAAGGTTACAGAACACAAGCATGCTGTTGAGTCTTCACGCCTCAAATAAAATCAAGTCATGTCATGTGTATCTTTACTTCCATAATTCTGGTAAAAGAAATAAAAATGATGCTTCCTGGATTCACACTGATTGCAACCTTGTCATGAAACATAGTCCTGATTATGAAAGAACTTATAGTTGTAGACTATAGTTTGCAACATGCACATTCTCTTTATCTTCCTGGTTGATTTGTTGTTATTCATTATTTCAGTAAGAACATACCAACTTTTGTTAACTGATTGAATGAGATCTGATATGTGACCAAGTAGATTCCCGTATCTGGGTGGGTGTTCATTCACAAGATATGAAAATAATGTGTCAGATTTGGTGGTATCCTTCCTGTATTTTGAACTAGTTGCATGAGACAAAAGCATCGCTATTCCATGTAGCAGGAAAAATTTATGAGATATTTTTACCAAGCTCTGCGTTTATGAAGACTTCCTAACTTTTATTTTGTTCTTATAGAATTCCGTGAAAAATAGCTCTCTTCAATTGGCTGCTGCAGAGCAAGTGAAAGCTAATGATAAATTATTGAAACTGGCAGAAGATCAGAAGGTTTGTTGGTTCTTTTTAAGTACTTAAAAATGACCATAACAGTATTTTAAAGATAGATTTCAGATAAGATCTTTGATGCATGTTGTCACCAATTTCATACAGAGGGAAAAGGAGGAGCTCCATAAGAAAATAATTAAGCTAGAGAAGGACCTGGATACAAAACAAGCTCTTGAATTACAAATTGAGCAACTAAGAGGGAATGTAAATGTTGTAAGGAGCATGGGAGATGATGGTGATGCTGAAGTTCTGGAAAAGGTGGACAAAATGCTGAAAGGTTTGAGCGAAAAGGAAAATGAACTTGAAGATTTAGAAGCTTTAAATCAAACTCTAATCGTAAAGGAGCGTAAGAGCAATGACGAACTGCAGGAAGCTCGTAAGGAACTGATAAATGTAAGTATTTTCTCTCAATATTTACTTTATATCCTGCCTCATTTGTACCTTCTCTTTACTAAAGGCAGACATCTGGCATTTCAGATGGTCCTGCAAGAGTTCGGAAGTAAGCTTGAGAGTTTTCTTGTGTAGTTTGAGGCCGTGATTCTTAGGATAGGTTTCTTTCTTTTACTCGTGACAAACCGTTACTATAAGGCCTGATAATGAAAACTTATTGAGAAATTGAATGGAATGGTTTATGGATTCTTCTTTTTCTTTTCTTTTGTTATTGATCTTGCTAGTTAGCAAGAACATTGTGTAGATGATGGTGAATTATGATCTTTAACAATCTATTAATAGTTTTTTTTTTCCGACAAAGAACAATCTATTAATAGTTGGGTAGTCAGGCATAGGAGCTTTCAAGGTGATTTCCTTATTTATAAAAAATGAAATAAAAAATAAAAAATAAAAAGAAAGAAAGGAAGAAGAAGAAGATCTTTTCAGGTGATCAAGTGACTCATAAATTAGTGTAGCAGTATTTCTCAAATCAACATTTGATTAATAACTTACTGGTTAATTGGACAAGCTTTTGTTTGTTTCGGTATGATCTTTTCAATGGAGATGGATCTTCAATTTGTTCACTGCAATAGTGAAATGTGCCTTTGTGTTTGTGTATTAAATTTTTTCCAAATACTGTTCTCAATTTCATAGGATCGCATGACAAGCTCCCTCTAGTTTGTCATGTAATACTAATATATGTATTCTGCAGGGGTTGAAAGAGATAGATATGTCCAGTAAAGCTCAACTTGGTATCAAAAGAATGGGAGAGCTCGACAGTAAACCGTTCCAAGAAGCAATGAGGAGAAAGTATAAGTATAACGTGGAAGAAGCAGAAGATAAAGCCACAGAGCTTTGCTGTTTGTGGGAGGAATACCTTAAGCAACCAGAATGGCATCCTTTTAAGGTTGTTGAAGGCAAAGGAAAAGCCAAGGTGTGCTTTCTCTTAATCTCAATACCTCATTTAATTTGGTTCTTTTTCGGTTTCCCCCTAGCATTTAAAATGAAAAGGTATCAAATATGTCAGAGAAAGCTTTAAAGATTTCCTGCTGCATCTTCTTTTAATTCTCTGTTTGAATTAGTTTGACTAGCCTTGTTGTTATGAGTTACACACACACACATCTTCAATTAATTCTTCACTTGAATTAGTTTGAGTAGCCTTGTTGTTATGAGTCACACACACGCACACACATCTTCTATTAATTCTTCGTTTGAATTAGTTTGACTAGCCTTGTTGTTATGAGTCACACACACACTTTGGTTAGGAAATGTGCTTCAACAGCAAAGACACAAAATATTGAGAATCCTAAAAAAAACATCCAAGCGGCATTGTAATCTAAATATATGCAGTATATTCTTGAACAGTTATTTCAAGCTTAAATCATACTAATTTTCTCTGTACTTTCTATAGTGAAACTCTCAGCTCTTAACTTCTGACTTCCTTTCCGATTCGTATGGTTTACATATTATTAATGTCACTGGCTCAGGAAATTATCGATGAAGATGATGAGAGATTGAAACGTTTGAAGAATGAATTGGGTGATGATGCATATAACGCTGTAACATCAGCTTTAATGGAGATAAATCAATACAACCCCAGTGGGAGTTATATAACTTCAGAATTGTGGCACTATGGTCTTGGACGAAAGGCTACGCTGAAGGAGGGAGCTGCTTTTATTCTGAAGGTATTGAAACAAAAGAAACCGCGATTGGATATGGACTAAAGGTTGGTATTCAGACTGTATCATATTTAAACTACATATTAGTGATAATACATAGGACATGCCCTTGATTTAATAATTCATCTCCGTTTCTGCAGGGGCTGAATAAGGCGAGCTAGATGGATTCTTCCGACTCAGATGACTGAGTTAACTCTTCCAGCCTATGTCCTGTCCTAGGGTCTCCCCGCATCAATCTTGATCTCCAGCAGAGTGTTATTTCCTTTTAAATAAGAAGTATTCATTTGTTTAGTGGATGAACTTATCTTTATTCTCAAGTTTTAATAAAACCTTATTTGGGACAGTGCTGAGTCCATATGGGCGTCACAGTGGTTCCTAAGTCCCAGCCTCCTCTTAGCCTCCATGGAAACCATTCATTTTCACATGTATAAAAGTTTGGTTTCTGAGGAATTCCCATTTCCATTTCGGTTGTATCAGTATCAGTGTGTGTGCTAATGAATAATCGCTTTGCAAGATCTCTCAAATCCTCCATCTGTTACTACATGTCATGAATATATCAGAATCTGGAATATCTGTAAGGTTTCTTGTCACGCTCTGCAGTTATAATCAACTAACTTGTTCAAGCTTCTGAAAATTACAAAAGAGAAAAATAAGAAAAGAGAGATATATTTGAGACTGATAACAATACTTGTCAAGAATAAAAAGTCTCAGAGTACCTAGTATACCCGAGTATACCAATTGTAAGCCAGTCTTTCTGATCTGCTAACTACAAAGAATTGGCTTACCGTTTATCTTTAAAACTATTATTCATTAATATTAAAACTATTAATTCATTAATATACCGAGGAGAATGTTTTTGAGAATTCTATCAAACTATTCCAATTGTTTTATTTTACACTCTTTATTTTACGATTCACACTCATTCATTCATGTTTTAGTAATGTAAATTTGTCTTTAGTAATATGTATTTTGTTTGACCATGAATGAAACGAATGAGGGTAAAATGTAACATGATGATTGTGGATTACACTTTACCAACAAGTCCAAAGGGCACCAGCCCTACCCAAGGAATCAAGACCTATTAAGGACCACCCAAGGAATCAATGAAGTTGGCAAATGAGGGTAGTTCTGTTGGAAATGGTAATGCATCAGCCTCAACACAACCTCCTACTCAAACAGCCAAAATCATGCAGCAAAGGTGCTCAAAAGTGAATGTATTGGCTTTTAAATTAGAGAAACATAATGTGTACTTCATGTTTTGGAATCAATTTTTTGCAAACAATCTAATTCCTTGAGTTTTTGGAAATCAATTAAGCTTGAATTCTGATGCATAGTGTGTTTCTCATGTTAAATTGATATTGGTTTTAATTCAGTGATATTGACAACCCTTTTTGGTTTTATGTTTGAATTTCTATGTTACATTTTTAGTTATTGAGTTTCTATAAACACAAGTGCCTAAACTTTACTAAACTGATCAATGTGATATCCAATAATATTATAAGGTTATTTTTTTCATTGCACTTTTTTTGATAGACCTTATGCTGGTCACGTCAGCAAATAGACGACACCGTGACGGAAATTGGCCTCAGGCCTTTCCTTGGTAGCAAAAACAAAGTTTAGGTATCACATTGATAGTTTTTAAAGTCTGGGTACCACTTTGACCGTGTCACAAAAGTTGGGGTACCGGCGTTGCATTTTATTCTTATTATTATAGCTGACATTGGTAGGTATATCGACTTTATTTATCAATACCATGTACCAACCAACTTATGATTGGTAGACAAAATCCTCTATCAAAACCAACCACCGAAGTTGGTATACCAACTTAGTTGACACGGTTGGTAATAGGTTTCTACTAAGTTTAGATTGTGGCCCAAAAAATGAAGTGATAAATATAATTTTTTCACAAATATAATGCAATGATAGCTTTGGTCTGATGGTATGTGGTTATATTTTCCATCAGAGCAATCATGGTTTCGAAACATACCTCTTGCTAAAATTTAAACATTTTATATTTTAATTGTATTTATATCTATAGTATGTTATAAATATAAAACAATACATATATTATATATTATACATATATTTTAATTATCTTTACATATATTATACATTTTATAGGTTGTTTGTAAGAGGTTAGATGTTCAATTCTCGTTTCCTACATAGATATGGGTGTATTTTTACATAATTACACATACATGGTTGGTACGGTATACCGATGATATGAAAATCTCAATACCAAGTATCAACCATGTTACCAAGACTGGTACAATATACCGTACCAAGTAAGTCGGTTACCAAGTCTTTGATATACCAACTAAGTTGGTACGGTTGATACTCGATTAGTTGGTTTCAATATAACCCAAATTACCAGCCCTACTTATTATTATTATTTTTTTCCTTTGAAATTTCCCGGTAGGAAACACGAAGGAAGCCACAAACGACGTCGTCCAGAGTAAGTAGCAGGCCCCAAATCTCGTTTCTTTTAGATAAAACGACGGCGTTTAAGAGGTTTCAGTGTAACCCTAGGCTATATATAATGGCGCCTCTGTACCCAAATTCACCATCTTCCATCTCTCTTCTTCCTCCGCCTACCTAGAGCAATCTCCATCTTCAAAATTAGGGCTGTGATTATAAAGAGAGAGGCTTGAGTGGGTCTTCTCCAAGATTTTGGAAAACCCTAATTCGACTGGAAGAAGAAAGACCGCAAAGAAGCCCAGGACTTTCGCCGCCCCTTTCTTCGCAGAAAGGCTGGCTCTTGGCGCCCGGGAAATCCTTTGTGGTCTTGTCTCTTCCGATTCGAATTTGGGTTTTTTTGCTCCCACAATGAGAGGTCTTTCTATTCTATACACTTGATATGAGCCCCTTTTTGTTTGTTAGATTTTGGTTTATTTGCACTTGTTGGGTTTGTAGAGGAAGCGAGTTTCGATTTGCTTTCTCGTTTCGACTAATAGTGCTTACATTGAACGCCTGATTCACGCCGTTGATTCGGTGTGGGTTGGGCAGCGGCCAGACAACCGTAGAGATGGGCATCCACAGACGGCGGGTTTCTTCGTCCCGTTTTGTCTACTGGTTCCATCTCACATTTCTTCAATTTCGTTGATTTTCTTTTGTTTTGTGATCCTGATTTTCGATTCATTTATGCATTGTCCATTGTATGTGCAATTAGGAGCTGAGAACAATGTTCGGTTGGTTGAAAATCTGGCCATTGGCCTTAAACCCTGAACCCTACTATGAATTTTGAGACTGAGAGATGAGTAGGCTGCTAACTTCGAACTTTGCGGGAAGTAAAGAAAATGGGATATTGTTCTACTTGATGTAAAATGGGATATTGTTCTACTTGATGTATGAATGGAGTGAAAAATATACACTGCTAAAGATACCAGAACTTGATTTCATTATCAAGGATTCATGACACAACATATAATCTGTTGAGGGCTGTTACCTCTCAATAGTATAGTAGTATACCTTTCTTTTTTCAATAAACTAAAATAATTACTACGAGTACAATTATAATCATACTCAGATTCTGGAAGTTAATTACCAAACTGTGCTCAGACTGAGAAATTGTTTCCGGTATAAGATTGACCAAACTGCCAATTGGAAGGGGTGACGTTCCAAGAAGTAGAGGTGCGACCGTCACTGGTTTTGACACTGAAGGAGAGTGACTGTCCGACCAACACGGTGTCTATCTGCCAGTTCTGCCCCCAGTTACGGCTCATTGGCATCCATCCAGTTTTGGACCCTTTGACGCTCACCTTCACAATGTCTCCTGCACCGGCGACGTTGGTGATCAGAACCAAGTTGAAGTAGGCGTTTCCACTGATCTTGAACCTCATTCCTCCTCTCTTCCGGCATGGCACCCTACATGAAGAAAGGCATTCAATCAAAGAAGGAAAAACTCCAAAATGATTTTAGTAATATAGTGATTAGTGAATCAAAAAGAAAATTGGTACTTCCAAATGTACATATTGTTTTCTGTTCGGGTATTATTTCCAACAAAGTTGAGCAGCTGATGCACAATTTCTTTTTATTTAAGGTATCATTTTGGAGGGAAGAAGAGTGATTTTTATGTAACATTTTGATGGAACATGATGTTAGATGATTTGAGACTTCACAAAATATAGACAGTAATTTAGCCAACAACGAAATTCACCTCTATTAAGTAACATTTACAGAAGAGAATAGAAAACAGAGTGAGTCTCACCGGCGATATGCAACAGGGACAATGCCGGCACGGTACTCGGCGATCTTGAGGAAGATAGGCTGGGAGAGATCAAAGTGAGTGCGAGGAGGGTTGCACCAGCCGCCATTGTCGTTCGCTTGAGCCCAATTTGGGGGGCAAAAATTGGTGGCGGTAACAAAGATTGAGGGACGACCAGAGTGGCACCATTTGGTGTTTACGCACTTTAGTTCAAAACAAGCTCCACAGCTTAAACCATTGTTGAAGAGAGCAGTGCTCAGCGCCGCCGTGTTGATGCCATAGCCATCGCTGTAAAGATTTCCGTACCCACATGCCCCTCCTGTAAAACAGAGCCACTAAATTAGTGGAAGTATAAACACGTACTGTTCTTCTATCTCCTCTGTACAACTTACAAGTTGAAACGTGGGGTTTACGAAATTGGCAAATAGAAACCTACTTGTAAAGAGCACCTAGTCTTAATATACCAATGCCGATAGTTAAAGTTTTCTGCAATAAGACGTACCCATAGTTCCGGTGGCGTCACCGCCACCATAGAAAGTAGCATGGGCGCTCTTCCATGGCCCGACATGAGAAGTTGCGTCGACAACGCAAGCTGTGGAGAATGCAATGAGGGAAACAATGAAGAGCAGTGTCATGGAAGCCATTAAAGACTAAAGAAACAAAGGATTGAGTGTGAGGAGAAAGCAGAGGATGGATTGGTATTTAAGGAGGAAGATGAAGGGGGTGGAGAAACGGAAGAAGCAAATGTCAATAATCAGCCATAATTAATGGCCTCTTTTTTGGCGGCAATGCCATTGTAGATAGCTTCTTAGTTTCTTCTACCTTTGGGATGATGTGATCATGTGAAAGAAACCGGTATTGCTTCATCTGCAAGCTGTGCCATTTAAGCCTGCAGAAATGGATTTTGTTTCTCTATTTTCCTTTTTTTCGTTGACTTTCAGGACAGTCTATGGTGGACTTACTATGAGTACAAAACGGCACGAATGAAATTGCCGACCCAAGAAAAACTAACGGAAAGTATTTGATAGAGAAAATTGGGGTTGATGAGAGTTAATCAAGGCGGCTTAGGAGAAATTTTTCAGTGTTATGGGCATATCTAGATATACAATTTAAAGATATATAATTGAAGCACAAAATTAGCAATTACTTATATGTACGACGTGTAAATACACGGTGCAATTTTAATCGTTATAACAATTTATATATTTGACCACTCGTGTTTCTATATTTGTTATTTAATCTTGACTATTCACATACATATGTGTATTAAATATACTTTGATTCTTATACGCTCGTTATATGATATAGATCCCAAAATGAAGCATTCATAAATAAGAAATGCACCAACAAGGCAATGCCTCATAGTGATATATATTTTGATTCAGACTTGAAATTAACTTGGATATCAATTGACCCGTTACCAAAATCGCCAAAATGCCAAAAATGTGAAACTTTGAACGGAAGAAGATTGGGGTTCTCGTTATGAATAGGACCTGCGCATTCTACGGTCCACGTATTACGCCGTCGCCGTGCATGTAAATGTCGTACGGACGGGTATGAATGGATAGAGTGGGATACGCGCGTCGACTCTGGCTTAGAATTCTTGTCGGTCAATATAATTCGCTAGCTAGCTCTGTCACCCAAACCCGATCCAAAACCAAAATGAGAAAACCCGATTCAGTTCTTAGCTAGATGATATATTTGATCACTGATTGTTCATCCCAAATCCATTTACAAATCTGAAATGTTTTCTATACGAGAGTCCAAATTACATTGAAGTTACAAACAGCACACCAGTACTGATCGATGCAAAATAGATAAGGTAGTGTGTGTATGAGTCAGGCCCGTATTTCAGGGGAGGTCTGAGAGGCCGCCGCACACCACAAATTGGAGGGCAAAAAAAAAAATTATATATATGTAGATATATGTAATTTTTATAAAAATCTTAGATTAAAATACTTGAATAATATTAAAATACTAAAACATACTTGAACAATATTAAAATATTTCATAACGCATAATTCAAGATTGCACATTTATTATGTTTTATACGTATCTTGTAATCGGCGAAATTTCTTTTTGCAATAACCATTGTTTTTTTTTTTTGTCGTATGACCGTTAAAGGGCACCATTCTCAATATTCGCCTAAGAACTTCAAATCTCAAGTCTGGCCCTGGTATGAGTATGACACTGGTTTTTTCATACACTTTCATTTGGATGCGAATGGAAGATGCGAAAATAAGTTTTAATTATGTAATTCACATGGTTTTTTTTTCTTCCCAAATACGACATACGTAGTTGTGATATGTAATTGGTTACAAAATACATTATTCTTGTCAATTTGTCATGTTACTATGAGGTTAGTGATAAAGTTAATTAACGGAATATGCGAAATATGAATGCTTCAATGTTTACCACTTTACCCAATAGAACGGTTCTTTTACCTGATCGCAATAGGAAAACAAGAATGATGATATTAACATTATGTCTTTCATGAGCAGTGCAAGAGGGTTCTAGCAAAGAAAGGGGTGAATTGAAGATAAAAAGAGAGTCAAGAACGGTTAGGAAGGTAGGCTTTATGCCTTTGCATAAAGGGTTGACGAGGGTTTCATTAATTCAACCATCAACAAAATCTATGAGATTCACCACGTCATCGAGTTATCCCATATTATTGGAGCCAATGTTGTTCAACAACACCACACCAAACCTCATCGCCCTTTGAATTCACATTCGACTAGCTTCCATATTTGCATGAACGTATTAGATAGCATCGATGCATCTTACTACCGACATGTGAAATTGCCACCCCAAATTAAACACAACCCCAATTATTCATCTTCTTTCTACAAGACTAACAAGCAGCAATATGTTCTTGCTAGCTATACCTAGCTCTTGTTCTGCTCGTGCTAGCTTTTCTGAGTTTTCTCCATCAGTCAAGTGAAGGGAGAGACCTTTGAATTTTGACTTTTATACAAGGCTGATGTAGAGGTGACATGTATCATGTATATATGTGACGCAATAATTCATTTATGTTCTTAATTACTTATCTGACTTGAGCTTTGATCAGAGGCAAGCTACTAGCTAGATGAGCACCAAGAACATGATGTGGTGGTTGCAAAATTTACAGAGAGCTTATTATTACTTGCTTCATTATGCATTATTGTTTGGTTGAAAGCTTGCTGTAATGTAAAGGAAGTATATAGACATGCATGTAATTCCTTCAAAATTAATTAATATTGCTCAATACTATATGTATATTGGAGAGCCGATCAATTAATCCTTCGCTTCAAGCAAGTATATATCAGTGTCGTCTCATATATACTTGTTACCAATGAGCTTAGGAGAAATGATAGATCCAGTTACTTTTTCTTTTTTTGGGTTTACTTGAGTACGTGCATTTGAATACTATTTGCACTCTGCAACTATGTAGATCAACCGTAGAGTTTCATTGTCAGAGATGAAAGAAAAGGGATTTGTTCTGCCCAGATTGTAGACCATCTTTACACAACTTGAACCCAAAACTCAGACTGATGATTGATGATCAACATGAACTGTTTTTGTTTTAAGAATGAGGATCAATTTTACGGCACCAGTGCCTACGTCATCTGTAGCATCCCGAGAACTGATTACTTGATTAGCCGGCGACGTCAAGGTTTCTCCTGATCAGTTCGCCGGATATTACAAGTGCGGGGAGAGTCGCACACTCGCACACCCAAATTAAACCAAAGTTACGATCACGTATAGCATTGTTCTGCCGCCAAGTTCTACTGTGAAGGTGAGCTTGGTGCCGGCAGAGGGTTTCTGCGACGTTTCGTTTTCTTATTATCAGCCGGACGTTCTCTAGCTACGAACGGCCAATGGCGAAGCTGTGATCTACTAATTAAAAGGAAGACACCACGCATACTCTACAACTTCTACAATTATTTCTACCACTAAACCAACATCCTGAAGGGAATATGGGGATTATACAGGTATGCAGCGTATGCTTTCATAGAAGAAGAGCCACTGTCATCCTGGACAGCACGACATGCAGTAGTGTTGTCCGGTCTTGCCTCATTGATGTGCAAATTGAATTCTAAAAATCTTTAAGTACTATATACATGTAAAACATGATTGGATAATGAAGTGGGCCTCATGAAAATACAAACCCGGCCTGGAGGGTCAAGTGGGCTTTGATTTAAGACGACTCAACGCTTTTGGGCTCTTTGCAGCCGACGAATGAATCCCTCGTTTTGAATATGAGTTCTTTGAATCTAGTGTACGTGGGAGAGGACTTTACAGAGGACTGCCCTTCCATATATAGTTCCATTGATCTGATGCTGTCATTGCTGCGCACAGGCTTAAGTATAGAAGAGGTAGAAATTAGATGCAGACTCAAACAAGTAGCCACGCACCAAGAAGATCGATCTGCAGTTCTGCACCAAACGTTTATGTTTTAGATGAATATGATCAAGAATTCAAGAGCATTTACAAATACCTAATCAAATATTGAGCTTGTATAACCCACCTTGTTATACATAATCAAATAAGATCTGAATTTCATAAATTTATCATAATACCTCCTTAATCTTTAGCTTTACATTTGTTTCCCTCTCCTAGAAGAACGGAGGATTAAGATAATACACAGCTATCATGGGCATTGCATGGGACAGCTCGGCAGTTAGCAGATTGGCGGTGGTAACAATAGACAGTACACACAATGCTCTTCTGTTCGATCACAAGCAACCACATGCTTCTATATTCTTAGTTAATTGCCATATGCACATTCAATTTTTGATTACATGGTTTTTTTGTTTCGGAAATAATATTCCTTTCCTTCAAGTTCTTCACATGTCACCTAATTGTAAAGTGTAAACATCCCCAATTGGCTCCGGCAAACGTTGCATTCACGTAATAGTTTTCTAACTTTCATTGTCTGGCCAAATTCTGCACTCTTATTTTTTATTGGTTTCATTTCGAACATTATTTGTTTTGTTACGATACAAAATAAACTAAAATATACAATAACCAGTGTAAACTAAATTTATACTTATACACGAAACTAACATGACTATCATCTCAAATACGAAAGGGTTACTTACTTACTTTCAAGTTTCAACAAGTCACTAGAGATCATTAAGTACAATATTTTTTTTTTAACTAAAATAATTACGATTGATGAACACCAACTTGCTTACGTCACACATTGAAGAAGTAGGTGAAAGCCCAAGAATGAAGTAGGTGGGAGCTGAAGCCCAGACAGTCATAGCTGAACAAAACCCAATCCAGTCGCAGCCAGTCAGCCAGTCACCAAACCTCAAAGCTAACAACTGACACGCGTCCAAAATGGAAGCGGGTGACCGGGTACCTGGCACTTGGTGGTGGGGGGAAGCGTGTAAGACACACAGAGTAGATAAAGGAGCGACGATAATGCTGAGAGAGTTTTCGACCGGGGATAACCGCTTAAACGGATTTGGCCACCCGTTTCGGTATCTTCTAGGCCATTCTTTGCCACCACACACATCACCATTCACCCGAAGAGTGTAAAATGCAATTTTAACCTTGACACTATTGTAGTGAAAACTTGTAATGAAATAAGAAATCAAAGTTTGCTTGATGAAGTGTGTGGGAGTTTTGTTTGTTCGATTCAATTTAGTGAAGCCGCACCAAGGACGTCCCAAATAAGAGTCGGCAACTAAAAACATAACCCAACTTACAGTTTAACCATCGAGTTTGAATGAGATTAAGAACTGATAAATACTTTAAGTAAGCAATCAAATAGTTTGTAAAGAAATAATATTTTGATTCAACTAATAGTTTAAAACACTCATGTGAATATGTATTTCTATAGTCATCATCAAATGTGTGGTAATCTGTTTTCGTATTATATGAAAGTTTAGACCATATTTATTACTTTTGAGTACGTTAAATAACTGTGACACAATGTCGCTGAGTATAAAATAAACTCAAATCTTTTAACATGTAGCAGATAAAGTCATCATAAACCATTGAGATCGGATATTGTTTAAGAAAGATGTAGGGAAAGCAAGATTAGTGTATCGCAATGGAGACCCCATGAATAGGTTGGATCTGTTTGTATACGCTTTGTTTAACGACTAATTATATGAATCAAATGGATCTTCATTGATTCTAACAACGCTTCAACGTGCATTTTCGTAATTTGGTTATGCACTTTTATTAGTTGGATTAGAAAACCACACCATTATTGGAGTGATTCCATATGATATTCTAAGCTTTATACTCAGTTCCTTTCTGATCATATGCTTCCTTTCTTTGAATATCCTAATGTTGTGCCACTTTGATTTCAATATTTCTGCTTCGATCAATCACGAGTGCTTCAAACATAGATTATTTTCGTCCCTTTTCCCAGAAACCATGACGCAGTCGAACAGCCTATAAGATAATGTCAATTATACAAGCATATTGTGTTAGATTAAATCATGCAAGTTAATTATATGTTTGCAAGAGTTGATGAAATTTGAAAACATGAATCGAAGACCAAGTCCTTTACGAGTCATACAGAATAAAGGATATTGTCTATATAGGCGAGCTAAGTTAATGGTTGAGTTTTACTCCTAAACTGATGAAGCATTCACTTCCGTATTCAGATAAAAGTTTTGATACAGCTTCTTGCTTATGTGATCTGGTCAATTATGAATATAATCAAAATTGTAAAAGCCAATACCATCAAACTTATATAAAATTAATTTGAAATATCTCTCGGTATTGATATAAAACATGTTACATGTACCATAACCAGATCGTAACTAGCTAACTTTTACTACTTCTCTGTTTTACATAAATTGATTTTCGAAATGAATGAGTATAGAAACAAGGCTAAAGATTATCTATACTAGATAGTTAACTTGGGGCTCAAATTGAACTGAGTTTCAATTAAAAAGGTCTTGAAATGAATGTAAACCCAACGACAATTTATGAAACGATACTAAACACCAACATTTATATACCTAACACGAATCATCTATTTGCCTAACTCTTGAGTTTTCAAAATTCGAGACTAGAACTCAATAGTTGAATAACTACTCAACTAGATCCCAACCTTTAAAATGAACCTTTTAATATTTGGCATGATTTCATGAATATGGATTCAAGAAAGGAGAGTAATAAGAATCCCCTATGGGGAAAACGAATATCCCAATATCGTGTAATGGATCCCAATAATCCCATAATGGAGGTCGTGCTTTGCTTATGCAATATCCATCAAAACCCATCTCCCAACTCCGATCCACCAATCAACCACCACAATCGTCCAGCCTCAACTCTATTGTCCTCTTCCCCTCCAATTCTTCTCTCTCAAATTCATATTTCCTTATCCTCAAAAAAAGAAAAGTCCAAAATGGTTTCGTAGAAGGAGAGGGAGGTCTAGGTGGCAGAGAGAACTGGTCCAACAGAGAAAGAAGAGGTTTTGGGCAAAAGCTTCAAACTTTCACTCCGGACAATAATACCCTTTTACTGGCTGGCCCGGTTTTGTGGTCAGAAAACCACAAACTTATAAGAAGGGGTTTAAGCCACTGTTTTGCATGGTTTTTCTCTCTTTTCTGTATATACAACACAACAATTCTCTCTGGGTTTTTCCTTTCTTTTTCAGCTTTCTTCTTCAAATCAAATCAATTTGTAAAAAACCAAAAACAAAAAAACAGAGTAAATTGTTCTGGGTTGTGATTCTTGCGGATCGATTTTTTGCACATTCTTCCAGAAATTCTGAAAATTGTAGATATAGATTGATTGGTGGATTGGTGTTTGGAACTTGCCCAGGTGAAGATCTTTGTGGAGGTGAGTGGTTTATAGTCTGTGGTGAATTCTGGGTTTTTGTTTCTGGGTTGTGATGCGAATTGGGTTTGAATTGTTTGGATCAATGATTGATGGGTTTTGGTTTGAAGTTTTTGAGCAATTGGGTTTTGGATTCCTCCATGCAAGTTTTGGAATTGTGACTGGGATCGGGATCTGATCGTGGAGTTTTGGTTTTGATGAATTTGGGTGTGATTGGGACTTTTGTGAATGATCAGAATTGTTGGTTTTTGTTTTTTGCATGGAGTGATTCAATTTTGTTGATCTGAGGTTTTTGAGATTTAAGTTGTTTGCTTTGGATTCATCGATACGTAAAAGGCCATGTTGTGAAATGAATGAATGAATGATCTGAATTGGGAGTGAATTGTATGTGATTTGGGATTCTTCGAATGACGTATTGATTTTGATCAGCATTGGATTTGGCTTCTGGGTTTTGAGGGTTTAGGAACTTGGTTGCAATTTACATTTCTTTAATGTTTGCTATGTGAAGCAACTTAGTTTGGATGTGATTGGGGCCTTGACTTCCAAATTTGGTTCGAATTTATGGCTGATCTAAGTCTTTGTCTTATTACTTGGATTTTAATTTCCAAAGAGCTGTGATCAGGAGTTTTACGATCTGGACCTTGATATAATAATTGAAAAAGTTTCATCTCTTCTTACTCTGCCTTTGGTTTTGAAATTTTTGAATTTGCGATCAATTCTATTGAGGGTTCTAAATCCTGTCATTCTGGAATGTAGCATCACTCATATATCAATGTCTGTGATCTGTTGGATTTGTAAGAAATCACGGAAAGAATAGGTATATGCATACAGAAGGTTGGTGGCTACGCATGGTTGTTTTGCATTTTGGAACATTTAGGCAGTGCTGGAATTCTTAGTGTATGCTCTTATTTGAGTTGTTGACATATGTAGTTCAGAAAAAGTATATAAGTGTAGAGCACATTTTATTTGCTTTCAAGATTTTCTCATAATTGTGTGACAAGTGTCAGATTCGTTTTGAATTGATTCTTATTGACCGTTATGCTATCAAATAGGATGCACTAATCAGTATCCATCCACAATTTTTTCGGTTAAGTTGAGCCTGACATGGGTTTCCTTTTATTTTGATTGGCAGTGAGGAGAATGAGGAGGTGATGCTTCTCTCTGTTTGATGAGTTCATATTGCCATGTATGCCTGAGATATGGAGTTGAAGAAGAGGCTAGATTTTGGATTTAATGGGTTCCAGGTCCCAACCATACCCAAAGCTCCCAGATCAGCTAGAGTAAGCACTCACTTAAACTCTTTCCACTTAGTTAGTTGCTTCTTTGATGTTGCAACGTATTAACTTCACGGATCTTGGGTACTGGTTCCAGAGGAGGGGCCCACAAAAGAAGCCAGTTGAGGATGAACAAATCTGTGCGTTTGAATTACTGGCCTCTATAGCTGGCAAGCTATTGCGGGAGAGTGAAAGTTCATCCGCCTCTAGTCATGCTTCACAAGGAGAGTCTCAGCCTGCCTTTGGTAAAGAGGTTAAGCAGGAAAAACAAGATGAACACAAACTTCTGAAAGATGAATGTCTATATCAAGGCTGCTCTGAAGAGAGTGTTGCTTTAGAGCTGACCTTAAAAAGCATTGATCGGAAGTGTACTCCAAAAGAATTTCTGCATGCAGAGAGTGATACGGCTTTGGAACGTGCTTCAATTATTACTAGTTCCCACAGCTCAGAGAATCTTGCTGGTCAGACGAAGCCTGTAATACGCATTAGCAAGCCCGCACTTCACAATTATTCCAGTAAATTAGGGAGAGGCTCCCCAGGTATTGGGGAATCCTCTTTTGGTAATTTAGGAACTCCAAAAGGCAGTGAGGGATTAGAGACTGGAGGTTGTAATAGGGCTAACACATGCAGTTCCAAGGATCCAATGGAATTGCATGCAGAGTATCCTGCAACTGTCAATAGAGACAATAATGTCAAATTGTCGTTGTACAGGAATCTTATTCCTAATGCTTCTTTTTCCAGGCGTAGGAATGATATAAAATTAGGTATTAGAGATGATGACGAAAAGTTTTCTAGGTGCAATAAACTCAGCACTAAGATAAAGGTCTTTAGGCCTCCATCGCGTATTGGAGACCGAAGAATAAGAAAGTTACTGACATCCAAGTATTGGAAAGCGGCTCCAAAACTGAGGGAATGTGATAACCTCAGATATGGTAAGTGGCTGCTTATTGCTTTTACTATTTCAGCCTCATGTTTTTCCAAATGTGTGTATCTATAAACTTATGTGAATAATGTTTTGACAATATAATGCTTTGGATTTCTCTAGATGGGGGAGTAAAACCTACTTATCACAAGAGGAAAATCTTTTACAGTCGTGAACGATCTCAGCGTGACACTCTTTGTAAGAGGAGGAAAATGGTTGAACGAAGCTCAATAGTGACTTCTGATGGAGGATTCAGTGGTGAGAGTGTTTCTTATTCACCTGAGAAGGGCATGAATGGAGACAAAAGTGTTCCTGGTATGTTCATTGGTTTAGTGACCTATTTACACCATCATTATTCCTTTATACTTTTCGAATTTAAGGATCGTGCCAACAAAAGTGCTTAAGAGTTGTTCTTCTCTGCAGCAAATGGGGTGTCTTCTTCAGTCATAGGCCCTAAAGCTTCTCTCCACTCCAGGGATTCTCATGGTAATTAAAGCTTTTCTGGTGGGGTTAGGTTTGCAAATACACTTTTTGTTGGATTGTGTTCAATAGGTTTTCATGGTGGATATATTTTTCTACAGTGAAACTCAGAATCAAATCCTTTAGGGTACCAGAGCTTTTAATTGAGGTGCCAGAAACTGAAACTATCGGTTCCTTGAAGGTATAACTGAGTCGCTATTTTTTAATTCTTTTTAATACGGGTGTTGAGTTCTTTTGTTTTTTTCCTCAATGAAGTATAGTTTTGTTGGTCTCGTAACGGGTTTTATTTTTTTAGGTTGATGCCGACTTTTGTCACTTCTATTACTCAATATATGTTTGCGTTGTGACAATTTGCAGAGGACAGTTATGGAGGCAGTAAATGCAATACTTAATGGTGGCCTAAATGTTGGGGTGTTAGTTCAAGGTAAAAAGGTTAGGGATGACAACAGAACTCTACTGCAGAGTGGAATTTCTTGTAAAGACAATCTAGATTCACTGGGTTTTACATTGGAGCCTAGTCTTGTGGAAGCTCCTTCATCTTTGTGTCCTGGTGATCCTCCACCGTTGTCTTGTGGGGCATTGGTACTGTTGGCCGGGTAATTTTGACTGTTTTTTATAGGCTGTTTTACCATTTCAGTGATTTCACGGCTGATATGGTCAGAAAATGATGTTCATGCTTTTAGTTACATTGGATATGACTAGATTTCAATTATGCTTTAACTCTGTTCAAGTGTGCACTTTGAGTTTTTGTAGCTAAATCTCTGTTGTTTCAGGTCTCCAAGCACACCTCTACAGGATCCAGGGATTCCTGATGCAATATCTGATCCCCCTCCTCTGACCAATTCAGGCAGTCTTGCTGAAATAAATCATGAATCGGTTTCCTCTCATATTGAGCCATTAATCATAAAAGCCATGCCAGAGTGCCAGGCAATAGTTGCTCTTCCTGACGTGAGCATGGAGCCACTAGCTGTGGTTCCTGTAAACCAGAGATCTAAGCGATCTGAGCTTGTGCAGCGTCGAACAAGGAGGCCATTCTCTGTGTCAGAAGTAGAAGCATTAGTGCAGGCTGTTGAGGACCTTGGGACCGGAAGGTGTGATATTCTTTACCGTCTAAACTGCATTACATGAAGGTTATATTATATAAGGGTTGAAGGATATAAAGGGATCTAACCACATTTCTCATTCTGCAGGTGGCGTGATGTTAAATTGTGTGCATTTGAGAATGCAGATCATCGAACTTATGTGGACTTGAAGGTAATATATTTTGATATCATTTTAAATCATAGTAATTAAGAGTTTACCACATTTTTTGAATACTTATCTTCAGAGAACTTTTTGAATACCTACATTTTAATTTGATCCAAATGAAGAACTTACCATGTGTTTGAAACTTTGAATAGAGTAACTCATGTCCTACATTTATTCACATATTGTTGAGACACATGATTGGTACTTATGATTCATGAGTTAGTAGACGACAAAGTTTATACATTGTTGCTGATTGAGTACTTTGCTGGTAAAACATAAGTTAAATTATAGTCTTTGCATTGTCTGCAGGACAAATGGAAGACCTTGGTTCACACCGCACAAATCTCTCCTCAGCAAAGAAGGGGAGAGCCTGTTCCGCAGGAGCTTTTGGACAGAGTATTGGCTGCCCATTCTTACTGGTGCCAATACCAGGCTAAGCAACAAGGCAAGCACCAGGCTTGTGTCCCGAGGATCACAGACACTTGCTCGACTGATAGACATGGAGCTGAAAGGTACTCAGCCATTGTATGATGTAGAAAACAGCAAAAGTTGACAGAAACAGAGAAAGAAGACAACTGTACAAATGACCCTCCTAAAATTGTGTATTATTCTCACACCCATACTATGATTTATTTGCTGACATCTCTGTCTGAAGATGTTAGCATATGTAAATGATCTCGTCAAAATAAGTTCAGTCAGTCTAACAGATACAGTCATTTGAATTCAATTGATTTAAATTCATCATAAATATTGTAGAATTGTGAATGAACATCAACAGGAAATAAAGTTCTTCAATTGTTTTCCTTTGTTGCTCAGATCTGGCTTATCCTTTCTGATCTTATTATCTCTCATTAATTTGCTTATATTGTTTATATTATCTGCTGTCTAGTTATATAAAAGTTCTTTTCTGGGTCAATTTTAATGTCTGTTCTTGAACCATTCTTTAGTATATCTAGTTATCTACCATGTGATACGAGTGACTTGCGTAGAAAGTCAGTCAAAGGCTTTGTTCCAAAAATGGTTGCAGTATTATTGGTTACGCACCTTTCTGTTGAACGAGTGTATAGAGCATCCACCATTATTATATAAAATAAAACAGTAAGGGGAAAAGCACTGTTCATATCTTTGGTGAATTGTGTTTTCCCCCAAGTTCCAGTGAATTGTGTTTTTGCCCCCGGTTGGTGAATAGTCGTTTTTGCCTTTTAATGTAATTTATTTACAAATCTGCCATTATACTAACCAAAAATACTGTGTTACCCCTTAATGCAAATTTATTTACAAATGTGCAATTGTTCTGATCAAAAAAACGTTTGTGTTTTTACCCCTACTTGGTGAATGGTCGTTTTTGCCCTTTAATGCAATTTATTTATGAATCTACCAGTATACTAACCAAAAATACTGTGTTACCCCTTAATGCAAATTTATTTACAAACGTGCAATTGTTCTGACCAAAACAATGTTCGTGTCCTTGAAAATTTTGTTACTTCTTTATTTTCCATTTTTTACTTGGTTATGGGCATGGGGTCAGAGCTGTCTATGGTGGGTTTTGGCAATGGGAAGGCCATGGTATGGTGGTGGAATTAAAAAAGGATGGTAGAGGCTATGGGGTTGATGGTGAATTTTGTGCAGGTGGCGGAATAGGAGGTTGTAGAATTGGAGGTGGGCGGTGGATTTTGCAGACATGGAGGCCATGATGTTGGTGGTGGATTTGGGAAAGATGGATGTGTTTGTGGAAAAATAAGGGAAGGCGGGGGAATCGGCGGTAGATTTAGAAAAGGTGGTGGCATGGGAGGCGTGAGATGGGGATTGAATATTGTTCATCATCAATAAATCCTATCCCGCAGCAACGCGCGGGTGGTATCTAAAGCATTGTTAGACAGGTCTTATTTACTAGTTGATGTATAAATGGCTTGACAATGAATTCAGTTGAGTAATCTGCAAGTTAGTAGGGTATTACTCGACTTCTGTTTATCCCCTTACGTACGTATTTTGTATTGGTATGCATCACAAGGAAGCTAATGTCTAAATCGATTCTCAATAACATCCTGGAAACGGAAGATAATTTCCTCATAGTACTCTGAAGTCACAGTCGTCCGGGATGAGTCGCTTCGAAGGCCGAAACTGAGTCGGAGTCCATCGGCAAGTCATTCTGAATTATGATGCAACTTCCTTCATGGGACTATGAAACAAGGGTTCCGCAGTGGCGTTTTCCGGCATTGCTGTAGAACACTAGAACTATCAGAAACACTTGAAGATAAAGCGTGTTTTATGAACTACTGAAGGAGTTTTGGTTTTTATGAGACTTTGGACCGTGGGGGTCGTGTATCTATCGTATCAATGACCAGAAGTGCCAAGTTCCAGATATGATGACCCCAATTATAGTGAATGATATGTCACAAGTAGTCAATCGGTCACCATCTTTGCATCGTATACAATAATGTCAATGGGGCTGAGCCTATAAACCACCCTAAACCCTCATTTGATTGATTAATAACAACGGATCAATGGTGTGCTTTTTTATAACATGTCGGTAAGCGGTGACTTGTTAGTTACAAGACTTTAGAAATACGGATTCGCTGGCGGAGTATCAGTGGTCAATAATACCATACCATGAATGAAGCCTTTGCTAATCAATTCTCTCTTGTACTGGATTTCCAAGATACTTCCATCTAATTTAGCCATCTGTGACCCCAAGGGCCAATACACTACTACACTAGTGTTCTATTTTAATAAGAAATTTGGAGGACAGCAAATTATAATGTGGAAAAAGGTATGAACGTGATAATGCAACCTTTCATGAAGTTCTAGAACTCTTCAAGATGCTTAATGGTCCATGGATGACAATGACCTTTTGAGAACGAGTGATCAAGGTTTTAAGGTTAAATTAGAACTTGAATCTTGCGAATTAGGCATGGAAGTTTATGGAAGTATTAGATAAGCCTCACTCAAAAAGCAATTATGCGACAAAAACACATCAAATTATACAATCTTATCATTCATGTGTTGGTCCATATTCTATAATCCTAATTTTGGCCCTTTGCTTTTGTCCAATCCTATATATTGATGCTATTATGCTGAAAACGACATTGAGATTAATTATTAATTGTTAATTATTTATTTTTTTTAATAAGAGGTTTGGAACCTAACCTAGCTAGGAGGCTCATTTTCACGCCCGGTTTCATTTATTATAATAATATAATTATTTATTTTCTTATTTGGAGACAAATTTCATTCTACCATAATTAGTGGGATGAGCAATTTATTAGATAGAGTTTAGTATCTATCATCATTGTTTGCCACTAATTATGGATCCGAATTGAATTTCGATAGGAATTTCCCATTAAATAAGATAATTACCATGTTAGTAAAATTAAAACCACAATCTCGTATATTTGTCAACTTTTGTCGGTTTTCCGTGAACCAATATTTCGTCCATTCTCTTACAAAGATCTTGAATTCACAACATAAAAACTTTCATCAACGTACTCGTCAAACATATGTACGAGTTGCTTGTGTTTTTCATTTCAATACTTTAGATACTCCACCGATCAATTTCAATATTTACACATAACTTTAATATTTCGGACAAAATTCGAGTAGCGTTTTTGTGATATTAACCGTAAAATTTTCACAGACATTGATGGGACGGTGGACCTTTGATTATGTCGACATATATATATATATATTATGGTTGACATAATACATGGTAGTATTGTCTAGTATTATTTTTTTTGATACGTATTGTCTAGTATTATTACAAAACAGAGAAGAGTACTGAAGCCAGATTCAGACCCTCTCCTCGGTCAGTGTTGGTTGAAAGAGAAGCACAAACCACTGTAAGAGAATCTCACACGAGACTGTTTCTAGCAGCCGAGATTTGACGGCTGTGATTCACGTCCCCACCATAAAAGATTAAAAGGCATAAGACCCCCAAATCCTTATCATCTTCACCGTTCAAGTCTTCAAGTCTTCCTTGTGTTCACAATGGAGTCCTGAAAACCTGGACTACTGAAAGGGTTTCTATTCTTTTCTCAAGGGTCTACCCAGGTACTCAAAATTCTTGTTATTGACCTCTTTGAATTTTCTAATCGTTTGTGTTGGAAAGAATTGAACTTTGGGGTTTGTTTTTCTTGTATGTTGATGTATTTTATATGAATAAATAAGAAAAGTTGCATCTTTGATTGGATTGTGGTATTGTTTGTGGGCTCTTGATTCATAGGGTTATTCCCTGATATGTTATGTTGCTTCTAATTTCACAAAGAGATGAACTTTATGGAACCCTTTTGATTACTGAGTATAAAGGTTGAATCTTTGTGTGTGATACATGGTGTTGTAGGTTTGATTTTTCTGGGTTTTGATGCTTGAAGAAGGCTGATGGTGTAAAGGTGTTAATCTGGAGAAATTTGGGGAATAGATAATATTGAAGCATATCGGTCAGAAGATATTGGGTTTTGGTGTTGGGAGTTGTAGTTGTAATCTCAATGGTCATGGATCAATCATTGAGTGGATTTTATGGTTCTAGTAATGAGTTGTTGAAATTCAGGGATCAAGCTCTTTCGAACTTGATGAATAAGAAACTAGATAGTGGATTCAGGAATGGCAGTGGTTCAAATAAGGTACTTGGACATAAGTATGCTACTACGGTCCAAGTGCCTCCTACTCAAATTCCTACTAATTCTGCACTGCCATTGAGCATGATCCCAGATGGGGATTCGAACGAAGATTGTGATTTTAGTGACGTGGTTCTCAAGTACATTACCCAGATGCTTATGGAAGAAGATATGGAAGAAAAAACTTGCATGTATCAGGAGTCTGCAGCTCTTCATGCTGCAGAGCAATCTTTTTATGAGCTTATTGGAGAGAAGCATCATCTACCTCCTGATTTGACTCCTACTGCTGATCAGAACCATGGAAGCCCAGATGAAAGCCATTCTTTACATTCCAGCTGTTGTAGTACTACCTCTACCAGTACTAGTAGTAGCATTAGAGATTGCGATTTGCTTGAGTTTAAGTCTCTGAATGTTGCTTCTCAGTCAACTTCTCAGTCATCCCATGCTTCATCAAATGGGACCGGTAATTTTGTAGATGGGGTTGTGGAATCTCCTGTGAGCACTCTCAGGGTTCCTGACTTTTTTAACGAGACTGATTCAATTTTGCAATTTAAGAAAGGGTTTGAGGAAGCGAGTAAGTTTCTTCCAAATGGTAACAACCTAATTGTTGATTTGGAGAGCAACACACCGTTGCTTAAAGAGTTGAACGCAGAGGCTACAGATATGACTGTTAAGGTAGACAAGAAGAATAACCGTGAGTACCCTTCTGCTGGGTCAAGGGGAAAGAAGCATCCTTATCATGACGATGAAATTTTAGAAGGGGGGAGGAGTAACAAGCAATCATCAGTCTCTACTGAATCAGCTGTGAGTCCGGAAATGTTTGACATGGTTTTGCTCAACTGTGGACAAAGTGAATCTGCTCTTCGCGAAGCTTTGCAGAATGGAACAAAAAAGAACATACCACAGAGTGGTCACTCAAAGGGGCCGAGTGGTGGAAAATCCCGTGGGAAGAAGCAGGGAGGTAAAAAGGATGTGGTGGATTTGAGAACCCTCTTGACGGTATGTGCACAAGCTATTGCAGCTGGTGATGAGAGAACTGGCAATGAGTTACTTAAGCGGATCAGACGGCATGCTTCTCCTGAAGGAGATGGGATGCAAAGAATGGCTTGCTATTTTGCTGATGGTCTTGAGGCACGAATGGCTGGATCTGGTACTCAGATTTACAGAGCCCTCATAGCCAAGCCAACATCTGCAGCAGATATCTTGAAGGCTTACCATCTATTTCTTGCCGCTTGTCCATTCAGGAAGCTATCAAATTTCTTTTCAAACAAGACAATAATGAATGTATCCGAGAAAGCAACAAGCCTCCACATAATTGATTTTGGTATTATGTATGGTTTTCAATGGCCTTGCCTCATTCAACGTCTCTCATCTAGGCCTGGTGGACCTCCAAAGCTTCGAATTACAGGGATTGATTTTCCAAATCCAGGTTTCCGACCAGCAGAAAGGGTTGAGGAGACGGGACAGCGCTTGGCAAGCTATGCAGAAACTTTTAAAGTTCCATTTGAGTTCAACGCCATAGCACAAAAGTGGGACACCATTCAAATTGAGGATCTTAAACTTGATCATGATGATGTGCTTGTTGTGAATAGTTGTTACAGACTTAGAAACCTACTTGATGAGACTGTAGTGGTAGACAGTCCAGAGATATTGTCCTGAACCTGATAAGGAAGATGAATCCAGATGTCTACATTTTGGGAGTTGTAAATGGAGCCTACAGTGCACCCTTCTTTCTTTCAAGATTTCGCGAGGCTCTCTTCCACTTCTCTACAATATTTGACATGCTTGACATGTGTGTGCCCCGTGATATTCCAGAGCGAATGTTGATTGAGAGGGAGATATTTGGCCGGGAGGCAATGAATGTCATCGCATGTGAGGGTTCAGAGAGGATTGAAAGACCAGAAACATACAAGCAGTGGCTGGTGAGGAATCGAAGGGCTGGTTTTACACAACTTCCTTTGAACCAGGAGATCATGGACATAGCAAAGGACAGATTGCATACATACTACCACAAGGATTTCGTAATTGATGAAGATAGCCGGTGGCTCTTGCAGGGATGGAAAGGACGCATTGTCTATGCACTTTCTTCTTGGAGGGCTGCTTATTAGATTGTCCTAGTTCATCAGAGGGCAGCTTGTTTATGTTTATGGCTTGTTGGAGGACTTACTGCCTTGTCTAGCTTGAGCCACATGAGTATGTCATGGACTTTTAATATATGAAGCTAAGGTAACTATTTTGATCAAAATTCAAGATTACATCACTGTCATTTAGGTATTTAACTATAAAGCATGTGGATTATCATATTGCCAATGATATACTATTTTGCTGCGCAGGTAAAATGGAATCAGAATTTTGGTAGGCATTACTTCTCTTTGAACTACGAACTAGTATTTCCTGTCAGTTCAGTAGAAAAGGGATCCCAAATGATATATTTATTTTCTTTGATGGACTTGGGCCAAGACCAGACCCTGTGAGGCTGTGACACAACAATGGAACAGGACCTCTGCAATCCAGTACATGTCCTCTTGGGTTCCCAGACCTGAATCCAGACTGACCAGAAGAAGCTGGATCGAAGAAGCCAGATTGCGTTACCTACAACCATGATTGGGATTATACAAGTTTATCTCTGGGACCTGAATGACCCTATGATTTCGGTGTGTACAGTATGGGAGAAAACATAGTGTACTTCAAAGCCTTACTCCACACATGCTATGACCTTACTGAAGATGACGAATCAACCTTTGATCTAGTTTATACCAACTTTTCATCTGTAAAAGACCCAAGCATTTTGTTATATTCAGTGTGTTTGATGTGGGAATTCAAGGTCTATGCGACTATTATATATGCTTACAATCTTTCTTCTAATCAAACCAACCTTTTACTCCAGTGTTCGAATGCATGGTTTATATTGAGTTATTTGTTTACGTTTGATAATTAAACATAATTAAAAAAAATTCTATCAAATAAACACATAATTTGTTTATGTTTGATATCTCTATCAAATAAACAAACACAAACACACATAAACAGTTCTTCACGTATTAGTCATTCACTGCTGTGGACATGATCGAGCATGCTGCATCAGATGGTTTTAAAGAGCATTAATCTGGAGCCTGATCTGTCAAGTCAGCACACCAAACTTAGGAGGGTACTAAAGAGGTCAAAGACTTGAGGATCTTACCAATTAGTTATTCAAGTGCTTCCTCAGATGCTCAACACCCTATCAATTTTAGCCGTGTTAACTTACTCAGCTTGATTGATTCAAGATACAGGTAATTTCAATGCTCTGAGAGTCTGAGTTTTATGCCAAGTCTCCTGTATATATACAGGAGATGATGATTCATGGCCATGTGAATAGCTTAAGCGATTGCTAGACTTCCAGTTCTAATACTAGATGATATTCACCTCTAAGGTTTGTTTTTATTTTTTGCTGACGTTTCAGATAGGAAATTACCCATAAATTTTACAAAGTTGGTAGTTTATTGATTTTCTTATGTAACCAAGTTATAGACAAGTCCTCTAACTATGTAATTATTGTAGATGTGAACCGCACCAGGCTACTTGTACCGCTTGTATTCAAGGAGCATGCATTCGTCATGGCAACTGAACTTGGGAAGCTGTATAAGTTCCAATTTGTAGATTATAAGTTCAAACATTAACAACTGATGAACTTGAAGTTCTTGGTTCTCAAGTCGGACTATTACTCCATTAGCAAAGTCACAGAGGATGGACCGAGGATGGAGGTTGTGAAAATGAGCTCTCATGTGAAAAGTCGCCTTGAAATCGTTTCTTTGGTGTTACATAGGGCTACTATCTGCTTGTGCCCCTTCTGCTGATTTCGACTTGTGCGTATCTTCTTTCTTTGTATAGTTGGTTAGGGCAACACTGTGTCTTGTTTCTCTTTTTCGTTATCTTTCCATATAGTCATCTTTTACATTATTGTTCACATTCAACATTGTTGCACATAGTTAGCTATCTCTGTGAGACTGACTAGGACTGAGTTCGGGTGTTAGGTGGGAGCAGAGTCAAGCAGCCGAGGCTCTAATCTCACATACAATTGACAAGCTGTATGTTGATCATCATGACAGATCAAAGAAGGATAATCTTGCTTCAAAATAAGAAGTATGCTTCATTCACATTTATTTCCCATTGCCGGTAGGATATTCATATTCCTATCAGAGGAGTAGTGGTCTTGATAATTCTTCATACATCACCAAAATCTTGTTTAATCTCAATACATCACCAAAAGATGTAACGTCAAAGCTTCAAAGACCTTATAAATAAACCAGAGAGATATTTGATAGTGAGGAACAAATAGTACGTTACGTATCTCTATAGATACATTCACACATACATACTTCATGATATTGTCGAGTTAATGAGATTTGCATGTAGTAGGAAATAATATGGGTGACCAGCTATGGTCATTTATGGGTGACAAACACCAATAAGAGATTGAAAAGTGTCAACAATAATTATAAATAAACATGTCAAATACCAAAAACCTCTATGTTATGTCTTTACATTACAGCCAAACATTTTAAAATAGACATGTGTCTCATGTTCATTGGTTGTGATCACCTTAAGGTGTCCAACCATTGTTACCGAAATCAAGGTTACATTTAGCACACATGATTTTCTCTTGAAATCAATCAATCAATCATGCATATTGACATGGCCAATGTGCCAAGACCAATTCTGGCAACTTTCTCCTTTATCCCCACAGAGATGCTTCCGGTTCCGGATTATCTTAACTTTGGTTTTCCAGTGTATGATTCATATCACTCTGAAAAAGTAGAGACCTCCTTTTATGTCTTCAATAATTCATTTTGGTCGATTACACTCAATAGAAAATCAACATCAAAGATCTAAAGCAGATCTAATCCAGCACATAAACGTTGATGCCACGAATTCTACCGTGTGCATAGAACAAATTCTATAACCATTACGTTAAAGGTAAAAGCAATACTTTAAAAAAAAAAAAAGGACGTGAAAGCAACATATGGTCTTTACTCTTTACTAGTATCTTCCTCTTCATATATACTTACAGGATAAGAAATCCAGTGTCGGTGGTGTGAATTTATCGTTGATTGCAATCATTGTACTAGTAAGAAGTTGGTGTGAATATCAGGCCACACATTAGGCTGAGACGATTAATGCTATATAAAGTTGGGATCATATATAACACCGAAAATTATTCAACTTATTTCGGAAATAATTAAAGTCTAATATTTGTACATGTAATTTAATAGATGTTTATCAAGAGATTTTCTCTTAATTTTATAATCACAATAAATCATTAGGGTATTTAAGTTCTCGTAAGCGTGTGTAAAAAAATGAGAAAAATTGTATCAATATTGTTATGTGCATGTTGGAAGATGGTTATTGTGATTTGAGAATCTAATATGAATTTTTGATTACATATTAAAAAATCATACTCTGAAACCACAAAGACAAATAAAAGTAGAGTGATATCCAAAATACTCATTACATTCAATCACTTCTAGAGATTCCTCAAGATCATAGTTATCAAGATAAAAACATATTAGAGCATCCAGCATTCCGAAATGGGCGATAGTAACATCATGCCTTGCTACCGAGAAACACTTTGGTGAGAACCGCCTTGCACTCCAAAGATGCTTTCAGAAGTTTTAAGCCCTGAAATGGAAAGGAAACAATGGGTTAAAAACAATAATGTAGAAAAGTACGTTGGTAAAGACATACGAAAAGGCCAATAACACAAATACACAAAATAAGTAATAATCAATAGGACCTCTTCCATGCCAAGACTGACCACCTTCTCTTCAAGGGCACCAACCTCCCTAATATTGAACTTGTTAAGCACAGTTATGCTTGATATAGTAGACATAGGCTTCACTTCCAAATTATCCATTATCATGTATGTAACAACACCCTTAACATATCCTTCCTCGCTGGACGCAACTCCAGCTGCTTCTGGTGGAGCAACGTAAGTTACCTCGGTGGTTATGCTTCGGCTGTAACATATGCAGTCCCCATTCTGACACATAACCCCAGATCTATTGGAAATATAGCGATTGCAATAATCGCAGACATAGAACTTCTTAGCAGTAGAGTCATTGTAGGTCAAGTGAAGAATATTAGCTCCGGCAACTGTTGACTGTGGTTTCAGCAGGGAGTCCTTGTTGAGATTGGGCTGAAAGTATGTGTCATTTAGTTCTTCTACGCTCTCGTAGAGCTTGCCCAAGCAACCCACCATGCCATTCTTGACCATGCCATTCTTGGTGAGGAGCCTAATGACAGTGCCAATAGGCAAAGACAAGAGATTGAACAGAAAATCGACAACCTCCTTGCTCGCTTCAGCAAAGAGAACTCTCCGATTCTTTCTGTCAACCAGGAGCTTCAAACTCACACTAATACTACTGTTGGAGGATTCCATTTGATCAACGCAAGGTGAAGGCAGAGGATATAGAGGGAGGAGAGTAGGCATGGCTAAGAGCCTTATAACATATTTATAGCAATAGAAACTCCTAAATTTAGATCTGAACCGATTTCAAAAGGGGAGAATTACAAATCAGTACCTCACAACATTTTCATACACAATTTAGTCCACAAACTTTTTATTTATACAATTTAGTCCACACCTTTTTTTTTTACCCTACTTAGTAAGACTAAGATTTACTATCCTAAGAACTAGCCTTCAACATGCCATTTTTTCACCTAACGACACTTTGTCTTTTTAGTTACTATCCTGGCAGAATTACTGTTGTCTTAATATGAAAAAATTTCTTAGTATTTAAAAGCAAAATATATAAAATACAAAACAAATCTAAATACAAAACAAATCTAAATATACATACATAAATATTTTTGTGACGGATTATGGGCACAAAATAAAATTAGATGATGTTTGGAGCCCAAACTCTCATCAGTGGGAAGAATTGATCAAACCTTTACGTAACGGTGCTGTAGGCAGTAGGATATTGATTGGTACCCACTAGAAAGGAGGAGGTTGTTACTTTAATGAAAGCAGATGCTGAATTGATGCCTTTGAAGGAGTAAGGTGAAACATTTTGTTTGTCATTGTTCTATTACCATGCAAATATAGATGAGAGTATTGTTTCAAAAGAGTTTCATGACATTGGGTTAGAGATTGTTAAAAGGTGCAATGGTGGGTTGCCTCTTGCTACAAAGACGTTAGGAAGCCTTATGCGTAATAAAATATAAAATAAAATAAAAAGATTCATGAACGGGGAGCTATAATAAAGAGCAAGACATGAGAATTGAATAAGATTTAGCAAGATGTTTTTCGACCACTACTTCACTTATCATGATTTGCCTCCACGAACCAAATGTTGTCTTTTGTACTGTGTTATATTTCTAAAAGATTATCTATATCACAAAAATAATTTAGTTGAGTTGTGGATATCGTAAGATTATATGAATGTCAAAAGAAATGCAAACAAAAAAATATATATCAAAATCATTTTGATGACTTAGTGATGCGGTCATTCTTCTAAGATGTTGAGTCAGATGATGAGAATGGAAACATAACATGCAAAATTCAAATTGTACATGACTTTTTGCAATATTTAACGAAGAATGAAAGTTTGGTTTTAGATCTTGAGTTGGATGATACTGAGGGAAAAGAGGTGTCAAAAATTCGTTATTTGTGCTTGTTGCATGAAACCAAGAGTGATTCCTTGGTATCTCTTCTCTGCAATTAGAAAACATTACGTATCTTGAGAATGATAGATTCATTCAATCGATTCATTGGTCCAATATTTGAGTCGATAGTGCAACTGAAAAGCCTTAGGGCAATAACCGTGTGTCCCGAGTGGAACGATGGTCTGGTAGAAATTCCGGAGACGATAGGTGGATTGATACCTTTGAGGTATCTTGATCTATCCTGTAATCCGTTGGAGGAATTACCAAGCGCCATGGGTAGCTTATATGACCTGCAAGCCTTGCGACTTGTCGGCTCCAAGCCTTTCTCTAATGCGTGCTGCATCATATTTTTTTACAACCTGGTGAGCTTAATTTTTATATGCAGTTATCTGTTACTATTTGTATATCACATGGGGCATTGGATTTATAATTGAATCACTTCTTTCACAGTTTTATCAACATGTATTGTTGGGGATGCATGTTCAACGGCAGTCAATATTGGAGGGGAGAGGAAGACATCAAGTGAGCATCAGGCATTGTCGTCCCCTAGGTTTCAGTACATGAATGGTTAGGTTTGGCCTATGCACAGTTATAGCATACACCAAACATGAGAGGGTACTGAAGAGGTCAAAGACATGAGGATCTTATCGGCCAGTTGGGTCATACATGTGCTTCCTCAGATGCTCAAGTCCCCTATTAGTTTTAGCCTTGTTAACTTTTTCAGCTCGACTTATTCAAGATACAGGTAATTTTCAATGCTCTGTCTGTCTGAGTTTTATTCCAAGTCTCTGTATTTATCAGCAAAGCTAAGTCGATTGTATACAGGAGATGATGATCATGGCCATGTGAATTGCTCAAGGGATTGCTGGACTCCCAGTTCCAATACTAGATGATCTTCACCACTAAGGTTTGTTTTTCTTTTGTGCTGAAGTTTTAGATAGGAAATTTCCCAAATCTTTTAGCAGTTGGTAGTTTTATTGATTTTCTTATGTAAACGAAGTTATAGATAAGTCCTCTAATTATGTAATTATCGTAGATGTGAACCGCACCAGGCTACTTGTACTGCTTGTATTCAAGCTGCATGCATTCGTCATGGCAACTGAACCTGGGAAGCTGCATAAGTACCAATTTGTAGATTATTTGATAACTTGAAGTTCTTGGTTATCAAGTTGGACTATTACTCTATTAGCAAGTCGATCATAGAGGATGTGTTGAGATATTAATCTCACATCAGGCAAGGTCCCATTTTTCCCGATGTAGGATTGATATCTCAACAGGTTGGACCGAGGATGGAGGTTGTGATAATGAGCTCTCAATGTAAAATTTGCCTTGGAATCGTTTCTTTGGTGTTACCAACGGCTGCTAGCTGCTTGTGCCCCTTCTGCTGATTCTGACTTGTGCGTATCTTCTTTGTTTGTATAGGAGCTAGATTTTTATCTAGGGTTTTTACTTTATTTATAAAATTTTTGCTTAATAGGTGCACCACTCTTTCTTTGTTTCTCTTTCTGAATATCTTTCGATATAGTCAAGTCAATTGTGCCTTCATATGAACATTCGACTGATGGATGACTGTCTTACCTAAACTAGGTAAAATCCTTAAGTTCATAATCATCTTAAGTAAGCCTATATATGGTGCAAAGTAGACTGATCTCATGGCATGAAATATTGTTGTGTTATTGGCTTAAGATATTTAGGATATGGAAGAAAAGAGTGGATATGACCATGAGGTCCATTCCATGAAAATTCACTTTTGCCATATGCAGAGACTGAGATTAGCATATATCCCATTGCTGGAACAATGTTTTTCCACACAGATTCATGAGTTCAACTGCTTAGCGCTATTGGGTTCGGTATCACATATTGCATTTAACCTTTTGGTTAATCTGATGTAATATGGATGAGTGTATTTAAGTTATTATGAAGCTATGCATGGATGTGAGGTGTAACTATGAGTCCTAATGGAATAATGTTCATCTTGGGAATGTTTATTTGGTTTACCTAGGTTGTGCCTGTGTCTTTTCTGCTGATTTTTGCTTATATCTTCATAAAATGTCGATAATATTCTGCTTTGTGTGGTGTAAGTTGTGTAGAAATTTTATTTTCTCTCAATCAAGGTTTCTAAGTCCTCTGATTTTGTATCTAATGTAGAAGAAAATCAGACCAGGATACATGAAGAACTAAAATATCGAAGTTTGACGCATTTAGAATCGCCATGGAGTTGAAAGCCTGATCGAGTTGTACTTTGGTAAGCTAATATATTCCTCTATATCATAAATGGCGCCTTTGTGGCGTGGATGTAATGTAACTGATGTACTTGTGACTTGAGTTGAAACTGCTGTATTTTCTGAGGAATTTCTACTTGCTTTTTTTGTATTCAATTACTAGAGAGCATTTGTTTGTCTATGTAAGTATGTAATGTTGGCTTCCAACATTGTTATGTATCTAAATTGAGCATCAAAGATTGCTTTTAACTTTTTGTGGTTAACTATCTGTCCAAATCAACTTCCAGCCAGGTAACGCTTCCCCATCAATGTGGGAATATGAGATGGTGATAGACTAGCATCAAATCACCAACATCTTTGAACTGCCTTCAAGATTTTCTACTTATTCAGGGAGGATAAGCACTACAGTTTCCTTCATCAACAGAATCTTCCTTGTATTTTGTCTGCCAAACAAAGACAGCACAAGCTGAAATGAGTGAAGAACTGTTGACTGAGTTGTTGTCGAAGACAGGTGCTTTAACTGCCAGAGAACCAGCGACTGTTCCAGGAATGAAGGTACAAATTAAAGAATTAATTATCAAGGTGATCTGCATTTGCTAAACATAGTTACTAGTCAGCATTTAGCAAGTCTTACATCAATAAGTATCTGCTCGTTACATTATTCATCAGCCTGTTTAAAGTCTTCTGGCAACTGTCAAAACCTGTCATTGTACATGTCTCGATTGTCCCATTCCCACTGCACTTTTAGGAGATTCTCTTTGCACGATTCCCATCCTTATGACCCTCTTCCTTCTATGGCTTCTTCAACAGGCCAATTCGCAGTATTTGGTTCATCAAGCAAACTTCATGTGTCAGCTGCAGAGGATACACCACATTTCGGTCAGTGGCTGCTTCGGTATGCATACAACCATTGTGATGCATTGCATCAAGAGTTTCCTTAAGGATCAATATCAAGTCTAATGGAGGTCACAAACAGCACCGGGCAGAGACACCCATATCCAGCTTGTCTGATCAGGTCATACATCCACACTGCGGCCATGAAATTTGCAGAAAGAAAGATTGGAAGCACCCTTATGTAGAATTGGAGATGTAGGCCTAAACTTGGGGAGTCTACCCTGACTTGGGGAGTCTACCCTGCTTCTGTAGTTCTAGCAATGAATGATTGGTCAAGTGAAAAATTACATTGAATTTGGTTCTCTAAACAAAACGTACATAATTGGCTTCTAACAAGATCAGGAATTTGATAACAATGTCAGAACAACTTTTTAAGCAGCTAATTTAGTAAGTATAAAAAAGAATTTAAAACTGAGATTTGTAGGGCTTTACCCCGAAGGGAGCCCTTCCAGAAATTCTCGAGGGCACTGAGATTAACCCAGGCCCAGGAGGGGGTTTGGAAATAGTTTTCAACCAGCAATAGACGCGTCTCGGTTAGAACCTCATTAACTGCGTCATTGCCCCAAGCGCAAAGATACTTACTCTTACGCCCATAGCTCTCTATTTATAATACATTATCTGCTCCGCATGTTTCAAGTTCTCGATGTGGGACTCTAGCACCTTTGTTGCTATTGATAGTTTAGAACTTGAAACTCCTCCATGAAAATACAAGTATATCAAAAGACTAACTACAGACAGGAATGTAGAACGAAAACGATAGAAGACCAGAAACTACAAAGCTGAAACTAGACCATCTCAGTTACAGGTAGATCTTCAGTAGCTTAGTTCTATGTAAAATGCATCAAAGATAATCTCAGGAGGGTTGTTACAAAGCTAGATACAAATAGTAACATTGATCTCGGCTATCGAGTATATTTACTAGTAACTTTTAAGAACTGAATTCCTAGTACTGGGCAAAGTACTATACGTTTCAGCACTCTTGATGATAAAAAGAATGAGAACAAAGCCGCCATACAATGTGCTCAAACTTCAATTTTAATCCCATCAAACGTGATTCTCTTCGGCCACTTCGGATTCAGACCGAGTTCAATTCCAAAAGAGCATAAATTGAACGAGACATTGAGGCTTTAGCTTGAAAGTTTCAGATTATTATCATTTTCGGATTCATAACCAAAATTTCAATAAGTAACTTCTGGCATGGCCTTCATAGGATCATATTGGGCCAACTCAAATTATATGCCAGGACTTCAGATTTCAATGGTAGGATTTCTTCAACATACCAGGACTGAAATTATATAAATTCAAGTGACAACAAAAACCCTAGATAATATGGAATTTGGATTGTAAGTACATTCTTTCACTACCTTGGCACACATCCCTCAACAGTATATATCAGATTTTATAATTAACAATTTGGATTATGAGGTTCATTCCTTCATGGATTTGTTCCACATCGGTTCAGTATAAATTTTACACTGGTGTTTGAGGGGCACCCACAGAGGTGCACCCTTCCAAAAATAGGCGTATGCCATTTAAAGCGCCGCGCACACGGTATTCTTTAGTAAAAGGCGAAAGAATAGTTCGCTTTGTGCTCAACGCATGGCTCCGTGCCTACCTCCGTGGCAAGCTGCTTTCTCTTATACTAGTAAAAACTACATGCTCTTCCCCTCATTCCCGATGTGGGACTTCTAGTTACCTTGCACTTCTCATGGTCTTAGTTCTAGACTTCTAGCAGTCCAACTTGCGCTTTAGCTGGCCATTCTTCTTTTCCCTCCCAGACAAACCATACCTGCTACTGAGATAAATGTTTAGTCCATTCATCCATTAGCTTTGTGATTTAGATTGCTCTCCCTCTGTTTCCACTACTCTCTTATTCTTTTCTTATCAGTTCTCACATAAACCCTCAACTTTCAACCATCAATCTGTTCCAGTCGCACAAAACAAATAGAAGACTTCACAGGGTTTAGGGTTTATAGCGAAGAAGATGAGTGGAGTAGGAAAGCCGGACTTTTTCTACAGAGAAGCTCAGCGCCTGGGTTATGTAGCTCGCTCCGCCTTCAAGGTATACTGATTGATAATTTACTTATTCAACTCAAAAACTTGGTTTAATTTACTAAATCATCCATATTTGAACAGCTGCTTCAGATTCAAAAGCAGTACAAGCTCATAACACCAGGCTCCTCTGTTCTTGACCTTGGTTGTGCCCCTGGTGCTTGGCTTCAGGTCCTTTCTTCATTCCAAAGATGCAAACTTTATGTTCATATTTACCTGTGTAATTTGATACCATTGATGGGTTTTGCTTGATGTTTTGGTAGGTGGCTTGTCAGAGCTTGGGTCCTATCAAAAATGGTGGCCTTGTTGTTGGGATTGATCTCAAGGTCTCATTTGCTTTTAGCTCTGGTTTAGTTCAAGTTTTGTGCTTTTTTTGGGTTTTCGGTAGTTTAGATTCATAAATGGATTTGTGAAAATGTGAAATGTGCAGAACAGAAGGTGAAGGTTCCAGCTATGCATTGTGATTCGAGGGTTCAAACTGTTTGTGCTGATGTTATGAAGCTCCCTAAAACCTCCGTCAGAGAACTTTCTCCACAGGTATCTTTTTGGTTGAGTTAACAGTTATGATTAATCAGTTCAAAATGCTTGCCATGATTCATGTTCTCAGTTTGGGGCCAATTCAATATCAGTAGGGAGTTGGTATTCCAAGAATCGTGTTAGCCCTTTTTGATAACTTGGTTAGCTATGCTGCTTGGCGTTCCTGTAGTTTTAAGCAGGAATTTGTTATTTCAAGATTTATGTTAACCCTTTTCCATATGCTTGTTATTCTACTGATTATGTTTGCCAGCAACCTTGTTCTAACGCCACTTGTTATGTCTTTCCGTTGCTTGCAAGCTTCTCAACAGTGAAACAATTTCGTCGGCTATAGTTAATAAAATAAAATAAAACAAATAAATTAAAAATATTAAATAAAAAGTACTATAGCCGACAAATTTCATTACTTTAGCCGACGAGATTCACAAGTTTAGCCGACGAATTTCATTATTTTAATTAGCCGACTAGATTCACAGGTTTAGCCGACAAATTTCATAGGTTTAGCCGACGAAATAAAAATTTCGTCAGCTAAAGGTATAGGGTATATAATCATTTCCAGCCATGGATAACCATTTAATCCAACGGCCCCATAATCCAACCCCACCCCCAAACCCCGATCCGCGTCACTCTAGTTTTCACCAATCAGCGCTCACTATCCACCTCTATATAAACACCTCCATTCCCCACCTCCCTCATCTCACATCACACCATTTTCTCCTTCCCAAAATTCAAAACCGCCTAAACCCGACCCAACCCACTTTTTTCGATTCCTAACTGCTTTTCTGATTATCATGGCCACCGAAACCGCCGTCGTCAAGGCCAAGCAAGCACCGCCAGTTCACCCTCCTTTCTCCAAGGTACGTGAATTTTTTTACTGTGATTTTACCGTTTTGTCCTTGTTTTAAGTTTGATCGAAAAACTGAGTACTACGACGTCGTTTTGCAGATGATTACAGAGAGAATTGTGGCGCTGAATGAGAGGATTGGTTCAAGCCAGTACGCCATCACCAAATTCGTGGAGGAGAAGCACAAGCAGGAAGCTTCTGCTTCTCAACCTGAAGAAGCTCGTCGCCTCCGACAAGCTCGTCAAGGTCAAAGCCTCCTTCAAGCTCCCTCCTCGCTCCTCCTCGGCCGCGGCTTCCGCTAATAATCCAGCCGTGGATTATGTTGCCTACGCCTATACTGCTACCTCAGCCGCCGCAACCTCCTCCGCAGCAGCCCCTAGAATCGGATATTGATTTAGACAATTTAGATTTTGTGTAGTTGATCAATTATATAGTTTTATGTGTTTGTTGTTGGTTATATGAATTGTTTTGGTGTATTTTGCAGGTTGCTTGGAACGGTAATTTAGAAATTTCGGGTTTTTTTTTACTGGAATGGACTTATAGCCGACGAAATATTTAAGATATTCGTCGGCTATAGTATTTTTAATTTTTTTTATAAGGTTTAGCCGACGAATTATGGCATGTTTCGTCGGCTAAACCCTTCTAAAGCCGACGAAACAGACTATATTTCGTTGGCTATAGTTATTTTTTTTAATTTTTTATTACATACGTTAGCCGACGAATATCTGAAATGTTTAATCGGCTAAAGTCTCAGACTAAGGTCGACAATACATTTAAGATATTCGTCGGCTTAATTGTGGGACAATAGCCGACGACGTCTTTTTCGTCGGCTAAATTCTGGGACAATGTATGTCATCGCCGATGACCCTTTTCCGACGAAACTATAGCCGACGAATTAAGCTAACAGGCCGATGAAATCTTTTCGTCGGCTAAAGTGTTTGTCCTGATAGTGGGAGGTTGTTACTTTAATAAAAGCAAATGCTGAATTGATGCCTTTGAAGGAGTTAGGTGAAACATTTTGTTTGTCATTGTTCTATTACCATGCAAATATAGATGAGAGTATTGTTTGAAAAGAGTTTAATGACATTGGGTCAGAGATTGATAAAAGGTGCAATGGTGGGTTGCCTCTTGCTACAAAGACGTTAGGAAGTCTCATGCGTAGTAAAAAAAAGATTCATGAATGGCGAGCTATAATAAAGAGCAAGATATGAGAATTGAAAGAGATTCAGGAAGATGTTTTTCGACCACTATTTCTAAGTTATCATGATTTGCCTCCATGAACCAAACGTTGTCTTTTGTACTGTGTTATATTTCTAAAAGATTATCTATATAATAAGAATAATTTGGTTGAGCTATGAATATCGCAAGATTTATATAAATGTCAAAGGAAATGCAAACAAAGATATATTATATCAAAATCATTTTGATGATTAGTGATGCGGTCATTCTTCCAAGAAGTTGAGTCAGATGATGAGAATGGAAACATAACATGCAAAATTCAAAATTCATGATATTGTACATGATTTTTTGCAATATTTAACCAAGAATGAAAGTTTGGTTTTAGATCTTGAGTCGGATGACAGTGAGAGAAAAGAGGTGTCAAAAATTCGTTATTTGTGCTTGTTGCATGCAACCAAGAGTGAATCCTTGGTATCTCTTCTCTGCAATTTTAAAAGTTTACGTAGCTTGACAATGATAGATTCATTCAATCGATTCATTGGTCCAATATTTGAGTCGATAGTGCAACTGAAAAGCCTTAGGGCAATATCTGGAAGAAATTCCGGAGACGATAGGTGGATTGATACACTTAAGGTATCTTGATTTATCAGGTAATAAAATGTTGGAAGAATTGCTGAGCACCATGGGTAGCTTACACAACCTGCAAACCTCGCGACTTGTTGGTTGCAAGCTTATCCGAAGAGTAGGCGTGGAAAGACTGATTAACTTGAGGCATCTTTATGTTAAACACTGTGATTCACTATGGTTAATTAAGGGATTGAGAAATCATCACATCTGCAAAGGTTTGATGAGTTTCGTCTCCGAGGGAGGAACAATTTGGAACATCTGAAAGACTTGAACCAGCTTCAAGGGAGTCTTACTATTCAGATTTATGGGCATCCGAAGATGGCAGATAATGCAGCTATAATGATGAATAAGCCTCACCTCCTGCAAATGGAGTCGGATTTCATTTCGGCTGATGAACTCAATCAAAGAGAAATTATGGACGGCTTACAGCCGCATGCATGTTGGAATCTTTATACATCTCCTGGTATAAAGGCGGCACCTTCTCCCATTGGTTGTCGTCTTTGCACAGCTTGAGAGTCCTCATCCTTAGATTTTGCTGAAACATAAAGACTTTGCCTCTGTTAGGGAAACTAGCATCCCTTGAATCATTGCGTATTCAGCGTCTAGATGGAGTTTCAAAGGTAGAACAAGGGCAAACCTCCTCGTCTTCGTCTTCCAGTTTCATATCATTCCCCAAGCTCAAACAACTCAACATCTGGGAAATGGAGTCATGGGAAGAGTGGGAAGGAGTGGAAGAGGAGAATTATGAGAGTATTACAATCATGCCATGCCTCTCTCAGTTGGAATTTCAGTGCTGCAGGAAACTAAAAGCACTGCCCGACTTCCTGTGGAAGACACCACTACAAAAATTGAAGTTTTACGATTGTCCAATTCTCCAAGACTTGTACACACAAGGAACAGGTGAGGAGAGGGCCAAGATTTCTTACATCCCGAGCATCAACATGGAAGTTGAATCTGAATCTCATGATGAATTTCTATTTTCCAATGTAGCTCAAGTTGTTGATGACCCGGAATCTGAAGAGGTACATTTGCTTCAATGTTTAGAGTCACGGTTGCTTCATTTAGTATCTGATATGTCTTATTAGTTTTGATGTGTAATTTCTCTATCACTCGTCATATTCCAGGCTTCAGCTTTCTCTTGAAACAAGCACATTTCTTTAATGCGCGCTGCATCATAAATTTTCAACCTGGTGAGCTTAATTTTTATATGCAGTTCTCTGTTACTATTTGTATATCACATGGGGCATTGGATTTATAATTGAATCACTTCTTTCACAGTTTTATCAACATGTATTGTTGGGGATGCATGTTCAACGGCAGTCAATATTGGAGGGGAGAAGAAGACATCAAGTGAGCATCAGGCACTGTCGTCCCCTAGGTTTCACTTCAGTACATGAACGGTTAGGTTTGGCCTATGCACAGTTATAGCATACACCAAACATGAGAGGGTACTGAGGAGGTCAAAGACATGAGGATCTTACCGGCCAGTTGGGTCATACATGTGCTTCCTCAGATGCTCAAGTCCCCTATCAGTTTTAGCCTTGTTAACTTTTCAGCTCGACTTATTCAAGAATCAAGATACAGGTAATTTTCAATGCTCTGACTGTCTGAGTTTTATTCCAAGTCTCTGTATTACTCAGCAAAGCTAAGTCGATTTTATACAGGAGATGATGATCATGGCCATGTGAATGCTCAAGGGATTGCTGGACTAGTTGGTAGTTTTATTGATTTTCTTATGTAAACCAAGTTATAGATAAGTCCTGTAATTATGTAATTATCGTAGATGTGAACCGCACCAGGCTACTTGGACAGCTTGTATTCAAGCTGCATGCATTCGTCATGGCAACTGAACTTGGGAAGCTGCTTAAATACCAATTTGTAGATTATTTGATAACTTGAAGTTCTTGGTTATCAAGTTGGACTATTACTCTGTCGATCACAGAGGATGGACCGAGGATGGAGGTTGTGATACTGAGCTCTCAATGTAAAATTTGCCTTGGAATCGTTTCTTTGGTGTTATCAACGGCTGCTAGCTGCTTGTGCCCCTAAACTAGGTAATCCTCAAGTTCATAATCATCAACGGCTGCTAGCCTATGGTACAAAGTAGACTGATCTCATGGCATGAAATATTGTTGTGTTATTGGCTCCACTGGCTTAAGATATTTAGGATATGGAAGAAAAGAGTGGATATGACCATGAGGTCCATTCCATGAAAATTCACTTTTGCCATATGCAGAGACTGAGATTAGCATATATATCCCATTGCTGGAACAATGTTTTTCCAACAGATTCATGAGTTCAACTGCTTAGCGCTATTGGGTTCGGTATCACATATTGCATTTAACCTCAGGTACTTTAACTGCCAGAGAACCAGCGACTGTTCCAGGAATGAAGGTACAAATTAAAGAATTAATTATCAAGGTGATCTGCATTTGCTAAACATAGTTACGAGTCAGCATTTAGCAAGTCTTACATTAGTAAGTATCTGCTCATTACATATTCATCAGCCTGTTTAAAGTCCTCTGGCAAATGTCAAAACCTTGTCATTGTACATGTCTTGATTGTCCCAATCCCATTGCACTTTTAAGAGATTCTCTTTGCACGATTCCCATCCTTATGACCCTCTTCCTTCTATGACTTCTTCAACAGGTCAATTCTCTATCTGGGGCAGTATTTGGTTCATCAAGCCAACTTCATGTGTCAGCTGCAGAGGATACACCACATTTCGGTCAGTGGCTCTGCTTCGGTATGCATACAACCATTGTGATGCATTGCATCAAGAGTTTCCTTAAGGATCAATATCAAGTCTAATGGAGGTCACAAACAGCACCGGCAGAGACATGTGCATGAGTACACCCATATCCAGCCACTCTGTCTGATCAGTCATACATCCACACTGCGGCCATGAAATTTGCAGAAAGAAAGATTGGAAGCACCTTATGTGGAAATGAAGATGTAGGCCTAAACTTGGGGAGTCTAGCGAATGAACTTCGAAATACGGAGGTCATGGTACCCTGCTTCCGTAGTTAATAGCCTGAATGTAATAATTGGTTTAGTGAGATTTTTTCTCTAAACAAAACGTACAGATTTGACATTGTCAGACTAATTTTTGAAGCAGCGAACTTATCAAGTATAAAGAAAAGTTTACAACTAAGATTTGTAGGGCTTTACCCCGAAGGGAGCCCTTCCAGAAATTCTCGAGGGCACTGAGATTAACCCAGGCCCAAGAGGGGGTTTGGAAATAGTTTTCAACCAGCAATAGACGCGTCTCGGTTAGAACCTCATTAACTGCGTCATTGCCCCAAGCGCAAAGATGCTATCCTTCAGCCCGTAGCTCTTTATTTATATGACATTATCTGCTCCGCATGTTTCAAGTTCTCGATGTGGGACTCTAGCACCTTTGTTTTGCTATTGATAGTTTAGAACTTGAAACTCCTCCATGAATATACAAGTATATCAAAGCCCAACTACAGACAGGAATGTAGAACGAAAACGATAGAAGACCAGAAACTACAAAGCTGAAAAGGCTAGAGTGCTAGACCATCTCAGTTACAGGTAGATCTTCAGTAGCTCAGTTCTACGTAAAAAGCATCAAAGATAATCTCATGAGGGTTGTTACAAAGCTAGATACAAATAGTAACATTGATCTCGGCTATCGAGTATATTTACTAGCTAGCAACTTTTAAGAACTGAATTCCTAGTACTGGGCCAAGTACTTCTATACGTTTCAGCACTCTTGATGATAAAAGAGAATGAGCACAAAGCCGCCATACAATGTGCTCAAACTTCAATTTTAATCCCATCAAACGTGATTCTCTACGGCCACTTCGAATTCAGACCGAGTTCAATTCCAAAAGAGCATAAATTGAACGAGACATTGCGGCTTTAGCTTGAAAGTTTCAGATTATTATCAATTTCGGATTCGTAACCAAACTTCAGTAAGTAACTTCTCAAGCAAGTTCTGGCATGGCCTTCATAGGATCATATAGGCAAACTCAAATTATATACCAGGACTGAAACGTACCAGGACCAGATTTCAATGGTTAGGATTTCTTCAACATACCAGGACTGAAACTAAATAATTCACGTGACAATAAAAACCCTAGATAATAAAATTTGGATTGTGAGGACATTCTCACTACTTTCATAATTGACAATTTAGATTTTATGAGCATCATTCCTACATCGGTCAAGTTTTCACACTGGTGTTTAAGGGGGGGCACCCACAGAGGTGCACCCTTCCAAAAATAGGCGTATGCCACTTGAAGCGCCGCGCACACGGTACTCTTTAGTAAAAGGCGAAAGAATAGTTCGCTATGTGCTCAACGCATGGCTCCGTGCTCTTGTCCTTGCCAAGCTGCTTTCTCTTATACTAGTAAAACTACATGCTCTTCCCCTCATTCCCGATGTGGGACTTCCAGTTACCTTGCACTTCTCATAGTCTTGGTTCTAGACTTTTAGCAGTCCAACTTGCACTTCATCTGGCCATTCTTCTTCTCCCTCCAAGACAAACCATACCTGCTACTGAGATAAATGTTAGTCCATTTTAGCTTTGTGATTAGATTGCTCTCCCTCTGTTTCCATTTCTCTCTTATTCTTTTTTTATCAAACTTCACATATCCGTAAATTATATTCAGTTATCACATAAACCCTCAACTTTCGACCATCAATCTGTTCCAGTCCCACAAAACAAACAAAAGACTTCACAGGGTTTAGGGTTTATAGCGAAGAAGATGAGTGGGGTAGGAAAGCCGGACTTTTTCTACAGAGAAGCTCAGCGCCTGGGTTATGTAGCTCGCTCCGCCTTCAAGGTATATTGATTGATTAATTTACTTATTCAACCCAAAAAGTTGGTTACTTTACTGAATCATCCATCTTTGAACAGCTGCTTCAGATTCAAAAGCAGTACAAGCTCATAACGCCAGGCTCCTCTGTTCTGGACCTTGGTTGTGCCCCTGGTGCTTGGCTTCAGGTCCTTTCTTCATTCCAAGATGCAAACTTTATGTTCATATTTACCTGTGTAATTTGATACCATTGATGGGTTTTGCTTGATGTTTTGGTAGGTGGCTTGTCAGAGCTTGGGTCCTATCAAAAATGGTGGCCTTGTTGTTGGAATTGATCTCAAGGTCTCATTTACTTTTAGCTCTGGTTTAGTTCATGTTTTGTGCTTTTTTCGGGTTTTCAGTAGTTTTGATTCATAAATGGATTTGTGAAAATGTGAAATGTGCAGAACAGAAGGTGAAGGTTCCAGCTATGCATTGTGATTCAAGGGTTCAAACTGTTTGTGCTGATGTTATGAAGCTCCCTAAAACCTCGGTCACGGAACTTTCTCCACAGGTATCTTTTTCGTTGAGTTAACAGTTATGATCAATCAGTTCAAAATGCTTGCCATGATTCATGTTCTCAATTTGGGGCCAAATCAATATCAGTAGGGAGTTGGTATTCCAAGAATCGTGTTAGCCCTTTTTGATAACTTGGTTAGCTATGCTGCTTGGCGTTCCTGTAGTTTTAAGCAGGAATTTGTTATTTCAAGATTTATGTCAACCCTTTTCCATATGCTTGTTATTCTACTGATTATGTTTGCCAGCAACCTTGTTCTAACGCCACTTGTTATGTCTTTCCGTTGCTTGCAAGCTTCTCAACAGTGAAACAACTTCTATGAATGCCAACTTGAAAAACACCATTAGTTTATGTGAAGGCAAACCTTTTTCAGGATTTTTACTGGTTGAAACACCCCGTTACTTTTTCTTAAGGCAAACCTTTTCCAGGATTTTCACGAGTGTAGGAATACAAGGATTTATGTTTTTGTCATTGTGTTTGTGCAGAAAGGGTTTTCTGTGATACTCTCAGATATGTGTCCCCTCGTTTCTGGAATAGCAAGTAAAGATGCAGCTTTATCCCTCGAGTTAGGCATGCAAGCACTGGATTTGGCTGTTGGTGGAGCAGCATTAGCTAATTCCAACAATGAAACTGAAGAAGAAAATGTTGGTGAATCTAATACAAGTTCAGATGTTAATGGTGTATTGAGAAGGGGCGGTCATCTTGTCATAAAGCTTTTAGAGAGTGAAGATGTGCAAGGTATAGCTTGTATCCTAAACCCTTTTCTAAAAAACAGGTTCCTATTGTCATTGCATCTCTGTTTGGATATGTTGTGAACTGCTTTCTTGCTGTGTGTTCTGTAGATTTTAACCGCATCTGCAAACCACTGTTTAGAAAGGCATCATTGCTGAGGCCTAAAGCTACACGATCGACATCAAGAGAGATTTATTTGATATGTCAAGGTCTGCAGTCACAAGCTAGAACATAGAAGCTAGAATGTACCCAAATTGCAAGTCCAACAGATTGAACCAGAATGATGTAGCAGGAAATTCCAGCAGTCATTTATTTATAGGACAACTTGAGTCTCAAATCATGGTTTGTTTGTTCATTAAGCTGGCCAACTTCAGCTATTCTTGTAAAGGTTTTGCTGAAGTCAGATATGTTACTCAAGAATGCATGTTGTGCATTATGATTTTGACTATGAAGGTTACCAGTTTATCTCCTTTAGCTGTGCAAAGACTTCGGCTCTCTTTGATATTTACTGAAATGAGCATTTTTTGTAGAATCAGGATCATTCAAGAGATTATATTCAACAGCACATATTACACATGCTTTCTAAAACACAGATGAACTTGTGAAACTTATCAAGGGTTGGGAAGTACAACTGTAAAATGTAAATAAAAATGTATATTCAAATCTCTTAATGGTCCGATTGTTACATGTTCTAGAATAAGAAACACTACAAAATATCCTCAAGTAAAATTAAAATCAACTCAAGTAATGTCTGTCGCTACTTATGTTTCACACTATAATGTCTGTCGCTACTTATGTTTCACACTATCATTGTATCCCCTCATTTACATTATAGACTACTTCGTATGTTCAACAGTCTTCTCCGATCTGAGTTCATCCTACTGACGGAAAACCTCTTTGCATGATGCTAGAGAGTCTCATCGGATTTGAGTTCGTCCTAGTGACCAAAGGCCTGTTTCTTTGCATGGTGTCTGAAATTTGAAGAATGAAATTATACGTTAAGATCTCAGAGGTTGCAGATACTTATGAGAAGCTTAAAATTTGTGAAGTGTAAAGTGATTGAAACAGTGATATACTTACCGGCGTTTTTACGGAAGGGAATACATTCCAGAATCTGAGAGTTTCATCCCCAGCACCAGTGACTATTGTCTGCAGTAAAAGCAGTTTCAATTGAGTACAGAATCTAAATGTAACATGAGATGTTAGTTAGTATGAATGCTGAAGCTATGCAGAAAGTGATGCAATACCTGACCATCTGGTGACATTGCAAGGTACAGAACTCGCATGCTATGGCCAGTTAGAGTGGCAACCTATAAGCGTATTCCAACACGAGTTAGAGAGAAACATACAAGTAACTCAACAATTCTAGTGCTGAAATGAGGATTTAGAGAGTTTAAAAAACTGAACCTTTGACATGGATGGATACTTCCAGACCATAATTTGATTCTGGGAATATCCGTGAGTGCTCACTATCTCATTCACATTCTTACTCCATGCAAGATTGCAAACCTGAAAGTCAAGGTAGCAACACTTGAGCAGTGAGATATGGTCAGAGTCACAAAAAGTAGATTGCTGCTGCATAAAAGGTATAAAATAATAACCTGGCTTCCCGTGTCAACACTGTTCAACTGGTGGCCGTTTGCGGTGTTCCAGAAGCGTATACATCTGTCAGCAGTTCCGCCTCCAGAAGCAAGAAGGCCGCTCTGGTGGGGTGACCAAGCAATGGCCTTGACTGCAGCTGTATGCTCGGTTAGCCTCAAAGCAGGTTGCTGAGAGTGCTGGTTCCACACCAAGAGCTGGTCATCAATATGACATTGTTAGCAATTGACTAGACATACAGCTCAATCAAATGTAGAAGACAGCAAGACAACAGGGAAAAAAAAAAAAAGAATTAAAAAGTTATTATGGGATACCTGATTATCATTGCCACCAGATGCAAGTTCCCTGTCATCGTTGGACCATTTCAGCCCGCATACCTGAGAATTGAATTTGTAAGAACTGTTAATATTCCATTATTGCTTCAATTCCCAGTGCTATTGGATTGCAGTTGATATAATGAAAGACTTGGGTGTGTAAGGTTTCAGTTTCAAAAGAAGGATCAAGTATTAAAATCTTCACCTCAGACTTGTGGCCAACAAGCTTGTTTATGCAATCATTTGAGACTCGCATATCGTGTTGAAGGATGTTCCGGTCTCGGCTTCCTGAAGCTAGTATCCTTGAGTTCCATGCCAAAACACCAGTTCTTGTTTGATGTCCACTCATTGTTCGGACCTTCTTGCATTGAGTCCCATCCCAAACCTAAAACAAGGCATGAATTAATGATCATCTGAAACTATCTTCATGAAAGAAAAAAAAAAAAAAATACACTAGTCAATCTAAGTGTATAAAATCAAAGGGTGAGCAAGTAAAACGCTACCTGAACTTGGCCACCGTTTGTACCAATTGATAAATATGAACCCTCCTTGGTCCATTGGACAGAGCAGACACCATCATTAGGCCCCAAGTCACACAGTCTTGTCACCTAAGAGAACCAATATAGATCACATTCATCAACTTGTTCTTTTTGGTAGTATAGATTAAAGGGCACACTTCTACACAGAAAACTTTCCAAATGTAAAAGTTTAGGCTAGTAGTATCAAACTAACCTTGCTGTTTGATGCATTCCATAAATAAACCGAGGTTCCCAGTCCAACCGCAAGGACATTTTGCGAGGACCAGTCCACCAGATTCAAGTAAAAGTCATCTTGAAGTGATGGAGCATCCAGAACCTGCAACCATTCCTTATAAATCAACCACTGCATGTCTCATATAAAGTTATAAACTAGCTAGGCTTAAATTCTTCAATGATCACCCAATTCCATGAAATCATCCTAGCAGCTCTACTACCTCATCTAAAAAGGGTACGATTATACCCTTAATTTCAGCTAACTCAGCTCAACAAACAGAACAACCTATTCTCTTTCCTAGAGACTCTTAATGGGTCTCCACCATCAAACTGTGCAAAACCAACAAACTTGATCCTCAGATTCAGCTATATTTGATCCCAGTAAATCCTACTAGGTTTTCTCCGCACATTCATAACACAAAAGTAAAACGGTAAAAGATTTGAGATAAACTACCTTATGGGGTGTCTTGGGGACCTTCCTGGGCGGCTTAGGAGGTGTACAGCTCTCATTAGACAGCCCACTATCATGCCTCAAAATCGACGGCGAATACGGCGAGTTAGGCCCGGAATGCTCCGTCTTGAACCTCAACATATTCTTGCTCGGACTAATCGGCGACGCCACCTGTCCACCACCACCTGCAGGAGACCCAAAAGAATCAAAATCAGACCCAAAAAGCTCAGACCTCAACAGCCTCTGATACGCCTCATTCCCGCCGTCCTTCACCGGCGACGACTTGTCGTTCAGGCCAAACTGGTGCAGCCTCGACGACGAGCGGCAGGGATGAACCTGTCGCTGCACGTCGAGGTCTTGGACGGCGAGGAGAGGGTGGAGATGCCACGGAAGGAGCTGGAGAGCGAGTCGAGTCGCAGAGTCGACTCGGACATCCCGGTGGGGAGGTTGAGGACGGGTTTGCGGTTTGGGGTGAATCCATTTTTGTGGGTTTTGGTGGGTCTGGAGAGTTGAGATGGAAGAAGAAGACCCAGATCGGAGAAGGAAGAAGAAGGGTTTGGGTGTAACGGTCATATATTGGGAGCGTAGCTAATATGCTCTAACGGTCATTTCTATTCATCGATCTTGTGTGCGAGGCTGGCACTAGTTACTTTCATTTTTCTTTTCCTTTTTGGGTTGGGAAGGTTTAGTTTGCTAGGATTGTAGATTTTTCGATCAATTTCTGATCTCATCTTTCGGTTTTGATCGTGTGATTCACGAATCTTTTATCTACTATGTTTGAGGTCAGGACATCAGTTAAATCTGTTTACAATCTGACATTTTTTGTATAAATAGGTAGACGGTTTCGGTAAAGCATATACAGGTTAATGCTTTACCCGCTTATGTAAGATCGGGCGGATTTCAATAGTTGGCTTCACCAATCACTTGAAGTTGGATAGATTTGAGTTGATTGGAAATAATAGTTGGTGAATCACAGTTTGGACATGTTTGTAACAAGATTAAATATGTTGCATCATTTACTGAAAGTTTATGATTCGTTGTGACATAATGTGAGTTCTATGTGGTAAAAAGCAAAACATTGGTCACCTTGCATTGCAACTTTGATATGGAAATTCAATGCCACGAGATCGGCCCAATGGTGTTAAACAATATCAATAATGGCATAATGCCATGTGTTGGTTGAAAAATTGTGAACTTTAGATCCATCTAATAGACATATAATAAGCCGTAACCTCTAATACTACAAGACATGGTACCGAAATTGGTATCCGCGGATTATGTCTTCACCCTTCTCATAATAGTCCTGCTTGCTAAAAGTTTGTGATGGAAACTCAGGGGAAGCAGCGTAAGCAGAGGCACCGCGCCATGCATCAAGAGTTGGATTCAATGCTTTAACGACCCTTATAGGTGAGCCACATGGCGTAATCATCCGGACTCCAGCTTCCAAGCGCTCACTCATTCCAGGAAATAGACTACTCCCACCAGTTAAAAAATCGAACTAGTTAGCCTCTCCTCCAGCTCTGTGTCCTTAGATGGCAGCCTCCTTAGCGAGACCCCAGCCATCTCATCCAAGCCAGCCTGATCGATCCCAATCCAGTTGGGACGAAACAGAATTTCAGGGCAGCGGAATCTTTCGACACCAAAATCTATCCGATAATCTTCCTCAGTTAGAGGACGACTCCATGGTGCTTCAGCTGATTGCGAGTTTCCATTATCTGATCTGGGAACAAATGTTGGGTCTACTTCCTGCACAATAATTATCCACATTAGACACTAGGATCAGAGTGAAAAGGGGATCCCATAAAGCATTTAAGTGAACCAAGTAAACAGACCCGAAGTCTAGAAGTTAGACGTGCCAACTCTGCTTGATCTGCATCCGGTCCCTCATCATCATCATCATTATCTTTGCTCATTAGCTTGTATAGTTGCCAATCTTCATCTCTTGCGCCAAAAGTATCCTCACCCTTGCCGCGATCAAAAGCTGCTGTGGTCAAAAGGCGCATCCTTTCCCTCTGTTCAGGATTTAATCTCTCACCACGGCCAACATTTCCAGAATTATTATTCCCATTTGTGTGACCCTTACTTGTCTTCAGTCGTTTTCGCTGTTCCACTTTCTCAGAAAGATCTTTATATTTAGCAAGCAATTGCTCTTTATAAAGCTCTGGGTTCTTTCTACAATAGCCAGAAAGAGAGAAGAAAATTAATCTTTAAGAGGAAACTACCATACTGCAGATATGCAAGGCCACACAGAAAGCTAGATGTGTATACCCCAAATCAGTTCTAATTGACAAAATCTTGATTTCCACCCTTCTCCCCTTAAATCCTCTCCCCAAGACATTGAATTAAAAAGAAGATAATGAAGTCAAGATCATACAAACGTCTTTGCTCATCTTGTTGATTCCTCCTTTCTCGCTCCTGTTCTTCTTCATGGCGTTTCCGTTTAGCTCGCTGCCGACCTTCAGCCGTGGTTTTTAGAAACAACTGTTTCTTTTTCAACTTGAGCTGTCAAGAGAAAGGAAGAATTTTAAGTATAAACAAAATACCACTAGGAAAACAAATGCTATATGATTAGCGATAACATCGTTGGATGACATTTTCATAGTAAGGGAAGTCCAAACAAACAAATCAAACATCCTAACTCCTAAGATCTAAAGATTATACATCAGAATAATTCATATAGCCAATTCCAAGACCCAAGAGGAAGTATGAAGGTTATATAAATAGGGCGGTCAGGACAACGAATAGAGTACCGATTATACAGACATCTTCCAAGTCAATAAACAGCAACTCCAAAATGATGGCGAATGTGAAAGATACTTAACATAAAAAGCATACCTCTTCAGGAGTGCACTCGTGGTCAGTTTATCTAAAAGATTAAACCTCTCTGTATCTGGTTTCTCCTCAAATTCAGCTTGTTCACCCTTTGCTTTTAGTAAAGATTGTTTTACCTTCACAAGGGCAGATTCTACTTCCTTCCTGGAGATATATCCAGTCGCGGACAAGAAAGATTGTATATCATGATCTTCCACCTGTTCAAGCTGCTTTAACAGAAATCCCAAACCATGCGATTCATTTTCTAGTTCATTTATCCTAATAGATCTTTTCGCCTCAGCCATATCTCGCAACCGTTGACCTGCTTTCTCTTTCCTGGCTGCCTTTTCTGCAATCACTTCTTCAGAAGGAGGCTCCTCAGTTGGTGGTGGAACCCATGGGAGCTGCCATGACCTTGTTTTGTCTTCAGCTTCCTTGGTTCCATTCTGCAAATAAACAAAGATGCAAATATTGCAACTGCTAAGTCACAAGCTAGGAAAGAACAATGGATTGGAAACCAAAACTCACTATACCTGAAACATTCGAGCTTCTGACATATAATCTGGAGCAATATAACAGTGCTCCATCTTCAAGTCTTCGACTTTCTCCCAAGTAAACCTAGCCCTGTGTCATTAACATCTAAAATCAGAAATCTTACCTGATTGGTCCCTACTTGATTGAATGAGAATAACAATCACATTCTACTCACATGTGAAGCGGGTATTTAAGCGAAATAAGTTGCTTCAGATAGTCAGTGATGTGGTACCCACCAATGTTAGTCCGACAGCATCCTTTATACTCAGGCTCACCGTCAATAAACTGGAAAACAAGCACAAAATCATGGTCACTATAACAATTAAGACAGTGGGACTCGGATGCAGTTATCATTCAATCAAAGTTCTTATCTATCATAGGAAACATAGAGATAGATATGCGATACTCGAATCTTGCAGAGATGTAAAACATGCTAAAACACATACAATTTACCATGTAGACTTCATTCCTGGAGATATATTTACTCTATATCATTACTCAAGTAGAAGAAAACCAACACCATGAAGGCATACCGGAATAACATGAGTCGTCATAAATCCAGGACAGATAGCAAGACCGTCTTTATTACAAACCCCGTGATGTTGATTATACTTGTAGCTGAATACAGCATCAACACCATATGCTGTAGGCAAGGAAATAGAAAAGTAATTAAGCAGGAGGATTAATGAACAAAATAATAAGCAAGCCAAAATTACTCGTGACCAAAGACCAGTGTGGAAGCATGTCTGAAGTAGTGGAACAACTAAGGATAGTATGGTGAAAAGGAGAGAGGTAGTGAATCACGATCCTGTAATAATAACCCTTAAAACACTGGGGGGCTGATCATCTGGATACATGTGTGAACTTTTAATTGTTTGGATTAGATCTCTACCTATCGATGGGACTCCATATGTGTCAAATAGTAGTTCCGCCATCTTACTACGAGACTGAGATGGGTTGCATATGCATTCTGTAATCAGAATAGGATGATCAATCTGTTCTGTCATCAAATAAGCAAAAAAGTTAAGGAAAAGGTCTTACAAATAAGCTGACCACATTTCAAAATGAACCTCTAGATTGGAAGTCAAGAACATCAACAAGTCTAATGAAAACAAAGTGACGAGGTGTACATTTTTAATCATACCTTTGATCCATCAGCCCCCAGTCGATCAAACGCAAAGTCAAGAATCTACAGACGCAAGAAATACCAGTGAGGCTACAATTTGCATTACTGCATAAATGAATCGTACACAGTACACTTCAATCATGCAAACTCATCATAACAGCCAGCGAAACAAATCCATAGTAAAGAAAAACAAGACCAGGCCAAGCTTACATATTCCATAATCTCAAACTGGTAAACCACATTGTTATCAAAAGCTGACCGAGGCCCTGAGCGCGTGCAATCAAAGTACTTCAACAAAGCAACATCATGATCACCAACTATGGTCACAGTTTCACCTGGGCACACACACATTTCTCTAAAAATCAAACACACTGTACTCAACACTAACACAAATTACAACTAAACAAAGCTTCTCAACATTACTTAACCAATCTCTAAACACCATGCAACACAGATGCAAATTCTATAACATAATGGGAAACTTCAGAAAGATAAAATCTTTTTCATAAAAAACAAAAACCCAGATTGAATTCAAAGCTGAATATGAAAAGGGAGCTCGGAATTGAATGTACCAGTGACTTTGTGGCGGGGTCTCTGAACAATGTTGCGGAAGATAACACGAGGCTCAGGCTCACCAGCCCATCTGAAATTTTCACAAAAAGATATGAAATTTAATTACAGAAATTACCAAACACAAATGCGCATTAGGGTTTGAAAATTAGGGTTTTGAGAGAATTGGGGTTATACCCGATACGGAAATAGGAGGCGCCATTGTCGATGACGATGGGAGTGGAAGAAGGGAAGCGCCGGTAATCAGTCTGCCGCTGAATTTTGGATATGAAAGGCATTGAAATTGTGTGTATGGCTCTGACGAAGCCAAGACTAGGTTTTCGCTGGCCGAAGCTTCTGTGAGAGGTTCAGCGATGGCAGAGAAGAAGAAGAAGATGACTAGCAGAAAGTGGGCCGGGGCAAAGCCCACTGGTCTTCAACCCGAACCGGGTTGCCGCTAAAGGTTTCTTTTTTCTTTTCATGGAATTTGGCGCTACTATTTTGAGACGGTCACCTGATTCATGTAAATATTGGACAATGAAAAAAAATTAAAATGTATTAAAATAATTTTCAATGTCAGATTAGGTTTCTTTCAAAGTACTTGTCAAAAACGGATTCCCCTGTTAATAAGTAGAAAATAAGTGTAATTTGAGTTGATAACAATTCAGACATCCGTAGACGAGAACGCCTATATGTTTACACATATGCACGCATCTAACATAACTGCATTGTGCTAAATCTTAGTTCGTAGATAAATCTGTATTATGGAAAACCAAACTGGTCGTACAGAAGAAGACAATGTTAGTGAGGCGACTGAGGAAGATGGGTACAAGACACCAAACCATGCTGGTAGTCGGATTCCACAACTGACGTCCCTGCCTCCGCCACCCACAAAAAGACCTCAACAATCTCTTGTGATGAAACAAAAAAATAGTCATCAAGAGAAGAAGAAAGTCGAATTGTCGCCTATTGAGTTTGAATTTATGTTTAGCAATTCTATCACAAAACTTTCGGATTTGACGTTTAACTATGAGCTTTAAAAATAGTAACTTTTTCTATGAGTATGCTCTTAGTTACATAGAATCGGTATTCAACTTTTTAATTTAAGTCAACAATTTGTTTTCTAGACTTGTATCACTTAGATCAATTCTTGTTACTATATCGCATATATATTTCTGTTCTTCCTTCTCTTTCCACTTCTCTTTTCATGCTCACTGTTTTGTCAAACCTTTTGCTATATTCTTAGGATCAATGGATTGGGCTTCATTTAAGGCCCAACAAACCGGATGTGGTTATTCTATTCTGTACTCGTTGGAATTGCTTGCCTGCCTGGTCTCGGTGTGAAGACTGAGTACTTAATTTTTTTGTGTGTGTATTTTTTTTGGTTCTAGTAGAGGAGAACTTTGTTAATTATGTTTGTGTGTGTATACTAGCTAGGAAATAATAGAGTTTCTTTTTCTTTGATAATTACGGGGAAAATAAGAATAATAATGCAGTTGAGCAGTTCACATCATGGTGATGGAATGGAAAGGGAGGACAATTGAAAAGCAGTGATAAAAGGTTTGAAAACTATGGAGTGGTGCAGGTGAGAGGGGTGGGGGTCGTCCCTTTTGGTGAATCTGGATTGAATTATTGTACTATTGAAACAAATTGTTATTTGCCAGAGAGCCCAGAAGCATATTCATCTCACTGATAAAGAGATGGAGCGTTTTTAGAGTACAAATGCTATCTGTAAGTGTCTCCTTGCTGGGTATTGAATCATTGTGGTTGGGATCGATGTGCCTTGCAGCATTGGATGCCACTTCGATCATCTTCGTGTGGATTTAGATTTTTTTTGTTCTTGTAAATATATATTTCCAGTATATATATATATAACTATTATGTCAGTATGTAAAAGAAATAGTTGTAAATGTATTTGAAATATTTCCAAGGATTTAAGTATTTAGACACACAATTAATACTTCATGAACATTTGTTTTTGTTGTTCATGCATAATAGTAAGTAGTAGTTAGGACAACTTCTGAATCAAGTATTTGAATTCTAGACACAAGGAAGAGGCTTTGAGATAATTTTTCCTTCTGGAGATCAACTAGAGTAAGTGTTACTTTGCTCTAGCTCTTTTGAACCAGCCGGTGAGTGAAATCCCAGGGAACACGATCATCATCACTTGCTTACCAACTAGCTAGGCAAGTTGTAGCAGCTGCAGCCAATGCAAGAAAGAGAAACTCTCTCACCAGGCTAGGTGATCATGACAAGCCTTAAAGAGTAGACATTTTCATGGATATATATGTGAAACTACCGCCTGCGATCCATGATATCAACTATGGCGTCATACCATCATCACATCTCTCTCTCTCTCTCTCTCTCTCTCCTCTCTCTCTCTCTCTCTCTCTCTCTCTCTCTCTCTCTCTCTCTCATCCATGAGATCAAAATCGCCAGAGAAATCAAGTCCTCTCAAACCGCAGCTAGCTTACCTATTGCATGTCATGATCATTATGAAATTTTACTCTCCCTACATACGTACGTATATATGTGTTTGCTTTTACCCCTCTGATATCTCAGAGCTCAAATCAATCTATTCATTGCGCTGCTCGACACTATTTTCCACCAAGTAAAAACATGAAAGAAAGAGAGCCTGATCGAGAAGGGCCTCCTCAAGAACTGTGTTAAAGAAAGGACCTACCCGGCCAAATGGGAATTCGAAAGTCGTAACCTAACGAGCAAGAGACCCGCATAGCACAGTAAAGCTTCCGTGTGTAAGAGTCCAGTAGTACTCGATCATGACTCAGATTCCTCTCTTAGCTTTAATTTCTCCTCAACTGATCAGTGTGATATGACATAAATCTTTGTCGATCTCTATACACGACTACCTAAAAATTCTTCGGTAATTTAAAGAAATGATTCACAATGCAGGTAGAAGGAATAGGTACATAGGGTTATTGGATGCTTCAAGAACAAACATTTGATTTTATTTTTTTTTGGTATTTGTTTGATACGAACAAACATATCTGATATTTTTTTTGATACGAACAAACAAACAAACATCTGATATTGCTGCAGCTAAAATCTAGGGAAATGACATGTACGTACCCAATCTTCTTGATTTTCTTTTGCATATATATATATACACACACACCGAAATTGAAAACGAGATCAGATAGCTAGCGTGTGAAGTTGGATATATCTAATATCAAATTGAAGAAGAAGGGCCGCTGGGATCAGGCTTTGTGTGCGATGTGTAGGGAGAGGACGTTTTAGTTTCCAGTTTGGGGTGATCTAATAAGCTATGGTACTCAATTTCTATAGGGTTGTACATATGAAAATGCAGCCTGCAAACTCCATCCCAGTACTTCTAACCGAGATTTCAGGGCTTTCCTTCGTTCCCTGATATATCATTTCGATCACAGGCTAGTTTTGGTGCATCGCACAATCAATTAAGTACAATGATGCATAGTATAGCTAGCTGGCTACGATATGATATGATATATATCAGGGTTTATTGGTTCCTAGAACGAAAAAGATGTAAATGTTCCTGCATTGCTTGTCAAATCTGTCAAGCTTTACTGTCAGTAAACTATTTTGAAGACTGTATTAGTCTATGTATAAATTGATCACGTTCATTATATCTAATATAAGTTGATCGAACACATGCATAACTTCATAGAGAGATCTACACCGTAACATACGTACGTTTCGTGAAACGTCTTTACAAGGAGGATGGAAGAAGGAAGGGAAAATGGAATGGAAGGCAAGAGATATTTCTTGCTTTGGTTGGAGCCTTGGAGGTAGTTCTAGTGCTTAATTAGTATTTCTAGGTATAAATGGCAGTTTAATTTCGTCCAAAAAAAAAAAAAAAACCAAGACGATGAGATTGGAGGGCACAAGGAAAAGAAAAGATCATAGTATGTCCCCACTGGTTTTATTTTTTTTGTTTGTTTTTTGAACAGGCTAGCTAGGGTACGTCCCCCACTGGTTTAATATGAGGCTTTGAGCTTGGCGAGAGAGAGAGAGAGAGAGAGAGAGAGATATGTTCACTCAACAATGGCATGAATGTGACGAGGACCCAAGTCACGTACCAAAGATCCTTTTAAATTATACAATTTTCGTTTATTTGTAATTTATGAAATATTCAAAAAGCAACAAATGTTTCATACTTTCATATGATAAATAGACGACAGATAGGAGATCTGTGATTGAGTATTGAAGCCATATAGGCATATAATAATTAATTGCTTGCGTAGCTATTGACCAAGTCACGCATCATCTGCATTTTTCAGATATTAATGATGAAAATCATGAAATACATGGAAGATGATATTTGTATCTACAAGGAATCAAATTACTTATTATGAATGAAAAATAATTATAAAATTAAAATACGTGAAATGAGAAAAGAAATGAATCGGTATCGATTTTGGATGGTTGGTTTTAGAATACTCATAAAACTCTTGAATATTCAAAAATTGATTCCTAATAATAATGTGGTACATAGGCCAATTTCGATTTCATCATGTGCTAGTTAACGCATGAATGCTTTTACCCGTAATCATTTGATCTAATTTCTTAAACACACTGGCGGAGCTACCTTAGGACCAAAGGCACCCCTAAAGTTTCTGAAAATATCAATTAACACTATACTATTAGTAGGATTGTATGATTATGCTTATTATTGTCAATTAATCCTATATTTTATTAGTAGGATTAAATCGTTATGATTGTAATGTATAGGTCTAGCTTCACGTTATAATATATACTTTCATTTTTATTGCCTCTTGCCGTATCGATCTATCACCACAATTCGTTATGATTGTAATGTATAGGTCTAGCTTCACGTTATAATATATACTTCCATTTTTATTGCCTCTTGCCATATCAATCTATCACCACAATCAATTAGTTAGTAACTAATCATTTTACATACATCTAAATTTTCAATATACATATAGTTATTTACATGTACATAACTCACATTTACAACGAATGATTATGTTTAAGATTATAAGAAAATTTTAATTTCAATTAACACATAATTTGTCATGCGATTTGAAATTATTATATATTTTTTTCCGTACTTTTACTACTTTATATCTCGACCCTCCTAAACCTACATTTCTGGCTTCGCCATTGCTTAAACACATGAATTTGATTACCCCGCATATATGCAAGTAGTTTTGATATATAGTGCTTGAGGAGGTTATTTCTTCATGAGGTTTGTTGCAAGAATGTATCGAAGCTCATGAAATAAGTTCATGTTACAGTTAAACCCGTCGAATATTGTCCACTATAACGTTGATGTTTAGGTCGGGAAGATAGTGAGAATTTTAGATTTTATTTATAAAGTGTTTACTTTCTAAAAATAAAAATAAAAAAACAAAGTTGGCCTCCACTCATTAAGTACTAACCACTAACTGCTGTATTAATTAATCAAGTATGAGGTATGGAGGGTGCATATTAGACTATTTTTGCCACAGTGACCAACACAGTGTGCTCGTACGAGGTGGAAGCCGAGTAAAAGAGCTACAAAAGCTTGACTAACGTTGTTCGATCTAGCTAATTAATTGTTATATTCCTCGATCTCCACCTAACTCTATATTTTTCCACCGTCCGTACAGTCTGCATTCTCCACGCCGGGACTTTAATGTTGTCACCGCAGAGTGCATGCTCACTCTGTCTCTCTCAGACTCTCACAATCTCCATTTTTCTTTTCTTGTAACGGCAGGAAGCTTTTATTGGAGGCCATATATATTTACGATCAACTTGCTCAGCTTCTGATGAACTAGTTTTCTCGGTGGGAAACGATCTCCAAGGAATCATACTTTTTTGTTGGATAGCGCATGTCCTGTATATGTGCAAGTAATCAATTACAAGGGTAGATGCAGATAAGATTAGTGTAATCTTATCTTTAAGATATCGGCATCATCTCAACTTTCTTAGAAAATTGATGAATAATCTTATGTTTTTATGTGAAAATTATGTTGTTACTTTTATTTTTGGGATGTGAAATTTACACGACCCAAATTGTAATCCACACACTCACTTTCTATTATTAGTAATCATTATCATACGAAAACAAAATTTAAGTCACTAAAGACAAAATTTAAGTTACTAAAAAAACAAGTGGGTTTGTAGATTACAATTTAAGGTGTGTGGATTTCACTTCTCTTATTTTTCGAAGATAATTTAATTTAGACTTTGAAACAATATGTTGTTATGTGAAACAACAGAAGTACATAACAATGACATACAATATATAAACAACAGATTATTATGAGCTTCTGAGAGTGGTGGAAATGGCAATTCAAAATAATTAAGTGCTGCAGGTCACAATAATAGTTAGCATGACTACTTGTGGGGTTAATGTCAAGCCAGACATTCAGAACTATGGTAAAGAAAATTCAACAATAACATTACAGAAGTGGAATGGGGTGTTGGGGTAAGAAGGAAGAGAAGGAGAAGAAGAAGAAGAAGAAAACAGAAAGAAGGTCATTACTGTGTCCAAATGCCACAAATTGACTAGTTATAAATGCTCCACATGTCAATTGGAATGTTATTGTAGCAAAATTGAAAATTCTAACCAAAATTTAATTTCATTCTACCAGTAAAATGATGGCAATATAAAAACCAATTAATTTACTAGATCTAAGCAAGGTATATATGAATGTGATTGGTGAATTGAGAAAGAAATAAGAGCCGGGCAAATAACCACGGCGCTTCCGTTTCGTTTCCATTTCGGAAGCGCAAAACGCAGGTGTATACACGTTTCCATACTTCTTAGAAAACAGATATGATAATCGAAATCCCAACATAGATCCATTAAAGGAATAAAAGGGTATTAACTTGTGTGAGCTACTCTTAAACGAAACCAACAATGGGAAATGAGGGATCAACACAAGGAACCTTAAACCCTAATTTTAGGACCCCCTAAATTTATGAACGGGTCAGGGTCATGGTGTCAAATCCGCCCCCAAAACCCGTTTTGATCTGAAGAAATGCTTGTGGAGGACGCAACAGTTTCTCCAAACCTTAACGCCATCTCCCCCAATTGAACGTTCGTGGTTTCTTTTTATGGTTAAGATTTCGATTTTGGCCATCCTGCTCATCTTGGGGTTAGCCTTTTCTTTAGTTACTCAACTTTGCAGAGTGAGAGTGAGGTGTCTCAAGGCATAATATTATTCTGTTGAAATCTGTTGGTACACAGACTGGGTCAGAGCGGTTTTTAAAGCTCTTGGTCATTTTTTGGTACCAACGATTACGATTGATAACTGCTCACTCATTGTGCCTAGCTACTCTACTCTCTCTCTCTCTCTCATCACCAACTAATTACCTATTCTTTCTCTCTCAGTCATGACTATTCCAACTTTCTCCTCGTTCACCTGTTGATCCGGTGAAGCTCCATATATTTATACCCCCCAAACCCTCTTCAGTTCCTCAATCCTCTTCCACCATTTTCTTCCCTTCATGGTTTATTTAAGCACAGTGAGTCTTCTCTTCTACCCAGCGGAAGAGGGTCTTTTATTTTTACCAACATAGTTGGTCTTTTATTTATGTGTGTAGGTCGACTCGTTCCTTCAGTATAAAAGGTCGCCCTAAACCCTTACTAGTCCCCCTCTTTGGTTTTTATATTGTTGGTATACATCATCAGATCTAGGGTTAGAGAATTAGGGTTTCCTCCAGTCCTGCGCAGCCCCCTAATCCGTTCTGAATGAATCTATGAACGAAGAAGATGATCTGATTTGATCTGATCTGAAAGAAAATCCAGTCAGTGTTTGCGGGTGGAGCATCTTCAAGATTCACAATCTTTAGGGGCGGCTTAAGCTTAACTTTGTTGATAAAGCCAGGCCCTTAAGTTAGATTTGGGAATCTTGATGATGCTGCAGCGGCAAATAAACGACTATTTTACACTGCAACGTACCTAGCTCTACATGGATCCATTACCTGGATGATGATGAACTTCAAAATCATGGTAAATATTTCTTAATTTTATAATTTTTGAGATAGATAGTGATGCTTAAGGATTTGTTAACCATGCGGGAACAAGAACAAGGACAAATATTGTTATTTTTTTAGTCTTATCATGTACTTAAACTCAATCTCGACAGTGATGCTCGTGATTCTTGCTGGTCGCTTTGTTTAAGTACTGAACATGGTTTGGGGTTTGTGTCGGTTAGCTTTTCTTCCGATTCCACTTGCTCCATTTCGATTTTGACAATCACAACGGTTCTTGCCATTTAGCAGTCCTCACTGAGAAATAGCTCCAGTACTTGTGGGGACTGGCCAGAAGATCTTGATCTAAGTGGTTATGGAGTAAGCTATTCTAGCCAAGAGATCTGTTAGGTTATTGGAATAATATCTTCTGGGGATGTTTGGTAATAATTTTTCTGAGTTGCAGAACTGGGGATTTCAGGTATGTCTGTACTTCTGGTCGAAAATCTGTACTCCATATAGATTTCACCGCTCATTTTGAACCCTGAAGATAGTTCATGACTTATATTCCTGCAGCTAGCTAGCTTTCGCCTGATTGATCACTATCTTTTTCTTTTGAGACATGATTTTTTTTTTGGAAATATGGAACAAGGATCATACGACAATAATTCATCTTTCCATGGCTAAACTGAAATCTACTGTGTACTTTTTACTGGGTCTGTTTTCACAAAAGAATGCTTTTATGTAAGATTAGCAGCTATGAAATTGTGGTGATTTATACGGCTTTTATTAATGATGCAGAGTAGTACCATTTCACTGATTTTAGGGTTTTGAGCTCCATACATCATTGTAGCAGTTCCATATATGTGATGATTTTACTTGGTTAACACTACGAGGATATGATCGATCTGAAGGAAACACTTGAGATTTCATTTCATCCAAGTTTTGCTTTAATCAATCACTCGGAGTAACATATGTAGCGTGTGATTTGTCTTGCAGCTGATTTACAACTACTTCTGTCCAAAATTATGAATTACCTTTCGATGATGTTTCAGTAGCTGTGCCATTCCACATCAGCTTATTGCTCTTAAATCTGAATGGAAAACATTTGAAAACATTGATGATATTGATCGAAGTGGTTGTGTATTTATGTGCATCAATTTGCAAATATCTTCTAAAATGAACTACATGTCGAGGGAAACCTTGTGCATCAGAAGCAAAATTTTGACCTACAAAATCCATGTGCATAATACTCTAAATAACTGTATAAGGATATCATACACTACTCCTTTGGAATATTACTTGCACTTTCATCCCTTTGAGGACGTGATTGGTTTCTAGATACATTATCTATAAGCTTTTTGAGAAGTACATTATATATAAGCTTGAATATATCAGAGTTTCCTTGGTTGTCATGTCGTAATGTTTTATACAATCTCTCTTGTTGTGTCTCAATTTCAAGTTTGTACCTTGAATACATCTTTTGCATATATATGAAGGTTTGATAGAATTGGTATGAATTCTTCAACATTTAATAACTGAAAATATTTTCTTTTGGTTTATTCAATTTGGGGGATACTATTATATATATAATCCTATTGTTGAATGAGTTTGTCAGTGTCTAGCAACCCATATATCAGCTTCAGAGTTTAAACCATGTTCTTTTGGGACCTCATACATAACTCACAATTAGAACATGTTTATGTCATTTTCTCATTTCAGCTTTGAGTTTTATGAAATAAGTGAAATTTAGTAGAAGAAATTCATTACATTTTCCAAACTAGGTAGCTGTGGTAGTCGGATCATTTAACATCACATCCTAGTCTGATGGATACATACAAGAACATGCCCTTCAAAGAAAGGTACTTTATTATATACTAAAAAGGAGATATCTGCTTTCGTTGTAGATGATAATCATGATATCACTAACTTGTTCCATATACAAGTACTGTTCTACACATCAATTGGACCACCCAAAAGTTCAGTATTTGAGCTAATTAAACTGAAGTTGCATTATTCTATTCCACCTCTAAAAAAGAAAAGAACTTGGATCAAACTTCTAAATAGCACAGCTGTGTTAATTTCATATATGTCAAGTAAAATCCTATTCATGAAATAATTCTTGTAATCTAAGCTCCTAACTATAACAATACAGTCAATACTTGTCTGCTTTATGGTTTTGAACTTTTGATGAATGAAGTTTAAGGATGGGCCTTGTCCTGGACTCTGATGAGGACCCAAGCTAGTAATGAACAATATGCTCCTAGCAGTACACTCCCTTTGTTAATCTTTTCACAAACTGAAAGACTGAAAGATCGATCTGATTTCCTTATATTGCAAGGAATATTGAAACTTTCATACACCCCTATAATGTGCATGATATATATCTTAAGAGAAGATAATTAAACTGGGAAGGGGAACAAGCTAGCTAGATCTTCTCTTATACATTACCTAAGAAACCTTATAGGCTTAGAGCACACATCCAATCGATATCATCTTACGATTTCTTGTCTCACTAATTCATTCTCGCTTCGATTTGAATTGAACAAAATTATGGGGAATGATGTCTCATGTCCCCTTAAAACTGGTGCTAGGTAGAGAGTTGACTGTTTTTGGTTGGTAGTTGTTCTTCTTCTTGTTTTATTTTACCTTGTTTCTCAGTTTCATTGTTATATATGTGGGTAATGGCCATATGAGCAATGTTTATTCCCTGGGAGTTTGAAACTTGTATATACCTCACATGGAGGCATGTGTTGATTAGTCATTCAACTTGATGAAACAGCCAATTAATTAATCATGGAACTAATTAAATTGACCTGATCATTAGGAATAAAATCTTCTTCTGCTATTTAATTGGTCTCATTTGCCTCTGCAGAAGTTGAATGAACATAAACTACTATTTTAGATACCACAATTTTCATTTTTCTAATGTATTCTGTATACTCATAATTAGATATTAGTCCTATACCAGAAGCATTCACGGACTTCTTCCTTATAGTGTTGTAGATTTTACTACTATTATGAATAGCCAACTTAATATATAGGACACACGACAGAATAGGACAACATTCATGTTTCAATCAAGCACATGATTTAGTTGCACAGATTCTTTGTGGGAGTGGAAATCAGATTACCATTCTGATACTAATTTGCTAGGAATCCGGCCGATTAAACCAACCAGAGAATATTTTCATTATATATGGGGAATGCAGTATCTGATGATCATGTTCTCTTAGCGGCTATCGATTTGGAGTTATGAGAATTATGATTTTCACCATGTTAACATGTACAAGTACATCTACACCTACTGTTATTTACTGGTGTAAGATACCATATTCAGATCATCTATCTAGATGATGAAATCACATGCAACCTGGGAAAAAGATCCTTCTGCAATATATATGCAAATCTTTGATTTAGCAGGCTGTTTCAGTTTTCTCATGTTGATATTGAACATTTGTACTGAAGTAGGATAACAAATTTGACCTGTCAATCATGAGAGTGAAAGAAAGATACCCTTCTTATAGAGATTGCAAGCATGAAGAAAATCATATATATATATATATAAGATCTTGATTTATAGAATGAGAAAAGTTTAAATTAAGGGTGGATGTTCCCTCATCCAAGTAACGTGGCATGACTTAAGGAGCTGCTCCTCCCTTTGTCAATCAAAGCTAATGATTGATTCTGGAGCACAAAAGGTTTGATTGTTTATGACTTACATGAATCTAAGTACTGTTGGTTCATCAAAAGTAGTATATGCATATACATATGCAGGTTTGAAATAAGAAGGAAGCAATGCCGTTAAAGAAGATAAATGTATGCTTATACAAGATATGCAGAGAGGCATCAATTTCTGTGATCTTCTGTATTCTATGAGTGGAGGAAATCTCTGTCCTGGGATTAGGTGCATGTGGGATTATAACCACTTGGAAGGAAGCAAGGCAAGTGTCCTGCTTCACTGAAAAGCCCGAATGAGAAACATGCAAGTAGTCAATGTGTGTGTGGCCTATAGAGAGACAAAGTGTTCTTGTTTGATCCGGTACATCGAATTAGGATGAAGAATTTGACACTACTTCAGAGATTCAGAGACCTTTTAAGTTGCATTCCCCCAAAAGAAAGTGCTTAGTGCTTACTTCACTTCCCTGCATTTTTTGCTCTCATTCTTTCTCTTAGTATATATAGTGATAAACTGCAATGAAACCATTGGAGTTCCTTGTTACCTAGTCGCTATTAGTTTGTTTCCTTCGTTCTATCTTATTCAGAGAACAAAACAGTTATTAGAACTGATACTGAAAGTCATTAATTAGGCACATATCTAGCAAAGTTGATCTGCATTAAGCATATGATTTACTCATTTGCATAATCGAGAAGATACTGACCCTAAATAGGATCGAGCTATAGAAAGTCACTATGCAGAATTGCAGATCATCATTGTTCTCTGCAAAAAGATCAAGAAATAAAAAGGTTGGAGATGAAAAATAATTGTTCAATCACCTAAAAGGATTGTCTAATTGCAGCTGCTTCAAAATACAGATTTTATCTGATTTTGTTGTATTATCTGCATGGCTAAACACATCAGAAGGGATCATGTTGAAAGCTTATTGACCCGATATTGATTTTTCAGCTTTAACTAAGAGACAACAGCTTGCAAATCCACAACTAAAACAAAGATGATTCCACCTTATTTTCTTAATTAATTTGTTAAATCATTTCTGTGTGCAGCTGAAGTTTAGAAGATTTGACTGGTCATAGTGAGGTAAGGGCCTGAGGTATACATATGCATATAATTATATAAGATTCCATAAAAAAATAAAAATAAAAATAAAAAAACTAGTTGATAAACATTTTTGGAGTTCATGTTCCCTGTCCCATTGACATGCGATTCTAAAAGGTGGGTGGCTTGGCTGCAGTTTATATTGTAATTGCTGCATAGTATTAAACTTGCAGCTTGGCAGCTTGCTTGTTAGCTTTGTGTTAAATTTGGTTATGTAAATATGCTAGTGCAATGGAAGAAGGAGACGCCTCTTTACCATTTAAATGGCTGGTAGCTTGGTAAGCACATCATAGAATTAAAAGAGAAAGGGTATAAATCATTGTGTAGGACAAGAACTGAACAGGACAAAAGTGGTTTAGTACGTTAATCAATTCCAAAACTTGTGTAGCTGGGCTTAACTACTAACTTTGAATTGACTAACTACCCATGGGAACAGGATCTTCTCTCTAAATCTGTAATCATGATCATAATCAAGCAATAGATCAAGAATCTCAGCCAAGAAAAAGAACCAGAACTAAAATATCAGAACACCTTAATTTTCAATCAGCAGGGATGATTTCTTGTCTCTCTAATTTGATTTAAGTTTGCTTAAAACTGCTGATCAATAAGAAATGTAAGTTATGATATCTGAACAAATATATAGGGAATGACGTTTCATGTCCCCTGAAAACTGGTGTTAGAAAGTTGACTCATGAACTTGTTTTCTCTTTTTCAGTGGTAGTTATTCCCCGAGGGTTTTGAACATGCATGCATTCCTCACATGGAAGCATGTGAGATAGTTATCCAACTCCTGAACTCCATTATGCAGCTATATAAATTTGCAGGGACCTAACTTGTAGTACTAGCAGTCTAGCAATGGCCTACTCAGATTTCAGGAGTCGAAAACTTGAGTGACTATATACTATATAGTATAAATCAACTCTTTAGAGTATAAAGACTAATCCTGTAGTTTATATATTATTTAACTGAAAATGAGTATGAGGTTGCAACGTCTTTATATACTAGTACAATGTATATCTCTGTACCAGAAGCATAATCATGAGTTTTATCATTCTAAATAGCGCAGAGGACTGAAGAGGACAACATTCATGTTTCAATCAATCTCCAGATTTAGCTAAAATAATCCTAGAACTTTATACAAATGGAAAATCAGATACCGAAAGGTATCTCAGTTCATGCATCATTACTTTCATTATTTCTATGTGTTCTAACACCGAGTTTCACCATGTTATTTACCATTTACATATACTGTTAGCTAGTGCTTTGAAAGATCAAGTCAGATCATCCATCTAGGTGAATCACATGGAAGCATGTGAAAGTATTTTTGAAATAGAGGATATATGAAACAGAGGTGCGACAGTTTAAGAACCAAAGAACAGATAGTTATAGTGATCATATATGGAATAAGATCCCACTTCATTATGCAAATCTTCATTTACCTGTTTGAGTTGTTCAAGTTGATGTGCTGTGCATAAAGAGCTTTGATCAGCCAATGCACTTAACTTCTAGAATGAGGAAGCTTTGATATATGTTCCTTCATCCAACTGAAAGGGCATCACTTAACAATACTGCTGATCCTCGTTTTTAATTTAGAGCTAATGATTGATTCTGGTGCACAAGAGAAAGGAGCCAAATTGAGAATTGTTTAAGATTCTGACTTTTGGTTCATGAAAAGTAGTTTTATGCAGGTTTATTATACACGTTTCAGGAAGCATTGCTTGCCGCAGAAGAAGATGTATGTTTGTTTATAACAAATTGTATCACATTTTTATTTGCAGTGAGTATGTAGAGGAAATCTCTGTCTGGGATTATATCAGTTGCATGTTACTAAACTCATCCGCTTGAAGTAATGCATGGAGAAATTTCTGCTTTACTGAAATTAAGACAATTGTTCTGGTACATTCAACTAGGAAAGAAACTAAATAGCCTTCTGTTCAGTATATGTGTATGCATGTCCTGCAATGAAACAAAAGGAGGTTTCTTTATATTACCTCAATCACTTTGTCCTATCTCATTTACAACAAAAATCAGTGACATGTTGAAGATCATGAGGCAAATCTTAGTGAACATCTGTATCAAGTCTAATTTTCCATTTCGAGAAGATGCTCGATCTTAGCAAGGTATAGAAAATCTCTATACAGATCGTCTTCGTAATCGTCACGGCAAAATCAATCAAGAAAAACCTTCAGAAGATTTCTTTGCTGATCCATATGCATAAACACTTGTATAGCTAGAAGACATGTAAAACCAGTTTGATAAAAGATCCTCTCTCACACTTTCTCTGGCATAAAAGAGTTTCTGATCAGCATACCAGGATTCCAGGACTCATAATCTGATCCCACTGGTAATATGAACAAGGGTTATGATATAACTGTGGAACTGATTCATTAAATTTCACTAAATTTATAATATAAACTAATAATGTGGTTGCAACCCCCCATTAGATATGGTCAAAGCTTAAGGTTCATGAACTATAGGTATATAGTATCTGCATGGCTACACATAGCACTGGGGATATTGTTGGATAGCTTATTGATTTTGCAGCATTAGTTTTGAGGCAGTAGTTCACCACTCCCTCAATCAAATCAAATCACAGATTTCTCCTCCATATTTCTAAATTCATACGTCTTTTTGGGGTTCTACATGTGGTGTCTGATACTCTGATTAGCACAATTGAACTGTTTCTTCAGTATGCAGCTGGACTTCAATTTTCCTAGACTGGTCATAAAGAACTCATCAAATTTCACCCCCAAATAATGAGCCATGCATAAATAGTAACCATAAGGACCACTTTAATTTTTAGAGTTAATGTCACCCATCCCATCAACATACTCCTTCAATTATTTTTCAGCTCCTGCATGATATTAATTGAATTTGCAGCAGCTAGCTGAAGCTCTGTAATAAATTTCATTCTTGGTTTCTGGGCTCCTTCCGATTCCAATCCTTCATTTTCCCAGTACCTCTCTATAGCAATGCAAGAATCAAACACCTTGCTAATAATTCTGATAGCCAAAATAGCTAAAACTGATAAAGCTGCTACATGTATATTTATACAAAGTCTCTGTTAGTAGAATCATTATACTTAGTGGTCCTAAACCTCAAGTCTGAAAAAGAAGAACAGCAAACGGCAAGAATCTCTAACTAAGCAATTAAAAACCAAAGCTTGATTAATTAAGGTTAATTGATCTGAAATTGACTAACTGCCCATGATCCTAGATGCCTCATGCATTTTAGCTTCTAGACACTGTTACTCATGAGGTAGAGAATTAGAGATGACTCATATGACTGCAATATTATTAAACTCTGGATATGTAGCTAGCTTTTTAAGCGGCTGCATGAATTTTTCATTTAACAAAACTAACAAGTTTAGTTATATATATAGCTCTTACCAGCCAAGCTAATGGGAAAGCAACACAAAGATAGATACCCATTGAATCCAATGGAAGAAAAAGAAACCCATAAATATAAAATTACTGGTACGTGTTCCCTGTTCCTTGAACACTGCATGTTAAAAAGAGGGCTCTACATGTATATATTTATGCACCTCGATCATTTTTCTTGCGTACAGGTTCTGTGCAGATCGAGCTAACCATCACTAAAGGGAGGTGAAGATCATAGTGAAATAATAGTAACTAGTCTTCGAGCAAATTAAGTTAACTTTCCCTTTACGAAATGGAGAGGACTTGATTTACATTAGCTAGTGATCTAGTTAACTTCCCATTTCAATGGAGTGATTAGAGAATGTGCATGGATCACAGCCTCACAGGTCTTTGATTTCTAGCATGCTCTGGAATATTATGTTGTTTGGGAGAAAACACACATTTTTGAGTGGAAATGAAGTGATTAAGTTGGAGAACTGTTCATTGCATTAGTAAATTGTAAGCAGCATGAAGATTTGGTGTCCCCATGGTTGGTTGTCTATGACATGTAATGAGCAAGAAGTAGATCATGTTTATCTATGAGAAGGATGATGTATGAAATTTCCAGACAAGAGTGCAAATTTCAATTATTAGTGGGGGCTTTAGAGAATTATTAATGGAGTTATCTAGCTTTTATATAAATGGAAATATTGGACATCTAAATGCATGTATCGAACAAAATCAATGTGACAAGACAATATGAACATGCTTTTGTAGCGCTTAACAATTACATTGATTCATGGACATCTAAGACAAAATACTTGAGCAATTGTTAAACGATTTCATTTCTTTCCTATCGTGTGGAGTTTCATCTATTCAAGAACAAAGTGTAACAAAATGAGCTTTGTATGTAGTTAAGTAAAGCATTAAAGTAGTTTAAGAGTGAAATCGTTTCACCCGAATCGTGATTGATTTTAATTCAACTCAAAGTTTTTAAAATGATGATTGAGTGAGTTACTACTCCGTGACCGAGAACTATTTATGTATGATCCCTTCTGATTCTCTCAAACAGGGTTCGAAGCAAAGACATTCTATTACCGAAAAAACTTGTACAAGTCTTACTTGCAGTCTAACATGTTTTCGCAATAGCAGCCTTATTGGGTAGGTTCGAATCCGAAGTTGCATATGCAAATTTCACTTTCCATCCTGGCAAGAATAAATAGAAAAAGGGTTAAAGTCCCCAATCCATATTACCTTTTGATTTATAGTCGTGTACGGTGCAGATTCTCTCTTGGTGAACACATTGACCGTTGAACCAATGGAAAGAAGAGCACGGGAAGGACTTTTGGTCTGAGCGACCGGGAACAAAAAGCCTACCGTTGTGCCAACCGACACGTGTGCAAAATCAAACTCTAACGCATAATCAACCGTCAAAGGAATGGGCCCACTTAACAATGCTGTTACCATGTGCAGCATGTGATCTCACCCTATCCTTACTCCCAAAATTAGTACATAATCCTCCGTTTTGCTTTTGTGCATTTTTCTATTTTAGCCGAAGTATGGGCATATTGTATGGGATGTATATAAAACTTAGGGTTAACTTATACCTAAACTTTAGGTAATTTATTAACCGTGGTGAAGAAGGGTGATAAGATTATTTCATGTTCCACTGCTTTTAATATAACTAAAAGAGTAGAGTAGAACTTACCCAATATCGATTACTTTAGGACATCAACCCTTTCAATTCTCACTTCACTTGTTCCTTGGTGAAGTTGAAGCATCAGATGCGGCTAGCCGGCTACCCAAATTTCCTAATGTATTTAACATCCAAGTAGCGGTGGCAATGGTAATAGAAACACAAATTGTACGCTTCCTGAAAATCGATAACCATGTTTGTTCAAGGTCTCTTAAATTGATACATTGAGGTCAAGAACAATAAAAAGGAAAAAAATAAGGGTCACAAGTTCTCAATGGAAGAGAAACAGGAGTTATTGTTGTAGTGCTAATGCTAGCTTCAAACAAAACAAAAAAAGAGTTAGAATAGTAATCCATATATAACCGTGAAATTTTTAGCCAAAGTATTGGTTTGACGGGGTTCCCCTCAAACTCAGATGACTTTTCTAATGAATTTTTATGTGTTGAGCGTCAAAGAGAGGTTACTCGTTATAATTTATTTTTTTTGTAAAAAATATATACGGTAAAATTTCTAGGGTTTTCATTTTCATAATTACCAGATCAATGACAACTACTCTTAGAAGTTGGAAACAAATCACAAATAATTGAGAGCTGGAAATCCTGGAATGCTAGATGATGAATAATTCCGATTCTTGGTACAACACATTTTGTACTGAAGTTACCCTCTTGCATCTACCTCTGCCCAAACCAGTACAAGTGACAACTGCTCCAAGACCTAAAGTCCAAAATTCCATTTCAGAATCTCTCTAGAGTAGTCTAGAATTTCCATTTCTACTCCAATCACACTTGACAACATTGAGTTATGCAGACTCTAAATCAGGTAACCACATGACTCATCAGACTTGTTAACATTGAAGCAAAGAAGGTACCAAACACCCCATATGAAATATCCCATCAAACCAATTTGCCGCAACCATGATCAAACCACATTGAATGACGTGCTTCTCCATCTAGAAAGCTCAAGACACTCTCTAGTCTCTACTGATTTGATCACACCTTGTGAATCAATACATGATATGTCACTATATAAATCATGATCCTAAGCTATGCCCTTTGATTGATCAATCCCAACAAGAAGGCCATTGCTAGTCTCATGTAAAGTCACATCCACAGAATCAATTCACCATTTGTAAAACACTCATTGCCTATTCCTGAGGTAAAAAACTGAAAAAGTAAGGGGAAAAAAAAAAAACTATGCCTCTCTGTTGCTACAAGTTTCTCTTTTTACTGTCCCTGCCAGATAAAGCTTGAAACTTTCTGAAAGGGGTATCCCTAATCTTTATCTTCTTCTGCTCTGCAAATCTTTCTCTTTATCGAAAGGGTCATCACTGTACATAGCTTTGAAGCTCCATGAACCCTAGAAAAACACAGTCACAGCGTCATCACAAAGCTAGACTGCTAGTGTGAGATTTGGTGCAGTTACTGATCTAAGTAGACCATGACGTTTTGCATTGGGAACCCACCAGATTAATAATACTCCATTTCTGAATAAACAACCAAGCTCTATTATAATAAGCAACAAGCAATTTTAACTTTAACACAAGCATTTTCGTCTGTGTAAATTTTGAAGTAAAAAATTAAAACTCATGGTGGACCTCTCGAGGCAGAGAAGGCCCAGGTGATACCCACTGCCACACCCATCTGCAAAACCAGCTCCTTATAAATACCAAACCTCCAGTGACTCAGTCTCTCATAACTTGAAAAAACCCACTTCTTGTTATTCCATTTTTCCTCTTTCTGCTTCTCCCAAAAGCCAAAACAAAAGCACTTTGTATCCATTCAAGAACTGTTCTTGCATCACCATGGCTTCTTCTATTTCTGCTAGTACCACCTCTGCTACCACTACTGGTTCAGCTGCTCATCATCATCATCCACCACCCAGTTTCTACTTTGATGAGAAATGGAAGCTGTCAAAGAAAGAAGGGTCGTCTCTGTCCTTGTCTTCTTCAAGATCAAGCCGCTCTGCTTCATCTAATTGCCACAAGTCTTCAAACAGAAGGTGTTCGTTTTCAAGAAAGTGTGCTAGATTGGTCAAGGAACAGAGAGCAAGGTTCTACATCATGAGACGCTGTGTCACTATGCTCATCTGCTGGCATGATTACTCTGATTCATGAAAACAGAGGATGCATAAAGAGAGAGAGAGATAGCAAGCAATGGCCTTTTTTCTTCTCTCTCTCTCTAAAGATCCTTGCTTTAGTTATATTAGAGAGTTTTTGGTGTCTGGGTTTGGCTCTGAAAACCCAGTTCAGCTCTTAGCTTTTTTCTTGAGGAAGATTTATACTTGTACATAATTTTTCCGTTTTCCTTTTTGGGGCTTTTTTGTAGCGCTGAGTCTAATGAGAATGAGATCAGTACTTCTTGTGTTACATGCTCTGTTAATGAAATACAATCAAATTAGCTAAATGGGCTCTGTTTTTTCTTGCTGTTCTTGCTTTTGGTAACTTGGTAAAGGTTCAAAATTTCAAAACTAGTCTCTTTTGGCATGGAAATTGAGGAGAATCCTATTGAAGATGATGGAATGGTGGATCTGGGTGAGCTTGTCTGACACTCACACAGTATAAAATTCAGAATTATTAGCTCCTCCCCAATTCTTTAAGATGAATAATTTAGAGTCCCCCTCATGGATGTTAGAGATTTTTGACATAAAAAACTGGGGTTTTCAGAATTTAGAGGCATGCAGAGCTTTAAAAAAAAAGATGCCCTCCCTTGTTGATGCATTATTGAGAAGAAGTAAATTGGAAGGGGCTCTGCTTCCAACTTCTTCCTGGCCAAATCCTGTTGTTGTGAATTGACCAATCTGCCCTTCCCTTGACCAGTGGAGGACCACTTTGACCTCTTATCTTGGCGCAGGGGCAATCTTGAACCTTTTCCCCTTGCTGGCTTTGCTTCATCGTTTTCGTATAATTCTCCGTCAGATTCCTAAACTGCTGCTCTGGGACATGTGAGGGAGTCTGATAGCCATGCATGTGGTGGGGTCATTTTCGTCCTTACTGGAGATAAAAATCTACAGCTGGTTTTTGCTTCTTATACTGTGGGTTTCTTCGTAGCGGTGGTGGTGGCGGCGTCATGGATCTCTGACCATTCGTTAAAATAAAGGTGGAGGAAGAGGAAGAAGGTGAGGTTTTGGAATTTTAAAAGATGAAGATGATGGAGTAGAATAAGGAAAGCTTGGAGTTAAGTATCCGAGGTGTTTGATCAAGTCTGGCATGAATTTCCATTTTTGGAACAGCTTAGTTTAGTGGTTTAACACATGGATTACTCTGGGATTGGAGAGTTGAGAAGGTGGCTGACAATGCAGCACAAGAGCTACACATGGTACCGGACTAACTTCGAGCCCTCATACTAATCACTATGGTATGCAAATCAAACTTGCAGTTTTGCAAGGTAAAAGGTATGACCCAATAAATACTTAGTCGAAGAGATCTAGTCGTTTTGCAACGTTATATTGTTTCAAAGTCCTCACATCGTGCATATTTCATATTTACAAACTAAGTTATAAATCACACATGCGGAGAACTTGCATAAACATTTGGTGTTTAAAATATCAATACTGTAACACGTCTCTTAGTTTTTCCATCATATGAATTGCAAAAATACACCGTGAACTCTATTGACACATTCTAGCATTGCAAACACTGATACTGTTTGGGACATATAACCTTACTAGCTAGCTACATGCGTCTCTAACAATCTCAAGCTCTCAAGATCCAAATTTTAAATTGCAATCCCCACATTACGACTTTGATCAGAAGCAATGCCACATAGTGTCAAAATAAGGATACTAAAAGTTAGAATTGGAGGGTATCAAAAGAGTATATATGCTTTTAATTCTTACTCATAGCTCGAGAGTGTATGATATGTTTTCTCAATACTAATCATAAGAATGAAGTCATGCAGTATCTCATGCTTTTTGACTTGTCCAGTGCCAAATCAAAAGCCTACAATGTTTACAACATTTTCTTTTCCATTTGCTTTATTTTGTTCTGTAGGCTTTGTCTAGCTAGCTCTTTCTCTCTTATCTTCTTCTTCTTTTATTCTCATTTTTTTCTGTTATTGGTCAAGATAGTCAAACGCAAAATTTTGCTTTCCTAGCATGATCTTTCTTGAGCACTTTAATTAGAGGCATCGATCTAATAATAATTTCAAAAGATACCATTTAATTGATTAGGATTTTGGATGGTAATCATTGGAATTGAGCATTGGCGTGCCTAATGAGCCGAAATTGAAAGCAAACAGAAATATCCACATTGGACTTTGGAGAGGTAAATTGACAGATTTAACAAAGAAATTTTGGTCCGAATCTTGAACTGCTTTAACTTTGATGATTTGAAATAGTAAGTTGGACGCAGAAAAGTTACTTAAAATCATTCGAGTGCAACTAAATCAATATTTACAATAATTCGATTCCATAAAGAAAATATGAACTATAGGACATGATGCAGAGTCGTGAATTCAGAGAAGGAGAAGATTGGGGAGTGTCGAAGTAGCGGCAGCTTGAACAGATTCGATCAACATGTATAAAACATAATAATATTCAACAAATTAACGACTTCAGTAACCATGCATGCTACCTGATCACTACTTGAGTTTCAAAGCGTGATGAACTTGGACACTTACGCACAAATCAAATGACCCGTCTCATTACAATTGTGTGCCTTTGGTTCATAAGATAAAACTTTTCATAAGGGTATTTGGAAAGGTTTGATTTGAGACAGAATCACAGAATCGACGTTGTGTTTAACTAAGCCCTGGGAATTGGGATTCTAACTATAAGTGAAATGAGATATTGGATGATATTAAGAAATTTGTATTAGTTATGGTTTGTTTTCACTGATAGTGATTCAGTTACCTAATAGATGCGGAGCCACATTAAGAGTCGGTTCTGAATTCCTGTGTATATAGCAACTTTGAAGATTTTTGAAGTCATTGATTTGAATGTTAGATCATTGATTTTCGCTGATTTCAAAGTTACAACATTAGTTCTTAACAAAAGTTTGTTTTCTTAGTTTCTTACCATGGTCTTTCCTGAGCTCTTTAATCATAGGGCAACGGGATCAAACATCGATCATTTCCAAAAATTGTCTACGTGATTAGGGAGATTTTGGAAGCTAATTATTGGAATTTAGCATGGCGTGCCTAATGAGCTTGACTTAAAAGAAAAAGAAGAGCAAAACAAAAATATATACACATTGGACTTGAAGATCTAAATTCACCAAGTTGATATGTAGATTCATCAACGAAAAGTGAGATCACAATCTTCTCCCGATCTGAAGTGCTTCCCCTTTTGATGATTGGAAATAGTAAGTTTGGACCCATGAAGTTGCTTAGAATATTTTGAGTGCAACAAGCCATCAACATTAACACTACAATTTCATAAAGACAACAACTATACGTCAGTTGTTTAACTACAAAGAATCTAGGCCATCTTCAGCATATATATTCTCAATCTTTGTGGACATCATTCCTCCTATACATTCATAATATAGTTGACTGTACATGTCACTGAATACCTGAAGCTCACTGTAACTGCTCGCGCGCTAACAATGAAATTATAATCAGTGCAGTGATCGATAGTCCTAGCAGTTTGGCAACCACTTGGGCACCGGCGTCCTCAGTCTGAGTCATTTGAAGTGCATACTCCACATCGGAACAAGACCGATTGTCGACGAACATATACATCTAGAAGATCTTCTATTGTGTTCATGACTTGGTCAATAGAACAAGAAGAATGCGACCATCGAAGAGGAGGCAGCACTGTTAGATCTATGTCAACAGTCCTTTGCAGCAAAGCCGATATAAGAGCAAGAGCAGCTCCAGCTTTGTATCTAGTGATGATCCAATTTGTATTGAATTGAAATATTAAATAGGTTTCACTAGATAAGTATTGACAATATATCTTCCCCAAAATCTTAATACAGATTTGTTTTGATGATTACAAATGTCAGTGGGCTTTCTTTGGATGCCAAGTGGGAGTTTGGAGATTAGACATAATCTGACTTTATTGTGGATGAGGTTAGTTATTTAAGTTGTTTGGATTTGTTTTGATGTCTTATAACTATTAAATTAAGTAAAAATAATATAAGGATGACATGGTGGTAATAAATTGTACTCAATCCAATGATTAGAAGTCATCCAAACAAATACAAGCAACATAAATCCAAGCAAAGAAGCCAAATTTAGCTAACAAACCACTACAAAGCTTAGAATGTGTAAAGAAGTTGGATGCAAATGAAATGACCCTTCTCATCCCAATTTTGTGATTTTGGTACCTAAGATAAAACCTTGAATATATCCAAGCCACACTACTTCGAGCGGACCAGAAAAAGATTATTTTGTTTAACTGAAACATTTATAATTTGATTCCTGACGACAAGTGAAATGAGATATTGGAGAATATTAAACAATTAGCTAGCCTCAGCTTTCGTTCATTTGAAATGCAGGATGTATCATTGACACTTTGAATGAAACTAGTTTAAGATTTGGGTGGGTAACCAATATTCAGTAACTGTTTACATAATTTAACATCGTAGCTCTTGTTTTAGTATTGATAAATCGAAAGTAAGTTCATTCAAAGAAAACAGAAGGTGATTATTATCATAAGTAGTTATTACAACATATTGCAATTTTACTAGAACTTGCGGCCGGCGATTCGGGTTTTTTTAATTAGCACAACAACTTATTATTTTGAAGCTCAATCATTAGCAGAAACATTATATATCTAATTTGTTTGTTCTTCGTTGTTCATTATCCTTAGTAGATCACATGTTTTTTGTGTTGCTGTTTTTTTTTTCTGAGAGGGGTTTTGGTCCATGTCCCCCTCTCCTTTTATGTACTCTTCTGTTCTCTCTTTATTCAATAAAATAATTGAAACCGGGCTTAGGGCTGAGCCTGTCCCAAACCCTTAAAGAAAAAATATGTGCAATACTCTCTAACCACATTTTCTAATGCCACGTACAAACATTCTATACGAGAGTTGATTGCATATTGTTTGATCAAGTCTGTTACAACATCTGTGGATAACTTTTACCTTGTCTTAAGTCTTAACATCATGATTGTTTTGGGTTCAGCTTAGTGGCGTGATTGTTGACCATGCAGTGATGCAGCCATGCCCTAAATTGTATCACACATTGTTGGCAATAACTGCGTCACTTAGCTAGCTAGAGTATAGGGTTTATAAGTTTTTTCTTTTTGAATGGTTTTATCAAAATATATAGAATTAATGTCCAGTACAATTTGGTCTAGTGGTATAAGTCTCTTATTGTAAGTGAGAGGTCGCGAGGTCGTGGGTTTTGGTCCTTGTAAGTGGGAGTATGAATTGTAAAATAAGGAATGCAAATTTCATTCCTCAAAATATAATGCAAGATGAAATAAATTGGGTTCTGAATGGGCAATCTTACCAGTCTAGCCCAAACACTAAGACATGCGCTGTTTGGCAGCGGCCCATTGATAAATCGTAGTTCATTTTTGACATCATGGCCATGAAAAGTGAAGACTTGCATATGTGCCTTGATGTACAAGCCTGCGACTCCAAATATGGAAGAACTAATATAAATATTTATTCGAACATGGAAAATGCTGGTCACAATGCAAGGAAATGAAATGACAAATGCAGCATACAGGAATGAAGAAAATACAATGATTCAATGAAAAGGCCATACATATTGAATCATCTAGCTACCATAATCTTTCAGCTACTCATCTGATCGAGTATATATATGGAACAGCAATAGCTGTAAGCGGATTTTCCTGCGCAAGTTTAAACCAGTTGTTTCAATCATGTCTTAATTGTCACCTCTTGCTCCTTCAGGCAATGCCCAATCGAACTTGTGCACAATGTTCGCTAAAGCAATCTCAATAATAGTCGTGGCATATTGAATTGCCGGCCGAACACATTCTCCTACCAGATACAAATGGAATCAATTGAAAGTCACTTCCCTTGAAGTCGATAGAGCTGTTTAAAAACCTTTCTGGCTCAAACTTCTCTGGATTGGATTTTGGATATCTATATATTGATTTTCCAGATATTTACTATAGCTTGTGTGTCGACTTTAATGTCGTAACCGTTTATTTCACATCTCGTGTTAATATCCTGGGAGGTAGCACTGGAATGGTAGGATATAAGCGAAAGGTCTCCTTGATCACCGCTCTCAAGTAAGTTCATGCCAACTAGATCATCCTCCACTACCGGTAGTCGCCGTAGGGTGCGGACGAGACGTCTCTGTGATCGTAGAGGAGCTTCTTGAACACAACCAACTTGGGCCGGCTGGAGAAGACGAGGCCATTGGTGTGCAGGACTCACGGGCAGTCTCAGGGGACGAGACCACAAGAACGGGCACTCTTCCGAAGTGGAGGAGCATCAGATCAGGGCCGAAGCGCTTAGCTAGGGCTTCAAGTGAGCGATAAGGGTAGGTGCCTAGCTAGTTGGTGAAGGTTTCCGATGATAGGAAGCGTTGGTGGAGAAGGTGGTGAGTTTTTCACACTAGCTAGGACTAGTGATGAACGGTTTGTATAGGAGAATAAGGAAAATGAGAAGTAGAAGTACAGGCATTAGAGTTAAGGAACTAAAAGGTTGCAGCAAGGTTTGGTTGTTGAAGTTAAGCATTTGCAGGATCTGATCACTCAACATCTTGGATCTTCTTTCAGTGCTTCCTCAGTTCCTCTAGCTACGTAAAAGTGCATTGGATTATTAATTTATGCGCAACACCAGTTCATACTTTATACAAGAACTTATTAGGGTTTCGACAAAACCAAAACCAATAGAAAGGAAGCCAAGGAATTATTATATCTAGCTAGTACGTCGATGTTTCAGAGCATCTTCCAGAAAGAACAACGAGACAAGATTCACATGTATATGAAAAATGAATTCCCTATGTGAGACATACTGTATATCTGACGATAATTGGACAATTTAGTACGTACAATCAATCGTATAATTAAAATCCTAGCAGCCTAAGACTAGAATATATTCAATTGATATATTCAATCAGCTAGCTCAAATTAATCCATGCATGCTATAATATATGAGTAATGCTAGGTGAACCATCTTTTAAGGAACCACTTTATAGCCCACCTTAGGTGACGGCTTATGTGGCATAGCCACTTCATCAAACCTTGATTTCATATTATTTTATATTTTTATTTTTTCATAGTTGCAATTTTTTCATAGTTAAAAAAACCCAAGCATATACAAGCCTTGTTCCCAATTGAGCATTCATGAAAGTCGATCTGGTACCCATATACAAGCCTAACCCTAACTCAAGCAAATATTCAGGTTTTACTTAAAATAATCTAGTCAACATGTAAACCACCCTCATCTTGAAGGAATATCAACTGCAAATTTCCCTCAGATGATTACTATGGATGAAATCAACACCAAAAGCCAGAGATCGAGCAAATGATATCTATATTCATTTTATTCGTCCCCTTAGCCCCTTTTCTAGTTATGTAATTGCAATTGGTGATAAGAGAGGAGGAGAGAATAGATCAGTAGAACGTCCGATCGAAAAAGATGAAGACATATCAGATATATCAGATATGAGAGAAGAAGACCAAAAAAAAAAGGAGAAAAACGGGTTAAGATAAAATCAGGAAAGTGAAAAAAGAAAGAAAATTGTAACTAAGAAAAAATAAAAATAAAAAAGAATAAGAAATCAAGGTTTGAATGTTTGATGAAATGGCTATGCCACATAAGCTGTCACCTAAGGTGGGATTTAAGGTGGTTCTCCAAAAGGTGGTTCACCTAGCATTACTCATAATATATTCACAAGAAACAAAAACCCTAGACGCCGACGGTAGGATAATCTTTTATGCAAAATTGCTCACGTCCGGCGGCAGCACCCGACGTCTAGGCCGACCTTAGGAATCCTAGAATTGACGGGTTTTCTGCCGGATGGGGGTTTCTCTAGTGCTCGAAGTTAGCTGGGAAGATAGTGTTGCGCTCAATGGTTTTCGAAACTGTTTGGCGTCGTGCCCGGTGCCCCTGTGCGTAACTGAGGAGTACTTGGTCGTCGTCACTGTGCGCCTTAGGGATACGCTCAATCTTCATGATTAATGTTGCTATGGTGTAGTCAGCTTTGGTAATTTATATGCGTCAGAATATTGCTGTAGTAGCATGTTTGAACTTGTTTTGTGTTCGTCTACTTGTGGTTGTCCTACGATTTGTGATTCAACCGGATCGATGGCGTCAATGGTATCGACGACGGAGACGCGGGTGTTGGTTTAGGGAAAGTTAATAATCAAATTGAATTAGCCCACGTTTCAGAAAAATTACACTTAATTGTCATGATCTAGGTATAAGAAAGCCAAAATTGAAATTTTCGGTTTATAGTTTGGTTTGGAGGACAAAATCTTCTGTTATATGCTTGATTCACACATGCACCTACATCCATGATTGAAAAACCTATTGTATATTAACCATGGTCACCTGTTCAGGACCAAATAATCATGGTTAATCAATATTGGATGTAAATCTAATTATGAGAAGTATTATTTTAAAATTAAGTTGTTTTGTTTTTAACTTTTAGATTTACTTCTAACGGTAGTTAACCATAGATCATTTAGTCAGTAACTGACCAGGTGAACATGATTGATTAATATACAACAAGTTTTCAATCATTTACGTATGTGCATGCGTGAATAGACTTATCTTTTTAATTCATATTTCACTCTCATCTCTACAAATCAAATAGATGGCGATCGAGACACATCAACGCAGCGATCGAGACACCTCAACGCATATAAGTCCTTGCCCGATCTTTAATCTTGGTATACTTTTAGGTTTCTATTCCATGGAGATTCTGATTCCATCTTCCATTTGTGATCTAACAACCGTCATTACATCTATCCTTTTTCTTTTCTCTTTCGTATGGATATATTACATGCAGACAAACATAGCTGGGAATAGAGGACCCCCGGAAGCCCCCGGTGCATGGCCAATACTCGGTCACCTTCACCTCTTAGGAGGGCCTCAACCTCCCCACATAATTCTAGCAAACATGGCTGACAAGTTCGGACCGCTGTTCACTATCAAGCTTGGTGTGCACCGAGCTCTCATTGTAAGCAGTTGGGAGGTGGCTAAAGAGTGTCTCACCACTAACGATAAAGCTTTTGCCAACCGCCCAAAATCTTTATGTGCTGAGATTTTAGGGTACGACTATGCCATGTTTGGTTTTAGCCCTTACGGACCTTACTGGCGCCAGGTGCGAAAGATGGCCACGCTGCACATCCTCTCTAACCACAAGCTGGAGTTGCTCAAGCACGTCCGAGAATCGGAGATGAATGTGTCTACGAAACATATATTTGATATGTGGGAGAAGAACAAAGGTGTACCAAATAAAGTGCAGGTGGAAATGAAGAGGTGGTTTGGGGACTTGACTTTAAATGTCATGTTCAGGATGGTTGTTGGCAAGCGATTTTTCGTGGATAACTCGGCACAGGAGAATGAAGAGAACGAGAGGTTTCGAAAGGCGTTGAGGGAATTTTCTAGATTGGGTGGTGAATTTGTAATCTCAGATGCAGTTCCATATCTTAGGTGGTTGGACTTGGGAGGTTATGAGAAAGCCATGAAGAAGACAACTAAAGAACTCGATGGTGCGCTTCAAAAATGGTTAGAAGAGCATAAGCACAAGAGAAGAACTAATTCTATGCAGCACGTAAATGGTGAGAATGATTTCATGGATATGATGCTTTCTGCCCTTGATGATGATTGTATAGAAGAGATTGCTGGTTCAATTACTGCTGATACAATTTTCAAAGCTACATGCCTGGTATGTACTCTGATCACTGACATTTCCCTTCCGATTTAACGATATGAAAAACTTCAACTTTCTTTAGATTCTCTCTTATATATATTACAAACAGTACTAGAAGCTCATTCTCATATTTCTTAGTAAAAACTAAAAGAGCTTTCTGCGATATAATACACTTCAGAGATTTATTCTATTTGCATGCAATTACTGTTCCTTGGATGTTTGAAAATCAAGTACTGTGTGTATTTTGTAGGCGGTTCTTCTAGGGGGAACAGATACCACAACAGTGACATTAACCTGGGCTCTTTCTTTGTTACTCAACAATCCTGAGGTCCTGAAGAAGGCTCAACTTGAGTTAGACAACCATGTTGGTAGGGAAAGGCAAGTGAACGAATCAGATGTGAAGAACCTAGTCTATCTCCAAGCCATTGTCAAGGAAACCTTGCGGCTATACCCTGCTGGACCTCTCTCAGTGCCACATGAATCCAGAGAAGACTGCACAATAAGTGACTATCATGTAAGCTCAGGCACACGTCTTCTCATCAATCTTTCAAAGATGCAACGCGATCCAGATGTCTGGGACGACCCTTGTCTATTCCAACCAGAAAGGTTTCTTACAACTCACAAGCATGTTGATGTTAGGGGACAGAGTTTTGAATTGACACCATTTGGAAGCGGTAGACGAATTTGTCCAGGAATTTCTCTCGCACTACAAGTTACTCAACTTACGCTTGCTCATCTGCTACATGCGTTTGAAATTACAACTCCGTCTGATGAACCAATTGATATGGGTGAGAGTTCGGGAATAGCAAACATGAAGACCACCCCACTGGAGGTCCTTCTCACCCCACGCTTACATCCTAAACTTTATGAAAATGTTGACTAGATGGCTGGTATGTTCTTGAATGTTAAGAACAATTCTACTGCTATATATGTCTCTGTCTAGACTAAAGCACAACATATGTTTTAATTTTCAAGTCGCTAGCCACTTCCTCTTATTATATATATAGCCATTTAATCTCAGTTATCCAAACTCATTAAAAAACAGATCTAATGGTGTGGACCTATCCCTAAAAGTGACAAAAATAGGGATCCCTCATTGGAAGGGCCTGATATACACACATATATATATATATATACATATATACGAAAACAATAGAGTGCGCACGGAGCTCCGTTCGCCACCATCCGGTGCCGACGACGGTGCGCCTCCACCCCAGGGGACTCCAGCAGCGTTTCCGATCACTTTCCTCCCCGGCGAGTCCGCCGAATTCCATTTTCTGGCAAGATAATTCCAGTTTCCGGCGAGATTGACTTTATTTGAAGTTTTGGGTGATCTCGTCGGAAAACTGGAATTCAGCGAACTCGCCTGGGAGGGAAAGTGATCGGGGACGCTGCTGGAGTCTCCTGGGGGGAGGCACACCGGCGCCGACGCCGGACGGTGTCAAACGGAGCTCAATGCGCACGTGCGCTCCATATCCGGCCTCTATATATATATATATACACACACTGCAATAAAATCTTGTAGTTTGTATTTAGTGTGCCATTATTGCTACCTTCCAATTTTATTAGTTCAACTTACTTACATTATACAACTATTGAAAGATTATATATTATCCAAATAGAAAATAACTAATAATTACACTAATCTACTGATAGTTGATTAAGCAAACCACTACCAAGTTACTACATACAAAGTGTGAAGGACTTAGGGTGTGCTAAACTGCTAATTAAATGACATTGATCATACCATTTGTGTGCCTTAGTAGCTATATATCCAGACACCAAACCTTGATCGAGACAAAATAGAACAGATTGGATGTAGGTAGAACCAAAATAAAATGAGATATTGGAAGATATTAACTTTATTTATTTAATCTTCAAGGAGATTGAACCTGTTAAATCTGATTGACATTTTAATGTCAAATAAATCATACATAATCAATCATCATAATGACCACATAGGCCCTATACACATATTTTCTTCTTCCTTGACGGTAACATCACCCCTATAGCATTTGAATAACTCTGTTGTTCTAGACGTAAGCTTAACACTGTTCATATACATAATCGAGAGTTGCTTGCAACCATTTCACATAGTTCTCCAACCATGATGTTCACGATGTTTTTCCAACGTTTTGAAGACCATCCAACTATCTTCCCCTCATGACGCAATGTTAAGTTCCATTCTTCAAGCAGTGAAATTGCTATACAATAAAGTCATTACCAATGGTTCTACATATATTAGAGTAATGTCAAATACTAAAAAGAAATTATAAGTGAATCATCAGAACAACAATCGGGTTTCCCACTTTTGAATGGCTTCAACCACTGGTCCACAACTAAGCAAAATAAATATCTTAGAACACAATATTAGAGTAATGTCAAATAGTATTACATTTTTTGGGTCAATCAAATAGTAATTCATTGAATTAGCGAATAATCGATCCATCTTGTGTGGTAATCAGCTGCAACATGTAATCGGCTAGAGAACTTAATGTTCATGTTCTAATATAACTTGATTGTTATGAAATCGCATGCATCAAAAACCAAAACTAGATTGTTAAATCCAAATGGGAGATAGTCTAAATGAAAAACCACAATTAGCTTTCACGTACTTTTCTGGTTGGCTATCCCAGTCTGCTAATTGAGAGTAATCAAGGCAAGGCCAGGTATATAATGTTGCTATTCGAACGTTGTATGAAGGTCAAAACATGAGAATTATGCCACAAATGAAAACGTCAGAATTATGGCACACTGATTTTCGGAAAGTGCTACATTTCAGAGAGGACCTGGATTGCACTATTTCGCCGGACCTTGGATATTCTGGCATGAGTCGCTGCACCGGATTTATCGACCACGAGCTAACTAGCTGCTACGAAATTATGAAGTGTGAAGAACTTGGGGTCTTCTCATCCCATTTGTGTGCCTTTGGTTCCCCTTCCCAAGTCACAACTTTTGATTCTAACAACTGCAGACATATGAGAATTGCCTACTACAATTGCAGATACATTACCGTGAACAAAATCCTAGGTGCAAATTAATGAACATTTTCATCGTATTTGCATGTCTTTGACCGCTTTATAGCCTGATGTAAAGAGTTGGATGATTTGAGAGACAAACTAGAACTTTGTCAACTAACGCTTTCAAAATGTATTTACAAAACACGAAATTAGATATTGGAGGATATTAAGGTTTGATTTGAGAGTAGCAAACCTAAAGCTATATAAAAGAAGTGAATGATAAAAAAAACTTTGCTCATACAGTGGTTGAATTCTATATATCAAATGACAATCTCATCATAAGATCACACCGGACAATCTCATCAACAATACTAATAAATATTTGTAAAATTTTAGATTACTTGACGAGAAAATACAAGGGAAAATGTTCATTTAGTACTAATTTAAACCTCTTATTTCTCATTCCAATGAATTTAATAGACATGAGCTCATTCCAATATAAGGCGTTTTTATTTGTGCCCAAATACACAAATTTATATTAAAGTCATAATAAAATAAAAAATTATGTATATTTTTAAGACACCTCACCACTTCACCATGTATAAGGAGAGAGAAAATGAAACAGTGAGAAGATTTTGCCGGAACCTCGCCGGATTTTGGTCACCGATTGCTGGACTTCGGTCGCCAGTCGTCGGACTCCGGTCTATAATGGGTGTGCATTATGCAATCATTTATTTATCATAAACAGTTGTCAATTTATTTGATAAGAAATTAACTTTTTTTTTTTAACGATATGACAAATTTGATCTTGTCAGCATACACCTAAAATATTCAACAAAATAACACATTGTCTAGCTAAATATTGTGAGATGTAAATATGAACCTTTTCACTTACCCATATCATATGTCACGCTAAGTGATAAGGTCTAAAATATCGAGTATGAAAAATATCACCCGTTTAAAAAAATAATATAATAATAATAATCGAGTATTGTAGTATCAAATCACGCGCTCGTGAGCACGTGGGATATCCTCAAAGCATCGGAATATAAAACGATTACGTTTCTTGTGTCTTCTTCACGAACTTCATCAGACGCCCATGGCCACCACAGCTCACAGCAACACCACCCGATTTATCATCGTCCCTATTTCGACCCGAAAACCCGCTTGCTCCGCCCCGAAGTTTCGGATCCTCATCCATCTCCTCGAACCAGGTCAGTCCAACTCCAATTCTCTTTTCACTCTTCAACCACTCTCTACCTGTTTCTCTTTTTCTCTATTTACTATGAAATTGGTCTACTCTACTTGAAACCCTAATTTGCTTCAGAATCATAAAGATAGCTCCTTTATTGACGGTTATGTAAATTTACTCACTGAATATGAGTGTTAAATTTTAGGGTAGTTAGTTTTGATGATTAGGTGACTGGTGTGGTGGCCTTTGATTAATTGTGGGGCTTATTTGTTGTTTATGTTAGTGTGTTGAGGCTTAAAGGTGGGTTCTTTTTTTCATATTGGGGCTTATTTAGTTCATGTTACTGTGTTAAGGCTTAAAGTTTGGTTCTTTTTGGTGTTATGAACAGACAATTGAAGATTGCAAGTATGAGTGATGCAATTGATTTGACTGGAGATGGAGGTGTGCTCAAGAAGATCGTGAGGCATGCTAAACCGGATGCAACTGGTCCGACGCTGGATCTTCCTCTAGTTGATGGTAGGTAGAGATGGTAGTGTTGATTCTGGTGTTTGAAATTTTAGTGTTCTAGTGGCAACATTTTGTAGTAAATCGGAAAATAGTCGGGGAGCTTGCGTTCACTTTGTGAATTGTGATTGTATACTTTGTGTTTGGCAGTTCATTATGAGGGTGTTCTTGAGGAGACTGGGGAGGTGTTTGATACGACACATGAGGACAATACGATTTTCTCGTTTGAGATTGGGAAGGGCAGTGTAATCAAGGCTTGGGATGTTGCACTCAGAACCATGAAGGTCAAGACCTGCAATTTTGTTTTTAGGAAATTTTGTAATTTTAAGAGCTTCGTGTTTAATATTTTTTTTCTTCTGGTGGTTGCATTAGGTTGGCGAGATTGCTAAGATCACTTGCAAGCCCGAATATGCTTATGGCAGTGCAGGGTCTCCACCAGATATTCCACCAGAGTAATGTCTTTTTCTTCAATTTCTTTATTGATATTGCTCTTTTAAGTTGAAGTGTTGGTTTCCTTGTGAACTTAAGAACATATTATGCTGATTTAAAAATAATGTTGCTTGCAACAATAGCTCTATATGAAACTACTGATTACTGAACAGGGACTGTGTATGCTTATTGTTCAATTAGTGGAAATATGAAATACGAGTGCATGTCATTGGTGGTGGTCGTCACCCCAGTATAATTATATTTAGTAGATAGATTAGAATATCCAGAAGCATGTTGAAGTGGTAAGGCTTCTTATAGGATTGGATTGGTGACGACCACCCATTTAGAATATCCTCGTTGATTAGTGGAAATATGAAATACGAGTGCATGTCATTGGTGGTGGTCGTCACCCCAGTATAATTTATGTATAAGCCCGTTGATTTATGATTGTATCGAAATGCTCATACCACTTTGTCAATTGATGTATAAGCCCGTTGATTTATGATTGTATCGAAATGCTCATACCACTTTGTCAATTGATGTATAAGCCTGTTGATTTATGATTGTATCGTTGCTTGTTACAAATGGTGTCTCTATAATTTCCTTCAAACTAATACATATTATATATCCTGCAGTGCAACCCTTATATTTGAGGTGGAGTTAGTTGCCTGCAACCCACGGAAGGGTTTGAGTCTGGGTAGTGCTTCAGAGGAAAGGACTAGGCTAGAGTAAGATTTTTTGTTTATTTACTACTTTAACTGTGGTCCATTGTGATTTACCCAATTTATAAGAAGTATGATGGCTTATGTTACTTATTGGAACTCACAGAGAACTGAAGAAGCAGAGAGAGCTTGCTGCTGCAACCAAAGAAGAGAGAAGAAGAAGAGAGAAGATGCCAAAGCTGCTGCTGCTGCCCGTATTCAAGCTAAGTTAGATGCTAAGAAAGGAGGAAAGGGAAAAGGCAAAGGAAAATAGGGTCTTGAGCATATGATTAGTATGAACCTTAATAATCGAATAGATGGAATAAATGAGTTAGTGTAATCATTAGTTAGACAGTATGGTAGCGTTTATGCGATAACATAAGTATGAGTGCTCTATGATTTTGATAGTCATGATAACTCTGTTTTAAGCAAATTTCAGATTCGGATGGTTTTGGTTGTCTATTTAAATCAAGCGAGGCTTTTCTTCTAAATCTCTCTGTTTGAAGCTACTTTTGAGGCTTTTGTGATTCTCAATTACCTTGATTTTGTATGCAATTACTTGATTAACATGTGAATTTGTGATGCTGCAATGCTGGATCAGAATCAGGTTTATTTAAGTGGTCAAGAAGTGATAAATTAAACGTAGTACAGACAACACTGGAAGTACTTTTACAGGATTAGAACTTTGATGAAATCAATCATCTATGGTTGGCTGTATCAACAATCCATTTCAGGCCAAACTTCTGACGAAGTTCCTGAGATTATCATCCGAAGAACCACTTTCATTCACAGCCTTCATAGCCAAACTTTTCCATTTCTGAGCATTCCTTCTCATCTCCTCCCCTCTCACTCCATCCCCCATCACCACTTCCAAACACCTCTTAATCTCTTCACGCTCGATCACTCCCTCTTCATTCGCCCTGGCTCTAACTCCAGTCCCCCACAGCTCCTCAACCAGCTTGGCATTTGTAGTCTGGTCTGCAAAATGAGGGCACCCGACAACGGGAACACCAGCGGCCAAGCTTTCTATAGTAGAGTTCCACCCACAATGCAACACACAACACCCAACTGACTTGTGGCTCAGCACCTCTACTTGTGAACACCATGGCACTATTAACCCTTGTTCCTTCTTTAGTGTATTGTTTATCAGATTTTCAGTTTCTTGATCTCCTTCATTTCCTGACTTGCGAATGACCCATAGGACTGGCAGGCCACTGTCAACCAAACCATGTAGTATCTCTTGCATCTGACCACTCCTCAACACCACCATGCTCCCAAACGATACATAAACCACAGAAGAATCTGCTTTTGTATCCAGCCACTTAAGGTAATCGTCCCCAGACTTGTCAAACAAGTCACAACAAACTTCGGCAGATCGAATCAAGGGACCAACTGTAATCAGATTCATATGAACTCTCATATCTCTAATTGCTGCCTCTTCTAACCCATCAAAGGTGTTAAGCAGCACACAAGAGTTGGGGTTCTTTTCCAAGATTTGGTAGTGTTCTTGAAAGGTAGGGAGGATCGAAACATGTGGACTGGTGGGTAGGAGATAGGAAGGTAGCTCATCAGAAGCAAAAGGTGGCAAACCATCTATTGTTATGCAACTTGGAAATGGAAGGCTACTCTGACTCTTATAGTAATCTTTGAAGTAATGGCCGCAAATTGCAAAGGAAGTAGCAGATGTTATGCAAAGGAAGGCAGAAGCTATACCAAAACTACTGGCAACTTCAGCAGCCCAAGGGAGGAGGATGGTGTAGATTAGAATGGTGATAGGGCCATGCTCATCGGATGTGGAGATCTTCTCAATCAAAGCAGCGAGTGATTCTGATCCTGCCCGCTTCAGCTCTGACATGATGTGCTCCGGGTCATTGGCAGGGTGGACTCCGTCGTCAAAGCCATCGGAGAAGGAAGCAAATGATAAGCCTTCCAGAGAAGGTAAGGATTTGATTTGAGTGAGGCCATGGATGTTGGTGACAAAGGTGACATGTGAGCTTCCAATGTCTATAAGCCGCTTAGCTAGTTGGAGACTAGGGTTCAGATGGCCTTGTCCTGCGCAGGAGATGACAAGGAAGTGGTGGTTCTTACTCTCCATGAAAATCTCTATTTGGTTACTCTGCAAATCTGCAATTAAGTATGGATTGAAACTTGAAGTTGCAAACAATGGAGGGGGTGTTCAAAGCTGAAGATAGCCGTCATTCTGGACTTTTGGTGAAATGGACCTACACTACATGTGCATAGATAAGAATGAATTTGCTGCATGAATTGAATTTTCAACAGATTATAGAAAAACAAAGGATTTCTTCACTAAACTAGTGCTAATAATTCCTGATTGTAAGCAACTATACGTGCTCTCTTTTAATGATGCATCAATGCACTGTCTAAGCTTTAAGATCGATCAGATTATGCTCTAAAATGTGAATTTCAAGAATTCAAATATACAAGCTTGTTATGTGATGACATAATACTGTGCAACCGCAATATACCTATATCAATGTAATTACACCAATCTGGGCAACAATCTTTCAACTTCGTTCTTACGCCTGATTAAGCAGTAAGGTAATCTACTAGTTACAATGTCACAATCAAACCATGTAAGAAGCATCCATTGCTGCACCTTGTCCGTTTTCCTGCCACCCAGATCCTGCTCTATATTTACACACTGGGCAAGTTCCCTGTTGCCTTAGCCAAGGGTCAATGCAACTAGCATGAAACTGAAACAAAGAAAAAATGAAGAATAGTTAATGTACAATATCTTTGCTAATCAGACATAAATCAGAACACTATAATTCCAGAGAAGTTCTTTCTATGCTAACATAAAGTCAGTTAAGAACTCCTTGCATATCATATGACTAAACTTGTATATAAAAAGGCTTAAAAATTAGTCAATGAAAAGAAAAGAAAAAAAAAAACCGAACCTGATGCAAGCAGGGAAGGCTGCGGATGAGTTCCCCCGTGTTAACTTGCTCCAAGCAGACACTACAGGTCAGTTCATCTTCAATGGCTTTGGTGCTGCCACCATCATCTGTTTCTTGCTTCTTCTGCCAAAGAGTGGGAAGATCAAACAATAATCAGTTTCAATTTAGTTCTTCGAAACACTATATGTTCAAACATCACAGAGATTTACAGATACTACTATTTGGAACTTCTTAGTGAATATGCTTTTCTTTTGTAATGAGAGAAATAGTCAGTTAACATCATTCATTGTGAAGCCTGACTGAAATGTAGAAATTATTTCTAAGGAGAAATAAAGAAGGACAAGGGGATAATACCTCAGCAGGTACTAAGGCTGAAGCCTGTTGTGTCGATGAGGTACCACTGTACATAAAAGAAAACCATAAAAATCAGTGTATTCGAACCTAAAGGCTAAATAACCATGATTCGAGTAAGTTTCCATTTGCCCCAAAATAGTGGTCCATAACGTCCATTTCTATGTGAATAATGCAGTAATATTTCTTCTCCTTTAGTCTTATTATAAGAAAGCTGGCCTTTTACACATGTAAAAGTGATGTGAATTTCATTATATACACAATAAGTGCATTTGAACCATAATATGTTTAAGCAAAAATGCGGTTGCAACAGCCAAGCTAAGATCAAAATTGAAGAACTTACTTTGGAGGACCCACAACTTTGTATTTGTGGACAGGAAGAGCATTTATCTCTTCCTCACTCATAGAAGAAGCTGATGGAACATTGTCAGAGTCCAGAGCTCTCAAAGTCTCATAATCTGGTATTCAACATGAGAAAGTTTCAGTGTAAAGCAAAGGGTGCAGTCCAAAATTTACAAGACACATATAGATAGAGATATGATAGGTTGGTGAATGATATAAAACAGCTATATATTTGATTTTAGTATATGGAGGATTTTTCAAAGGGATATAAGTGCAAGAAGATTTTAGTATACCTAGATCATCAAATTCGCGGTCAAGAAGTGCAAGCTGAAGCCTGAGACCTTGAAGGCGTCCTCTTGTTGCTAGTGCTATGGATGGTGGCATATGCAACCGTAATTCAGTATGACCAAGAAGGCCACTGGCTGCTGCGGCATGAGCCTGTGCTTGCGCTTGAAGCTGCTGACAGGTGGCATACATCCTTAATGTCGTAGCCATCAAAAAGACCCCAAGGACTAGCCACAGCTACGTACAAAATCCAAAAGAAAGATTATTAGATTCCATACATATTAGACCGAAACAATTGCGACCTTAACCAATAAAGCTAACATAACTATTTACACACTCGGAGAAAGACGATACCAGGAAATTAGGAGACATTTGATGCGAGTTCAGTATCATAAATAGCAAAAGAACTGGCAATAAGACAAAGATATAAACAGAAATTAGCAAATAACAAAAGAATCAAAATCGCAAGACAAAAAAAGTAAACCAGTAAATTAGTACCTGTGACGAGAAAAGCAAGCGAGTTGGAATTGACAGAGCGCGCTGTATGAACACGCTGACATAAAACACAACCACGATCAATAACAGAAACCAATCATAGTAACCTCAGCTAGAAAACCACATATAAAAAACTCCCGAAACACAAGAAACTTACCATTGCACGCCGCTCTGGTATGAATTCCGGAAATCCACTCTCAATATCGCCTCTTGTCCCCCGGAAAACAAAACTCATGACTGTCTGAGTTCAATAAACTTTTGCCCGAAAGCACTAACTATTAAGCTACTGACTTTCAGGTTCACTGTAAAAGCCAAACATGGTACATTTTCAGTATCCAAACTATGATTAAACTAAAAGAATCCTAGAGGATATGCAATAAGAAAACTCAAGAGTAACAGACATTTAGCTGCAAATGCCCAAATGTTAATGAAATTTCCAGCTATAAACACCCATGAGCAATTAAATTGCAAATAATGATGAGATTTTTCTCAAAGAAATCATCTTAAAAGTAATTCCAACCAGCAATTAGCAGGCCATGATCCAATTTCATCCACGAACAAAACCCCCAATTTGGGATACAGAATCGGATCAAGTGAAAACCCTAATTTCGCAATCACATTCGCTCGAGCTAAACCAATTTCGAAAATTAACAGCGGAAGAGTCGGTACAGAAAATTAGAGCGATTAGAGAGAGGAGCGAGAAATGGGGAGGGAGGTGGGTGATTACCTGAAGCGAAGACTGGTTCGGATCTAATTGATATGCAACAAAATTGAGCGAGTGGGGAGTGAGCAGAGATGTGATTCCACTCGGACGCGTTTGAGCTTCAAAGGCTGTGTTGTGTATGACACGTACTATGAGTCGTAGCGTGACGACGCCGTTTCATTGGTTCCGTGTTATGTTTTCTTATCCTGATTTCTCATGTACTTGAGCTAATCTTGCAGCAAATGATTTGCAACTTTCAGACCAAGTACTCAAAACGTAATGCATTTCTTCCATAAAGATAGAAAACCTAACATTAAATCATGAGTTTATGAAATGGGGGATTCTCAATTCATGGATGACATATGATGGACAATGTTAGAGCTTTGAGAAACGTTTCTTTCATATATCTTTCATCATACTCAAATTGTTTTCTCTGGCATTGCAAATCCACTAATATTGTTTAGTTCGTTGTAGTTGAACAAAAGATAAAAGTGATGTTTAATGATGCATATCACATTATCTATATACATCTATTGACACGAGTCATATAACTTTGATACATCATTTTTCTTAGAAGGGATATGATACATGAGGGATAGGTCATACCTTCTTTTTGATACTGATAGGTCATATATTTGATCACCTGAATTATAATGTATGATATAACTTGGTAAATAATTTTCATCATGTATAGATATATTGCACTACAATCAAACTCAAATGCAAGTCTCATTCTCATTTTAGATACTTGAGTTACCTAAAACTCGATTTCATCGCTCAATATCATTTGATTTAGCGACATAGTCTTCTTTTAATAAGTAAAAAGTTATGAGTACGACTCACGAACTTATAATATTTAAGTTGTTACATGATTAAAACAAAAATCTTGTTTTCATCAATTGTCATACACATTTGTTTATCATCGTAATTGTATGACTATTTGGTTGTTAACTAATATAACAAATATTTTCTTGTGGCTTCTATGGAATATATTTATCTTTCGATTTGAAGAAAATTTTGCGCATTATTGGAGGACTAGAAATTTACATTAATTGATTTATCAGAATAAAGGATCCTTCACAAAGCCGCAAGCTAGTTCATTTGAATAAGCACGAGGCATATGCTTTCTACTACATACTACATAATGATTGTGCCATTGCGGCTCTCAAAACTTATATTCTCTCTGAACCAGAACCACTGATCCGACAGAGCCACCAAAAACCCAGTGAACTGCGCCCCTTTGCATCACTCTCCATACACCCCCAGCCTTCTGCACCCTTCATCGAGCTCTAGAAATCCATAGCAACGGCCCCAGATCAATGCTGCTTCTTCATCATTGTACCCCAAACCCCACCTGCTCCACAATAAAAATAAAAATAATTTCAGTCTCTTCACCCCCACCAACCCACAGAGATTCAGACGAATCTTCCAGTACCAAACATAAAGCTTCAAAAACTTACCAATATAGTAACAAAGAACAACTGGAAAGCTCCTCTCCGACTCTGATATTTACCCAACATCCCTCCCATCCATGATCACACACTAACATAAACAATGACCCACCTCCATTCACATGCATGTGCATATCGATACTCTTCCGAAAATCCTACGGTGCTTCAGAATTGAAACTGTTGAGTCAAAATCGAAAGTCATTGTATATGGCGTGTTAGGCATAATAAACCAAGATGAGTATTTATGATCAGCAGTTTCAGTACTCAAAAGCACTATAAATCGCAGCTGGAGTCCTATACGAGCTTGGGACCCAAACCAAGTCTCTGACTGGCGAGATCACACCTAACCTGAGCCACGCCCACCCTCGACTTCTCCAGATCAAACTCCATCCACACATTCTGCTGATGATAGTGACCAATCACAAACGCCTCTATACCCAGCAAGTCAGAGTTCCCAAACGTGAAGCAATACACCTGATTACTCCCCCTCACCATTCCCGCTACCCGATACAGCAGCCTCTCCCCCGTTACGCTCATCTCTGCTCCCCTAAACATCAGCGTGACAGCTGGCAAAGCCGGCAGAACCGGCCGGTCCATCGGGACTTGGAAACACAAGTCCATCGCGCCTTGGAAAACGAAGTTCGGGTCGTCCAGGAGCTTCAGACCCGGTCTGGTTTGTAAAACGAACTCGTTTCTCAAAGCGGTGTAAACCGGCCCGAGAAGAAACGTGAACTGGGTGCCCGAGTCCACCATTGTCTGACCCGCCCCGGTGTGGTCGGGTACGAACACTGACTTCGGCAAAGATAGTACTTTCGCGCCGACCCGGATCCCCTCGAGCTGGACCGTGTACGCCACGCGGTCGAAGTACGGCAAAGGGTTCGACATTTGAACTAACGGCGTGTAGTTTAACGGCCCGAGCCACGGGAAGCTGGCTTGGCCGAAGAGCAAGACGCCGGAGGCGTCACGTCCCGATATGCAGTACGAAAATTTCGGGTAGCCCATTTGGGTTATGAAGGATAAGGAGCCCCGGTTCATGCCCAATAACCCGGTTGTCTTGGCGTCTTCTTCGGAGTTGGAGCTGAACCCGGAGTCCATGCACCCGAATACGGTCCCGGGTTGACCCGACGACCCGAGGGAGAATGTGTCGGAGGCGAGGTTGCCTTCTAGGGAGGAGGCGTCGGCGTAGGAGAGAGTGGCGTGGCAGAGCTTTTTCGGGTCGCAGGAAACGGGTATGGATAGGTCCCGGGTCCGGGTTCGGCATGTGGGTGTGGAGCAAGAGACTGGGATGTAGGATTTGGAGGCGAGTGGGTTGAAGACGTTGGTGAGAGTTGGGGTTTTCTTACAATGGAGCCAAGAGAGTTCACTGCCTGTGTCGAGGACCATGGTAACGTTCTGTGGGGGCGACCCGACTGTGAGGGAGATGGTTAGGGTGACGTTGTGGTGGAATGAGAGCTTGTTTGAGGGTTTTGGGAGTGTTTGGGTTTTGAGAGGTAGAATGAGGGTTTTAGGTTGTGGAGAGGAGAAGCAGAGTCGACTGTTATAAGTGAAGAAATGGAGGAGAAGAAGATGAAGAAGAAGAGGTGGCATGGTTATGGTTTATGATACAGAGAGTTGGGGATTCAAATTCAAATATATAACGGGGTTTGGTTTGGTATGAGTTCGGATTTGAATTGTTGAGAGTTGAGAGAGAGGTAGGTCTGGTTTATTTGGACCGTGTTGTTGGTGTTGGGTTGAGAGTTGTGGTGAAAGGTACGCTTATGTTTTGTATGGTTTCTTATATAGTACGAGATGGCTAGCTGGAGGAGAAAGATGACAGGGTTTGGTTTTAAGAAATGGTTTAGGTGCAAATCAAGGTAATCAAATCTTAAAGTTTGAGTCTTTGCTTGTTGTAATTACTTGATTCTGTCTTTGATGTCGATCCTTTGCTTGCGTATATGTTTTTACCAATTCTTTTAGCCATGATAGTCACCTCGATCACTCACCTATGTGTTTGTACCAGATTTTGGTAAATCTGTCTTTGAAATCTTGGTTGATAGATAAAGAAACTTTAGGGTCTTTATTAGCGATAGGATCATAATGAAATTTTATTTGATATTATCTTTTGGTGAAGAGAATTAAAAAGAGAATGAATTAAAGACGATTTTTCATAATTACTGATATATAATTAATGAAGAAAATAATAGTGATTTCTCATTATTACTGATATATAATTGAGGAAGAAAGCGGCGATAATTATTTGTCGTAATAATTATTACCGAGATTAATTGAGTTTGAAGACATTGATGACAATATTTCATGATCAAAAGATAATCGATTTTAACGGTGACTTAAAAAGAAGGTAAATATGGTGTGATTAAGGAATGACGTGACATTGAGCATATCTTATTTATTTATTTAATTATATTCTTTCCTTAATTTTTTTTTAATTGTATATATTCAACCAACACAACTCAATACAATACACCAAACTCTCAACAATTTATCTACAATTAATATTGATATTTTCGTTCTTGTTCTAACCTAGTCACCAACTCAATTCAAGATAAGTTAATTATTACGTAAATAATATTAATTTAACGACGTGAATAAAAGAATTACATATCAATTATTCGTAGTGAAGCAAACACACAATTTTTCTCATCGTTTCGTTATCACTCCAAGTCTTTAACCAACAACAAAAGCTTCTCCTTCATCTCTCGTCAGTCTCGTGTTGTCACTGTTCAAATATTCCAGCATGAACTCGATCTGTTTACAAAATTCTTTTTCATCGTCTATCATTCTATTTCATCATATAAAGTGCAAAGTTTATATAACGAATAATTCTGGGACTGTGCCCTAACTTTGTGCATATGTGTCTTCATGCACCGACTGCTTGGTACCGACATAAGCATTTTTAGTTCACATCCTTTGTTATATATTTTGTCATTCTCTTGCAACTACATCCATATTTAAGTCGATTAAACTGTGCTTAACTGCTTCATTATCCTCCTTTGAATCCTTTCCTCAATAATTAAGCTCAACTCGACTCCATCTTTCGCCCTAATCAACACCGTAAGCATAGATTTCATTCCGATTTTGTGTCGATTAAGTTTTACGTCACGTTTTCGATTCTACGTCTTCTTCAAATTCCTTGCATTTCTTACCCTCATTTTGCTAATTGCTTGATTAATCTCTCTAATCTAGGAAGTAGGAATCATAATGAGCTTGTGATTAGCGATCCCCAACTATTAATCAACAGTGTGATTCCTGGGTGCCCGACATGCTCTTTGAAAAGGTGTTTATCTGGAAGGTACAAATGGGAAGGGGAGACAAAAATTAGGACATAATTAGCAAAAATGAAAATTAATCGATTGAGTCGGAAAGAAACCCAACACCCACCAAAATCTTTTTGCATGGAGATGTGAAAACTTTTGTATTAGTTTAAGCCTTGACCCTAGCTTGAACAGTATTATTGATTAAGACAATTTATGATAATCTTGTTAATTTGATTAACAACTCAATAACTCATCACTTTGTTTCAATTATATTCTCAACTCGAAACACACAGAGTTATAAAAATACGAACATACGTTTGAACTTTCGGCAAACACCGATATTCTGGACTTTGGTCTTTAGAACAGCTGGGTGCGCTCTCATATTCTAGTCAAGTCAAATTAAACCCCTTTGGAACTTTTGCCGGAAAATTCTTGTTTGACGTCCCAAACGCTAATTAGGGCTCACTGTTCATTTCGGTTTACATGTCATTAAAAGTTACGGCATGCATACGAATGTATGTATAGCCAAAAATAAGTTCTAGTTTTCTGTTCTAGTCCAATACGTTTTATGGTCAGTTTTTTTTATTATCTGCTTCCTAGCAATATGACATCTCTAATTAAATGTCAGCTAACTATTACTGTTAAGTAACTTGGTGCTGTAACTATATTTATGATATGATACTTTACATTGTCATCTATGATTTTTGCTGACTAATTATTGGCCTATTCAATTAGTCATCAAATCAAAGAAGAGCTATTTCTTACTAGTCTTACAACAGATTAAATTGGGTCATAATCTTAGATGAGTGCAATAGCCAATAGCTGTACCTAATGACTAATACCAAACAGACTGGGACTGAAACTAATTGAAATCGTGCGGGTTTTGATGGCAACGATGACTATGAAACTTTGCTCGGATCTCAGACTAGATCTCAGACTAAATAGATGAACGTGTTCTCATTCAAGTCAAGCAATCGAGCTTTCTTGTCCAACCAGATATGCCCCTTTGCATCTCTCAAATGTCATCCCCAATTGTCCATTAGCAACCTATTTGGGACCATATCTACGAATATTGTCTATATCAAAGCAATAAGGGAGCCCCTCTGTTGTTAGGGTCTTAGAAACTTTTGCGTATTTGGCAAAGAACAGAAATAAGAGTATGCATGGACCATATTGAAAATCCAAAAGTCTGTGACTCCTTTCCAAACAATGTGACAAAGATTTTGGAATGCTAAATGGACGGTTGTAGAAGGCTAGGCCCTCCCACAGTGGCAGATGACTAGATGATAGACTTGATAGTACAAATCGGAGGATCGACGATGCATCGATAAGTCAATTAGGCTCATCTAAATTAGTAAGATGACAAGATGTACTAAACTCGTTATTTCAACCAAACTTGATTCCGACCATGCGTACTTTGTCTCTATTGACAACACTTACAACTTCTAGCTAGACATGCTACATTATATTTAGGTGGACAGGAGTTTCAATTGCAAATGTCAAGTCTTTTATTTTTTATTTTATTTTTAAGAATGATAACAGAAGAATTTTATTCAAAATGAAAGAGATTACAAAACCTTGATTGAAGAAATTTCCCCACTTATTTCCCTACTATCAAAAACAGTTACGGGTCTGTCACTATTAATGACATCCATGAGCCAATTAGGCTCAACATCTAACCAAAATAACCGTTTATTTAATCGGGCTACATACTTAACCACTACATCAGCCACACCATTCGCAGTCCTAGAGACATGAGAGAGCTTAGGACTACCAGCAGCAACCAACATCTTGCTCAACCAATACCGTTTTCTTAATTATACGACTTGCGATCCATATTGTGTGATAGCTAACATTATATAGCCATGTCTCCTACTTGTTCAGGGCGGGCGACGTGAACTCTGATTCGATTCGGGTATTCATTCATGCCGCTGAGATGCGTATGATACTTGAGAATTAATTCAGCTAAAATATGTATATTAACTGTATTCTTAAGCATAGATCTATATCTTTATGACTACGAACCACAACACCCACCCACATCTCGCATAGACGTATAGTCTATTTTCATTGAATTTACCAGCCAGAGAAAGTGACACTAAATTGACTTGGTTAGGATTTGATTAGACGAATGGATGATGATGATGATTAGCTAGCTTCAACTAAGACTCGAGTCAATATGAAAAAACAAACGAGTTAGGTATGCTTTCCCTCTCAATCAGTCGATCATCCCAATGACCAAGGCCGCAGTCAGTTGCATGCAGTTGTAAATTTGAAGTTGTAAAGCGATGAGTTCCTTCCATTCACCCACTTATTTTGTTATTTTCTTCTAAGTCTTACTAGTCTCCAACCCTCATCCTCGATGAAAGAACCATTCAAAAAGAAACTTCTATTGTAGAAAATTATGAGGTTTACCTAGTAACAACAAGGTACCAATCATCAAGGTGGATTAGTTCAGTGACTACATTTGATTGAGACTTTGATTTGATATGAACGATCCTAACTTGTTTAAAATAAGGTAAATGATACCACATTACAAGCAAAGAATGAGTCGGCAGGGACTCCTCCATTTGGGATCAACATGAGATTCAGACCCAAATCTCTTAAATTCCAAGTGATTAACCCAGTGAACATGGAGATGCAGGCCCAAGTCACCTGGACCCTAAACAAAGTGACTAGGTTTTCATTTCATTCTATGTTTTTTTTTTTGAATCCCATTTCGTTCTATGTTTAAGAAGGTTAAGATCGATTATTCTTTCTGTTTGATCAGTTGACACAAAAGCTGAAATCTATATGAGATACAAAAGGTTGGGGAAAATACTTGCGTCCGGACTAGTATGTACATGTGTATCCGGACTCTCTGTTATTTACATATTTTTAGCAATATGAATTATAATCATAACCGTTCAAAAGTTGGATTAACCAATAAAAATCACATTTGCAAAAAATCAAAATAAATAAAAATCATTTGTTAAGCCGAATGAATCAAACAAATTAACGGCTAATCATGAGACTGTTAACTTTCACCATAACTGTCTATTTGTTTAATACAATTGGGTCAGCAAACAAATTTTGTTTACATTTATTTTTTTGCAGAGATAATCTTTATTGGTTAATCCAACTTTTGAACGGTTAAGATTATGATTTATATTGCCAAAAGTATGTAAATAACAGAAAGTCCAGATGTACACGTACATACTAGTCTGGACGTTAGTATTTTCCAAAAGGTGGGTTTACTTAGCAATGCACGGACACTTCTGAGGGCAAAGTGTCGGAGTGTTCAACACGACACAACAAGCCCCGACGCGGTGTCCAACATTCTATGTGGCGTGTAGGAAAATGTTGACTTTTCTGGCACAACCCGACACTTTGACCGACACGCCACATCAGCAATTTCAATTTAAAAAAAAAACATAAACCCAAAAGAAAAACTATCATAGCCTCTAAGCAGCAAAAAATAAAAAAGAATAATAAGAGATCTGATCTATGATATATCCCTCCTAGCCAATGTTTAAACTCTAATAGTCAAATCTGGTTCGTAAACTACAACTTAATCACCTTTTTCCACTCTTCCCCTCTTCCTTCATCTCCCTTTTCTACTTTAAATTAGTCACCAGGTTTCCTAATCTCCATTCAATTTCAACGTCTATTTGCTGATAACCGCATATAGTCTCAAGCTCATGTTTTTAGTATGTATTTTATGTATTAAAATACATAAATATATTAATTATGTAAAACAAATAATTAACAAGAATATTAATTATTTAGGACCCCAAGTCTATCAGTGTCTGTGTCTGTACAACATAAGTTAGCATTAATCCAAAATATTAACAAGAATTAAAAGAAATGTCGCCTGAAAGTATGGAAAACAAATAATTACAACATCGTTTCGGACCCCAAGTCTCCAACTAAGTGAATCTCTGAGATCCCGACATCACGAACATATCAATTGGGACTATGGCAACTAGCGAGCTTTTACTAGTATTTTCACTTGTTACTGCAAAGTAAATAACTTATGAAACACCAAACTAGTTATTACTTTAGTAACATTTATCCACACAATACCGACATAAAGACTTAAAACCCCCAAATCCGATTCCTCCCGGGGTTCTCAGTTCTCAATAGCGTGACACCATTTTGGCATATGCTACGCATAACCTTTCAAGGAATGGTGTGTGGCATCATCTGTCACACTCTGAACCAGAAGGCCTATTCACCCAAATATCTATATTCTTCTGTCTAAATCAAGACATCTGGCATGAGAGGCCTTCATTCTTACAGCTAACTATAAGCACCATTCAAGGATGCGTATTGTAACAGAACTTAGAAGCACTAGAGAATATCTAAAACACTTCTCCTTCAAGCCAAGAATCGAATACCAGACACCTCACTATATTTACCATTTACAGGTCTAATGGCACAAAAGTTGGTACACACCCAGAGTGTGCCATTTTGGTTCCTTCCTATTCTGTTGGATATTTTCGGCAATCTTTACGTCATATTGGTTGGAACCAAACAATAAGAACCTAAATTAGAATTTAAGTGGTTGTTGAGCTGAAGAAGAAACATCTACTCAAGAGTCATGGAAGACTAGCTAACTCACCAAAACCCAGACCTGCAGCCATGGATGAAACAAGCTAGGGTTTGACGTCAAAGTGCATTTTGTAGTTTAAATTTGTCGATATCGATCACTTTGTCACACGGTCTATATGGAGTTCAATGGAGTTTAGGTTTGCTAAAGAGATAAAGACACACCAAACAACCTAAAAGAAGAGAAAAAACCAATGCGACTGAGAATTGGGTTCAATATATTTCACATCATTCTAATCTCCCAATCAGTAGAACAGCATTGAGCAAGAGGCATTGTAAACTGTGTACTATAGAATCGAGATGAATTATTGCCATCTTTTGAGAAACAATGACAGGAAGAGTAAGATGGACAGTGAACTGAATCTGACTTCTAATTCCAATTACAATTTCATGGATTACGATAAAATCTAGCTAAAAGAGAAAATGAAAAAATATATGAAAGCTGGTAATCTAACTCAAATTCTGTTCATCAAACTTGACGAGGGCTCTAGGATAAGCAACGTAAAGGTACCTTGCTGGAGCTGCTCTTAATTATGCTGCAGCTGAGCTCTCTGCTTCTTCTTCTTCTTCCTGATCATTCCGAGCTCAAATGGGAGTCTCAAGTTCAAGCAGAATTTCCAGTGTGACAAATTCATGTGCTCGAGACGAGAGCAACTTGAATCCATTCTTTCCATCAATCTTCTTTACAGTGAATGAATTCAGAACCAAACACCAATTCTTTTGTATGCCAAACTTTTTACCATGTGACAACCCCATTGTTAACCTCCATAGACCAAGTTCTGGGCGTCTGCGTCGTGGAACTTGGCCTCTCTGAATCCGACGACCTCGCCCTCCTATCGTTCACCAGCGCAGGCCTCGTTTCCGGCACTGAACTCGGCGCCACCGGAGCAGAAGACGACCTAGGCACAACTGCCCTGCCACCGTTAAAACAAGTGAATATGCTTCTCACAAACCGGCCAACTCCACCTCTCTGTCTTCTTCTCCCACCGTTCCTCGACCACGTAACCCTCCTCGGGGCTCCGCCGTTAAACCCGCCGTCCATCTCCGTGTACACAACCGGCAGCTCCCTATCGCCGCCGCGTATTCTCCCGCCGGCGACCCTACCCACCGCGAATCCTCCTCCCGGCAGCCTCCATATCGTCAGCGCGGCGTTCTCTTCCTCGCTCGCCGCCACAGCCGGGCTCGCCGCCGCCGGAGAGTCCGTCGGAAGCTCGAACCGGCACACCGGACACGAGTTTCGCTGCGCAAGCCACGGCAGGATGCAATCGGAGTGGTATATGTGCTTGCAAGGCATCTCCCGAGCTTCGTTTCCCAATTCGAAGGCCTCTTTGCACACGGCGCAGTGAGACTCGTCGGCGACGTGCGAGTCCTCGAGCTCGATCGTCGGCAACGACTCCACCGCCGACTTCGCCGCCGGTCGCTGGTCAAACCTCCCGATTCCGTTCAAATCCATCTGCGAAAGCTGATTCAAGAGGCGGTCGAACCTGGCCCCGAGGAAAAACTCCGACATGTTGTTCGGTAACGGCCGCAGACCCGACCCGGATCCATCGTCGTAGAAGAGCTCGAATCCTCTCCCCTCCTCGTTCGCCGCCGCCTCAGCTCCGCCGCGCATCACGATCACCGGATTAGGCGCCGCCGATCGGTCACCGCCGTTGTTTCTGCGAGGATTGGAGCCGGATCGGTGGTTGGCGCCGATCATGTACATCGAAGCCGGAGCGGGAGTGGCTGTACGGTGCGAATCGACGTGGACGGCGGAGTGGGCCGCGGTGCCGATCTCCTCGACGAAGCCGCTGTCGCAGTCGGGACACACCACCGGTGAGTCGGCGGCGGCGCTCAAAACCCTAACGAACCTGCTACATCTGTAGCACCAGTAACACGACGTCGTTGCGGACATGGAACGCGATCAAATCCTCCCTCTCAATCAATCAACACTGAATCGAGCTAAACAAATTTTGAATTTGAAATCGAAAAGATGATCAAGAACTATGAGGACTGTTTGGTAATTTTGACACGGAGAGGATGAGACGAGTGTTAGCGTGTTGTGGGGGAAATTTTGATTTTATGGAGGTATAAACGGCAAAAGCGCGTAAACTTTGTTAGGGACTTGGCGTGGCGGTAACGCTCATGGGGATGGACACGTGGCGGGATGTGAGTGGGGGGGAGTGGTTACGACGTTAAGTAGCGTTAGAGATGTGGGACTGTGAGGTGGGAACGGAACGGAGTCGGTTGTTGGGTATAGGATAAGGCCAAAAGAGCGCCGTTTTTCTGGAGTTGGTTGGGACACCTGAGCCGGCGCGAGGTGTTCGGCTCAGGTGAGCTAGATTCTATTTGGCCGTTTTTGGTCCTCACACAGTGGGATGTGTGTGTGATTTGACTAGATGTAGTTAGGTTAGTTTTTTTTTCTTTATTTCAATTTTTCATATTAATTTTGTTTTGATATATACGAGGTACATTAGTAAGAAAAATACATTCTCTTCTCTAACATATAAAAAATTATATAGAAAAAAACACAATTTTGTATTATTTACACATTTACATTAGATAGCTACAAAAGTTAATTAGATCAGTTGAATCAACATTTGAGTCTTCGATGACTAACAACTATAAAGTATGAGAGATTGTTGATATCTAAAATTCCACGAACCCGTTTCTCTAAGTTGACATATGCCTATAACCTTGTTGGGCCTTCATCCAAGCCCAATATAGTCGAAGAGACTCCCATGAAAAGCGACAAGCTCAAGTTTCACCATGAAAACGTAACACGCAATGTCAATAAACGTAGACCCAAGCTACGTCATGTGGGACTTACAGAGGGGATGTGGTGTGGAAGGTAACGGATCTCGTGAGGCCCATCGTTAAAATGACATTCATTAATAACTTTGGACTTGGGACCAAACCTCATGCATGATGGACAAAGTCTTAATATGGGCTAGTGAGAGAAATTAAAACCAAGCCCAGCAAAATCTTTAACCCATTAGACCTATTATTTTCCTACCCAAAGCCCATGTGGTCTTAAACTTGTCCTAGAACCCAATACACGTCTCTAAGTGGGAATATAACTTTTGCTGTTGTAAATCTATATTCCAGGATTTTTAGCACTCCCAAGATCTCGTATGTCCCCAAATCTCTACAATATCACGGCAGCAGGCTACCGCCTTAGACCTGCCATCTCCACCCTTCTGTCTCCCCTTCACCAATTTGCTTTCATGGGGGAAACCACCCTCTAAAGCTTGGAAACCACTTGTCCAAAACTGAGAGGCTTCTCTCATACCCTTTTTTTTCCAGCAACAACTCTCCTCCCTCATCTCGCCTATAGAAGGAGCAACTCATTGCTGCTGGAAACCATCATCGACAACCCATAAAACCTCAAAAGATCATGCTTCATCTCTAGAACCCTAGCCCCCTTATTTTCAGTCAGTTCTCATTCCATAAACCCTCCATAACTCAAAATCAAGCTCTCTCACTAAACTCACAAGCTCCTAGCTCCCCCACCATATCCATCTGTAAGTCATATCGTTGTTTTTTGTGAAAGTAGAATTGCTGCTATTACAGTCAAGCAAACTACTGTTGTTACATGAACTGCTACTTGTACAGTTAAGCAAACTGCTGCTGTTATTACGAAACGCATCACAACAGAGTTGTTCTTGGACCTTATCCTCGATCGACTTTGGGCCTGGTTTCACTTGAGCATTGAGGGCCTTGCTGTTCTAAACCCAAGCACAAAAACACCCTCATATAGATTGGTATGCATCAACATTTTGATAAGAAGGAGCAGTATGCGATATTCAAATACATATTGTATGATTGAAATTATGGTTTAAGTGAGAAAAAAAACACAAGAGATTTCCCTAACATCGAAAGTACTTATAAAAAAATAAAAATAAAAAGAAAGAAAAAGGCATTTTGATTGGACTAATGGATTTTTTGACGTAGACAAGAGTAAAAAGTAGACGGAATCTAATTGCGGTAGCGAGCTTGGGGGCTAGGCGTTCAACGTGCCACGTCATACTAGCTGACTCAATACTCATGAGCAACGAGGCTGCCCATCGCATTCTTCTTTTTTCATTCTTCCTTTTCAAGAGACAACTATGTTTATCGTTGTTCAGCTTATTTGAACTTTAGGGTTAGCATGCATATATATCTTCAAAGCTGCCAGAGAAGCTAACAGCATGTACGTGAATTGCCCAGCATTTCAAAAAGACTCCAATTACCAAAGGGAACTGAAATTCCAAACCAAATCTCACCAAATCAAAAAGGTCTGGGGTTCATCATCAGCTAAAGCCACGTACCCTAACCATTTCCACCAAAATATGTATATATGGAGTTCATGTTTTAATTGTCGAAATTTCTGGGTGTTGTTATTGTTGGAAAGTTGGAGTTCATGTTTGCATTCGATCACCATCCTCATCAAGGCGCCAAACCCAAATTAGGATGACCAGAGTTAATCTCCCAAATCAAATGTCTTCTGTTAATTGCAAGACCCAAAGCAATTTACAAATAAAACCATATCAATCATCATCAATTACACTGGTACTTTATTTCTACACAGCAGAAAAGAATAAAATATCCCTAAAATAAAAATAAAAATTCACGTACAAACCCAACACTAAACCAAACGACGAATCATTATTCCTTCCTCGTCTTTGTGTTAAACGGCATAAAGGTCTTCACCACTTTCTTAACTCCGTCGGCCAAAGAAGTATATTTGACGGTCCCATCGTTCCCGGCGAGCACTGTGTACTTGTCCTTTCTGGTGAAGTTCGTGCACTCAAACCCTAACGTTGCAGCCAAGATCCTCTGCACGTAATTAGCAACATCATGAGGACTCTTCCCCGACGAACACGTAGCTTCCATCGGCAACTGGTTCAAGAAAGTGACCTCATATACCGGTCTAGGGTTCATGAAGAAGAAAATGGGATCCAAAGCTTTGCAACCCTTGGCGGTGGTTGCATGGAAGAACCCTACCCTATAGTTCATGGCCACGGGGACTATTCGGTCTGTGAGCTCGGCAAAGAGTGCGCTGAACCTCAAGAGGAAAGGCTCACGACACGTCGTTCCTTCGGGGCAGACCACTAGGTCTCCTTTAGTCAGTTCACGCTTGATTTTCTCGGCGTCGACGTGTCGGATTCGGGTTAGTCGGATTGTGGGGATCGGGGATAGGATCTCGGAGAATCGAGAGACAGAGTATGTGACGGCTGGGATTTTACGGCCGAGTACGGTGGACAAGACGACGGGGTCCATTAGGGTTCGGTGAGTGCAGACAAATAGTACGCCGGAGTTGTTGTTTCCGGGGACTGCTGGTGGGGGTGGGGGTTTGCCTTTAACGATGACTTTGCCGCCAAGTAACCGGGACATCGCGGGTTTAGCCCACATTGGCAACATCAAGCCCACTGTTATGCGGATGAAGGCTAGTAAGATGCCTAAGGGCATCCAGAGGAGGATTAAGAGAGCGGTGGATGGTGTCGGGCGCTTCACTAGTCGGCCGTCGTGGAAGATCACTGGGAGAGGGCGGAGGAGCTGTTGTTCGTCCTTTTGGTTGGTCATCATGAATGGCGGGTGCATTTGTTCCTGTAGCCAAGCCAGTTTTCAATGAAGAAAAATGAAAGTTGTTAGATAATTTTTCTGTACATGAGATAAGTTACAAGGAAACTGTTTTCTACTTAAATTATGAAATGTTTGCCGTATATTAGCAAATATTAATGACCTAACCTTGCATAGTGATAAAAACGACGAAGTTGATGAGGTAGGTCTTCCCAACCCTAATGTAGGTTGTGTTAATTTCTCTGCAACCAGCTTGCCTAACCTGTCACAGAAATGTCTGGATCCAATTTCATCCTTAACGAAACCTGTGGCTAACCCAAACCGGTTCACAACCAGCTCACAGCCAACAACTTCATCAGCACGCAAGTGCTCCTTCACAAACCTCTCCATCATTATCCTCGGCATCTTCGTCACCACAACCCGCTCGTCACAAGAACTGAACACCTTCCACGCCTCCATATCGACATCCTCCACGTAAAACTTCGGCAGCACAGCTCGCGCCACTGATTTGATCTCCGATTCGCGAACTCCAGCAACCGCAATAAATATCATTAGCTTCAGCCCCGCCTCCTCCCTACCTATCATCTCGAGAAACTTAATCACCGGCCACATAACTAGCAGCAAGGCAAACCGGAGCAACCCCGACGCCTCGAATGCGACCAACATGAAGTAGGAGAAGGGATCGGGGTCCTTGAGGAGTGTCCCTTCTAGCTCTGAAACGACCGAAGACTGATCCATCTCCATCATGTGTAACTTTTCTTGCATGGGTTTTCTATGTTTCCCAGTTTATAAGGCACTCCATAGCAGTTTAAACAGTTTACCAAACTTGGTTAAACCAAATCTGTATCAATCTATCTATGGGTTCTGAGTAGATGTATCTGCAAGGAAAAATGGATTATACGCAATGTTATATATACACAAATGATCGATTACTTAACCCCAACAACAACTTCCTGTAGTGATGACAAAGTCCACTTGTTTACACCTAGTTGGTTGTTTCTACTTAGTTAGGTCGCTTACTTAGTTTCTTTACATTTCAATAATGGTGACGCGAACATGTTGGTTCATTCTTGTTGTATAAGCTTTGGGTAAAGTTTTTGGGTGTGACAAAACTTACCACCCAAATATGATGCTATTGCGTTATCGAAATTTCTAAGAAATTTCGAATGTCGATCTCTTTTAGGGTTTTCTATAAGGATGCATCATTCTTTCGTCAATTCAGACCAAAATAAAAAGCTGCATTGTCAACTTGCATGTATGATATGCAGAAGCAGATTGACAAGCTAGTTGTTTCTGTACGTGTGTACGATCGAGTACATTGACACACATACACGTCTCGATACCAAATGGTGCATTTAGCCACTGATTATTGGTTTAATCCTTTTGTTTTGCCAATGATATATAATGCTTCATCTTGTTACGGTTTAAAATTACAAACAAAACTCTGATGTAAAATTATTCTCTAAACACTGCTTGCAAATCGCAAAATAATCTACAATATGCTAGCCGGAGTTTTACTTTTTCAAATTCTGTTTTGTTATGCGGAAGCGGTCGACGAGGCCCAACGAGTCCCATACGTACATGTCCAATTATGCCGATACTCTCCCCATTTTAGCACTCGGTGGAGAAACGGGTATGAGGTTTTATCATAAAAAGACATCGGTATTAGTGTGTGTGGGGTACCATTCTTTATAACCCAAATATGACTCTTCACGTTTCCAATATGAGATTCTAAATGGTTCTTATCTAAGCCACACTTTTTCAATATGTTTCTCATACTGCTCGTTTTAATTAGACCTAGTTAAAAAATATCAACATTTTTCGTTACAATTTTGTTTCTACGTACCCATCGAAAAAAATTGCAATATTTTCTGAAAGTGTGCTTGGCCTGACCAAGCAATCAGACCGAACACTGGGACTTCAAAAGTGTCTTATTTTTGTCCGCGAAATGCTCTGTGTGGATGCATGGCTGGTTAATTACTTAATTAGTTACACTAATTAATCAAGCACATTGCCAAACCCAGAGCTCATAAAAATGATCGTGTTGGCCAAGTGTCATTGATCTTATATACAAAGCTCGTAATCAAGAAGAATTAAACAAAGCTAGAGTTAGATCAGAAAACTGCGAACCTTGTATTGCTAAATTTTTGCGTACAAATACGCTGATTATGAAGTTGACATGCAATATGTTATGTTTCGGCTCAAAGCTATAGTTAGGTTGGTTTGGTTTGAACTTTGAAGACGATGAAGGCCACCCTTAACTCAACAAGGGTGACGGTGACGAAAGAGTATTCAAATCCTTCTGGGGAGATACAAGTGTCATTTTTTAGCTAGCATTCATTAGTTAAGAGAATTGATTTAGATTAATTAAACCCCATTTCAAATTGGCCGGGTTCGTCCTAATTGTCTCTAGCACAATCGAGATAGACCACAAAAGAGTACGGTTTGGTACCAATCAAATCTCCTAGAGTTCACAATGGTCCATAACACGCTTGTTCAACTCGTCAATCGGACAATCAGTCATGAACATAAATCTCATAACTACATAGCGTTACGAATTGAAAGATATGCGCCACTTGCAAAAGTATTGATACATGCCATGTCCATGATTAATAAATCTCATATCTAATTGCATCCGCTCGCCAACTTACAAATGACGTTATATATGTTTTAATCAATCTTTACTTTGTTTAGAGTTTAGGCCGAAACTACTCGATTAATGTGTCAGTATGGATTTACATTCTCAACTCTAGTGTGATCGTTCATTTGTAAGGGTGCCTTGGTGTCTCTGCAAGTGTTTGATTCCATATATATCTCATTGTAATTAATCGATTCAATAAACTCTAAATTGTTCCAAACATGGTGTCTTTGCAAGTGTTGCAACTTTGCACTGCCATATATAGTGACGTCAGGTTTAAAAGTTGGAAGCCCAAGTAGTCGACCCCAGACCATGCCTTACATCTATATCCCAAACCCTTGTTAACCAAATGGGCTGGACTTTGGAGGGTACGTTCTGTTGTAAACCCTAATCTAATGATTCTCATACAAAATATCTTTGTGTGAATTCAGCATATCGGCTAAGGTCTAGGTAACACGCACATCAGGCATGAATTGCGGTCTGCCAAATTTCGAGGCTCTGCCTCACCCTCTCATTTTCAATTTTATATGCCACTACCAATCGAGTACCACACTGAAATACTGGAATGAAGGATAACATAAACAAATGCCTCTCATCTTTCTTTCCTGCTAATAAACCTGCCTGCTGATATATAGTAATATTAATAGCCTCAGACGCTTAACTACTGTATTAGAAAAACCCACATATTTTCCTAATCAAAATGTTTATGCAAAACTAATCTAGGGTTCGAGATTCTCGGGTTTACCTAGCCTTAATCTGCAGGGTATGATATTTTGATTTGATTATTGCTGTACACGAAGTAACGTACGTGGAGTCCATCATAATGGTTCGTGTAGAAGGAAGCACAGACAACTCACGTGAGCTTCCTAAACCCTAATCCATGGAGTGAGTGAGGGACAGAGGGAGTGACTGATCAACGACATCGACTCACATCATCGAGCTCTCTATCCAGAAAAACAAAGACTCACATCATCGAGCTTCACATGTCTTCTTCTTCTTTGTTCTTCTTCTTGTGCTAAACCCTAGCTAGCTTGTTAGTAAATCTAAACCAATTAACTAAGACTGACATAATCAAATAACTAACATTGTCATCTCTCTCTCTCTGGGAGAGTGAATGTGTATAGTGTATTCAAACAAGAAAAGGGCATCTTCTTCTTTAATCTTTAGCCCGTGGTCTGGGTTTTTTTTGTTGGCTGGTTTCCCTGCATTCACTGAAAGTTTATATTCCACAGGCTTTTTAATTATAGTGGGTGGCTAGCTGCAGGAGTGCAGCTAGCTTGTTTATTTTAATTACAAATTCACTATTCACAATGTGAAATGGAAAAAAGTATATTATAGTTAGGTTGAGAACTTATTGAGATGTTTGCTCAAATTTGCTCTAGTGTTGCAGCAAATTTGATCAGTACGAGTCTGTGGGTTGAAAAATATGAAAAGTTTGGACTTTGGAGGATATGTATATACAAAAATTTCGGTTTATGTTTTTTTTTTTTGAGATCATTATATTGTATTTGTGATTTTGTGAAGATACATGATCGAAATATTAAGCGTTCTCTTAACTTAAAAATGATATAAAATTGTATCTAAATCATGTTTATTTACCTTTAAAACAAAACTATAGACAAATTATATGCATGTATTTAATTGTACTAACCACTATATGCATAATTTCAAACCTAATAATGCCTACGATAATGACTCTTGTCTTGAATACTATCGAGCCTTGTCAACAAAATGTTACGCAACGTACAAGTTATGAACAAACTAAATAATCTCATTACTGCAGTTTGTAACATAAGTTTTCGATCGATGCACCTTAAATATTCTTTTAACTTTTAGTCCAATTAGTTATTTCTAACTAATTAAATTCGTTGGAAGAATTTACTGTTTCATATTATCAAGAAGAAGAAGATAAGCATCATCACCCCAATTCGGAAATGGCACTTGCAAACATGACATAAGTGCAACAAGGGGTTGCGGGTTGCAGAGAAAAACAAAGCAAGCGACCAAAAATGACAATTCCAAAAATAAATATTTTGTTATATGTTCATCATGACGTGGCGGAACAGCACGAGTGCAACAACAAACCTGATCTTTTTCTGCAACACAGACGACCTCTTGAGCTTCAAGTTGAGGACTTGAGATTTTTGTAATGATAATTCCCCCCTCCCCCCCAAAATAAGAGTGATGTTCTAAACCCTACAAGATATGATGATGGTGTAATGTGCTTTTGACCGGTTAAACTTAGAAGATGAATGTTGCGGAGTTACTACGTACTACTAGTTTTACTTTACAATATAATTTAATAGTTTAACAAAATATAAAACGAAATATTTACTGGTCAAGATTGGGTTTGGGTTGATGGTCCTGGGCTCCAAGCTAAGAAGGCTGATTTTGCGGTTGTTGAGGATGTGATGATTCGCCCTAATGTCAAGGACAGGGGCATGACTTAGGCCTCGGGTTAACTGCCCGAGCATCCGATGTAATTTTATTGTTTAATTCTTAAGTTTGTTAGGTGTACACTAATTGTGGTCTTAGGCAGCTAATATTCTGTTCTAGAGAATTAGGTAGTAAGATTTTTATCTTTTGCTTCGGGCTATTTATGAGCCTGTGTGTAATCAGTAAAGGTAGGTGTTTGTAAGCCTCCCTTAACTTACTCTGTGTAGGACGGCATTTTGATGTATGTGCATTTTGGCCATTAATTAAGCAATATAAGTTATCATTTTAAAAAAAATTGAATCAAATTATAGCTCGCATTCCTTGATTAGTAAGTTTTGTATAAAATATTTTAGAACGCATTCAACATTAAATGTATATACAAAATACTATATGGACACTGAATCAAAATATTAGAATCAAAGATTTGAGAATTTTGTATGAAATATCCAATTCATGATTTCGGACATAAAGAATTAATCAACCCCAACCAAGGTAATCAAGAATGAAATCTGATATTGGCTATCTTTTTGAATCCCATCATATTACCTTCCTCGTTTTAAACGCAAGATGAAGAAGCAGAAATAATCATATAGTCAAAATCTAAGGTTCAGTGTATACAAGAAAAAATCAAACAATACAAAGCTTATTAGCGCCGAACTTGACGGAATGCAAACACTCAATATATTTTTTTTGATAAGAATAAACGTATGTAAAAATTAATAACCGTTCGAACGATATTCATTATATTTGAATTACACGTCTCTTTTTTGATATTTGAGAATGAACAACAGTATCATTGGACCAGGCCTTATGATTATTACCTCATGTGATCACAAGATACGTAGATTCCCAAATCTGGTATTGACTACAAGAATATACGTATTGATATTGCTTCCACCCAAATACAGGAAACCCTAAAGAAAAAATCTAAAACGTGCATATATCTATTAAGGCCAAAAACATGCTTAACATGATAATCCAAAGAACTTAAGCCCAAAAAGAAAAGAGGCAGCAGTTAGTCCATGAAATATAGAACCCTAAAACACCTCTCTGTAGTAAACAAATCCTAGCCGTCAATCCCCACATCCAACGGCTCAGACCCCCCCACTGCTCGTGCTTATCATTGCCCTCTTCCTCACTTCACTGTCTCCCTCCCTCTTTTCTCTTTCGCTCCTCAGCAAAAACCAAAAATGTCTCACCTCCATTTTTGATCATCCAAACTCTTCCGATCCTCATAAAAATCACTTCTTTGACAAAAAAAACCCATCTTTTATTGACCCAGAAAACTCTGAGCCATAATCCCAGTTGGGTTGTTCTGTTTCAGCTGAAACCCAACTCAAAGCTTCAATCTTTTTATCTGTTTCTTTCTGGGTTTGATGAGTTCTTACAGTTGTGTCTGACATGGTTACTGATACGTATTCGAAGATGATGTCCGAGATGTCAATGCGATCCATGCTCAAGAACAACGGCGGCGATTACAGTGAAGATTTGAGTCTGTTGATTCGTCAGCAGAGGCAAGAAGTGAGTGACAGAGAGAAGGAGCTCAATCCATATCGAAGTGGGTCGGCCCCACCAACCGTTGAAGGGTCCCTGAACGCCGTCGGCGGCCTTGTAGACGACGTTAACGGCTTTTCTACCGAGGAGGAGCTCCGGTCTGATCCGGCTTATCATAAGTTTTACTATGCAAATGTCAATCTCAATCCGCGGCTGCCGCCGCCGATGAGGTCCAAGGAGGAGTGGCGGTTTGCGCAGCGGGGCGGCGGCGGAGGAGGGTCTGGGGTGGAGGCATTGGGGATAGGAGGAAAGGTGGCAGGGGTGGTGGTGAAGGTTCGCTTTTTTCGGTGCAGCCGGAGAATGGGGTGGCGGCAAGGAATGGAGAGTGGGGAGGAGATGGGCTGATTGGGTTGCCCGGGTTAGGGCTTGGTAGTAGGCAGAAGAGTATTGCGGAGATTCTTCAGGTGAAGGGCTCAGTAAAGTTTTGATCTTTAATGGTTTTGATGTGTTGTTATCTGATTGTTCTTATGTGTTGTTGAACTAGTTGGGGAAAGTTGTTTATCTTGAATGGTTGTGTTGTTGTCATCTGAATCTTTGTATGGTGGTTCGATGTGTGTAGTACTAATCGGAGTAAAGTTGCTATCTTGAATGGTGTTCTTTGTTATCTGAATCTTTGTATGTTGATGAAGTTGTTTGTTTGTGTTTATGATGAGAACTGCTATTGAGATATTATGTTTCAACCTTAGCGTACATGTTATTCGTTCTTATAAAGCAGACCAAGTTTTTGAAACTATGTAGTTGGTTCTGAATTGTTAGTTGATGAGACTAATTCCACGGGTTGGGGTTGCTTTGGGATTTGTTCATGTGGTACCTTCGTTTTGTGAAGTTTCCCTGGTTAACTTTGATTGTCTACTGTTTTTCGGCTAAGTTTATTTGAGTATTTTCATCAAAGCTGTGGTCTTTAACTTTGGTATTTGGATGCAGGATGATATACAGAATACAAGTGGCTCAAGGCACCCTTCTCGTCCAGCTAGCCGGAATGCGTTTGATGATGGTGTTGAAACTTCAGACACCCAGTATGCTCAGATGCATCGTGATTTGGCAGCTTTAGATGCTTTGCGCTCTGGTGGAAATAAGCAGGGTTTGTCTGCTGCCCAGAACTTTGGTTCCTCGGGTTCTCATACTTATGCTTCTGCTCTAGGTGGGTCACTGTCAAGAAGCACCACACCAGATCCTCAGCTTGTATCTAGGGCTCCTAGTCCTCGGATTCCAACAGTTGGAGGAGGAAGAGCTTCTTCCACTGATAAAAATAATGTCAGTGGTCAAAATACATATAATGGCATCACAGCCAATGTGAATGAGTCTGCAGATCTGGTAGCTGCATTATCTGGTATGAACCTGTCAAAGAACGGCAGGATGCATGAAGAGAATCTTGCACATTCACAGATTCAAGGTGATAACCACTTTGATATGCAAGGGGATAGGAACCATATCAAACAAAATTCATATATGAACAAGTCCCATCTGCATCCTGCTTCCCAGTCTACCAAAAACTCTTATCAGAATATGGCCAAAGGTAGTGGATTTGGGAGGGATCAGAACAACCCTTCATTGATGTCTGATGGGCTAGCTGAAATTAATAATCCTGCTGTATCATCTGCTAACTCATACTTGAGAGGACCCTCTTTACCAGCTCTTAATGGCCGAGGAAGCTCAGTCTCTCATTATCAGAATGTAGACAATATGAATTCCTCATATGCGAACTATGGGTTGGCTGGGTATCCTGTTAGTCCATCGTCACCCTCTATGATGGGGAGCCCACTGGGTAATGGTAATTTACCACCCTTGTTTGAAAATGCTGCTGCTGCCTCTGCAATGAGTGGCTTGGACTCTGGAGCTTTTGGAGGAGGTATGTCTCTGGGACCAAATTTGTTGGCTGCAGCTGCTGAGTTGCAGAGTATGGGCAGGGGTGGAAATCACACTGCTGGGGGCGCTCTTCAGATGCCCCTGATGGATCCTTTGTATATGCAGTATCTAAGATCAAATGAGTATGCTGCTGCTGCACAGCTTGCATCCCTTCATGACCCCACAGCAGACAGAGAAGGCATGTATATGGACTTGCTAGGGCTGCAGAAAGCTTATCTGGGACAATTGCTTTCGCCTCAAAAGTCACAGTTTGGTGCTCCCTACATGGGTAAATCTGGTAGCTTGAATCATGGTTATTATGGAAATCCAGCATTTGGGCTGGCATGTCTTATTCTGGAAACCCCCTTCTCCCAAACTCTCCTGTGGGACCAGGTAGTCCTGTCAGGCATAGTGACAGGAACTTGCGTTTTTCTTCGGGGATGAGGAACATGAGTGGAGGTCTCATGGGAGCTTGGCACTCAGAAACTGGTGGAAACTTTGATGATAGTTTTGCATCCTCTTTGCTGGATGAGTTCAAGAGCAATAAGACTAAATGTTTTGAACTTTTAGAAATTTCTGGCCATGTTGTTGAGTTCAGGTATATATCTTCCCTTTAATACTTTCCAGTATCTCTTCTATGTAATTTACTCATACAGTTTTTTGAACAGTGCGGACCAGTATGGGAGTCGGTTCATTCAACAGAAACTTGAAACTGCCACTACCGAAGAAAAGAACATGGTTTTTGATGAAATTATGCCCCAAGCCCTCTCTTTGATGACCGATGTGTTCGGTAATTATGTGATTCAGAAGGTGATTTCGCCCTCCTCCTTAGATTGATATACCCCTCTGTGTCTGTTGCATATGTTATGTGTACTAGTGTTCATGATGTGCAGGGTTTGAAAAGAGATATTTAATAGTTCTTTATCTGTCTACCTTTTGCATTTTGTGTTCAGTTTTTCGAGCATGGTTCTGCAGCACAAATTAGAGAACTCGCTGATCAGCTCACTGGGCATGTGCTGACCCTAAGCCTTCAAATGTATGGCTGTCGAGTGATCCAGAAGGTACGTTAAGTTAGTTCTGGCAGTTACATGTCATATTACTATTTCGGTTTCTTGTGTATAAAACTGGTATCGTACCTTTTACAAGTTGGTACACACAAGATGTCAATGGGGCAGCAAAGTAATGATGTTATGGGTTATGAACTTCTGGGAGTTTTTTTTTTTTTTTTTTGTTGGGTGGGGGTGGGGAGGTTTTTATGCTAGAATGCTACTTTTTGGGATTTTCTCCAGATATTTCCACAGAAGTGGGATATGACCTTAGTATAGATCATCTAAACTTGACTTACATTGTAGTACAAAATTTTGTTTAACGTGTTCAGTGAAAGTCTGTAAAAAGATGTACACTATTACATGAGATGCATGCCATAGAACATGAGTTTGATACACTGTCGTTTTTATTTTTTAGGCTATAGAAGTTGTTGATCTGGACCAGCAGACTCAAATGGTCACAGAACTGGATGGACACATTATGCGTTGTGTTCGTGATCAGAATGGGAACCATGTCATCCAGAAGTGTATTGAATGTATACCTGAAGATGCTATCCAGTTTGTTGTTTCAACCTTTTATGATCAGGTTGTGACACTGTCAACTCATCCATATGGTTGTCGTGTCATACAGGTAATATCCATTTCCCATTCATGTTTGGATGTGCATACCTGGCAATCTTTTACTGTGTAACTTGTGATTCTTAAGAATATAATTTTTAATCTAACAGAGAATTTTGGAGCACTGCCATGATCCCAAAACACAGCAGATAATGATGGATGAGATTCTGCATGCTGTTTGCACTTTGGCACAAGATCAGTATGGAAATTATGTTGTACAGGTTTGTTGCATTTCTAGGAAACTTAAATCTTTTCATATCATCTTCAAGAATAATCCCACTTTGCCTAGATAGATTCCACAGCATCATTGGACCTCTTTAGATACATTAAGCTTCTGGGGTTGGATACTGATTACATGGTACCTGCTTAATATCTTCCACATTTTACTTCTCATCTTAAGCCCAACTTTGGTTGGTTCGTTAAGTACTTGTGACCTATTAATAGTGGGAGGGTTAAATAATAATTCAAGATTCAGTCACGTTCTTGATATTGTACCATAAAGAACTCCTGATTTAGTGGCCATGCTTTTAAGGTTGAAGCTTAATAATAAATTATAATGTTGGTTAATGATATTACATTTTTCTCTCATTGATTAGTCCAACATCTGTGCTACTTGATATGTACGGGTCAGACTTCCTGGTGTTCTATATAATCATCTGATTTACTGTAAAGATTGAATGGAACTTAGTAAAATAAGATGATACCACTTTGGTAGTGCTTGAACTCGATGGCTGAGCAGCTTTGAATACCTTTGAATACATTTTAAACGCATCTGTTTCTTCACCTTATGAATTAGTTTTACATGTCAAAGCAGCTTTGCTTCTCATAAACCATGAAGCAACAAATATGCTGTGACTACAGTTAAATCAAAGTGCTATAGGCTGATTGTTTAATGTTTACTTGAACTGCACCTGGTGGCTAACTACCCACCTTCACCACTCATATATTGTAATTTGTGAATAATTTTGAAAATGAAAAATATTATATTACCCCCCTCTGCTGCTACATTTACCTGTCTATCTTTTACATTGAACTTGGTTATTAATTGTGGGTTTGTAATTTTACAGCATGTGCTGGAGCATGGAAAGCCAGATGAGCGCTCAGATATAATTAGGAAGCTAACTGGGCAGATTGTTCAAATGAGCCAGCAGAAATTTGCCTCCAATGTTATAGAGAAGTGTTTAACTTATGGAACTCTTGCTGAGCGCCAGGCCCTTGTCACTGAGATGCTTGGTACCACTGATGAAAACGAACCCCTTCAGGTTGGTCCCTTATTTGGCTCTATAAGTTCAAAGCATGAACATTTTCTGAAGATATTCACTTATCCTAATTATAACTATAATTCCTGTCATCTCATTGATCAATCTTCAAATATTTGACGCCTTAGCTAAGTTTACATCTTGTGGGGCTGTTCCGTACACTTCCCAGATCTTTTGATTATGCAATTACCTAAATTGGTGGTCCTTTAGGTTAACAATGGGTGAAACTAACTGGTCAGAAACCAAGTGAACTCATTGGCTTACTTCTTGATATCATTTAGATAGTTGGTCATGCTGTTTGTGTTGTGTGTTGTTCCTATGCTTAATATGACAATTTATGTCATGGGTTGGTATATCTATCCATCTTGCTAAACAATGAATTACATCCTTCCGTATAATGTGACTGTTCGATACTGAACTGTTACTGATTAAGGGTGATCCTTTTACTTTAGGTTAACGAGGCCAATCTATTTCTTCTCTTTATTTTCTTTTTCTTCCCCAAACGATTGCAGTGTTTTGCCGGATTTCCATACATCTTGTACATGTCGAAGGTTTTGTGTTATTATTATTTTTGTTTCTTGTTGTGAGATATTCCACTAGCTGATATTTTGTAGCTCTGATAATGATTTTTCTAGGAGTCAAGGATATGTAATTTCACGATTATGTCAACTGCTAATATCCCATCTTCAACTTCTTTCTATGTGTTTAGGCAATGATGAAGGACCAGTTCGCAAATTATGTTGTACAAAAAGTTTTGGAAACTTGTGATGACCAGCAACTTGAGCTAATCCTTAACCGTATTAAGGTTCATCTGAATGCTCTGAAGAAGTATACTTATGGGAAGCATATAGTTGCACGTGTAGAGAAACTTGTTGCTGCTGGAGGTACTCTTTCTTTTCTCTTTTGTCTTTGTTTCCAATTCTGTTCTTTGCCTTTGTTTGTACCTGAGATGCAAACGCTCTACGTCTATCTGATTGTATTGCATCACACGTTAATGGTGCTTTCAGTATGAGTGCTCTACTACACTTGCAGACATTATAGAAACTAGTGATCAACTACCGTACTCCAGAACATGCATATGCCTACACACATGTATATATGTATATGAATTATATAAAACACACATGTATCTTTCCTATTCATGTGCTGAATCTCTATTAGCATGCACCACCGCATATCTTGTCTTTCATGAAATACCAGTTGTGGTACAAAATTTAGATGTATCAATTATACCAGGAGTGATGGTTACATATGACTCAGAAACATACTTCTGCGTCTTTTGGGTTTTCCCCACTATAAGAATAATCTATGTAATTTCTGGCTTCTGATTGACATGCTGAAGATTAAATGATGATTTTCTATATATGCCATATGGTAGCCATTATGCTATTTAGATAACTAACAAATTTCTGGTTGTTTTGCAGAGAAGAGGATTAGCATTCTGACTCCACAATGTCCACCTGCTACTGCTACTGCTACTGCTACTGCTTAGATGGGGCGCGCGGGGAATGAAGTTGTACAGCTAACTGAGGATAATATGAGCCCCTCTCTCTTTGTTTCATGTCTAGTAAAGGCTCTGTCTATTGAAATGGATAGGAGCAATGAAAATAAAGATTGTTGGTTGTACTTAAAAAACTGTACATTGTTAGTTTGAGGATATACCTTAGAGTAGTCGCGGCTCAGACGGTGAACACACCTGAGGCCCCTGCAGAGGAGATAATTTAGTGTACAAGTTTTAAGGGTGTAAAAAGCAAGGCGGTAGTAGTTTTGTGGTCGTGACTGTACAAAAAGTATGTTACCAGGTGGAGTCCTCCATAAGTTTTTTCCCTTGATGTATGCTATTGATGATTTTCTATTTCAATTAAGGAACCTTCGCGTTGAAGGCTTTGAATCCTTTTTAGTAGTTTCAGTTAATTTGGTAATGCTATGCCGTATTCAGTATTGCTGTTTTATGAAATGAAATGCTTTGTTTATTCATAGTTCATAGTTCTGTTGACATATTAGATCATCTGATTGATGCTCTTTGAGTGATACTCTGCTGCCTACATTTTCTTTTTAACTGCCCCTCTTTGGTTTATGCCGAGGCATCATGAAAATTACTGATAGATTCAAAGCAAAACCATTGTTGTTTTAAGTTTTAACTGTATTGCTAAGCTGTTGTAGCTACTATGCTGTGTTCCTTGTGCTGTTTCTTACAGTATCCTTTAACTATGAAAAGAAACAAAAGAAAACATAGATCCAAAAGGTTCATATTATCGACAGTTAGCGACAACAATACATTGGGGCTATTCTGCTACAAAATCATCCCAAGTTCGGGGGACAAAATGTGATGACATACCTAGGAGCCACACACGTCTTGAGCCCTGTAGAATCATCAAAGGCATAACTATAAGCCCTGGGGCAAATAGCCTTAAAAAGATGCCCAAAAACACTAGGCTTACAACTCTTTGGATTTGCAAACTCCCCAGTACAGCAATACCTATCTGTCTTTGCAGCCAAACAAGCACTCTTACAACCCACAACCCTACCTCGTTTCTTGATGACCAAGGCAAGTGGGCAGCATACATTCAAGTCAGCCTCACAAGCAGCAACACCACATCCTACACCCCCACCGATAGGCACCATAGAAATAGGCACGTTGAACCCATCAACCAAGCTCACATCGTAGAAATGCAGGGCGGATTTTGGAGTTCCAAGTGTCATTTCGACAAGAGTGGCAGGGGGGACTCCACCGAGTCCCCTACATTGTAAGAGGCCGGCACAATCACCGGTTAGGCACGAGCCCTTGCCGGTGCTTGGATCAAAGCAGCAGCCTTGCCTCCCCCAGATTCTTCCAGACCAGTTTTGAGGAACTTCAAGAAGGAGTTGCTCGCCGCTGGGGAGATGGAAGCCGCCGTCTAGAGGAGTAGGGTAGCCTGCAGTGCCGAGGATCCCGGGCCATATGCTGTCCTTGCAGTTGTTCACTATGATGAGTTGAGTCCCATCTGCAACACATTGATACAACAATGATAATGTTACAATGCAAGCCTTGTAAATTCAGAAACTTCTATAGAAAATAAGTTTATGAGATTATACCAGTGAAGGAGAGGGAGACGAGGAAGCAGAGGAAACAGAGGACTTGTGAGATTGGCATCTGATGATATGATATGAACAATGAAGATGGATCAGGGTGTTTTATATAGGCGATTCCTTCTTTCACGCTAGCATGAAAGGAGTGGTAACTTTAAAGAACCAACTGCACATGTTCTAACGGTTACCAATTGCAAGAGTTGCAATTTTTACTTTGTAAAAGTTTGCTAAAAGTGAAATCCACTTGCATGTAAAAAAGGTTTCGTTTGTTGGACTGAAATCAGCATGGCAACTTAGTAAAGTCTCCAACTTTAGTTCGTCTTTAGCATGAGGTTCCATGCTCTTTTGCTCAGAGTGTCTCACTATAGAATACCAAATTTATTGTGGGTTGGATCTGCTAGTCTTATGGAACATGAGCCTTGTCTGGGAAAAAAGAAGTGAACAAAAGAGCAACTCTCCTTTGTTCCATGCCGGAGAGTTGTTCAGGTACCTTTGAGAGCCCGTGGGTTGCATATGAAGAAGATACAAAATGGAGGGGAACCGGCCATGGAAAGAACCCTAATGAAATTCGCAAATAGGGTATTGAAATCATTGCCTGTGCCAATTCAGCCATGAGTGGCATTGCCTCGTTATGGAGCAGGGTGAGAGATTAATGCCAACGAGACTTTGTTGGTAAAATCTCTTATGACATCAAATTTTCTTTGGTAAAAGTTCATAAGCTAACCATTTAATCCTTGATGAAGACTTCGGAAAAAAGGTAAATGAGAAAATGCTTAGAATCTTTCAAACTTCTTTAATTCTCAAAGAAAAGAAGTTTTTATTTATTTATAATTAGGAATGAGTGTAGCACGTCGTAACACACTCACACATGCATTATTCAACAAGCGCAAAAACTCAAACCCACAAACTGTTGCAAGTTGAGACTCAAATAAAGAAGTTTGAAGTTCACGCATATATCTCATGTATTTCAAAATTTCAAATATTATTACTGTATTGGGTCTTTCATGAACTTTGTTTTTTAATTCCAGACAAGAAAAATTGTATTGACAAGCCTCATATCGACCAAATTTATCAATATCATTTTGTGGTTTATAGCACAGGCCTATCACTTTTAAAGGTGAAGCCTTTTCAATGGCTCCATAAAAGCTTCATCGACCTCAAGTAGTACTTTACCTAAGTATTTGTAACATTGGAGAAATGGCTGAATCGACCATAGACCAATTCCCGGTTTACTTGAGAGTTATCTTATCGTCGCAAACCAGAACCCAAACCTTAATAAAAGCCTCTTAAAGTGGTACTCTATGTCTCTACCTAAGTTTTTGTAACGATGAAGGGAGGTGTTATCCTATCGTCGCAGACCATAACCAAGACCTCACTCCTTCCATGCATTACAATTTAATTTGACTATTCTATTGGGTTTGAACGATCTTTTTAATTTATTACACTAACCCATATTACATCCTGAAATAAAATGAAGATATTGATTTCTAGTCACTATGCTTCCCTGCACTATTCTATTATATTAGGTTTGGACTATCTTTTTAATTTACTCCACTATCCCATATTACATCCTGAATCAAAACGCCCCATGTTGATTTCTAGTCACTTACAAATAAATAAGAGAGATCATTTTAGAGTCAATGACAACTAAATGCAATGAAACATGATATTTTTTGATACGAAATGTACATGATATTTTTTGATACGAAATGTACATGATATTTTGATAACATATTTGTATGAGATGATCAACATCATTTTTACGTAGAGTGCTAGTAACATGATAAGTTTTTACTCACCCTGATGCTACAACTTACAACATGCGACAATAACCGCATCCAAAGAAACTTTGCTTGGATAAATAACTACCACGGGTCGCCGGTTCATTCAATTCGCCGGTCCGAGTTTCAACTCTAGTCACACGGCTCGTTACCGATGCAACCGGAACGTGAGGTATCTCGTTCCCCAAACCCGTCCAAACCTCCAACTAATCTCTGACCGGATCACCGGCTAAATCTGGTCCTCCACAACCGGCTGAACCAAACCCTAACCGGCCTGTCCAGTCACCCGCCCCCACGGTTTATAAGGAACCTCCTTAACCACCTTAACTCGGTTCTGTTTCCCAAACCTCGGTTCTGTCTCAGAAGCATCCCAACACGACCAAAACACAAGTAAGCTCTCTTTGTCTCTCATTTTCCTCTCAGTTTTTCGTTTCCTTAATTCAATCAGTGATAAAGTTACTGTCTTGTGTTGAATTGCTTGGTAAAGTTTGAAACTTTGAATAAAAAATTGAAGAAGAAAATGAACTAGGCCAATTTTTTTTTACAGTCGTTAATTTGCTGAGGTTGAACATTTTCTGAAATGGGTTCAGGTCTGGCAATGGAGCCTGTGCCCATTACGTCACAGAAACATGACCCGGCTTGGAAGCATTGCCAAATGTTTAAGAGTGGGGATAGAATTCAGCTCAAGTGTATATATTGTAGCAAGTTGTTTAGGGGTGGAGGGATTCATAGGATTAAGGAACACCTTGCAGGCCAAAAGGGCAATGCTTCAACTTGTTTGAGGGTCCCGCCGGATGTTCGGGGTTTAATGCAGCAGAGTTTGGATGGGGTGGTTGTGAAGAAGAGGAATAGGCAGAAGCTAGATGAGGAGATTACTAACATTACTCCCCCGCCGGATGGCGACGTGGACTCACTTGGTGGGACTCAGAGTGATGTGAATAATGCGGTTCAGTTGGTTGGAGTTTCGGTTGAGCCTATATCGAGGTTGTTGGTGAATCTAGAGGGGGTGATGGGTGTTAGGAGTATGGATAGGAGGAAGAGGAGGAGAGGGAAAAGCTCATCGTTGTCCCATGGTGCTCATGGTGTTTGTAATGGTGGTGCATTGGTTTCTAGGAAGTGAATAGCTATGTTCATGAGGCGATCGGGAGGTTTTTGTTTGATATTGGGGCACCTACGGAGGCAGTGAACTCAGCTTATTTTCAACCAATGATTGATGCAATTGCTTCAGGAGGTCCGGGAATGGAGCCTCCCACGTGTCATGATCTTCGGAGTTGGATATTGAAGAATTCGGTGGAGGAGGCGAGGAATAATATTGATAAACACAGGGCGACGTGGGGAAGGACTGGTTGCTCTATGTTGGTTGATCAGTGGAACACGGAGTTAGATAATGTTATGCTTAGTTTTCTGGTGTACTCTCCTGAAGGAACTGTGTTTTTGGAATCAGTAGATGCATCAGCGATTATAAATTCCTCAGATGCTCTTTATGATTTGCTTAGAAGAGTGGTAGAAGATGTTGGAGTAGGAGATGTGGTGCAAGTGATTACTAGCGGTGAAGAGCAATTTGTAGTTGCAGGCAGAAGGTTGGCTGATACTTTCCCTAATCTGTTTTGGATTCCGTGTGCAGCTCGTTGTCTGGACCTGATCCTTGAGGATTTTGGTAGCCTTGATTGGATACATGCAGTAATTGAACAAGCTAGATCCATCACAAAGTTTGTATACAATCACAATGTAGTCTTAAATATGGTTAGAAGGTCCACTTTTGGCAATGATATAGTGGAACCAGGAGTTACTCGCTTTGGTACAAGCTTCACAACATTGAAACGACTGGTTGATCTGAAACACTGTTTACAGGTCATGGTGACTTCACAAGAGTGGATGGATTGCCCATATTCAAAGGAACCAGGGGGATTGGAGATTTCAGATCTTATTAGTGACAGGGATCAATCATTTTGGTCCTCATGCACCCTGATTGTTCGTTTGACAAGTCCTCTGTTGCGAGTTTTGAGAATGGTTGGTTGTGAGAAGAGGCCTGCAATGGGTTTTATTTATGCTGGAATGTATCGAGCAAAAGAAGCAATTAAGAAGGAACTTGTTAAGAGAGAGGAATACATGGTGTACTGGAATATTATAGATCAAAGATGGGAACAGCATTGGAATTTTCCTCTTCATGCTGCAGGGTTCTACCTTAACCCCAAAATCTTTTATAGTATTGAAGGAGATATTCATAATAGTATCCAATCAGGTATGTATGACTGCATAGAGAGAATGGTTCCTGATATAAAAGTCCAAGATAAAATCATGAAAGAGATAATTTCGTACAAGAATGCTGCTGGGGATTTTCGAAGGAAGATGGCCATTCGGGCTAGAGATACTCTGCTTCCTGGTGAGAGCTCATTATATAAGATTTGATATATATATTTCCAACCATGTTTTATGGCATATCTTACACTGTTTTAGTTATTAGCTAAAGAGTACCTGTACCATTGAAAGAAAAATATGGAAGCTTCTTGATATGCTTTACAAACACAGTTCAACTCAATCAAAATAGTATATGTGACCATCTAGAAGCACTTTATTTTTTACTTAGATTGGTATACGAAGCTCGTTGATCTTTTGGTTGTTGGTCTAACTGTTGATGCCAAGGAAACTGTATTTTGTCATGGAAGTAATATTTGATCTGCCACTGTTCAACTGTTATCTAATTATTCCTTGAACATACTTGTCTCAGCTGAATGGTGGTCAACATATGGTGGAGGTTGCCCGAATCTGGCTCGCTTGGCAATTCACATTCTGAGTCAAACTTGTGGTTCAATTGGGTATAGGCAAAGTCAGATTCCTTTTGAGAAAGCACATGGCATAAGGAACTGCCTAGAGCGCCAACGTCTCAGGGACCTTGTCTTTGTTCAGTACAACCTACGACTGAGACAAATGTAAGCAGAAAGCAATTGAGCCTGTATGAATTTTTCAATTGGGGCCAAAAATGGGACGCGGAAAAAGTTATTTTTTTGTTGCTAATAATAATTTATCTTTCTAACAGGGTTGATAAAAACAATGGAGAAGATTGTATGGATCCTATATCATTTGACAGCATTAGCTTAGTTGAAGACTGGGTTACAGGGAAGGACGTGTGCTCGGAAGACTTTGAAGGTTCAAGTTGGATGTCACTTGAATCACCCTCTGCTAGCACGATGCTTTTAGGGCCCTCAAATGATGATGCCGAGGATTTGGGCTCTGGTAATGTATTACCTGGAAATGACAGTGTTAGTAATTACTGAATGATCTTGGTTCCTTTAATTACATTGTTTATCTTGGTCGACATGCAGGGTTTTATGATGGTGAGATTTTCAGTAGGGGAAAAGACAGGGAAATAGAAATGCTCGAAGACAATGTAGAAAATCACTAGCACCGCATCCATGACATAGTCCCATGGTTATGCATCACCACCTTGTTCTCTGCAATCAAGCAAGTGATGATGTTGTAAAGTAAATGTGCATAAGGGTGTCTGGCAAATTTTGAAGCCTTAAAGACAGGGAGTATTAGTTTTAGAGAAAGGTGCATTGCAGCTGATAATTTGTAGCCATTAATGTTAGTTGGTATTTATACGCTTCATATGTTGTCGTAGCTTATGAGTAAATTTCATACTCGCTCAAAACCATAACTATCATCAGTGTAATGTTGTATATGCAGTGAAGAAATCTAGCATGTTTGATCATCTTCTTTCTCTATCCATATTTGCTTCAGCTGGAAGGTTCCCAGCTACATGTGAATATGTCTCTTTTAGTTTTTTAGTTATCAGGGAAGATACGCAATCCTCATTTTTCAACCTCAGTCCATGCTCTATCTTTTGCATTGGGAAATAGGCTTGAGCTCGAAGACTTTCCACTTCCCATACCAAACATGTCCTTAAGAACCTATACAGTACAGCGTGATAAATTTGACTATATTCATAGGAAGCTAAAACCAAGTGAAATATCGGTGTTCTATTTGGATCCATTGTTACTTGTTAGTATGACATACTGATTTTTTTTTTTTTACAACATATGACATATTGAGCTTTCTAGATGCGTTTTTCATATAAAGGTCGAGTAGAAGAACCAAACTAAGTTATTTCTTCATGTTTGCTCAGGCAAATCGTCTGTTTAGACTAGTTTCACACAGGAGAACCATCAAACTGTTGGGTGACTGAGTTGCATGAATATGCTTTTCATGATAATTATACTCATAATAGGATTCTGTATTCAGCTAAAAATAAATCCCACTAAAGCTTTTCTATTATGGTGTGGATATTTTTCTAGAGCTCTTCACATCTAACAACTCCCAAGTCCTAAGCCATGATGATTCATGAAGACAGGTGAAGGGGATCTGTTACCAGTTGATGTGATATTTAACACAACTGAATAAGCTTTTTAGACTAACCTATGAGTATGATCGATCTTATAAAAGAAAAATACTGATAGTAAATTAAATCTTCCTCTTTAAAAATAGGCTGTCATTTGCAAGATTGTTTAATCTGAAAGTCTACTTTGGTGGTTGGAATTTTGCAGCCAACTCTTTCATTATTCACTTTAGAATAAAGTAAAGCTTCTTGTTAACACCTCTGCATTACTTTAACAAGACAGGGATACCTCCACCAGTGAGTGTGTGGGGGAACTATGATCCAATGTGATTGAACCTAGAAGTTTCAATCATGATATGAATTTGCCACCATCAACCCAACTTGGAAGTCCATGGATTCTGGATTAAAACCATCTATAAAGCAAGCACTAACTTTACATCAAATGTGGATTCCAGCAGCAACACATATTACATGAGAAACTTGGAAACAGTCATTCATCAAACCTAAATGAAATTCAAAGATGAAGAAGAAACAGCTTTCTGTAACTCTATATCAGAGGAATATCAGGTAACAGATAATTTACAACCCCCAAATGGGTAGGACAATGATCAAATTAATATCAAACTAGGATTGCGCTCTATATTAATTCAACAAGAAACTATAGATTCAAAGAAGAAGAAGAAAAAAAAAAAAAAAACACAGAAAACTGACACTATCTTGGGTGGCTACCAGCAGCTTTACCAGGTTCTTCGGGAGGTGATGAGCTTGAACCAGCTTCAAAATCAACATCCCCTTCATCGCATGACCAAGTGCTTGTCTTATCAAAATATGATGATGGAGGATACGAATAGGAATGCACATAATCCTCAAACTCACCACCAGTACTACCATCACCGCCGCCTTTTGAACTTTCATAAGCACCTGGAGATGCCACTGCCTCAGGCAGGGGAACCTCACCTTCCAAGTACCTCACTACCTGCCTCATTATTGGCCTTGCCTTTGGCACATTGTTGGAACACATTAGGCCTAACTTGAGCACCACAACAACCTCAAACTCATCAAACTCACCCTCCAACTTCGGATCCACAACATCAAGAATGGAACCAGCTCTCCACTTATCCCAAACCCAATCAACCAAAATGAGCTCCTCGGGCAGCGCTTTCGGCTCAATAGGCCTCCTCCCACACACCACCTCAAGCAAAAGAGCACCAAGAGCAAACACATCAGAACTTGGTGTTGGTTTCCCAGTCCTGGTGAGCTCAGGTGCAAGGTACCCCAGTGTGCCAACCACTCTAGTAGTTGTTGGGTTTGAACCATGCTCATATAGCTTAGCAAGACCAAAGTCACCAAGCCTCCCATTCATCTCAGCATCAAGCAACACATTCCCAGCCTTGATATCTCTATGAATCACAGTCTGCTCCCAACCCTCATGCAAATACAACAGCCCTGAAGCCACACCCTTCACAATCTTAAACCTCTCCTCCCAGCTCAAAATCGCTCTCGGATTCTCAAACAAGTACTTGTCCAAACTCCCATTAGGCATGAAGTCGTACACAAGCAACAAATCTCCTCTTCTTCTACACCACCCCAACAACTGCACCAAATTCCTATGCCGCAGCCTGCCTATACTCGCAATCTCCGACACAAACTCTTGCAATCCCTGCCTGGACTCATGAGATATACGCTTCACCGCAACTTGGGTATCCGAATTCGGCAAAGTCCCTCTGTAGACTTTCCCAAATCCACCAAATCCGATCACCTCTTTCTCTCTAAAATGCCTTGTGGCCTTCTTCAGCTCCCTGTATGGAAACCTATGAGGACCAATGTCAAGCTCCCAAGCTTCAATCACTTCACGGTTCTTGTACTTCCTAACAACATAGAACCCCAAAACAACACAAATAAACACAAACATCAAAGCAGCACCAACTGAAACACCAACTACCACACCTGTATGTGTCTTCTTAGCCTTTGGAAACTTAGGCAGAGTCTCCAGATACAGAGACTTTGCATCTCCATTCATCTTGAAACTCCAACCCAATATGTAATGAGAACTAGCCAACAACCCAGTTGAAGATGAGAACCCCACATACATATAATCCTGAAAAATCGGAGAGAGATCTACATCGAATGTCAAGATCGAAGTACTAGGTTGTACAGAAGTAGGTGAAAGCTTCACAGTCACTTGTTTCTTCTCTGCATCATAACTCACCCAAGCTTGGATCACATCCCCACTTTTAAGATTGAGCTCTTTCTTGGTCGTGTTCCGACCATCGTAGTAACCAGCTGCAGTGGAAGCATTAGAAGCCAAGCTGTTTATATCAATCCCAACATGATTATCATTAATATCCCCGAACTCAAAGTCTTGAACTGTGTCGAACTCAACTGCGAAGATGTGGTTGGAGAAGTTTCCGACGACTGTGGAGTTGAGAATCCCGAGGTACTGGCTCGGCAGAGATCCAGGGAGCTCTTTGGACGGTGAGATTACTAAGGCGAGGCCGTGGCCGCCGAGCTTGGGGTACTCAGGGTGAATAGAGAAGGCGAAGGCGGTGGAAAAAGAGAAGGCTTTGTTAGTTGTGGAGTTTCGGAATTGAACTGGGGAGGAGTAGAAGGCGTGGCCGAGTACTCGGAGAGTGTGGTTTGTGAGCTTCAACATTCCGTTGGGTTCAATCTCTGCGACGCCGTTGAGGGTCATGTTGGTGTTGCCGCCGTGAAAGCCGTTGTAGAGGAGCTCGAGGTCGGATGAGGTTGATGGGGTGGAGAGGAAGAGGAGCAGAAGCCAGAAAAGGATGAGTCTTTGAGCCATATTGAGTGTTGGTTTGTGAAGACAATGAGAATGGGGGTGGGTTTTGATTGAAATTGTTGGTCTTTGTTCTTCCACCTTTTTTGGTTAGTGCTTTGGTTTGGTTGGTTGTGGAAGAAGTGAGAGAGAAGAAGGAGAAGAAAAAGAAGAGAAGAGAGGAAGGGGGTTTGAGGATGGTGAATTGTGAGAGGGATATACTCGCATTTGATTGAGGATTATGATTGAAGGCAGTACTGCTCTGTGTAGAAGTAGTGAGATGCAGAATGAGCTAGCCTCCAACAACTAATTTTGGTTCTTTCTCTGAAGCCACAATATGATTTCATTTTCAGGTACCAAGCTTTTCAAACATGTTTTATCTGTGGTAATTTGAAAACCGTACTCCATGTTCAAAAAATTAGTTCACGGTTCACGGTTGATCCAGATTCATTGTCAAATGACTCATCCTCTCAAGTTAAAATTGCTTGCAAGGGTCAAGAAACTTAACTCTCAAGTTAGAAATGCCTATAAAGTTTATTGACCAGGATAAAAGAAAAATATGTTACCTAAAGTTGATTTATTGACCAGAATAACAAATGTTAACCTTTAACTTCGGCATGTGGACTTGGTTCGATGAGGTTTTTTTTCGAACTTGAATGACTCTTCTTTTACATTTTAGTTGTGTTTGATGTTTAAGAGACTTTTTTTGTAATAAATTTTGTTTCTCCAAAAAGAAAAATGGGTGATTTGATGCCATCGGATTATTCAGTCATAGAGTACATATTTGGTACACGGGAGTATTGTGTACCTCCTTATTGCCTGCCTAGTAGTGTCAATAAATCATCATTGAAGGAAGTGAGAAACAAGAATGAGTGAGAAACAAGAATGATGAACTATTATATATGCAATGGAGGAAGAATACACGATTGAAGCGAGTCTTAAACGGTGCTGTATATCTAATATACGCCTTTTGGAGACCCTTTGTTAACGCAGACTAAGGAGGAAGCATGTGTTATGTTGTACCATTTATTTTAGTACCGGGTTGCATCATGCACCAAACGTATCTCAAACCATTAATAATCTATACATAACATAATACCAGTTAGTACCGTGAAACAAACATGCACTAATAAGTAAGACAATCTCTGTAAATATAGTGGTTCTTGGGTTCTTCCAAACATATGCTCAGTTGCTCACACAAAACATCCAAATGATCCAAACTGCTTCATGCAACAGCATATGAAACTAGAACATGCATTCAATTGCATGCACTATTTCTACAACAGTCTATATATATCCTTATTTGGTGATATTAATTCTTTGGACCTGGGTTTGGTATACCAGATTTGTCATATGAATAATTGCTTACGTGAAACAGAGCATACCGGTTTGTCATATAAGGATCCGACTTCTCTAAAGCGAGGAGGCCGTAAAGTTACCTAAAGTTCATTAAATCTAGACGTTTCATGTAATCCAACCGTCTAAACAATTGACATGTTATTCTATTATCAATTTTTAAAATTTGTCTAAACACCGTTAATATACTGTTAACCTTCAAAAAAAAAGAAGTAAAAAACGACTTGATATGATCTTCCTCCTTTCTCGTGCTGCAGAGAAAATGCAGCATTCTGGATCTGTGGTTGAATAAGAATCGTTTTACAAAATCATTGGTGTCAAGGTCTTATAGATAATATATGATATTATAAACCCTATAATAAACAGATATATGCTTCATATATACAACACAAGAAAGAGCCATATGGATTTATCGGAATTGGGATATCTGCCTCTCATCATAAACTGGAGTTAATTTTCAATTTCCTATAACACAGTAACCATGGGTGATCATATAAATGTATATAATGTTTGTTTAAATGTTTAAGTTCAAGCATAGGCAAGTTCGGAGGAATAAATCTATATAAATGTTTGTTTAAGTTACAAGTTCAAGCACATGCGTGTTTGTTCAAAATCTCACATTTTTCTTTCAATTATGCAGAGGTGTAGTTGAGTTTCTGGTCTGAGGTTCATTACGATTCATTATATGAAATTCAAGGTGTTCCCCTTAAAAGTATTTTCTTTTCTTCAACCATGGACGAGTTTCCATGAAATATGGAAAGAGATAATTGAGCAGTGCAACAAAAGAGAAAGATCACGTCAAAAACCTAACATTTTCTTTAGAGTTAACAGCGAGCTGACGGTGTTTAGGCTAAAATTTTAAAAATTGATGATAGAATGACGTGTCAATTGTTTAGACGGCTGAATTACATGAAGTGTCTAGATTTAATAAACTTTACGTAACTTTACGGCCTCCTCACTTTAAAGGAGCCGAATCCGTCATATAAATCATTGCTTGCGTGAAACAGAGCATGTTATTTTTCATGATAAATGATTATTGCTCAAGAACACTACCACACTAGTCTGTGTGAATTATTTACCGAACATTATGAACTTTGAAATTTCATTACCCCGAATTCCCGAAACACTATGTGGGTTTGTAATTCAAGCACATGATTCTACACCTTCTCGTTTGTGGCCATTCACTACGTAGTGAATTGTTGGTAGGATTTGTCGTTGTCGAACGATAAGATAGAGAAATGCTGCTTTGCTCCGGTCCACTCTAAATTCAATAAACCAAACACACGTTTATATCACATAAAGAATAAATCTCAAGTGGTTTATGGGGAGCATTATCTCCCCTGATATTCAGGCAACTGGACTACTGATTACTTGGTGTTAATACGAATCAATGCCTGTAAGCACTTTTACTATATGGGCATATTTGTTAAACGAGTTTAAATGAGATTCGACTAATTTACCTAGAGTCATTTGTCTCAATAAATAGTTTTTTTTTGCTCGACACCCTCTTTTCAGATCGGTCGCGGTATCTTAAAATCTTTAATCTAAAACTAATCCGCCGGAGATCTGGATTGTTTGCAAAGGGTCAACAACTGTGTACACCGAACTAATCTATATATAGCATTTTTTGACAAAATGAACTACGTAATACATTGTCTATGTTTTCTACTAATTGATGGCTCAAGTCTCATACATTTTGTATGAACTCGCATAAATCCATCTGTCTTGAGAATCGAGTACAACTCTTTTGAATATGATGTGCGCGTTATTGGAAATTAATATATAACATGTTCCACGCCATACACAAAATTAACAATCCAAAGCCTAAACTATGCATGTATGTATTTCTAAATTTGGAAACCGCGCCCTCCTCACTTGTCCAATACTAATCGTCTTATCGGGCCATCTACTTATGCTGCGGTTGCAAAATGTCAATGATGCCATGAAGAATCCTAAACGCAAATCTCATTTACTATTTTACTTTGAATCCCGTGTGTTCAAGTTGTGTTTGCGCCTTTGCGGTACGTTTCAGAAATTGCCACCCATACTTGGTTCGCATTTGACCGAACTATGTCAAAATTATTCCACATTTCGCACGCGCGAGTGGTGGCCTTTCTGCACATTGCGCATGTTGGAAGGCTAATCGGTGGGTAGAAGAAGAAGAAGAAGCAGAGGAGAGAAGCACCTTCTTATATTGAACAGTGTGTGCATTACAACACAACTTAAGAGTTTAGAAGATACCAATCCAAGAAAAGGAAGATACAACAACATAAATATTGTTTATCTAAACATCCTTACAAAACAAAAGGCACTTTCAATTCTCTCCTTCCATCAAAATACCGAGAAAAATGACTTGAAATTAAAATGTGTACAAGCAGGTTCCATCATCACTCCTAGCAGTTGGATCAAAGTTGTTTGCTGTTGGATCAGTACAACCTTCAGGTACCGGAACTTGCACTTGTTGCGCTGCTTTGCCTGCACCAAAACAACCAAAGAACCTCAGCAAAACATTTTCGTAATCAAACACATTCATCAATTTGAAACTCTAGTTCTTTAGATCAAAGGCATTTGCAAACCTCTGAGATGAAAAGACCTAACCGTAGAAAGTTCCTCTGTCAATGGCATCAGCATTGGCATCACCAAGGGCAGCCTCGCTCAAGTACTGGTCGGCCAGTTGGACTCTCTTCACATTCTCTTGTTCTTGCACAAGCATGTTTCCGTACTCAAGGAGCTTCTCAATTGTCATCTTGGGCTGCTCGAAAGTCGGGGGCCCTTCCTTTGAGTTCACAAGCTTCTTTCCAATGCTGTCCACACCGACACCGGAGATCCACTTCCTCACTTCATCATCGTAAACTCTGGCCCTAAGGGCACCAAAGAAATCTGCAAAACCACGGCACATGATCAATTATCATGCGACACAATATGTGCTATCACATTGTGACACGACAAATTATTCACAGTTTGACAACATAACATGTTCGACAACTTAGTCTAGATACTTACCGATGGATTGACCGGGGAAGGTGTCAACTAGCTTGACAATATCGGCATCGGGAACACTGTCAGCTTTGAAGATACCAATGCAGACACCAATACGGTCTTCCCTAGTAGGAGCCCAGTAGAACTTCTCCATACGCCCGTCACGGATGAGAGGAGCATACAAAGTTGAGAAATCGTTACCGGTGACGACGATGGGGACACGGGGGTTCTCCTCCTTGTTGTACATACCAGGGAGCTGGACATTGGTTGGGTTATCAGCAATGTTCATAAGGGTAGCGTTAACCATCTGGTTGTTGACAGTGTATTGGGTGGTTCCACCCATACGACCAGCTCCTGCATCAAGATCGTTGATGAAGAGGGCGCACATCTTCCCCTTCCTGATGATATCGGCTGCCTCACGGTACCTTTGCCTGATCAACTTAGCTGGTTCTCCGGCATTTCCACTTTCCAATTCTCCGGCACTCATCATGATAGGGCTGAAAAAAATCCATCAAGAGCTAGATTTAGTAGTTAAGAAACAGAACAATATCCTTCATATATGAACTAGCAAAATAGATTCACAATCTAATTGACATAAGATCTTGCTTTACTAATAATCTTGAGTGATAGTCTAGTAACATAACACATATTTCATACATGGTCTCAAGTATATAAGTTGTGTTTCTAATAAAGCATGCGACACATAGCAACAATTAATGAAAAGCAAGAACTTAAACTTACCTGATTCCCATCTTAGCAAACACAAGCTCACACTGGAAAGATTTACCCTGACCTTTGCCTCCCCAAATACCAAGGATAAGGGGAACCTGTAAACAAATTGAAGTGATAGTTCAAGTTAATTTCTTGCGATCCTTGTAGAACAATTATGAGTACTGACGAGTGTGATATAGACCTTGATGTTAGGCAAGTTCATGAAGTTCTTAGTGATGTGAACAACAAGCTTGTCCATGAAAGCAGGAGCAATGTAGAAACCATCCTTCATGTTGTCCATGTTGTACCTAAACGAAGCATCATACACATAAACACTGATCAGCTGCTTGGCTCAAACCGACTTAAATAACATGTCCGAAGATTTGTAGCTCTAGCGGTTACGGGCATAAAAATTAACAAATATAGTTGCTTACGTGCGAAGTCCAGTACTGACGTAGTCGTAAGAACTCATGATGGCCATGTGAGTTCCGTCGCCCACGGGAGCTTGGAAGAGAGTATCGACCATACCCTTTCCTCTGGTGATGTCTTGTTGGTCATCGGATTCGTCAAAGGCAAGGCCTTTCCATTTGTCCTTGTTGGTCTGAGTGTCTTCATCGATCTCAGACTCTGCTGCTACAATCTTGAAGCTCCCGGGTGAGACCTTGGAGCTGGGGAACCTTGAGTTCACTTTCTTCAAGCTGCTTCCCATAAAGCTTGAGCTTGGAACTGAAGCACTGCCGCTAGAGCCATTCAAGCTCAGCTGATTCAATCAACGAAATAAAATAATTACCTTCGTGAATTTAAACCTTAAACTCAAACAAAAATGTACTATAATCACTGGTTGATAACTTTGTATTTATATTCACTAGCGACAACATAACATCCACAATATTATGCGGCTAGAGCCATTCAAGCTCAGCCGATTCAATCAACGAAATAAAATAATTACCTTCGTGAATTTAAACCTTAAACTCAAACAAAAATGTACTATAATCACTGGCTGATAACTTTGTATTTATATTCACTAGCGACAACATAACATCCACAATATTATATAAGACTACCATATATATACATGCACAGTAGTATATGATTTTCATATATTGTTGGACTAAGTGTGAATTACTCCGTACTTACCATTTTAAACATTTCAATTAGCTTCTTACTACATGTAAAGAAGTGAAGGCAATATATAAATGAAAAAAGGGCGGGAAAGAATAGTACCAGGGCTCTGTTGACAGCTCCGACGGTGGAGACGGCGGTGGCCATTGTCGGAGGAGGATCGGAAGGGATGTGATGTAATATTAAACTGAGGACCGGAGAGGAGCTCAACTATTGCCTGCAAGCAAAAAGCAGAGAGTGGTCTGTGATGAGGAACTGGGTTTGAACTTATAGTCGTTGTGTTTGAGCTAGTGAACACAAATTCATATCCTGAGGATTAGCTTACTCAGTTGTTCACCACCATAGAATCAAGATTGGCTTGCGTCCACGTGGCGAAGGGAGAGTGCATGCAACTGATCAGGCTCCATTAATTGGTTTGTTTTCAAGGGATTATCTTCTCCACCAGATGTTAGGGTAAGTTAGTACCACAGATTTGAGAATAGAAGACTTCGGAAGAAAACCATCTCTATTATTTGTGGGTCTTTTTTGGTTTTTTCTGTAGAATTAAGGGAGAAGGAAAATAAAAAGTTGGAGATGAGGTGAATAAAATGTTTGTGATTGGCAACGATATTCAGTATCTGTTTGTTCTTCGATTTGAACAAAAATACAATATTTTTGGAAACAATATTCATTTCTTTGTTTTTTCTTGGATTTATACAAAAATACAATAATTTACAGATGTGTGTGTGCTGGAATAGACTAATTGTGCTGGTTCATAATCAGTACAATCCGGGTCAAAGATCCGGGTCTGCATATATCTATCCATTTTTCCTAGCTCATTGAAGCCCAACATCCCTCTTCACTTGTAGCCTCAAATCAAAGGCCTAAATTGTATCCCATACTGAGATTACTGTAGTATCATGACAGTTTGATGAAAAAGGGCACGATATGCGTAGTTTTACACGATTGAAACATGGGAACGTGGAAGACAAAAGCATGCCAAAACATGTTCAATTTTGTCAATACTATATGTTTTTTTTTCTCGAATTTTTTTTCCTGCACCTTATCCTTACAAATTAGGAGGTTCTAGTTGCACCTTGAAATTTGCTATATACCTTTCTTATTATTATTTTTTAACTCAAAGACAATTTTGTCATTAGTACTCAAGTAGATGGTACAATACGAATCAATCAGTTTCCATGCATACAGAGGACAAATAAGATCATCTAATTTGTATGAGGGTTGTATCCTTATTACAAATTTCGGCTCACAAGAAGCCTACAATCTAATAGCAAATAAATCATATGCAATTGTTTCTAACAAAACTAAAACAAGAAAATAAAGCTCCCCCATGTGAAAAACATGAACCAAGAGCAATTGTTTCTCAATAAAACAAAATAAAAAAAAACTGAAATAGTAAAAAAGAAATAGCAGAACTTCAAAGTACCTTCTTGCCCTTCACACTAGGGTTAGGGCGCTGCAGGTGGAGTTAGAGAATGAGTTTTTGGAGCCGATGGGACGTCCCCTCTTCTTCTTCTGAACTTCAGTTGCCACCAATGTCATCTCGGTTGGTTCTGGGATGAGGCCGAGTGCCTTAGCCGAGAGAGCAGCAAGGAAGTTAGGGTGTTTCATTCTCTTGGTATGCATATCAGCTTCATATGATTGCAACAAGTCTACCAATACCTTCAACTTCTTAGGAGAGGTCTCAAGTGATGAAGGTCTGCCTCGTTTGCATCCCTATCCAACGATCAAGGCACCCTCAGGTTCATTCTCCGACGCAGTTTGGTCAGCAGATTGATCGGGATCATTCACAGGTATAAGAGCTAGGGTATCATCTTCAGGTTCACACACCAGCTTCTTGAGAATGGTAGGGCGTCTGTGCATCTTCTCTTTCTTTTGATCTAAGACCGATGTAGCAATTAGTGTAGAAGGCGACATTGAACAACCTTGGAACTTGAAGGCTCCATGCACCAGAGCTTTGGATGCAAAACTAATCACAGAGGCAGGGTTTGGCATGATGTCTACATTAGAATGACTTGTAGTATTGTAACTAGAGCTCGCTCGGCATTTTCCATTTTCATAGAACACCAAGTTACAAGCATCACAAATACTCAAACAATTTTCAAAGTAAAAATCAATCTCTTCCTCAGCATTCGTTGCTAGCTTGATGGTTTTGGAGTTAAGAATAGGATTAGAGAGTTTCTTCTCAACCCTAACCCTAACCTTCTTTGATATGATAAATAGTTTGTCATCATACTCGATATAACGACCACCAAAAGAAGCAATACCAGAAAAATTCTTAGGGATCTCATACTTAGGTGGTATGTTTTGAATACGTACCTAGAAGAATAACGAGTCCATGACGAAGCTCTTGATTGATTTGACGTTGTCATATGGCTGGATCACAATTAGCACCTGCTGGTACCTCCAGGGTCCTCCTCGGAGAACTTTATTCTTGTCCTTGATGAGATCGAAGCTGATGATAAAGATATTGTTCGGACGTTCCTGGATCTGAAATTTTCGATCTAAGAGCCACACCCTTCCACAAAACCGCTTGAGTTCCATCAGGCTTGGAAGGGTTGAGTTTAGCGGCTTCGCTATCAAGAAGGACTGCACAACACCTCTTTTAGGATCAACAGAGATGCGGTGAGAGAGATCCATGACCTTTAAATTTGCAAGCGCCAAGGATGCATCGAAGGACTTGGTGACATCCTCGATCGATGCAGATTGAATTGACGATGAGGAAGCAAAGGACTTGAAAGCCATGGGATGGAGCGAGATTGGTGATGAGGAGGGGAGGATGAGTTCCGGGAGTTTGAAAGCCATGGGATAGAGCGAGATTGGTGATGGAGAGGTAGCGAGATTTGATGGAGTAAGGTTAGGATTTTGGGAACGTAGCGGCATTCTTAGGGTTTAGAGAGAGATAGGTGCAAAGCAAGTCGCGTCCAAAACCTTATTGTCTCCAGTTTGGCGTATACCTCCCTTACTTAGTACACCTCCATTTTGTTTTTTTACATGCTTAAAAACCTACATAGGCCTCTTTTTTTTTTTTCTTTTTTTTTTTTTTACGAAAATACCCTTAAACAAGAAAACAAGAAGTTAGAAATCAGAATTTGGAGGAAGACTACGATGATATATAGGAAGCACTTGAACGACACAGCATAACCTAGTGGTCGTGGAAGTTGAATACACAAGATATGGGTTAGGCCGGTTGAGAGCATGACGTTGAGGAACTTTCCTGCACCGATGGAAACAAACAAGGCCGTGGTCAGGCCGGTTCATAAATAGATTCCATACGACTACAGGCTGTAGTCTACAGCTGTGGAAATTGGCTTAGCGAATAAAAAACTCCTTTGGTCACTCTTGGGGAGATGAGTACTTCTTACCTGAAATGGAAACCAGAACAATGAAGATGGCAGTGAGTTGAGGAAGGTGGCCGGAAGAAGACTCCGAGAGATTTGAGCATCAGGATGAAAGTAGTTCTGGGCATGAAGTCACTTGAGCACTCAACCTTTTCCAAATGTTCATATATTGATTCATTCAATTCAACTCTCTCTTTGTATTAGTTAGTTGTTGTGAGACCATGTTTGAGTCAATTGAGTGGTATATATTCCAGATTTATAGAGGTGATCAGATGAACAAGAAACAATGTACACCTCAACATGCAAGTATGCATCACCATCCAGTTGGGATTTTACTTGGCATATCTAATTGCCCATGCATTTTATCGAAGATTTCCTTGGAAGAATTATATTTGAGTAAACAAAACATATTAGAGCACTTGGTGTTTTGGTTCTTGTTTATGTGGAGGGAAATTATGCTGATTCTCATGTCTACAATATGTAAGAATAAAACTTGGTCCTTACATGCCCTTTTTATGAGTTGATAATGTCAAATAAAAGTAAAAATAACCTCTGTTACAATTTGATGGAATATCAATAAACGAATATTCTCTTTACAAATTTTATTGTTCTCTCTACCTTGAAAAGAATTAGAAAAGAAAATTTTGCGTGGTGATTTTTTAGGAATTTTCTAGGGTACCGACATGTTTGTGATATCAACATTTACCGATATGACAACAAATGTGTTATCGTTTTGGTAAAGATAGTCATTACTTGGGTAATTTTTGTTCTATTAGAGATAATTACTCAACTTAAGACAATTTACAAGTTTATGAAAAACTTGTTATCGTTGTGTTATCGTTGTAGTAACTTGGTTCAATTATATGTAAATGTGTAAAACAAATGTAGTAATTTTGTTATCAATGTTGTAAATTTTACTCATTTAATTTGTTATTTTTGTTTAATTAGTGATGATAAAATTGGTGCATGTATGATATACATCCCAGTACCGTAGACAACCCCGATTTTTTTAGTTCTCTAAATAATAGATTTAAGATCATTATTCTACGGTTGGAAAATAATAATATGCATTTTTGATAAAAGATTGTCGATCTGTTCTAGCGAATAAAACTGGGAAACAAACACACACCCAAATTCATCCACATTAGTCCTCCATCGACCTTAGATTCTGCCGTTTGATTCACCACTAATCCTCTCTTTTAGACGACAGACATAAAATTGGGAAAATATCATAATGGCATTGGTAACAAAACATTTGTCGACAGTCGACACTGAAGTAAAATTATGTATTGGCTAATAAGCTCTTCCTTCAATGTTAGGTTTATGTCTGAGAAGTTGAATTCTTCAAGCTGCAGGATGCATGAACAGATCGAACAAGAAAACAAAATGCAGAAAGCTAGGAAATTAGCACATGTACATGGATCAAGCCTAATATTCCAAATGACCACCACAGTGCATGCATGCTTCCTTTAGTTTTTTGTGATTGAACTTTGTGATTGAACCCTCCAACTTTCTCAGAATCAGTCATAGCTTTTCTTCTTCAAAAAGAATAAATTGGATCGATTATTACTTGATCCGTAGTTGATGACAGCTCAAATTTTCAAAGAAAATATCAGAAATAAGCTAGGACTCAGAAGCAGCCACGCCTTACCAATATATGGTAATTAGGTTTATTCAAACTCACAAGCACACTGAGCTTCAAAGTTTCAAACAAAATACACACTGGGACTCTGGGAGATCAAGCTAGCTATAAGTCTATAATAGCAAATAAGAAACCCTAGCTATCATTTGCAGGTGGGTACTAGAAAATGATAATTGAAGCATGATAAGGAAATACACTTTCATCGTTAAACTCGAAAGCTCGAAAGCTCCTCCCCCACCATCCCCATAACATTCCAGTCCCAAGCATCTGATTTCACTTGAAGCCAAAAACTTCACCGTCCTGAAATGACAGAAAGTAGCTACTCATTTTACTGCAAATGGCATTCTGTGTCCCCAATAATGCTTTTACATCTAGAGCCAATGAAGCACACATATATCGGTAGAGAGATAGTAGATATAGATTGAGGTTTAAGCACTTACAATGCAACTCTTTGTTTGGCTTCAGAGATTTGGGATAATTTGGAAGCTTGTTGTGTTTGAAACTTTTTGTGGTGTTCTGAAAGACAAGAACAGTTGTATTAGCACCAACCCACAAGTACTAAGTGGCCAACAGCCAACCTGATAATGTAGGTTTAAATATGTGAATGGGGTATTAAGTACATGCATGATCAGTTTAAAATTAGCATAATAATGGAGAATTGGTTACATAGAGACAATTATAGAAGCCATGAGTCAGATACTCTATACCCAATCCCTAAGCTAGGAAACTAACTAGCAATGTTGAAACAATGTGTCTATAAAAAGGGATTTTTATAGTAATGTTTGATACAATAGTTTTACCAAACCCTCATGAAATTACTGGCTTATGGAGTCCTCGTGTAGCTGCTCAAGTAAGTGGAGATGAGCAGTACCTCAATGAACTTTTAGTAAAGTAATTGATATGGTTGGTAACTATTGATGCGTGTGAAAGTATGTAACTAGTGCTATACTTTCATATCAATGTTTTAAAACAAGGCCCCAACCACCTAGGCGTTCAAGCCAACCATCTACCCTAATATCGTTTAGTGAGTTTTCATATTCTGCCTATATGCAGTAATCTAAAATAAGGCCGCCTTTGTTGTTTTCAGTTGATGAGTTTGGATTCACTGCATGTTGTATATACCATCATGGATGAATTGCTACCCTGAAAGCCATAGTTCGCAAAATACACAAGATATCATCAACTGCAAAAATTGATAGCTAATAGATGGCTTCCTAATTGCTTAAAAAGTGAAAGGCCACTTCTCCTACTTTTCCTCATAAATGTTGTTTTGAGCATGATGAACTTTCCATATGTGAGAAGTTAAAGTGGGATAAGGCCTTCCATATATGAAAAATAAGTTAGATATCGCCACTGTACATATGTACTTGACCCACTACATAATAAGACTTAATGTACTAGGCCATGATTTCTCATCTTTTGGAGCCCCAGCTTATGATGATGATGATTAGGTCCCTATCAAAAAAAAAAATGATGATGATGATTAGGTCTTCCATGAATTAGTCTCATTCTTGAAGATTCTACCTTTAGAGAGTATTAACTAGTGAAGAAATGCTTACCCAAATTGAGATTAATAGTGCAGGCCATAAAGGAGACCTAAAAGAACAATACCTTTCATTAAAGTAAAGAATGTCCATTATGTGATGGCTATAAAGACTCGAATCTAAGCACTTTGGATGTAAACCAGTCAAAATATAGTACTAGCCACCACCTGAAAAATCATTCTCAATCTCAATCTCTGATACTACAGATTAGTAAAAGCTGCAGACTATGACAGGACTTGGTTCTTCATGTGGAGCATGCAAATTTCTGAGGAGAAAATGCACAAGTGAATGTGTGTTTGCTCCTTACTTCTGCTATGACCAAGCTGCAACCCATTTTGCAGCTGTGCACAAAGTGTTTGGTGCAAGTAATGTCTCCAAGCTTCTGCTGCACTTGCCAGTACAACATCGAAGCGATGCTGCTCTCACCATGTCTTATGAAGCACTAGCTCGGATGCGTGATCCGATATATGGATGTGTTTCACAAATCTTTGCACTCCAACAGCAGGTAACTTTCTTATAGCTTCATATGCATATTAGCATATACACTCGTTTAACTTATGACAGCATATATTTTCGGCATTGCGCAGGTTGCGTACTTACAGGAGGAGATCGAAACTCTTCTACAGAACCAAATGGTTAGCTTGGTATCTGCAAATTCAAGTGCTTGTGGAAGTTCTGAAGGAAATAGTAACTCCAACACATTCAGCGGGTTACAAGTATTTCCAGCACAACAATATGACATTGCTGTTGACAGACAAAAGTTTCAGAACCAACCAGAACCACCAATACTACTGCCGCAAGTAGGAGTAGCAAGTACCAACCAAGGCTTTAGTAGTCATGATCATCAGATGGATATTCAGATGCCTACTTTATATGAATGGGAAGAGTCAAGACATTCGGTGACCGCTCCACGCAAGACTCATTAGAAAAGTTTCTTGAGGATATAGACCAAGAGAACTTGGGACATATCCCTGGTTGAATGACCCTTCCATCGCCTGGAACTGGAGAAGAGAGTAAAAGACTATATGGTTTTGATTATTACTTCTTTAGAGTGTGCGTGAATGATTTCCAACCGTAAAAGCACGTAGGTCCTGCCATGGAGCCTGCATGCATCAACGGCTGGGAGTCACCACCATTATGCACCACTGTCTCTTCTCATCGGGAACCACTGTTTCTACCGCTTCAGGTGTTGTATTAGTTTTAAGAAAAAGCAGGAATGATGAGATCGACCTCCAAGGTTATTGGAGGGATTTGATTATGTACTGCCCTTGTAAAACCTGATTTTGCTACGTGATCAAATGGTCACAGCTTCCGAGTCTTTTGTGTGTGTGTGTTTTTTTTTTTTGGTATCAATTTAGCTTCAAGCTTGTCATACGTGCTGAAATTTGGCAGTTTGAATTTGTAAACAGCATCCTCCCATTCTCTATCATACGTGCTGGATAGATTTTTTATTTTTTTTTGGTACTAAACATGATAAAATGACTCATTTTATCATGTTTAGTACCGAAATGAAAGCATTTGGGCCGGTCTATGGCTCGGACCAAACTCTTCCCATTTTGGACAGGCCCGATTGGCCTGATCGGGCTTTTTGGGTTGGTTTTTTTGAGTTTTTACGCCCGAACGCCCAACATTAAAAATAAGTGTATGGTATGTATCCCAGTACCGTAGACTCAATCCCTATAAAGAGGTGCCTCTAATAAGGCATCTAGCACATATCACATCAAAGTGAATTCCTCTGCTAATACTTCTCGCGAATTTGAAATTTCAGACTTTTCCTCCACTACTTCGATGTACAAGATTGGCTGATGCATCGGCTGCGAAATTCGCTTCTCTAGAAATGTGCTTGAAGGAGATAGATCGGAACTCTAAAGCTAATGTTTTGATGTCTTTACAATTTTTTGGTGTTTCCATGGAACCTTGGTTTTGTACTTTTGTTGTAAAGGTGTAATCAATGAATAAGTTGTCAGATGTTTCATTATCACAATTACAAAGCACACAACTGTTATCAATCTTGATATTTAGGTTGATATCTAGAGCTGGTTACCTACGTCCACGAGTGAATACAACGGCCACACGAACTTTACGTTACCTTAAATTTTGACCAAGTGTTAGGCTTGAAAATTCGTTACACGTGTGGGGGTATGTTGAAATATTAATCTCACATTGGGAATATAAGACCTTGCCTGTGGATTTAGCATTGATGTTCCATTTTCCCGGAAAAATAAATTTGAGGGAATTGGAGGTGTAAATTCATGTTTTGAGTTCCCTAAAAACTTCATATTATTTCTGAAAATAAACTCCGAAAATAAAATGAAAATGGAAAAATTGAAGCTGCTAGTGAGGCTCGAACTCCGGACGAAATAAAAATAAACAAAGGAAACAATAAGACTCGAACTCTGGAAAATAAACTAAAAATGTAAAAATTGAAGTTGGTAGTGAGAGTACTCAAACTCCGGATGAAATAAAATAAACAAACTTCAGACGAAATAAAAATAAACAGAAAAAGGTAAAATCAAGACTCGAACTCCGGTCGAAATGGAGGAGATTGACCCAAGCAAACAACTACAACAAACCAAGAGTATGTAAAATTTTAATGAAAAAATAAAAATGAAAAAGGTAGCCTAAAACGCAGTCGTTTAGCGGAGCTGAAACACTTCCCTCCATATGCGTGTTCGTTTTTCTGGGTTTCCACTTCCAGAGCCAGTGCCTAGCTAGCCGAAACTCGAGAGACTCGAAATCAAGAAAATTCCCCAATTTCAAACCCTAGGTTTTCAGAAATGCCTCTCAACATTCTTCATCCCTTCCAGTTAGCTGTTCAGACCACCACCACCATCTCCGAGCTGAAGGAAATGGTGCGGATCCAGGTTGGGATTTCGCCGGCGAGGCAGTCCTTGTTCTTCAGCGGCGACGAGCTCGCTGGTGACGCGACTCTCCGGGATCTGGGAGTGCCGATCGACTCCACTCTCATTCTAACCGTCGGAGATCCAACTCCGGCTTCTTCTTCCGGCGGCCATGGGTAACCTCTCTTTGCGTATTTTTGTGAATCTTGATGTAAAAATCGAGTTTGATTCCGATATCTTGATCTTGCAGAAATGCTGTGGTTTTGATTATGAATGTGTAACGGTTTTGGTTGATCGGCAATTGGACATGGTTTAATCACCGAATCTTTAGTGTGATTAATGTCACTTTTTAATTAATAGATTAATCATATTCTTACTCTTCGGAATCAACATGATTAATGATTATGTAACTTTCTGATGGATGGAAAGCAAGATTAACTAATGGAACTTATTTGTTGTCCAGCCTTGGTGGTCAATTCTATGGCATTCATTATAATCGTGTCCAACACAATTCTGCCGTGAATGCATATGGCTTCGACTCTCTTCAGCAATATTCTGCCGCCAATGCATCTGGCTTCAACTCTCTGAACAATATGCGAGGCTTCCTATTCATTGAAATTGATTTGATTGTACTTCATCTATCACTCTTGGCTTTATTCTCTATTTTTACCTATTTAAATGCCTTCAGTTCTGAAAGTTAAGACTTCAAATTAACCTTACAATTGTAGCTGGAAATGTACTTTAGAAAACCAAAACAGAGAGCACAAAAGTAAACCATGAAGTGTGCTTGCTAATCTATGGGGTTTATAGTAAAATAGGAATATATGTAACCTCAACCTCCATTGAATCAACTGATCACAAAGCACAATAGGGGAAAACACTCACCTGCACAATGCCTATATTGAATGACAGCAGTGGCTTTAAAACTAGAATCCATAATGAATGCACAGAAGGAACAGTGTGATTTAAAGGGGTAGGGGTTTTTGTTCCTATACATTGGTCTGTAAGGGAATGGAAACCATGCCTGCTTTTCATGTTGCATCTTCAGAGCTTTGAACACTGGCATTTCATACCCACCACACACCAACTTCTGACATTATAGTCTAAAGCAATTGATGGATAGAAACATAATTGAAGATTTGCATCGCTCAAGCTCCATATGATCCCTATTGTGGACTGTAGGATTTGTCACTCCTTTTGTTGCTTCATATTCACTAATTCAGTTGCCAATTGACTGTCAAGCATTCAAAGGGTTAGATTAAGTGCACCTCTAGACTGTCCGGTGTAAGTAGTACATATAAACAGCAAACACATCTTAACACCAGCATTAAAAATCAAAAGCTTACAGCAGTATTCAGTTGCCGACTAATGAAGGGGTTCAGTAATCTGCTGATATTACAGCATGCACAACTGTTCATATAGCTTTGCCTTTGTGGTGTAACAACACATATTGCTTGGTAATGACTTGTTGTCATTGCTTAATTGATTCTTCTAAGCTGCATATAGCTAGGCTGACAATCTTGAGGTCCATGCTCTCATTTGAATGCCTAAACTTTCATCAATCGATCATGACCTTGTAACAAAGGACAGTAGCTCAGTCAATGCAGGCATTCATGTATAAAATGCAAGAATATAAAATTTTCTATGAACATTGCTGATTGATGTAATAACTTTTTTGTTAATGAAATTAAATTTTGACCAGGGCTGCTTCTTGCTATGGTGCTTACAACCTTCAATTCCAGCAACCAAATGCATACTACTCCCATGATCAGTCAATGCTAAATAACTGGCAACCATCACCCAATCACTTGTAAGTTTCCCTCCAATCTTTCCTCCTGTGTACAAGAAATACCTGAACAGATCATGATTTGGGATATGTGAGATCCAAAAGAAAACATATATGTACAATAGTTAACAATTTACTATAAATAACATCATTTACGTGTATAGATTTATTTTCTTCAAGTATCTGCAGTGATATTTATGCTTCAATGCAGGTCTGCTGCAGGTCCAACCCTTCCAGAGTGGATTGACTTATATATCATCAGGGCAGGCACCCTTCATATGATGACCAACATAGTGGTGCAGCCTTCAGAAACTGTGTACAATGTGAAGAAACAAATTGAGCAGATACTAGGCCATGATGTATGCAGGCAGCAATTAAATGATGGCGAGAACATTTTGCATGACGACACCCTAATCCAAGACATCCCAAAGCTGATCGAGTCCAATGTTGTGTTCCTATCTCTTGTGTAAATGTCTCATGATGTATCAGTTTATGGTGGTGTTTCTAGACATCATAATACCCTATTCTACAGCAAAAGTGTACGGAGGCATTTTTCTTTTTTCCATAACATTAGCTACTGGATATAAAAACTGATCAAAATGTATAGGATACAGTAGTTATCAGGGATTGTAAACATCCTCCAGTCGATGTTACACACTCTGTTTGTGTTTCAGTTCACAATTTTTGACAGGGTATTGTTTTGCTCCTATTTCATAATTGTTTCATATAGGTTCAGGCCTAATCAATTACAAGTAATATAGCATATTAGGAATTTAAGATCTAGAAGTTAAGAGAGAGAGTCACAAGAACTGAACCCTAAACTCAAAAACTGAACCATGAAAATCACTTGGACGCGTTCATAAATCACACATCTTAAAAAGTATACACAAAATGGAGTCCCAAGAATGCACAAACGAACAAGTGTTCTATCCTCTTCAAAAGTCTGAAGGGGAACACCAAAAGTTCTTGCCAAGCAAACAATTGCTAATAATAACCAGGGTATGCACTTTAAAGGTGATGCAGACTCTAACTCGGGCGGCTATGCTAAAGGAAGAAGAGCAGTGAGCTCCTTGTAACCAACAAGTGTTTACAGTCAATGGCACATGACTTAGGATTAAGAATCATTAATTATCACCAACCCCATCAACAGGAATCATTTTCCTATTGGTAACAAGACTTGCTTGCCTTGAAGAAAGAATAATAATTGCATTAAAAAATAATTCATGGGATGAATCCAATATCCCCAACCTTATTACCATTATCAACGAAAAATGCACGATGATCTGCCACAGCCGAGAATAGAAAGACTTTACGATGCATCTGACTAAGACAGAATTAGGTAAAAATTAACATGCTGATCTTGTGAATGTAAAACTTACTCAAAAACTATAAAACTAGCCTGACGGCTAAACGTATAAAAAGTATGTAATAAATATTAAGATGCTGAGATCAGTAATTTATACACAAGTGAACTAATTAGCCAGCATGATGATGTTCCAACTAATACTGTATGTATATGCTAATATTAATATTAAAAGACCTCAATCTCCAAAGAAGAGGAATCTAACAACCATCAAGAGAACCTAGCTAATTGAGATTCTTAGCGCAAGAATGGTTGGTAAACCCCAACCTGAAAGAAAAACTTTTAGCGAAGGACATCCGACACGCCTTAGGTAAAGCATCACTATTTATAAAGAATCAGCAGGGACTCAAATATCTGTTCACTGAGTACATAATATGCATTTAACCATCCAATTCATTCCTAAAAGCTATTACGTTGATGGATAATGTGAGATGAACCGATGGACCTGGTACATTTTACAAATACAAAAGTTTCCAGGAATGGGATTAAGGTGTCATTAATATGAGATCTAGCACATTTCTCTAAGGATAACTGTTTTCTATGCTTAGGAAAACATGTTGCATTCCTCTATTTTCAAAAGGGAAAACTCACTTTCAACCCAATGTACTAGGATTCCTATCACAGTTTTCCAACTCCTAATAAATCAATCAATCTACCACTCAGGTCAGCAACACATCATTTTGGTTAACGGTCATAGAGTCTGCATATGTATCATTTCCAGATTTCTGTGGAAACCTCACAACGTATTCTTTTCATGCCACTTGAGAATACCATACCAATAACTATCAAAAATTACAAACAATAAAATTGACAATAATGTGAGTGTGCAGCTAAAAGGACATACTATTTGGGTCTGCTAGGAAGCAGTGGGATTGATTTCTGCTTAGCTTCACAGTTTATGCACCATGTCACAGTTTGCAAGGACAGCTTTCAAAATCTCCAGCGCTTCAGGGTAATCCTCTGTACATCAGTTTGAAATAAGTGATTAGCCTGTTCACTTACTCAACAACTACAAACAATTTCGCGGCAGGAAATCAAAGCCGAAAACCTCAAAAGCCTCATCTTTAATAACAAAGAAAGCATCTTTCATTGTTGTTTTTTTCTTTTCTTCTTAAAGCAGGAAATCAATCAAAGAAAGCATCTTTCATTCTACTTATTTCAAAAAAAAAAAAATTATTTTAAAAAGTCAGAGGTAGCAGTTATCATAAGTATTCATATATCCATTACATGAGGAACACACATTGAGAAAGTGTGTACGTAAAATCAGACCTGCTGGTACTGCTGAGGAAGAGAAGCCCATTTGCTGTTGTGGTAGATCATGTAGAGAAGTCTGGATCTGGAAAATTGAGTAGATCTGATATAAGGGTTTCGAGAAGAAAGAGGCGGTGTCTGGGTGGCGATGATTTTGTCTTGGAACATGATATACAGAAACGTGGGACACAACATGTATCTATGGCTCTGATTCAGTTTCCGTGTTCCAATCTCTATATTAAACAACTTTTTATGCTTATCTATGGTATACATGAGAGAACTAACTGGCCAGCAGGATGATATTCCAGTCAATAGTGTAAAAAAAAAATGTTTAAAAGAGTGCTTCAATCTCCAAAGAAGAGGAATCTAGCAACCATCAAGCAGCAACCTAGCAAATAAAGATACATAGCACAAGAACAGTTGGCAAATCCCGAAGTGAAAGAAATTTTTAGCAAAGGACATCCAACAAGCTTCAGGTAAAGGGACTCAAATATCCCTTCATTGAGTTCATACTACGCATTTAAACCATCCAAGTCATTCCTAGAAGCTATTACTTTGATGGATAAGGTGAGACAAACCGAGGGAAACTCATGCATTTAACATAAACAAAAATGTTCTCCACAAATGGATCAGGGTGTCATTAATTTGAGATCTAGCAAAATTCTCTAAGGAGAATTATTTTATTTTCCTAAGAAAAACATGGTGCATTCCTCTATTTTCAAAAGGAGAAGTCACTTTCAACACAATATACTATGATCCCTATCACCATTTTTTAACTCCTGATTCAATCAATCTACCACTCAGGTCAGCAAGACATCATTTAGGTGAGAAGTTAGGTCATTTAGTCCGCCTGTGTATCATCCCCAGACTTCTGCGGAAACCTCACAATGTATTATTTTCACGCCACTTAAGAATTCCATATCACAGAATCTCAACCAACAAATGTTACTTAAAATAGAACAATTCACAATAATAAGGTATTGATTCATACTGTGAGAGAGTCAGCTACAAAACATGAAAGACGGTTATTACCTAGTCGGATAAGCTTAGGACTTGAATGATTTAAAGGACATACTTTCTGGGTCTGCTAGGAAGCAGGGGATTGATTACTGCAGGGAAGCTTTCCAAATCACCGGCGCTTCAGGATAAGTGATTAGCCTGTTCAAAGCCGAAAAGCTCAAAAGCCTAATCTTTAATAACAAAGATATCATCTTTCATTGCTATTTTCTTTATCTTTTTTCTTGTTCAAACAGGAAATCACTCAAAGGAACCTCATTCTACTTATTTCATTTTGAAGTATCAGAAGTAGCAGTTACCAATAGAATTCATATATCCATTACATGAGGAACATGAATAGAGAAAGTGTATGTATATTATCAGACCTGCTGGTACTGGTAAGGAAGAGACACCCCATCTGCTGTTGGGGTAGATAATGTTTCAGAGGATTGGATCTGGACAATGGGTTAGATCTGAATCATCTGATATAAGGGGTTTCACAGAGGTGTTTGGTACTTTGGTTGGCGATGACTTTGTCGTGGACATGACGTACAGAAACGTGGGACACCTATATGAGAACAACATATATGGCTCTAATTCAGTTGCGGCGTTTTCCAATCTCAATATATATACATTCTTTGAATACATTTTTTTTATTTGAATACATCGTGTTCTAGGATATTCTGTATGTTTCTACATATTATTTATGTGTGTCTTGGTCTTATGCCAATAAGATATGTAATTTGACTAGATCTATGTATTCATTATACTTACCATATTAGTATTGTGTAATTTCCTATATAAAATGCTCATATCAATGAATAAGATGATGATTCTCTTACTATCTCTTTGTCTATACACTTTACCCTTCATCACGTTGTCATACACTTTGTTCTAACCCTAAAGTCAATAACCCACCATTTGTTTTTCAAAACCCTAAAATCGGGCAGCCTTGTTTTTCCCGATTTTCGACCAAATTCTGACTGCCTCCGTCGGAATTTTATATCCCCAGAAAGCTCTCTCAGTCCCGGATCCAACCCGCCTGCCTCACCCCCTGAAACGGCCGGAAAGTCTTCGAACCGGCTGCCGGAAGATTTCAGACCGCCGCCGTTACCGACTACCGGTTCACCACCTTCCCTTGCTCCGATCAACCTGAATTTTTGATAGCAGCTTCCCCATCCAGAGATGCTCCTCCTGTAAATTTTCAGCCCCAAATTCGAAGTAGAAATAGGCGAAAAGTTGTTTCTCCTCTCGGCAGCCTCTAGAAACCAAAGATTTTAAGATTGCTCGTCTTCCAAGGAAAGCCAGAAAGGTTCCCAACCCTCGGTCGAAGCCTGCAATCGACTCAAACTCATCAGAGCTCCTATAAACGCAGTTTATTTGGCAAACTAGCAAGTAAGCTTTAATATTTCAGCTATTTACTTTGGAATAACTCAAGGGGATAAAATCATTTCTCCCTTCTCCATCTCCATTCTATGCTTGAATTTTGTGCGTGCAAGTACCAAAAATCCCGGAATTTTATTTGCGGGTCAAGAGTGTGTTGAGCACTCTTGTTTTCTTGTCCGGGTTGTGTATGATCAACCCTGACCTGTCACCGGATTGTGTTTGATCAATCCGAGGCCTTTTTTCTGAGTTGTGTTTGATCAATTTGCGGCTTTTTCGGATTGTGTGTGATCAATCCGAATGACAAACCATTAAAAGCATCGTTTGTGACCTCTATTGAGTCTCATAACAGCTTGGTTTTGTATGCAAGAGCATGTAACATTCTGCTCCTTTGAGTTTTGACGTACTAGATGCCTAAGGCGGATCTTCGCTTGATATATGTGGAACCTTTCATTGGAAAGGATTAAACCACATGTTTGACCCCCAGGCTAACAAGCCTAGATGCCGAGATTTCACATCTCATGCGCTCAAAGTTTTTGAAGCGCCACATCGACAAAAACCTTCAATGACAATCTATGCAAAAAGTAATGACCATAAAGTACTGTGGAATGCACTTATGGAGCGTTTCTCGAAACGTTCCTCGAAATGTTCATATAACTCTACTTCTTGAGTTATTAGTCAAGTGGATTGCTTACCACCTTAATTGACTACATATTGTCGATGATCTTTTGTGGCATCATGATCCATAATCTTTAGCGGATTCGATCATCATCAAGTTCTCTAGGTCCTCCAAGTTGGTTTGGAATTACCAACGAGACTTGATTTTGATCATACTAATGTGATAAACTTATTTGAGATTATCCCTTAATGTGAGGACAACAATATGGGTCATGGCAACGGCAGAAAACGTCGTGTCGATGTCTAGAAAAGAGGGGGAGGTGTCGCCGGCTCTAATAGCGACACTCCCGGTCTAGACACCATTTTGTCAAAACTGCTCGCGTCAGCTCATGACAATGCAACCGTTGTGGATCTTCAGATCACTGGTTCAAGATTGTCAGCTCTTTCAAATTATGAATGCATACAAAAATGTACAAAAAATCAATATGAGGACAAGAACGTCATCCTCATGATCATGAATTTCGAAGATTCGGATCCTGCTCTAGCTACCCCTGACTTTGATGTCATTGGCTAGACATTGATTTTCTTTCAAGCTATATGTAATAAGGCGTCGTATCGACGTCCTTCGTCTATTTGAGACCTCGATGTACTCACATTAGCAATAATGAATGCCTTGAGAATTTTTTCAAAGTTATGAAACTATTCTCCTCTTATGGTTCGTATTGATTTACAAACAAGATGTACATTTTTACATCGTCCTTAGAAGCATGGCATATTTACAATCTACATGGTTAGATTGTGCCGTTTTGGTCTCTTCTAAGTAAGATGACGCACCGCCTTGCATCTTCAAGAAGGATCGTCAACGTGTTTCCGGTTAAGTCTTCTACCCTATAGGCGGATTTTTCATCATCAATTGTTCAACTAGGCTCATCCAACCTCAGTGTGATGTCTTAGAATTGTCCGAAATTAAGAAAATAGTGGTTTCAAGGTTTTTTTTAACATATTATCGGAGGTTAACCATATCAGGTAATATACAAAAGATGCAAGTATCATAGATGACCCAAATGGTTCATCTAAAAACATGATGATAGGAAATCAAAACTTGCAGGTGGAGAGTGTTCCGACTCCCTAGCATGGGAGAGATCACTACTGTGGACAATGACCTCAAATAAGAGGATGATGAAGAATAGTCTCCTAGGTTAACTAGGAAAAGATCCCTGTTTTTTGTCTTATCAGTGATGCACCCTTTCTTTAATGATGAAAAGTACACCATTTGGTCTTAGGCCTCTATTCGGGGAGGAAGTATTGCTGGTAGGGTTTGGCGGGTTATTATGCTTTCTAGTGTTTCATATCCGCCTTTTAGGATGTAGTTTTAAGGTTGTTATTTCAATTCTTAGATGTAGGTTTGAGTTAGTTCTAGCTTTGCATTTGTATGGTCTTTGGACCACTCATGCTTGACCTTTTGGTTGTCATGATTTTTGATCAATGGATACTTCTTTTTTTCCCTAAAAAAAAAAAACGCATTCTGAACAAAGTCAAGAAGCTCCGTCTAACTAATTGTGTCAAACATAAATTACATATACCCAAAAAGGGGAAAACGTGGAAAGATTTATTTACTTCTTCTCAAACCTAAAAAACAATTGATCTTGCTAAAACCTTGTTTGAATTAAACCCCATGGGACAAAACTTCAACAGAGGAAAAGCACCACGTACTAACTAAACTGTGTGGAAAACATTATATCTTGGAGCTGAAATTTACACTCCCAAAAATACAATCCACACTCCCTTTGAATTTTTTATTAGTTCTTCCTCTCTACTATGTTCTTGCTTCCAAAAAAGCCCTCAAGTTTTTCTTTTTCTTTCCGTCTATTCTCTCTTTTTCTTCTCCAATAACCACCAGAACTAACCATCCTCCTGCTCTCCAGTTGCTCGATTGAATTGAGTTGATTCTCTCCTCCACAAGCCGAGTGATTGAAGTTTTCCATGCATCATCATCATCATCAAAATGATCTTCGCCATCTTTACCATTCATTAACATTAACACCAACCTCATCATTACTAACAAAATGTTGCTGATCCTCACCAATACGCTCATTCTTAACATCACTACGTCTCCCAGAAGGACTATCCTCATTCCTCATCTAATTCCGGTGACGATTCCACCGCAACCTCAACTTTTTCATCTAAATTTGTTGAATTCTCATCAACACTACTATACTACTATAATACTGACCTCTAACGCACCAGCATTGCCAACACTCACTTCATCTACCTCCCTCTCCCCCTCCAATACCTCATCTCTCCTCCCTAATTCACCACCGAAATCCTCATCTATTTCATTCGAACTCATTGCCCTTGTTTCGGAACCAACCGCATTGCTGTCCTCGTTAAATTTGGACCCTCCTTCCGATCTCTCACCTAATTTCGCCCTCACCAGCCCACCACACAACATCCAAAACCTTCTGAAAGCTTCCATTCCTTGGTGTTCCTCCTCGACTTGATCGCGGCGGCGTGCGGCGTCGGCATCGACCTGGAAGCGACGGCCTCGAATTCTCCCGACATAATCGTCAGGGAAATCACCAAACCAGGCTCGACTGTACAAATTCAAACCACCGGCCGGACCTCCTTCTCCTCTAACTACTTCTACTGACTCGGCCTTTCCCCTCGTCCTCGTTTCTGGCGCTGCGACGAAGACGACCTCACTTTGGGGCGATATGGGATCGGAAGCGAGGAACTGAGATAAGGCGGAGCTACTGCGCGGGGAGGAGGAGGGGGACACTGACGTAGAGTCATCGAGGATTTCGTCGATCATGCGGCGAGGGACGGAGGTGGGGTTGGCGTTGGAGTCGGAGGAAAGGTGGGAGTTGAGGAAGGAGTCGAGGTCGAGAGAAAATATATTTCAAAGGGCATTTTTAGAAGTAAGAACATAGTTGAGAGGAAATTATTAAAAAATTCAAAAGGAGTGTAGATTGTATTTTTGGGAGTGTGAATTTCAGCTCCCTATATCTTTGATGATTAAAAAAGCAAGGACTAAATTGGGCCAATCCCAAAAAGTGGACAAGTGTCTCACAACTTGGCTTGAAAATTTCAACCAGCAACCAGTAAATGGCGGTTAGCAGATTACTTTAAAAACCTGTAATAACCGTCAAAACAAATGCCTCTAACTTCAAACCCATCAGGCAATAACTGATCCAAACTGCTCATACGTAAGAAACTGCCTCAACCACCTTTCATGCGTTTCGGTCGTCGTGAAACTCAGCCACCAGTAAGGTTAACATCAAATGTGCCACATCTTCATGGAGCCGGTCGGACCATCCACATTTTCGGAATTTTGAACTTTCTAGGAATTTTTAAAAATCCAGACCATCATCATAATCTCTGAACATCCAAAAAAAAGAAATTGATCAATCATGATAAGAAGATAGAAAATTGAAATCAAAACGGCAAAGGTTAAGAGAATAGAGTAAAATATATTGATTAGGCAGCATTGAAGAAACAACAGAGAGAGAGCGAGAATAGAGAGAGAGAGATAGAGAGAGAGAGTAGAAGAGAAGAGAGAGAGCCGCCTCTCGAGCGAGAGAGAGAGAGAGCTTTTGTCGTTTTTTTTTAGCTTTTTTTGTTCTTTTGTTTTTTTTTTGTTTTTTTTTTTTGCTTTATGGCGAAAAGCTGTTATCCGCCCTCCAAGCCTTTATTAATGAAACTGTCAAATGCAGAGATGTGAAGTCCTGAACCTTGATTACAATAAGCGTCTAGCAGCATGTTTGTTACACAGACTGCCTAAGGCAGGACTAATTTGTAAAACAGTCCCGGACTGTCTAACCTTGGCTTATGTTGTGATTAAGCTAGTCTCATATTTGGTGCTGCTTGGGACTAAAAGAGCAACAATAAAAATAGTCCATCTCATGTTTGGCTGTTGCACAAGACTAAATGATCATTGAAGTAGATTTCTCAATTTCATAAACCAGGAATAAAGTTCATAGATTAGTAAGTTTATAATGAAAATAACAGTCACAATATAGTTTATATACATTGACAAGTTCACCAATAAATACAACAAAAATTTGAACTCTCATTTAGCATTCCATAACCCAACAAATTATGAAAATGTGAATGCTAATCTAGCAATTACAAATGAGTTCATCTAGCTTTGTGGTGTTTTCTCCAACATGTGACTGCAAATCTCCCAAAAAGCATATAAACCAAGAAGCTAGTGATTGCAAATCCCCCAAAAAGCATATAAACCAAGAAGCTAGGTAGATCCCCTAGCAGTAACAGCAAGAAGATTTTGGACATACACTTTCCTCACATCATCATCTAACGACATGAACACAGATATTTTGGGGCTTTTCCAAAATGATTTTCAATGCCTCAATTTGATCTAGAACAGAAAGTCCCATTTTCTTAAGTTCACTAGCAATATCAGATCGATCTTCATTACCCTTCACTATGGCATCAGTCAGCATTTGCATTCTTTTTCCAGATTCTTCAAACAACTTATCCATTATAGTATAATTCTATCTTCATCATTTCTTTTTCTCTTTTTCTGACTGACCTGAGATTGTCGACTGACCTAAAGACTTGTGTCATTCTCAATATCTAAGTCATCTTCATTATAGCTCTGCTCGTCCACCATTTCAGCAGGAACCACACAGCATTTCCATTAGCACGATCAGTTCCGAAGATGTTGGCTAGCCTCTCATACATGGGATATGATTTGTTTTCTCCAGCCTTTTGCCTTTTTGTTGCTCTATGACATAGAAAGAAAGGACAAGGTAAACCAGTAAGATAAGAAAGAAAAAAGAAACCAGTAAGGTAAAAAACTACAATGAAACCAGTAAGATAAGAAAGTAAAAAGAATTCACAGTAGGCCAAAACCAGCAACAATTCACACAGTAGGCCAAAACAGTTTCTATCCATTCTAAGTTCGTTACACACTCGATGTCATTATTACCTATGATACTATCTAGATAACTCAAACGAGTTTGATGTCTAACGAATGAACGATTATTCAGGGCATGTCTTTCAGCACGTCTTCTTCTCAACTTAACATCAATAGCGCAAGCATAGTACAAGCACACATGGTCTCTAGGTGCCACAACTCCAGCAATAAGACCAAGAAATTTGGCTTCGATCCATATCTAATATTCACAGCAACATAAAGTTCAACATTCATAATCAATCTATCAAATACATACCCACCCCATAAAATGAAGAAGAAAACACCAAGCATGAAGAAGAAGAACAGCCAACATAAAAAAAAAAGTTACAGAGAAGAACACTTGAAGACATCCAGCCATTCATAATCAGTTTATAACAGATCAAGCTATCTAACACACCAACTCAATATGATCATCTATCAAATACATATCACCAATAAACAGTTTCACCAATTGATCAAGTTGTAATACTAAATCAAGTCTGATGACCACTCAAAAGAGAAGAGAGGGCAAGTGAAAATTCCAGTCAAAGCAACCAATATGAGATATAACAGAACAAAAAGAAAATGTCAAATTTAAACGGTCAACTTTTAATGAGTTTTTCTTTTTTTGGCTATGAACTTTCAATGTGTTCAATGGGGATACATGTTATAAGCAACCTATGGCTTCAGATATAAATGTGCTAGAAGTATAATCCTCTACCTACCAAATATTCAGTTGCAGTAGAAAATCCTCTAACCAAATAATGATACATGTTGTAAGCATACTAATTTCTAATGACATTTCAAATTGAAAGGGGGTATATATTAGAGATATATTAATTTGTTCTTCTACAAAACCAGTTGCAGTATTGTTTATACTGAAGTCTTACTATCTCTTACAACAACTCTTTCAAAATATATCTTTAACTCCCCTTTTCATGAAAAACAATATCACTTGCAATTTGTTCAATTAGTTAGCACTAATATCTTTTGGTTAAATAATGAAACAAACAAAAAATAGAAGCTAGATAGATAGAGATAGAAGAAGCAATATGCTCACCGATCTAGATGTTCTGCTAATGGTTTTGGCGTAAATGAATATAGCTAGCTAGAACTGTAAAATTCTTTTGTCAATTGAAAATCAAATCGTTACAGACAGTTATTTTGTCAAAAACACCCAACCAAATCTTTTGTCAAGAACACCCAACCATGAAGAACAAGAACAGCCAGCAAAAAAAAAAAAAAACGATGCAGAGAAGAACACCCAGCCATTCATAATCAGTTTATAACAGATCAAGCTATCCAAACACCGACTCAATATGATCATCTATCAAATACATATCACCAATAACAGTATCACCAATGAAATCGTTCTTCTGTAAAAATTGAACAAGAACACCCAACCATGAATTGATCGATTCAACGCATTACAACACCGAATCCTTAATCAATCTATCAAATACATACAACCCAAAACCAATTTTCTATGAAATCGATCTTTACTCATTCCAAATCGATCTTTTCCAGAGAGGGTTTCAAGATGTGTGTGTGTGTGTGTGTTGTGTGTGAGAGAGAGAGAGAGGAGAGAGAGGAGTCGAAGCAGTGAGGAAGCAGAGAGGAGGAAGCGCTACGCAGAGAAGTTCGAAAAAGGGAACGATGCCAACGGTATGTAGTCTGCCCAATTTTGGGGTGACTATGTAAGAAGGTTAAAACGGGACGCAGGACTGCCTATACTCATTTAATTTAGTCCCGTGTTCCTCCAACATGGGTTTCAGACTATTTTCTTACCTAAGCTAGTCCAATCCCTGTTAGTCCGGTGTAATAAACGCCACCTAGAAGTCCTAAAATAATTGAAATTTTACATTGTACATTACAATAACTCAATAACAAAGAGTATTGCTCTAATGACGACTCTATTTGTTTTGTTATAACGATGACATAATGAAAATATCAATAGACATGTAACACAATTACACATCTTAATGTCCAATAATGCAGTTTTCTTACTATGTTCTCATCGGAGAATAACCCCGACATATTTAGTTTCATCATACCACTAGGAGGCAACGACAATTTGACTAAGCAAAAAAGATGTCGCATAACTAGAGTAGATAAAGCATACGAGGTGCATAGACCGAGATCAAACCCCTTTAGCTCTTCCCATAAAAGACAGTTAGTTATTAGTCACAACAAATTATAGAAAACATAACAAAAATTAAAAATTAGAAAATAAACAATCTTGAACCTAGAGTTAACCCCAGACTCAAGACAAAGTAGGCTAAGAACAAGCCAACAGTTAGAATAGGTAATCACGGTCCAAACAAGGTGTCGCACAAACATGCAGTTGACATTGAGCAAAAAATGGTTTCCACGTTTTTCTCCATTTTTTTGGTTTTTTTGGTTTTTTTTTTTTATTTTTTTTTTTTACTTTATGCTTTTATATTTTAAAATATTTTAATTTGTTGTCATTTTACGGCATTAACCATCCTTAATTTATTTAATTTTTTTTATGTTAAAACTTAACAGTTCCTATCTAGGGCGAAGCTTCGCTTTGAAATTAACTTGTGAAGTTTCTTATTTGACTCATTTTTCGGTCATATTTCCACATCTCTATCGTTCAGTTTATTGATACTAATGAATAGATCATTGATGCAAAATTTCATCCAACTTGATGATTGTTAAGGTACCGAATTAGATTGAATCAATGAATGGATCATAAATCTGTCTAAACAGACTGGTTGTGTAAATAACGATTATGAAAATCCAAACGATCATCAAATTCGATGAATTTGCAGCAGTGATCTATACATTGTGTTATACCAATTGAACGGTGGAGATTAGTGAAACAATTGCGAAAAATGAGTGTGAAAATATGAAAAATTCAATAAAACTTTAAACGTAATTTAAACGAAGCTTTTCTTTAGATATGAACTATAAAACTTAAAACTCATCGGGTAATTCAAAAACCCTTCAGTGTTACACTAAAAGAGTGTCATATACCTTATTCATTTTACAGTCATGTATCTTTGATTTCTAAGATATATGAATGTCAAATGAATAAGGTATATGACACTCTTTTCTATGACATGTATAACACAGTTACTATGCCTTAATTTCTCTTTCTAAACCCTAGCCGCCTCAGCGGCGGGGCTCTATCGAGGCAGCCATCTCTAGCCTCCTTAATTTCTAAGTGGATCCTTCTGGTCCACCCATTGGGATCGATCATCGACCCTTCTAAGCTGATCTTTGTTGGCAAACTCTCAATCGAAACAGTTATGGCAATCTGGTGCACTCAACTACAATTTTGGAGCTTCCATTGGAAACCTTCGATGGAATTCAGATCTTATGTATTGGGGTGGCAAAGTTTTGCGTCGTATGATGGCATCGACATTGGGTCGGACTCGACCTTGTAGAGCAAGACTCAAGGTTGATAAGGTATATGTGAAGGAGGCGTGCAGATCGAGGATGAGTCCTCTACCGCGATCAATTTCGGCTCTGGTTTCCTTTGGGTTTCTCAGATCAGCGTCGGAGTTATTGCGTGTAAGAGGTTTCGCAACTTGGAGGCAGAAAGGCAACTTCCCGTGGATCTGGCCAAGATTGGAGGTGGTATGGTATTGTGTTGCTTCTCACCCAAATCGACGGTGAATCACGACGGCGCTGTGTGGCGGCGTTCGTGGTCGGGTTTTCCCCAAATATTGAGTTTGGTGCCCAGATCATTGACAAGGCTCAAAGTTTGTGGGCTGAACTCTTGCCAAGGCCCAAATCACTGGTAGGGTGTCCAAAGCAGTTATCTTGTTTTTTTTCGGCCCTTCTATGGACCCAAACCCTTCTGGTAGGGTTTCATATTTGGGATCCAGGAGAAGATAATTCAAATATTATGTGAAGCATGAAGGGAAGGAGGGCAACACGGGGGCATTGCACCGTGGCTACTACCAAAACATCTTTTCTTTCTATAAATGACAACGGACGGGTCCATCGTTTATACTTTGGATCTGTGCTTACAAATTCCTTCTCAAATTCGAAAACAATCCAAGAATGTTATCTGGATTTTTTTTTCAAGTTTGTAAACCATTCTATTTCGCAGCTATGCCAGATTGACATGGTTATCTCAATGAAATGATTATCATTTGATTCAAAAAAAAAAAAATTCTATCTATTATATACTTTGTTCATTTTGTTGTAAAGTATAAATAAAAAGAAGAGAAGACATAGAGAGAATAGTTAGGAGGAGGTAAAGTCTACTCATTCATTCTCATTAGCCTCTTTATATAGAAGTAGGGTTTACATCAGAGTACATAACTACTGAGTAATTACGTGGACAACCACATAGATTATAATATTTATAACATTCCGCCTTACATGTCCACCAATAAATGATGAATTAGACGCGTTTAATGTTGTCTTGTTAAAAACCTTGTCAGGTAAGAAAAACCCAGTGGGAGAAAAATAACCATGGTCGAAAGAGAAAAAGAGTACAACGCGCATGTATCTTAGGTAACATACTTCTGGATGCTCCCCTTGATGAGAATCTCCCCCTGAACGTTGCAAAATTCATGCGCCGTAATAACGGTTTGATTTGTCCATCACTAAAGTGAGACCATGCGTGCTTTGCATATAAGGGCTCATCATGAAATTTCAAACCTGCAAAGTTAAAACGATACCAACAAAGCTAGACGATTTTTAATACGTCTTACCTTATTTAGTTATATGATCAAATTCATACACTAAGCCATAGCTAAACAACATAAGAAAATTGACATTAAAACATTGAAAAATATCATGGCGTATCTAGCCATACACATTAATATCTTTGTGTGGTGATACGTCTCATATAAGCTCTTCAAGAGCTGAAGAACTCTAAGTTATTTATAACTTCGAAAGTTAGAATATGTAGCAACATAATGATTATAATCGAATTCGATTGTGTAGTCCGATCATAGTACTCATTGAGGCAATTTCATCACGTTAGCTATAACGGAATGAGTATATATAAGTTAACTTTAAACTATTTGATTCCATGAATTAGCTTCAGGCTCTCTCAAGTATTCATGGATCGAATTACATTAGAATCATTCATGTATTTGAATCCTTTGAGGATTTGGCAAGCAATACGCTTGTAATGACACTTCATTTTGGAATTTGGTTTATCAATGTGTCTTTAAAGGCCCTCATAATATACAATGACAACATGCCATAAGTCTCTCGTCCATGTAACAGTTACATATAACACTGTACTTATAGAAAAGTTTATTCGTATAAGGGCAGATTCATAATCCCATGTCTTTTGTAGACATTAAATCATAGTGATTTACTTTCACTGTGGTAAATACCCTTTTATATCTTTTATGGTCAATGTCAAACATCTCATCACGTTTCAAATATTTAGTTTTATTGGAACTACCTCTTTCCAATTTGGCCAATAATATGCTTTGTCGACATGCATAATGAAACGTGGCATAACATCAATTAATATAGTTCTTAATGGTCTTTGGTAGCTACCATTTGTAATTTGTCATAGATGATCATCATTCATAGATCTCACACATTCTTATATGCATGCATTTTTGATATTGGGTACCCATGCCACTTCTGAGGCATATATTGTCACTTCTAGGAAAAATATTATCTAGCGAATATGGATCTTTTACTTGTAATATCATGTAGACCATTAGAGGACATGTATAATCTTTCATTTTCAGGAGTTAAAACTTTAGACTTGGTGGATATATTCAACTCAAATTCATCCGTTATTTAAATGACAATAGTCTTATTCTCTCCCTAACGGCGGGAAGACTATCATGTTATGATCATCCGTAAATATGCGTTTAAAACTCTATCACTTTCTTTCGAGTGAGATGTTCATTGGCTGGTGACGAACCTAAACCAAATATGAGGTCAGAAACATTATATTCATTAGTATCAACCAATATATCATTCTCTAATGGCGTACCCAATATCAAAAATGCATGCAGATAAGAATGTGTGAGATCTATGAATGATGATCATCTATGACAACCTTTGTATGTGTAGCCGTATTAGGAACTCTAACATTGTATCATGACATTCTCTTTAGGAGAACTATGTCACTTGGATACACATGCATCCCGCAAATCAAATGGGTCATATGGTTGTTCTCGAGGACTTTAAAACAAGCAAATGCCTATGCGTTTAGCATATACTTTTGTCAATATCTTTTATCAACCCATTTGCTGAGATATTCTCAAAACCAAAATGAGATGGTGGACAGACAACTCACACCAATTTACATCGTTCTTCAGGAACAATCTTTCCCCCCTCATGACAAGAGAGTATCTCATTGAGGTTACAACTCGAAAATTGTGGCATATACACTAGTGGTATCAAAACTTGTAACTCATTCAAGACAACACTAGGTAAATTATGACTTAGCTAGTCATGCCTGGTTTCAATGAACTTATGGTTCATGATATTATATGCCTCGAGTTATTGTAGAAATTTAACACTGTATGTGCTTTTCTGGAGTCATCAATGATACGTGTATAATAAGTTTAGGTTTGAAATTTACTATTAGAACTTCTGGTTCTAAGTACCCTATTTTGAAACTTCTGGTCCAAAAATATTACACTCGAAATTCATATAATCGAGATGTAGGGTTGTTAGCCCGAATGAATAATAATAAAATTTAAATGAAAGTATTGTAATGAAAGTGTATAACAAATAGGAAATTATAATGAACAAAAGTAAGTAAATTGTACATATGAAACTTCTGGTTCCATGTATAAATAAAATACATAGATCTTCAGGTCTGGTTAACTTTATCAATATGATAATTGTGATCCCGATGTCATCTAGTTACACATGCAAGAAACATCATATGAATAGGTGGGGAACTTCAGGTCCTCATATGATTAAGGATCATAAGATGTCGTTTCGGTCGTTGTATAACTCTAGAGAACTTCAGGCCCTTGTCAATTGCATGACCTTTGAGAAAGTTCATATCGCAATTTCAATAAACTTCAAGCCCTCTATATTTCAATCAAGAGACTTCAAGTCTCAATCTCAATAAAATATAAATGGACTTGATAATCGACATCATGCTTGAACATAATGCCATGATAATCATACAATGATACATATATAGAAGACTTATATTAAACAATTAAGGAATGTAATACATATACTAATGACTATGAGTTAATAGATATATATTCTTTCCTTTTCATCTCCTCCAATTTCACAAGAGTATAATTGTATATCTTTCTATGAAATTCAAGCCGAATGTATAGCTTCTAGCTTTGGCCAAGTATCTCACACATTAACCTTCAAAACTCACATTATCATATATATGAAGGAGGGGAACCTCAAATACCGATTTCATGCCTCTTGTAATCATTGAGGATTTTCATATATCAATTCTATCGATCTGATGGCCTTCATAAATTGTACAAATGCTGAAGGACATCATGTGATCTTTACGAGGAACTTCTGGCCTTAAGTAATCGAATCAACAAACATGATGCATCCATTAAGATTCATTGTATATATAGATCGAAAGCACATGTAAATATGAATTATTAATATAATTAGAAAGTAAGAGAAGATAATCAAACCTTCATGACTCAAAAAAGAGAGAAGAAACTCATAGATCAAGAGTTATGGCCAAGCAAACAATGTCACCCCATATTACTCGGTAGATCATCATAGAGTATAAGAAGATAACAAAACAAATAAATTACGTAGCTAGCCTAGCTACAACAAGAATCTATGATCGAACCAAAACACCAAAGGGGCCAAGATAAACTGACTTTCATTTGTATAGAATAGGCAAAGGACACAGACGATGATGATTATGAAATTTGATTAAAGGGGTTTCTCATGTGCCCGTGTAGAAACTGTGCATGGTTCTTTCTAATATTGAACTAAACTCACGGCATAATCAAACAATCAAATACAAAAAAATATAAACTGAAATCTTTATGCAAATCATAGCAATAGAACAATCGACATCATCTGAGTATGGAAATAAGCAAATCAAACTCATAACTCATAGATCAAGAACACCGGTGAGCAACAACAATTAAGTTATTACATCATATGATTTTTAGATCATCATAGAGTTTTTTTTTTTAAAAATTGGGAAAAGGTGAACAGCAAAATCAATTTTGTTTTCTAGGGTTTGACCGTTATCAATTCAAAAGTAGAGTCGTGCTGATAACGTGTTATAAAGTAAAATAAGAAGAAGAGAAGACACATAGAAAATAGTTGGGAGGACGTAAAGTCTACTCATTCATTTTCATTATCCTCTTTATATAGATAATGTTTACATCAGAGTACATAACTATGAGTAATTACGTGGACAACCACATAGATTATAATATTTATAGCACATTCCACAATTGGATGTATTTTATGATAGTGTAGGTTTTAATTGACAATAATCCCCTATATCTATAAATATATTTAGGTCTATACATTTTAGTCTGAACTCTCACGTTTTTTCTCTCACAGTCTCGTTATTTCCTCTACAAATATCAAATGTATCTAGAAAACCATTGAACATTGAAATTATTGGAATATATCATGTAAAAGAAATCAACGGATCATTGTCCTATCATATGGTTTTTTTTTAAAACGTCGATCACAATCATAACTTATTTGATGAAGTTTATATTTGCTTTATTTATTTTATGACATTTCTAGTTAACATTTTTGGGCTACCCACTAACATAACGTCAAAACTCCTTCGCCACCACAAGCTTCTTTGCAACAAAGCACCCCCACCACAACCCTAACATGTCTATCCCACAAAGAAATCCTCCTCCGCCATTTACTTCACACTCTGATCCCAGACCCGATAAAAATTATGAACATACGGTGAGATTCGGATGGTTCCAACCACAAACCCACCTTTTAGATCGGCTCTCGTAATTATGCCTACAACTAGAATTGATAAAAGTCTCTGGAAAATCTTTGCTCGTGTCGACGCCGTTGTTGCCATAAACTAAAGAGCTAAGGATCCTCTCATACTTATCCAACCATGCACCAGAGCTCGTTCATATTCTATCATCACATCTGGCCGTAATCGACAGACGCCAGCAAAGCTTGTGCCAGCGCTAGCGCTGCTGCGTAGCCGGACAAACCCTATGAGCGCGTGAGGCGTGCTCTAGCTTTATGCAATAGTGAGTGACTGTTTATTGTAATTTATTTTATTCTTTTCATTTTTTAATTTATACTTTCTATTGATTTCTATTGAATTATATAAGATTGAAATTGGAATATTATGATTAGTAGGTGAGCTAAGAACAATTGGATGAAATAATAGCCGCACCCTAGATAAAATAGCTCAAAAAAAATTTGAAAACTCAAAGCGAAACTATAAAGTGCGTGCAAACTTATATGTCTTGCACTTTTTTTTCGATGATCACACTTCTTTCGCTTCAGTTTTTTCTTCTCTTGAGGTTTTTTCGGAGCGTCCTTTAGACTTGAGCATTGATTATGTAATATGAGGATTAATCCCTGGATCTTCCAAGCATGGCCGAGCGCAATAATTCTTATATCGATGGATTCATCTCTGGTCACCCTAAGCAACTTAGGTACATTTTAAATTCCAAACAAAAACTAAAAAAATAAAATACACAAACAACAAACATACTTAACAATTGCTATCATTGCAATCTCTAATGACTTGTTCATGGTCGATTTCGAAATTTGTTTATGAGATATGGCTTATGACGTAATTAAACTGAAACCCATGAGGTACTCCTACCCAGTTTAATGAGGATTCCCAATTTAATGAGGATTACGGACTGCCATATTCTAACCTTTTTAGGGTTAGTAATCCTAGTCGGAATCGGATAATGCTTCTCGGTCTGGATTGGTCATGTGCTCTATAAAACCAACTCATCTCCTTAACACACCGGCCATCTTTGCCAAACTAGTTTTTTAGAGACAAGCCTCTAGTTTCTAACTTTCTGGGAGGATGGAGAAGACGAGAATGCACCATTGGGCAGCATGACATGTCGAAGCCTTTGGAGATCGATGGACACATTTGACCCTTCATGGAGCGACGAAGGGATTCTTCAACTTGACGTCGTCTTTTATTCTAAGATACCGAGAACGCCTGCAACCATATCTGCTACAAGTCTTCCCAGGGCTCAACAACTGTTGAATCCCATTGGATTTACCTATACAGTGGATCCCTATTTCATCACTGTGTCCACAACCAGGAAGGAACCAGCTGTTCTTCGCAGAGCCAAAGAGTTTCTTCAACTTTTAGCAGCAAACATGCCTGTGGAATTAGCGTTTAAACTCTTTGAGGATTACAGGTTATCTTCTCACGTCATCAATATCTGGCGCCTTTGCAAAGAGTTGAACAATTTAAGAACGGGAGGAGCTTTTCAAGAAGTCCATGGACGCACTTAAAGAGTTGACGTCGTGCAAAATTATCAGGCAAGGTATGAATATCGTGGTTATTGGTAAATCATCAGGAGTAAAGATAGTAGGGATATGGTGAGAGACGGCTTTGTTTTCAATGAGTCTCCTGCACCAAAGATTAGCAGAGCCAAAGTCAGGAAAGATATCAAGGATCTGCGCCGTCGACTTCATGAGATGCAGCATTAGAGTTTAGAGGGGTTTTTATTTTATTTTCTTTCAGTTTAGTTGCAGAACTTTTAGTGAATCCTGAAACTGGATATTGAATATGCTTTCAGTATGGTTGTAGTTAGTCTTGAATCTGGTATTGTGATCGGTTATTTCTAAACCAATTTATTTTCCTTATTCACTACTAGATCGTCGTTTATAGTATGGGTAAATAAGGGTTATTCCTGCAGAGAACTAAATAAATCTAACTACTCAAAAGATGTCACAAAAGTGATTACTGATCCTAGCGACCAGCAGTTGAAAACCTAATCAGTTGCCTAACCTAAACTAGTCAGAAAACTACGAAACCTTACCGACAAAACTAGACATACATATGGACTCAAGCACAAAATTTCAGATTAATCGGAGTTCATTTGATATGTCAAATAAATATTGGAAAAGAGAGGACAGAAAGTGACGAAAACTGGGTTTTTGGTTTTGGTTTTGGGAAACAATGAAATAAAACTAGCTAGGGAAGATGCAATCCACCTTGACAATCACACACAAGATAATTTGTTAAGTTATAGTTCAATTAATCTAGATGAAGATGCTCAGGTTTGTTCGGTACGCTTGAAACACAACTTATTATTACCCTTTCTTACTTCGTACGCTAGGCAGGAAGTGTTTTACACCTAAACTATTCTCAAGCAATGCTACATAAAGGTAAACTTATTAGATTAAACATGCAGAGATCCTTACATTCTAAAAGGGTTTGAGACATCACAAGGCATTGTAATAAACTTAGCGCCTTGCTAAACCTAGGACTTAGTTTACTTGCTAGCGAAAACTAACAATTGCTTCTCTAGATAGTTTGAGGAGTCCGATATTGACACTGACATCAACAATCAAAGCCATAAAACTCTAACATGCATACTAAGCATGCACTGAAAGCAAACATAAAAATAATTCATCAACATAAAAGTAAGTAAACAAATCTCATCTTCAATAAAAGAAACTAAAAACCAAAACTCAAATCATCTTGTTGTTCATGTCTAGGGCTTCAAGCAGCCCCTAACTAAGAGAAACTAAACAAACATAATAATAAAAATAATAAAAAACACAGAAGAACCAAGAGGAGAAAAGAAAGAAGGAGAAGAAGAAGAAGAAGGCACACAACTTTTATATTGCGTCCTTCACCAATCCTTCTTGATTTAGGTTTGCTTGGACATTTTGATTTGTGCTCATCTGTAGGACCAATGGAAGTATGCCAACTCATTTAGTTCTTCATAATCAGCTTCACATCGAGGTTATAAGTCAGACTATGAAGTGTAAACTCGTCCATGGGCCTCCTGGTGTGATTAGGATATCAAAACACAAATTCCCGTCAAGAGTCACCTTCCCGCGCAGATTGACCTTCTGGCACTAAATTGACCCTAACTTCTTCTAGGAAAATGATATTCATGAACCGTAAAATGCTATGAAAAGCTGACATGTGTAGTTTTCCGTTGATATAAGACTCATCATCTGGTTCTTCCCGATCTGCCCTCTACTATGTCGTAGTTGGCTGACTTTCATTAGCAGATTTCTAAATTTTGTCTTCCAATCTCTCTTTTTCTTCTTTTCTTCTTATTTGCTTCGGAACACCTAGAAAATAAATAAACAAAGTATAACTAGAAAATACACCAAACAAACAAAGAAAGTATAGAGAATTTTGATACAATAATGTATAATTATGCACCTATCATATTGTCTCCTAAATTTTGTTGTTACTAGAGTTGTAATTACTTGAGAAGATGTACCTATGCTGTGACTGATCGAATGAAATCCTTTGAATAAGGGCTGGTGCCGCTGCCCTTAAGCCTTCATTAATGAAACCGTCAAATACAAGGGGGGGGGACATGAAGCCTAAACCCATGATTACAAAGACCTGAAATAATATCGAGAATCTCTACAACGTACATGTATTCTAACAAGCACCAACTAGCAAAGAATACTACTCTAATGGCGACTCTATTTGCTTTGTCACAGCGGTGACATAATGGAAAGATCAATAGATACATAACACGATTACATATCTTATGTCTAATAATGCAGCTTTCCTACTATAGTTGCCGCTGAAGATTGAATCCGACGACACTTGGTTTCATCCTGCCACTAGGAGGTTACGACCATTTGACTAAGCAAGGACACACCACCTACCTAGAGCAGATAAGACACACAAGGTGCATAGATCGACACAAGGCCCTTTGCGCTCTACCTCAAAATGAAAGGGTATTATTTGAGGCCTAAAACCGCTTAGAACTAAAACTGAAATGCAACAAAGCATAACTAAATTAAAAAAATAAAGCATAAAAAAATAAAATTTTGGACTAGGACCCAAACCAGGCCCAGTTACCATCTAGCCTGAGCCAAAACGCAGAGAAGCAGGACGACGTCCACCATACCGACGACACCCACACCTTTCGACCACCGACGGCATCACCACCTCTCCCAGCATGTCGCCCAGAGAATTCAATCAAACACACAGTGCCCTATCACGATGGTTAGAGTAGTTGTTGCTCCCGACCACGATCAGAAATAGACGAAACCAAATCGGATTTAAAGGACCCGATCTGAAAACTGATCCCAGCGCCGTTGGCCAACCAATCGTCACCTCCAGGTGATCCTCGATATCGCCAGGCCAACTCGGACCAGCCCAGCCTCGTCCAAACCACTCTCAGGTACAAAAACCCCTCCTTGCCTCCAACCGCGGCGATTCTCCACCATCAAAGCCTCCCCTCCATCGAAACATAGAGCCAACGCCCACAACCCTTCTGCCAACTAGGCCAAACTGCACCTGACACCAAGTCCTCTAGGGCCCGTCCGACGATGTCGCCTCGAGGGCGTGCCGCCGGACGGAGGAGCATCTCTACCACAACGGTCTAGGTTTTTCCTCCGATATTATTGGAGCGGTGCGGTCTTATGTTAGCATAAAAAAGAAAACGTTCACTGATCGAATGAAATCCTATACAATCGAATAATCCTTTACATGTTTAATGTGCATGCATATGTAATCATGAGAAGATGTACATAATTACAACTGTTACATCCCCAAATACAATAACAAGATCAGAACCTAAAAACTACACAAATAAAGATCGTTTCAGAGTTAAGATCGCAGGTGTATAATTACCTGATATCAAGTTCCGTCTTCCTATATTTTAATTTTTTTTTACTGCCACGGAAGTTCATTTGGTGGATTAAGAAAGACAATTGCGCCAAGAACTCTTAAGTTCTATGGAGGAGAAAATGAGCTGGAAGAGAAGCAAGCTACCACACACCAACAAAATCACTCTCCGTCGAATTTTTATTAATATCGATACCTTCTTGAAAGAGTATGGTAGGTGAACCACTTTTTAGAGAACCATATTTTAGAGAACCCCTTTAAACCCACCTTAGGTGACAACATACGTGGCATATCCACGTCATCAAAGTATTAGCTATGTTCTTTTATATTTTCATTTTTTCTTAATTACTAAAATTCGTTTGTTCTTTTCTCACTTTCTTAGTTTAATCTTATCAACTCTATTGTCCTTTTTTATCATCAACTTGTGTCGTCTTCATCTTCATTCTTCATCGAACCAACCATCTCACCTGCTCGATCTTTCATCGATCAACTCATATTGAATTAGAGTATCACATGATTCTTATTAGGCTTCCATGGTTATTGTTGTGTGTGATGGAGATTTCTTAGATATCTATTTTTTTTTTTTGACGTAAAAGCCATACGGCAAATTCATTGATACTCAAGCTAGAATGACACGGATACATGCCTTCCCTTGCCAAACATTTGGGCAAGTTAAGGACGTGGCATGCTAGCACCTTTTATTACAAAGATTCCGTTCACTTATTTCTAGACAACAGAAAAAAATATTTGAAAACTAAACAAAACTAGGTCTCTAAGAAGGAGCTTACTGTTCTTAGATTAACTAAAGACTTAGACTAGGGAAGGAAGTAAAATACTCCAGCCATAATTTGAGGCCTAAAAGAAGATCCAAAAAAGATGCTCACAATACAAAGCCCAGCAGGATATGGCAAGAAATCAGCCCACTACCATCTCCACAGTTTGCAACTCTCATGCCAGTGTACTGACCTACTTCCGGTCGCCGCCGTCATGCCATGTCGTACACAAAGCCAGCCAAGACACACTGTCACCGCCTTGCGCCCAAGCCACCATAAGTTCACACTGCGAAACAGCGCCCCAGCCAAGTTCTTTTAGAACCCACCCACACCGTGCACAAAGGCATGAAACTCGCCAATGCCCTAGACGTAAGCCATTCACCACCACAGAAGCCACCCTTTTGAGAGAAAAACCATGGACCATGCCCAGCCATCCGCTAATCTATGAGTCGAGAAGCATCCCTCTAGATCTCTTCCGGCAAGCAAATTGCAGATCCCGTCCGGTAGCAAACCCCGAAGCAAGGACAAGGCAAAAGGCTCGTCGAGGCGTTCGGGCGCCACCAGACGAGGTTGGATCAGAAGTTTTGGGAGCGACGGCTCTTTAGGGTTTTGGGAGCGACCCTTTCTAGATATCTATGTGACTGCTATTCCTTAAAAAAAAAAAAAAAAAAAAAAAAAAAAAAAAAACCTCTTGTAATATTGTAAGAGGTTATAGATGAACATGCGACATGCTATATATATCTAAGGAGTGCAGCTTGCTATTAAACCCTAATTACAACTTGCTCTATCTGGGATCCATTGCAGATTTAAATTTCTGCAATTTATCAAAAGAGAAATGAAAGCAAAAGAGGATGAAAAGTTTTCAGTGTTTGCTCTTTTAGGCATCAACATATTTCTTTTCCCTAATTTCAACTTACCAAATCAACTTATTGATAAGGGTAAGATCATTGTTCTGATGAAGATGGTTGGTTTGATGAAGATGAAGACGAAGACGACACAAGTTAGATAAAAAAGAAGAAAAATAGGGGTGATAAGATTAAATTAAGAAAGTGAGAAAATAAGAATTTTGTAATTAAGAAAAAAGAAAATATAAAAGACATAACTAACCTTCAAAAAAAAAGAAGACATAACTAATGCTTTGATGACGTGGATATGCCACGTATGCTGCCACCTAAGGTGAGTTCTAAAGTGGTTTCCTAAGGTGGTCCACGTAGCATTACTCTTCTTGAAATTTCCATGATCGATATTTCCATGCATAATCATCAGTATTTTCAGTATTTTAGTCCTTGGTTTTGGGCCTTATCTCGTAATCTGTTTCAATTGTTTGGCCGACATTGTAATCCTTTTAGGATCGGTATTCCACTATTCCTTTTAGTCAATCTTGAATCTGGTATTGTCTCCTCAATGTTGTTTATTACTAGAGTTGTAATTACTTAGGTTGAACCAAATGAGGTACATATGTAAACTGAGAAGATTTACATATGTAAACTTGATATAGTTGCTCTGACTGATCGAATGAAATCCTATACGAACGAACAATCCTTTACATAGTTAACGTGCATATGTGATCAAGATGTACAGTTACAAGTACCCAAATAACAAGATCAGAACCCTAAAAGTACAAGTAAGCTCAATCGTTTCAGAGTTAAGATCGCCAGTGTACAATTACTCGATATCAAGTTCGTCTGCCTACTCCGGACCGGTGTCGGTGGTTTCCAAACACCTGACGCCGAATCCGAGACGTGAGTGGAAAAGTAAAAGAAATAATGCAATTCAATACTTTTCTAAGAATTGTTAAAAACATAACGTTTACAATAACAAAACTAATTACAAAACAAATAAAGGTCTTGAAGTCAAGCTCACTTCTAATCTTCCGTAATCCTTATTGGCTCTCGTACATGTCAGCTAAACTTCACAGTTAGTCTTCTAGAAACATGTATCCTTGCACGAACCTAAACAAAATTCTATAGGGGTGAGCTTACGCTCAGTAGGACCAAACTTTTTTAAGTTATACTTAACTACGTGGCACAACCAAGTTATCAAACAATACTTTAAATATATAACGACAATTCGATGCATGTATGCTAATGAATGTCTTCCTCAATTACTGGTTAGTCAGTCCATATATTGAAGACATATGAGCCTACACGTCCCATACCGTGTAGATGCCTCGAATATACGACCAACCAATCAATAATATCTTACCACATGTACCTGTTTTGTTAGTCATCTTGTTATACTCATGGTCTCCCGATCCGCAACCCGATAAATATCATTTTTTCGATGTCCGTCATTGAAAGAGCATACATTCCTTGAATTTGTGCACGTGTGGGCTAATCATAGATCCCGAGGACAACCATGAGGAAACTCAACTACACAAAATGTATTTGTTCTAATAATCTCATTCACATCTCCAGAATCTCCATTCTCACAATTTCTCACTATTCCTCACAATGCATTATGCATGTCAAATGAATATCAATACAAAATAACATCCAACATATGTTTTTATCGAAAACGATAACAATCAAGAATTAATCACTCAATGTCACACAAATCACTCATTTCAATTATAACCTAATTATCAATTTAAAGAAAAGGTTCACCGAGAGACCCTACTTGGAATCCAAGCGCTACTTCCGACGCTAGCTGAAATTAGTAACATGCGACACGCTTCTGAAATCTTTATCCTTCTGCTTCTGGAATTTAGCTACTCGCATTCGATCCTCCGAATCTTTATTTTGAAGTAGCTAACGAATCACCAGACTTCACAATATACTCTAGACACCCAAATGCGTCGTCGTATTCCATTTGCACTCATTTCTATCCAAACTTCTGAAATTACTTTGTACACCCAAAACTGTGCACCCAGTTCAACTTTGCTAAACCATACATTTACAATAGCAAACCCAAACTACAATTCGAAAGTTAGCAAAGTTCCTTCATTCTCACACATCTCCACCGCAGTAGCAATATCCTATTCTCAGCAACCAACACATACAAAGACCGTCCCAATCCTCCATCACTATCAAAACAAGCTCATGATATTAATTGAAGGCATGAATGGATTGAAACAACCCATTACCTCCACTGTGAATCATGAACCCGCAGCAGCAGCTTACTCCAAATTCCAAAACCCCAATTTCTCCAATTCACAGCAACTGAAGTTAAACACAACAAAACCATAGCCGCCGCCGCGTCCGCCGCCGAGCACAGTGACCACAGACGGTGGTCAACATTGCCTACAACCCAAATTTGTCATCTCTCATCCAAAATGGAATTCAAGCACAAGAACATCAATCAAATTCCCTTCCAAAGCTTCTAACAATAACAAATTCGATAATCTGAAACCTTAAACATCACCAGCGCCGCCGTGCACAGCAGCCGCGCACGGTGGTCGACTGCCCAAAATCCACCTTCTTCCAAACTTAACCAAATCTGAAAACCAATTATATAGAGAGGAAGAGCTCGATGAGTAGACGAAGTTCTATACCTCACTTGCCTTCGACGGTGGCCGGAAAACACAGAAACTCGCAGGAAAACTCCTTGAGCTTCAATTAATCGATTCTCCCTCCTCAAGGCTTCTCTTCGAAAACCGGTAGTACAACGATGTTCAGGGAGTTGAGGCAAAGCTACCAGCACCACTCTTGCTCACCGCCGTGGCAGGAATCAAGAACTCGCCGGCGAACCCATAAAAGTTTCCCTTCTTCGAATCTCTCTCTCCTCAGCTTCCCATGGAAATCCAATAGCACAGCGACGTCGGGGAGGACGAGACGAACCTGTGGCCACCGGTTGGACGCCGAGATATGGTCGGACGACGGACGACGGACGACGCCTCCGAGCTCCGTCGCTGTCGAGACGAGGTCGGTCTGGGTCTGAGACTGATCTGGTCCAACTTCTATATATCTCAAATCCAACGGCCCAGATTTCACCGACTTTAATTTTGGGTGTTGTTAAATGTACCAAGCAAACTATTTAATAGACCTGGCTCTAGCAAATTATGTTAAATATTCCACATTTACTCTTGAAGAAACCCAACAAAAATTGTGGCTCAATTCACACACCCAGCAAACTTCTTTCCAGAACAGTATCGAAAAAAAATCTTCTCCCAGACAAGAGTATCAAGAGAGAGGGCATTTGAATATTGATAATTATAAATACAATCATCAAAACTAATCTCAATCATAGTCGTCATCGATAGTTTCATAGTTTGAGTAAGCTATATTATATTCAAGTTACGAATTGATTGGAAAAGATATGGTTTGGTTAGTCCCGGTGGAGTAGTAGCACGAATGATGAGTGCAAAAAGATTTTTTGCTGGGAGAGAGTGGAGGAGAGGAGTGAGAGAGAAATAGCAACGTCCATAGAGCAGAGTTGCAGAGAGGAAGAAGGTGAAGTAGAAACACTGAGAATTGGAGCTTTACATGTGAAAACCGTTGCTCTCAAATCAAGGTTGCCATATCATATAAGAATATGATGCTAATTCATGTGAAAAGCTATTTAGTTGATATCATGATTACAAATCAAGCCAAGGTGAAACAATCATGATAGGAACACTTATGAGACGAACCCAGATTTGATAAAGAGGTGTTGCTGTGATGAGTTTCACTTTTTAGATGAAGTGCTGGGTGTAGATAGATATAGGGTTAAACAGGAAAAAATGTAAAAAAAAAATAAGTGCTGGATCTAATTAGTAATTGCTGGGTACATCTAGAAACACCCTTAATTTTCTATTTTTAATTAAATTTTTGGATAATACCAACTTTCAAAAATCATTAAAAATAGCTCCAATGTCCAAACGGTGTTTCGAAAAATCCTACGAACTCGTAACGACGTCTAGGTTAATCCAATGGGCTCGAAAGACAAAATTCGACAAACCAAAAAATTGAATAATTTTTGAAAGCTACTAAAAATTTAAAGAACAATAGAATTTGAAATAAAAATACCTCAAAAAATAATTTTCCTTTTAAAAATAGAAAACTGAAATTCCGGGATATTACAATATCCATAGCAATCTTCCTTAAACCTCATTTGTTTCACGAAAGTAGGCATCAAGACATGAAAGTTGTTTTTTTTTCTGCGTTTGGGGAAGCAAAAAGAAATGAAAGACTTTCTTGAATGATGTAAAAATATGGGGGAAAGTAGTTTTTTTACAAAATCCAAAGGAACCATTTTCATTACATCTTTCTCTGCATTTATTTCTCATACCGTAATATTTTATTATATTTTTTTAACAAATTTCCCGATGGCTTTCCTTGCATCTTCTCTGAAAATTTCATTTCCGTTCACTTTTCGTTCCCATGGGAGGAAAGAATGAACTATTTTTTTTCCGCGAACTAAACGAGACCTAAAAACAACTTACACTGTAAATTTCCAAACAAAAAAAATAAAAAAATACGAACAAACAAACAAACATACTTAGAAATTGCTATCATTGCAATCTCTAATGACTTGTTCATGGTCGATTTCGAAATTTGTTTCTGAGATATGGCTTATGACGTAATTAAACTGAAACCCACAATCTAATGAGGATTACGGACTGCCAATATTCTAACCCTTTTAGGGTTAGTAATCCTAGTCGGAATCGGATAATGCTTTTCCCGGTCTGGATTGGTCATGTGCTCTATAAAACCAACCCATCTCCTTACACACCGGCCATCTTTGCCAAACTAGTTTTTTAGAGAGCAAGCCTCTAGTTTCTAACTTTCTAGGAGGATGGAGAAGAACGAGAATGACACCATTGGGCAGCATGACATGTCGAAGCCTTTGGAGATCGATGGACACATTTGACCCTTCATGGAGCGACGAAGGGATTCTTCAACTTGACGTCGTCTTTTATTCTAAGAAATACCGAGAACGCCTGCAACCATATCTGCTACAAAGTCTTCCCAGGGCTCAACAACTGTTGAATCCCATTGGATTTACCTATACAGTGGATCCCTATTTCATCACTGTGTCCACAACCAGGAAGGAACCAGCTGTTCTTCGCAGAGCCAAAGAGTTTCTTCAACTTTTAGCAGCAAACATGCCTGTGGAATTAGCGTTTAAACTCTTTGAGGATTACAGGTTATCTTCTCACGTCATCAATATCTGGCGCCTTTGCAAAGAGTTGAACAATTTAAAGAACGGGAGGAGCTTTTCAAGAAGTCCATGGACGCACTTAAAGAGTTGACGTCGTGCAAAATTATCAGGCAGGGTATGAATATCGTGGTTATTGGTAAATCATCAGGAGTAAAGATAGTCAGGGATATGGTGAGAGACTGCTTTGTTTTCAATGAGTCTCCGGCACCAAAGATTAGCAGAGCCAAAGTCAGGAAAGATATCGAGGATCTGCGCCGTCGACTTCATGAGATGCAGCATTAGAGTTTAGAGGGGTTTTTGTTTTATTTTCTTTCAGTTTAGTTGCAGAACTTTTAGTGAATCCTGAAACTGGATATTGAATATGCTTTCAGTATGGTTGTAGTTAGTCTTGAATCTGGTATTGTCTCCTAAATTTTGTTGTTACTAGAGTTGTAATTACTTGAGAAGATGTACATATGCTGTGACTGATCGAATGAAATCCTATACAATCGAACAAGGGAAAATGCCTAAATGTACAAAAATAGAGTTCTTAATGTCCACTTCAATGTAAATCTTTTCTCTTAACCAATTTCAATGATTTTTAATAAAATTACAAATATAGCCTCTTCTGATAATTAAACCCTTATCTCTCTAATCAAATCTAATATCTCATATCTCTTCTTAAATCTCTCTCTCTCTCTCTCATCTCTCTCTCTCTCTCTCTCTCTCTCTCTCTCTCTCTCTCTCTCTCTCTCTCTCTCTCTCTCTCTCTCGTTAGGCATCAACCGTTGAAGCCCCGATGACGACGCTCCTCAGCCACGCCGGCGACACTCCTTGGCCTCAACACGACGAACCTCGGCCACGGCGGCGACTAACCTCAGCCTAGACGGCGACGCTCCTCGGCCTCGTCACGACAAACCTCGGCCTGGACAAAAACGCTCCTCGGCCTCGACGGCGACAAACCTCGATCTGGACAGCACCACGTCTAATCGATGAGAAATCGAATTTGAATCTAGATCCGGCTCGTGCTTCGTCGTCAGAGCTCGCCAATCTCTGACTTCGGCCCCTTATTCCGAGCAGATCCGCGAGGCACTGGCGCTTCTGGTTGTGCTCCCGCTCGTGGAGTCGAACTGCGTGGCAGTGGCGTCTGACTACTTGGTGGTGGCTTCGGATTGTCGGATCAGCGGCATCGCTCGTCAAGGAGTAAAGATCCAAGGTCGAGGTTGATCTCTCCGAGGTTAGGGTTTAATTCCCGTCTTCCTTCCTCTGTATCATTGACTATCTATATATGTGTTTGCATGTGATTGGGATTGTTTGTTTGCAGTACAAAGAAGACAGCTGGTATACCGAATCCAAATTGTGGGCACGCACCTTGTTGAAGAGAATAGCTAGGTTGCAGTGTTGTGATTTCTTGTGAACTAAGTACAATATGTTGCAATTCTGTTCTCAAAATATATTTCTGCTCAAGTTATAAGTTTCTTCATGTGTGATTACAAGTATAGCTTTAGTTATTGATTTCATTTTTTGTGTTATTGATGTATCTATCAACAGGAAGAACAGTTACTGGGGGTTAGTAATTGATTACTAGGGGGCCAGTGACCAAAGTAACTTAGTTACTGGGTGTCAGTAACTGGTTACTGGATGTCAGTAACTGGACATTAACTGGTTACTGGGTGTGTCAGTAACTGATTACTAGATGTCAGTAACTGGTCATTAACTGGTTACTAGAGGTCAGTAACTGGTTTTGGGGGTCAGCAACTGGTTACTGGAGAAATTTCGATGACCGGAGTTTGACGGCCGATGACCGGTGACCGGAGTCCGACGGCCGGTGACCAATGTAACTCAGTTACTGGGAGTCAGTAACTAGTTACTGGGTGTCAGTAACTGGTTATTAGGGGTCAATAACTGGATACTAGGGAAATTTCGGTGACAAGAGTCCGGCGGTCGAGGAAATTCCGGTGACCGGTGATCAGAGTCCGGCGACCAGTGACCGGAGTCCGAGGTTCCGGCCAAGTTTTTTCATGTTAAAGAGGTGAGGGCAAAATAGTCTTAAAATAATATAATTTGTTAATACTTTAATAAAGATTTGGCCATTTGGGCATAAAAAGTGTTACTTTCATTCAAATTGGCTTATAGAAAATATTGTCATTGGAATGGGCAATGAAGGGTTACAATTAGTACTAAATGGGCATTTTCCCATCGAATAATCCTTTACATATTAATGTGCATGCATATGTAATCATGAGAAGATGTACATAATTACAAGTCCCCCAATGCAGTAACAAGATCAGAACCCTAAAAACTACAAATAAACATCGTTTCAGATAAGATCGCAGGTGTACGTACAATCACCCGATATCAAGTTCGGTCTTCCTATGTATTCATTTTTTTCTATCGCAATGGAAGTTCATTTGGTGGATTAAGAAAGACTATTGCGCGAACGAACTCTTAAGTTCTATGGAGGAGAAAAGGAGCTGGAAGAGAAGCAAGCTACCACACCAACAAAGTCACTCTCTGTCGAATTTTTATTAATATCGATACCTTCTTGAAATTTCTATGATCGATATTTCCATAATCATCAGTATTTTAGTCCTTGGTTATGGGCCTCAATCTCGTAATCTGTTTCAATTGTTTGGCCGACATTGTAATCCTTTTAGACCATCTCCAACAGCTTTCTCAAAATTTCTCTATAATGGAAAAGCAAAAGTCAATGGTTCAAGTAATTTTTCTTCTTCAACTCCAACAGATTCCCCATTTTAGAGATTTCATGACCATTCCCCAAATTCTTCTATAAAATTATAGAGTTTGCTGCAAATATGAGGAAATTAGGTTTCTTTCTCCTCGCATTCTCTATTTTGGAGAAAGTTTTAGCGAATCTGTTAGAGCAAACCACCTAAAATCTTCTACAAAATGGAGAAATTCAAGAAAATGGGAAAGTTTTGGAGATGCTCTTAAGATCGGTATTCCACTATTCCTTTTAGTCAATCTTGAATCTAGTAGTGTCTCCTCAATGTTGTTATTACTAGAGTTGTAATTACTTAGGTTGAACCAAATTAGGTACATATGTAAACTGAGAAGATGTACATATGTAAACTTGATATAGTTGCTCTAACTGATCGAATGAAATCCTATACTAACGAACAATCCTTAATTTACATAGTTAATGTGCATATGTGATCAAGATGTACATAGTTATAAGTACCCAAATAACAAGATCAGAACCCTAAAAAGTACAAGAAAGCTCATCGTTTCAGAGTTAAGATCGCCAGTGTACAAGTACTCGATATCAAGTTTTTTTTTTTTTTTATAAGTACTCGATATCAAGTTCATCTGCCTATATATTCATAGTAATCTTCCTTAAATCTCGTTTGTTTCGCGGAAAATAGGCATTAGGACATGAAAGTTGTTTCCTTTCTGCGTTCGGGGAAGCAAAAGGAAATGAAAGACTTTCTTGAATGATGTAAAAATATGGGGGAAAGTGGTTTTTTACAAAATCCAGAGGAACCACTATCATTACATCTTTCCCTGCATTTATTACTCATACGTAATATTTTATTATATTTTTTTAACAAATTTCCCGATGGCTTTCCTTGCATCTTCTCTGGAAATTTCTTTTCCGTTCACTTTTCATTCCCATGGGAGGAAAAACTATTTTCCTTCCGCGAACTAAACAAGGCCTAAAAACAACTTACACTGTAAATTTCTAAACAAAAAAAAAATTAAAAAAATACGAACAAACAAACAAACATACTTAGAAATTGCAATCATTGCAATCTCTAATTACTTGGTAATCTGTTTCTGAGATATGGCTTATGATGTAATTAAACTGAAACCCATGAGGTACTCTTACCTAGTTTAATGAGGATTCCTAATTGTTGATACCCAAAAAATCGATATTCATGCTTAATAGATATTACAAGCCCAATAAGAAAATACATATACGAATTACATTTGGAAATACAAAAGTTACATATTTCATCGAAATCATGCCACGCATGTGGACCCAAGCCAAAATCATGCTCTTGGGGCTTGCAGAAATGGGTGTGGTGTGGAAGGTTACGGAAACGCAAAATGCTCATTTGCCGATTTTACGTCGTTGGTGATTTCGGTCTTGGCCCGAAATTCAAGCCCAACGATTTCGATCGACAAATGAAATGGTGAACATGCATGAGAATATTGGGCTGATCCTTCTCTTTCCTTTAGACCTAAGGCCCAAACTACACTTGCCAACATTAGTCCCTCTCCATTTTCCAAGTCTCAGTTTCTTCCTTTTTCCCTGCATCAACCAATTACTCAGATTCCTTCTTCCCCGGAACAACCATATACACAGTTCAAAAACAACTCTTCTCCGAATCATAGCCTTGTTCTGTTAGAAGAAGCCACGAGACCAGACAAAAGCTTCTTCCTTCCCCCCAAACAATGAGCTCACACTTTCCAATCTCTCTTGTCCACATCGCTCCTTGTTTTCTGTTGTCATGATCGTTGTCACCGCAACAACCCTTTTCTTCTGAGAACCACCACCTTGAAGTAAGTTTCCTTTTTCAGGGTTTTAGGATAGAAATCATGTGAATTGATAAATGAAGTGTTTAACCCAGATAATGAGATGCTTTGGGTCACCCCAGCACCTCAAAGCTAAGCCTATAAAACCAGGAGTTTAGGACCAGAACACCCATCAAGCATTATCAAGATAATCCTGTAAACCCATAAAACGCCTAGAAACAACTTTCATGCCCTCAAGCATTCAAGCCTTCAAGCCTCTAAGCACCAATCCAATCCTTAATCACCATTCCAAACAACCACCTTCGATCTCTATTTTTTCCAGAAATCCCTTTTCCAGAAAACCCCTAAATTCTCTCACCGCAGTGTGTTTTCTAGCTCCCACACCCATGCTTCACGTTGTCAAGCTCCTTTTGATTTCTATTGTCTGAATCACATACCAAGTCTTCCCAATAATCGGCTTATTGGGTTGATTTTGACCTAGTCGCATTTCATTTCAAAAAAGCCCTCACATTTCTACCCTAAAACCCTGAAAAAGGAAACTTACTTCAAGGTGGTGGTTCTCAGAAGAAAAGGGTTGTTGCGGTGACAACGATCATGACAACAGAAAACAAGGAGCGATGTGGACAAGAGAGATTGGAAAGTGTGAGCTCATTGTTTGGGGGGAAGGAAGAAGCTTTTGTCTGGTCTTGTGGCTTCTTCTAACAGAACAAGGCTATGATTCGGAGAAGAGTTGTTTTTGGACTGTGTATATGGTTGTTGCGGGGAAGAAGGAATCTGGGTAATTGGTTGCTGCAGGGAAAAAGGAAGAAAACTGAGACTTGGGAAACGGGAGAGACTGATGTTGGCAAGTGTAGTTTGGGCCTTAGGTCTAAAGGAAGAGAAGGATCAGCCCAATATTCTCATGCATGTTCACCATTTCATTTGTCGATCGAATTTGTTAGACTTGGATTTCGGGCCCAAGACCGAAATCACCAACGACGTAAAATCGGCAAATGAGCATTTTGCGTTTCCGTAACCTTCCACACCACACCCACTTCTACAAGCCCCAAGAGCATGATTGTGGCTTGGGTCCACATGCGTGGCATGATTTCGATTAAATGTGTAACTTTTGTATTTTCAAATGTAATTCGTATGTGAATTTTCTTATTGGGCTTGTAATATCTATTAAGCATGATATCGATTTTTGATTAGCCCCCTTAATGTGTAGGCTCTGCAATGATTATGAAATAGGCTACATATTCAATAAGAACGTAAGTCAATGTAAGCATGGAGGCCAAGTGTATAAAAGCTTGAAAACTTGAAGTATTCACATGATTTGCTTTAAGGAGGAGTGCATGGGAATCAAAAAGCTTGTCTTTGGTAGGAAGAAAAAATAAGTAGGCATTTGGTAATTAAAATGAGTTAAGTGGAAGTAAAATCGATAAAGATTTAGAGTAGAATAATAGTATATTTGAAAAAAAGATTGACTAGTAAGGTTAAGGCTCCTTGTGTTTTGTCAAGAATGAATGCTTGGTTTAACGACTATAAGATTTTGGGAATTTTGGCACAAGAAAGTTGAAATGGAATAGGAAAGTGTATGAGTGGAATGCGTTTCATTGTTAGAGTAAAACCTGGGTTCTCGAGTTGAAAATATTATATAGTTAAGTACGGGGATTTGGCTTCTAGATATGCTTGCTAGTTTGCTTGGCATGATGTATAAAGCCTTCGCGTGGCTTATATGTGGTCGAATATTAGGCATGAGCTTGTGAAACCATGTTTAGACATATATATAAGGCATGTGCAATGGTGGTTTCGGCTTGAGGTTATCTTAATCATTTGATGGACAAAGTGAGAGTGTGCGTGGAATTTAAAAGGCGCATGATTAAGGGATTAAGCTTGACATGATTCTCATATGGTTTCGAATAGATGCACGACCTTGACAAAGAGGAGCTTGGCCTTTTTGGTTAGTAAGTGCTTGGAATGAGCTTATATAAGGGTTGGCATGCCTCTTTGGTCGTGAATCCGCTTGGCATTGTGTTTAGCTTGGCGCGAGGCTTGGAGTGTGCATTGGCTTGTCATATATAGGCTTGAGCTTGGTATATAATTTGAATGAAAATTCATCTTAAGCATGTAGAGAAGAACATGTGGCCTGATTTATTGACTTGATTTTCATACAAGCTTGGTACTGTAATAATAGTTCAGTGTAAGTAAGTTTACCAGAGCAACTCATAATGTAGCATGAGATCAGCAATGACTTTGAATCATTCCTATAGTAATATATGTATATACATCAGTGTCGACTGTAGCGGAAAGTGAATAATGACACGTTTCATTTCTTGCAATAGCTATGAACGCTGCAGTAAATTAGAATTTGGACTTGGGATCAGCCTAGTGCATGTCGTCATGTACAACCATTAGCTATTTTCATGGTTTTGTAGCAATGGCTATGCAGCAAGTGCTTAAGCATGAACAAGGTATATAATGCTTTCTAACTGATATTTTGAAGTTGTAGCTCTCCTGCAGTGGCATGTCAAGTTGTAGCTCTCCCTGCAGTGATATGCATGTTAACAGTGGCTTTATTCTTTCTGGAAAATGATATAATGGATGTGTAGCAGCATTTGTACATATAAAAATGAGCTCAAGAATGGAATTACTGCTTACAGAGATTTCTAATACTATAATTTGGGAAATTATGCAATAGGATGAATAAAGATAAAAGAGGATTCCTAAAATTAACAGACATGATTTGTAGACAAAAAGGCTTACAGCTCAAATAATACAGAGGATTATGTTTGCTTGGTGCTTGAGGTAAAAGAAAATTAGATGTGGGATACGCTTGTGGTTTAAAAGACTTTATTGGTATTATGATTGTAGCAATGGTGGAGTAAGGCTAGCTATGAATGGACTAAAATTGCTTGTGCTTATTTTTGTACATAAAGTTGCTGTGAAAACAAGCTTGCTGTGATGAATAAAACTAGATTTTGTTTGCATGCTAGCTACAGAAGAAGGAGAAATATGACTCTTATATTGCTTATACTAGAATAATTTGCTTGATGTATGAGTGCCTTGCATCATTTTTATAAGCGTGTTTGCCTGGTATGAAACAAAACATAAATCATATGAGAACTTACTACAGTGACAGAACATAGGCCAAAACTATGTCCTTAAGACTTTGGAATTAGATATGCATGTTATCGATCCCCCTCAACTTTGAAGACAATTAAGTCCTCCTGGCATGAACATTAGCATGGGAGATAAGATAGTCAAGCGATGGTATTTTAGAATTTCATCTGCATAAATAAGTTTCTCAAGCATGCTTCTCAGCCAAATATTTGGAACTGATGACCAAATATTGCGGTGATGTGGAACACAGTAAAACTCTTTCTTTCTTTTTTTCAACATTCACCAAGCAATGGCTCATGAGGATGGACATAAATGCCTAGAAGATGAACTAGATTATGATTAAGAAAGCAGAAGATTTAATTAGAGCAGCAAGAAAGCACGTAGGCTTTTGACTAGAGAATAGGTGTAACAAAGACTTTTCCTGGAAGAAAAGGTGTAACCGGCCAAAACATTTTATTGGAGAAAATGAATATAACAAAGGCTTTTATGAGAGAGAAAGTGCAACAGAGGCTTTTCTTGACCATTTGACATGATAAACAAATGTTTATGCTTATGTAAGGGAAGATTTTGGTCACAGATGCGGATGAGTTTTTGACATTGGATACTGAAGGCATCAAGGAAGGTTGGATTTAATAAGTGATATGGAGCTTGAACAATAAATTCCAAGGTTTAGTTTGAAGAGATGCTATTTTTGGAATAAGGTAGCAATAAGATTGTGACTAGACTGCATGTTCCATCAGGAGTAGCATGAAAGCATGTTAATAAGCATCTCTAACTGTAATTAGATAATGAGCATGAAGTAAGATCTATTAAGCATGACCCTGACACAATGGAAGACTTATTTTCCTTTGAAAGTAAAGTGGCATGTTGGCGAAAGTAAAGTGGCATGTTGGCTTGACTTTGGTTTGTTATGGTGTTATAGAGGAAGTTTTGAAAGCTACAATGAAAATTGAGCATCTATATCTGGTTACTACAGTCAAAATTTATGCTACAGATGCTAAAAAAGCTGGTTGAGAAAGGCTTGGAATATCAAACTTGATTTGGTATCAAGCTTATTGAATTTTGAACTTGAACAATTTGACTATGGAAAGTCAATTTGATCACTGCAGTGAGAGCTCTGACTCTGCTTGGGCATGGATTTTGACATTAGACTTAGGTCCAAAAGGGATATTCTGGTAATGGCACTTAAGGGTTTGTAAATAGCTGTGGATGCCTCTTCTGAAGAAGCCTTGAATGTAGTATAGATGGATGAAAAGTTTATCCATGCATGAGTATATTGCGGTGACTGAGAGTTAAGCTTTTATCCCTCAGCCCCAAGTCTTTTAACTTGGAGGAACTTTACCAAGGTTGAATATTTGTAGTGTTGCACAACATCAGCGAAGTCTTATTAGATCAACTTCAGTGAATAAGCATGACCCAAATATCATATTTGTCAAAGAGATAAAATGGGGCTATTGTAGTTAAAACTTTGACTAAATGGGTGTTTGCTTTGGCTAAGGAAGGTTTTCAGTAATACTCTTGGTTTGACATAAGGCTTGTTTACATTGAAAATTAACATTGTCTCTTTGGGCACAGTGGAAACTTGGCTAGAATTTGGTAATATCAGTAAAGAATTTGGCTATGGCTGTGAATTCTATGTGAAAAAATTCTATAAGATAACCGTATAGAACTATAAATGAGTTGAAAAAGAGGGTGAGACAACAATTATTTCAGCCCTGGCCCTAGTGTTTGCATCAATTAAGATACATATATATAAAATCTGCATCTTATGAACAAGCTTGTTTGCACGGCATGAGTTGTTATAGTTGCGGGGTGTATAACAGCAGTAACAATACAAGTGCTTTAGAGTATCAAGCAAAAGCTTTTATGTAAGGATAACAATATTGCTCGTTTGTATAAGTATGATAGATTCAAGAAGATCACCTTCCAAATCGCATGTAGCATGAGTGTTAAGCTTGTTTGCAACTTCTTCAGTTTTCAAAAACCAGCAACTGTGGTTCAATGCTACCACGGTGAACAACAACATCCAGATTTAGATCCTAGCTTTTTTTCCCTTTCTTTCACTGCAGTGGAGGATCTGAGAGGAGCTGAAGAATCATCGATCACAAGAAAAACATAACAACTATGAATGATGCAAAAAAGGGCAGGCCCTGTTGCTTGCATCAAATAGAAGTTGTGAATAACATGAACCATGTTTGAATTGCAGGATTGCATGATGAACTAATTGCCTGAATCACAACCTAGTCCCCAGCAGAGTCGCCAAAATGTGAGGTTCTTTTTTGAAATAAAATGCGACTAGGCCAAAATCAACCCAATAATTCGATTATTGGGAAGAGTTGTATGTGATTCAGATCAAGTAGAATCAAAAGGAGCTTGACAGCGTGAAGCATGGTGTGGGAGCTAGAAACACACTGCAGTGAGAGAATTTGGGGGTTTTCTGGAAAAGGATTACTGGAAAAAGTAGAGATCGAAGGTGATTGTTTGGAATGGTGATTGAGATTGGATTTGGTGCTTAGAGGCTTGAATGCTTGAATGCTTGAGGGCATGAGAGTTGTTTCTAGGCATTTTATGGGTTTTACAGGATTATCTTGATAATGCTTGATGGTTGTTCTGGTCTTAAACTCCTGGTTTTATAGGCTTAGCTTTGAGGTGCTGGGGTGACCCAAAGCATCTTATTATCTGGGTAAAACACTCCCTTTATCAATTCACATGCTTTCTACCCTAAAAACCTGAAAAAAGAAACTTACTTCAAGGTGGTGGTTCTCAGAAGAAAAGGGTTTGCTGGGTGACAACGATCATGACAACAGAAAACAAGGAGCGATGTGGACAAGAGAGATTGGAAAGTGTGAGCTCATTGTTTGGGGGGAAGGAAGAAGCTTTTGTCTGGTCTCATGGCTTCTTCTAACAGAACAAGGCTATGATTCGGAGAAGAGTTGTTTTTGGACTGTGTATATGGCTATTGTGGGGAAGAAGGAATCTGGGTAATTGGTTGTTGCAGGGAAAAAGGAAGAAAACTGAGACTTGGGAAACGGGAGAGATTGATGTTGGCAAGTGTAGTTTGGGCCTTAGGTCTAAAGGAAAGAGAAGGATCAGCCCAATATTCTCATGCATGTTCCCATTTCATTTGTCGATCGAAGTCGTTGGGCTTGGATTTCGGGCCCAAGACCGAAATCACCAACGACGTAAAATCGGCAAATGGGCATTTTGCGTTTCGTAACCTTCCACACCACACTAACTTCTGCAAGCCCCAAGAGCATGATTGTGGTTTGGGTCCACATGCGTGGCATGATTTCGATTAAATATGTAACTTTTGTTTTTCTAAATGTAATTCGTATGTGTATTTTCTTATTGGGCTTGTAATATCTATTAAGCATGAATATCAATTTTTTGGGTATCAACACCAATCTAATGAGGATTACGGACTGCCAATATTCTAACCCTTTTAGGGTTAGTAATCCTAGTCGGAATCGGATAATGCTTTTCCCGGTCTGGATTGGTCATGTGCTCTATAAAACCAACCCATCTCCTGACACACCGACCATCTTTGCCAAACTAGTTTTTAGAGAGCCAGCCTCTAGTTTCTGAACTTTCTAGGCGGATGGAGAAGAACGAGAATGACACCGTCGGGCAGCATGACTTGTCGAAGCCTTTGGAGGTGGACATATTTGACCTTTCATGGAGCGACGAAAGGATTCTTCAACTTGAAGTCGTCTTTTATTCTAAGAAATACCCAGAACGCCTACAACTATGTCTGCTACAAAGTCTTCCCAGGGATATGTTAACGCAGGAAGGAACCAGCTGTCCTTCGCAGAGCCAAAGACTTTCTTCAACTTTTAGCAGCAAACATTCCTGTGGAATTAGCATTCACACTCTTTGAGGATTACAGATTATCTTCCTGCGTCATCAACATCTGGCGCCTTTGCAAAGACTTGGACATCAGCCTGGAACAATTTAAAGAACGGGAGGAGATTTTCGAGTAGTCCAGACGCGCATTTAAAGAGTTGACGTCGTGCAAACTTATCATGGAGGGGTACACTATGGTGGTTATTGGTGAATCATCAGGAGTAAAGATAGTCATGGATATAGTGAGAGACTGCTTTGTTTTCAATGAACCTTCTGCACCAAAGATCAGCAGAGCCAAAGCCAGGAAAGATATCGAGGATGTGCGCCGTGGACTTCATGAGATGCAGCATTAGAGTTCAGAGGAGTTTTTATTTTATTTCCTTTCAGTTTGGTTGTAGAACTTTAGTGAATCCTAAAACTGGACAGTGAATTTGCTTTCAGTTTGGTTGTGGTCAGTCTTGAATCCGGTATTGTCTCCTCAATGTTGTCATTACTAGAGTTGTAATTACTTAGGTTGAACCTATACATATGTAAACTGAGAACTGAAGATGTACATTTCAATTGCTGCTGTGACTGATCGAATGAAATCCTAAAAGTACAAGAAAACTCATCGTTTCAGAGCCGCCCTCCACGTCTACCTTTCTACTAGTCTGCAAGGATTGGGAAGCAGATCAACAGTCTAGGAGAATGGACGAGAATGACAGAATTGGGCAGCCTGACATGTGGAATCCTATGGAGATGGACACATGTGACCCTTCACGGAGCGACCAAGGGATTGCTGAACTCGTCTGTTTCTCAAAGAAATACCCACAACTCCTAGAACCATTATTGGAACGAAGTCTTCCCATTGCTCAACAAAAGTTGAGTAGCATTGGATTTACGTACACAATGGATCGGTATAACAAGTTGATCACACTGTCAACAACCAGGAAAGAACCAGCAGTTCATCGCAGAGCCAACAGACAAATCTATTCTGGGACTCCAGAAAAGCACTTGAACAGTTGACCTCGTGCAAAATTAGCATACGGTTTGCCACTATCGTGGTTATTGGTAAATCAGAAGGAGTGAAGATAGTCAGGAAAATGGCGAAAGACTGCTTTGTTTCCAATGAGTCTCCTGCACCAAAGATCAGGAAAGCTAAAAGGGAACTAAAGTGGGAAATTAAGAGGGAGGAGAGGTACCTTGCAACTTGCAAGGAAGACGAGGGAATTTTTTTTTTTTTTTTGGAATTAATGAAAGATTTCATTAATGAATGGGTAAACAAACCCATTAGAAGAGCTCAAAACAAGCCTAATTACAAAATAACTATAGGAAAATTATCACTCAACCCAATCCACATAAAAAGGGTAAAAGAGGTAACGTTAAAAAACAAAAGTTACATCAACCCTAATTGTCTAGCACAGCCGCCGCAGCCGCCCAAGCAAACCCTAGCCACTGATGCTGCCGTCGCCGCCGCCAGGGACCAAGTGGTCGCGGGATGTGTCGAAATGAAGGGATGAAGACCGATAATCCGCTGCCAATAAAATCCAACAACACAAATCCATTCAAAACCAAACAAAATGGGGATGAAAGAGAGGAATCCACACCATGCAATAGCTTTCTCAAAACCACCAAAGAAACTCGATCCGAAAGGAAATCGAGGCCACCGATTTAGGACAGCATACACAGAAACCGTAACCGAAGAACAAAACCGATGGTGAATGGGGGTGAAACACGAGGGAACTTAAGAGGGAGGAGAGGTACCTTGCAAGGAAGGAGAGGGAACTTGTGAGGAAGGGCTCTGGGCCGTCGACTTCATGAGAGCAGCATTAGAGATTAGAGGATTTTCCTTTTCTTTTCTTTTTTTTCTTTTTTCTCAATTTGGTTAGAGGATTAAAATTTGCTTTCAGTTTTGTTTTAGTCAATCTTGAATATGGTATTGTCTTCTCAATAAAGGTTGTCATTTGGCCAATTTGGAAGTTCTGTTGTTTGCACCTACCCTGCTAGAGTCCCAAATTTTTAGGTAGAACGAAAACAGCTAGGTACATACAGTTCTGTTGTAAACTAGAAGATGTACAGTGGCCGTGACTGATCGAATGAAATCCTCTACGAAACAAGTAATAAAAAAGTTTTGATTAATGAAGTTTCTACATACCAAGCTCAAAGAACCCTACTTCCAGGAACTTGATATACCTTGAGAATTTACATACTTGCTGCGGTTCTCATTTTGTTATGTTTACGCATATAAAATCTCTTCAAAATGCTATCATTTTTCATCAAACTGGGTGATGGCAAAACAATGTGGGCAACTCTTAAGCCTTATACTTGGTGTGTATCTTCACATACATACATAGATAATCAGGATTAAAAGAAATAATATAAAAAGATAGTGATCAAACATATGAATTGTTATAAACGGTAAAGATTGCGTCGTGTAAATACGTTTCACTTATACTTATACACAGCTAGAAGTCTAGAACACAAATGATGTCATTTTTCTTGGTGCAGCAGTGACCTAACTGCGTTGAAGTCAAAACTTTTTAGGGATCCAATGTTGAAAGATTAGTTAGCTGCAGATGAAGATTAAGAAACACAGTAGAATGATAATCCACATTCACATTTTCATTTATGAACTAAACAGTAATTTTTGCATCTATTCAAGTTTTGAATACAAATCCTAATACTATGCACTTACGTTAGTGGTATCCATAAGTGGCACTATACATATACATCAACGATCTAAGGAACATATTCCATCAACTGCTGGAATCACTTTTCAACCATAATAGCAAACACAGAAGTGAAAGATTATAAACGAATTCATTTATCTGCATCATTTGACGACTGTAAACTAAATTCATGAATTCATGCCAATTTGAGATGATATTGATAACAATTTATACTCTTAAAAGTTAAACAGCACACCTACAGCAGAAGTCAAAAATCAAGACCTCCAAAATTTCAAGATAACAACTGCTACTTGAGCTCATACTTTTCAACATCGTTTACCAAATTGGGTACTACTAGTTCAACCACTATGATCTGGACAAAGATATTATAGGGTTTCTCTTTAATGTAACATAGGCCTATATCTACATATATCCAAGGTTTGGAACATAGGTTAGTTGTATCTATGTTTACAACTTATCTATAAAGTGGAAATAAATTCAGAACTGTGCTACAAAACTTTCTTTTATCTTCACAGCCTGGTTAAAGAAAGAACTGTATTTGCAGAGAAAGATGACTACAGCAATAAAAGATCTTATCCAAATATTCTGAACTTCGCAACTGATATATGCTTACATCAATTAATTAGCACAATGATCCAAGTTACTTGTTTCTGACGAACAACAATATTTAGACCAATTCTCTAAACATCTAAAGAAAACAAAGAAACAGCGTGCCATTAATGCCAAAGGACTTGCTCTACCCAAGTATTTGAATGAAAGCCGCGTTGCCCTAACCAATGGCACCAAGAACTTCAATTGCATCTAAGCTTCTCACCATGTTTTACCTCATATGATCACAAGGTTCAAGAAACCAATAATCCAGACCACATGATCTGGCTCTTGCTTCTACCATTATTTATTTCGTTTCCTGGCTATATGTCAACTTGCAAAGGAAATTCTCTTGAATTAAAGAGCAAACTGACGTAAGTTCAGGGCTACCACAGTGTTAAGTGGAGTCCAATTCCATATAATGGAAGATGAACAGTGATTCTTAAACAGTTTTTGAAACACCAAGTTGCAATTCTGTATACTTGGTCAAAGAAGTACATCTCAAATCATAAAAGCCATGAAGCCTAAAGCCTGGCAAGCATAAAACAGCTAAAGCCAACTTGCTCCTAAGGCTACCCAATTCTGGAAATTTTATTCAGATGATTCATACAATAATGCTGTCAGAGTATGCACTTATTCTGGAATTCAACTTTCAAGAAACTCTGGTTGAAATGACATATCCATTTTAAGTTGCAGATGAATTAACCCCACCACCCTCCCTTCTCTCATCTGTCTCTCACATATTATGCTTTCTAGGTAAGCACCATTGCTAGTTTGCTACATACACGACACTGAAATGAGACATGCAACTGAAGAGTTTCCAACCCCATATCTTGATTAATACTTTCTTCTTTGTCTACACTACACCATCATGATTGCCTTCTTCCACAAGAAAATGAAACCAAACAACAAGGAACAAAGACATCCACTAGATTTTAAAACATCATAGCTAACTAATCCGAAACCTAAAAACAGGCTAAATATTGAGAGTCGCTTCACAGGCAAAAGATATAATGAACAAAATAAGCTAGTCTAACCTTGCTTGCTGTGCCTACAGAAAGAAGCTGCCGAAACATTTTGCACGAAACCAAAAGAAGTCAGTGAATATCAAACCAACCATCCACCCATCTTCCTCAGTAAGATGGCGGAGGTCTAGGCGGTGGAGGACCCCAGTACACATCAGGTGGCATCTGACCATTTGGAAGCAAAGTAGGAGGCAAAGCGTAAATGGGCACTTGTTGCTGCTGCTGCTGTTGATCACTCAAACCCTGAGACCCCGAATTCCCTCCAGTCCCTGCCGAGTTCACACCGGATTGCTGCTGCTGCTGTTGTTGCTGTTGCAATTGCATCCCTTCATTGCTCTCCTCCTCAAGCGGCAGTCTCTCATAAGTTGCATTAGTAAATGTGGCCGCAATGATCATTACTGGCCCGGAAGCCACCAGTGGTCCAACAACAGTCCCACCAACCACCTGCCCCTGCCCACCGCCCAAGTACACGGTCAGGCCGCTTGCCCCGGGCGGCGAAGGGGCAGGCAGAAACGCACCGTTTAAGGACAGAATCTCGAACCTTCCATGGAGCGTTATGACTCCACTCGGCGCAGCTGGCTGACGGAGAGTGACGTTAGAAACAATGCCGCTGCCGCTCAAGACGGAGACTCCTCTGTGCCTGCGCTGCGCAAAGGTGGCAATGCTGTCAACGATGTCGCTGCCGCTGCTGATTTCCAAGACGTGGCTCCGGAGAGCGTTGGGAGACTCTTTGGTGATGATTATTGGCGGTTTCGGCTTGTTCTTTGAGCCCGGTGGCCGGCCTCTAGGGCGGCGATTGCTGGAGCCAGGCTCGAGGCTGTCGTGGCCGCCGGAGCTAGGTTCTTGGTTGTCAAGTTCTCGATCGTTGTTGTCGCGGCTGTCCTGGTCGTCTTCCTGCTTAGGTGGAGTTGTGTTTGGGTCGCTGTTGCTGCTGTTTGCGGGCGTGTTGTTGTTGATGTTGTTATGGTCTTCAGCTTCGGAGTTTCTGAGATGAAGAGACGGCGGAGTTGAGGTGAGAGAGTCCACTCCCATCGCTACATTTCCAGCCCACCAACGATTCGCCATGGAAGAGAAGTAAAAAGATCAGAACCAAATCTAAAGAAGCTAGCTTTGGTTTCTCTTTTCCTTAGCAGACTCTTGTGGATAAAGACAAGCTAGCACCAGAAGTAGCTAATTAAGGAAGGGAAATGAAACAGGTGGGATTGTTAGACCAAAAAGAGATGTAAATCTTTACCCTCTTGTTTTCTCCCCTTGCACACCACCTTCTATCTTCCTGGTTTGTTTTCTTGCTGTAAGAGATTTGACTGAGATTCCAAAATAAGACACAAAATCAAAACCTTATCCTCTTTTCTCACCAAACTCCCCCCAACCCATTTATCCCTTCCATCTTTGCTCACATGGGTCTGCTTCTGCTTCTGCTTTGCATGAAAGAAAAACCCTATTCCGAATCCCAGAACCAATCTCCACCACCCCAAAACCCCTATTCCAACTGACCCAACGTCTATTTACTACGTGTGAGTAGGTACCAGAAAGTGCATGGCTTCTTCCAGCTAAACGAGTCTGTGGTGCTTTGATTGTGATGTGGTAGGGGCCTTGTTCTTCTTCTTCTTCTTGTTGCTGTTCTGGTAAAGACTAAAGAGCTGGTACTTGGTTTCTTGACCTTTTACTAACCCACTTGTTATGGGGAAGCGTACGTTAGAGGACCCAGCAGCAAGCTTTCCCTGGCGTACGATAACAATTCGTGCATTACTGTAGCACAAAAAGGAGAGCGGTTTGGCAGAAGGCCCGGTTTTCTTCAGTCCCTGTTGTGCAAGTTCCAAGTTGGGCTCTCAGTCTGCACTCTCACCCATGAAGAAATGGGAGGGGTTGTGAGTGAGATTACGGGTTTGCCCTTTTGGGGTAACGTGTGGGATGGTGATTTGACCATAACGAGGATACAGCTGGGTTTGGGGTTTCTTCAGAGTTAGACGTGCTTCTTATCTCTTTCTCACTGTCTTTGAAGCGAAAGAGAGAGAGAGATAGAGAGAGTGGGGTAACGTGCGCATAGAGTAGTGGGAACACGTCACTGTCTTCGGGTCCCGACAACCTATCGAGAATGCCGAGAAGGTCTGCTGCTAAACACAACCTCACCGCCAAAAACCGAGCCATACACGACCGAACAACAGCCATACCTAGAAGCTTAGGACTAGACCTCATCTTTGCGTTTAGGGTCTGCAACAGTTATCTCTACCACGTAATGTCGAGAGTTCTATCATGTACGTTCCGGAGTACTGTAACACTACTAATATATTTAAGAAGAAAATAACGATCAATATGTTTTCCAAGTATAACGAACTATTAGATCATAAGTTTGTTACGTATCAGTAAGATTGATCACCGATGAAACATTATAGAGATATGTTATGTTGTGTGTAATATACTGCATTGGTGTGAAATTTTTGGCTTTACCGATGCTTACTGTGGAGTATGTGACAGACCTGGCATTCAAAAGTTGATGCGTGCTTGTGAACCAACTTGGCCCTGCTGCACAGGCTTCTAAGACACACTGAGCCACTGACCCAGTCGGTATAGAAGTTTCAATTTTCACACGGAATACCCACTGAATAGTTAAACCAACTAAACAGAGTTGCCCTAGAATCCTACATTAGTAAATTGCTAAACAAGCTTCTGTGACGAAGCTCAGACCTTTTGAGTGGTGTCATATGTGATGCTTTAGCACAGATTCAAGATTAGCTAACCAAAGCTTACTAGATAACAACGTAGAACAGAACAGAACAGAACAAAACTGCAAGGCTTTTACAGAAGTGGTTTAGAAATTCTTCGATGCAGCAATTCATTATATAAAATTTCATCACACTGTCCCTGCAAGTGCAACTTACCTCTTGTTAGCATACCAGATACACCATATCCTTCTAGGCCTAGGAAATATGAAGTTGTCTTGGAACAGTTGTACAAAGTTTACTCGCAAGATGACATAAAATTCTAGGTACACTCCTCTCTCTAGGCACATATCAAACAAAGGTCTTATTTCGGATACTAATGGAAAATGAGATTAAAAGTACGACACCACATTTGATGATAATTCCAGAGGTGAACCAACATTTTCAACAAATTAGCAATCAAATCGATAAAAAGAGACCGAAATAACAAACGAGAAGCAATTCAAGAAGCTGAAACCATTACGGCATTACCTATGAGTCTATGACAGGCATGGACGTAAAATGCTACTAAAAGGTAGCATATCTTGAATAGTCCTGTACATTGTTGAACAAATCAATACAAAAATATTCGCCATCTTAGGAACAAATCAAATCGTTGCTTCCCTTCCAGATTCTCAGTATGACAAAATTGGGGAGGGGAGATTTATAAACCTAAAGAAACCACCCTGATAGAAAACAAGACAGATAGAAAGATATCTTGAGACAAAAATACTTATCTGGGGAAAACAATACAACAAAGTTTATATGGAGGCAAAGAGGAGGACTTCTTTTGTAGCAAGACAAAGATCAGTAAGATACCGATCCGCCAATAGGTATATCGATTCCGTCCATGCTGAATCACATTTAGCAGCTCTACCACAAGACTAAGACGTCGCTGGCCAGTTTCCTCAACACCAGAATTTAGAACACAATGCCTCCCAAGTACAAGACCGAATCAACCTGCAACAACTATTCCAGAATCTACCCACCACTGCCAGAACCTCCAGAGTGTATCGTTTCAGTTGGTAGTAAAGGAGCCTTTTCGTCCGATACTCCCTCTGTTTCACCCTGCTCAGTGTGTGACTGCACAAGAATTTGAGCAAGCACCTCAGCTTGCAAAGATGGAGCAATTTTATTTACATGTAGCCATGTCTGCTCCCACAAGCCATCCTCACCTGAACCACTCTTTTGAACAAGCACTCCCCTTAAATTCATTACAAGCAAGGTGTTTTTAAGTAGCTCAGGTACTTCGTCTTGAAGCTTCTCACTTTTCCTCCCTCCAACTTTCACCTTCATATAGTTTCCCATTCGACTTATAACACCCAGCCATACTTTGCAAAAGGTTGTTAAATGTGAAAGTTCAGGAAGTAGCTGCAGAAACACTTTGGACAAGAGCTTCATGGCAAGGATTAGAGTGCCTTCCATGTTGCGGTACTCCTTTTGGGTGTGAACCTGTGCAATTTCAAGTAAATCATCAAGCACTGCAAAAATCACAAGATCAAAGCACTGCAACCACATACCATATGGAAGAGGGATCCCATCAACTCCTGTCAAGCAGTTTCGTAACAACAACAAAGCATGGTTCCTAACCACTTCTCTTTGGTCTAAACAAACTTTTCTCAATCCCTGAACAAGCCTCAACCACATTTCCCCAATATCCTGAGACATTTTCACAGCATCCTCCTCATTCATTGACAGCTTAGCCTCACGGGCCCATCTTGCTAAACAATCAACAGAACCCGCCATAAGATCTAGTGCGCAGATAGAACGATCTACCTGCCCAACACGAGACTCAGCAAACTGTCGTGACGCATCAACACAGAGAACATAATTGGCTGGCAACAAGTGAGCTCCACCTGACATAATGAAGAACAGTGCGTCAAAGCCAGCCTCAGAGGCATCTGGATGTCGAGCAGTGATTGAGAGTAGGGACGTAATTATGCGCCAACCCAATTGAGATCTGATGTGAGAGGCATTTGCTTTTACAAGCCGACTGACTTCCTGTGTAATTTGCTCACAGTATGCATCGGCAACCCGGGCATCGAGCTTCAAGACAAGCTGCAATGACCTCAAAAGTTCATCAGCAAGGTTTTCCTTATAGGGAAGCAGCCGCTGGCAAATCCGAAGAAGTCCAAAGACAGCCTTTTCTACCAGGGCAGAAGGCATGAAAGTTGACTGCACAATGTTAGATATGAACTCATACACACCCTGCCAAAGAAGCATAATCCTATCCCTATTATTCAGGGTAATAGCAATCAGCAATTCCAAGCAAAAGACAACAGTATCTTCATCCTCAGCAGACTTATTCCCTTTCTGTAGTCGGCCTGCAGCCCAGATCAGTGCTTGTGAAAGCTGTAAGAGGGACTCGGCCTGCAAAAACTTGCTCTCAGTAAATATGCTGTCAATGTGGCACTCTTGAACTGTCTGTACGGTGCGCTGATGAGCAGCGAGTTCTTCTTCAGTAGGCTGTGGTTTCGGCTCCTCTGTGTCAAGAGATAAGAGCTGACTAAACCGGCCCATGAATCCAGAGGATTTCTTAGGAGTACTAACGGATGGTGTATGAATTGTAGGTTGGGAGTTCGTGACAGGTTTTCCATGATCTGTCTCAGAGGGAAACTCCGACTCATCAGCTGCATCTTGAACCACACGAGCAGGAAGAAGACCAAGCTTGTGTAATCTTAAGATACAATCAATAATATTTCTCCATCCAGTACGAATGTAATCACCATAGCGGTTGGCAATTGTGAAAACCGTCACAGTTGACATTCTCGCTTTTATATCATCACCAAATTCTAGTTCAGGTTCGTCAAGATATGACGAATTTAAGAGGGTTGTGAACTTACAGAGAGACACAACCAGATCATCCAAAACATCTTCAAGATGATAGCATGCTGAAATCTTGGCAACAGCTAAAAAGCCATCAAGACATGTTTGATAAACCTCTTCCTGTTCAGCATTATCAAATACCACAGATATAGCAGCAATTGTAGGGCCACACACTATAGAGAACATATCCTGATCAAGGTAGGCTCTGGAATCAGATACAATAAATGAAGCATTCTTCTTAGATTTGTTAATTAAATCAATCCATCTGCTTGGGGTCATTTCAGGAAAACCAGCACCTTGTTCTGGAGTAGTGCGGATCTCATTCTTGCATATTGAGTGGTACAGCTCTGACAGGAACTCTCGGGGAAGATCCTCGCCTCCATTGATGTGCCGATTATTTCGAATGAAATCCTCTTCTGTCATCTTCTTCTTCACCTGAACATTGTGCTGATCTGTATTGAGCAGTATGATTGAATATGATAACAGAAGAGCAGCGTCCTTGTCAGCTAGAATTAGTGGAGACTGCTCATAGTACCTCTCTGAGAATGCTTCAAGCACCCTCTGTATTTTCTGTGATTCACCAGGCAATCTAAAGGTTTCCAAAAAAATGCGGAGTGCAGTATCTAAGTTCATATCTTGGAAATCAAAGGTACCAGCAAATTTATGAAGAACCTGAATGCAAAACTCATCATGATTTCCCAAGAAATCCCCAATAAGGTTCTTGTCCAACCCAGCTGTATATCTGAAAAACCAAGCCACACTTTGAGGATCAAGTTTCTCAGGCAAGAGATGAATTCCTTGGACGAACTCCAACCCTTTCTTTGGGTCATGGTTAAAATGTTCGGCACCAGTCATCAACCTTCGCTTTATGTACTTCATCCGGCGAACAAATGGAACCCAATGATTAGGATCGCTGTAGTTGTCACACTTCACCATCCAGAATGGAGTGTACTCTTCAAGAGTCACAGGAGTATCAGATAAACTACTAGATCCATTATCTACCCTCTCTGTCATTCCCTGAATAACAGCAATAAGACCATCCAAAGCAAGAATGTGAATGGAAGACAAAGGGCTGTTAACAGGGAATGCACTCTTTGACAAGAGATTAGCAAGATCTTCAAAGATATTACTGCAAGTTACGTCACAATCTAAATTAGCGTACATCTCCACCATGAAATTTTTCTGCCTGCAGAAATCAACTAGAGCTTCCATGGCTACCTCCTGCTGTTGATAAGAAGCTCCATACCTGCTTTGTGCAAGCCTCAATATCACACAGGAGAAGAAAGCCTCAAGCTGTAGTTTAAGTTCAATCCGCAGATGGTGATACAAATTAAGAACAATGCTGCATACCATTGAAAGTATAAGTGGACTTGTTGACAGGCCGAATTGCATTAGATTTTGAAACAATTCATCCCGAACCAAATTCAGTAACTTGGGGTGACGCTGAATGGAGGACCCACCCAACTCTATAGCCGAATTAACCAAGGTCAAGGAAAAAAGAGGCACATCTTCATCAAATGCTATGGTATTAGATTTAGGACCCAATCCTATATTCTCAGCAACGTTTAGCAAAGAACAAAGAAACTGAAATATTTCCACCATGCTGGGAACCCCAAAAGGCTCAGGCATGAGATTCAAGTCATTTTGCCCAGCATCTTTCCCATCAGAAGCCCCAGTTGGCTTCTCACCCATCCCAGATTCTACAACGCCTGGTGAAGCATGCAAAACAGGATTTGTGGATAATAGTTGACTGTCGTACTCACTAATGCTGCCATTATCCAATTGTCTACTGTCAAGTGCATGCTCGTTGTTGAGCCCTAGAGTCTGCACAGGAAAACATTCATATATTTGTAAAAGGGATTTTTCTTGAAGACCGCATATTGCAGGTCAATATTATTACCATCTCACATTCCATAATCAACATATGACAGCTAGGTTAAAGCAGAATAATACATGGTAATGTTGAATGTGGACATACCTCTTCTTTGGAGGAAGTGCTTCCATTTGACAATGCATTTTCAGTGCTACAGATATCTGGAAGATGTGAGAAAATACATCTAACAAGCTCATGCATTGTGTGGCGAGCTATCCGTTGCAACAACTCACCCTTTGTTGCTGCTTGATGAACTATACGGAAACATGTATTCACTATAGTGCAAACCTGCTGATTACTCAACATAAAAGATGCTTTACTCTTCATGCAGGCCAGAAGAACTTGTAGTATCTTCATAAGAACCACTTCTTCTGACGCAGGGTCGGTCACCTCAAATCGGCAGCCAGTAATAGCATCAACTAACAAGTGCATAGCATCTTCAACAATGACAGAATTCTGATCAATCACATCAAGCGTCAAGATATTGTAAACAGATGCCAGAGCAACACCAGTGATTGGTGCACCAGTTTCGTCAGATCTAATTACATCCAGAAACGGCTGGAGATACACAGCAGGACTGATGGTATTCAACTGATGCTGACATGAAAAAATCTTCTTGCGCAAAGCCTTCAAAGATTGGATTAGAGAATGCTCCCTCTGATCATCATCTGATGCATAGCGTCCTCCCCACCTTACATTCCTTCTCATAACCGCTAACACGGTACCTATTTCTGAATTAATGATGCAAGCCAAAGTAGCTTTGTCGGAATAGTTTCCATTAGAGTCCTTTGGCTCTCCCCCTGCCTGATTCCACTTTGCAGCTTTACACGCCACATCCTTAACTGAACCGAAGTTCTAGCTGTTCTTCCCAAATTCTACCAACAAAAGGCAAACACACATGCGCAATGCATACCTTCACGATTCACCGAGGCACTGAAACACACCTAGCAGAAATTCAACATGCCGAATCAGCAACAAGTAATGGAGAAGACTCTCATTCGAGAGCTCCCGCAATCATATCATAAGCAGATAACTCAACTCACATAGGCATCACTAACTCTAACAACCTTCATTGCCACTCCAACCATTCCACAACCATAACTACCGCAAAATCTAGCACTACAATGTAAATCTCTACACACTAGCAATCTCTTTCACCGTAACTTCGATTAAAACAATGTCAGCTACTATGGATTCACACACATCTTCATCAACAATTTGGCACAAAAAAAAAAAAAAAAATCAGATTGCGCATAATTGGAATCATTCTTCGTTTTCAGTTTTAACATTATGATCAGAAACCTCGATTTCCGATTGTGAATAGAGAACTTACAGCTGAATTGTGCTCCGGAGACAGATTTAGCCGAGATTATGAATTCAAATTGTGCATCTGTTTCTGGCCACCTCGATGGCGATCTCAATTCTCAAGCCAGAAGGCTCTGGATTCCGATGACTCTGCCGGCCGTGACTGAAACTTGGGGTACCAGATCGGTTTGTGTGAAACAACATGAAAATCAGAAAATGAGATCTTAATCAGGAGAAAACAAAAACAAAAATTAATCAGGATCTTCTCCCGTGTAGTTTCTCGTAACGTGGACCATCTGATTTTTCAATTTTTGTAAATAATCAATAGACCAATCAATTTCCTTTAAAATGTAAATGTTATAAATTTAACCTATATATATTATCTGAGATGACGTCATCAACTGTTCACATAGCACTGTACACCATCGCCGTTCAGGTGAGCAGTATTGGGCCTGTCGTTGTTTTACCCATTCTAGCCCTTTCTCAGACTCGCCAGAGCGATCTCAAGACCTCTTTTTTTTCTCTCTTGAAACTTCCATAGAAAACTCCAGCTCCTGTAGTCCAGTTCTGCGCCAATACCAGTCTCTCTGTCGTCTCAACCATAGGTGGAGAAACTGTGCTCTTTCCTCATTCTTCTTCTCATTTCAATGGTGTCTTTCTCAAATCTCACCCGTTTTGAATCTGCTCCTCTTTTCAGGTAAATACGTTTTCTGTATGAAATTGATGAATTTGAATATTTGATTTGGGTGTTGGTGTTCGATTTGGCTGTTTGGTTTTGATTTGGGTGTTGGCCGATTTAGCATTTACCATATACGTTTTGTTCACAGACTCATAAACTTTTCCAGCTACTCTCCTTCTCTGCCAAAACTGCTCTCACCGTCTCACGCATTCCATTCAGGTAAAAAAATTGCATCGCTCCTCTTTCTTTTCTCTAATTCTCTTTTTATTTCGATTGTGTTTCATCTTTTCCTCATGATTGTGTTTTGTCTGTATCAGTGATTTTCTGAAGGTGATTCACTAAAGCTATTAAAAATTTTGGTTTCCCAGCAATGGAATAAGATGTTTGGATCAAAACACCAGACAATGAGAACAGAAAACAGGTAAATGTGTCCTATTCTCATCATCAAACGTACCCAATTACCATAGCTACATTTTTGGCAAAGCTATATCATTGTTTTAGTCTATTACCTTTTTGCTTAATTTCTGACATATTTGATGCTCTATTTGTTTATTTTCTTTTTGGTTTACGATTTTAGTGAAAGTTTTAATCAAACAAAGAGTGACTTATTGTTCCTTATTGTTCGTCAGGTCAACGTATTCATTCTAGCTTTTACCTTCTGTTACTTTTCTTTCATTGGAGTTGAGATGCAGGAGTTCGAATATGAGGTAATTCTATATGTTTAATTTTATGAGGTAATTCTATTCATCAACTGGTGATGTGGTTGTGTTGTTTCCTTTCTACTTGACCAATTTAGAAACCGTTCATGAAACTTACTTGGTAATGTTGTTCAATTTTTCAATGACACTTAAGCTTGACGTTTCTGTTTTGGGTTCTTCATTTTCAACACCCAAACAACTTCATAATGTTTTATACTTATACAGATTGCATTGAGGGAAGGTAGTGTTCTCTACAGAACACATTTTGGAAGAATATTTGGCGTAACAGAAAGGGTTCATATGTGTAAATGGGCTGACTGCTTCTATTTCGTTTTGCAGGTTGGTGAATAGTATGGTGTCAAGTTTTGTTACTGTTTTCGATTTAGGTATGAATTACCTTATGATTTTTTATGGTTATAAATAGCTTAAATTTGCATAATGTTCTTCTTTTATCATGCTTTTTTCTTTTGGCAATGGCAATTTTAATGTTTGTTGAGTCATTGAGTTATTGGAAAGTATTTGGTTTATAAAGTAAATGTTGTCTGATGTCTTTATCATTTTAGATTGTAAAGTTCTTAGTTTGAATGTTTTGTTCATTTTTGGCATTCTGAGGTTAATACTGGAAAAATTGGTGTTGTGGATCCCTTTAGTTTTGTTCATTTCTGTTTTTTTGTTTTCATTATAACCAACCTTCCTTTTCACCAGGTATGAGAGAAAGAGATAGAGACGGATGAGAGAGTGAGATCGAGATCTTAAGAGAACAGTGCGATGAGAGGAACATATGGTTTTGTTTCCATAAAGATAGAGTGTAGAGAGAGCGAAGGGTCTCCGTATGCATCCGAGAGAGGAAAGAACATAGAACGGGGAAGTAGATGAAGAGGACCAATCTCGGTAAATCTCAATTGGGTAGAAATTCAGCAAACATATATTTTTCAGACTTTGAGCTTCAGTTTTCTTTTTTGGTTGATTGGTTTTGAATTTCAGTGCATGCAATTTCGGATGGTGTAGATGAAGGTATGTGGTATCAATCTATGTTTGGTTTGGCATTTGAATTTTATTTTCTGAGTCATATCGCTTTTTTCTATTGCAATTGAGCTGGGTTTTGTGAAAATAGATATGGAAAGTAGCTAAACTTTCAACCTTTTATAGAATAAGTATCTGATGGCACATGTTTTTCACTTCTTTTCATGATATCTTGCAGACATTCAAATCATTACAGGACAATCCTTCTTATTCAGTGCGGTGTCACTCTTCCCTTGCTTCACAGAAAAGTATGTGTTTCAACTCATTTATTTGTGATTGATAATTTATGGTATTGTTCAGGCAGTATTTTGTTGATGTTGATGATAGTGTGTTGCCCACACGGTGAGTAGTTTGTTACTTTGTGTTTACTCTTTTAAGTTTCAGAGATTTCTCAAGCAATTTCCGCAGCAAAATGCATCAGTTCAAGACCTGAGGTTTCTGCACCATTTTAATATATATTGTTTTTTCTGTTGTGTATATTGTAGTCCGAAAGCTAGCAGTGGAAAGAAAAAAGAAAAGAAGAGAGATATAGCCATCCAGTATATTGATCGGTTATGTCAAAGAGAACTGAATATCAGTTTATAATCTTGCAGCTGTTATTACAGTTCTATTTTCGGCAATTCTGGCATCGGTAACATCTCTCTCTTTAAAATTTTATATTTTAGATTGGTCGTCTTACATTCTAGGCTGTGGTGTTTTAATCATGTCTTACATTGTTTCTCTTTGATTATTGTGTAGTATTTGTAGTGATTTCATGGTTGATATTTATAAAATTCACCCTAGCATTTTGTATGTGCCTTTGTTCTAGGTTATGCTGTTCCTCCAGCCTTTTTCGTTTTTTATGTATATGGAACAATTTATCTATTAAACTTCATCTTTTTGCAGGCTTATTCAACGAGACTGACAGATGTAGATATGAATTATCTTCCATAGGATAAATGATCTCCCAGGCTCCGTATACCCTCAGAATTCTGCAAGGTTTCTCTCTATTTTACTTTTCTCACTTTTAGGATGGTTAGGTACATAATATTTAACTTTTAACATTAGTTGTCTTAGGCTGTTTAACTAGGAGTATAGCTGCTTATGGGATATCATGTCAACTCAAAATAGTGTAATTATGCTTATTATGTGCTACAAAGGTCTCTTATGAATAGTATAGTAAATTTTGTATGACTGAATGTGTTGAGCTTTTGTTGCTTTATGGACCCAACTATTAAGAATTATTTTATACTAGAATGAACTTCATATTTGGGCTCTATCAAAATAGAAATGTTTCTGACAAGATTGATATAAAGCGGTGGTTTTGAGTAGTTCAATGTTTTAAGTGAACCTTAATCGAAAAAAAAAAATGTTTATAAGTGAATGGAATGTAAAGTGATTCACCATTACTGCAATGAACTTCTAGAGTATAGCAACTATCATAAGAGATGTTACCTTCAGATGTAAGCACAGCAAGAGATGCTCAAGATCTTCTCATCGACTGTTGTGTAGGTGTGGCGATTAGATGAATATGAAGTTTAATTTAGTTTATCTATAGAATTTTAATTTCATTATAGTTCATCTTCATGTATATCTTTGCTAAAATTGTCTACTTGATGCTTTAATTTTGTATCAGCTCTAATCAAACGTAAAATGTATATGTCAAAATTGTTCTATAACAGCGCAATACAATGTAATTCTTCATTAATAAAAAAAAAAAAAACCCACCGCAGCAGGGCGCGGGCAAGCTTTCTAGTGTTGTTACAGTGCCAATATCCGGATTAGTTTTTCAAAACTTTGACAGCTTCGTTAGTAAGAATAGCTTAGGGACAAAACAGTATATATCATTCCATGATTGTGAAACTTGAACTCAGTACTCCAATGAGCAGAAATTCAGAAAGATAGAGAAGGGTCACACATTTTAAACCGCAGTGCAATTTCTACATTATAGGATCCCAACTTTGCATAAGAATATTCACCAACTCATCATACCACATCACTAGAATACCAACAATCTGCAAATTACGATACAGCAATTTATCTATGTCAAGCATGGCACGATTTTAGTTTCCATGCCAAGTAAAACTACTACTTGAAAGTTAAAAAAGCAAATCCTGAGTTCTGTACATTGATGAACAAGGAAAACAAAAATATAGACGAATTCACTGGCAGATATACTATCTTTGGAGAAAACCAATACCATCCGGGGAATATAGCACTGCAACGAAGTTCTCTGGAGGCAAAGATGACGACACCTTTCGAAGGAGATGAAGATGAGTATAAAGAGATAAGCAATCTTCTCAGGTTTTTGAACAACTAGTATATCGGTTCTCTCTCTGCTAAAGTCTAATCAATATATAGCAATTCTACAAACAAAATGTCATCTGCCAATTTCTGTAGCATCGTATTCAGAACATAACACCTCATAATAACTACTTACTGACTCGTGATCATGCGTCCATATTAACATGCTTTAGGCAGACCAGTTCGTGTTGCCAACTTTACAACATGCTAACCTCCAGTGCCCGAAAGTTCAGAGGACATTGTTTCGGTTGGAGCTACTTTACCCCTTCATCAGATACTAGACCTCCCCCAGTCTCACCTGTCTTGGTCTCTGACTGCTCCAAACTTTGATCAGGGAAAACATCTGATTTCAATGATGGAGATATGTTGTTGACATGTAGCCATGTCAGCTCCCACAAGCTATCTCCTCCTAAAGCACTCCTCTGAACAAGCACTCCCTTCGAATTCATAACAACCAAGGTGTTCTTAAGTAGCTCTGGTACTTGTTCCTGAAGCTTATCACTTTTCTTCCCTCTAACTTTCGCCTTCATGTATTTTTCCATTCGACTGAGAACACCCAGCCATAGTTTGCAGAAGGTTGTTAACTGTGACAGGTCAGAGAGTAGCTGCAGAAACACTTTTGACAAGAGCTTCATGGCAGAGATAAGTGTGCCTTCCATGTTCCGGTAGTCTTTTGGGAGTGTCCTTGTGCAATTTCAAGTAAGTCATCAAGCATTGTGAAGATTACAAGATCAAAGCACGGTAACCACAGACCATGTGGAAGAGGGATCCCATCAACTTCAGTCAAGCACTTCTGCAACAATGACAAAGCATGGTTCCTCACCTCTTCTCTTTGGTCCAAACAAACTTTTCTCAACCCCTGAACAAGCCGTAACCACATTTCTCCAATATCCTGAGACATTTTCACCGCTTCCTCCTCATTAGTAGCTTTCTTAGCCTCGTGTGCCCACCGTACCAAACAATCAACAGAACCTGCCATAAGATCTAATGCGGTCAGAGATCGCTCTGTCTGCCCAACACGAGACTCAGCAAATTGCCTTGATGCATCAACACATAGATTATAATTGGTGGGCAACAGGTGGGTTCCATCAGACATAATGAAGGACAGTGTGTCAAACCCAGCCTCAGAAGCTTCGGGGTGGCGGGCCGTGATGGAGATTAGGGATGTAATTGTGCGCCATCCTAACTGGGATCTGATGTGAGAAGCGTTTGCTTTCACAAGGCGACTGACTTCCAGAGTAATTTGCTCACAGTAGGCATCTGCAACCCGAGCATCAAGCTTTAAGACAAGCTGCAGGGACCTCAGCAGTTCATCAGCAAGGTTTTCTTTATAGGGAAGCAGCCGCTGGCAAATTCTAAGAAGTCCAAAAACAGCCTTTTCCACCAGGGCACAAGGCATCACGGTTGACTGAACAATGTTAGATATGTGCTCATATACACCCTGCCAAAGAAGCACAATCCTATCCCTATTATTTAGGGTAATAGCAATCAGCAATTCCAAACAGAACACAGCAGTATCTTCATCCTCCGGAGAGCTGTTGCCTTTCTGTGGTCGCCCTGCGGCCCAAATCAATGCCCTTGCAAGCTGTAACAAGGATTCAGCCTGCAGAAATTTGCTCTCAGTGAAAATGCCGTCAATGTGGCACTTCTGAATTGTCTGAAGGGTCCGTTGATGAGCAGCAAGTTGTTGTTCAGTGGGTTGTGATCTCGGCTCCTCTGTGTCAAGAGATAAGAGCTGACTAAACCTACCCATCAATCCAGAAGATCTCCTAGGAGTACCCACAGTAGCCAACTGAACTGAAGATAGAGCATTTGGTATCGGCTTGCCAGGACCTGTGTCAGCAGAAAACTCAGACTCATCAGCTGCGTCGCTAGCCACACGAGCTGGAAGAAGACCAAGCTTGTGTAATCTTAAGATGCAGTCGAGAATATTTCTCCAACCAGTGCGAATATAATCGCCATACCTATTGGCAATGGTGAAAACTGTCACAGTAGACATTCTAGCTTTTGTGTCATCACCAAAGGCTAGCACAGGTTCCTCAACTGATGATGGGTTTAACAGAGTTGTGAACTTACAGAGAGACACAACCAGATCATCTAGTACATCTTCAAGATGGTGGCATGCTGAAATCTTCGCTATAGCTAAAAATCCATCGATGCATGTTTGATAAACCTCTTCATGTTCTGCATGATCAAATACCACAGAGATTGCAGCAATTGTAGGGCCCGACATTATAGCAAACATATCATGATCTAGGTAGGCCCTAGAATCAGATACAATGAATGGAGCATTCTTCTTGGATTTGTGCATCAAATCAATCCACCGACTTGGGGTCATTTCAGGATAACCAGCACCTTGTTCAGGAGTAGTGCGGATCTCATTCTTGCATATTGAGTGGTAAAGCTCTGCCAGGAAATCTCGAGGAAGATCACTGCCTCCATTGATGTGTCTGTTATTCCGAATGAAATCCTCCTCTGTCATCTTCTTCTTCACCTGAACATTGTGCTGATCTGTATTAAGCATTATGATTGAATATGATAACAGAAGGGCAGCATCCTTATTAGCAAGAATTAGAGGTGATTGTTCATAATATCTCTCTGAGAATGCTTCAAGAACCCTTTGTATCTTTTGTGATTCTCCGGGCAAACGAAAAGTTTCCAAGAAAAGGCGGAGTGCAGTATCCAAATTCATATCTTGGAAATCAAAGGTACCAGCAAATTTGTGAAGAACCTGAACACAAAACTCGTCATGATTTCCCAAGAAATCCCCAACAAGATTCTTATCTAGCCCAGCTGTATACCTGAAAAAGCAGGCCACACTTTGAGGATCAAGTTTACCAGGCAACAGATGAGTTCCTTGGAGGAACTCCAGCCCTTTCTTTGGGTCACGGTTGAAATGATCAGCTCCAATCATCAATCTTCTCTTTATATACTTCTTCCGGTGAACAAATGGAACCCAATGATTAGGATCACTGTAGTTGTCACACTTCACCATCCAGAACGGAGTATCCTCCTCCAGATTTACTGGAGTATGCGCAGAACTAACTGATCCATTCCCTACCCTTTCTGCCATTCCCTGAATGACAGCAATGAGACCATCCAAGGCAAGAATGTGAATTGAAGACAAAGGGCAATTAACAGGGAATGCGCTCTTTGATAACAAATTAGCAAGTTCTTCAAATACATTACTGCAAGTTATGTCACAATCCAAGTTAGCATACATCTCCACCATGAAATTTTTCTGCCTGCAGAAGTCAACAAGAGCCTCCATAGCAACCTCCTGCTGTTGATAAGAAGCTCCATACCTGCTTTGTGCAAGCCTCAATATCACACATGAAAAGAAAGCCTCGAGCTGAAGTTTAAGTTCAGTGCGCAGATGGTGATACAAATTAAGAACGATGCTGCAAACCATTGAAAGAATAAGTGGACTAGTTGATAGTCCAAATTGCATCAGATTCCGAAACAATTCATCCTGAACCAAATTCAATAACTTGGGGTGATGCTGAACGGACGCCCCACCCAACTCTATAGCTGAATTGATTAAAACCAAGGCAAAAAGAGGCACATCTTCGTCAAATGCTATGGTATTAGATCTGGGACCCATTCCCATATGCTCAGAGACATTTAGCAACGAACAAAGAAAGTGAAATATTTCCACCATGCAAGGGACCCCATAGGGCTCAGTCATTAGATGCAAGTCATACTGAACAGCCTCCTTCCCGCCAGAAGCCCCAATTGTAGTTTCATCCATCCCAGATGCTGCCAGACCAGAGGAACCATTTGAGGCAGGAATTGTGGATAATTGTTGAAGATCATACTCAGAATTTATGCTTCCGTTCTCTAATTGTCTACTCCCAAAAGCATACTCATTATTAACTCCTGCAATCTGCACAGGAAAGACAGCCACATATTTGTCAATAAGGGATTAAGATCTGCAATAATTAATCTACTGTTTAGCCTCCATAACCAACAAGTCACTATGGGATAAAGACCTATAAAACTTGTCAATATTAGTACCTCTCGCTTGACAGCATTGTTTCCATTTACCAATGCACTTTCGGTGCTGTGGACGTCTGGAAGGTGTGAGAAAATACATCTGACAAGTTCATGCATGGTGTGGCGAGCTATTCTTTGCAATAATTCACCTTTTGTTCCTGCTTGATGAACTATCCGGAAACATGTGTTCACTATAGTGCAAACATGTTGATTACTCAACATAACAGATGCTTTACTCCTCATGCAGGCCAGAAGAACCTGTAGTATCTTCATCAGTACCACTTCTTCGGATGCAGGATCAGTCACCTCAAATCGACAGCTAGTGATGGCATCAACTAACATGTGCATGGCATCGTCAACATTGACAGAATTCTGATCGATCACATCAAGTGTTAAGATATTGTAGACAGATGACAAAGCGACACCAGTGATTGGTGCACCAGTTTCATCCGATCTAATCACATCCAGAAATGGCTGGAGATACACAGAAGGATTTATGGTATGCCACTGATGCTGCCATGAGAAGATTTGTCTGCGTAGCGCCTTTAATGATTGGATCAAAGAATGTTCAAGCTGATCATCACCTGACATATACCGTCCTCCCCATCTCACATTCCTCCTCATAACCGCTAAAACGGAACCTATTTCTGAATTAATGATGCATGCTATGGTAGATTTATGAGAATTGGTGGCATCACATTCCTCAGTTTCTTCCTCAATTGCCTTGATCCCAGTCTGCAGCTTGAGACGCCCCATCTTTGAACAATATGCTATTAACAGAGCCCACTCTTGTTACCAACTTCTATGTAGAGAAGGCAAAGAACTATAGGCAAGGCATTCCTTCACAATCTATGGAGGTAGTGACACTGATACCTATCAGCAGACCAGCATTTCAAATAAGCTTAATGAAGTGTAACAAATAAAATACTTAATTAGCCAAAAAATAAAAGTAATATAAATAAGCCTCATTTCACACTCTCCCTTATACATCATAAACAAACAATGACAATTTCAGAACATTACCACCAAATTCCAACAACCATGGCTGCGAAGCACCCACCCTCAGTGCCATTCTAAGCAATGCGACAACCATAAGTTTTGAATCTCAGACTATAATGTATATTTCTTTTCGTGTACATAAACCATTTCGAGACACTATAAATGACATGAAGAATCTATTTTACCTTCCACATTTACAAGCAATTATCTCGTGGCATGTCTCGTATATCTACTAACAGATAAACAAGTGATAATCACAAAGCCTTCGTCAATTTCAACCTAGCATTATCACCCAAACCTAAGAATTATCATCTGAACTACAAATTAAAGCTAAAGATACATAGTTCCAAGCTCCAAAACTCAATTAGCTCTATCTATTTCATGAAAGTCGACCTAATTTTGATTCAGATGCCAAATGTGCTCGGAAATCAAATACTTCCACAACTACAAACTCAAATTCCAAAGCTTAGTCCATCTACTCACCCGGTACTCCTCCGCTCCTGATTTCCACGTCGCCGGAGATCGACGCCCGAAGCTCCTCGAAATCCGATTGCAATTGCGAACTTCAGGTTCGACCTGTGCAGTTCTGCGGTAGCAGATTGGGTGTGGACCATGGGATCGATCAGGATCAGAAAGAAGAAATGAGAGCGATGAAATCGAAATGCGAGTTGAGAGAAGAGAAAGTTTACCTGGCGGATTGAAAATGGAGGAGCGAGGTCGAATCCCTAGCGTCCGGCCTAGGATCTAGAAGAGGAGGAGGGAGAGAAAGAAATGGAGGAGAAAGTAAACTATGACTAGTCCACAGTCCCAACGTGTTTTCGAATATTAATTTTCTAAAGCTTTTTCATTTTTGAGTAATTTTGTTTCCAACTTATATTCAATAATTTCTTTTCTCTACTCTTTTTTTTTTTTTTACATTTGAGGGATGAATGAACTCTAATCCCACCTAAATCTGGCTTGATTTACTATCATTTGGACCAACTTCAAGAGTATAGTGACTGTGTGTGTACGTTTCTCAAAATATACATGTTATGTATCTATACGTATCTTCTTTATCTTACGTGATTGTATTAAGACGATACACTTTCGTACTTTTTATTGTTCATTACTTTTAGATTAGCTAATAGTGCTGGAGCATTAGAAATCTATTTGTTACGATTTTCGAATGTCATAGTTGTCTTTTAGAGCTGTATTTGAAATGTTGTAAGGCTAGAATGAACTAATTGCCCTTAAGCTTTTGGTTCAAAGGTCATATTCCATGTGACACGACGATCATAAGATAATCACACGTGTGTGTAGACCAAATGTGAATTACACTATTACCTCGAGAAAAGATATTTCTAATTGCATAGAGCAACATTTATACTTCGTCGATTTAATCATCAAAATTCAATGTAATCATAACCGAATTAGCACAGTATCAATAGTTGATCTAGCTAGTATGACGTATGGGTGTGCTTGTGGTTGAGCTCTAATCCAAGTTTGATATTTGCTATCAACATTTCTATATTTTGAGCTGCTCTCATGCGTATCCATTGTTCTTATATCAACATGAGAACAAGGAGACACGTACATGTCCCACATCAGTCTCTCTTAATCAAGATTATAGGTACGTGTGACAAAAAGAGGTGTATGGTAGCATTATCTCTCTAAACTTTTGCTTATCAAGAAAAATTGAAAAAATAAATAAACAAACCAACCAAGTGACACAACTTATGGCACTTGAGCTTAAATCACATGTGCATTACTTCTAATTACGCGCGCCTAATCATCAAACCCACGATACACTCCACACATTTCGTTCTCTCTCGTTATCCACCAGGAACACTCCCAATGGCGCTTCTCAACGTCTCCATGTGCTCCAAATTCCCAAACCCTTCCCGCCAACACCTCTCCCTTTCCGGCTCCCCTCCTCCGCCGCCCCATGTACATTTCCACCGCCCCTCCTTCCTCCCCAAACTCATCACCACTCTATATAACTCCCTCAATTTCTCTCCTCGCAGGTACTCAAGACTCCACCCGAAGCTTCCAGAAACCTTGTCGTCCAAATCGGAGATTCCGTCCGCAAGGCCGGCCTGATCGCCGCGCTCTCCGCTTCTCTGCTCTCCGCCAGCCCCGCGCTCGCCTATATCGTGAGTTTCAATGCCGAATTCGTGTTTTTTGGTGATGGGAAATTTGAGATTGTGTTATACTGAATACGGTGTCGTTTTGTATGCAAGGGTGGAGGTCCGTATGGTTCGGAGGTGACTAGGGGCCAGGATCTTAGCGGGAAGGACTTCAGCGGATTGACTTTGGTTAAACAAGACTTCAAAACGGTCCAAAATCAGTAAAATTTCGGATGATATACACGCACACCACCACACACACATTTGTTACCTGCATTTGTTTTTGTGTTTTGTGCTGAGTTTATGTGATTCTTGTTGTTGCAGTCCATATTGCGGCAGGCGAATTTCCACGGCGCAAAGTTGTTAGGTGCTAGCTTCTTTGATGCTGATTTAACAGGTATGGTAGTTGATTTTGTTTGTTGTTACTAAATGGTAGTAATGGTGAATTATGTATAATGTGACTGAGGTGAGAATTGTTAGGGCTGTTATGTTTATCTTATGAAATTTAGCAATATTTGATATACCATGAATGGTGTTCTCTATACAGGGGCTGATCTTTCTGATGCTGATCTAAGAGGTGCAGACTTTTCCTTGGCCAATGTGACAAAGGTGAGCATTGATGAAACTCTTTTTTCCCCAAGTGCCTGTCCAACAGTTTTTTGTATCTTCAATGTGTATGAAATATACAGATTTTCACATTCAGATTACCTGTCTAATACAAGTTATGCTGATAAATGGTGAAAAAAATATAGATAGGGCTATTACAATATGTATGGTATGTGGTGTGAATATCCATGGCTGTGAGCCTGGGAGATATCGGATTCCATTGTGGATGAAATATTGTGCCAATTGGGGACAGAGATAGTGTTCTATTCATATTAGGTTCTGGTTTGCTTGAGAATAGCATAATGTTGAGCATGACTCAACCCTGAATATGAAGTTTACAAGCATAAACCCCTGCCTTGAAGCTAACAGGCTCAAATTTGTTCATTTTGTTCTTTGTCACTGTCATAATCATTGTTTTCATTATGGAGATGCAGTGACAATTAACTAATTAAAGTGTTAGATGTTTTCAACGAAGTGAATGGGACTGTTATGAGGAATGTACCTTCGAATTATAGAAGTACTGTCCACCAGATTTAGATGCAATAGCTTCTTACGAACAAAATTATCTTTGGAAGTTTTGCTTGTTTTAAGCCCTACTGTATTATTTCCCCATCCCTTGGTCCACTCATGTGTTAGTGGCAGGGTTTACTTGGCCTTCCGCTACTCCACTAGGCCCAAGGTTCAAATCTTACCAAAGCAAAGAAACAAAGGAAAGTTACCATGATGTTTCTAGTGTTCTTACCATGCATGTACTACTTTTTGCAGGTTAATTTGAGCAATGCTAACTTGGAAGGTGCATTTACTACAGGCAATACATCTTTCAAAGGATCAACTATCACAGGTGCAGGTATGTAAAAAACATAACATTTGCTCAATGGTTATATTTGTAAATAGTTAGGCTCAATGTGTTCTCAAATCCATGCTAGTAAAATTATATATTACAAAGAGTAGAAGTTCGAAAACCTAGATATTATGCTGTTCACTTTCTCTTTCCCCCTAGTTGTTTCTGTTGTCTTTTGATAGTTCTTCAGTTGGAAATTTCTATGATCCTTAGTTTCTCTGGAAAGTAAATGGAATATTTTACTTCCTTGGGTCAAACACACATAGCTCAGTTTTATTGGTAACAAGATTTCTGTAATTCAAGTTCATAACCCATTTTGGATGATTTGCGTTCTGTCTGGTCAGACTTCACAGACGTGCCTTTGAGAGATGATCAGCGGGAATATCTTTGCAAAATTGCTGATGGGTAAGATACTTATTTTGTAGAATCATCTTCACGAATATGTTTCATTTACAGTGACGAATCTTTTATGTTAACAGGGTAAATCCAACAACCGGAAATGAAACACGTGATACCTTGTTTTGCAAATAATACTTCATTTGATCCGGAATCCAATTGTAGGAGGTCATTGTGAATTGTGATAGAGGGATATACTGATATGCAAAAGATGCAATTTTCACGAAATGAATGAATGAGAACTTGTAAAGTAACTATGCTTTTCATTTATCCAGAACTTATAGAGAAGAGATTGTTCTTTTGTAAATTCTATATCAAGGACCATCTACTGATTAAACATCACAGAAGGTTGTGGTTATTCTAGGGTGATACTTATGAACTTGACATTGGCCATTTGGCCTATCCGCCTTTACATTGCTAGTCTTTGGGAAGGTTTAGGCTGTATCTATTTATTTATTTTCATCTGGCATTTACTTACTACATGAAGGATAAATAATAAGCAAATACATCTTTGCACCTTGTAATAGTTCTGTATATGTGTATTGGTGTGTTGGACTGCAAGGACCTTTTCTCCATGGCGTCTTACGGCCATTGAGATTTTCATTTCGTCCGGTCAAGATAAGCGGGGTCTGAGGCTGAGGTGAGTCAGTTGCACTCTTATCTTCTCCATTGCTATTAATAGTTTAGACCATTGTTGGCATCATCACCTTTCATCACGTATGCCGTCTCACGGTTAGGGCAATTTCAGATTTTCAGTGCCACGAGGTCACCTAAGTCTCAGGCACTCAGCCATTGACTAAGTATGCCTTGGTCTGAAACACAAGTATCAAACTCTTGCCAAAGATGTGAGGCAAGTGTTCTATCATTGAAAGTTGAAACAATTTAAAGGGAGATTACTTCAATTGTGGGCTAATCTAACCCTCGATCATATTGATGGTACTTGAATAGTTACAGAAGTGCAACAATTGTTTGTGGTAGCTAATCTCTATAAACAGTATGTGGTAATCACCCAAAAAAGAAACATCTCTCGCCTAGAGTATTGTAACCCCAGCTCTCCATCCTGAGTTCCTGACTGATTAACCCTCTAGTGTTATAGATTCCGAGGGTCTGCATCTCCTAATTCTAATCAGCATTGTTCCGTCACTTGTGCTTTCATGATCCTCAATCTCACTGCACTGTCTCCGCGGAGCCTGCTCTTGCCAATAAACACAGTTAAATCAGATTCGAAAATCCTAAATCACATTGAGAAACACACACAATTGAGGTTTGAAAATATGCTTTCTCTAACATTTCTCGTGAAAACTAGGGCTCGTAACTAAAATTTCAGTGTGTGTGATACAATCAATCAATACATTATGGCAATAGTGCTAGTACTAAAGAGGTGAAGTTACCTGTGTCCAGTACTGAGGATCCATCTTCGTTGAGACGACTACGATCCTCTCCGTTGCCATTGCATCGACATAGTCTGCCCTTTTACATTTCTTTGCTTTACTACCTACTAACCTCTCGTAAGCATTCAAAGTATTCCAAACTTTCCCATCCTTGTCATCAAACCTCTTGTAAGTAGTCGAAGTATTTCCACTCTTGCCGTCTACCTTAACATCCTCCAAGAAATAAGTGATCGGTTGCTCACACGGGTCGGAACTCACGGGTCGGGTGTTGAACGTGAAGGGTCCATTTTCCCGTTTCCGCCATGTCTTGAATGTCCGCAACGGCGTTTGAAGTTCAAGAGCTGACACCAAGAAGGGATAGATCTGAACGGTGAAGCCCCATGAAATGGACACAGTCCATCTACGCCTCCGGTCGTAGCAGAAGCTCTGTTGTAGGATCCGAGGCGGGTCGACTCGGTATGCCTGGACGAGGGACTTGACAGACTCTAGCTGGGTATGGGTGGGGAAAATGGGATCCAATGCGTCAATGTGGTGAAGGGACAACAGTGGTGCTAACGGGTGAGCCGCTAAAATACCATACGGGTCAGCTCTGATGTCAAACTGAAAAATCACAATATACCAAAACGGTCATGTTCACATTCTTAATTTGAAAGAAAAACTAAACCCTAACCCTACACAACACTCTTCCACTTCATATATCTCCTATTACCATGTTTACACATAAGCACATTTAGCTGCAGATAAACTTAATAAATTTGGGGCATAACTTTGGCAATGTTGTATTTGAATTTTGAACTAACTTCATTCCTAATGAGGCTTCTTAGTCACGTTTTGTCGATGTTGTAACCTTTGGTTGCACAAGAGATTTCCATATTAGAAGTGCCAAGTTCCAGTTACATAGACCCGAAAACAGAAAAGAGTTCTTGATGTAAATGATCGGATTCACATCTTGAACTCTAGGAAACAGTTAGCACTACTGAGTACTGAGCGAGACAAAGTTACTAAGTGGGAAAAGTTACTGTTGTCTATGTAATATTTCTGGGAAAAGTTACTGTTATATCTAAAGTAAGGTATACCTGGTGGAAACCACTGAGCTTGGTGAGCGGCACGCCGATCTCGATCATGCAGGCCCACACCCTCTGATCAGAGCCGTATATATTGAAATACCTATCCAAACACCCATCCATCTGCTCCGCCAAACGCGCCGCCAGAGGGTAGCTGACGGCGAACCCGCCGCCGCCAAACGCCATGTCGTAGGCATGCATCTCATTCTGGTCGACGCTCTCCGAGTTCCCACCAATGTAGTACATCTGATTATGATCGTACCCTGATAGCACCGAGGCCAAGTTCTCCGGGAAGAACACCGTGTCGTCGTCTCCCATCACGAACCACCTCACGTCCGGCAGCCGGAGGTTAAAGCTGTCCACGACAATCCGGGCAATCCTGACCTCCGCCTGCGAGTGGCTGTACCTGAAGCCGGTCCAGTTCTCCGACACCCGGTAAGGGATACAAGACAACACGTCGAGTAAGCTACTCTCGGGCTTCGTGTCGAGCCAGACGTATCCACGTGTGGTGGTTGTGTTCCACCATGTTTCGGTCAAGTTGCTCCGGCCGCGCCACGTGTCGACGGAGCTGCCGAGACCGAAGAGAAGGTGGGAGATGTTGGTGGGTGGTTCGGTGGTGGAGAAGGAGGATATGGCGGTAAGGGTTCGGTTGGGGAAGGCAGAGTTTAGGGCGAGTGAGATTGTAGCGATCAGACAGAGAACGAGGCCCACGCGCATGCAGCGTACCAATAAACCTTCGGTTTTTCCCGGCGATGATACCACGTTCGGTGCTTTCTGCTGCTCTAATCGGCTCCGACTCATTTCGTCTGCTTATCGGTTCATCTTCTTTCACAGATTCTCCAAGACCCTAACTTTTTCACCCTTATTCGAATCAAATAGCAAAAACAGCATCTTGAGCAAAACCCACTACTATTATTCAAACAAAAAGTGAACTTGGAAAGTCCAAAACTCAAAGTAAAGCAAAAGAAAGAACTCAAAGAAGAAAAGAGGCAGCACCTTGTTGAAGATGAAGACCAAGATGTATTAATTCGCCATTGTTCCACCAGAAACAGAGATCCTTTTTACGGCCAAAATATCTCTTCGTTTGAAAACTGGATTAGTTTTATTTTGGACGTGAAAAACTGAAATGTGAAGAGTGAAAGATCGATCATCGATGGATTATTAATCTATTAGAAAATTACTTTAAAATGGTTTCTTCTGACTGATGAAGAAGAAAACAATGTTCTTGGCATGTGTATTTTGTATATTGTAAACTTTATATTCCCAAGTTGATATATCATATATCCTCTACAGCAAAGCAAAGACCCAACTCTGTTTAACCTTATCTTCCCAAGTTGCCGATTTGGGGAGATCAACCCTAGCGGCTGCTTATCATCGCGTATTGCAGCAGTCAGAAAATTTCAAAATTACTCGGCTCCAATTGTTGGAGTCTGACTGATGAAAAAGTCGGGGATAGCGGCGACAAACAAATTGTTTTTGCTTTGTGAATTCATTTTGTTGAAGACTTGAAGTTAATGGAGTTACTTGATAAAAGTATGTAATGGCACCCACCACTAAGTAACCCATTCTTGGTGCATTGCAACATGTCTCAAGAAGAGGCGGTTGTAATGATCGATGCTTCTCGATAATTTTGTGGTTCTTTTCTTGTGTCTTTACATATATTTTTGAGGCAGAGGTCATAGCTATAATTCAAGTTATTGAGTATGTTTTGGCCACAATCCTCAGCAAGAAGAGAAAGATGGTAGCAGTCGATGTTTCTAAGAATGCGGAGCGTGCCACCACGCGGACGCAGAGTGTAGTAGGGTTGTTGTTGTAGTGCGCTAATCTATACTTCTAATCAAACGAGAGTAGGGTTCTAGTGTCACCTCGCGGACGAGGATTAACAGTAATTTATTTGCCACCAATATCGATACTCGCGATTGCAGCGAGCATAGCAACCAAAGGAAAGGAAAACGAGAACGCAAGGGAGCTTCGGGGAGCGTGAAAAGTAAAGGGTGCAATGACTCCGGAGAGCCGGGAAAGTAAAGAGACAAAGTTCCGGAAAGCTTGAAAGGAAAAAGGTTGCTAAGGCGAGATGCTTTAGCGTCTAGATTCGACTGGGTCGATAGTTGTATTGTATTTTTTTGTTGAGTTGTTGAGTGTTTCTAGAGAGTATCTTCGAACTCTTTTATATAGAGTTATTTAGGGCCACATGTATTGGCCCAAAGCATATCAAAGACTTGTAGGAGTCTTTAACGATAAATATGGCGTAGGCGATGTTAATCACTATCTATTTGATGTGATTATACTTGAGCGATGTAACTAATTGTCTTCATGTAAAAGAGTAGGACATCTCATGAAGACCTGGACGTATGCTGCTGGATGTGCACTCAAATACAATCAAGGAATAAAATCCTTAATCAATATGTATACCTTTTGACCTTCACATGCACGTATGACCAATAGTATAGTCCTTTAAGCAATTAAGGATACTTACTCCTTTATCCATTCAGTCAACATATGCGGCCAATACCTTAGTCCTCTCCCATGCAAACTCTTCTCCTATGTTTCCTCACGCGGTCTCCTACGCGAAGTCATCACCTCACGGAGCCGAATACAACTTAAGGAGAAGACTCCTTAATTATGCATGCTTCCTTGTATCACTCTTCGCATGCGCCTAGCTCGCCAGCAATTCATGTCACTGTTTTGATATGTGCGAACTCCTTAGCTCGCCTGATAATTTCAATCCTTCTTATATGTGAAGGCCTTCGTGCAATCAAGCCTACATCCAGGTCGTCGCGTGACTTCGCTGACAGGCCATCACTTGTAAACCTAATATCTCGGGGTTTTCGGTGTAGATCATAAATTTAACTAACATTCACTTAACAATTACTGTCCAGTAAAATATTAATTATGGGTGTAAACGAGTATTTGAGTTAGTGTTGGTTTTAGACCATCAGAGAATAGAAGCATATACGGCTTGAGGTGTTCTTGACTCTTGTCTTGCATCATCTTCGTGATCCTCCGACTAAAACTAATCTACATCGATACTAACTATGGGACTGAGCAGCAGTTAAGAAAAAAATGTAGTAAGATAGCAAAACTTAGGTGGTAAGCCCAAAGGTTACCCCCCAAAAGCTACCCCTCAGGCCCAAATAAAGGCCCGAACTTCTGGAACCCATGGTGGAGGTTCTAGCCTTATAGGTATTAAGCAGCTGGCCCAAAGTTTTTTACTGTGGACTTCAAAGGGCAGGACTTTCAGTTGAACCCATTCGGAGCTGGTAGAAGAGGTTGCCCAGAAATTTTATTTGCCATGACCACTCACTACCTAAGAGAATTTCACTCTTGGCACTTTTTTCTCTCACTCTCATGCACGCCCTATAAGCTATTTTTATGCTTGCATGATGTTTACTTGACGCTAACTTGCATTGCATTTTGTCCAAAAAAATAATAATAACTTGCATTGCATGCTTCAAATGGGTTGTCATGCTGCTAATTTATAGGCAACCATTACCTTTTTCTTCCTTTCTTTTCATATTCCATGTAGCACACAATGAAGACTAACTTTTATACCTTTTATTTCCACAAACACCATTTATTGTTTTGTAGCTAGCTATAACATATAGTTATTCATCTAAGTCCAAGTCTGATGCATCACAATTATATAGTCTTTCCACATTTTTGCATGAGAATTAATCACCGTTCTTAACAATGATCTCTTAAATTTTCACCATTGTATGTATCCAGGAAACCTGTTAGCGCTCCTTATTTTAAACAGCTCATGGATCGAGTTCGGATATATCGAACCTTCTTCTAGACAATATAAATCATCACACTTCATTCCTTTCACTAGGACTATATATACAAGGGATCAGACGTATGAGCAGTAGAAGATGTAATACATTTCTTAAAAGGGCCGGAGATGAAAATTTAAGAGATCATTGTTGAGAATGGTAATTCATTGTCATGCAAAAATTTGGAAATATCACGTAATATTGATGCAGCAAACTTGGACTTGGATGAATGGTTATCTATGCTACAGCTAGATACAAAGAAATAAATGGTGTTTGTGGAAATTAAAGGTATAAAAGTTAGTCTCCAATTGTGTGCTACATGGAATATGAATTGGAAGGAAGAAAAAGGCATATAAAACAAACCATTAATTTGAAGCATGCAATGCAAGTAAGCATCAGGCAAGCATGGAAATAGCTAGCTTGTTGGTTGTGCATGAGAGTAAGAGAGAAAAAGAGAGAAATTATCTTAGGTGAGATATTGTGTTCTTGGGAATTATATGAGTGAGGGTGTACAAGGTTTTTAGGATTTATGTTATGAGATTTAACTCATGTATCTTGTACTAGGTTTATTCTCATAGTAAAAGAGCAAATATCTTGGGTAGACGTAGCCAGGAAATTTGTCGATTGGTTAATGAGTTTCACTACTGTTTTTCATACTTTTTTGTTATTCTACTTTATTTTATTTTGATGTTGTAGGGTGTGTTCTGAATCTCGGTTTGTTCGGGGACTAAAATCTCAACAATCAACTCTGTTGAATCATACCAAATACATGTTTCATCGACTACTAGCTAGCTATGTTGAATCTGTTTGTGTTCGTTCTTCCCTTGTTCTTGTTCACAATCTTCCTCGTCAAATGGTTTTCCACTACAAACTCCCACAATCATTTGCCTCCAACACCTCCAAGGCTCCCAATACTAGGAAACCTCCACCAACTTGGCGCACGCCCTCACCGATCCCTCCAACAACTAGCTCAGCACTATGGTGGACTCATGATGCTTCACTTTGGTTCCAGACCTGTGATCATAGTTTCATCTGCAGATGCTGCTTGCGAGATCATGAAAACAAATGATCTCATCTTCTGTAACAAACCCAGATTAACACTTATTGATAGACTTCTTTACCAAGGCAAGGATGTGGCCTCAGCTTCTTACGGTGAGTACTGGAGGCAAATAAGAAGCATATGTGTCCTCCAGCTTTTAAGTACCAAAAGGGTGCAGTCTTACCGAGGAATTAGAGAAGAAGAACTAGCCTTGTTGATTGAGAATGTCAAACAATCGTATATGTTGTCATTGCCAGTCAATCTAAGCGATTTGTTTTCTTTGCTTAATAATGATGTGATTTGTAGGGTGGCTTTTGGAAAGAAGTATAGTGGTGGTAATGAAGGTGCAATGAAGTTCAAGAAGTTGCTTAGGGAACTTATGGAGTTGTTGAGTGTTTTCTCTGTTGGAGATTTTATTCCATGGCTTTCATGGATTAATCGCTTTATTGGGTTAGATGCAAGAGTGGAGAGAGTTTCCAAAGAATTGGATAGATTTCTTGATACAATAGTTGAGGAGCATATGGTTAATCTTAGCACCGATGGAGATATCTGTGGTGAAGAAGGTGAAGACAGACAGGATTTTGTGGATGTGCTGCTTGAAGTGCATAAGAATAGCGTTGTCTCTGGTTCTTCCATTGATAGGGATGGCATGAAAGCTCTCATCTTGGATATGTTTGCAGGTGGAACTGATACAACCTCCACTGTTATAGAATGGGCTATGACTGAACTCATAAGGCATCCCAGAGTGATGGAAAGACTGCGAAATGAGGTTATGGGAATTGCTAGTGGAAAACAAGACATAACAGAAAGTGACTTGGACAAAATGCCATACTTGAAAGCTGTGATTAAAGAAACATTGAGGCTGTATCCTCCGTTACCGTTGGTGTTTCGAGAGTCAACCCAAGATGCTAAAATAAAGGGATATGACATTGCTGCAAGAACCATGGTGATAGTCAGTGCCTGGACAATTGGAAGAGACCCTTCTCTGTGGGATGGACCAGAGGAGTTTCAACCTGATAGGTTTATGAATTCTTGTGTGGACTTCAAAGGGCAGGACTTTCAGTTGATCCCATTTGGAGCTGGCAGAAGAGGTTGCCCGGGAATCTTATTTGCCATGACCACTACGGAACTTGTTTTAGCAAATCTTGTGTACAAGTTTGAATGGTCATTGCCTAGTGGAGCTAGAGCTGAGGATATGAACATGACGGAAAGCGTTGGTTTTGTCATCCACAGAGAAGTTCCTCTCATAGCTATGGCAGTGCCAAGGTCTCGTTAGATTTATTTTCTTCATTTTGGCTTTTTAAATTTAAGTGAACTTTTTATTGTTTAATAAACCAAGTTGCACTCTATTCTTTTTCATTTAGATTCATTGAGAATTTTGGTTGCGTATGATCAACTTAGGCCAATTCTGAGGCTTAGGTGAGTCGGTTGCACTCTTATCTTCTCGATTGAGAATGTGAGATTCATCATTCGTGCATGGAGATTTTTGGCTGCGTATGGTCAACAAAGGCGGAGTCTTAGGCTTAGGTGAGGCGGTTGTGCTCTTATCTTCTCCATTGCTATTAATAGTTTGATACAATTGTTGGAGCTAGTCATCTTTGATCAGGTATATCCGTATATATGGCATCTTAGAGTTGCGGCAATTACACAGATTTCAGTGCCGTGAGGTCACCTTAGTCTCAGCCATTGACACTTATACCTTTGGCCCCACCAACACAATACAAAACTGCTTTAGCTTTCACTTACCTATAGATATTGAGTTAACTCCACTCAAGTTACCCTTTTGAGTTGACAAATGTTGTGTGGATGGAACTTGTGCACATTCGTGTGCCTTAAGGCATATGGTGCGGTTTAGCCACACCATGCCAATATGCAAGTGCATCTAGAGTGGGAAAGCATGATTTGGCCTGAAATTAAGGACTAGTATCAAACTCTTGCCATAGATGGAAAGTTGAAACTAGAAGAGAGAGAGAGAGAGAGATCAGAGATTACTTCAATTGTGGTCTAACCTAACCCTCGATCATAGTGATGGTAATCGAACAGTAACAAAAATGCAGCAATAGCTTATGGGTGCTAATCTCTACAAGCATGCATACGTGCTAATCTTCCAGAAAAACAAACCTCACTACCCTAGGGTATTGTACATGCATAACCACCCAGCTCTAGAGCTGATCAACCCTCTATCCGGCCTGATCAACCCTCTAAATTGTTATAGATTCCGAGGGTCTGCATCTCCTAATTCTAATCAGCATCGTTCCACCCCTTAAGCTTGCACGATTCTTAATCTCGCTGCATTGTCTCCGCGGAGCCTGCTCCTGCCAAATCAACACAATCACATCAGAGCTAGAACTACTAAATCACGTCGAGAAAATGCAAATAGGGTTTCACGATCGATGTGATTTGAAAAAGAAAAAAAATGTGATTCCCCTAGCTAACATTGTCGTGCATATTGGGAAATAGTAACAATAATCTGATGTGTGTGGTACGATCAATCACATTATGAATGGGACCAAAGAGTGTGGAAACATAGGAGCAATGGTTCTTATACCAAAGATAGGTGAAGTTACCTTTGTCCAGTAGTGAGGATCCATCTTCCTTGAGAGGACTACGATCCTCTGCAATGCCATTGCATGAGCATAGTCTGTTGTATTACATTTCTTCTCTTCGTGACCTACAAACCTTTTGTACGTAGTCAAGGTATTCCCATTCTTGCCGTCCTTAACATGCTCCAAGAAATAAGTGATCGGCTTCTCACACGGGTTGGAACTCACGGGTCGGGTATTGAACGTGAAGGGTCCATCAGTCCAACTCCGCCACGTCTTGAACGTCTGCAACGGCGTCTTAAGTTCAAGAGCGGACACCATTGAGGGGTAGAGCTGAAGGGTGTAGCCCCATGAAATGGACACTGTCCATTTACGCCTTCGGTCGTAGCAGACACTTTGCTGTAGGATCCGAGGCGGGTCGACACGGTATGCATGAATGAGGGACTTGACTGCGTCTAGATGAGACTGGTTGGGGAAGATGGGTTCCACAGCGTCGATGTGGTGAAGGGACAATAGTGGTGCCAATGGGTGTGCCGCTAAAACACCATAAGGATCACCTCTGATGTCAAACTGAAAATTCACAATATACCAGTTGGATCATGTTCTCAATCGTTGAAAGAAAACTAAACTCTTAAGCTTTAGATATATAACAACATTCTTATAGCTACACCACATTAGAAATGCCAAGATTCATATACAGCGAAGTAGGATCGATTTCACAACTTGAACCTTACTAAACACAATCGAGAGAGACGAAGTTAATTAGGAACACCGGCCATGATCCAAATTAATTTTCTTCTTGATTGAAATCACTATATATGTTTGAAAATTACTGTTGTTTCTAATATCTTCTGCTCATTTTAAAAGAGCCGGATCCTATCATTCTATTGTAGTAAAAACTGAAGAGCATCTTTGCTTATTTCAAAGAAAGCACGAACTGGTATACAGTGGTTTAGGGCGACCGACAGGTGGAAGAAACACGAACAATCTAAGCAACCAAATCTATTCGACGCGAAAGCTGGTACCAATATTCCAAAGGTGGAAGGAAGCAAAGTGCTTAAAGACACGCATAGCTATTTGATTCATGGTCATTATGTTCTAGCTAGGCCACCAACACTAATCTCTATCATAGTAAAGTAGTGCAGAATATTCATAAAGAGAGCAATATCATGAGGAATAAAGCTATTTCTCGACACGTAGCATACATCCTTTTGAAACTTTGTGAGACATGACACCACACATGGTAGCATTTAACATATAGTTTTGGTACATGGACCAACCATAAAACCTAACCTCGATCAGTACCATCGTGTTGCAGAGTAATTCTTTTGCGTGGGGTTATAGTATTCACTATGGACAGATTCTGTAATATGTTCATACTTCGTTTAGTTAGTGTCTTTGATTTGTTCTATGGCTCTTGGAATGACTACAAGTGCACATTCTCAACTTAGCTAGTTCATGTGTCATATATTTGACATGTATCTTTTTCTATCTTAAGCAGCCAGTGGAAGTTCTTGTGTTTAGTAGTAACTGAACAAGGAAACTCGTGTTTTAGTTATTCACTAATTACCACGTACCATACTAACTCATGTAAAGAAAAAATACTAACTCATGTAACGAAGTTGACTCAAGTCAATCCAACACTAACTCCAATTTACTGTCCTCAAAATCCAGGGCACACGAGAATTCACCCCGCCGTTGAACGTTAAGAACGAGAACAGCTAGTTTTGACTGACTTGACTAACAAGTAATAATATCAAACCAACCCTAATGCACGACGCGCGTCGAAAGTACGTACCTGGTGGAACCCACTCAGCTTCGTTAGCGGCACACCGATCTCGCTCACGCAGGCCCACACCCTCTGATCGGAGCCGTACATGTTGTAGTACCTATCCAAACACCCGTCCATCAGCTCCGCCAGACGCGCCGCCAGCGCGTAGCTGACGGCGAATCCGCCGCCGCCGAACGCCATGTCGTACGCATGCATCACGTCCTGCTCGACGCTCTCCGAGTTCCCGCCAATATAGTACATCTTGTTATGATCGTAACGTGACAGCACCGACGCCAAGTTGTCGGGGAAGAACACCGTGTCGTCGTCTCCCATCACAAACCACCTCACGTCCGGCAGCCGGAGGTTGAAGCTGTCCACAACAATTCGGCCGATCCGAACCTCCGACTGCGAGTGTGTGTACTTGAACTGGGTCCAGTTCGACGATACCCGGTGCGGAATATGAGCTGAGACATCACTTGCATTCTCGGGGATCGCGTCTAACCAGACGAAACCTCGCGTCGTGTTCGAGTCCCACCATGTTTTGGCCAGGCGGCTCCTGTCGCGCCACGTCGCAACAGAGCTGCCTAGGCCGAAGAGGATGTGGGAGATGTTGGTGGGGAGTTCGGTGTTGTTGTCGGTGAAGGTGGGGATGGCGGTACGGGTTTGGTTTTGGGCGAGGATGGGGAACCAGCTGGTGGTTTGGGAAGAGAAGGCGGAGCCGAGGGCGAGTGAGATTGACGCGATCAGGAAGAAAATGAGGCCCCCACGCATGAAGCGAGACAATAAACCATTGGTTTTTTCCGGCAATGCCACCAAGTTCGGAGCTTCTTTGAGCTCCTCCATCTGGCTAGGTCTCATTTCTTTTGCTATCTAGTCCCCGGAAAATTGTGAATTTACGTGAATTCTTGTCTGGCCGATAATGTTGTCACATACGCCCAGACAAGTTTCTCAGAAAATTAACCCAGAAAATCTGAGAATGATACTTCCCCAGATCGTGGCTTTTCTTTTCTTTTTTTTTCGGACAGGCAGAAGATTGGGGTTTAAATGGAAGGAGGATGAGAGAAGTGGATGGAATTCCCGGAGAATTAATGATGAGGTGCGAAGAAAAATAGTAATAACAACAAAGGAAGGCAAAACCAGAGCAAGTGAAATCAAGCAGGGTGATGATGATATATGCTGGATTCTTTTACAGCTTGGTTTTGGTGATTGCAGGTAATTAGTTTATATTTACATAAAAGAAAAAAGGGTAAAAAAAAAAAAGGATAGCAGTGATTTTGGCATTGTACGTAGATTTAGGGGTATCATTCATCATAGTTTCTATAAATGACAAGTGATGATGTAAATCAGTACATGCATGTGTAAAATTGTAAAATTGGTAAACATAAAGGAGAAAATTACCTGCATGAATTTGTGCATTTTAACATTCGCTAGAAGTTAACAGGTAGTCTGTATGTAATCATCAACTAAAGTCAGATGAGGTTGTTCAACGAATTAATAATCTTGCTTTAGACATTTGATTTATTGGTAAGCTTAATTAAAATGATTGTTTCAGTAGTTATGGAAAGGATGAACAGAGAAAGCTCCATTTTTCTGTATATAGCTCAGAGCCTCGGACGAACCCAACTACTGGAATCATGGGAGAAAGTGATTTACTTTAAACATTTGAATACTTTGAGATTTACTGTGATTTAATTAAGGAGCAAACGCGTGTCTCACATAAACAGGATTGTGTTTAATTTAATTGTGCCTAATCTGAGTTTAAAAATAAAACTGCAGGCCACTTCATACTGGAATATGCATTATCGAATATTATGGCCGAGGATCACAAACAGCAAAACGAACAAGAGATGGGTCACTGCTGCAAATTCTTCTCTTGAGTTTACATTCTTCCATCTTCAAATTTGTACGAACAATGATATCATACGATTTCATATACCTCATTCGCAAAAGCCAAACCTTGTTAATTTCCGCAATGATATCGAAAATATCATTACCTAAGAGAATGATCACTTGTCAGAAATGGAGGAAGCAGATCAAATAAGTACGTCGTGGTACTTCAGGATCGATCAAAAACTCTTTTGCCATTTTTGCTTGGCCCCTTATTGATTTCGTTCTGCAATGAGTGGTATATATGAAGTTTTGAACATGGTTTTGAAAATCCATGTAGGGAATGAAATCGGACAAGTCTAATTTCTATACAAAATAAGGGCACAAACTGGACCCTAAAGTCCTAAACTACCTAGAGTTGCAGCCCAAACCACCCCTCTTAAATACGAGATAATTTCTGTAACAATATGCCCCCTCAAAAATAGAAAAGATAGGCTAGCCCAAACCACCTCCCACTAATTCAACCCAAGCCCACTCCAATGATTTTTTTTTTCATCATGAAATCATTAATTAATTGAAATGATTCATTTCTTTTCTTAAGAACCATGTACGTAACAGATGAAAAGAAGAAGAGAAGTGAAAAGGGTATTCACTTATTCTAACAGAACTCCAGAAGAAAATATTACTCCAAAAAGGTTTTTTTTTTTTTAAGAATACAAGAACAGACAAACTACATGGAGTTGCCTCTAAGGCATCCCGTTCCTAAGGTTATGTAAGAAGTATATGGTGATCTTGTTAAAATTTGGATTGGAAAACTTGATGAGACGAAAGTCCGAACGAAAAATAGTGTCACTCACAACAAGTGGTGCAAAAACTGCACCGTATAGGAGAGAAACTTATATTCTTCACCTTAAGGTTTTTTAGCGGTGCATGCGATTAAAACTTGTGCTTCATCTTGTTATCTAAATGAATAAAATCATCAACTATGTGATCAAAAAGAAAAGAAAAGAAAGAACCATGGACCTTGATGTTCAACAAGCTAGGCTCAATTCAAGTATCGAGTCACACTACTCAAGATAAGCGCCTAATATCCAGACGTCTTTATTCATGCGAGTTGGAATTTTATGGAATGCAGTTAGGATGAGGTTCATGTGCTCGCAACCAAAATAGTTACCAATATCTTGCCTTTTTCGTTGGCATCTATATATATTTGCAATGTTTTTAGAGTACGTAACAAACTACAGAACCTGTTGTGACCAGAGAATACAAACCAACAACCTGTTTATATCCTTTTTAATTCTTAATGATTTTTAAAATCTTCAACATCTGCAGCACGCTGATGCAAGATTCTGAATTCTCAGTAAACCACAGAAGGGGAAAGACAGCTACATGCTTATATCCTACAGAAGAATATTGTTACATGCTTTCCATCAAGAAAAAAGATCAAGTGGTTCATGATTAACTTAATTAAGATTTTTTTTAACACCCTCTTTTCGGATTGTTTGCGGTATTTCAAACTTAATTAGGATCTTTAGGTCTTAATAATTAACAGTTCGATAAGCTAAAAGAATCAGTGCTTAACATTTGATGCAGTCACCAAGTGTCATCTCATGTCTAATATCTTATTCCTATTTAAACTCCGCAACTCTCTCAGTCGGCAAATATGATTAAATCATCAAAATAAGTTTCTTAATAATTAAATAGTTCTAATCAAAAGGATATTTTAGAGTTATTTCCTTGTTGTTTTCTTATCAAGTCATAAGTATCAAACCAGTAACGTGTTTTCTTTCAATATTTCTTGTTCTACAAGTTGATAATGAAGACATTTTAGGTAGAACCCTATGAGTAGAAGACAATCTGAGTACTAGTCTAAAATAGAAAAAGAAAGCTAGCTTAACATTTACAAATAGTTTTCACTGCTTCACTGGTCAAGTAATGCTTTGATAATTAGTGTTTTAGCATATTGTATGCCCCTTCTCTTATTGTTTAGGCTTTTAGAATGATCCATTCTTGAGTCTTGACCAAACCCAAAGAAACTAAAGCATTTCAAACTATAAAATTTCTGGACATTACTACATGAAATGGAATCAAGTATATATAGAGAGAGCAGATCATTGTCTCGTTCAAAGTCTATAATCTTTATCTTCTCTAGTTATTATTCTAAGCAACTAGAAATAAACTAAAGGAACTTAACCCAAACCGTGCGTTCCTCCTCAGTAGTTATGCATAAGTTAAAACTTAAGTTGTCATCAAAAGCATGTCTTAAGGTGTTAAACATGTCTTGGCCGGATATGGAAGATTGACTTGGTTGCCGAATGTTTCTTGTTGTATTTATATACAAGTCCCTATTTAGAAACAATCAAAAGCATTCTGTTCATATGTCCTCCACGGTCGAACAGTTCAAGCCTGAATATATTGGACAAGTTGATCGATCGGGTTCCACAGTTCTACGTGCTGAATCAACAGAGTGGTTAAAATTGACCACTCAAACCTGTTCTTCGATCTGTTCATTATTAACTAATATATATGGAGTGACTACCACTCCACCCAATACGTTAATTGGATCATTGAGTGGCAGGTGGCTTGTCTACTTTCACTTATATAGATAGTCATATAAACTTCAATCCCAGTTTTATACTGTTTAACTGGGAGAGACTAATTAAACTGTTCGAAGGCTCATGCATGCAACCTCATTATTTTCTGTATGCTATTCAGCTTTCAGGACTATATATTTGACTTGGGATTAGCTCCTCGATCATGATATGATATGCTGCATAAAGATTCAATAGCGCAGGTAATGTTTGGCATTGACACTTACTCTCAGAACCTAGCTAACTGCCACATTATAAGAATATATATTTGACAAAACCTTGAAATTAAGTAGTAATTAAGTTCATCTTTAGCTTGGCCAAGGTAGTTTTCTAGGGTATCCAACTGGTATATATTACTAAACAAACTTGGTTTTCTAATCATATAAGTATAGAAGAAGATCTATCTTTGAAAAAGCAACTAATTAAGAAGATTTTCCTAATATAACTTGGCTGATGAAGCTGTACGTAAAGAGTTAAAGTCTTACTATTATCTCACTTGTGATAAAGTAGCTAGTTAGATGTGTTTAGAGTAAAAATTAGACAATGTCTGATTGCTGACTTATTACCTTGGCGTGATATGGGAGGAAAATTCAAAGATTCTGAACACGTTCTCAACAGAATACCAGATGCAATAACAAGAAAACTTCAAGGGATCAATCATATCAAAGAGACTACTGAGATCATCAGCAGCTTCTTCTTAAAGTTCTGAACAATAAGCACTTCTACTCCCCTTGAATTTATTTCATGCATAGTAGATATGAATGTCAGAATGTGATTATCTTAAAAATGTATGCATGCTATTGATCATCTAACAGCCGGGGCTGAATTGAGGCAGATCAATTTAGTGCTAGCTAGATCGATGAAATGATGAATTAGTATCCTATGAAATCAACGAGCATATATTAACTTGATTGATTTCGATGGTATATATATTGTCTAGCTCATGACTTAATCTAATAAGGTTTCTTGTTGTCTATAATCTACATAACCAAGCGTGGGATATGCATCTCACACTTTCAATCAGTCACACGACTTTTAAAGATGGAAAGTTAGCTATTATGTAAAAGTTGAAATTAGAATAATAATCCGGATTTGTTTGTATCTAGCTAGCTACTACGAAGAAAAGGAATTTATGATTAGGACAATTTGCACTGAAAACCATTGTCAAATTAACCAACCGAAATAAGGATCAAGAAATGACACCTACTAGACCATATGTTAATATATTATAGATCATTTGAGCTACGAATAATTTGTATTAACAGGTCTTCCTAATTCACGTCCAGTTCACAGGTGTTTGTCTTATCGTACGTCTGTAACACTCTTCCATGATCCATGGATTATTTACGGAAATTAAGGCAAGGCTGCAATGTTAGGGTCGTCTGTTCTTCTTCTTCTTCTTCTTCTTCTAGGATCGATGCAAAATTTATTGTTCCATAGCCTTTCCATGCATGTGTAACTTTCAACTAATAAACAAAGTCTAGTCTTCTCTTGAAGATGCCTAGATTATATATATATAGTTTCACAGCATGCAACTATTTTACTAAACTGATGTTAATTTATTGTCAAGTACTTCGATTCTCCTCTTTAATTTTGATAAACTGTACCTTACTATTTCAGTATAATTTCAGAGTAATTTCATAGTATCGCTATTTTGTGTACAAATGAAACAAAATTGTAGTTGATAATTAGAATGACGATCGAGCATGCTACAAAATCCTATTTACTAAACGAAGCTAGTCATAACTATGTAGTTTTTATCAATTTTTTGTGCGGTAGGAAGAATCAGTACGTACAAGATATATTTTCGATTAGAGTCATTATCCGATTTTATTTTTATGATTTCACTATTGTCGTGTTATCATATAACGGTTAAGGTAAAATAAAGTTACGTAATGTAATCACGACTTCACGACTTATATAAGATATAACGAAGTTACCTCCTCCACCTCCAACCTAGAGGTAATTATCGTAGTCACTCTAGCTTGGTACCTATATATATATAGCTAATCTAGGCATCTGATCATGTTTTTGGTAAAGCTAGGCATCTGATCACTGTAAACGCCTACTCTATATTTTCTCGGATTTCAACTGAAGACAAAGGGTTAGTAATTTGAGGCATGTGGATGAAATGAAATGCATGACAGTTGCTTATATGGGACCAAACGGGTCCCCTCCTATATATATCGCCAAAAACCATATAATAGAAGTGTAGAGCAAACTGGGAGCTAAACACCAACAGAGTGGCTTCACCGGAAGATCCAAAATACAGGAAACTAAACTAGCTAGGAAACCCAAAGACCCTTTCCAGCTGACCCTTTTCTCTTTCTCTTAGATTCTTCGTGGTCTCATTAGTACTACTACTTCCCAGTATTTATATATATAGACCTAGTCTCCTTTGATGTTGAAGCAGTACTGCTACTCCTCGTCGTCGTCGATGAACTCAGTCATGAGTAGCTCATCCGCGACATGGGAAGAGAAGGCTTTCGCTGAAGACGCAGCTGGTGCGCTTGGTGGCGGTGGTTGCATATGGCCGCCGAGGTCTTATTCTTGCAGTTTTTGTATGAGGGAGTTCAGGTCGGCTCAAGCTCTTGGGGGTCACATGAATGTTCACAGAAGAGATAGAGCTAGACTCAAGCAATGCCTCCACAACACTAGTGGTACTGCTACTCCTAAACTAGCTACAGATCATGTCCCTCATCACCTTAGAAATCATAGCCATGGCTTTGCTGCGATGACTTGCCCTTTTTCAGCTCCTAGGGCTTTTATCTCTCCTTATTCTTCTTCAAATTCTTGCTCAACTGCTGCTGCTGCTGCTGCTGATCGATCGGAGAAGAATATCATGGTGATGGGGTCATCATCAGACGAAGAAGACCAATCTGTTATTAGCCTGATGGGCGGTGATCAAGTTGGGGAATATGTCGAAACCGATTTGACAGTGGGGTTGATTAACACAGTTGTTAGAGGAAACAGACAATTAGCTGGGTCTTGTGGGGAAGAGGCAAGCACTTGTAAAAGGCCTAAGATTGCTTCTGCTGTGAACTCAGCACCATTTCCATTCTTTCTCCGACCTGCAGAGGTAAGTGGACTTATGGCTACAGCTAACTCCATGGAAGATTTGGATCTTGAGCTCAGGCTTGGTGACCCAACTCCCAAGGTCAAATGACCATCTACAACTTTCTGGGCATGCACTAATTGTATGGCTGATCGATCTTCAGACTCCTCTTATTTGGAAGAAGAGAGAGAAATTAATCAGTTTAGTTTTTCTGCATTAATTTAGTTTTCCCTCTTTCTTGGCTAACCTTTGAAACGAATTCGAACATGCCAACTTAGTGGAGGTATTATGATTATGTGCACATAATTGAAGTCGATGTTAATCGATTAATGCACTTTTAATTTCTTGATTTTATTTCTCAGCTCACTGATATTCAGTTTTTATCATTTCTGATATGATATGTATATCTATGATCTTAATTACTATCAGATATAATATGTATGTTGAGGTCATAAATGAATGTTGTGATGGTAGATAGTACAGTAATCAAATCGGCTTAAGATCTGGGAAAGATGTGAACTCTTGCATTAGGGTTCATGAGGTGTGTTCTACTTCAGAATCTCAGATAGCTAGCTACTAGATATGATGAAGGTGAAGATACAATGTAATCAATTTTTCAGCTACATCTGGCTAGATATATAGTACTACACACCAGTATGATATCTATTGTGTAACTAATTTAGTTTGCTGTTCAAGTTTGAAAATAATTATTCAAACAGAAACTTCTGTGTTGCACACAGTAGGAACCACTAGTTGACTGCGAGTACTCTCACACAGTTTAAATCGACACAGAGAAAACTTTGATAGTTGATCATCTCTGTTTTATGTGCTACTGTTTTTGTTTCTTGTACCAGCCAAGTGTTCTATGGAGGGGGAACTTATTTAACTGTTTCTGTAAGGTTTTGTAAAAGAGTGAAATTTAGAACTGACAAGTAACTGACATCAAGAGTCACTTCAACTACAATATCCTAGCTTCAAATTAAATTAACAGTGTACTCCTGCTGTTGCTGTTGATCTCATAAATACTTTAACATCGAATTATATTATCACTCCGGTCCTGACATACTATTCTTAACTTTATTTTCTTGAACTCCAGAAACAACCAACACTTTTCGTTTCAGTCTTAGTTCTGTATTACAAATCTAAATAAAATCAAAGATCAAAGTAACAGAAATAAACCAGCACGTAAAATCGAGCAGAAGTATATCTGGATCAGAATGCCAAACCCGCCTTTGTTTTCTTCTAATTATTCTAGCTCTTGAAATATATACGATATATAATTGTCTCTAATCCTCCAAATAGTCCACCAACCGCATCGAATCAAATTGAATTAAAATAGTATTACAACAAGAAAGATCAAATCATTCATTGGCACTATTTACGCGTCCGTTTGTTTTTACTCTTGTATATATCCAGTGTAGCCTTGTGGCTACCTGTTAAAATTGTTAATGCATTCTCAACGACCAATCACCAACCCTAGAACTCTAAAAAATTAAATTTCCAAATTAGAATTCAATAATAAAACCAATGTCAAAACCCTAGAACTAGGCGCCTGCAGGTGAATATGATCGTTCTGGCTATGGCAGAAGAGCCACCGTGCGTGGGATTTATTACATTAACACACCGATGGTTCCTGCAGAATACACGGTGAGCTTAGCAAAGCTAGGAGCCTAGGACTAGGAATAAGTGATTATTTTCAACGTTTGCTTTATATGGTAAGTTGATGATGAAACGTTTCACCCTTGTGCCTTGTGTGCAGAGGGAATTTATGTGATGGTATTCCATTTTTGGGTTGAAGATGAAGAACTTGCTGACATATATGGTGGATTCTGCTTGATGCTTCTGGAGGTGGTTTTCGAGGTGTGGGGGGTAAATGAATGAGCTGGAAGTGAAACTGTGAGAGTGAGGTTTGCTTGTAACTTTGGGTTCAATGAAGGAGCTGTTTTGATGTAAGGAGGGGGATATGAATTGAAGATCACTATAGCGCTATGTTAGGTTAAAATGGAAACTGTTTATACTTGACGCACTGTCTGGTCTAGCAGTTTCAAGAAGTTTGATGGGGTTTTGGCAACAGTTATCGATGGGGTAGCTCAATAGGTCTGGATTTTGATGTGTGAAGGAGACTAGTACGTACAACTGGGTCTTTAATTCTTCAGAGGTCTGTTGCATTCTTGCAGAGAGGCTGAGATATATGCACATGGGGTTTGAGGTAGATGTGTCGACTGTGATACGTCTACCTGTGTTTTTCATGGTTATGGAAAATATAAGAAGGGAATGAATTGAAGCGATGTACGTGCATACCCAACAAGTAATTAACACATCTGCTTCATAGCTTTGGAGTTTGAACAAACTTGATTGATAGGCCCTATAGATGACAGTGATCTTACTAACTAAGTTGGGGTTTGGTTGGTTCGGGTGGTTTAATTTGTTTGGCACACAAGCATACGTGAAGTTAGGAATTTAGGAGATTAGAGATGTTGTTCATCCTTAGATGAGATTAGGTAGTGCAAATTTACTAGTCAAATTTACTCTCGTTTAACTGTGTTTTGTCTACAGTACAGTGGAGAAATGAAATACTATCATCTTAAAGTGTAAAATGAAATAGGTACGGTTACAAGACTCTGCAATCTTAACTATTTATATATTAAGACCATTTACATGTCTAATAAAATCATAGACTATAATCTTTCACATTGTATTGTGTATTTACACACCGTACACAGAAGACTCTAGCTTAACAAGCATAAAAGTTGTGGAAAGACCTCTACATTATCAAGAACTACTGAACTGGTGAAATTACAATAGTAAAAGGATGTTTAAACCAACAGATCTACGTACAGCCGAGGTTTAGTCCTCTATTGGGCTTATAGCCTGTGTTGGGTCGACTTCAAAGACGATGAATTGAGTGGCCCGTTTAGGCCTATTCAGAACACACACTTTGTCTTCGAACTCATATAGGCCTCGTGGCAAACTGTCCTTATCTAGGTACAGTGAAGTTGCTGGAAGACTTCGAAAATGGCAGAGAGCACTAGAAACCTCGCAACTCCAAGATGGTCTCTAACGGGAACGACAGCACTCGTCACCGGTGGCACTCGTGGAATTGGGTCTCTTTTACTCTCTCCCAATTTTCATTTGCATGCATCTTTTCTTTCTTTGGGAATTGTGGGTTTATTGATTACATGTTTTTGCTTCGGTTCAGGTACGCCGTGGTGGAGGAGCTAGCTTCGCTTGGTGCTTATGTTTTCACTTGTTCTCGGAATGCAGAAGAACTTGAGAGGTGCTTGAAGGAATGGTCTGCTAAGGGGTTCCGGGTCACTGGGATTGTGTGTGATGTTTCGGTTAAATCCGAGAGAGAGAAGCTAATGGAGCAAGTGGGTGTTTCTTTCGCTGGAAGGCTCAACATATTTGTAAGAGAACTTAGCCCACTACAGTTTCTGTGTTTGTATGAATGTATCAGAGAATTGAATTAATGGTCTGTGGTGTAATTGTGGAACTAGGTAAATAATGTTGGCACAAACATAAGGAAACCAACTACTGAGTACACTTTTGAAGAGTATTCTAAAGTAATGAGTACCAATTTGGAATCTACATACCATTTGTGCCAAATTGCGCATCCGCTTTTGAAAGGATCCGGAGCAGGAAGCGTTGTGTTCATATCATCTGTGGCTGGTTTGGTGAGTATTGGTTCTGGGACCATTTATGCAGCAAGTAAAGGTGAGCCCATTAGTCCTTTGCATTGTGGTATTTTACATTATATGAAGGGAAAAGGCAAATGCTACATTCTATCTTGTTTGTTTTTTCAGCTGCAATTAATCAGCTTACGAAAAATCTGGCTTGTGAATGGGCGAAAGACAATATCAGGAGCAATGCTGTTGCTCCTTGGTACACCCGAACCTCACTTGTGGAACACGTAAATACTCATACCCTTTCTTCATTATCATCAGTTAGAAGCTTTGCATGTGTGAAATAGTATAACCTAGTGGAGATTAAATTTTCTGAGTTTACTTAGAAGAGGCACTTGAGCAGTTTATTCCACTGTGTAGAAATGTACATACTCTGTCAGATAGATACAATGGTGCCCTACTTACGAAAATGTAGATCGTAGATATTTTGCATGTTTGTTGCTTAATGTATGTGAGTTAGAACAGTTGTAAAAGCCTATCTGATCGCATTATTAAGTTCCAATGGAACTCAATTATAGGACTTTGGACAGAACCTCAGGCTGAATAAAGGTTTGATTTATTAGACCCCACTGTGGGGACTATATACCCATATTCCAATCGTCTAATATGCTCTTCCCTCTCTTGCTTGCCCTACCTGTCTTCTGTTGCAAATGATATGTCAATAATTACCAATTTTAGTGAAATAGAAGTTGCTGAGGGCCTTCTGCATAGTCCTTGGGTGACATGTAATTCAGAATTACAATTACTTGTCCGCAACATCAATTTGATCATGAATCTGATCAGAGCATCTCCACCGAAAGATTTGTTAGTAATCATGGTTTAACATTATGTTGCGGATAGTACTTAATTTATATCCATCATATAAAACATCCGTCAACATCAATGACAAAAAGGGCAGACACCTGTTTCTTCAAATACTAAATATATGTGAATTATGCTTTCCTTACATCTTGTAATCTTCATTTTTGCTGATATTACATGGAGAATAACTTTTGCAGCATATTGCTACAAGTAATATGCAGTGTCTTATTCGTCATGGAGAATAACTCTTAGCTTTTCATGAGTGTGCATTCACTTTGAGAAGAATCATATATTTACATGCCCAAATTCCATGGAATCAAAGATTGAAACCTAAATTAGTTTTGTGACTTTTTCCAAGCCTTATCATTGGATATGCTGAGGTCCTGATTCTTGAGTCTTATTCTTATCTAATATCACAGTTCGATTAGTTTTTCGGATCTAATTGTTCCCAGTAGCGAGAACAGCTGGAATCTTGGTTAAGTGGCATCTCAGCCAATGTAGGCACAGATTGACCGAGTAGAACTTAGTAGTCACTTGTGCATTTTCCCTTGCTTATTTTCAGGGCTAAGCTGGTAAAGAACACTACACCATGAATCAGCAAGCAAGCTAATAGATTGTCATCTAGATGAAGATGTACTCAGTTTAAAGACAATTTTGCCACAAGCTAGGGATAGTTATTTAGTGCAGTTTTATGGTTATGTAAGATTGGATTTGCAATGATAATTAATGAAATTGAGTTTGTTGTTGAATGTATGCAATCAATATTGGTACACCAAAGTTTAAAGAACATTATCTGACTTGGGTGAACTCTGTTCTTGATCACAGATGCTGGAGGACAAGAAGTTTCTGGAAGAGGTAACCTCTCGTACTCCTCTCAATCGTGTTGCAGAACCAGAAGAGGTCTCATCCTTGGTAGCATTTCTCTGCTTGCCGGCTGCTTCATACATCACCGGACAGATCATATCTGTCGATGGAGGCATGACTGCTAACAGTTTTTGCCCCACTAGTCTCCCAAGATGAGCCTTCTTAGCAGGTGCCTTATCTTCCTTTGCTTTACAAAATGTGTTGAACTTGCCTTCCTCAAATGCGTTTGTTCTGTTAATCACGAGCATAAAACCGAAACACACCCAAGACATATCATTTTCTAAATCTACTTGGACTACCATACCACAAATGGTCTCTCTCAACCCCCATTGAATTATCGTTCTTTGCACATTTGTTTCATTATGTGATTATGACTGTGAACTCACCAAAAGATGCCGTAGTTTTTCAAAAATACAAATTTGAGCTCATTCTACATTTCGTTTATTCCTAACCGGACAAGTGTTTTACCTAATACTTCTCATGTTAAAGTCGATCAAATTCTCAACCTATCTTTCGCCGAACTCATTTCTTCGTCCTCCTTTCTCCTTATAGATAATTCTGTGAAGACCGTCGGTGTAACTTGTGTTTACCGCAATTACATATCTATCTATCAACTTCCGACTCTGAAGTTTCAATACTAACAACATATCTGAAGAGCATTACAGCTGCAAATTTTGACCAATGAACCACTGACACAATTCACTTAGATGGATATCATTAAATTTTCCGGAAATTGATACCCAGGTGCATGACTCATGTTCCTAGTTCCAAAGCAACAAAACCACAGCTGGAGAAAAATAAAAATATCTAGAGACGAAGACAAAAAAAAATCCCACAGAGGAGGCGCAGAAAGCTTAAAACATTTTTTTCTGGGTTCCCAAAGGAAACCTTCCTTGGTCTTCGTTTTCCTAAACCCACTGACGTGGTTATCTGGGCCTTTGCTTCCATACGTGTCCATCCAACGTTAACATTCCCTCCACGTCTCCCAAACCCTAACCACTTTTCGTGGTTGCGTCGCCCTCTGTTTCAAGTTACAAGGTTTTTGACCCAGTGGCAAGGAGACCTAGGCGAACCAGGTAAACCAGGGTTGACCTAACCATGGTCAGACCAAGGTTAAGAGTCAAGCATTGGACAGTGACTAACTGACGTGGCGGTTCTAAGTGCGTGTAGGTCCCCCATGCCGGATCGGGATCTCATTGCTTGACAGCCCATACCCTCAAACGTGGCGACTCCTCACCGGTCGTTGTGGGTTCCAACGGTGAATGCGTGGTCCTTTTTTTTTACATGTAAAGCAAGAAATTGATATTTCTTTTTGGTCGGAAATAAATATTATAAATTTTGGTATTAAAGTATTATTATTGGAATAATTAACCTTAAAAATCACATTACCCGCCATGAACGAGGGAGTTTGCAGCCACGGATCCACGTCAGGCCGACTCCACGCGTCCGCTTAGTACCGAACTCATCATGAGATATTCCTGCTCGACAAATCTCCCGGTTTGAAATTTAACCTTACACGTGTCTCGGCTTCCTCGGTTTCGGACTCTTTCATTGGACAACTGGAAACTCAGAATCAAACATTTGAATTAAAATCACAAGTATTATTACTCCTATTGATAATTACTTCTCCCACGTATTTTCTCTTGGTGTTGCTCAGAATTGCGTCTTTTTTTCTCTCTTTCTTTTTTTTTTTTTTTTTTTTTTTATAATGGGGCTAGTATCGTAGAATTCCGGATTACAATAAACATGAACACATTGTGGGATACAAACTCTCATTGTTAGCACATTTGTTTTGACCATGTTACTAGAAATATAACTGTATAACGAATAAATTGTTTAAGAAAATTATATTTTCGTTTTTTTGTTATGTGTCTTGTCTTAATACACGTAGCATTGGTTAATCCGGTTTCCTTATTAGAATAGATTACAGTTGATAGATCTTCTAGATCTTTCGAGAGACTCTATGTAATGTCTATAAGTAGGCATTTCTATCAATGAATGAGTAGACCGTTATTCTCATTATTATTACTAAAAACATAAATTTTTCATTATGTTATCGCACAAAAATGACTTAGATGAAACTCAATTATACCACTTGAAGACGGTGTCAATTGTAGTAGTCATGCTAAACCAGTTAAAACATACATAATGTTGCATTGTTCAAGGGGAATTATGGAAGACAAATTAAACGCATAAATATGTATACAATTTAAAAATCGAAAGTACCACAGACCCAAAGCTATCATCTATTTTTACTGTTAAATGCACTAACATCTTACCACAGTAGTAGAAAAATGGAGGGGAAGGACTGATTTACCGATTTACAACCTTGGTAACAGGTGGTGATCAGATGTGGGAAAGCGAACCTAACACGAAGCTGGTGGCCCGCGATGTCGCCACGTGGTGTAATCCTCGGCGTTAAGGAGGGTAAACAATAATAATAAAAGAGTGGAGGGGTCGGTCGCTCAAGAACCACATGCGTGTCAGTAAAAGGACACCGTATGGACCTACCGTGTCCAAACCACACTACCGCCACGTATACGTGTCAATAAAGCAGAGCACGTGTTGTTATATCAGCGATGAGTGAGAAAGGTTGGTAGTCTGATCAACGGCGGAGATCATCCTCTTCCCTCCCCGTCTTGGTATTCCGTAGTTCGACGTCATACCAACTGTACAGTGTCGGATCCTTCCTGCCCGCGATGGTGACGGGCAAGCTGCCCGTGATTAGGCACGCTGTGGCCCCCAGGTGAAATTGTTGAGGGGCATGAGGTGTCCCCCCCTTAGAAAAAAGCTTGAGCGCAAAGCCATTTTAACGGGTCGCCTTGAGCTCGTTTAAGAGATCGCAAATATATTTCTGCTGTCTGTTTCTTTCTTCTTGCACTTGTTCCCGGAATTGTGTTCTAACGGACACCGGAAAGCAATTTTTGGGTTTTGAGTTTTGGGTTTCGTTCTGTTTTATCAATCAAATGGCTGGAATTTGCTGCGGGCTTGTTGGAGAAAGCGAGACTGCAGCTCCGATTGAGCCCAGTTCCCGGACCTCCAGACGCCGGAGATTGGATATTTTACCTATTAAGTGTATTGCCGCCGATCACATGGCGGTGCAGCAGACGGCGGACAACGGCCGGAAGCGGCAGAAGCTTGATCTGTTGCGGTCGTTGTCTCGCGACGCCGCGAGCGCTGCGGAGAAGGCGAGAGTGGAAGAGAATTGTGAAGACTCGGGTGGCGCAACTGGAAGGGTGTATGACGGTGAGGTGGTTAATACACGTGGAGAGTCCAAGGCTCTGCATGCGGAAAACCAAGTGGTGGTTACGCCAAGGGTGGTGCAAGAACCACCGAGGTTTGGCTCCACTTCGGTTTGCGGGAGGAGGAGAGATATGGAAGACGCCGTTTCGATTCACCCTAAGCTGTGCCGAAACGACGGCTCAGACTCGGATGGTTGCCACTTCTACGGTGTTTACGACGGCCATGGTTGCTCTCATGTGAGTCTCTACTGCTGAATTCAACTTCATGTTTAAAAAAAATTAAAGTTCACATAATTTCGTAATGGAAATTCTAATAGTTTTGTGTTTGATTGTCCAGGTTGCGTTGAAGTGCAAGGACAGATTACATGAGATTGTCAAACAAGACCTGGAAAGCCAGAGAGTAGTTCAATGGAAGGACACCATGGAGCGAAGCTTCTCGAAAATGGATGAAGAGGTCCAGGCCAGGAACCGAGCCCTGCAGAGTCCCAACTGCCGATGCGAGCTTCAAACTCCGCAGTGCGACGCCGTCGGATCCACCGCCGTCGTGGCGGTGGTCACTCCGGAAAAGATCATCGTCTCCAATTGCGGCGACTCCCGCGCCGTTCTTTGCCGGAGAGGCGCCGCTGTTCCTCTCTCCTCCGATCATAAGGTGAGCGATCTGTTAGGGTTACAAGTTCACTGAACCGGATCTGTCGGGATTCAAATTGATTGAACCACTATTTTTAATAAACAGCGGCGCGTGTATTACGCGCCAATGATTACAGTGACGAGTGTGTCCACCACTTGCTAACGTGCTTCCTTTGTTTTTTTTTTTTTTCTTCAGCCTGATCGGCCAGATGAGCTGCTCCGAATCGAAGCCGCCGGCGGGCGCGTGATCTACTGGGACGGTCCGAGAGTCCTCGGAGTTCTCGCCATGTCACGAGCCATCGGCGACAACTATCTCAAGCCATACGTGATATCGGAGCCGGAGGTGACGATCATGGACCGGACGGCGGAGGATGAGTGTTTGATTCTGGCCAGCGACGGCCTATGGGATGTTGTCTCAAACGACACGGCTTGCGGCGTCGTACGCATGTGCCTGCGCGCGCAGAAGACTCCGGGAGCTTCAGGCGGTGACGTGGCCGATGGGGAGTCCTCGGCCGGAGAGAATTCCGACAAGGCGTGCGCGGACGCCTCCATTTTGCTGACGAAGTTGGCCTTGGCGAGGCAGAGTTCGGATAACGTCAGCGTGGTGGTGGTGGATCTGAGGAGGCATTTGAGATCGTGAGGGATCATGCGACGTCGTTTAATATGTTATACTAAATTACTAATACTAATCTAGCCACGGTGGGGTAGTTTACCAAATTTGTAGCTTTTCATTGGTTGATTGTTAGTTGTGAAGCTGCTGGTTTTTCTCTTATTAACAAGGTTTAAGAGAAAAATAGGAATCGGAAACTTCCCCTTAGTTGTGGTTTAATCTAGGCTTTCTTATTTCTGAGGGTTCGTTTTTTCTTTGTTCTTTCCAACCTTCACGGGTCTGCAGAAGGTTGCAGGGTTGTGATATACGATCTAATAGAGTGATGAATACTAATGTACATTAGAGTTGGTTTTGTGTTTTTCGTTTATTTCTTCTCCCATTTCCCAGATCGGGAATGTAATCTTAATTTTGTTGAATCGGTTTTTCGCAATCCATCATCGGAAGTAGGTTCCGTATCATATTATCCGGACATCCAACTCGCATTCTGGCCGATGTTAGGTCTACGAGTGTGACACATTGAGGAAGGATTGTCCGGAGAGATATTTTGCTTGATTTGTTCAATATGTTGATCAATGGAAAGTGGCGGGTGCTTGTGCACTAATTATGTAAATTCAAATCAACTTAACGCCTCTTGGATATGTTGATACGTCATTTGTTTGAAGATTGGGGTTAACAACTTGTTGATGCCTCCATCACTCTTTAGGGTGCACACCCCTGTTTAGGGTGACATTTCCATTGTCATGTCAAGCTTTTAAGACGTGTTTAGGTCGGATGGAGTCTGATACCGACCCATTGATAGATGAATTATTGTTTCGTCCAACGTGATAGAGACACGCACATAAATAGTCGATTCATCTTTACCGCAATATAAAGATGCCCATAGGTGCAATGGCATAATTTGCAATGACGAAGAGCGATGGGGACAATTAGAGAAAAGGAACCAACCAATGCTCACGAAACACATACCTGACTTGGGCCAAACACAACTTTTAACTACGATGCTTTTGCTTGCTAGCGTTTGACTCCTATCGATCACCTCAAGGGAGTCACATACGACCATGCTTAACCATATAAACCTAAACTAATGCCAAGATAATCAAACCACCTTCGCTACTTAATCATATTTTAACACGATCATATGCTCCAATTTGACCAGATTTAAGGTCACTAATCCTGCTTTGGTCACACGATTTAACGATTATTCCCTCTGTTAATTCTTGCTGGGATTTCATCCACTGGTTCGGAAAAGCTTCAAAACGAATATAGGATGCGGTTGTTTTTTTTGGGACCTCAATGGCCGAAGATCGGTGTGTGGATAAATTCGAGCTCCCTTTCAGAACAGTAAGCAGCAGATTTTTAAGGGGTTCCACCACTGGATTTTTATTCCTCGACAGTGTAGGCATTAGGGTGACTCACGAACATCATCAATGGGAGGGTGCCACGTTGCGTTTCTGGGTCTGGGTTGCTGCTTTGAGGCATCAACATCTCTGAGCTGGAGGAGATTTTCTAAGATCTGTGATGGTGATTGGCATTTGGACCCAATTGTGTGACCTGAAAATTAAGGTGGAGGGAAAAGTCTATCACTCCATTAGTGCTTTTCTGTTCGAGTGATAAGAACTGTACGCCGTAAAATTAAGGTAAGACGGGCATTTCAAGCATCTAATGCCCTCTAGGGTTTCGGCTGTGTGATGTTCACAATTGAGATTTCAAAACTCGGAGGTTTAAACAGTGTGCGTCGCGTGCCATGTCTTTCCTAATGATGACTAATCGTGTGTATGTTTGTATAGTGTGATGATGTCTTACCGTTGAAATTACATATTACGGTTAACAAAAATGACAAATATAAACTTTTTAAGTTACCGGTAGAAAGCGATTTCGCTAACGAAAAAGCTTTCAATGTTGTCCAATACCCTTTCCTTTTCCAAATATTTTTACGAATACGTTTTTTGAACTCGAGATGCGCTTTTTTGGAACTGTCATTTTTTAATTATTTAAATTATAATAGGTTCATCGGTTAGATGTGAAAGACATCTATAAGCATTAGTTAATGATTACGAATAACCGAACCAAACTGCAATAAATAGGTTTTTTTTTATGGGAAATAGGTTTTATGAGTCAAGTTATGGGAGGTAATTATACGATTATAACACTTTCATGTCGTTTCATTTCATTTTCGGTGTATTAGTTTAAAATCTAAGATAACGTGTTAATGAATTACATGAAAAACAACGAGTTTGAGTATACAATGTATGTAAACGAATTAAAACGTTAAAGGCGGTGGAATAGTAGAGACATTAGTAAGTGAAATGTTGGTATGAACATCTCATTATCATTCATGCTCAATTCCTACCTTGTTTGAATCATTGGACATATAAAGTTACTTTGAAAATTTTAAACCAAGAAAATCAAGCAGATCAACTATAAACCCATAATATGATCCGAGTCAACCATTAAGTTTATAGAAGCAGAATGCAAACCACGTCAATGGCTCTAAGCAAAAGTCGTGGGAATGATGCTTGGAAAGTTCTATTCTTTTATTTCGAGCTGTAAGGGATCGTTCTGCAAAACCACTTGCCAAAAACTAAAGAGAGGAAACGAGGAATAGCCAAAACCAGGTGCTTATTATTCTATACACGTCACGGATGCATATAAAAATATGAAATAGCTAGGTTAATCTGGAAACGTGGATTGTTATGGAAAGGGCCAGCTAGGGGATATGAACTTGTAGACAACATTGCGGATGATCGTCAAAATGTCACATGTAATGTTTTGAATTGAGCTGAAAATGGCGCCGCACCATTTTTGCACTCGTAAGCTTCTGAATAGTGCTACACAGTCTATGTCCATTTTTTCGTGGAGTATGGTCCGTGACAATTGTTACCGTAGCTAGGTTAAATTCTCATTTAATCAGTTAGAAGAGACAAGTACGGATGAGAGAAAAGAATGTAACGAGAGAAGAGTATGGACTCGAGGAATCAGTGAGGTATATGTAACTGACTAACGACATTCTGTTCTCCTTACACATGTGTAATCCTACGTGGATTCCGACGATTTGTTCAATACATATTACGGAGATTTAGTGAAACGATTTGATTTGTGATTCGTTTCGTCAACAGTAATTTTTTATTATTTTTTACGTCGAGTCACGATGTTGTCGTTTGTTTCATTAATGAATTCATAAATGTCAAATTTACTGACGTATAATCTGTTAGAACACACGCTCACTATCAAAAATATGCAATTACTTTTATCCACATGTAACTTGGATGTATCCGAAGCATATCAAATCATTATAACATTTTGTGCCGACACTAAAAAAGTAATCTATTCTCTTTACACATATGTAATCCTATGTGGATTTCGACGATTTGTTCACTACTGATTACGGAGATCCAGTAAAACGATTCGATTCGTGATTCACTTCATCAGCAATATATATATTTTTTTATGTCGAATCACGATGTTGTCGTTTGTTTCGTGTATTTATAAATGTCAAATTCACTGACGTAGAATTTGCCAGAACACACGCCCACTATCAAAAGGTATCCGTTTACTTTTATCCACATGTAACTTAGATGTATCCGAAACATATATCATAACATTTTGTGCCGGCATTAGAAAAGTAATAACTATAATACAAAATATCATAAAACTGTAACGATATTAGAAGGTTCGAAACAAAGTACAAGAACAATAGAAATCATAAAATGAATATCTTTAAACAAAATTAACTTCTCAAAACACAAGAATTATCTTTGGTAATTAGAAACGTTCACACACGCCCAAAGCAAATTACAAAATTTAGGAGGAAATTCTATTTTGTGTATCCAAACTATCAAAACTCTCTCTCTTGGGCCAGTAGACTATATGCTTAGCCCATCAAAAGAAAACCTTCACAATTTGCCAAAGATAAATTTTTTCAAATGGTACCCAAGTTAAGCTCATTCATCATTTTGACATTTTAATTTTGAAAACTATGATAATGGTACCTTAACACTTAAACCTAATCAAACATTAGTTCCCTCCGTGATTGACACCGTTAAGTAGGACTTTATCTATGGGCAAAATTGTTTTTTTATGTTTTCCCTCCCCAAACCTTTTCCCTCCAAAATAATGTCAATTTTCCCATTAGTATCAGAATTTGTGGTGAGTCATGTGTTAGCTGCTTACAAAAATTAGAGACATGTAGAATTATAATACACCTTTGGCCATTAATATCCATTATTAAAAGTAGTTTTTGCAACCCACCGGTGAGAGAAATAATCAACATTGATTGAAATACATTTTGTATCGAGTACAGAAGTTCATGAAACATATATGCTTAATATAACGATCAAAGATAACTAGGTAACCATAGAGTCAGAGACATATGAAACATGAAACATACCTAGCTAGGTAATAGAACAATCAAACATAACTAGGTAACCAGATAACTATGAAACATATATACTTAATATACTTTGGTTTCCGGTGTGGCCATCATTATTTTGGCTTTTCTGGTCTAAGAGTTTTTACTCGGGGAACCAGAGACTCCTCAACTGATTTGGTGTTTAAGCTTGATGACACCCCTGAAAAGGTTTGTGGAGTAAAAACATGAAGAGACAATTTTACCCATGGACAAAGTAGAACTTAACAATGTCAATCATGAAGAAAACTAATATTGGGTTGAGTTTAAGTGTTGAAATACCATTATCATAATTCTAAAGATTGAGATGTCAAAAAGATAAATTAATTTAATTTAGGACACCATTTGAAAAATTTCCACTTTTTTCAAAATTTCAAACCCGCAGTTGCAAGGTCACTTGTCTGACCCAAATAGTACTATTTGACCAAAGTGCGCCTAGTTTCTTTAGTCTTCACTCGTCAATGTCCCCCATTCCTCACTGAAACCATAAACCCCATTTCGCCACTCTCCTCTGTGACCCATGATCACTCCGCTTTAGTGCTTCATACATTGTAAGCACCCAAAATTTTTGATTCTTGTTCATTAGAGTTGTATGATGGGAAACATTGTTTATTTGATGCCAATATTTCTGTTTCTCGTTTCATTCTCCTGGAATGAGTTTGTTTTTGTGGGGAAAGCATGAAACTTTGATGTTCATACTCTGTGTTGTGGTTATATTTGTAGTCCCAGAAGCCATTCTGGACTTGGGTTTCTGACATTTTGTTGTTTATTGTAAAGCAGTGAAAGATGAATGCCAAAATTATGGTGGACAATACACTCAATCAGATTCTACGAGTTCTTAAACCCTCACTTGAGGATTGGGAAACACGACTGAGGATCCTTCAGTATTTACAAGGAGCTGTTGAATCTGTAGAGGGTTTAAGAGGTGAGAGCTGGGTTATACAATTTCATGGTTCTGAGTTTTATTTATGCACCCATCTGATTTGTGTAGTCAAAAAGCCCTTTTGGTTTGATAAGTTGTAGAAATGGATTAGTTTATTATGAATGCCCTCTGCAACTCTGCAAATTTGCGTTGGAATCTATCTGTTAAATGTTGATTGGGAAGGACAACAGAAATTTGGTTTGGTTTAAGCTTGTTTAATCTTATATGGCTTGTTTAGATGATGGATAGCTTCCCATTGGTTTGTGCAGAACTTATGTGACTTAAAAGATTTATGACGTTATTGGCCTGAAACAGGAGCAACTGTGGAGCCATTTGGATCATTCGTGTCTAATCTGTATGCATGCTGGGGAGACTTGGATATTTCAATCGAGTTTTCCAAAGGCTCGTATATTTCAGAATATGGGAAAAAGCACAAAGAACAATTACTAGGAGTTGTGATGAGAGCTGTGAAACAGAGTGGTTGGTTTGTTGTTTTTACTATCTCAAGTGCCTACATTATATTGGACTGAACATGTCACTGATTCTTTGATGTTCATGATGTTCATTTATTGCACATCACAGTGGATATTGATCCTCCACTTAATTCTACATTGCATTTGAAAAGATTTAGAGAAGTTAAGTTTACGGGGGTCTATGAAACCCATGATTTGAATTTCAAAACTAAGGGTGGATGTTGATTTTAATATAGGTGGATGGAAAAGGTTTCAATTTATACCCACTGCCAGAGTTCCCCTTTTAAAGGTTGAAAGTTATCTCCAAAATATCTCTTGTGATATATCAATCAATAATCTGAAGGGACAAATGAAATCCAAACTCTTGTTTTGTATTGGTGAGATAGATGGGCGCTTCCGTGATATGGTTTTACTGGTATGACATTATTGGTATTGATTAGAATTTATTTTGCTTTTAAATGTAGATGATATAATCAACTTGCTTTTGTAGGTAAAGGAATGGGCAAAAGCACAACATATGAATAATCCGAGATTGGGGTCTTTCAATTCATACGCCCTCACTTTGCTTGTGGTCTTCCACTTTCAGGTGATTTTGAATAAACTCTTCTGGAGTCTGAGGAAATAATTTAGACCGTTCAGCTTCATTTTCATGTCATCTAAGATAATTTATAGGAGCATGGTTTGCTACAAGTACAGTAGTCATAGCTTCTGTGAATCTGTAATCTATGTGGGATTTCCAGTTGTTTGTTATAGTTTACAAACTGTCATATTCCATTCTGTCACCAGAGTTATTGTCGGTTTCATTTTTCTTCTGTGCTATTTCCGGGTTTGTCCAAGCATTATCCAAGCATTTTGTTATGATCTTCTTGAGTTGTTTCAGTGTCTTCTTATTACTTCCCTGCACTAACAATAAATATGATTTAGTTTTAGGTAGCATATTTTCCTGTCTTGCTGGTTTAATTAATAATATTTTCATCCTCTTTTTCAGACATGTACACCTGCAATTTTGCCACCTCTTAAAGATATATATCCAGGGAATCTCACGGATGATCTTCAAGGTACTTTTCATCTTTGGTCTTAAACAAATTAATGATTTCAGGTGTACTAAGTGATAATGTTGGTAAAATATTGGAAGTTCGTATGGAAGTTGTGGTTTTGATTTCATGGTTTGTATAAAAGGAATTTTGATTGGAAGGTGTTAGCGGGAGAGGAGTCTTTACTGTTTGATGTCATAGATGAAGTAGTACTAATTATATAGGAAAAAAAATGTCCATATTGTTCTATGCAAAAAAAATGTCTTTATCTTAGATACTGTTTGTTTTGAATGTGCAAAAAGATTCCTAAAATACATGAAAAAATTTGTCGATCTGAACAATAAATCAACCAATTCAGGTAACATATTGTGCTATGCTTCATGCAGGCTTGAGGGCAGATGCAGAAAAATGTATTGAAGAGACATGTGTTGCTAACGTAACAAGGTTTAAATCAGACAAATTTGGAGCAGTAAACACAAGTTCATTGTCACAGCTTTTCATTTCATTTCTTGAGAAGGTAATTGTAGCAAATAATTCAGTCTGTCTTCTCTCGTAGGCAATTTTATAGTGTGTGGCCAATTTAAGCTGGCTCATGAATGGCACAACATTGTTCTGGTTAGATAGTCTTTTCAAGCTGATGGTCATTCATGAATTTTGCAGTTTTCGGACCTTGTTTTGAAAACAAGAAAGTCAGGGATTTGCCCATATACCGGACAGTGGGAAGACATAGCAAGCAATATGACATGGTTGCCCCAAACATATACCATGATGGTAATTTCATTTCTGCTTCCATACATGTGTTTTGAGTTTCTGATTCCCTCTATTCTTCAGTGATAAGTACATGTAAATTACTCTCTCCTTTACTGATTTTTGTTACTGGATTTCGGGGATGGTAGATTGAAGATCCCTTTGATCAGCCAGAAAACTGTTCAAGGGCTGTTAGCATGGGAGAATTGACAAAGATATCTGAAGCTTGTAAGATGAGCAGCCACATACTCATGTCAGCTAATCAGAGTGACATTCTTGCCACACTAGTCCGACCCCTAACCTACCGTCTAGTGGCAGGAACACCTCACTACCCGTTTGAGCATCGCCACGCAGCTTATCCACAACGTTTCATGACTGAGGGCCGACATTCAAGAACACCTAGGGGCAATTATGCTAGGCAACCACGTCGTCCTCAGGTGCATAAATGGGCACAGAAACCCTCACAAGTGCAGCCTCACTTTCAGAAGATGGAGCCAGAAAAACATCCTGACAAGTCCACCTTTCAAGAGATGAAGCCAGAAAACCATCCCAACAGGTCCACCAATGAAAACTCAACTCTAGAGACATCTCAGGACTGTGCATGCGGAATGTGTATGCCTGGGGAGTACATTCAGTAGGCTCATCTCCAAGGTCTCATGATTGGATTCATATTTGCTCGATAAAAAGTATACATTATGTAGGATTCAGGAACAGTCTGTAGGCACGTTATGTTTAGATATCAGTTAGTCTTGTGTGGCATCAATATCTTCTGAGCTGAACTGGATTTGCTTAGATTTTGATTGCCATGCGCCCCCAAATGTGACCTGAACCTTAAAGTTGAAGAAAGGGTATCTACTATTTATACACTTCTGTTCACAAAGTTACTTTTTTTTTTTTTTAAAGTTTTTTTTTTTTTTAAAGTTACTTTCTGTTTACAAAGTTACTTAGTTCACAAGGTTCTGATACAGCTAAATCATAAAATTAAAGAACAGAGAAGAGATGGCATAAAACGTTGCAGCATGTCCTACTATTAAGTTCATTGTAAACAAAATTGCAGCATGTTGACGATGCAGCTAATTCTTCGGTCTTCACATAAATTTTTATTTTTCGCCAAAAACATGACAAACTTTCATTTTCCAAGATCTTAAGATATTATCACAAAGTATTCAATGTGAACATCCGGTGTCAGCTCATGTATTTCATATGGTTACATGTATGACTTGGTTACTTAGACTAGAAAAATAATCATGAATAAGAGACAAGTGGAATAATTCTCTCACGTGTTAATAAACGCATAAATAGTTTTATCTAAAATCATATTGATTCATTTCTATATTAGTAAATGTTACCACGTTCTCATTCCATTTCCAAGTACGAAAAAGTATCCGTATGATACAATTGTTAGGTCTTGTTTTCTTCATTAATACATTCCATTCCATTCCGCAAGTTTTAATTCCAAGGCCTCGTTTTTTCTAAAACTATTTTTTTACAGAGTCGTAAGCACTAAGCAAGTACCAACTCTTCTGGGAAAGAAGCAGCGGAGGAGAGAGAGGGAGAGAGTCCACTCTCACCCCTCTGCGTTGACCTCGTCATCTTTCCCGCCTCGCCCTCCACTCGCAAGCCATTCAAGCCTTCTTCCTCTTCACCAAATCACGCTACTTCGCCCAGGTCTACTCCAGACTCAAGGTGACGTATACACTCCGATTCGCTTTCCAAGTTTTCTTTCTGCATTCTCATCAAAACCCTAGAAAACGCGGGAAATCACTAATGCTATTGATCGGTGGCGATTCCTGAGAATTTGAGGTTGTGATTGATTCTGTTGTTGCTGCTTGGTTTCGAATTGGTTTTTGATTCAGTTGTATCATGTATGCGCTTTGATCATCGAGTATCGGAATTGGAGTGTAATGTAAGCAGAGGCTTGCTATGTTGATTGTGTTTAGGGCCTATTGCTTGATTTCGAATTGGTTTTATGTATCGAGTCAGGTTTGTTTGTACTGTTTTGATTGTCAAGGCTTTGCTTTGTTTGCGAAATCGGAGTGTTATGTAAGCAGAGGTTGATCAAGCATGTAGAGTTATTGGTTTTCAAATTTTGGATGTTTTTTTTAAGCAGGTTTCTGAGTGTTAGGTATTCCAGGGGGAAAGTTCTGTTGTTTTGTTTCTGTTTATCGAAATTATGGATTCTCAGTTTATGAACTTCTGTTCTTGTAGTCTGATTGGCAGATTTAGCACTTCGTATAGCTGGACTGAAATTTGTAGCTTTCGTTGTACAGTTGTTTATCTGATGGATTGATTTCAATGCGGTAGCTGCATAGTGTATGGGATTGTACTATATTGGTGTCTGCTTTTACTTGCGAGGACTTTACTGTGGCTACCTACTATATTGCTGATATGCCTTTTGCCTAGGGTGCTGAAATTTTCTGTTGTTAAACAGCAGGGGTTGAGTGGCTGAAAGTAACATGGAGAATACTCTCAAGGTGATACTACGTGCTGTTGAACCCTCGCCCACGGATCGAGAAATACGATGGCAAATTCTTCGGGAGCTACAAGGAGCTGTTGAGTCTGTAGAAAGCTTAAGAGGTGTTTACTGTACATCTGTTTTATTTTTACTTCGTCCATTTCATATATTAATATTCATGTTTTGGTCCAGCCAGTTTGTTTAACTAGTCATTAGATTCGACACTCTTCTTATTTATGACATAATTGGTATAAAAACAGGTGCAACAGTGGAGCCATTTGGATCATTTGTGTCAGAACTTTTTACCCGGTGGGGAGACTTGGATGTTTCAATTGAGTTCTCTAAAGGCTCATACATTTCTTCTTATGGGAAGAAGCACACAAAAGATGTACTAAGAGATGTAATGAAGGCTATGAGAGCGAGAGGTAGATTTATTGTTTATTCTTTTCAAGTGCTTTAGATCTTAAGAAGATCCTTTGATATCTAATAGAGACTGTATATAATAATGTTCAAGTATCTTCACCTGTCTGTGGTCTATGACGCTGATCATAAATAAATGTTTGTAACTTAACATGTCATTTTTGTTGTTGTTTGGTTACATGTAACTTACAGCCTTGACTCATAGTTATTATTTTTCTGCAAATAATCTACTCTATAAACTTACACACACACATACATATGTTTTTTATTTTTATTTCCATAAGCATCTTCACTATGAAAATGTATGTGTTTTGGGGTTCAATTTTGCTGATTTACAAAATTTCCACATTTTATTTCATAAGGAACATTGATTGATTTTCAGGTGGATGGAACTTGTGTCAATTCATACCTCGAGCAAGAGTTCCCATTCTGATGGTCAAAAGCAAACTTAACGACATCTCCTGTGATATTTCAGTCAATAACCTGAAAGCCCAAATGAAATCGAAACTGTTGTTATGGATCAATGATATAGACCCACGCTTGCATGATATGGTTTTACTGGTAGGTTGCAAATTATAATGTACCTTTCAACTGACAAGTGTTCTTATATGATATATTCCTGTTGCTTTTAGGTGAAGGAATGGGCAAAAGCACAAAATATCAATAATTCAAAATCTGGGACTTCAATTCATACTCTCTGAGTTTGCTTGTGGTCTTCCATTTTCAGGTAAATTTAGATCTTCATTTCTGGTGTTGACCGCAATGTAATTAGAGTCTGAAGGGATTTTTGGACTGTTTTAGCTGCAATTTAGCATCATCTAGCATAGTTGAATGCGACCTGGTTTGCTAGTAGTGTAGTAACATTTTTGCCAACCCTTCTGTGCTTTTCTCATTGTCTGCTAGACTTCTTTTTTGTTTTCCCAGATTCATAGAGCCTGGTTTATAATATTCTTTTTTGTGAGTGTTAAGTGTTCTTGATACCATGCTGCATCGTACTAGAGTGTGAGCATCTTGTTTTATGTCGTTTGGTCTTATTGAGCTCATTTCAACCTTTCAAATCCTGTTCTTGCTCAACATATATGATTCAGTTTTGTATAGTCTATGTTCCTGTTAGTAACTTAATGTTAATAACAAAATTTCAGACCTGTGCACCTGCCATTCTACCACCTCTTCAAGACATATATCGAGAAACTCTCACAGATGATCTTAAAGGTACTTTTCAGCCTTAGCCTTACTGAGAGACATCATTTTGCCACTAAATGTTGGTAAAAATCGAATAAAAGTTTTTTACACTAGTTTCTGAAATTTATTATTCTTTGAAGATATGGTACTAGTCCTTTGTTTAAAATATAGGGCTTTAAGTTAGCTCTCCATATCATCAAAGCAAAGGAACTCCCTCTTATGAGGCAATCATGTGTGAAAAATCATACATTCAATCTTTCAATTGCCAAGTATTTTTTTTTCAATTATAATTTTAAAAATTCAATATATAGTTTTTTTTTTAATCAAATTGAGAGTATGGTGATTAGAGGGATGATATATAATAATGGTAATTGGCGGCTTTTTGGCCCATATGGAGAACTAAAATCAGTTTCACTGTCCTGATTCCTGTGAAATGGTGTGAATATTATATGTGCCCCGAGTGGATATTCTGTTTTTTTGTTTTCTTTTTCTCTTTTTGTTTTTTGGTCATGAAGAGGAGATTCTCTACTTATCTTTATTATTTATTGTTACTCCATATTATGTTGTTTCATGAGAGGTACTTTAAAAGGTTTTTAAATCATACTTTCAGCAACTAGTGTTTGTTTATTGAAAAAATAGAAAGTTCAATAGTGCTTCTGGGAAGGATTTGTTTTAATGTACAGTAGATACCTAAAATACATTGGAAAACAATTTGTTGATCTGAACATATAACTGACTAACTTAGACAAGAAATATCTAATGTGCTGTGTTTCTTGCAGGCTTGAGAGATGATGCAGAAAGACGTATTGAAAGTAGTTGTGTTGAGAACATAAGAAGATTTAAAGCAAGTAGATTGAGAGCTCAGAATAAAAGTTCTTTGTCTGAGCTTTTTATATCATTCCTTCGGAAGGTACATTGACTATGTTTCTGTTTTCAGGAACAATATGAGTTGAATATGTTTATAACCCAAGAGTTGTAATCATGTTCCCACCAAAGTTTGTCTAGCTAGGCACCTTCGTTAATTTGATTACGGTCATTTTGTATGTTTTGCAGTTCTCTGACCTTAGTTCGAAGGCTGTGGGGTTGGGAATTTGCACATATTCTGGAAAATGGGAAGCCATAGAAAGCGATATGGGATGGTTGCCCAAAACATATTGTATATTGGTAATTACCGTGATTTCATCTTTCTTTCTTTTAAATATATATTAATTATTTTGATTCTCTGCTCCATTTGTTTGGAGTTGAATTGCTGTCACCACCACTGATTTTGGGACTGGAATTGGGCATCGTAGGTTGAAGATCCTTTTGATCGGCCAGAAAATACTGCAAGAGGTGTCAGCTCAAGAGCATTGAATAGGATCTCTGGAGTTTTTGAGATGAGTCGCGACAGGCTAATTGCAGCTAGTTATAGTTCCTCCCTAGCCATTGAGAGTTCCCTTCTCACCACACTAGTCCGACCACAAACGAATCATATTATGAGGAACCTAGGTTACAATATTGAGAACCACCAGACAACTCATCCACAACACATCATGGCTGAGAGCTCACATTCCCGAACCACAAGACATTATAACGGCCCCCCAAAACCTAATGGTCCTTACCGTCCTTCTGTACCTGAGTTGGTGCCCCCAAGGGATTATCATAACCGGCCCCAGAAATTAAAAGGTCCTTATGTACAGAAACCAACTGGTCCTTATAGAATTATACCAGAGTTGGTGTCCCCAAAGAATTATAGCGGCCAACAGAAACCAACTGGTCCTTATGTGCGAGAGTTGGTAGACTCATCCCCACAAGTACATCAACAACTAAGGAAGCCAGTGCACTCATCCTCACAAGTAAAACGACAGATACAGAAGCCGATGCACTCATCCCCACAAGTAAAACAACAAATACAAAAGCCGGCACACTCATCCTCCCAAGAACAACCGCTTGTACGTGAGTCTGTGCACTCAACCTCACAAGTACAATCCCCACTTCAGAAAAAGAAGAAAGAGAAGGCACACCAATCACCACTTCAGAAAATGAAGCCAGAGAATGCACCGATGCTACAGACGTATCAGGAATGGAGACCAAAGAAACCAGGAATGCAGTTATGATGTGACTTTGGGTGTGGAAATAACTTTCGCTGCTGGTTTTGGTAAGGTAAAAAATGTAGAGAACCTTTCCAGTTTGCCATGTTTATGGTGATCATTTTTTAGGAGCGAAGGTTTTTGTCAAAATGATTTCAAGGTTATGGTCATTCTCCAGCGCAGATGAGCCGTTTGGTTCGAGCATGATAGATAAGTAAGATGGAAGTTTCATCAAGTTATCTTGGAACAAGAGTAGTCTGATCCCAGTGTCGAATTAGTTTCCGATATTTATTTTGATCAGGAGAACTAGTTTCTGTTGTACTGGAATAGCTTGATAGTTTTCATGCTCGGAAAGATGTTCACTTGATCCTGAGTGCACATTCAATTACTCATTATTCAATGGAAATGACAAGAAGAAAATGGCAGCAATACTTCATACTTTCATAGAACCTCAAAATTTAATAAACAAATGAAATCGAATTGATATTGAAGTGCCAATATGTACATCATACATAAGAAAATTGAACTCTTTAATCTAATTCTAGTTTAAAGCTATTCTATTTCACAAGGAAAACACGGGATGTTTCTCTATTGTAGGGAACCAACTCAAATATGCATAATCTTTACTGAGGTCTGGGACTATCTTAAAGGGGATCCAATCTGAGCTACACAATAAAACAAATTTCTCTTTATCTCTCTCTGACAACTTACACTTGCACCGATTATTTCTGGTGTTAGGCATCTTCTTAAAACTTTTTGCTCATTTATCCTTCACAGATATGAGCAGTATAAATCACTCTGGTCTTCAAATCCGAATGCTTCAACTATGCAAGAGTCGTTTTTCAGCCATGAAGAGCCTATAACTAGCATGAGGACCCTCAGATGTGTCTCGCAAATTAACTTTCCAGCCCATGGCATTTCCAATCGCTTGAAGCTCATCCATGACCGCAAGAGCATCACGGATGTAAACTCGTCCACCTGGTCTTAGCATACGGTCCATCTCAAGCATGATTGTTGAGATACTGCACCTGTGATCATGAAACATAATTTCTTATTTCTGTTTGTAGAAAAGAACGAAAAGATATATTAAAGCACCGGTTTATAGCCAATATCATGGATACCTCACCCCTAACCAATGAAACTGCAAAGACAAATATGATTCCAAGAAGAAAATAACTCTACATCAAAAAAATAATTCTACATTCCCCTTTCCTTTCAAGTCAAATGGTTGCTCAACCAAAGATGAACATTTATCCTTTTCTTCTGCATGTAGTATGATTCCCACAACCTCCCACTTAAAATGAGAGGAACATAGACTGATATTAGGGCCATCAATTATCCTTCCAAATTTATTACTGGACACCTACTTTCTCTAAAATACCTTTGTTTCTAATTTACTGCATCACCACTAATATTCTGAATCTTAATTTTTGTGCGATGTAAACCCTCATTGCAGCAATCCAAGGGACATAAAGACAGAATAGATAAAACACAAAGCAATTGAAGTTTTTACTTATAAAAAGAAGGGTATACCTTTTCTTCACAATAGAGAAGAGGCCAGCTGCATGTAATAAATCATAGGTTCTTGGATATGTATCAAATGGCTCACACCTGATGGACATAATGCAAATTAGTTACTTTTAATTAAATGAATATTGTTACAAGAATCAGTCAAATCATGCTAGAACTTATTGGGAACAGTTGATTTTGTCATTATTTGTGGAACATTTGAATGAATCCCTAGTGGAATTGTTCAGTACAATAAAAGTAATGCATACTTTTATAATCAGACAATCTATCAAAGTGTCTCCAAGCAAAGAAAAACATGTTAAAAAATCAACCAGCTAGACATAGAGAGCTGTTGGTAACATACCAGTCATGCATAACTCCAATAAGTCCACGGTCATATATAACAGGCAAGGTGTTGGGGCCGCTAACAGGAACCACATTCATAACCCAGGAATTCAAGTTATGTTCTATTAGTGCCACTGCAAATCTGCCAACAAAATTACAGACTGTAAGAAATGAGAAAATTTAAGAAAAATAAAACAGAAAAGGTTGATCAGTAGAATATGAGATGAGTATCATACCCTCCAAAGCCAGCTCTCATATCCATTACATTTCTTAATCTTAACTTCTTCCATTTAAAAGCACGGACATAGCCTTCAATTATTTCATGCCAATATTTAGATTCTGCCTTGAAGAGCTCCTTCCTGGATATATAGGCATCAAACTGTATGCTTTGAAGCCTATCAGGGGGAGTTTGCATGCGGTCTGGCCATGTTGTGACATTTGCTCCGTAACCATTATCAGGGAGTCTTGTTATGCATGGCTTCAGATCAACATACCTGCATCATCATACAAAGAACACCAAAAACTGAGACCCTCACAACAAGAAGAAATTCAAGTACATCTGCTCTGGAAGTTCTTTTAAGCAGTATTATGAGATTCGAAATTTGATTAATATCTGAGTTTGATGAACAAGAAATTTGCACATACCAATTCTGGAGAATAAGATATTTTACTTTAATGTGATTATCAAACCACCATCAGTAAGAAAATGGTTGGAGAGGAAATATTACCAAACTTTGTCTGGGTCATCAATTGAGTCACACAATGGGGGTTTGGTTTCAGCATCCCGACTTAGATAGCAGTTGTTGTTAACTGGCTTCTGCCATACGGCAACATAGCCATCCTTTTTCACAAACTCCCAGCAAAGACGCGTCGTGAGGTTAAGCATCTCTGGCCAAGATTAAATGAGAAAATATCAGAATTGTTCTTTTTCACATACCCCAGGTAAGAAATTTCATGTGCAGTGAAGACAATTATATTGCTCATTTTTTGGTTAAAATTGGTCTCAGGAGCAATAAAATTGACCAAATAGGAATCACTGTCAAAACAAAAACCGTAGGTTACAGCTTGGTGAACAGAGAATTGATTTAGAAATTGAAAGACAAAAAGTTACATTGTTTTCAAGTCATCTCAAGTTGGATATTGCATATAGGGCAACTAATATACAGATAAAAAAACCTCGCTGAGAGAAAAATGTAATAAACAAATTATCAGAAGCTCAACAAACAGTTCAAAGAAAAAAGTATATAGTAGAGTAGTGATACCTTGCCACTGCTCCTCTAGGACTTCTTCATGCTTATAAACTGGCTGTGCGGCCCAAACAAAGTATCCTCCTGCCCGGAGCATCCTATTGACCTCAAGTAGCAATATCCCATCTTCATCACAAAGAAGAGAAACAGGGTAAAGATAAACAAAAATCAAAAGATATCTGCCAAGTAAGCAGCTCTTTAACAATAAATATTAATAATACAGCAAAGATCAAACAACTGCTTCAAAATGTGAGATTTTGATCTTAAGGAAATAGGATGAACTTCTTGAGGCTACTGTAAGTCAAGTTTGTGAATACATAAGTTGAGAAATATGATGTTCTATACACTTGAATAGCTTGTCTCTTTCTTTTATTAACACACATATTTATGGAAGGATTGAGCAAATTACAATGCTACCAATATTGCTCACATACAGTCTAATGAGGTCCAATGAGCACTCTCATTCAACTGTTCTAAAACTTGTCATATTCTCAGCTAAAAGGAAAAATAAATAAATTGTTCAACAAAAATGACATACCGTCACGAGTCCAATCAATCCTGCATCGTGAGCAATGGATCAAGTCAAATGCCTGACTTGGGTATAACAAACAGCGGGTAGCAAAAGCTGCTACCATTGCAGGCACTCCACGCTCAAGGGCAAATTGTATCTGGTTCTCATGGACATCTTTTGGAGCAATTGACATAGTGATGACATTCCGTTGCATCAGGTATGCACCAAAACTTGCAACACCACATCCAACATCCAATGCAACTCGGATATGGCGACCAAATGTGATGTCAGGGATCATCTACATCATCAAAATTTGACCATCAGAGACCCAAACAAAACAATAACTCACTGTCCAAACTATCCACTTCAATTCACAATGCTTGATTTCTTTCAATCATAAACGATTCTAACCTTAGACATATGATCCAAGTACTCATTCGCCCCATGTATAAACTGTGTACCACCTCCAGGAAACTTAAACTTATTCTTCTGTCGTGTAATCCAGTTTTGGCCCCCTTTATCCTCAACCAGACGAGTATGAGGTACATTATTGAACCAAACCTGCAAAAGAGTCACAATCTCCATCTCTCATCTACAAAACTCAAAATATAAACTTGTGAACTGTATAAAGCTATAAACTTTGCATCCATACTCGAACTTTGCATTGCATAACAGGCTAATTAATTCGAAACTGAAGCAAGTACCTCATCGCGGCTCTTTGGCCATGGAATTGGAGTCTTATAATTCTTGGGCGGCGGAACCAAGCAATTCAAACCACCGCCGGTTTCCGGACAATGCCGCTCAAAGCGCTCACCTTTCTCGGTGGATTTGAGCTGCTTAATGGCCTCAGCATTATCCAAACACGGTATAACTCGCTCATACTGCTCGGACAAAGCTGAAACTTCTTCACACTAACCCTACCCGACCCGGCCCCATCACTCTCCGCCGCCGTCTCATTCTTCCCGCTCCAATTCTCCACCACCTCGTCGGGATCGAACTCGCCGACCTCGAACTCGTCCGCCATAGTCCCGTTCTCGTCGACGATCCCAAACCGCTGGATAACGTCCGACGGCGGCGGAGCCGGCGGAGGAGGAGAAAGAAGCGGCGGTGGAGGCGGAGAGGGCGGAGGAGGAAGCGGCGGCGGGGCTAGGGTTTCGTTGAGCAGGGCGGAGAGGTTGAAGGGATAGTTGAGATTGGGGGAGATGGAGACTGAGGGAGGAGATCGGCCCGCGGCGGCGCTGAAGGAGAGGAGCTGCTGGGCCCCTCCGGTCCAGTTCTTCCCCAAGTAGAAAAATGTCACCGAGATCATGATGAATCCGCATAATTTGATCAGCAATGGTATCTTCAACCAATCGCCATTACTGAAAATTCCCATTATCGATTCGAGAGAGGCGCTCTGATTTTAAGCCGCTGAATCGAAAACCATAAACGGAGCGTTTTGAGTGTCAATATGGGTTTGAGTGTGAGAGAAGTAGACAATCCGAGCAAGGAGGAGGTTTAGAGTAGAGAGACCGGTGGAAGTAAAGATAGAGCTGGCAAATGCAAATCAGACAGATATGGTACGGGTTGACTCTTGTCTAACGTCACCAGCCGGGGATAAAGTAGAGTGGCGGGAGAAGGAGAAGGGGGCACGTGCCGGTGGATGGATCCAAACTTGCCAAATGCCGGTGACGGAAAAGGTGAGTAGCAAATCTGGGTTTCTGTGGAGGAAGGGAATGAATCATTTCTAAATTAATACTCCTTGTTGAATCTGGCCGGTCGTTAATAGGATGTGGATGTTTTAGATTTTTTACTTTTTATTTTTATAATAAAGCTTAAGAACATCTTTACGTAATTGGATACGATCTGTTTAACGAAAGAAAATGACTTTACTCAATATTAAACCAACTCGATGTTATTTTGTAAATTTTGTCGCACTACTCTATTAAAAAAAAAAACCTTAAAACACTTCTTTTCTTTTCATCGTTGCAATATTGAGAATATATGGATTTCTCTCGAGCTCTTGTGAATTAAATATTACCAAATTATTTTAGCTTGCGATTAAATTTCTCTTAAACTTTTGATTTAAAGCTTTGATTTTCATACAATGATATAAAATTGACTGTATCAAGTTACCGTGTTTGAATGAGTATGGTACCTAACGAGGTTGTTCATGCTCTACTTTTGACGTTGTCAATATCAAATTCTTTGAGATTCACTAGTTTAATTTTAATAAAAATTCTGTAAATCGAAATTAGAAAGGCAACAAATATTAATACATTTCAATCCAGGTAACCGTTCAGATCTTCCATTAAGACAGTATTATTTTCCATACCATAATTTTTCTCTTTGAGAGATTCCATACCATAAATAAAGATGAACCAACACAACTTTTGATTTTTAAAAGCACTTCCATTCCCAGCGCACCTTTTCACGTCACCCAGTTTCTCTCCGGCCCCGAACACAACTCAACCCCCACGTCACCCAAATCGGACCTCCTAAACCTGACCACCCGCCCAACCCCCCAAACTCAAATTCCCTAATCCAATTCCAAAATTAGGGTTCCGAATCCGAAAATCTCCCAAATCCTTAACCCCAAATCTTCAAGATTTTACATTCCATGCCACGCTAGGGTTCCGCCGCGACCGTCCGATGCCACCGATTCAGAAACACTCCCTCCGCGGCGCGCAATTGGGCGGTAGAATCTCATCCATGAAGTCGAAGCTCGAAAACGACGAGTCGTGTTCGCGGTCGATCAGCGAGACCGTGAACGGCTCCCACCGGTTCACCATAAAGGGTTATTCTTTGGCCAAAGGAATGGGCGCCGGGAAATACATACTCAGCGACACTTTCACCGTCGGCGGTTACGATTGGGCGATTTACTTTTACCCCGACGGTAAAAACCCCGAGGATAGCTCCGTCTACGTCTCCGTCTTCATTGCGCTGGTGAGCGAAGGCACCGATGTGAGGGCCTTGTTTGAGCTCACTTTGGTAGACCAGAGCAACAGCGGCAAGGACAAGGTCCATAGCCACTTTGATCGTGCCCTCGAGAGCGGGCCCTACACGTTGAAGTACCGTGGAAGCATGTGGTATGTGTGCTTTCTTGATGATTTGCTGTGCAAGTTTTCGTTTTCGATTATTGAATTCCGGTGAATTTTGGCTTAGGGATGATTTAGAAAGCTTGTTAAGTAATCGGATTAGTAATGCGGGTTGGAAATGAGTGTTGAATGTTGGAAACTTGGAATGAATGAATAGGTCTGGTTGTTAGATTTTCCGTTTAGATTAGTTCTTTCGCGTTTGGATAATGCTATGTTTACCCTGCTTGTATTGGCCAGTGTTACCAAGGTGTTCCTTTCATGTTTTAATCATTGGATTCGACTTTTCTGGCTACATTTTCAGGGGTTACAAGCGATTCTTCAGAAGATCAGCCCTTGAAACGTCCGAGTTTCTAAAGGATGATTCCCTTGTGTTGAACTGCACTGTTGGAGTTGTCAGAACTCGCCTAGAGTGTCCGAAACATTTTGCAATTACTGTACCACCATCAGACATGGGTGAAGGTCTTAAGGCCTTTCTAGACTCGGGAGCTGGTTGCGACGTGGTTTTTCAGGTTGGCGGTGAGGAATTCAAAGCTCACAAGTTGATACTTGCTGCTCGTTCTCCTGTATTCAAAGCACAGTTTTTTGGACATCTTGGAGATTCGAGTGTAGATAAAGTAGTTGTGAAGGATGTTGAGCCCTTCATCTTCAAGGTAAAGCTCCTTTTGTTGCTTCTGCTTATCATCGTTGGAAAGAGGAGATGATTCTCAAGCATGACATATATGTTAAGAACTTTGTATTTTTTTTCTTACATGGTATGATTGAGATTCAGTTTTTATACTAGTATTTGGAGCAAACCAAGTTTGATTTTTTCTATATGAGTGAGTTTTGAAATGAACAGTAACACAATATTACATCACTGGAATGTGAAATTTCCATATGAAGCCAAAGTATCTCCATAACACATCATTATTAGGCCTTTCAAAGCCAAAGTAGTAATGATAGCAAACAAATTCTTTCTACCTTGCTAGTCTCCAAGTTGAAGCTGTCTCCATTAAATCTAGTATTGTTTTAGTTTCTAAAGTCATTCTCATATAAACTCTGAAGTTTCTGTATTTAAAAATAATCCACTGGCAAGTTATGTTTGGAGGTCTTTTGTTGTGTAATCAGAGCAGGAAGTAGGAAGCACCCATACATCTGAGCCTGTCCTAAAAGACATTGATAGTTGTGAAAATTCTTTGTCTATGGAACTTCTATGGTAAATAACTAAATACAAAATATGGGATGTTATAGGTTGTCAGAGTTGTGTCTATTGAATTCTGATGGTTAAGGTTTGGGTGTGGTTAGTTTGAATGTTAGTTCAATTCTATATCAACAGCACTTACAATAATCTTATGGGAACTCATGGGAATCTACTCCTAAAACTTATGGAACTTATACACTCTCTGATAATTGGAACATTGTAAACCAGTTTGAGATTGTTTTAGTGATCTTTAAATCTCTCCATTTTGGTCTCTATTGCCTTAGTTGAGGTTAGACTAGAAGTTTGTTGTCTGTGTGCCACCAATACTTACAGATAAGAGAGTTTTGCTGCAAGTATCAACCCGTATGTTGATAGAGAATTTCCCCTCAGATTTTTTTTTTAGCATGGTTAGTAAATCACATGGTTTTTTCATTTTTCTTTTTCCAGGCAATGCTTCTTTTTATATACGGGGACAAACTTCCTGATATCCGTGAAGTTACAGGTTCATCATCTTTGTGCACATTCACTGTCATGGTGCAGCATCTGTTGGCTGCTGCAGACCTGTATAACCTAGAGCGACTGAAGTTGTTGTGTGAATCAAAGTTGTGTGAAGAAATCACGACTGAAACAGTGGCAACCACATTGGCCCTTGCTGAGCAGCATCACTGTCCACAGCTGAAGGCTGTGTGTCTAAAGTTTGCAGCAAAGTCAACAAACTTGGGAGGTGGGTGTTGCTCATAGATTCTGGGGTTCAAGGTTTCAGGTTATGTCAGTTACAGTTTTTCTTAGTAGTCTCAAGTGCTCCTGTCTAAATTCATGCATGTCCCTTAAAAAATGTTTCAGATGTCTTTGTCAATTTCTATGGTTTCAGGAAGTCGTTGAGGACATCCAATTAAAATTTATGGTATTCCATGTCAGTCCTCAGGTCAGCCTTTGGTGACACCATGATATTCTGGCTGATCGAGGGGCAACATTTTGAGAATGGTATATAATATATATGTAGTAGGATTCTTATTTTGGCCTGGGTCTGATAGTGTATAGGATCCTCCAATACATTTTGCTCAATTGAGTAAGGAAAGGAAGAGAAGAATAAAAGAGAAAAACAAAAGAACCAAAATTTCTGATAATTCTAAAAAGGCAAAAAGACAAACGCGTAGAGCCCTTCATGGATCCTGCATAAGATGGTCACAATTGGTGTATCTTTAGGCTCTGGAAAGTTTAAAATGCTGTTAATTGGTCTATCAAGGGCACTGATTGCTGGTTCTCTCTCTCTCTCTACTGAGAGCAGGTGTTCGGTTGTTCTCTAGACTATATGTTTATGTTTACGAGACAATGAATACCATAATTGGTTGGCTTATAGTTGAACCTCACATCTAAATGGTCTAGAGTAGCTGTCGCTTTATAGAGAGATTTACTTGGAATACTTTAATCTGTTGTCTTTTTTGTTGAATGCTAGTTATTTGACTAGAAATTTCTGTTGTTGATTATGTGAGCTGCATTTGATATGAATGTGGGCAACTTTTTACCAAATCTAGAAGACGAACATTTCATCCAGAACATGTATTAATGTTACCACCCCAAATTGAAACGTGTTCACACATCCTTCTGAAAAGGATTATTCCTCATATGCTTTGCCTGTAATTTTGTATGTGGTGGTGTCTGGTGTAACAATGAAATTATAAGCTATTGAAATCCTCCTGTGTTTTTCAGCTGTAATGCAGTCAGATGGATACAAGCATCTAGAAGAGAGCTGCCCCTCAGTGTTACAGGAGCTACTGAAGACATTTGCATCTGTCGATGCCAATGAGAATTCAAATTCAAGTAAGAAGAGGAGTGGCAGCAGCATATATGGGCTAGACTTGCCAGCAGATGGCAGTGGGGCAGTAGCAGAATCAGCAAATCCCAATGGTAGGCGGTTGAGGCCGCGGCGATATTAATGCACCGAGTTACCTTTAAGTGCTGCAGACTTGAAAGGCTGAAAGGAGTGATCGTATGAACAGAATTGTAGTTATGGGTGGCGGGTCAATACTGGTCACTTCTCATCCTCCAATTTGGGTTTGTGTCAATCCCTGTATAAAATTGCAATGGTAATATTGGAGGTGAAGTATTTTGCCTGTGTTCAGGTTTGTTAGGGAACTGTTTGTTGTAAGCAGAAATTTGTATGCTTTTGTTCTGTAATTGTATTTAGGATTTTAGATCGAGTCTTAGTTCAATGGAATGATATAATTACAAAAAATGCTGCTAAATATCTAAACCTATATTTCATCTGCAAATCTTTGATTGTCTCGGTGTTGATTTTTGTTTAATACCAACATTGCTGGAACCAAACCTATCTTTGTATTGATTGTCTGCTATGGAAGATGAATTTGTCCAGCCTTCCAGGGCATTAATATCAATCTAGTTATGGTTCCATTTAAATTCCAAGTGTGTGATCATATATTTTTGGATCATATTTTTACTATTCTAGGTGTACGGTTCCAATCTGATTATGATAATATTTTTATTGATTGCAATGCGAATTGGATCAGCCTTCAAATAGCACTCATACATTAGATGTTCAGAGTGAAAACTACAGGTTGAAAGCTACATGACCTTTTTGTCTCTAAGAGAGCTGGAAACATCCTTGATGGTATCATTCTGGTATGAATTATTACAAGTGTTAGGCTCATGGCGATGATGATCAGGCCAGAGGAAGGCACCCATGGCAAAGTCTCTCTTGCAGGCCAAGTCGCCGTGCGCAGACAAACCATACTGTGCGAGAAGACGGTCGAGCTTCCACTCAGGCATGTCCTCGTAGTCCTTTCTGCTGTACCTTGGGTAGTGAAGGGGCATCTGGAAGTTACTTGCATTCATCTTTCGGCTCTCCATGATCTTTCCGAAGCCGCAGTAAGAAAGCTTCTGCTTGTGTCTTAAGGTGTTGTGAATTTGATGGTCGGAATTAGCTTATATAGACAGACTCGATGGGAGACTGAGTGTTTAAGCTAGGCAGGTTCAAGAGGCATGGTAGTTGTCACACGGATTGGTTGGCATACCTTCTACTACTCATACCAGAGTTGCAGTCCAAGTTTGCAAAGAAGGGTTCGACCAATGTTGCAGGACACTGTTAATGCGGTATGAAGTTATGAACTTCACAACTTTTAACTATAAAAATAAATCATTGTTCATTACTTTCTGACCAAAGAAGAAAAAGAAAGAATTTTAAAATCCATCTACTATTTTTCATTCGGACCACCACAACCGTTGATTTCACTGAGAAAGGTGCAGTACTTGCTATGTGAAAATCACGAAGGCACAAACCAAAGTGATAAATGAATGTGATGCAGGATAGCAGAACCTCAAATCATACAGTTCCATGGAACATCATACTACTAATCACGCTGATAAAACATGTTCTTAATTGGCATCTGGATGATTCTATCTCACAGTTTGATCTCCGTTACACCACTATGTTCCAATAGCCAACATTTCACATATTCTATAAGAGACGCCCTTACAGACATTGTACTAGTACAGTATCAGAAGATTGTAAAAGTACTCGGTCAGATTATAAAAGACATATACTTAAATACTTAACTGGATCTCTCAATAACACTAGATGAAGTCATGAAACTAGTACCCTCGTAGTATAACTCAACTATTATAGTAACTCTTACTCTTAAATAGTTACTAATTGATTTGGACAACTAGAGAACAATGGAGAGTTGCCTTTGTCTTGGTCTTCCAGGGAGGCTGCATTAGCACACAACCAGAGGGCATTCGTCGTCTCTCGTAGAGCTTCTAACGTAGCTTCATCTTTGTAATGCAAACTAACAATAAGTTCCATTATTGTGACTTAAATGACCATTTAGACACAAGAACCGAACATATGTCAACTTCAAATCACATGGATTAAACAAATTTTAATTCTTATTTGTAATACATATATGTGATTTAAAGTCTAAGTAGCTTGTTATTTCAGTGTTTCTAACTACTTTGTTGTGTTTTAGTGTTTCTATTTATCATCGTATGCCAGCAAGTTAAGATTTTGATGATATCTATTTTATTTTTGGGCCTAATTATTGGGTCAAATAAAATATGGATTCAATCTAAAACCAATCTAAATCCAATCCGAAAAGTGGGTCACCCGGATATGTGGATTGGCCTTTTCAGAATGTGGATATGGTTTGAAGAATTGCCAAACCATTTAGACCTCGTTTGGTTCATGGAAAGTAACCATCAGGAAATGAAGTTGTTCATTTCCTGCGTTTAAGAATGCTAAAGGATATGAAATACTTTTTTGAAGGTTGGGAAAATGTAAGGAAAAGTTGTTCCTTCTCAAATCTATAGAAACCACTTTTCCTTATGTTACCAAATATTAGAACAGAAAGTCATCGGGAAATTTCATTTATCTTCTCTTTCCCTTCTCGTGGGAAAGACAAACTTTCCCTTCTCCGTGAGAAAGACAAATGAACTACTTTCCTTTCCGCGAACCAAACAAGACCTTAAAGTGGATTGGATTGAGGTTGATCCTTAACCCGCACCCACCCTACGAAAGGCAACATGAAAATTTATGTTGGATGACACAGCCACCGCATATGTAATCAAAAATGGATTTTCCGAAAAGAATCTGTAAACGAAATATCTAAAAGGTCGGTAAGTAGTAAAAAAGATCCAGTTCAAAAAAAAAAAAAAAGGGTGGGGGATAGGGGGATACAAATTTGCTTCCTCACCTTATTTTCCTATTTTCATCCCCACCCACCCAGATGCATGACATGCGTTTATTTTTATTTAATTCATCTAACCATGGTTAACAATTAATATGAATCTAGAATTAATTTATTTATTTTAGATTTGTGAGGTTGGGCATTTAGGGTTTTAAGGTCTAGGGTTTTAGGGTTTTTTAGGGATTAAGGATAGGGTTTGGGTTTAGGTTTAGGGTTTTAAGGTTTAGAGTTTAGGGTTTTGAGTTTTACTTAACTATGTCTAATCATGATTAAAAATATGCCCTAAACCCTAACCTCTAACCCCGAAACTTAAAACCCTAAAACCCTAAAACCCTAAAACCCTATAGCTTAAAACTCTGAACCCGAAATGCCTAATCTCATAAATTTAAATTAAATAAATTAATTTTAGATTCATATTAATTAATTATTAATCATGGTTAGATGAGTTAAAAGAAAATAGACACGTGTCATGTATCTTGATGGGTGGGAATGAAAATGAGGAAATAAGGTGGGGAACAAATTTACGTGAGGGTGTGGATGTTGCAGAAACCAAGTGGGTGCCGTGGGTGCCCAATGCGAGGTGGCGCGTGAGTTTTACAGCCACTTCGTCGTAGCCGCTTGGATTTAAAGGTCCGTTTGTAATATACAATTCTAATCTTTGCTTCCTTTTTGTCGTTCGTTCTAGATCTAGAGAAGGTTCCGATCTTGTTGGGCATTTTACCTGTAAAATAATGATAAATATATAATTGTGTTATTTTATTCAGTATTGCTCAGTTGATTTGGCTTAAGAGATGGTGATACAGAAGTTGATAGGGTCAAGAAATTTATCTCGGATTCGAAGGGGTTGAAGAAGCTTGTGTCAAGTGATGCCGATTACATTCGAGGTTTAATACCCGGTGAATTGTTTGAGAATATGATCCCTTTAACAAAATTTGTGGCCAGGCTTGGGAAGAATCATTGCTCTGATCCTAGGTTGAAGGATTTTGAGCATGCTCTTGGTAATTGGATCAACAGTGGTGTTGACCCTTTTGGATGGGAATTTTCAGAAGAGGAAATGAAAACGGAAGGTGGAAAGATGGTGAGATTCATTAAGATCACCACAGATTTGTATGACCAGATGAAACTTCTTTCGGATCTTGAATGTACTAGGTGCATGGATGGTCCAATTTGGCTTGAGATTCAGAACGATGTAGAGCTGAAGCAGCTCGAGGTGGAGAATTTAAAAAAGGGGTCTTTCTGGAACATGACTTTTGATTGCGTAGGTCTCTTTTTGGCAAGATTTGTCTTCACAATTTTCAGTGATATCAAGTCTGTTTATGGATTTCCTCAACTGTTGGCCAAAGATACTGATCACACTAGTACTCCTAGTCCATCAATTTTCAACAAGTACAAGCTCTTTGATGCTCCACCTGACACACTCGGCGCTGCTGCCTTAGATCTGAAATATGCAGACATTGTCATCCTAATTGAACGTTTAGTACGTTCTCCTGTCTCCCTTTATTCTAAACGGAGAGATGAACTGTATAGTGTGTTGCCTGCAAATATAAGAGCTGAGCTAAGGGACAGGCTGCCTCCAATCCAGAGGTTGAGTTGTTCATCAGCTAAAGAAATTGCCACACCGATGAAGGTGACGACGGCTAAAACGTTAGAATGGTTAGCACCACTTGCTCATAATACCAAGAAATGGCACTCCATGTGGAAGCGTCACCAGAAGGCCTATGGCTGTAACCAGGTGCGTCTGGTAGAAACTCTATACTTTGCAGGACAAGAGGAGACAGAAGCAGAAATTATGCGACTCATTGTTGGTTTGCAACACAAAAGGCAAGCTGTGGAAATGCGTGTTTCTTATGGATGCAAAGGCAAGGCATCAGTCGTTCTGGAGGAGTCCAAATCAGTAACTATTTAAGAGTGTGATTCTAACAGTTGAGTTATATGACCGAGTGTCCTAGTCACATCTAGTGTGATTGAGAGTCCATTATTCAAGTACTTAAGTAGAATGTCTCTTATAATCTGACCGAGTACTTTTACAGTAGAATATGGTGAATGCTACTGGAACAGAGTTGTCTAAAGGAGAGACAGTCATTCAGATGCCAATTATGAACATGTTTTATCAGCTTAGTTAGTAGTATTCTATTCCCTGGAACCGTATCATTTGAGGTTCTACAGTTCTACTGTGCTGCATCACATTGCTCTTTTACTTTCAGATCTTGGTTCTGCCTTTGCTCTTTTACTTTTAGAGCTTGATTAGTAAATTGGTGTTTACTGATTGATAATAACCTAGTTATTACACAAAACTCTATTGGCTAGTAATGATGAGAAGCACCACTTAAAGCTTGTATTTGGGAATAAGAAACTACAAGTTCGGTTGTAGTATTCGCTACTCACATCGTGAACAGTATATACAGAGACTAGGAAAACATGCAAATAAGCAAGCAGGAGTGCCATTTCTTCGTATTATGAGCAAATGGTGCTAACCATTTTGCTATTTCAGCCGCTGCCACCTTCCGCTCTTCTGCAATATCTAGAACTGATGAAGTCAAGCTCTTGATTGGGGGCAGCCTTTCACTTTGTTCAGCTCTCATATTTGCAGGCAACATTCTGTACAGGTCATCTCTGCGATTGCAAAGAACGGCAGAATATCTTACTGAATCTTCAATTAGGATGACAATATTTGCATGGTGCAAGGAAGCAGCACCGAGTGTGTCGGGTGGAGCATCCAACAGCTTGTACTTGCTGAAAATTGATGGACTAGGACTAGTGTGATCTGCATCTGCCATGACTTGATGAGGAACTCCATAAACCCTAACTAAAACACTATACAAATTTGCAGAATCGATGTCTGCTGTAGCAACTTATTTAACAAAAGATACAGATACAATTTGAACGTACTTGAAAAAGAAGAGAGAGAGAGCTTACATCAAAGCATCATATCACATCTATGGATTCGAACTATCAGGTATTCAGCCGTTTTTCATTATAAATCATGGTATGGAAGTTTTCAGCTAGAAGCCTAGAATTAAATCATAACTGCTTGATCTACTCAAATTTTCATTCAGAACACTAGTACCTGCAAGCTAGGTGAAGCTCCACAAAGGCACAAACCAAGATCTAAAGTAAAAGAGCAAGGCAAAATCAAAGTGACAAATGAATGTGATTCAGCATAGGAATTATACAGTTCCAGGGAATAATATATAGTTATATACTACTAATTAATCAAGCTGATAAAAGATGCTCTTGACATCTGAATGAGTCTATCTCACAGTTTGATCTCCGATACACAACTATATATGTTCCGATAGCATTCACCATATAATTCTATAAGAGATGCCCTTATAGACATTGTAAAAGCATATACTCGTACAGTACCAAAGGACTTTAAAAGTACTCAAGTCAGATTATAAGAGATATTCTACATAAATACTTAAATGGACTCTCAATAACACTAGATGTGACTACCATGCACACTGGTAATATAACTTAATTTTCGAACTGATTTAATTTCCTAGAGAACAATGGATGACTTGCCTTTGTCTTGGTCTTCCAGGGAGGCTGCCTTTAGAGCACGCCTGAGACGGTCCTTCACTCGTAGAGCTTCTAGCTCAGCTTCCCAGCTGTACTGCAAACCAACAATGAGTTCTATAATTGTTGCTTCTGTCTTCTGTTGATTTGCAAAGTAGAGGGTTTCTACCAGAAGCACATGGCTCCTGGAAACATTGGCTTTCAGTTGAAAGTTTCTCTTGGAGTGCCATTTCTTCGTATTATGAGCAAGTGGTACTAACCATTCTAATATTTCATCACTTGCCACCTTCCGCTCTACTGCAAGATCTATAACTGATGAAGTCAAGCTCCTGATGGAGGGCAGCCTTTCATTTATCTCATCTCTCATATTTGCAGGCAACATATTGTACAGGTCACGTCTGCCAGCGAAAGAACATCTTACTGCACGTTCAACTTGGATGACAATATTTGCATAGTGCAGTGCAGCAGCACTGAGTGTGTCGGGTGGAGCATCCAAGAGCTTGTACTTGCTGAAAATTGATGGACTAGGAGTACTAGTGTGATCTGCATCTGCCATGATTTGATGAGGAACTCCATAAACAGACTTGATACGACTGATAACCGTGAAGACAGATCTTGCCAAAAGGATACCTATGTAATTGAAAGTCATGTTCCACAAAGACCCCTCTTTCAAATTCTCCACCTCGAGCCGCTTCAGCTCTACCTTGTTCTGAAAATCAAGAAAAATTGGACCATCCAAGGTGGCAGTGATGTCTTTCAAAGTATGTTCAAGATCCGAAAGATGTTTCATCCCGTCATACAAAACTGCATTTATTTTAACGAACCTCTTCATCTTTTTGGCTTCCTTTTCCATCTCCTCCCATGGAAGTTCCCATACAAAAGGGTCAACACCATTGTTGATCCAATCAGTAACAGCATGCTCAAAATGTTTCAAACTTGGATCATCAGAACAACGATTCTTCCCAAGCCAGGCCACAAATTTTGTTAAAGGGATTATTTTCTCGAACAATTCACCTGGTATTAAATCTCGAATGAAATCATCATCATGTAACACAAGCTTTTTCAACCCCATAGAATCTGAGATAAATTTCCTGAGCCTATCAACTTGTTTTGGACTCAGGGATTCCCATAGATGGACCAGCTTAGACATCACTTTCGCAACTTCAAAGGCAAAAATTCCAACCACTGCTTTCTTATTCCTCCTTTTAGTCCTGAACCGCCTTCCATAACTCGATTTTACCACCATCTCTTACACACCCCACCCCCGGAAAATTAGAATAAAGATGCGCAAGCCAAATCAAGCTGACCAATTCTGTATAAAATAACACCATCAAAAATCAAATCACTGAATTAAACAAAGAAAATTACCCTAGCTAATTTGTTTTTATCTAATGCACGGTAGAATAGATCACCAGGATCACGAAACCCTAACGATCTTTGAATTCACATCCCCAAACCAAACCCTAAGAGGCTTTTCCTGGTTCTTTTTCTTGATAAGAATGACTGAGCAGCTACAAACAATCATATTTCTTGATAGAACTTATATAAAATAATAAACCTACAATGAAAAATAATGGGGCTAGACTAAAGATGCAGCTACCAAAGCGAGGAGTAATACAATTCTAATACAAAACAAACATACCGTGATTAATTTTCTCCTAAACCCGATACAGAACCAAAAAAAACTCTTGGGTCAGAAGAATACATAACCTAAATCATCCCCAATCAATATATATATGAAAGAAAATTGTCCCGCAAAATATTGCTACACAAATAAACTTCTTCTGCATATAAACATATAAACAAACCCAGAATTCTAAAGAAGCAACGTTTGAATAGTAATCTCAAATTAGGAGGATGATCTACCGGGAACTTTGTATCCAAGCGGTAGAAGAAGGATCAAGGAGCTAAACTGGTTATGTAATCCACATTCCAACTCGCCTTGGTCGGCTAACTTGTGACAAGAAGAACATATGGGTTAAAGAAATCTTCAATAACTAGTTTCTTGGCCTGTGTGACTGTGTCTAATATTATTAGGAATATAAGAAGATACTCTGTATTTGACGATCCTGATTTTCTATTTAATTAGAAAGACTGTACGTTTATTATTATTATTAATGCAAATTGAGAACTTTTTAAAAATCTTATTAAAGAAATTAAACAAAAACCGAAAGAAATCTAGATATGCGTACGTGGATCGAAACTACAAGAAGCTATGAAGCTACATAAGATTTTTGTCTCTGAGACCCAGAATCAACTGGAACCATCCGCCTTAATGCTGGCGATTTTGTATGAATTACAGTTGTTTGGATTGTGACCATTGCGACAATTATCAGGCCAGAGAAAGGCACCCATTGCAAAGTCTCTCTTGTAAGCCAAGTCACCGTGAGCCGGCAACCCATACTCGGCAAGAAGACGGTCGAGCTTCCACTCCGGCATGTCCTCGTAGTCCTTTCTGGTGTACCTAGGGTAGTGCAAGGGCATCTGGAAGTTGCTCACGCTATGCACCTTCCTGCTTTCCATGATCTAATAATGTAACTGGCTGTAGTTCCTATATATCTAGCTTCAGCTTTGTGTTATGGAACTTGGTGTTCAGAGTCGAGCTTTATATATATAGACAGATTCAACCCAATTAGCAGGTTCTAGAGGCATGCATGAGAGTTGTTCATCACACGGATTGGTTGGCTTACCTTTTCATAACATGCTACATGTGTGTTAATTTCAGTGTGCAATGTGTGCACAAGGCATCATCTATATTGTGTTGTTATTCGACTGTGATCGAGAACAACGTATATACGTACTCCATTTTTTTTTTTTTTTACCCAAATAGGTTTAGGTTGTGGTTAGTATATACCAGTCTACAAGTACACTACTGTTATGAACTTATGATCAATATCAAGAGAGGTAGAACAAAATAGAGCGAGAATGCTTGACTTTGATGACGAATCTTAAGAATATGTACAGCATATCAACCTATGGGACGAAGGAAAACAAAATCATAACCAAATGGGAAGCTTATATAGATTGACTCCTAATTGACAAAATTTGGTTTTATCAACAGGCATGTGAATATATGGTACTGTATTTCTATATCACGCAACCTGAGGCGGTCCTTCTCTGGTAGAGCTTCAAGCTGAGCTTGCAAGCAGTGTACTGCAAACCAACAATAAGTTCCATAATAGTTGCTTCTGTCTTCTGTTGATTTGCAAAGTAGAGGGTTTCTACCAGAAGCACATGGCTCCTGGAAACACAGGCCTTCTGTTGTTTAAAGTTCCTCTTCGAGTGCAATTTCTTCGTATTATGAGCAAGTGGTGCTAACCATTCAATTATTTCAGCCATTGCCACCTTCTTCTCTGCTGCAACATCTTCAACAGACGAATAAGTCAAGCTCTGGATGGAGGGCAGCCTTTCACTTAGCTCAGCTCTCATATTTGCAGGCAACATTCTGTACAGGTCACGTCTGCTACTATAAAGAAAGATAGGATGTCTTACTAAACTTTCAATTTTGATGACAATATTTGCATAGTGGAGTGCTGAGGCAGCAGCACCGAGCGTGTCGGGAGGAGCATCCAACAGCTTGTACTTGCTGAAAATTGATGGACTAGGACTAGTGTGATCTGCATCCGCCATGAGTTGATGAGGAACTCCATAAACAGACTTGATACAATTGAAAATTGTGAAGACAGATCTTGCCAAAAGGATACCTATGTAATTGAAAGTCATGTTCCACAAAGACCCCTCTTTCAAATTCTCCACCTCGAGTCGCTTCAGCTCTACCTTGTTCTGAAACTCGAGCAAAATTGGATCATCCAAGGTGGCACTGATGTTTTTCAAAGTATGTTCAAGATCCGAAAGATGTTTCATCCCCTCATACAAAGCTGCATTTTTTGAAATGAACCTCTCCATCTTTTTGGCTTCCTTTTCCATCTCCTCCCATGGAAGTTCCCATACAAAAGGGTCAATACCATTGTTGATCCAATTACTAACAGCATGCTCAAAATCCTTCAACCTAGGATTAGAACAATGATTCTTCTCAAGCCTGACCACAAATTTTGCTATAGGGATCATATTCTCAAACAATTCACCAGATACTAAACCTCGAATGAAATCATCATCACGTGACACAAGCTTTTGTATCCCCACCGAACGTGAGAAATATTTTCTGAGCTTATGATCAACTTTTCATTACTGAGAAGTCTCCATGTATTGACCAGCTTAGACATCACACTCGCAACTTCAAAGGCAAAAATACCAACCACTGCTCTCTTAGGACCAGCCTGAAGCTTCCTTTTAGTCCTTGACAGACAAGGAGATGACCTTAACTCTGGCACCATCGATCTTATTCTCTTGTACACACCCAGAAAAATGGTGACTAAGCCAAACCAATCATCATATATATTTCTTAATAGATCTTGTACAAGTAATAAGATCTACAATAAACAATTAATAATGGGGCTATAAACAGCTATCCAAAATTCCAAATTGAAGTAACAAAAAACAACGTACCGTGATTAATTTTCTCCTAAAACCACATGTAAATGGTAGAATACAGAACTGAATCATGGAAATCATATTGTCCCACAAGAAATGGCTGCACAAATAAATTTTTTCTGAATATAAAACAAACCCAGAATTCCAAAAAGAAGCAAAGTTTGAATGATAATTTATCTCAAATTAGGAGGAAGATGTACCCGGAACTAATTAAAATGGTTATGTAATGTTCCACCACGTCTAGGTCGGCTAGCAAACTTGAGATAAGGAAAGAATGTAGGATCGATCTGAATGGTTTTGTATTCCACCTCAAGCTTTCAATCTCTTCCTTGCGATGGGTTTAAACCACCGGTCATCTCTCTTTATAAGGCACAATGAATTCAGTTTGGAAAATATTTGTCGTTCTGATTTAGAAGAACAAAAGCTAGCTAGTAAACAAGGAGATCTCTGATTCCAATCGATCTATTCATCGATTACAACTTCCAAACAAGGAAATGCTAAATCTTAGATTTAAAGGCATCCTCTATAACGTGCAAGTGTTATTTGATCGTGATCGAGATCAACGTGATACTCCAAGCTTAATAGCTAGCTATGGTTGAGCCAATTTTGCATCTTCGACCACCATACATTTCCATTTTATTCAAGTATATCAGGTATTTCCATTTTTAGTAGTTCCAGTATATAACGTTAGAACCCATACTGATCAAAACACACACATATATGTTATACATCATAAGTTAAATTTTTTCCAAATAAATGGTTAAGGGTCTAAGTTTATTTTATGAAGTAGAGAATCAAACACATCCTACAACCTGAGGAGGACATCCATAGTTAATTACATTCCATCCTGCAACATATACTCATATAAATCGATATAGGGCCCCTACCCTGCATGCATGGAACTTCACGTCTTCACCACTGCAGTTCTAAACGGCCCCATCAGAATGATCATCGTAATCCAAACCCTAAAGTCTGAGAGGTCTCAGTGATCACCATGTGTCGCAAACTGGTAGAACCCTAACCCAGACAGTACGTACGCGCCAGTACTACGACGATGTGTTGCAATACCAGTCTCTAATGCCATTTGTAATCATCCCAATATCTCATCCGAACCACTGGATTTACTGTCGGTCCGCCGCAGGGGGAGCCCTAGGAGTCTGGGACCTAGTTTCCTAGCCACAGGAGGAGTTCTGAGAACGAGTCGATGATTAAGAAGTGTAAGAAGATAATATTAGAGGGACCCTAATAATAGGGTACCATATTGTCTAGTACTTATATGAGGCTTAAAGATGAAACATGTGTAGTAAGACATTCGTCTAGTTTGTGGTGTTACGGATCCGTATTCGAATCACCACTTGAAATTTCTGTCCCACCCTGTTGAGATAGATTCAATCATGAAAATCCTAATACTAGCCATGGGATTGCATTCTCAAACAGTATATCGTGTTGATGTCTCGAGTCTAACCACACACGATCCTGGGTCCGTTTTCAATTATTGGACAAGGATCTCTAGCCACATGAAGGTCAAGTATGTTTCACGGACAGGTTAAGTATATCGATCCATCCGTACATTTTTGAATAATCGGATTGAGTTTTTAGTTTGAAAATTCTTGTGTGCTCGACGTGTATTTATATGTCGACACAATCTTAATCGTTCATAACAGTTCATATGTTTGATCACTATATTTTTATATTATTTATTCTAATCCTGACCATCCATGTATGTATGTGAAGATACACATCATGTACTGAATATGTTTTTTAGTTAATTTTGATGAACTATTAATTTAACGATTATCATTACATAAATGTAGACCAACGTATAACATAACTTTTATTTTCCACAGCTTTCTACCTTAACACGATCTTTTTGCATACCAACAATGTGCACCTTATTGCACCAAGCCAAATATGATTAGTACCTAATTGGAACATTCTGGGCGTTAGGATGCAAAGTAAGACACATACCAAACTTCATATGCGTGTGTTAATTGAAATTAGGCATAATTTCATCGAGCAAACATGCATGTACTCCTCGTATACGATAAGGAATGGTTGCCAAGGACTTCAATAACCCTAACCTTCTAACCTACCTATTGGAGAGAAATATGAAAGGGGCCAAACTTAATGATTCTACAAGAGCTTAAAACCAATTTGATACACTTAAACAACATTCTAATTAAACATATTCGAAATTAAAAAGGCTTATACTTCCTGATGTGGTATGTTCTTGTAAGAATGCTCCATGACATAACACTAGATTAATCGATTTCTCGACAAGTAATGAAAATTTAAGGTGAGAACAAATAAGAACAAGCTTGCACCCGATCTTGTTTTTTTTTTGTTTTTTTTTATTCAAAATCACGATATCTCAAAGGCATCCTGGGCCTAAGGACTAATCTGCTGGGTAAGGACAACGAGTAAAGTATTGCAGCCCCTCCTCTGACCACTTTTTAACAATGTCGTGATTCAAACCTAAATTAAAAAACACACCCATTAAGCAAGAACCACTAAACTACTCAATAACACACATACTCTTGTCTTAGTACCCAAAATTAGTGATAATATTTGAGAGAGAAAAAATAACAGCAGAAGAAATATTTGGCCAGACAATCATTGGGGCTTGCATCAGATCCCCACACGTGGCAGGACCTAATGCAACCACGCCAGCTCCCAAGTCCCAACCTTGTTCTATGGAGTCGGAAAGAATGACCTTCCAGAAACTTCTGGGAATTACTGGCTGGCAATGGCCAAGGCATCTCGCGGTGAGTTTCGCGCCACGTGGCGGGAGAACCACGTGAAGAGTCCGACGTGGCCTCCTCAATTTCCTGAAAATGATTCTCGGCCCCATTGTTTGCGCACCCAGCAAAATATTTAGGGCACTTCGAAAAATTTCACTTACAAAAGTCCAAGTCCACCAAGCTCAACCTCTCCACCAATCTAAATCAAATTCTCATTTTAATCAATCCCAGAAGAAGATTCCAGAAAAGGAAACGCAAATCTGCCACCACTGATTTCCTTTTCCTTTATTAGATTCTCCGAGTTTCTTGGGTTTCGATATTTCCGGCGATGAATGACGGCGGAGATGTGAGAATGGAGGAGGGAGACGACGGCGGGGGGAAGGTGGTGTTCATGTGGGGATATCTTCCTGGAGCTCTGCCGCAAAGGTCGCCGCTTTTGTCGCCGACGGTTGTGAGGCCGGGCGGCGATTACCAGTGGAGGGATGTCTTTGGCGGCGGTTGCGGCTTCGCCATGGCCATTTCTGGTGCTCGCTTCTATCTCTTTACATTTCTTAGTTTCAAGATTTTCGGAATTTGATTTCTTGAAATTGAATTTTCTAGCTTTGTTTTCAGCATTGGATTTTGGATTTTTTTTTTTTTTGGGTTAATGATTTTCATTGCATTTGCCTCTATTTGGTTGCTGAAAAAATGTGGACTAAAATTGAGAATATATACCAATTGTTTTAGCTGCTGTAGAAAGTAGAGAACTTGCTCAAGCAGCTTGTGAAGTCTGATGGTGATTTATTTGTTTAAAGTTCTGTTTTTTTTCCCCAATTTTTTACAATCAATTTGGGAATTTTTTTTTCCCTCTTTGATGTTTCCCAGTATGTGTCATTTTCCTGGTGAAAGTAAACTAATTTTACTGTGATTGGTTTGGGTAAATGAGGGTGTTCTTTGGTTCTAGTTTGGTATTGTCGAAAGGATTCTGTGATTTTACAATGACAACTTGGTACTTGTTGGATATTACAATTTGGATTGGAGCTAAGCCTTTGCTTCTGTCAATTTCTTTGCAATGCTGATTTGCAATGTCGAGGTGTATCTGCTTTTTTTTTTTTTTAATTGCTTTTCTGAGGTAGAAGTTTTGTGCTCATGATTCCTTGTTATGTTTTCACCTAGATTCTGGGAAGCTGATCACATGGGGTTCAACAGATGATTTAGGTCAAAGCTATGTGACATCTGGGAAGCATGGGGTGGAGCAGCATTGCAAAAATACTTTTTTTTTTATTCATGAGTTGTTTTGTTGTTGCCGGAACTAACCCACATTGCTTTCAATTTTACTTTATGAAGGAAACGCCGGAGCCTTTTCCTCTTCCAGCTGAAGTTTCTCTAGTAAAGGCAGCTGCAGGTTGGGCGCATTGTGTTGCAGTTACAGGTATTCTTGATTTCCCAACTTCATTTGATCAAGAAATACGATTTTACTCAAACGAGTAAATGTCTACAAGAAGACCAAGCCTGCCAACTTGTTAACTGATGGAAGTATGGAAACAAAGTTGATTTATGTATTTCTCCCATTGTTATTTAGTTATGATGCATACTGGAGGCATTAAGGTGGTTTTAGTTTCGATGCAGATATGGGAGCAGTTTACACATGGGGGTGGAAAGAGTGTGTTCCCTCTGGGAAGGTCATTGCGGAACCATCTATGGGTACAAACTTTGAGAAGGATGTAATGGAAAGGCAGAGTTCTTTCTTGACAGACCAAGGTAGTTTCAATTTGGCCTATTTTTGTTGATAATGACAGAAGATTTGTTTCATCGATTGCTAACTTATGTTTGGTTGTGATATAGTTAGCCCTCGTTCTCAAGGCTCACGATCTAGTAGCGGAACAATGTCTGCTACTGAAGCTCGGGGAGCTGGAGAAGAATATTCAAAGCGAAGAAGAGTATCTTCCGCAAAGCAAGCAGGTGAAAGTTCATCATCTGGTGATGAAACCCTCTCAGCATTGCCCTGTCTTGTGACATTGAACCCAGGAGTTAGAATAGCCAATGTTGCTGCTGGAGGACGCCATACTCTAGCATTGTCAGGTAACTTGCCATTTTCTGATCTATACTTGTCCTACCACATACACGTTCCATAGACTCTTTTCATTGGTGTCTTTGCATAAAGTATCAAATGCGGTATCATGTTTAAAAATTATTATAAAGCAAGACTTGTGATGTATTCTGATTTCCCAAAGTTCAGACATGGGACAGGTCTGGGGATGGGGTTATGGAGGCGAAGGGCAGCTCGGTCTGGGCTCACGGATACGTATGGTGTCCTCCCCTCATCCTATACCTTGTGTCAAGTCCTCTTCTTATGGCATCATAAATCCAGATGAACACAGTTTTGGAGTACCTGGAAGTTATGTGAAAGGGATTGCCTGTGGAGGTCGACATAGTGCAGTGATCACAGGTACAAGTTTTAAGTTCGTTAGCCACTTTAGTTAATACATACATGGTCAATCAAGCTGGATGATAATGATAAGTTTGTTAACTTGTTCTACATGCTCAATGTCTCAATGGTGCTGTACCTTTTACATATCTCTCCACTGCCATTATCTTTAAAAGTTTCCTCATTTAAAGAACTCTAAAACTGCTTGTTGAGTTGGAAGAAAATAATTTGAAAATTCAATTAGATGGAAATAGGTCAAACACTATCATTTATAAAAGACAACCCGCTATTCGAGAGCTCACTTTTAATTGGAGCTCTGTTTGCTGATATAAAATTATGTACGTATTGACATTTTGGTATGCTAAATGTAACAAATCGGAGAGTAAATATGGAATATTTAATCTAAACTGATGTCAAAACTAAGTTGACTATGCTTGGTGGTAATTATAGCGTGAAGGATGTTCAGTCATTGGAACTATAAGATCTGCCTTCAAACTACATGATTTATCAGAGGGCAAACCTTCTTTATTCGAGGATTACTTTTGCTTAGTTTGACACTTTGACATGTGGTACGAGTGAGATGTTTTGCATTCCTAAATTGGTGCCCTTTAGCTATTAAAAGTTTATGGTCATTCAGTCATTTGTTTTTCAATTCTTATGTTACAGATGCTGGAGCACTACTTACTTTCGGTTGGGGGCTTTATGGACAGGTGAGTTTCTGAAGTATTAAGTCTTTCTTTGACTTTCTCTGTGCCTCATGGTTTCTCTTCTTGAGAATATTATTGTGGAAATATTTCTGTCTTAATGTGGAAGGGTGCTGACCTGGGTTAAATGTGCTGCATCCTACTGCACAACTAATTGCTGGATAGTGAAAAGTCGATTCAAAATTCCCTTTCCAAGTTTCTGTATGATATGTTGATTGCAAAACTGTCAGTTACAATCTCGTTTATAGAAAGATGCTCAGTAGCAACCAAAAAAAATCAGAAAACCTCATTGCTTATATTGCTAACATACCTGGTCCTACTACTAAAGGCTGGAACAGTTTAAAAATCTTAATGTTCATATGCAACACTTGACTGGAGTTCCCAAGCTTTAATCATTCTCCAGATTCAATAGTAGTTGCTGTAGGAAGGGTGGAGAAGAAAGTACTCTAGGGGCTCAAGATGAGGCTCACTTAAAGAGAAACAACCTTTGTGTTCTTGCTCCATATTTTCTATCTCCCATTTTGTTTGTTACTGCACATGTTTGCTTCTGAACTCTGATGATAAAAGAGGTGAAACTGATTTCCTTCAAATGTCTTTTTCTGGTTAAGTGTGGACAAGGAAGTACAGATGATGAACTAAGCCCAATTTGTGTATCTTCATTACTTGGTATCCGGATAGAGAGTGTTGCTGCAGGACTGTGGCATACTGTCTGCATTTCAGCTGATGGTGATGTTTATGCATTTGGGGGGAATCAGTTTGGGCAGTTGGGAACTGGAGCTGATCAAGCTGAGGTAAACTCTGAAGTCTGAAAACAGCCAATTCTATATTAGACTATAGGCTAACAACGATTTCATTAATTGGGAAACAATTAAGTTAACAGATAAACTAAAGATGGTACTTTGCAATTTATTTACTGTTTTCTTTTGGAAAGTTAGTTTCTGTTTCTTTTTATATTTATAATTCATCAGTTTTCATGTCGACAATTGTCTTGATATCTGCAAAACTGCTTAATTGATTTTTCTTGAATTGTAATCCAGACTATTCCGAGGCTTTTGGATGCTCCTGTTCTGGAAAATGTGAATGCAAAAATTGTTTCCTGTGGAGCTCGTCATAGTTGCATTATCACCGGTATGTCTTCTTCCGCTGTTAAGGCTCCCTTACTCTTTCTTGATAGTTGACTTTTCTTGAAGCTAAATCACGAAGTGTGTCCAGTCTTAATTGGTTATGACCACACTTTCGATTCGTGTGTTATACAACTGTCACACCAGAGAACGCAAAAAAAGTGAGAAAAAAAAAAGCTAGAAAAGATAAAAGATAGAAAAGAATGATACATCTGGTCGGTTATTTCATAAGAGACTCAACAACTTCTTAGAACACATCAGTATTAGATGGGAGAAGAATGAAGATGTAGATGTAAGTGGAATTTCTGTGGTTTGGATGTTGTTGACCTATCATGCATAGGACTGACATAAGAGACAATCTCTTTTAATTTTAACTCGTGAATTGCCATCTGAATTCTGAAGTGACTCTAACTTATTTATATATCATTCTTGCTGATGCTCTTGTGCCATGAAGAGGATGCAAAAGTGTTTGGCTGGGGATGGAACAAGTATGGCCAGGTATGAAGCAGCTTTCATCAATATTTCATTTACTTTAAGGCTATGAAACATTTCTAGCAGTCTTATCCTCTCATATTAAGTATTCGCTTGCAAACCTGACACTGGTCATTTGTTGCAAATGATGAAGCTTGGCTTAGGCGATGTGATAGACCGCAACATTCCAGCGCAAGTCGCGATCGATGGATGTGTCCCCAAAAACGTGGCATGTGGCTGGTGGCATACCTTGCTTCTGGCCGAACTACCCACTTGAGTTCCTCAAATTCACAGGCCAAAGAAGCCATGTTACAGTTTTGTTAGGCATCAGTAATTCATTGTACTCGTAGTCATCTGATTTACATGTACATACATTAGTTCGTATATCATATATATGTATGTACTCTGTACGTATATATGTATATACACACATTGCTCATTCTTCCATGGTAGAGGTTCATCATCAGGATCTGCATATCAATCGCATCAGTTCAGAGATGTACTGCATATTCCAGTGCATTGTGTGTATTCCTGCCATGTTGTGATCAATGTAATTGTATTTGTACGAGGGGGCTTTAGGAAATCTCCAATCATGTAAGGGGGGGATGGTTCTCTTCTGTTCAATCAATGAAATTATGTGAATAATGATTTCTGCTACTATTTCCATGTCTTCCGGATAGACTTGTGTTTATAGGTGATGCCATTATTGTGTTTGGAAAAAGTTGAAGGTAAGTCAAGGTTTGCTATTGTTATTCAATGACTTCCATGGCCATGCTGACATGAACTGATAGAGTAGACTTTGATCTTCTAGATGAATGCTTAACCGCAGCACGTTGCCATACCTGCATACATCACTTTCTCAAGATTATCTGGGATTAAACTACATTCTTTCTCAATTATATGAAAACAACGGGCTGCGTTATCGTTTCTTCTCTCATTGACTGGACTAGCTGCGATGTAAAGAAGGGAGAAATCCCCAAATCACGACATTATTGCTGACCTAACATAGACAAATGTTGTCGACTACGAAACTATAATACGATGGGTCTAATGGTGGTTTTGTGACACAATTTATGGTGACGGACTGCTAAAGGTAAGTAATTGTTGTATGTGTATAAAATATTACCGAAGTAAATAAAACGATCTATCGAGACTTTGAAACCACTTAAGAAAGAAAAAATTGTACAATCCACTCAAACTTTGAGAATGTTTTAAAATTCGTTTATTTATTTTTTAATATTAATCTTATGTTACATTTTACGCGATATAAATTGATTTATTCACCGTAAATCAAAGAACCATACGCATCACTTTGACACTAACTTTCATCTATGATGGTCCCTCCTTGGAGTTCACTCCTCACTAGCTCGTTTCTCAATTATACTCAGAAATCAATTTCCGGCACAATCTTTAGTCAAGGTCACAACTCACAAGTCAAACGGAAACAATTTTCCGTTCAAAAATGTCAGAAAGCGACAAAGGAAGTTTACCCACCAAAATTCAAAAAGTCTCCGAAACTTTCCCCGCTCCCTTCCAATTCTACCCCTCATCCGCCTTCTTAAAACCCCCAAAACACCTTCACTCTCTCCAAAATGGCCCCTACTCCCAACCTCCGCCTCCTCACGGCGTCGCTCCTCCTCCTCCTCCTATCCAGCGCGTGGACCGCACTCTCCATCCAACTCTGCCCCCCATGCGGCACCACCACCGTCCCCTACCCCCTCAGCACCTCCCCCACCTGCGGCGACCAGTCCTACAAAATCCGCTGCCTCAACAACTCCTCCCTCCTCTTCGACACCCTCAACAACTCCTACCCCGTCGCCTCCATCTCCCCCTCCTCCCAACGACTCGTCGTACGCCCCTCCACCTTCCTCTCCCCCTCCTCCTGCGTCACCTCTGACGTCATCCACCAGGGTATCCAGCTCAACCAGTCCCTCCCCTTCAACGTCACCAGCAGCAACACCATTCTCTACCTCAACTGCACCGACTCGATCCTCCGGTCGCCGCTGAACTGCACGGCGTCGAGCTTGTGTCATACTTACGTCAACAACACGAATTCTGTGGGGGCGTGTAGGGCGGCTCCGATTTGCTGTACTTTCCGGGCGGGCGGGTCGTCGACTTCGTACATGGTTCGGGTCAGGGACTCGGGTTGTAGCGCGTATACGAGCTTTGTGAACTTGGATCCGGTTTTGCCGGTGGCGCGGTGGCCCGAGCCGGGGGTGGAGATACAGTGGGTGGCGCCGAGGGAGCCGGTGTGCGGTAATCAGTCGGATTGTGACGGGAAGTCGGTGTGTGGATCCGACCCGGTTCAGAATGGGGTGCGGAGGTGTTTCTGTAATTCCGGTTTACGTGGGACCCGGTTTCAGGTTTTGCGTTGACGGTGAGTATGATATTGTATACGTGGCTGTGAGTTTTGACTTTTGGGGGACTTGGATGATTGTGATTGGCTGAGAGAGATGCTAATGTTTGACTATTCTTTTTTGGCAGATACTGGTTCAAAGGACAGGACAGGATTAATAGCAGGTAAATTGTGATGATATTGTAGAGTTAATTTATGTGATTGCAGAGTTTTGAGTTGTTTACGCTATATTGATGCATGAGTATATCAAGTTAATTAGTTCGATATAACTTCATTGATCTTTTACTTTAGCTTTTTTTTGAGTTATTCTAAAACCGTAAAGACTTGATACGTTGTTACAAAAAGTTTGCGTATACTTAATGAGTCGATATGTAATGTGTCGTAGAGCTGATATTCTACTATAGAGTTTTGTGTATGTGTGAAATAATCATATTTTTAGATATCGTACAACTTATCATTCAGATGTACATTTGATTATCGTCAGAAATTTGTTTACTATAGAGTAAACGATGATTAATTCCGCAGACTATTGATAGATTCATGAAACTTTAGTAGTGAAATATTATGATGTGTTTCGAAGTGTGTTTTAGTTCAGACATGAACTCGGGACACCCCCAAATTTGTTTAAGTTACAATAGGCTAAGTTCCATGCCAGATTGATTAGTGAGTAGTGACTAACAATGAGAAAAAAAACTTGTGCAGGTTTGATTTCTGGAATTGGGGCATCACTACTTGCAGCAACCATTGCCATTGTACTTTACAAGCGCCACAGGCGCATCAAAGAAGCTCAAGACCGCCTGACCAAAGAGCGCGAAGCAATCCTGAATGCCAATGGAGGCAGAGCCGCAAAAGTCTTCACCGGAAAAGAGATCAAAAAGGCAACAAACAACTTCTCCAGAGACCTCCTCTTAGGTGCTGGTGGATATGGTGAAGTCTACAAAGGAACTCTGGAAGATAGATGGAACTGTCGTGGCTGTAAAGATCGCCAAGCTTGGAAACACCAAAGGCACTGATCAGGTCCTCAATGAGGTCCGAATTCTGTGCCAAGTTAACCACAGGAGTCTTGTGCATTTACTTGGTTGTTGTGTTGAACTAGAGCAGCCTATTATGGTGTACGAGTACATTGAGAATGGGACTCTACTTGAACATCTGCAAGCTCGGAAAGGTGTTGGTCGATCAGTTCTTTCGTGGATGCAACGTCTCCAGATTGCTCATGACACTGCTGAGGGTCTAGCTTATCTCCACTTCTCAGCAGTGCCTCCAATCTATCACCGTGACGTGAAATCTAGTAACATTCTGCTTGATTATAAAGAAGCCAAGGTGGTTGCTGATTTCGGCTTATCAAGATTGGCTCATACTGATATGAGTCACATCTCAACATGTGCTCAGGGAACTCTCGGATACCTTGATCCTGAATATTACAGAAACTATCAATTGACTGACAAGAGTGATGTTTATAGCTTTGGTGTTGTGCTTAGAGCTGATGTCCTCTCAGAAAGCTATAGACTTCAACAGGGACGCCGATGATGTGAACCTTGCAGTTTATGTGCAGAGGCTGATGGCGGAAGAGAAGCTTATCGATGCAATTGATCCAATGCTGAAAGAAGGAGCTACAGCTTTGGAGCTGGACACCATGAAGGCACTAGGGTTCTTGGCATTGGGTTGCTTGGAGGAACGCAGACAGAATAGGCCTTCGATGAAAGAAGTCGTGAGGAGATTGAGTACATTACAAGCATTGCCACATCAAAGGTTGTCGACGACTAGTTCATATTGCTAGTTTGTGCTGTACTAGGATTAGCAGTTGTTCTAGGTGTCTCTAGTATGGTTATGTATTTAGCTGAAATTAATGCATTAGTGTATATAGAGGAGAGGCAAGTGTGGTATGCCTGGTTTTGTATGTGTAGTAGTAATCTGTACAACTTGACCTTGAGAGAAGGGTATGCAAACCCAAATAAAGTGCAATAATCTTTGCTTGAAAATTGGGATGGTGATATACAGTTTCAGTTTCTGGTCATAAGCAGTATATTAATTGCAAACTTGCAATCAACTCTATGAAATTATATCCATTTGGGGTTTCTGGTCAGAGAGGTAGATGGTCTTAGTAATGACTGAAAGTGATGCCTAAAAAGTAAATAGGACTGACCCAACTTTCACATCTGTCAAACTTTTACCAAAATATGAACTTGGGTGGAACTAAAACTGTCATTCATATGCCTAGAAAGCTCATTTAAAAGCATTGTTCTCAGGGACGGAACATAGTACTGGGTTCTGTGGGCTGTAGCCCAGAGAGTTTTGGTTGTTTACAAATAGTTTAGGGGTATGTCTATCATGCAGTGCTGCATGAGATGCAGACTGCTTTTTATTGTTTTATAAGGCAAGTGGTCCAAGATGACCTATTAGTGACTTGTTCTATAGGTTATTATTACAAGTTACAATTACTTCACAAATAATTAAAAACACTCCTAAAAAGAGCTAGCCTTCAACATGCCGAAATTTCACCTAAAGACCTCTAGTCAACCTGGTTACTGAGTACGGCGGAATCACTGCTGCCTAAAAAGGAATGGTTCTAATTAAAATGCAGAGATTATGTAACTTAACAGAGAAAGAAAAACAAAAACATAATAGACTAATATGTATGCAATATATTTTTGTGACGGGATTTTGAGCACTAGGAAGAATTTATTCAACCATAAATACAAATACAACAAAACTCAGAGCCTCACTCTTTTGTAAATAGCTAAAGCTGTTTTAGTTACTCATGCTTTACAAGATAAATACTTACTTGTATTATACAGCACTCACACTCTTATTCTCACTCTACTATATTACAAAGACTGTTTACTGGCTATCTTACTTCTTGAAGAAGGTTGAGAAAACTTTCAAACTTCTATCTCAAGTTTCTGATCGATGCCTTCCAAAAGACATCTGAGGCTCCTTTATAGGGAGCTGACTCCAAATTGGAAAAAACACACATATACATTGTGGAAGACAGGAGGAATCTTATCTTGATAACTTTACTTTTAAAAAAGTAAAGTCTTCTGGCTTCATGTGCTGGCAGTCACTTTCTTTTTATCAAAAGAAAAGTTGCTTGTCTTGATGCGTCGGCCACCGTTTAATTTCCAACATTTACTATGTTGTGATATGTTTCTGGATCTTCAGAATATCCCACTGAGGAGTTGGACCACTATATTCCCAATCATGTGTCGTGTCTTCATTTCCATCGTCGAGGTCTGAATCATAGGGATAAAAAATCTTATATTTTTCTTCAGTCTCAACCTTTTCTAGCCACTTAGTGGTAGTCAGAGTGCAATCCACTTTATTTCTCATAAGAGCTGTGAAAAAGTCACAGTTCTCTGGTGGAGGGTGATTATAGCAAGTGACCATTATTTTTTCTCCACTTGCCAAAAGACTTGAATCATAGTCTCTTAGAACTATGTTTTGATAATTGCTATGGACATAGCTTTCATCCATGGAATGCTTTGATTTGGTCTTCCATTGCCGCTGGCAATAGCTGACTTTTGGACCGGGACTTTGGATTAATCTGACATGATGATATGGAGAGATATAATTCATCTGACCATTTACCACGGTCCATTCTGGTGGTGTTGAAATGATTTTAACCTTAGGATACATCCATCAGGTCTGATATTCTTGACAGCTATAACTATTATTTCTGGAAACCCTTAAGATCTTCATTGGTTTTTGTCCATAAATTATGAACAAAACCGTTTTCTATAAACCATAGCTTGTGCTTCTGAGGATGCTCTGCTTGAACATCTACCAGGTATCTCCCATAATATGGGCCAGAGGCTATTGATAATGTTCCTGGAAGAACATATTTTCCTTCTCCTAAGAGGTTATGGAAACTATACAATTCAGATTCCTTTAAGGCTAACATAGGAATTTTAGCGCTTTCAGGACTTTCGAGGTATACAACTTTGGACGGTTCTGCTAGAACACCTTTGTCTTTTGTATGGACTTCATACATTTCTTCAGTTAAAGCCTTGAGGGTTTGAAGTAAATGAGCTTCATTTTCCTCATAGAAAGAATACAGAATATTATCATAATAATCTTCTGTTTAAAGGCCAATAGCCTATCCGTTCTGAAAACTGGCTTCTGAAAGATCTTCAGAGGTTGATCATGGATGACCTTCTTTCCTGTGACTAATGGTAGCTTATTTACCCTGAGAGGGTCTTTTCTGCTTTTTGGCAAAGCAGCAGTCATCAACGAACTTGATATGCCTTTACCGTCTGCCGTTTGAGACGGGCTAGCTAGTCTTTTCCCCTGAGACTGATCAGTGAAGGCTGATATTTTCGGACCCAGCAAAAACTCCTTTACGAGTTTATCTTCGTTAGTACCTCCGGAATGACTGGAGCGACCATCTTCTTCAGAATCTGGTTTAGGCTGATTCTTGAAGCTAGGACTAGACTAAGCAGTTCCATAATAATATATATTAATAATCTGGTCCGTTATGGAGTGGTCCTACAGTTTTATCACCACCTTTGAATCTTTCCCAGAGCTTCTTTTCCTCTGATTCTGGTTTTCGACTTCTGGGATTGCGACATTCTCTTTCGAACATCGTTATTTCTCTTGTAAGCGCGTTAGACAAATGGTTCTTGTTTCCTGAAACCATTTCAACATCATATTCATATTGTGTTAAAAACATTTGCCATCTCAACACCTTCCTCTATCTGCAACATCAGTCAATTTGGAGTTTTTGAAGTTTTTTACTCTTTTATTGTCAGTTCTTATATTACTACAAATTTGTTTCCTAGGTATGCTTCAGCACCTTTGATGCTTTTAATTAAGGCAAAGACTTCCTTGTCTCTAGTGGAATAGTTTAACTTAGCAGCGTTAAACTTTCCTGATAGAAATTTACAAATCTTTTCATGATTTGTATCTGGAGCAACTACTAAAACGACTCATGCCCAGTAATAATCATTTGCATCAGTCTGTAAAATGATCAGATCTCCTTCTTCAGGTAATTGTAAAGGAGGAAGGTTTTTTGTTAATTCTTTAATCTTTCTGACAGTATTACTGTCATCAGCTGTGTGAAAAACCATTTTTTCTTAGAACTTGTTTTTGGAGAGAAGAGGGCAGTTAGACTACTAACTTGAGGAATAAAGTCTCTCGCAAAATTAACAACTCTCAAAAATCTCTGTAGAGGACTTCGCATCTGGGATATTGTCTGGAAATGGCTGATTTTCTTAACAATGTGGTCTTGGAAACGAGTCTCTCCATCCTTAACATGAATGCCAAGGAAATCAATTTCACCTTTAATAAGATGAATCTTTTTTTGTCGAGGATAATTTCTTTTTGGACAAGAAGCTTACACACCTGCTCAAGATGCTTTAAATGCTCATCCATAGTCTTTGAGAAGACAAGAATGTCATCTATGTAAACTATGCAAAAATCTGCAAATGGTTTGAAGATATTATTCATTTTCCTTTGGAAAATAGACGGAGCTTGCTTTAATCCAAATGGCATAACTAACCATTTGTAATGCCTTGAGGAGTTCAAAGGCTGTCAAAGCTATAGAATCAGGATGCATCTTGACTTGCCAAAACCCTGATTTTGCATCAAACTTAGAGAAAATTTTTGCTTCTCTAAGCCTGTTGATGAGAACTCTCACCTGAGCTATTTGATAACCATCTTTAACGGTCTTTTTATTTACATCTCTGTAATCAATTACCATTCTGGCTTTTCCTCTTAGTTGTTCAGCATGATTTCTTACCAAAAAGGCCAGGGCATGATGAAGACTATTTGAAGGCCTGATTAACTTCTTTTCAAGAAGCTCTTGAATCTGACTTTCCATTTCTTTCCTATCTTCTTCCATATAGTGAGGGATGGCCTTAACATCGCAAATAGTATTTGCATCATGTATTTTGAGCTGACAATATACTGGGTCTCTTTCCCAGTACAGCTGAGGATCTTCACTGATTACTGGTTTCAACAAATTTTCTATTTCTATGAGAGTTGGTATTTTCTTTTGCTCTGCTTTCTTAGCATATACTTTTAAGTTATGTTCTCTGATGTATTCTTCTTCTCCATCAGAACTCTCATTGTCAGAAATTTGATATTCAGAATTTGTCTCTGATTCAGAGTATTCTGAACTTGTTGAATTATTTACTAGTATTCACTGTGTCCTTTAGCTTTTCTTGCAAAACCGGCAAAACCGGCTTTAGGATTGGCTTATAATCATCACTCTTCGTTGACGACTTCTGGTAAGGATTTGTGAAACATTTGCTCGTAACGCGTACAAATCTGTCAATCAAGATTCCCAATAGAATCTGTGGTTTTTCTCAAACCTAATCATTTCTGGAGTTTGAATTACTATTTGTTGTAGAAGGAAGTCATTTCCTATCAACAAATCAGCTGTCTGGCTTTCACATTGCCAGAGGATTTTGATAATAAAAGTTCCGCCTCCCAAGGAAACTTTTACATTTCGAGTCATTGTATTCATGACTATTTTGTTTTCTTCCGTGGCAATTCCAGTAACTGTTCTTGGAGATTTTTCCTAATATTCTTCAGGGATTGCATATCTTTTAGCAAGAGAGTACCCTGAACCCGTATCTACAAAGGCATATAGATGATATTTCCTGTACTCGGGAAACTTCAGTCCTATAGTAATATAATTACTATAGATGCTTGTCTGGACTGACATTACTTGCTCTTGTTTTTCTGGTGTGACAAGTGATTTTGTGAAAGGATTAACTTGTCTTTCAGCAGTTATGGAATCAGGAGGATTGATACCAATTATCGGATTGGTACTTATCCCAGCAATCGTGGGATTAAGAGAATCAAAAGACTCTCTTATCTTCTTATTTTGGCTTAATGAAGTTACAAACTTCATCGTTTTTATATCCTCATTGAGGTCCTTTTTGTTTTTCTTGTGGAATATATTATATTCCTCTTCTACCAAGATATGAACATCTTTAGCCTTGGTTTTTCTTCTGACTTTTGCGATAAAGCATTCTCGATGATAAGTTTCCTCCTGTACTTTCGCAGTACATGGAAATGTATTATCATCATCGCATCCGCAATAATCACATACAAATCTTCCCAGATTGGGATGAAAGGTACTGATAATATCAGTATTTTCTTCCTTCCAATTATGTATTTGTAATAAGAATATAGGACGATATCTATATCTTGCTCTTCTTCAGAACTTTCTGAAACACTTTCTGTTTCACTATCTGATGGGTACTCAAGAGAATATACTGATTCATTCTCTTCATTAGAATAAGCAACTTCAAAGCCTTTTAGATTAGCATAATCTATTGCTTCCTCATATTCAGCAAGTAAGACTTTAGAAGTTCTCTTATTTTTTTCAGACATTCATTTGCATAATGTCCTTCTGCCTTGCAGAGCCAACATCTGCACTTCTTTGCTTCTCTAGAAACAATAATCTGATTTCTTTTTTCTTCTGAAAAATTTCTTTCTTGGAGAAGTTTGAGAAGATTGTCTTTTCTGATATCCAGAACTTTTTCTGAACTTATACTTCTTTTTAGAAACGAAATTGCTGTTTTGCTTGATACCAGAGAATTTTCTTCTGTATTCTTTTCCAAAACATGACATCCCATTGTGTCGAGGTATCCAAAATCTTTGGACACATGTTTTCAACTCCTTTGAGTTGTTTCTTGAAGTCTGGATTTTCTATTCTCTGTATATTACTTTTTAGGAGATTCCTAACTCTTTCTGCTCTCCAACAGGAAAATATTGAAGGGGGTTTTCTTCTAGTGATTGTGCTACTGCATCGTTCCAGGGTTCTGGCAACTTTCCGTAATATGTTCTGATGAGATCATTATTTTCAATGTCTCTATAATGCAGTAGTAGTTTTGAAACTCATTGGTATATTCTTCGAAATACCTCATGTTACAAATACTTAATTTTTGAATATTTGCTTTAGCTCTTTTTTTAGATTGCTCACTATGCCCGATGATATCTCCGTAAAATTGTGTATAGATGGGAACTGCAAAGTCTAAAGGACTATTAGTATGAGCCATTTTTGTTGCCCAATCAGTCCATTGAGAACTTCTCTTGAAGGACTGGTACAATTTTTGGACTATTTCAGTTAAAGTAGATTCATAGTAGGCATGAGCTTCCTCGTAAGCATATTTGGATAACACTAGAGCCTGAGTTAGCTTTAAACTAGCAAACACTAGAGCCTGAGTTAGCTTTAAACTAGCAACCCAGTTGTCTATTGTTTTTCTTTTATCTCCTATCTGGTCCAAATCCAGATAAACCCCTCTTTCAGACACTGATTGTCCCCATTTGGGTTCTGTAGGGATATATTTCTGGGAACTTCGTTCTCCATATTTTCCTGTAGGAGTCTGTCCTTTTAGAAGCTTGATATTCTTTTCCCCAATAATCTTTGTAGGATTGTTGGTGATGTTCTATATTACAGTATGACCACCTTCGGGAGGGTCTGTCTTTCACCATCCGTATCCATTGATACTCCTGACTGCTCTGGTTCATCTTTTGCTGCTTGATAAGGAAGAATCTTCCTCTTTTTCTTTCCAAGTTGAACTTGAGAAATTCATTAATGAACTTCTCTAGTTCTTCTGGAGAATCACAAGTCTCAGCTTGTGCATATAATTCTCTAATTCCTTTGCTTGGAACATTCTCATAGGTCTTTTAGTATCCTCTTCTTCCAGAAATTCTTCGTTATAAGCTGTTTTAGTTTCAGAGGTACTAGCTTCTTCATAGTTTGCAAAAGAATGCCTATGGAATTGTAAACTAATTTTCCTCCCATGTCTTCATAAATTGAAGCATTGGAGCTCTCAAGTTGTCTGACCGGAGAGGCCAGCTTCTATTCTCTGGGAATGTTACTTCATGTCATTTTGTGACATGCTTTTGTTGAGAATTATTTTTTGGGTTGGTGAGAACAGATGTAGTAATCCCAGGGCTATTTAGAAACCTGGTATTATGAGTTACATTTGAGCTCATCAACTTATAATAGATTCTATAATCTATCGCAAGTTTCATCATTCCTTTTTTCATGGAAATTCCATCTGTCTTGATTCTTATCTTAGACAGTGAGCAACGTCTCTGAGATGCGTTCTGAAGTTTGAAATACATTGAAATATGCAACTTGGTTGCACAAAGAAGCTTCTAGTGTCCCTAACAGACTTTTCTTTAAGTCTGTTATTCTATCGTCTTGTAAGACACATAGAACAGAACAGTCAATCATCTCTGGCTAAGAGTTTTATTTCTACTTGAACTGCACCAATATGCATATAGGAATATTTTTTCTGGAATGCTTCACTTACTTCTTTTGAGTTATCAGCCTGATATCTGTTTCCTATGTGGCTGGTGTGGAACTGTTAATTCAAGAATCTTGAATCTGTGAGAATCCATAAGGAAAGATCATTTCTTATAGATCTAGTTAAATCTAAATCTAGGGGCAGATGTTCTCGCATACTAGATTCGATTTCATTATACTCAAATTCTTGAACGTTTATCAGCTGAACTGGAGCTGTTGTTTTTTTTGCTGAGAATTCTACTTAGCATCTTCATGTCTCTCTTGGTAGATGGTTTTGAGGATTCCATTCAAGTAGCTTTGGTTCACTAAACCTTAGTCTACTTTCTCCCATTGGTAGGGGTGGAGAGTTTATGATGATTTTACTAGCTACATTTTGAGCAAGTGATTCTTCATTTATTTTTTCATACTTTCTCCTTCCTTCATCTTTTCTACAGTTTTTTGTAGACTAGAGATTCTATTATGTAACTCTCGAAATTGAACTTCGAGGTCAATACCTATCTCTTGGAGATAAGCGATGTTATAGTTATGCTGAAGGATTATTGCCTCTACATTCTCGGCAAGTTTTTCTGTAGGTTGATGAAAGCCAATAGCTTTAATACCTTCATGTTTTACTTTTAGATCTACTCTTTGATTCATCCTATTCTGGTAATGAGAGTTTCTAAAAGCGTTCTCAAATTTTCTTGAGTATGTCTTAGTTCTACTGTTTGCTGATGAATATTGTTAGCAAACTTTTCAATATGAACTAATTTATTTTTAATATCTGTTAGATATTGTTTTTCCTTGAGATAATCTAGCTTGATTTCAAGCTTGGCAATTTTGAGTTTATTTCCTCAAGTTGATTAATCCGTAGATTAAATCTCTCGAGTTGTTCTATAACCTTTTCAGAGGTCTTATTCTTAGATAAATGATCTAAGAATTCAATTAAGCTTGGTCTTGATGGATCAAGCTCTTCTACTCCGATTTCTTTTTGAAGGTAAATATGTTCGTCGTATAGAGTATTAATACTCTACAAATGTATTCAATTGAGTATTGATTTTCTTGTATGTGCCTTGAATGAAACCACTTTCCACTTATCAGTTTCTTTTGTAATACAAAAAGACTGATAATTCTTTAGTTTGGATTCTCTCTTGTTGGTAGAGAGAAGCCAACTCTGTGGCATAAGCCTTTTGTCACCTGCTTTTGAGCCTAGCAAGCTCTGATACCAGCTATGGCGGATCTAACCAATGTTCAAAATATCAAGAGGTTTTTGATCTTCTTCAAAAGTTTCTTGAAGAACTTCAATTTCTTCTCTCTTGACTCATATATCTTTGTTGTAATTGAAAGATAATATCCCAGTAATTTTTGATACTTCTAGGAAGCTTGTCTCTTTTTTCTTTTAGTTTTCTTAATTTTTCTTTTTCTTCTTGCAATTCTTATAAGATAACTTAGCTTCTGCTAAAAATTCTAATCTGTAGCTGTAGCAATTGATTTTCTGAAAAATTAACTATTTATCTTTGAGTAAGAGGATAAGTTTGTATATTTGAATTAAGGTAAATAAATTCAAAATCTTAGGCCCACCATGCTTCGTCAAAATATATATTTTTTTCTAAAGGTAAAATGCATGATAAGACTTATAAGCAGAAATTACAAAAGATAAAAACTGGGTAGAGAGCTTTTCCGGTTGGTTTTTCTGCAATAGTTCTAGATGACCTCAGCTAACATGTCTTCTAGTGGGATCTGCATAGCATGCAGTGCTGCACACTAGAATATTAGGGCAGAGATTTAAAAAATAAGCATATATAGGTAGAGTAGCCCATATAAAAAATTGAATATGCAGAGATATGGACAGAAAATAAAATAAAAAAATCTTCCTAAATCTACTCCACTCTTACACAACACCACAACTCCACAAATCTTTTATAAAAAATATAATCATTCACCTAATTACCTTCATCACTCCAAGTCTTCCCTTCCCTGTTCTCCAACCAAAAAAAAGAGCTCTCCCCTGTCGAAAAAAAACTCCAAGTCTTCATCTCTCTTAACTCTGAAAAAGAGTCTCTCGTACGGAAAAAAAGAGAGAGTACTTTTGATCAATATTGATCAGGATTCAAGAATCAAGAGGTATGTTACTACGGCATCGACGGAACGAGCATTTTCAGCTTTGAGAATTATTAAAAGTCGACTTCGGAGCAAGATAGAAGAAGAGTTTCTTGATGATTGCATGTTGGTTCATATCGAAAGACAATTTGCTGATAGTATTGACAAGGAGTCAATTATTGATGAATTTGCTACAAAAACTCGTAGAGTACAACTTAAGATTAGGTAGTCAGATTGTTTTTTATATATGTAAGGATTATACTTAATCTAATAATTTAATTTTCATACATTTTGAATTTTTTATCAAAGGAAAATTTAGCCTAGATAGTTTTGGAATCCTGGTTCCGTCCCTGATTGTTCTTCCATTATTTGGCTGACCAAGAAAGAACAAAATGAGAAAGAAAACCCACCAAGATATATACTGTCTACATTGTCTTAATCTGCCAATTCTAGATGAAATGGTTGCCTGGTTCCTATCTTATGACATATCCTGCAGTTCTCTTATTCCAAACTCAGACTGAAAATAATGGACCTCTATATCTGAGTATTGAAGAAAGTTTATAGCAAGTTAGTAACGATATGAAGCAAAGACATATACTATATACTGATCCTCAGTTTAATAGTTAATACACAGGAGTCCGATGCCGGTGCATAATCTTATTGAGCTAGGCACACGATAAACGACTTCCGATATAAATTCCGGCTGCATATGTTGGAGCACCACAACTATGTAAACTAGGTAACCTAATTGGGTAATTCCATTGTTAGTCTTCTAAGAAAACAATTACCTAGTACAGAGAAATGAGGAATGATGTGTAAAATGGAATGGATATCTTGGTGGGTTTTCTTTCTCATTTTGTTCTTTCTTGGTCAGCCAAATAATGGAAGATCAATGCTTTTAGATGAGCTTTCTAGGCATATGAAAGACAGTTTTACTTCCACCCAAGTTCATATTTTGGTAAAAGTTTGACAGATGTGAAAGTTGGGTCAGTCTTATTTACTTATTTAGGCATCACTTTCAGTCATTACTAAGACCATCTACCTCTTCTGTGGACAGTAGCCAAACAAATGGAATCACCGGGTCCAATAAGGACTCAGGAGTCGGAGAAGTCTGGTCGACATTCGGTGCCGTTCACCTGGTCACCTGCTGACCAGGGATTATTTGGTCGGCTACCGTAGATCTGCTCCATCTTGATCCTAGGGCTCAGAAATATTTATATATTTTGAATTAACTTTTATTTAATATTCCAAACTTTCTGATCTCTTCTCGCTATCCAAAAATTTTCCATACTCCCTGCCATGGCGGCTTCGGCCGAAGAACAAGTTGCAGAACACCTCCGAAGCAGTGGACGATTTGCGGGCAGGAATCGATTTGGTTGGGGACTTGCTCCTCGTTCTTAAGCAGAGCAGATAAGGAGGCTTCAGACTTGACAACCACCAATGGTTTTGGGTTTTACTTAATTGAAGGTGGCAAAGCTTCCATGACCAATTTCTCACCTCGAATCCACTCCATGGTTGATATGGGATTGATTTTCTGAGTTTCTTAAGAGGAGGGAAACATACTCAGAATGGGTGAGCAGCCAATTGAGACAAATATGAATGGCCTCCGCCGTCACCGTCATCGCTGACCAAAACATCCGGCTATCCACGTCCTATTGCAGAACCCAGTTGTCTTCCACCCCGTTCCAATCTTAAATCAGTTTCCCCAGTTCCAGAATCTTAACCTCTTTTTCTTTCTTTCTCACCTCCAGATACCCACTTTTCTCTCTTCAACACCATTGCTACTCTATTTCAATGGGAGTTCATGTTGTTCTGGAATTTTCTACTCTATTAGCCCGGATTAGAATTGGTTTCTGCAATTCAAGAGAAGATCGGGTACCCATTTGATTACTGAAGATGAAATGATTATAGGAGAGGGAGAAATGATAAAAGTAATAAATATATAAATATTTCTGAGCCTTAGGATCAAGATGGAGCAGATCTGACGGTAAATGACCAAATAATCCTGGTCAGCAGGTGACCAGGTGAACGGCACCGTGTCTATAGATATGCCTCTCAAGTCCTTGATTATCCCAACTCATTTTCAGTTCTTCACCACCAAGATTTTATCTGGGAGCCTGTGCTGACTGCATTGCAGCCCTATGGCCATGGAAACTAAATCATGCCAACAGCTTCATATCTTCTTTCTTCCATACATGGCTCGCGGCCACAGCATACCCCTTACAGACATAGCTAAACTATTTTCTTCTCATGGGGCAAGATGCACCATGGTAACTACTCCCCTCAATGCACCACTCTTCTCCAACGCAACCCAAAGAGGTGTGAATTGAACTTGTTCTCATTAAGTTCCCATCTGCTGAAGCAGGGTTGCCTCAAGATTGCGAAAGCGCCGACTTGATTACAACACAAGACATGGTGGGAAAATTTATCAAAGCCACCTTTCTACTTGAACCAAAGTTTGAGAAGATTTTAGATGAACATCGACCTCATTGCCTTGTTGCTGATGGGTTCTTTACTTGGGCTACAGATGTTGCTGCCAAGTTTCGAATTCCAGGCTGTATTTCCATGGAAACGGTTTCTTCCCATTGTGTGCTACATTGAGTGTGATGATGTATCAACCTCATTGTAATTTGTCATCTGATTCAGAATCTTTTGCCATTCCTAATCTCCCCGATGAAATCAAGATGACTAGAAGCCAACTACCTGTGTTTCCTGATGAGTCAGAATTATGAAGATGCTCAAAGCATCTATAGAGATTGAAGAAAGGAGCTATGGGGTTATTGTTAACAGCTTTTATGAACTAGAACCAGCTTATGCAAATCATTACAGGAAGGTGTTGGGCGGAAGGCATGGCATATCGGCCCTGTTTCATTATGCAACAAGGCAATAGAGGATAAAGCAGAGAGGGGATCAATAAAAAGCTCGACTGCTGAGAAACATGAGTGTTTGAAATGGCTTGATTCAAAGAAACCCCATTCGGTTGTTTATGTATCATTCGGTAGCATGGTCCGTTTTGCTGATTCTCAGCTACTAGAAATCGCAACAGGCCTTGAGGCTTCTGGACAAGACTTCATTTGGGTTGTGAAGAAAGAAAAGAAAGAAGTAGAAGAGTGGTTGCCTGAAGGATTTGAGAAGAGAATGGGAGGTAAGGGACTGATCATAAGAGATTGGGCTCCTCAAGTGCTAATTCTTGAGCATGAAGCAATAGGAGCATTTGTGACTCACTGTGGGTGGAACTCTATCTTAGAAGCAGTGTCTGCTGGAGTTCCAATGATCACGTGGCCGGTGTTCGGCGAGCAGTTTTACAATGAGAAGTTGGTGACTGAGATACTTAGGATTGGGGTTCCTGTTGGTTCTGAAAAATGGGCTTTCTCATTTGTGGATGTAAATGCAGAGACAGAAGGGAGGGTGAGGAGGGAGGCCATAGAGGAGGCTGTGACTAGAATCATGGTGGGTGATGAAGCCGTGGAAATGAGAAGCAAAGTGAAAGAGCTTGGGGAGAATGCAAGGAGGGCTGTTGAAGAAGGTGGATCATCTTTCTTGGATTTGTCTACTCTAGTCGGAGAGTTGAACGACCTAGCTTTTGGAGGCCGTTGAATGACTTGAATTCCAACACCAGTACACTATTTGAGTTGCAGTAATCTTAAATTTCACTTGAACTCTTTTGCCTTCTTGTTGTCCCAAGTTTTCTAGGAATTTCGTAGGTAACATAAATTTGCTAGCTGCGGTACTGAACTATGAGTCTATCTTGTGCTTAATGTGATATTGAGCTCTTACTAATTATGTGGAGAAAGCATCTGTCTGTGCTATTTGTTCTATACTTTTGATTCTTGTGTTTTTCTTTGGTTAGAGTAATGTGAAGTGAATGACTGAATCTCAAATTGGTGCATCACTTTCTTCTTCTTGTTTTTTTTTTCCCAAGAGATGAACTATATTAATGAGGAAACTGTTACAATGAGTTTTGGAGCAACAAGTTGCTCACGAACTTCAAACTGAAAGTCCGTACGGACACTTTTGGCGTATCATTTAGAATATATTTTTATGTGACAAGTGAGAGAATTAAAAGTTAAGAGAAAAATAAATAAACTTTGGGTCGAGAAATGTCAAATACTATTTTTTTATTTTTTTGTTAAAAAAGTGAGGGTAAATTTTCCGTGCGTTTAAAGATTTGACTTACGAGATTGACCATCTGGATCGAGCCCTTAATCTTGTCGGATCAAGTTGAATTTTTTCCCATACATATATTTTATCATGCAAGTCATGCACGAATAGATCCTCCATACCTTTGTGTGGACATCGTGGGAAAGATACATGACCTTCTTATCTATAAGAGAACTGGAAACATCCTTGATGGTATCATTCTGGTATCAATTATTACATGTGTTAGGTTCATGGCGAAGGGGCGTCTTGAAGTTACTCGCATTCATCTTGGGAACTGTACGTCATCAGCTAAAATTAAATCATAACTGCTTCATCTACTCGGTTTTTTCATTCAAAACACTATAACATGCGCTTTGCACTGGGAAAGATGCAGTACTATACTTGCTACTTTGCTAGGTGTGACTCCACAAAGGCACAAACCAAGATATCAAAGTAAAAGTAAAGAGCAACTGAGCAAGGCACAACCAAGATCTGAAAGTAAAAGAGGACAGGGCAAAATCAAAGAGATAAATGAATGTGATGAAGCACATAGAGCCTAAAAATCAAACAGTTCCATGGAATAGTATACAGCTAATAATGCAAGCTGATAAAACATGTTGTTAATAGGCATCAGAATGAGTCTATCTCTCCATTGGACAACTATGTTCCAGTAGAGCGAGTTCACCATATGCCGGCCCTTATAGACATTGTAAAAGCTCTTACTCGTACAGTACTAAAGGAATGTAAAAGTACCAGTCAGATTATAGAAGACATACTGCTTAAATAGTACTTGAACGGGGACTCTCAATAACGTACACTCATTTATAACTAAACTACAGTTACTGTTTTGGACTCCTCGAGAACAATGGACTTCCGTCTCCTCCGGCATGCAACAGGTTTCAGGAGTTCAGGACCACAAAGATGCATTTCCAAAGCTCGCCTTTTGTATTGCAAACCAACAATGAGATCCATAATTGCTGCCTCTGTCTTCTGTGGACTTGCAAAGTATAGAGTTTGAACCAGAAGCACATTGCACCTGGTGGAAGCATAGGCCTTCTGTTGACGCTTCCACATGGAGAGCCATTTGTTGGTATTATGAGCAAGAGGTGCTAACCATTCTAACATTTCAAGCATTGCCACATTCCTCTCTGCTGCCACATCTTTAATTGATAAACAAAGCGAGCTCTGGACCAGGGGCAGCCTTTCACTTAGCTCAGCTCTCATATTTGCAGGCAACATATTGTACAGTTCATCTCTGCGTGCTTTATAAAAGTAGACAGGAGAACGTACTAAATGTTCAATTAGGATGATAATATTTGCATACTTGAGAACTAAGGCAGCACCAAGTGTGTCAGGTGGAGCATCCAAGAGCTTGTACTTGCTGAAAATTGATGGACTAGGAATACTAGTGTGATCAGTATCTTCGGCCACAAGTTGAGGAACACCATAAACAGACTTAATACGACTGAAAATTGAGAAGACAGATCTTGCCAATAGAATACCTATGTAACTGAAAGTCATGTTCCACAAAGACTCCTCTTTTAACTTGTCCACCTCGAACTGCTTCAGCTCTATCTTGTGCTGAATCTCAACCAATTTGGACCATCCATGCGGCTTCTAGTACCTTCAAGATGCGAAACAAGTTTCATCTGGTGATACAAATCTCCGGTGACTGACACAAAACTCTTCATCTTTTTGGCCTCCTTTCCCATCTCCTCGTATGGAAGCACCCATTTAAAAGGGTCAGCACCATTGTCGATCAAATCACCAACAGCCTGCTCAAAATCCTTCACCTAGGATCAGAGCAATGATTCTTACCAAGCCTGGCCACAGATTTTTTGAAGGGATCATATTCTCAAACAATTCACCGGGTATTAAACCTCGAATGAAATCGGCATCATGTGACACAAGCTCTTTAAACCCCACCGAATCCGACATAAACTTTCTGAGCATCCCAACTTGTACCTTATTAAGGGACTCCCATAGAGCGACCAGCTTAGACATGACATATGCAACATCAAAGGCCAAAATTCCACCACGGTTCCTGCTTGCAGAATCCTTCCACCATCTCTTTAAGCCAAATCAAACTGATCGATCAATTCGTATAAAATAACACAATTAAGAATCCTGAAATAAGTGAACTAAAACCTTAGTTTGTTCTTATCCTAGGCTTCTAGCTAGATCGATACCCTAAAAATCCAAAGTTTAAGGGGCTTTATCTGGTTCCTTCTCCTGAATAACAAGATCGGAAGTTCGGAACCTTCTCTAGAACTAGAACGACAAAAGGAAAGCAAATTATATGTATATTTTACAAACGGACCTTTGAATCCAAGCGGCTGCAACAATACAACGAAGAGGCTGTGAAGCTCACGCGCCACCTCGCATTGGACACCGACGGCCTTGCTTCCTCTCCTCTCCTTTGGTTTCTGCACACTCCACAGACTTGAATACCTTTCCGCTTTTTTTTGAACTGAATATTTATATTTATTACTACTTACCCACCTTTTTGATATTTCGTTTCTTTCGGAAAATCCATCTTCTGATTATACGTGGGGTGGCTGAGATGTCTTACAGATAAAGTCAATAAACTTCCACATGCTGTTTGACGCATGTTCCTTTAGGACTAGTTTGGTTCATGGAATCAGATGGAAAGGAAAGAAATTCTTTAAATTTTCCTTTCCCATTAGAAATTGCAATTCCCATCAATTTTTCTTTGCAGTTTTGGAACTGTCCGAGAATGCAGCTGGAATTTATTCCTAGTCTTTATTCCATTGTTTGGTCTTTCCAGTAATACCCCCAAATGTCCTTGTTCGATCTGCAACTCTCCCATCTGGCAACCGCAAGAACTGAACCCTAACCAGAGCATCATCCAAACCCTTCGTCACCCAATTTTAATCAGAAGTCTAGAAGCAGATAAGCCCCTTCATGTTTACGTTCGGTGAAAATTGATGGAGGATTCGGTAGTGCCGGCTCTCAGAGGTTCTTCTTTTGTTCTTCTTTTGAATCCTCCTAGATGAGTATGAGATTCTCATCCTTGAATTTGTGAGCTTTTTAAGCTGAGTCGTCCTTAATTTTCAAGTTATGTCTCTCCCAATTAGAAAACTCAGCTTGTTAACTTATGGTCTTCTACTGATTCATTGTCCTCCCTTTTTAACTTATCCCCTTGCATGCCAGAGTTTCTTATCCTTCAATCTAAGTAATACCCCCAAATCTATAACAGTATCAAACTTTGAAGGTCCCGATTGGTTGAAGCCAAGCACTAATGTAATACCCATTTTCCAGACCCAGAAGAAACTCACACCATATAACAAAGCAATTGAGCAAAAACTCATCACTACTCATCTATCAAAAAACAAAAGCTCTTATCTCTCTCAAACAAGAGAACAATCCAAACCTGGAAACTTCTATGTGAGGATATGATAACAAGAATTTCAGAAGGAGTGCTTCAGTTCTTCGCAAGCCTTGTCTTCGAACTGATTTAGTTCTTCTGGGTTTGCGTCATAAGAGAGAATCAGATTTGATATTCTGAAAGATACATGGACAAACCTGGAAATAAAAATTAGAGCAAGGACAATTTTGTCAAAGTAAGATGGTTTAAATGCAGGATTTTGAGATTCACGAGGGTGGGGGGTGGGAACCATTTTCAGCCTAAGTTTCCCATCACATGGGATTGACTTTCCTTTCCTGCTTTTTTCTTTGGTTTCCAAACAAAGGAAGGTAATCATTTTCCTTTCCCAATGCCTTCTTTCCTGGAACCAAACTTGGTTGAGATACTTCGGGAGGGATAAGAGAGATAGGCTGTATTAGATTAGGGGTAGATTTGTTATTTTGTATTAAAACATTGGAATGAGCATATGAAAAAAAAATTCATTGGATTGGGGTATAATTTAGTCAATTTTGTGTAAATGGTCATTATCCTAAAAATTTATTTGGGAAAAAGACCATTTGCACAAAATAGAAAAAGTCAAATCTCATTTCAATGATAATCTTTTTTCTTAGCCCATTTGAATACAAGGTACTTATTTTAAGCCCAAATACACAAATCTTTATTAAAATATAATAAAATTTTATTTTTAAAGACCTTTTACCTTAACTTTTACTTCAAGAGAAAAAGTGAAAAAGATGGAGGGAGACTTTGCCGGAAGCACACCGGGCTCCTGCGCCAGTCACCGGCAGCCGCATTCCGGTCGCCGGTGACCGGAATTTTCCGATGGCCGGAAAATTGCCGGCATCCGATGGCCGGAATTTTCCGGAAATCTCACTGGATTTTTATAAATGCCACCGGAATTTACATGATCTTAACCCAAGTACGAAAAAAAAAGTTTACTACCCCTAGTAAACTTTTACTGGGGGTAGTAAACTTGCAAAACAGTATTTTCAAGACCATAATACACACTAGTAAAGTTTACTACCCCTAGTAAACTTTTACTGGAGGTAGTAAACTCAAAATAAAGTTTCTCCATGACTATTATACACCTTTAAAACAGTGAAAAATCAACTTAAATGCAGAAAAATAAATAAAGTTTACTACCCCTAGTAAACTTCTGCTAGGGGTGGTAAACTTGCAATACAGTTTTCCTATGACCATTATATACCTTAAAAGAGAGAAAAAATCAACATATATGCAAAAAAATAAAGTTTACCACCCCAAGCAAACATCTTACTGCGGGTAGTAATCTTGCAAAATAATATCTCCAAGGCTATAAGTACACATTAAAACGGAGAGGAAAAAAAATCAACTTAGATGCGAAAAAATAAAATTTACTACCCCTAGTAAACTTTTACTGGGGGTAGTAAACTTGCAAAACAGTATTTTCAAGACCATAATACACACTAAAACAGAGGAAGATCTTGCAAAATAATATCTCCAAGGCTATAGTACACATTAAAACGAGAGGAAGAAAATCAACTTAGATGCGAAAAAAAAAAAATTTACTACCTCTAGTAAACTTTTACTGGGGGTAGTAAACTTGCAAAACAGTATTTTCAAGACCATAATACACACTAAAACAGAGGAAGAACAATTTAGATTTGAAAAACTAAAGTTTACTACCTCTAGTAAACTTTTACTGGGGGTAGTAAACTTACAAAACAGTAGCTCCAATGCCATAATTCACATTGAAAATGAGAAAAATCAACGTAGATGCGAAAAAATGAAGTTTACTACCCCTAGTAAACTTTTACTGGGGGTAGTAAACTTGCAAAACAGTAGCTCAAATGCATAATTTCACATTAAAAATGAGAAAAATCAATTTAGATGCGAAAAAATGAAGTTTACTACCCCTAGTAAACTTATACTGGAGTAGTAAGCTTGCAAAAAAATATCTCAAAGCCATAAATACACGAAAAAAGAGAAAAATCAATAGAAAAAACATAATGCAAAATTAAAATTTACTACCCCTAGTAAACTTTTACTGGGGGTAGTATACTTGCAAAACAGTTTTCAATGTCATAATACATACTAAAACAGAGGAAGAACAATTTAGATTCGAAAAACTAAAGTTTACTACCTCCAGTAAACTTTTACTGGGGGTAGTAAACTTGCAAAACAGTATTTTCAAGGCCATAATACATACTAAAAGAGGAAGAACAATTTAAATTCGATAAACTAAAGTTTACTACCCCCAGTAAACTTTTACTGGGGGTAGTAAACTTGCAAAACAGTATTTTCACCGCCACCGCTCTGTCATCATATACAAGCTCCGAAACCACCTTATCCCTCACTTTTGATCCCTCACTGCAACTCTCCCCAGAACCCTGTGAGAAACCCTACCGCTGCGCTTGCGCTGACGTGGCACCGTTGCCCTAAGAACACTCCTTCGCCGTCTCTGCTCCAGCCGTCCCGGCCATCTCTGCTCTTGGCCCGGTTTAGTAACGCCACCGGAGATTCCGGTCCGATACCTCCCAGACGGTTTTTGACCTCCCGATACTCAAATCTAGAAACAGCTTCTTCTCGCCGGCGTCGGTCTCGATTCCGATCTTCGAGAGCAGATCGGTGGCTCTCTCGAAGCACGACGAAGCGAGGTCGAACGTCCGAAGCTTGTGTCATTTGACTCCGGTCTTGTACGTGGTAGAACGAGGCGGACTTGATCGCCAGGGAAGGAGATCTGATCTGGTGCGGCGTCGTAGGCAGAGGAGATGTGGTGCAGTGGAGGAAGGATTAGACGGCGTCGCAGGCGGAGGAGATTTGGTGCGGCGTCGCAAGTGGAGGGAATCTGGTGTGGTGCGGTGGAGGCACCAAATCTCCGTCACCGGTGCGGTGCTTCGCCAGAGAGAGGAATCAGATTCACGTTTGAGAGAGGAAAGAGAGTGGGGAGTTTTTGAGAGAGAGAGAGAGAGAGTTAATGATCGGGAAAAAAAGAGGAGAAAGAGAGTTAAATTAGGGTGAGGGTATTGACGTCCTTTTATTAGAATTCATTGGAATAGGGTTGGTAAAAAGATTTTCATTGAAATGGACAATAAACCTTTAAAATTAGTACTAAAGTGTCATTTACTCAATTTATTAATGTTGTGAGATATTAATTAATCTATAAATTAATAAGTCATTAATTTGTCGATTATTTAATAATTTATTAATTTATCAAAATATCATTCAATTTTTTAAATATTTTTTTATTTTTAATAAAAAAAAATAATATTGTGTGCTTTGTTAATGTGTTAAATGGTCGAATATTACTTATACGCTATTCAATATGTTAAGAAAAGTCCGAGATGAGATTGAAAGTGACATCAATTTCAAGAAACAAGACTCATTCTTCATGAAATCCTCATAGATAAATAATAAATTTTATGTATTAAGGTATTATTAATTTATATATTCAAAATTGACATTCCGTCTATGTGAAATTCAAATTTGTATAATTTTATAAATTTAACAAATTATTAATTTAGCATGTTGTCCCCAACTCGGGACCGGCAAAATTTATTACTTTAGCGAGGTTATTAATTAATCGTGTATTAATTTATTGAGGTTCGACTGTATGTAATTCTAAACATATTTCATCGACATATGTTGATAGTTGCTCAGAAACAGCTTAACATGTATTGGCATGTCAATAATACCTGTAGGGAATCACACATTGGTTTTTTAGCATAGATGATCAGACAAGGGTTTTTTTTTATTGTTGTGTGATAGGTTTATAAAATGGTTGTCGAATTTACATGGTTTTAACATGTATCGGACAATGCAATTTCGTCGTTGTGTGATGCACTTAATGGCATAGTGATAATCATTTGCTCTGAAGACTTTCAATTGATCTAATTAATGTTTATTATGGTTGTCTTACAGTTGGCTACTTTTGGTAGGAGCAAGGATTCCTTACCTGGTAAGTTTTTCTTCGTCAATAATGTTTGATAGCAATTGTTTTTACAACAATGTTACCGCAAAGACAAATGATAGATAAACAAAAAAATTGAATATTTCTTTGCATTTATGTATTAATACATATATAAAATGTTTGGCTAACGTTGTTACTCTGTTTTAGAGGGAAATGATTTAGAAAGCCGTCAATCTTGTCTACCGCCTAAAGATTTAGGTAAGGCACGTTAAGGTAAAGCTAGCTATCTCTATTTTGTTATTTACATTTTGTCAAAATTAGCAGTTACTTTCGCTCCTTTCACCGTTAGGTACTTACGTTAAGCGAACTCATTAGTTACTTCGTTAAGGTAAAGCATTAGGTAATTACTTACGCTCCCTTTAACTTCTTTAATTACATTTGGAAACATGATATTAATGTCTAAGGTGTAATGATTTGCTTAATTATCTGGAATAAACTTTCTCGACGAGTTGTTTAGGAAAAAAAAAATGTTGATAATTGGAGATTTCTTTCTGATTCGATCTGAAAAACAATCTGATATATATCATTGCAGGACCTTGATGCTACAACATTTAGTTTGATTGATTATCTAGAATGTCGATGACCACTTTGGTGGAAGCTCAGCAAATTAAAGAAAAGGGAAAGTCGGTTTAAGGTTACAAGTTGTATAAGCTAAGGAGGCGTATATTTGTAATGTAACATACTAACATATTGTAACCTACAATTATTTCTTATAGAAACTAACATAATGACTTTCATAAATAACTACAAGGTCATGACCAATCTAAAGTTTGTGTTCTAGAAAATTGCATTTATTCTTTGAACTTCATGCTCTTCATTTGGGTATGAGAATCATGATGTTGATCGGCAAGTACATGCGAAAGGCGGAATCATGATTCTCAAGCACTCCAAGTGAAGAACGTTAAGTTCAAAGAATAAATATAATTTTATATATATATACGAAATTTAGATTGGTTCACTGTAATTTTTTTTGTTTTCGAAAGAAAGATGTCGATGGTGTGTTTATGTAAAATGGGTTTCTTCATGTGTGGTTTTGGTGTGTGCGCGCATTGCGACTTGGTTAGTGTTAAGAATTGGATTACTCTTTTTTTTTTGGATGGTGATGCAAATCAACACCAGGATTGTTCATGGGTTTCTGGGTTCCTATATTCATGTTCTTAGTTTGTTTGATGTGAACTAGAAAATGATTTCTCGAATTCATTGTTTGGCTATGAGTGAGTAGTCGCTAGTTGCCGATGTATTTAATTAGAGGTAAGTCTTCTATCATGCTAGTTGCTAATTAAGTCTTTTCTTTAAATTAATCATGGTTTGGGTACTCCTTCCTTTTTCTTTTAGTCTTTTTGCCTAAGTGGGTTATAGGTTTTTGGTTCAGGATCCTCCCTTGCATCACTCTCATTCTAGTTTGTGTTCTAGAAGGTCAAGACCAAGCTAAAGTTTGTATTCTAGAAAATTGCATTTATTCTTTGAACTTCGTGCTCTTCATTTGGGTATGAGAATCATGATTACGATCGGCAAGTACATGCGAAAGGCGGAATCATGATTCTCAAACACTTCAAGTGAAGAACGTTAAGTTTAAAGAATAAATATAATTTTATATATATATACGAAATTTAGATTGGTTTACTGTGATTTTTTTTTGTTTTCGAAAGAAAGATGTCGATGGTGTGTTATGTAAAATGGGTTTCTTCACTGTGGTTTTGGTGTGTGCATTAGACTTGGTTAGTGTTAAGAATTGGATTGCTGTTTTTTTTTGGATGGTGATGCAAATCAACACCAGGATTGTTCATGGGTTTTTGGGTTCCTATATTCATTTTCTTAGTTTGTTTGATGTGAACTAGAAAATGATTTCTCGAATTCCATTGTTTGGCTATGAGTGAGTAGTTGCTAGTTGCTGATGTATTTAATTAGAGGTAAGTCTTAATTTAGCAATAAATTTAGCAATTGTTATATCATGCTAGTTGCTAAGTCTTTTCTTTGAATTAATCATGGTTTGGGTACTCCTTCCTTTTTCTTTTAGTCTTTTTGCCTAAGTGGGTTATAGGTTTTTGGTTCAGGATCCTCCCTTGCATCACCCCCATTCTAGTTTCTTCCGTAGTCTTGGGTGCATTGGAGTTTTTTTTTTTTTTTTGTTGATACGTGGATTGCTTTGGAGTTGCATTTGTGATATATGATTTAAGATGGGATTACAACATGATGTGAGATGTTAATTGAGAAATTTGGAATTGAAGCTGCGTTTATAGTTTACTTTAATGGCAGGGTATCGTTAGTTTACAGGACAAGTGAATGATGATCCATTTTTGGGTGATTAATTGAAGTCCAATTCCAAATTCTCAAACTAGTGGTTAAGTGACCTTAAGTGTCAGCCTTTTGAGGTATAGTTTGAGTGAGGGTGAAGAAACCCAATAACACAAGCTGGTGAAGACTTGTCAATCACTGTTGCTTTTGATGACGTTCCTGAAGAGGGATTAATTTGTCCCCTACGGCTAGAGAAACTCACAAATGAGGTTACATATCGTAGGATGAAGGACGCTCTGATACAATTGATTAAAGGTGTGCAAAAAGGGGCTGCTTCTGATTTAATTCCTGTCTTGTTTGGAGAGAGGGCACCAACAGTGGCTAAGAAGGAAGTCACATTCTCCCCATTGAACAAAAATCTCGATCACTCTCAGAAAGACGCCATTTCAAAAGCTCTGTCATCCAAGAAAGTTTTTTTGCTGCATGGGCCTCCTGGAACAGGAAAAACCACAACTGTGGTGGAAATTATTCTGCAAGAAGTCAAATGTGGATCAAAGATCCTTGCATGTGCTACTTCCAATAATGCTGTTGACAACATTGTTGAGCGATTGACACGTCAAAGAGTAAGTTAGTGAGATTGGGACATCCTGCACGTTTACTACCTCAAGTACTGGATAGTGTGTTGGATGCACAGGTCTTGCGAGGAGATAACAGTTCTCTGGCAAATGACATTCGAAAGGAAATGAAGGCATTAAATGGAAAGCTATTAAGAACCAAAGACAAAAATACTAGGAGGGAAATCTCGAAAGAGCTAAGGATTCTTTCCAAGGAAGAGCGTAAAAGGCAGCAGCTTGCTGTGACAGATGTAATAAAAAATGCAGATGTGGTGTTGACAACTTTGACTGGGGCATCATCTCGCAAGCTGGACCACATATCATTTGATTTGATGATTATTGATGAAGCTGCTCAGGCGCTTGACATAGCATGCTGGATAGCACTGCTTAAGGGTTCAAGATGTATACTTGCAGGCGACCATCTTCAGCTTCCTCCAACCATCCAGAGTGCTGAAGCTGCGAAGAAAGGTTTAGGAAGAACCCTTTTTGAACGCCTTGCAGACATAGGTACATAGCGTGAGAAACTTCCAGCTGCCCTTGCACTACCCTAGTTACACAAGAAAGGACTACGAGGACATGCCGGAGTGGAAGCTCGACCGCCTTCTTGCCGAGTATGGGTTGCCGGCTCATGGTGACTTGGCCTACAAGAGAGACTTGCAATGGGTGCTTTTCTCTGGCCTGATCAATATTGTCGCAATGGTCACAATCAAAACCGCTGCAATTCATACAGTAACGCTAGCATTAAGGCAGATGGTTCCAATTAGTGACAACAGTCTTATAGCTTCATTGCTTCTTGTAGCTAGTTTCGATCCAGGAATATCGTCTAGTTTTCTTTCAGTTTTTGTTTGATTTCTTTAGTAAGAAATAAAAATTCCTCAATTATTGCATTAATAATAACAATCTTTCTAAATAAATACAAAATCAGGATCGTCACAATAAATCAGTATCTTCTCAAAATCCTAATTTGGATGTAGGATTTCTTGGATCAATATCAATGTAAAGGTATTAGACACAGTCACAATTGGTCAAGAAGCTAGTTATTGAAGATTTTTCTAAATTCTATGTTCTTTCTTGTCTCAAGTTTTAACTAGCCGACGAACGCGAGTCTGAATGTGGATTACTTAATCAGTTTAGCTAGCTCCTTGATCCTTCTACCGCTTGTATATATTCAAAGTTCCTGGTAGAGTCCTAATTCGAGATTATCATTCGAACTATGCTTCTGTTTAGAATTCTGGTATGGTACGTTGTATGCTTGTTAATCTGTATGTATCTGTATGTTCTTCATTTACATAAGAATTTAGGAGAAAACTAATCTCAGTATGTTTGTTTCGTATTAGAATTGTATGACTCAACTTTGATAGCTGTTTAGTCTAGCCCCATTATTTTCATTGTAGGTTTATTATTTTTATACAATATCTATCAAGAAATATGATTATTGATTGAAGCATGCTCAGTCATTAATTCTTTAAGAAAACGAACCAGAAAAAGCCTCTTAAACCTTGGATTGGGGATTTTGAAATTTGAATTCAACGATTGCTATTAGGGTTTCGTGATCCTGGTATCTATTCTATCGTGCACTAAACGAATAGCTAAAGTTATTTTTTGTTTTAATTCAGTGATTTGATTTTTGATTGTGTTACTTAATTACTTTACACAGATTTGATCAGCTTGGTTTGGCTGGCATCTGTTTTCTTACTTTATGGGTGGGGTGTGTAACGACATGGTAAAATCGAGGTATGGAAGGCGGTTCAGGACTAACAGAAAGAAGATAGCAGTTGTGCAGGACGTGGTCAAAATTTTTGCCTTTGAAGTTGCAAGTGTGATGTCTAAGCTGGTCCATCTATGGGAATCCCTTAGTCAGAAACATGTTGATAGGCTCAGGAAATTCATCACAGGTTCGGTGGGGTTTAATAAGCTTGTGTTACATGATGAGGATTTCATTCGAGGTTTAATACCTGGTGAATTGTTTGAGAAAATGATCCCTCTAACAAAATAGGTGCTGCTAAATGTACCTAGCAAATTGTTATGTACACCGAGCAAACTATTTACACCCAGCAACATGATAGAATCTCTAAATACACTCAGCAACATTTCAATAATGCCCTTCATTTGTTAAACCCAGCAAAACTCACAACCAACAAAAACCCAATTTCTTTCTCTGATGCAAAATGTTTTCAAATTGTTCTTTGACAACGTTATGACGATCATTGACACATGCCTTGTTGTCTCCAGTGTTTGGAGGCCTATAGGGGTTCCAAGTATCAATTATGTCGGTGGATCCAATTGTAGTATACTGGTGAAGACCAACAATTCTTTCCTTAAGTAGCTCCACAATCTTCAGTCTTGTTGATAGCTCTTCCCATGGCCTTGACAACAATTTCATCCGATCCCTTGTCCTGAAGCAGGGTCATGGCGTAAGTGATGTTGTTGCACATCCTCCCTTGGCTGGTAATCCTAATCTCATTCTCGTCAATAGGCGTCTTTGCTTTTGGCTTCTCCACTCTCTGGTACCGATCCATGATGATGTTGAAAAAGGGATAAGTAGTGCCCGCTCGCTCCACACAACACAAAGAAGAGCCCTCTTCTACGGCTTCGTTTTTTCTTTTACGCTCTGTTTTCAAATTGTTCTGCCGGGTACATTTAGATTGCTGGTTCAATTGTTTCAAATTTGGTTGGTTTTTTTGTTATTATCTTAATTATCATGACCGTTAATGTCATTGTGCATGAGAACAAAATTGTCTTTTTATATCAAATTATTTTGCTGGGTCTAGATAGTAATTTGCTGGGTACATCTAGCAACACCTAACAAAATTTGTGACGAGGCTCGAGAAGAGTCATTGTTCTGATCCTAGTTTAAAGGATTTTGAGCATGCTGTTAGCGATTGGATCGACAATGGTGCTGACCCTTTTGTATGGGAACTTCCAAAGGAGGAGATGCAAAAGGAGGCCAAAAAGATGAAGAGGTTCATCAAAACAAATGCAGCTTTGTATGACGAGATGAAACGTCTTTCGGATCTTGAACATACATTGAATGACATCACTGCCACTTTGGACGGTCCAATTTTGCTTGATTTTCAGAACAAGGTAGAGCTGAAGCGGTTGAGGTGGAGAATTTGAAAACGGGGTCTCTGTGGAACTTCACTTTTGATCACATAGCTATCATTTTAGCAAGACTTGTCTTCACAATTTTCAGTCGTATCAAGTCTGTTTATGGAGTTCCACAACTGATGGCAGATTTTGATCACACTAGTACTAGTCCATCGATTTTCAGCAAGTACAAGCTGTTGGATGCTCCACACGACACACTCTGCGCTGCTGCCTTACACTATGCAAATATTGTCATCCTAAGAAGATTCAGTAACATATACTGCTGTTCTTTTAGATCGCAAAGATGACCTGTACAGTATGTTTCCTGCAAATATGAGAGCAGAGCTAAGTGAAAGCTAGGCTGCCCCCAATCAAGAGCTTGACTTCATCAGTTAAAGTTGTTGCGGCAGAGAAGAAGGTGGCAGCTACAGAAATATTAGAACGGTTACTGGTTAGCACCACTTGCTCATAACACGAAGAATTGGCACCCCAGGAGGTACTTTGTATTGAAACCCTATGTTTCCAGGAGTCATGTGCTTCTGGCACAAACCCTCTACTTTGCAAATCAACAGAAGACAGAAGCAACAATTATGGAACTTATTGTTTGTTTGCAGTACATTTGGCAAGCTTGGGTAGAAGCTCTACCGACTGTAGAAGACTTCAGGTGGCGTGCAAGAATGGCAGCCTCACTGAATGACCAAGACAAATGCAAGCCTCCATCCAAATCAGTAATCTAACAGTTCAAGTTAATATTACACTGCAACATGAGACTTCAAGTCAGCCGTTAGCTAGCGCTGCATAAGGCTCTTAATTTCTGATCAAATCAGGTTAGTTTAAAAAAAAAAAAAAACGATCATATCAGGTTGTACACACCGTTGTAGTATTTTGAACTTAGGGAAAAAGCCCTAATGCATAAATAGTATATTTTTCTAGCCCAAACTAATTAAAAACAGATTACATAGCTCAAACCAATGTTTCCTAATAAAAATACAGTTATACCCCTAGCCTTAATAACTGTTTCCAACCCACTCCCACCAAACCCACTCTGAATTAAATTCTTTCTCAACAGTTCTCACTTCACTCCATCGACGCCGCTTCGCTGCTTTACTCCATCGACGCCGCTTCGCTTCTTCAATCCATCGATGCTGCTGCCTCACTCCATCGCTGCCGCTAGAGTTGTGTTTGCACATCGGTTCTCTGGCACAAGACCTCATCACCCATCCCCGCGCGCCGCTTCGCTGCTTCAGTACATCGTCGCCGCTGCTTCAGTACTTTGTCGCCGCTGCTTCAGTACTTTGTCGCCGCTGCTTCAGTACTTTACCGCCGCTACTTCACTCCATCGCCACCACTACATCGCGCTAAATTTTTCTTTTTCAGGTGAAAGAAACCCTAGCCTAAATCTGTGTTTATACCCACAATAATGTTGTCTGGGTTCATAATTCTCTGCTTCAATATGTTTATGGCAATGTAGATACGGTGTGGCAACTTTACTACCCCCAGTAAAGGGTTACTATGGGTAGTAAACTTTAATTTCTGTTTGCATGTCAGTTATTTTCCACTGTCTGGATGTGTCTAATGGCTGTGTTCAATACTAGGGGTAGTAACACTTTGATTTTGTTGAATGCGAATTGTTTTCTAGGTCTGCATGTGTATAATGGTGTTGGAAATAGAAGTTTACTACCCCCAGTAGTACTAGGGTAGTAAAATAGAGTTGGTTTGCACATCAGTTGTTTCTCTTGTGTATATTGGCCTTGGAGATGTTCTATTGCAAGTTGACTACCCCCAGTTGAAATTTACTAGGGGTAGTAAAACTTTGTAATATGTAGTTTATAAAGGCAGGATCACTTGGGGTAGTAAAACTTTGGTGTTTTGCATATGCAGGATGACAGGAAGGCAACTTGTTACTAGTCCAGAGTCTGAGGAAAGCTCACCATCAAGATCTGTCAACACAAACATGAAATTACGCTCATATCTACAACGGGAAAAATTGAAGGTTCCACAAAAAGAGCGAGACAAGAAGAAGAAGAAGAAGACACAGACGAAGAAGAAGAAGAAGATGCGGAACAGTATGTTATAGAGAAGAGAGCATTAGATCGAAGTGACAGAAATAGAGAAGGAGGACGAGAATGACGAGGAGGATGAGGATGAGGACCTGGAAAAGATTCAGCGCACTCAACAAAAATGTACTCTAGTAGCATTCTTCAAATTAATAGAGAGTCACAGAGATAAAATCTCCTCAGAAGCATGGGAGCTGATCAGTCAAACTTGCTTTGGTGAAATGATTAATGCATTTAGATCCAGGAGCATCGTTGCGGATCATGTCAGCAGATTTGAGTTGGATATAGATTCAAACCGAGTAGGAACGAAGAGCAAACCAAAGCCCGATCTAGCTCCATTTACTACGTAATTCTGCTACGGAAGAGAGGTTATGCTGCCGTCGAAAAACCGCGACGGAAATTGGCTCAAAATCGCCGTTTGAAACACCGCCGTCGTCCTCTCTGAAACGCGAGCGCGAGATCGCTCTCTCTCTCTCTCTCTCCGATCGTAAACTTTCTCTCTCTTCAAAACAGAAATTTGAAAAATGGATCTCGTCTGGTATATATAGTCCACGGGTTGAGGGTATTTTCGACAGAAAAACTGTTAAAAGTGAGCCCATTAGAAAAGTTTTGTCCAATAAAGCACATTTCACACATTTTATATTGAAATGGACACATTTATTTTAAAAACATTTAAATGGGCAAAAAGAAGCTTAAATTAATATTAAGTGTCATTTACTATAAATATAAATATTCAGTTCAAAAAAAAAAAAAAAAGTGGAAAGGTATTCAAGTCTGTGGAGTCACTGGAGCGTGCAGAAACCAAAGGAGAGGAGAGGAAGCGAGGCGTCGGTGTCCAATGCGAGGTGGCGCGTGAGCTTGACAGCCTCTTCGTTGTATCGTTGCAGCCGCTTGGATTCAAAGGTCCGTTTGTAAAATATTCATATAATTGCTTTCTTTTGTCGTTCTAGTTCTAGAGAGTAGAGAAGGTTCCGAACTTCCGATCTTGTTGAGCAATTTAGGAGAAGGAACCAGATAAAGCCCCTCAAACTTGGATTTTTAGGGTATCGATCTAGCTAGAAGCCTAGGATAAGAACAAACTAAGTTTTAGTTCACTTATATGAGTTATATCAGGATTTTTGATTGTGTTTTTTTATAGCAGGAAAATATCTCTTGATTTGGCTTAAAGAGATGGTGGAAGGATTCTGCAAGCAGGAACCGGTGGTTGGAATTTTGGCCTTTGATGTTGCATATGTCATGTCTAAGCTGGTCGCTCTATGGGAGTCCCTTAATAATGTACAAGTTGGGATGCTCAGAAAGTTTATGTCGGATTCGGTGGGGTTTTAAAGAGCTTGTGTCACATGATGCCGATTTCATTCGAGGTTTAATACCCGGTGAATTGTTGAGAATATGATCCTTTAACAAAATCTGTGGCCAGGCTTGGTAAGAATCATTGCTCTGATCCTAGGTTGAAGGATTTTGAGCAGGCTGTTGGTGATTTGATCGACAATGGTGCTGACCCTTTTAAATGGGTGCTTCCATACGAGGAGATGGGAAAGGAGGCCAAAAAGATGAAGAGTTTTGTGTCAGTCACCGGTGATTTGTATCACCAGATGAAACTTGTTTCGCATCTTGAAGGTACTAGAAGTCGCATGGATGGTCGAAATTGGCTTGAGATTCAGCACAAGATAGAGCTGAAGCAGCTTGAGGTGGACAAGTTAAGAGGAGTCTTTGTGAAACATGACTTTCAATTACATATATTATCTTGGCAAGATCTGTGTTCACAATTTTCACTCGTATCAAGTCTGTTTATGGAGTTCCTCAGCTGAATGCTGATCACACTAGTAATCCTAGTCCATCAGTTTTCAGCAAGTACAAGCTCTTGGATGCTCCACCCGACACACTCGGTGCTGCTGCCTTGGTTCTCAAATACGCAAATATTGTCATCCTACTTGAACAATTAGTACATTCTCCTGTCTTCGTTTGTTCTGCACGGAAACATGAACTGTACAATATGTTGCCTGCGAATATGAGAGCTGAGCCAAGTGAAAGGCTGCCCCCGGTCCAGAGCTCGCTTTGTTTATCAATTAAAGATGGGCGGCAGAGAGGAATATGGCAATGCTTGAAATGTTAGAATGGTTAGCACCTCTTGCTCATAATACCAACAAATGGACTCCATGTGGAAGCGTCAACAGAAGGGCTATGCTTCCACCAGGTGCAATGTGCTTCTGGTTCAAACTCTATACTTTGCAAGTCCACAGAAGACAGAGGCAGCAATTATGGAACTCATTGTTGGTTTGCAATACAAAAGGAGAGCTTTGGAAATGCATCTTTGTGGTCCTGAACTCCTGAAACCTGTTGCATGCCGGGAGACGGAAGTCCGTTGTTCTCGAGGGTCCCAAACAGTAACTGTAGTTTAGTTATAATACGAGTGTGCGTTATGAGAGTCCCCGTTCAAGTTCTATTTAAGTAGAATGTCTTCTATAATCTGACTGGGTATTTTTACATTCCTTTGGTACTGCACGAGTAAGAGCTTTTACAAAATGTCTATGAGGGCCGGCATATGTGAATGCGCACCACTGAACATAGTTGTCTAATGGAGAGATAGACTCATTCTGATGCCTATTAAACATGTTTTTTCAGCTTGCATGATTAGTTGTATACTATTCCATGAAAGTGTTTGATTTAGGCTCTACTGTTCCGCATCACATTCATTTATCAGGAGGATGGCTTGATCAGGGGGCAGGATTGTTCGGATATTGGTCCATGTCGATGTTGCTCAGGAGGATGGCTTTAATGCGGTTTATCCAATCCTGGACTGCGCCTCGGTCGTCATCATCGGAGGAGCCCCCGAACCGATCTTCCTCATCGGAGCTTCGTTTGAACGGTTCATCCTCAGCCGCTAAGCCGCTTCATCCTCTTCAGGCAGTAGCTGCATTTGGAGGAACACGTAAGTTAGTTTTATAGTTCAGAAACAGTAGAACAAGTTTCAAGAGCTCACGTCTTTTAGTTCTTCCACAAACCCGGTAAGAACTCCTAGGGTTTGCTCAAAACCTTCAACCGAGCCGCAGTCCAACTTGTAGAATAATTGTAAATATTTATGATATTTTCCTATTAGAATTATGATTGTATCTCTATATAAACCTCATAGTTGGAGATGAATAATATATCGAAGCATATCAAACCATATTGAATCCTTATTTTCTACTTGGTATCAAAGCCTAACCTGAAACGTGAATTCCGCTGCTTATCACCACCACCACCAAAACACTAATCCTGGAACTTGTTGCGTATTGAATCTGAAAACCATCACCACTACAAATCCGCTACACAATCTAAAACGTGAATCCCGAATTTCATACAGTTTCTGAATGAGCCAATTACAAATTAGTCACTTTTGAAACATTTTTTTCCGTTTAGGTCCACCCAACTTTTTTCCAACTTTTTTTCCCACATAAGTCCATCCAGACTTTAATAGAGTTTATATTAGGTATTAAAGTTGAACAAAATTACAAACTGTCATCCAAAAAAAAAAAATAGATTCTCTCTCATATATTTATAAAAATGCCACTAATCTAAAAGTCAACAACCACTCATCTGCGGCTGACCTCCGGCGAGTTTTCCAGCCGACCTCCGGTTAGGTCTCCGGCAAGGTCTCCGGCCGACCTCAAGTAAGGTTTCCGGTGACTACAGAGGTTCTACCACTAGTAATAAAAACTACTACCACCAGCAATAAAAGCTATTACCGTCACCAATAAAAGCTACCACCTACAACAATATAAGCTACTGTTACTAGCAACAAAAGCTACTACCAAGCAAAACAAAAGCTAGTACCACTTAGAGCAAAATCTACTAATCCCAAAGATGAAAAACTATTTTTATAGAATTACTTATCTATGACAATGTAAGAGGACATGATTAAAATAAAAATATTAATGTAACGGAGAGAATTAAACATATGTAGCTTTTGACCAATAATATAATTATTTACAACACTACTTCCCTAGGTTGCACGGAAACGCCGGAAAACAGGTGTTTCGCGTTTTGGAAACGGAAACGTTTCCGAAACGCCCGAAAACGTCCGGAAACGCGTCGAAATGTGTTTCCACAAAACATGATTTCTTAAACGAGATTGAAACGTGAAACGCGTTTCACCTTGAATGGAAACGTTGTGCAGATGAGGTCAATCACCAAAACTCAGCTGCCTCCCAAAGTCCCACAGCAGATACTCAACCGCCTCGGATTGGGTATTCATAGAGCTTGATGCACAATCCGAGCTATGAATGTGTGTTCTGAGACGACGAGTCACTCTGAGGCCGTGATGTTTCAGAGGAAGACTGAAAGAATGGGTTGGCAAAAGAAGGAACGAAGAAGACGACTTGTTTAGTTTGATAACTAACCCTCCTAAACGACACCGTTGGTACGTAGTAGATAATTCCACAAACTCCATAGCTAATTTCAAGGTCACGTGAAGGAGTCCCACTTTCGGGTCCGGATCCTCTCCTCATATCTCTCTGCTAATATTTAGCAGAAGTTGATGCACTAGTGTATATAAAGAGGCAAGTGTGGTATGCCTGGTTTTGTATGTGTAGTAGTAATCAGTAATTTAGTACAACTTGAGCTTGAGAGATAAAGTGCAATAATCTTTGCTTGAAAATTGGGATTGTGATACAGTTTCAGTTTCTGGTCATAAGCAGTATATTAGTTGCAATCAACTCTATGAAATTATTACCTTATCCATTTGGGGTTTCTGGTCAGAGAGGTAGATGGTCTTAGTAATGACACAAAGTGATGCATAAATAGCTCTGACCCAACTTTCACATCTGTCAAACTTTTACCAAAATATGAACTTGGGTGGAACTAAAACTGTCATTCATATGCCTAGAAAGCTCTCTGGCACAACTAAAATTCATCTAAAAGCATTGTTCTTCCATTATTTGGCTGACCAAAAAGAACAAAATGACTGAGTAAGATATATACTGTCTACATTGTCTTAATCTGCCAATTCTAGATGTAATGGTTGCCTGGTTCCTATCTCATGTCATATCCTGCAGTTCTCTAATTCCAACTCAGACCGAAAATAATGGACCTATATATCTGAGTATTGAAGAAAGTTTATAGCAAGTTAGTAACGATATGAAGCAAGATATATACTATATACTGATCCTCAGTTTAATAGTCAATACACAGGAGTCCGGTGCCGGTGCATAATCTTATTGAGCTAGGCACACGATAAACGACTTCCGATATAAATTCCGGCTGCATATGTTGGAGCACCAACTTATGTAAATAAGCACATGCATTTTTTATCATCTTTTAATTTTCCAGAAGATGCAGCAAAGTACAAGAGGCGCCCACAGAAAACATCTTGTGTTGGCATGAGTTGTCCTAACTGTTCAACTAGCTAAGCTACCAATATGATGAATTGTACTTGAAGATAAGATTTATAGATTATATATTAGATTGGTGATTCATACTCGTGGTTTTTGATACTCAAGGTTTGCTCAGAAAAGGAATATATGCATGCCTTCTTTGACAAAATATGCAAAAGGAAACAATGACTTGGATTTGGGGCTTGAGTTCATATTCACATACCCATTCTGGGTTGGTGTGATCACACTAGGAAAAAAGTGCAGAATATAAGGCAGCCAGTGCTTGGAGGAAGAGCAATGGAGCGTAGCCAAATATAGATGACTTGATCTTTGGTCAAAGCAGGGATACCAAAAGGTCAACGACTATAGTTAGGTCATTTGCATGGAGAGCTACATCACATATTAAACTTGTGAAGAGGAACAACCAGAACTTTTAATAACACACATATTCAAAGTGTTGGACTCATGAAATTTCCTTTTGAAGGCTATGTGAAAAGCTTCGTAATCGTAAGGTTACGTACTCTGGAGTCTCTTTTCCCACGTATTCACGAAAAGAAATAGAACATATGTAATCGATAAGCTTTTTAACCGAGTGACATATATTAAAATAAATCACGATTGTCTTTTTCCTTGCTAATATTTAGTCGTAACGTTAGCCGACATAAATAACCTGTAACTCAAAATTATTTACACAACCAGTCAGTTCGTTACTCACTAAATCACATTAAACTCGTTCTTGATCCTCATTTTCGCTCTTGTATCATCAAACTTTGTTTTGATGCACATTGACGGTCGCTATTTTCTTGAGAACCAAGCAAAGTGGAGGAGGCTGAAAGTGAAATTAGCTGGAATTATACTTAGCATTGATTTCGGGTCACATTTCTGTTTCGAATTATGTGGATCTTGTATTAAACGCACAATTCAATCTGGGTCGGTAGGTGCTTGCATCTTATGTGGAATATGCTTTGCCCGGTTGGCAAATCTGGCCTCAAGTTGCTACTTGATATTGAAGCCAAATAGTATTATTTGAAAACTGCATCTTCTTCAATCATATCATTAATCATTTACCACTTTCTATTTTACTGTTACACTTTGAACTTTGAAGTGTATAATCTACTAGTTTAACACTTTAATCCATTGAGTTACAGCTTCACATGACAGATTAATCAAAGTTGATTAAAGTCAATGTACTAATATTTTAGAGTAGCTCCTCTTCCAAAGGTCTAATTTTTTCTATTTCTGTTCTTCTAAGCATCTATAGCTTAAAAATTAGTATAAAATACTCCTTCACCATTCTCCCAAATGAAAACTCACTTTCACTTGGAGAATCTCGTACTTATGGTATAACATTTATATAAATAAATCAGCACATAGATTTTATGTTGTTCGAGATTGATACAACTTCGAAACTTTTTAATAAATTAACTTAGAAATGTTATTTGACGATTATGGTTGTTCACACAATTACATTCCAAAAACCAGCAAACCGAGAAATATAAATTTATCGCCTAAACAAAAATTATAACTAATCTTTTCTTAGAGACAATTAAAAGAGCATCTCTTACATGTTAGGAAACAGATTGCACTTCAATGCTTTCTTTGTCACTGCTCCTCCCCCAAACAAAAGTGCAGCAAGGAGCATGCTATGGAGTGGCATGCATGCATAAACTAAAAGTTCTGTTCTTAAAATAAATGTTGTTTTTAATTTAGTTTTTATAGCATCGTTTTAGGCATGCATGTCTTGGGCGTGAATCGTGCAAGATTTCACCAAAAACGTCTTGAGAATATCTATAAAAGAGTATTATTATTAGTTATTTCTACATGTATGAATAGTTTACCTCCCAAAACTTATGAAACATAACACTTAGACAAATATCGCCTCAAAGACTCTCCTTTTGAAACATTGATACCATTATGCAAGATGTAAAATGCCAAAGCTATTCCAAGTGAAACTCTATCAACATCACATTTCATCGTCATTCCTTCACTCTCATTGGCCAAAAGTAAAATCCTACTAAATGAAAGGACCATGACCGTATCTCAATTTCTAGAATCTAAATAATTTTCGCCAAAACAAAAACAAATCGAAAGGTACTAATTTATCCACAGAAGAAGGAGACGAGATTACGAAACAGCCCCGAAATTGCGCCCGCCAAGTCCCAAACAAAGGGCGGACGTGAACACGCTTAATCGGAAATTCACTCAAACCCGATTAAAATATCCGCCAGAAGAAAAAAAAGAAAAATTAATGTGGGCGGGTATATAAATGGATAGAGGGAAGCTGATTTTAACCAACCCAAGAAAAAAAAGAAACGCCTTCCAGCAAAACCAACCAGCTTCGTCTCTCCTCTCTTCTGGTTCTTCTTCTTCCATTACCCTGACGGATAATCAAAACCGTTAGGGTCACACCTCACAAACGCCTCGCCGCCCTCCCCCATTCACGAGCTCTCTTTCTCCGGTTTCGGGGTTTGTGTGATTCGCTGAGATCCGAGGTAAATTGAGATTGATTGAGTAGTCCTGGTCAAACATTTGAGATTTTGTTGATCTGTTTGAGCTGGATTGGACAATGCGCAGGGCATTTGATTTTTTTTGTTACGATTCTTGTTGTTGAATAATTTTGGTTACAATTCGATTCGCGTTGATGTAATGGTCAGATCCGGTGCTAACGGTGATTGATATCCGGTACTAATGGTGATTGATATGTGTGATTTATTTGCGATCTAATGGTTCAATTTGGTTCAAAACAGGTTTCATATCATTAATCATATACAGCTGTTTTTGCATTTTGCTTTCGAAAAGTTTTCTCCATCAATTTGTGAAATTTGGTATTAAATATTATTTAATTTCAACAAGATAAGGCAGTATGGCGGAGCAGGGAGTTAGACACCTTGGAAGTAATGTGGCTTTGTTTGTATCTTGATTAATGCACTGTGAATCATGTTGTCTATGAAGTTTCGTCGGTTTTGTTTGTTTCTGTGGCTGAATTTTGGTGCTATTTCGTTATCAAGATCTGGGGGAATCAAGAATTGTTTTTCTTTTTAATTGATGATTAAGCTGGCAAGTGAGCAAAAGAAATATAAAAGAGGTTTAAACTTTGTGTAGTGTACTTGAAGCAACAGTCTTCTTTCTACTGGATTCTGATGCAAAACGATTGCCTTTGTTTTCATTAAAACATCCAGCCTGGAACGTGTTCTTGTTTCTTGATAGCATCTTTCTTTTACTGCCACTTTTTGATATTGTAGAGGGTATTCTGACTGTGTTAATATCAGGGAAAGCAGAGGGCATATCAAGATGAAGGCACTTATTCTCGTTGGAGGTTTTGGAACACGTTTGAGGCCATTGACACTTAGTGTCCCTAAGCCACTTGTTGACTTTGCCAACAAACCCATGATCCTGCATCAGGTACAATTGCATGATCATTCCCTTCTTCATTCCTATGTCATGGAAATATAGAGATTAAAAAGTAAAAGATGAAGTTGTTTACCAACAACAAAAAAAATGACGGTATTTGCCTGCGCAGAGATGTTGTATTATGTCACGAGCTCTCCCGTAAATAATGAATTGGTACTTTTTTTTTTCCAGATCGAGGCGCTGAAGGCAATTGGTGTGACTGAAGTGGTTCTGGCTATCAATTACCAACCAGAGGTAAATGATGCGCATCATCATGTATTTTCAAATTTTTTTTTTGGTTAGTGAAGCTTTTGATGCTACTTAAATTTCATTGATTACTTATACTCATTCTTATTTTCGCAGGTGATGCTGAATTTCTTAAAAGAGTTTGAGACAAAGGTTGGGATCAAGATCACTTGTTCACAAGAGACTGAACCCCTAGGCACTGCTGGTCCTCTTGCTCTTGCTAGGGACAAACTGATAGATGAATCTGGTGAACCCTTTTTTGTCCTTAACAGTGATGTTATCAGTGAGTACCCACTAAAAGAAATGATTGAATTCCATAAATCCCATGGAGGAGAGGCGTCTATAATGGTGACCAAGGTAATTCCCTATTATAATTTTATTTGATAATTTGCATTTATTTTTGTTGGAAGTGTTGTCGAAACTTTTAAATGAACTGGCCTGGAAATTAATGTCTTCTTATCATGCAGGTGGATGAGCCATCAAAATATGGAGTGGTGGTTTTGGAAGAGTCTACAGGGAAAGTGGAGAAATTTGTGGAGAAACCAAAATTGTTTGTTGGCAACAAAATCAATGCTGGAATATATTTGTTAAATCCTGAAGTTCTTGATCGTATTCAACTGAGACCAACCTCAATTGAGAAAGAGGTTTTCCCAAAGATTGCATCAGAGCATAAGCTCTTTGCAATGGTCCTCCCAGGGTTTTGGATGGACATTGGACAGCCAAAGGATTATATCACAGGCCTGAGACTGTACTTAGACTCGTTGAGGAAGAAGTCTTCATCTAAGTTGGCCAAAGGCACTCACATCGTGGGAAATGTTTTGGTTGATGAGACTGCTACGATTGGTGAGGGGTGCCTGATTGGACCAGATGTTGCAATTGGTCCTGGTTGTGTGGTCGAATCAGGAGTTAGACTTTCTCGCTGCACGGTAATGCGTGGTGTTCGGATCAAGAAGCATGCTTGCATTTCCAGCAGTATCATTGGATGGCACTCCACTGTTGGACAATGGGCTCGTGTGGAGAACATGACTATCCTCGGTGAAGATGTTCACGTAAGTGATGAAATCTACAGCAACGGAGGTGTGGTTTTGCCTCACAAAGAAATCAAGACGAGTATTTTGAAGCCAGAGATTGTTATGTGAGGGTATGCTCTTGTTTTGTGTTCAAGGAATCACAGAATGTGTCTAGAGAGTTAGTAACTTAGTTTGTCCTAAATGCATTTTTCTTTTTTCCTATTCTTTTCTTGCTCAGTGTAAAGGTTCTGTGCTCCTTGTTATGTTTGAAGGGTCATTGTCTTCTTTGACTTGATTGTTGTGCAATATGTAGTAGTGTATGTATATAGGAATAAATTATCAAGGTTTGTTTCTCTGGCTTTGTAACTTATCAAGCTCGAATTCTTTTATGAGTACCTCAATCATTTTTGTTATTAAAATTGGCAGTGGTCAGTGGTGGGTACTATGTTTTTAGTGCTGGGATCTCTTCGATGACCCGATAAGATTCTCTTGAGAGTGTCGGTGGCATATTTTGAACTGTTTTTGGTTTATTTTTTGCTAAATCTGTTGCTAATCGTTTCGTGATTAAGTTCATCCCGTCTCATAATGGCTTGTTCATTACCATCACTGAGATTGTGACCTAAAAAAGGAAACAATTAAAATTTGTTTAGTTCTTATGGTAGACATTTTAGTCTTTATGGTTTTATTTTAATCTGAATGGTCTTTAAAGTTACGATTTTTCATCTAAAAGATCATTCCATCAATTTTTTTTGTTACAATAATGACTTGGTCGTTAAAAACATTGTAATTTTAACGGCCATGTCAGCTATTTAACTGAGAAAATTGACGGAATGACCATTTGGATGAAAAATCGTGACTTTAAGAACCATTCAGATTAAAATAAAACTACAAGGATTAAACAGATGTCGATTTCAAACCAGAAGGACTATATATAATTTTACCCAAAAGGAAATTTGGCCCTCTGGGAACCAAAGGAACAGCTCTAGGTGTTGTGATTGTGGTCTTACGATTCTATGTGGCAGGAACACTTCAACCATCTTAATCCAGCTAAATTTGACAGACAAATCCTATCATGGCTTTCATTTTTTTATGAACAATGAGTGTTGGCAAAAGATAGATACTTTAGTGAAAATAACAAGCCACTGTCAAATGCTCCATACTTTCATCATCTTGTCCTCAAGTGACAAATAAAAACAAGAATGAAATTTAGAAAGGAAAAGAAGAAGGAAAACGATGGGGAATGGGAGGTCTACCATGTGAAAAGCTACCTCACTTACAGAGACACAGGCAATAATAGAGGGAAATAAGATTGTCTAATGTATAAGATTTCCAGACCTACTTCCATTAGAAAACGAAAACACGTGCTCATTCTTAAATCATGGATCCAGAATCCAATTACAAGACTTTATATAACTCTATGGACTCAGAAATCTGTAGCAAAATTTGCTCTCAGATATACTCATCAAGAGTCAAAACTGGTCTGTTTTGATGTGTGTCTCATTATATTTACAGAGGAATATCAAACAGTAAGTTGTTTGTGAAGTTGGTAAAAATTGTTGTCTTTTACACTGCACCTAGCAGCCAAAACATGACAAGTGAGGAAACAGCGAGGAGGAACCATGAGATAAAAGCAAAAGCCACCCCGATTTGGAACCTGGTGCATGGAAGCATCTTTCCGCAGTAATCCAAGTCTCTCGAGTACAGGACTACCACCCCAGCTGATGAGCATGCACCTGCCAGTGAAAGAGTAGCTGTCACCTGCATTTTCATTTTTGTTAAACACAGGGTTAGCTAACTAACTACACATTTAATGATAAGGCTGCTTCATATCCTAACTGAAGAATTATCATTTAACTCTTGAGTTTTGTATCGAGCAAAGTGCTTGAACAACACAAGGAACCAAGTCAGAAACATGATGGCTTGCTTGTATTTAGTCTATTTGCAACTTATATAACAAGCCACACTCGAAGCACTACTATGAATCTACAATGTTTGGAAAAAACTGGCATTCATGCACTAGGGCCCTAGTTTTGGGAAATAAAAATTAAGCTGTTCCAATTCAAACATATTAAGAACCCTCTCTTATGGCATTATGCTTCTCCCAAGTAAGCATTACACAATCACCAAAATTCAAGAGTCAGAAAATTCCATTGCTCTTTCGTAATTTAATAAGTTCAAGAGTAACAGAGTCAGATTCAACTTTAGCCTGACAATGTTTTTTTTCCTCAATGATTTTAAGCTGCAGTTTCGCTAAGTTATTCTTAATTATCCAATTGTTCCATCTATCAGCAACAATTCTTTGCATTTGAAATAAAAGGACAACTGATATAACACTTCAGTTTACACTATCAGGAAAAGAACAGACAAATCTCTTGCTTACTTTTTTGTTTGTTTGCATTATCAGGAAAAGATTCAGGAGGGTAAAAACAAAAGTCATTTCTAACTCATATCTAGTCTCCAAGTTTCCCTGTACATCCATCCAACAGCTCCATTTCCATGATGCATAACCAATGAGACTAAGGATGCTAAATATGCCTTGGTCAGTACACACGGGTATAAACATAGACTTCATGAGTGCAGAAACTTACCCAATCTCCAACAACAAATAGGCTCACTAAAACAGGATTCTGCAAGCTCCTCTTTGACCTCAAGGCATGAAAATCAAGGCAAGCAAGTCCAAAGCTCCATAGGAATTCAAGCCCCATTGATGCAATTAAATAGCTGAATCCACAAATGTAGGTAAAATTATAAGGCAGATAGACTTAGCAGATCACTTTGCATCAAAACCATAGAATAAAGAGAACAATCTTATGCATTAAGATCAGTGTGACCAAAAAATTAGCAGTGTAAGTTCTAACACTAACATGCACCGTGGTAACCTTAGTTGAATACATAAGCACAAATATGATTTGCCCTCAAAGTTGTACACAGACATATACATTAAGAAACAAAAGTTAGAAATGCAAAAGTTGCTACTATCCCAAAAGTCGAAACACAAGATAAATTTAGCACAATCATGTGTATGCAGATATAAGTACATGAAAACTACAAGAGAATCTTTCTGGTCAGACTATCTCAAGAAACTTGTTCAAACCTTTACGGAAGTGGGAAAGCTGAATTTAACTTTCCAAGGGATCTATAGGTATATACACTCGTTAATAAGAAGCAAATATTCCCTGCCCGAAAGCAGAAACCCAGGATGAAGGAATGGTATATTTGAACAATGACACTTGGACTACTAGTACTTCCTAGGTATGCTGTAAGTCATTCTGAACTAAATTCAACTCTACGTCATTTAGTGATTATAGATTTCTATGTAAAGGCATAAGTTTCAAATGCACAGATTCAAGCTGACATTGTGGGACCAACAGATTGGTCCCCAGGAATCAAGATGAAAATGGCCAAGAACAACCATAGAAGAGCTCAGGAACTACCATTTCAAGCATACGTCAGTAAGTGAACAATAAGGCATACAAAGGTGAAAGGGCTATAACATTAAATTTGGTTATACCACTTTTAAGCTGAAAATTGGATGGAGCTGCTAATGAACATTTCAAAATACTAGGAGACTAAAATCTAAAGTAATCCCGCTAACGACTAAAGGGATTTCTTACAAGGATGATGTTTAGTCTAAACTGTCCACTAATTCACAGTATTCCTAAACTCACCCTACTACCTCAACCTTACCAATCTTCTCATCTACCTAACCCAACATTTCCTCCATCATTTTCTATGTAGTAGGTGAAAAAAGCAGGGAATCCATGATTACTGGGCACTCTACATCTTCTAATTTTTGTTTCTCTCAGTACTCTTTCTTGCTTTATTTACAAGTAAAACACATTTGTCTTTCTTACATATATGTTGGCTGCAAATTCACTAATCTGAAATCGCCAATGAACAACTTATAACATTCAGAACACCAAGAAAAACAAAACCCAGGTACTGATGTTTGATCCTTTACAACACACAGTGAAATTCTAAGCACAATTGACACTGCATAATGTTCCTGATAGAGAACAAAGCCAAAGCAACAAAAACCAAGCGCCACCCAACAACCCGAACATAGCACAAACTATACAAACCAGAAGAAACGGTTGAGAACTATACAAACCAAGTAATATCATATACCAAAATGCAGTAGAGCTGTAGAAGCCATGAGAAGACACCATGACCCCAATGGAAGCAGCAGCAAAAGAGCACTGTCCAATTCTGAGTAGAAGCCCACTTATCCTTCCTGGACTCCCAAAAAACACCTTCATCTCGTCTCTCCCTCTGACATAAAACTTAGAAACACCCCTTTCTGAGCTCTACAGAAGAATATGCTCTACTTTTCATAATACTCCGCTACGAATCACCACTTGATAAAGAAGCTAAAGAATCAAACTTTCCTAAGGGGATTGAAATGTGGGATTCTCAGTTTCTCACAGTTGTAGTTGAGATAGAGCCGAAGCACATATAGAGATGGTTGAAATGGAAAAATATTACGTCTCTGAAGACATGGGTTGTTTACTTTTGGACCTGAATATGAATATCAAAATGAAAAGGGACCCTTTTTCCTTGAATCTTGTATTTGAGAATTGAGAGGAGTCAATTAGGAAAACCATATATCCACTCAAACTAGAAAAGGAAGAAAACTTTTGGCTAGCAAATAGCAAATCGTCATGTGTATCTACACATCATATATTAGAGTTCGAGTAATGATATGTTGGTGTAAAACAAAAAAACAAAAATTACAAGGACTTGAAAGCTTGAAATGATATGTATATCTTGTAATGATATGTTGGCATTTTTGTGTAAATTGTGGTCTAAAGCTTGAAAGTTCACTTTCAATATATCTCGACACGAAAAGAACTTTAATAATTTCTCGATTCTCTTCAAGCATATAAACTTTTTAAAAACACAATGTGGAAAACAATATCCAAGCTCTAGAATACTCATTAGCCCACCAAAGCTGATGTGTACATACACCAGTGGTCCCAATCTCTCAGCACAAAATACCAAACCGTAGCGAATCATACCTCCTCCACATATAAAGCCACAGTCTTTAAGCACCTTCAACCCTAAAACCCTAAACCCTCACACTCTTCTCCTCCTCTCAAAACACAATGGCTTTCACTTCCATCCTTCGCCGATCGGCCTCATCTCTGGCCCCACTAGCCTCCCGCCTCGTCCGCAGCCAACGTAACTACCACGCCGCCGTGTTCACCGCCATAAGCCACTCCAGCTTCGCCGCCCGGAAGCCCTCTCTGAGCCCTCTGGCTCCCAACCCTCGCTACTACTCCAAGGCAGACGACAGCCTTATCCGAGTCATCGACGCCGAGATTCAGTGCGCCGAGGAGACCGATGAGCAGGAGGTGAGGTTTTCTTTCAGGGTTTTTTTGGGTTCTGAGAATTTGTATTGAAATGAGTTAAAGTTTGGATTTTGATGCTTTGGAATTGTTAGTGTTGGTTAGAATTCATTTGGTTTATTCGGATTTTGTGTAATTATTAGATTTTGGAGCTGTGATTTTGAGATATTCAGTAAGAATTAGTTGGTATTATAAGAATTGATCTGTGTGTGTGATTTGGGTACTTTGATTTGTATATGTTGGAAGTTGAGAGAGAGAGAGAGAGACCCTATTTGTGTTTATGCATATAAGGATGTGATTGTGAATGATGTAGGATATTGAGGTAGTGATCACTGATGAGGTGCTGTTGTGTTGTAGATTCAAGAGGTTCCGAGTGGTTTCCCTTTTAAGGTGGAAGATGTGCCCGGATTTCAGACTGTGAAACTGACCAGAACGTATCAAGATGAAGAGATAGAGGTGGAAGTTCACATGCCTGATCTTGTTACTGGTGAAGGTGAGGATGATGATGTGGATGATGATGGTAATGAGCATGCCAATCAATCGAGCATTCCATTGGTCGTCACCGTCTCCAAAGGTAATGGGGCTCCGGTTCTTGAGTTTAGCTGCAATGCTTATCCTGATGAGATTGCAATTGAGAGCTTGCTAGTCAAGAATCCTGACACTGCTGAGGATCAAATCACCTATGAAGGGCCTGACTTCAAGTAAGCGTCTAACTGTTAGTTGTGTATCATTGATTCAAGATTATGGTTTTGTATGCTGTTTGCTAAACTACATGAATGTTTGCTTGCAGTGATCTGGATGAGAATCTCCAGAAGTCATTCCACAAGTATTTGGAGATCAGGGGCATTAAGCCCAGCACAACCAACTTTTTGCACGAGTATATGATCAACAAAGACAGCAGGGAATACAAGAATTGGTTGAAGAAACTGAAACAGTTTGTTCAAGTTTGAGTGTCATATCGGTCTTTATGGAACTTCTAGCTTTAAGCAACAAATGCTATAATTTAGGAAGAGACTATTGTATTATGTAGTTCATTGAAACTTGATGTGCGTTTTGTTGGCACTGTTATGATATGGCAGTGATCATTTTGAGTAATATTTTATGTTTTTGTCGATTTCTAAGTGACAGTATTTTTCAAGCTTCTGAGTTTTCTCATCACATTATTACCAAAAATCCTAACAACCGAAATTCTGGAGGTAACATAACATGAAGTCTCAATTAGGCATTGATTAGGCAGGGCAGGATGAAGTCTTTTATCAAAAATTCTAAAAACCGAAAGTCCTGCAGGTGCCATAACATGAAGTCTCTAACAATTGATTTTGAAAGTCTTTTTATGCCGGATCAAGTCTTTCATCAATAAGACGAAGAGATGATAGTAAGAAACGATTTCATTGAAATGGGCTATCAATTTGCTAACTAATGTGAGGGGATACACGATTAACCATATATAAAGATCATATATAAAGAACATAAGACCACCAGGCTAATAGCCTCGCCGCTACTTATTCAGTTATTCTCTCTCTTTATCACTCTCGAAATAACCAGCTGGAAATAGGTTGCTGTTACTTTTGGATAGTTTAGGGCTCAATTGGGAGGTCCTTGTGGGTGTAAATGATCCCCTTATCACCATTCACTACTTGTCCACTTCCTTTTAGAATCCTGCACATTATCACCAAGTATACTGTTACCACATGAATGTCAATGGAAATAGAACTATTCCCACTCCTATACAACTCGACTTACATGAGTTCTGTCATATTACTACGAGTCTTGTCATCAGTTAAGACTTAAGAGGCTCGTGCAATACTTACCACTTTTATTTTTCCTAGACCTCTCTATAGGAAAGAAGTTTCTTATTTTAGGTGACCGTGTGATGTGCTCTAAGTAAAAGTATTGTTATTTTTAAGTCAAGAGATAGATTCAGGTTTCGTACCATCTGGTCGTTAACAATCCTTCTACTCCTACAGGACCCCGAGCATGAATGCGACTTGTACTTATCCCAACCTGATGAGCAGTAGAAGAGAATTGAATACAAGATATAGCAGTATTTTCATAATTGTTGCTGAAGTGATATTATACCTCTGCACCAAGTCCAAATCGAGCACCATCACAAAACCTTGTGCTTGCATTGTGAAAGACAGCAGCACTGCAAATGTTTATAACAATTATCAATTTGACTAGGTATCATACAATGACTTGAGTAAGAATATTAAAAAAACTAGGAGAAACTTTTTGGAGCAATGGGAAAAGCTGGTGTTAAGTGAAACTGCTTGGTATACTTTCTGAGAGCAGCCACTCCACACATATGCTTAAAGTTCCCATTCAGGCAGGACTAACTAAGTTGTGTCATCTCTTAGTGATAAAGTGCTATCCGACAAGAATGCACAGATTTGGAAGTGAGACCACAAGACAGGTGAAACATTCTTACCTGTCAACTTGACCAAAAAATGCATTAACAACTTCTTGGTCTTCTGCAATGATGCACTCAGTATGTGCACTGCAAAATGGAGGAACAGATTTTACTTTACATACATCACAGAAGTGCAGAGAGAGAAGAGAGGGAGAGAATTGAAATGCATCTCATGTAAAAAAAATCCAACGTGCCTTCCATGTTCATGAATATGATCAATGGCTGCATGTACATCATCCACAAACTCAATAGTGCAAGCCAATGAACTGTACTCTAGATGAAACGAATGTGCCTCTGGAATATGGAGAAACGCGCTCGCCCTTGGTCCACCATATAATGTAACCCCTGCATATGGTTTAATTTAATTTCTTAGATTCTTCTAGGCTTCTAGCGGCACATTAAAGAATGTTTCTTATCTTCTTAAAGTGCTCCCAAGTTTTAAAAGATCGGGAGAGAAAAGCAGGAAAAAGGAGAAAGAACAATAAAACTAAACAAAATATTGCAGGACAGTGAGGCTGCAACTGGAAATATTATTTATTCTCATTTTCAACTCCCACCAGTGCAAAAAGGAATTAACGCTCAACCAGTGTTAGAATATACAAGTGTGAAGCATACTGAAGGGGCATATTAGCAGTATCAAGTATCACTAGAACTCTACATGTTCCAAATAGATGCAAAGAGGGTGAAGAAAGAATTTCTTTCTTTATGCAATCTCTTGAGCATCTAAAAGAAGGTAAGAACTTCCAAATGTTTAGAAGAAACTAAATTTGAAATACCACATAAGTATAGAGATGGTGATGCAACTCCACAACATGGGAGATGGAGATACATTTGGTGAGGGTGGTAGCAAAACATCTGATGTTTCATATTCTACAACAATTAAAAGTTAATCGCATAGAAAATGTACCTTCAGAACGAAGGTCAACAATAAGATCATTGAAGGGAGTCGTATGCATTAAATCCTTATGTACAAGAAGTGTTTCCTGAGAATAGCAAACAAAGGAATAAAGAACTGTTCCACGTGACACACACAAATCAAAATGCAAGTTCAAAAGTTGCACTGGAAAGATATTAAGATGCTATCTGAAATTGTAATCAAGGATTTGAATAGTATTTAAATTACCATTGCATTACAGGCTGCTGGATAATCTAGTTTTGCATCCAAAACAATTTGCTTTGCCATATCCATATTTGCAGACTTGTCAACATAAACATGGCATATTCCATCTGCATACCAAAAAATACAGGTTGGTTTACTAAAATGATCACCATAGGGGAAGTGGAGCAAATAGTGCAGACTATATATAAGTTGAAGAACAAATTAATTTTCTAACCAGCATGCCCCAAAACTGGAATCTTGGTCGAATTCTTAATTTGAGAAACCAGTTTATTGCTGCCTCTTGGGATCACAAGATCAATCACATCGTCAAGCTGAAAAATATGACTGAATTTAGTATCAACTTTGATGTCTAAGTCAACCTAAAATTAGGTTGTCAATCCAACTTCTACTGACCTTGAGCAGATCTGGAATCTCCTCTCTTGAAGTAACAAGTCCAATTAGCTTCCCACCAACACTCTCTGGGATGGCTTCTGTAATAACCTATAATTTTTCATGAAAAGTACAACAAATGATTTCACTGGTTATGCAAAATCAATTGGAAATATCAATTTCTCTGTATATTCTTTAACTTTATTTTATCTGAGAAAGAACTTGTATGTAGATTCTGTAAAAGCATTTGAAGAAAACATACCTTATGTAAAATTGCGTTCGATCTCTTAGCCTCCTTTCCCCCCTTCAAGAGAAGCCCATTCCCGCTTCGGATGGCTAATGAAGCTATCTATTCAAATCATGCCAAAGAAAAGAAAACCAAAACTATATTAGAATGAGGAGCAAAGTCAACTGTTTGGCAACACATACAACGAATCAGAAGCCTTTGACATTAGCTTCCTTCAAATTTCTCATGTAAACAACAGCATAAATTATCTCTTATGGTCTGTAATAAGATTGTAACATCTCAGGATGGACTTCACCCATTTTTGCATCTCAGCCATCAATATTTGAACTAATAACATGCAATTTGATATTCCAAAATTTCATTATTTACCTGTACTAGTGCATCAGGACGGGATTCGAATACAATCAAGAGAACGCCCAATGGACTTGATGTTTTCTCTAAGACAAGACCGTCTGCAAGCTGGAAATACGAGTAGGCAACAGAATCATCAGCATTTCATAAACAGCAGAAAACCCAATTTAAGGTGCTCTACTGAGAAAAAAAAAATGGTTAAAAACACATTGTAGATTATTTAACACAGATTCTACATGTCAATGACTGTCATCATCTGTGTGTAAGAAATTTATAAAGAGTTGATACTTTAAAACTTTGAATTGGTACTCTCTTCTTCGTTTTTCATATATTATATTTTTGATTTTATCCACATTCTTGAGCATTGTTTTGTCACATTGTCATGAGTCATAATTGATAATCTTATACCCTGCATTACCTCAGTCTTTTTCAAAACATGACCAATTGGATCTTCCATGTTTGCAAGGACACGAACAGAATTTGCAAGACTTGTAATCTGCCAAGTATAAAAGGCACATTCAGAAACATAATCGTAGTACGGTCAAGCAAGAATAATATAAACAGGTGGCATCAAACATAAACCAAAAGATGGTGAAAAGTAACATTTATCTAATATAGCTGAACTTCGTTTGCTTACCTTGCCAGGCTTTAGAGCCAGACGAGCTACCAAGGATTTTTCATATCCTGCTTGTTGTGCAGCAGAAACATCAGCTTCATTTTCAACATTGATCTTTTTTGCATTTGCTTCAATTGCATCGGCTATATCCAGAAGAATTTTTTTCCTTTGCTCTGAAGTCATGGCCTGTACATAAAATATTAACAAGCCACTTATGCTGCTAAACTTAAACGATATCAGTTGCTATTTAATTATGGGGGCAGAGAGTGCTTGAAACTGTCGAAGAAACACTTTATGAATCAATAAATAGGTTCAACTTTGCAGATGAAGCAAACAAAGCTACCTGTAGACGTCTGGAACTTTCCCTTGCTGCAATTGCCATCCCTCTTGCATCAACATCTTTAACAGAACACCATAAATGTGCATCTTGATGGAAGAGGGTACCAATGCGTTGCCCTTGAAGGACTTTAGTGAGGTTTTCAGGAGCATATCCACTGTAAATGGAAGGAAAAACAATCAGTGCACAGTTGCGAAAGCAAATTGGATTCTGATTGCAAGTTGCATGGAATTACCATAAAATAAGAGTACAATCTTATCTAACTTATCAATTTCGAGGTATCTGGGACACTAACTTCTTACGGGATGTCCACATCTTTCTTACCCCTCAATCAATATCTACTGACCAGAAAACTGATACTGTGTTTGCTATATAGAACCTGAAATTTATTATAGTCTTTTTTTCTTTGCTTTCCTTTTCTTTCAGAACTAGCTTGAAAGCTTCCAAACACCATATTATACATCTAGTTAAATTTATATAAATGACACAATCAGTATTAAATCACACCTGGTGATGATAACAGGGATGCCAGCATAAGCAGCATTAACAGCAGCTTTTACTTTAGCAGTCATACCCCCTCTTCCCACTCTAGACTTGTCACCAAAAGTAATTTCAGTCTGATGCTTCTCCTTTATGTAGGTATGGATAAGCTTTGAACGTGGGTCACTTGGAGGCCCACTATACAGACCCTCAACATCACTCAAAAGAACAAGAAGATCAGCCTTTAGCTCCAAAGCCAGTAGAGCTGCTAAACTATCATTATCCCAAAATATACCAGAAGAATCCTGCAAACATGGTCAAACTGTGGAATGAGCAGACTATGTATTGGACATATTGCATTACTTGGTGTTAAAAAGGAATATAGGTATGAGAAAGTGTAAGAAAGCATACTGTGTGTCTGTGTTCCTCAGTAGTCTCAAAACATTTTATTTTATATGAATTGTTCCCACTATTAATAAACTAAACCAGGTTCCATAGAAGGGTACTATACCTCATATGGAGCTCTCCTCGTACTGACTGCATCATTCTCATTAAATATGGGAATAACCTTCAAAGATAACAATGATTTCACTGTATCGCTAAGTTGCTTCCTAAAATCTCTATCCCTAAAATCACTATCTGTGACAAGAAGCTGCGCTGATGACACATCCAACTGCAAGGAAGGACAGAAAAGTTAGAGAAACAAATAGGGCCTTAAGAGGACAAGATGTGGATGTTAATAGTAATTCACAAGTTCTTACTCATAAGAACTTAAAATATCAAACATCAAATCCAACGCACACCTCTGATACATCTTGAGAACAAATTTACAGAACATCATGGCATTTACCTGACTAAACAACGTATCATAGAGAGCCATCAGACAGTTCTGTCCAACTGCCGCACATGCCTTCCCGTCGAGTTCAACTTGTGGTTTCTGAAGATCAGCAAAACTGCAACAATCCAACAACTATCAATACATACATCGACATTTTTCGACAAAAAAAATCATCTTTCAAAAATATCTTTAAACTTCTTCCTCAAAAGTTTCAGCAACAGATACCTGCTGTTAACCAATTTCCTGTATTTGAGCCTTTGGCGGCCGAGCCCCACCGCTCCAGACGACACCAATATAACCTCATATCCTTGAGTGTTCAACTCCTTGAGCTGCATTGCAATCCAAGATTCAACATTTTCAGACCCAACAATTCTACACCTTTTTACATACATAATTCAACACTAAACTCACATACCTGCTCACAAAGCGCCCCTAATCTCCCAAGCGCAATCCTCCCATCGTTTCTAGTCACAACCGCAGTCCCAACCTTCACAAATCAAACAACATAATCAACAAAAAACTCCAAAAATGTCAAAATTTCATTATCCATAAACAATCCACTAACAAGCAATCTTACACAAAAAAACCAAAAGAGTTGAACCCAGAAAAAGTAAAAGATTCCAACTTTATTAAAAATGTGATGCTCATTATCGGAAAAAGATTGAAGCTTTATAAAGATTGAAACTTTAAAGTGACAAAGTGAATGAATGCGAGCCACCTTAAGCACGATGCGCTTGACATCTCTGAGGAAACCCCGAGAGCTATCCACGTCACCCATCACTTCCCGGCGGCGAGTCAAAACTCGGTCTACAAAACCCAAACGAGTCGAACTCGGCGGTGTCTGCTCTTTTATCTTTGATAGGGTTTTCTTTTCGGAGAAGAGAATGCAGCCGTTGTTTGCTGCTAAATCTGCGGTGGCTGGGGGGTTCAAATAGTCGTCACAGACCAATGGGGCGCCGGCGTGAGGATGGAGGGGAGGGCAGTATGGGGAAACCCGATAGGATGTGTGACGTGGCGGGTGGTGATTGGGGAGGAGGGGTGAGGGATTAAAGTAGTGGCGTGGGTGTGAGTGTATGTAATAGTTAAATAGGCGGCGGGGTGGCGGGTTCCTGGTTAAGTGGACAAGATGACAAAGAGTTGAGGAAGATGCTGAAATCCGTGTCATGTGAGTTCTGGTCAGATTGTCAGACAGCAAACCCTGGAAGAGGGGAAGGTGAGACTAACTATGCAAGTTGCTAATTAAGTTCTTGGTCATTTACGATTCATTTATCGGTATTTGAAAGCTAGAGTGGTACCATTTTTCGGGTATAAAGATAGATCATAAACGGTGCAAAATGTTTCTAACCTCGTCCGTAACTAAAAAATTCATATTTTGATAATACTAATTCTTTAATCGTAAAGTAAAAAAGAATAGTCGTTTAAGAACGAATTATGTTATAAATAATCACGATACAATCTATTTTCATCATGTGAATGTTGCAAAATGCTTCTACAAAATGTTTTTACTATCATTAACAACATATACTATCATCCACGACTAATAAGCAATTGTTTTCAACAAATCAATCTTAGTAAAATCTCTAAGGGTGTAACATGTTCATGTTTTGAGGTGGATTGTATATCAATTAGCTATTGTGTTGATCGTAAAACAGATCATTATATGATCTAGTGATGATAGCTTCTCAATTGTAAGTGCACGACAAATTTGAACACCTGTGAGTATTATTGTATCCCCGTGCTTATGTAATCAAAATTTAGTCGACAATGGTGCCAAGATAGAGTCATGGATATGCATGTTTCTTTCTTTTGCAGGAGCCAGAGCCATCATTTCAATCTCATGAAATAGTAGGCACTTTATAAAGAACCCTATATTCCATGCTCGTTTACATAATCTCGTTGTTAAAATTTTGAAACAAAATATAAAGAACCCTATAAAGAAAGCATTTCACTAACAACCACCAGCAAGAGACGAAAGTAGAAGATAGAAAACTGAAACGAACAGACACAGTTTCTCCTCTACGTGTGTCGATGTGCAAATAGGTTTCTGACCGAACTCGAATAATTGGTGCATGACTGTTCTTCATGAGATGTCTATTTCACTTTCTGAAATAGGTGTCAAATTTGAAGCAAACCGACGCTGCCGCATCAATGATTTCACTAACTTCTGCTTTCGTTTTCAGATCTCATTGCGATAAGTACGATTTGATTATTGTCGTTAAGCCTAATGATAAGCACTACGTGTCATTTGGCTCTTGTGGTCACTCGGACATTAGAACATGGTTAACTCTTTCTTTTCCTGACCTAGACAATCTCTCCCAACTGTAATGCGAGTTCGAGGTCTCAACGTAACTCATCTGAACGAACCATGTGGAGCAATGATCTATGAGTACGTTGTAGTTTGCATTGAAAAACACTTGTTTCGAACCGCCGAGAAGAATATATATCTAACTTGTGTGGTTCACATGAGTTTCAATCTCTTGTAATTTAAAAAGACAAACTCATGTTTTGAACCGTGAGATGTTTTGAAAGTAGTTTTAAATCGTTTGAGAATAGTATCTAAGACGTGTGATTCACATGAATTATTTCTAAGTATGTGAAGCCAGATTATAAATTCATTTTGAAATTGTTTTTTCAATAAAGTATATAACTAGGACAGTTGGACCTCAAAACATCACATATTTCATAATACAGTTTGAAATTTGAACCTATATATGGCATGGATGAGATGACTAATTCTCGCAAAATTGGTAGGGAAGTGAAATCCACGCTCTAAATTGAAATTCACACTCCCACTTTTCATTTTTAGTCATCATTCACACTAAAAACAAAATTTAAGTTGTCAAAAATAGAAAATGAGAGTGTGAATTTCACATCCTAATTAATATGATATCATATGAATGTGACTGATAGGATGTATCAAAGTAACATCTTTTCTAATGTCATGCATGTTTATCTGAAAATGATCGAGGTTAGGTGATCACCTAAACACACTAGAGATTCAAAGAGATTTCAGCGCAAATCATTCAAATTAAAAATGTGGAATACTATTGAGAAAAGTTTCTAAGATTCATAGAACCGAAACCGTATATTACGACTTCTTCCTCGAAGAATTGGTGAAAGTTCTGAATAAGAAATCGGTGGCTGCAAAATGTCACGTCTGAGAAAAAAAGGGAAGGTGATAGCTAGCGGTTCAAAACAAGAAGCCAGCGCTAAATACTAACGAATGGAGTAGATATTTACCTATATTTTCTTCCTTTTTCTTCTCTTATTGTGTTCCTCCATCTGTCTCAGTTTGGAGGTTCTTGTGGAGTTGTGGGTGTAAGCAACCCACTTATCACCATCAACGACTTGTCCTCTTGCTCTGATAATCCAGCATGGCCAAGAATACAAGACACGAAACCGATTCAGAAGATGGTGAAGTACTAAACTACGTATACTAATGGGACAGGTTTCATTGCAAATCACTATCATTAGCTAGTCACTTCATACCATTTCGTTGTTAACAGTATAGTCCAGGACGCCGAGCATGAATTCGACTCGTGCTTATCCCTACCTGTTGGAAATATAACAGATGAACGATATCGGTAACTTGATAAAATGATGTTTTACCTCTGCCCCAAGTCCAAATCGAGCACCATCACTGAATCTTGAACTTGCATTGTGAGAAACAACAGCACTGCATGCGAATGTGTACAAAAAACCAATTGGTTGATAATGAGGGCAACAGCTTGGTTAATTAAGAGCAAGAAAATCATATGAAATGCTTATTTGAATTGGGTTCATCACAGCATTTCTGGGAATCTTTGGCCCTTTGTATGACCAGGCATGGAGATATGCATATTTCAATTCAAATTCCTAACAATCCATGGGATAGGCTTTATGATAACAGTTTGTACTTCTAAGATGAAGAGAAGGGTTAGAAGCTAGACAGTAGTTGCATTCTTTGTTCAAATCATGATAATATGTTTCCCTGAGTAACTTATAGTCACAGAGATCACAGGCTCCGATAGTGTAGAAATGCAGTGCAGCTATAATCGATACATGCATGTTAAGCCCCTTTCCCTTCATTATGGGATCATTCAAATCACAACTAGTCATTTGTCTCTTTTTAATTGCATTCAAATCCCAATAGTCCAACACAAAACATACCAAACTACCAGTAATATATAAGAGGAATATATGTCTTTGAAATGAAATAAAACCCTACTTAAGTCGCACAAATCATCCTTTACTCAAATTAAACAGACGAGTTACTACTCCGATCACATTCCCATTCATCACAGCATTTGGAATGAGTATTGCACCTGCAGTGGGACTCAGCTTCAATCTACGACATTTGGACCTGTGAGTATCACATTACACCCCTCGGCTCTAAAGATGTGGAGCTTCACATGTCCCTTCACAAACTCAAAGACAATGGTGTGCCCGTCCTCAATCTGGTTCGCCTTGCAACAATCACACCAGCCTGTGGTCATAAGTAGACGACCATCTGGCATGGGAGACACTGTAACAGGCCATGACATGTTTTTTGGATCCCGAAGCTCCAAAATGTGCTTGCTCATCTGAAGCTTTGCCCTGACTATTTTTATAGGAATTGTCTACAAGTTGGAAAATACTTGATATCAGGGATTCAGGGGACAAAACATAAGAAATGAATTGACCTTGCAGTTGACAAAAGACCAAAAATAGAAGAAAACTCTCCTGCTGCCAAGTGATGGAACTCTAAATTTCACTCAAATGATTGAAAATTCTTGTTCTCATGCATTGCATTCAAAACTCAAAAAACAAGAATGATTATTTTCAAAGATAACAAGAAAAACGCTTTTAGACACATCATAAGCTTATTCATTGGGTAGTATGACCACTGATTACTCACCAGCTGATACAATTTGTGCTTCGTAAAAGTCCTCTTGAAGTAAAAATGCTTTGAGTTGAACTCAATGATTCTTGACTCCCCTGGCGAAATGTGATCCCCTATACAGTCCCAAATTGAAATACGATTTTAGAAGAATGTAAGTTACTTGGCAGATGAAAATAAATCTAGTTGTCTGGTCTTGTAGAGAAGTAAAGCAAACTAAAACTTACTTCTTCGACCACCGCCACTTCTCTTTGTCTTGGCTGTTTCCATGTCCATTTCACATGAACTTTCATCATAGATTGTCACATTGAAACACGAATCGCCATCATAATTGAAAACCAGAAAGTCTCCTTCATCCAAAAAATTATCCTTCAGAAACTTCTTCCAGCCTTTATGGAAAAAAATTTCATTATTTTTCTCTTCCAATTTCACATCCCAGGATTTTCCAGTAGGGCCTTGAAGTTTGCAAAGTGCTGGTCCATTGAAGTGGGTGACAAAAGCTCTTGGCATTTTCTACAGAGTATAATTGCTTGTCAGAAAACATTAATGTTTAAGTGTTTAACCAATCAATAGTTCTTACATCAACAAGAATTTCATTTGTATTACAACACATGGAAAAAAATAATTGAAATCTTTGGATATATTTCAAGCCAGATCCTTCGAACCTTTTAAGAAAACTGTACTGTTGATCATTGACTCATTCAGTAAAGGAGGTGAGATCATTTTAGAAATGCCTATTTTCCCTGAGCTTTATGTCACTACTATTCCATACTCCTCAAAATGTTGATGAATAACACTACTTTATCTCAGACATTTGCTACATACCATTTTAGAAAGATACAGACTCATGATTCAGTATCACACATTAATTATAATAACATTTGATGAAAATCATACACTTGATACAGATTACACTAGAAAGATATGGATTCATGAATATCTAATACGTCAAATCAAAATTGAGGAGAACTGCACACTCATAAATGTAGGAAATATGTTGAAAACACTGAAAGGGGAGGTCAAGACGTTACCAGTTTCTCAGAGAAATCACCAACAAGGACCGTGAAAAAGGCTGTTGCTGGTACTGAACGTTCCATTTCCAGATGTTACCTGCAGTTATTTTGGATTTAGATTATAGGCTCAATTGCTCAATATTTGAGTCACAGATAAGTTTCTTTGGAAGCAGTTTCATCATAGCTTTTAGTTTTGAGTACTAAATGGATACGAGGAACCTCAAGGATGAAAGGTAAATATAGCTTTGAAGGAAGTGGCTGCTTAAAGACTGAAGGTAAAATAATAGATCAAATGAACCTCAAGGGTATCTTTCTGAGTGAAATTATATAGTTATATACCTTGTTCTTATGCTATAGTAGTTATACTATTTCCAGACCGTTTCTGAGTTTTGACATTAGGCTCAACTTTCTTTCACTAGTTACAACCCTAGAGGCTCAGCATCTACTAGAAAGATATGGATGGTTCAAAACAAAAGCAAACTGGAGTAACAAAATGCAAACCTCTACAATAAAAAACTGAAAAAGGTACAACAAATTAAAGAAAGAAGAGAAAAAACTGACCTTGAAGCCTTGAAGAAGAACAAGAATTGCAGAACTCTCTCTAGTGTAAACTCTGAAAGTTAAAATTAGAATTCGTTTAGTTAGTTACTGCTACTTCCAAAGAAACTTAAAGATGAAGAGGAAGAAGAGAAAGAATGAGAAAGGGAAGAAGGGTTGAACCTGAGGTAGCAGAAGAAGAGTAATTGTGGGACTGCCTTCAATCCCCACGATCAATATATAAACTAACAAAAAGAAAGAGGATAAAAAAAAAAGCCTAAAAAAGAATGAAGCTGAATGAAGTGAGCATAAGGACATGTTATACAGTAAGCATTGACTCCAAAAGGACATAAACACAGAGAAGAAACCCAGCTGAGCAATAAATTCTATGTCATTAGTATCTAATTTCAAACCAGCCTGACTCCTGAGCTTGGTTGCTGTTTTTGTGGCCTGTAAACTATTATATGCAGTAGTCCTTGCAATATTGCTTGCCTCATCTTGTGCAAAGTTGTTCTGCCTTGTCAATCCATTTTGATTTTGTGCAGACTGGAAAAATCAGTGTGCTTTAATTTTCTGATAGCTGTTGATAGCTATTTGTTTTAGGTTGGTTTTGTTTTGAGCCTTGGGATTCAAGAACTGCATTACCTTCACCTGATGGTACGTTCCATAAGCTAAAGAGTTGTCAACCTCACCAACTTCAGTGAGCTATTGGAATTGCAATTCATGATCCTTCATTTCAACAAACTATAATGGAGACCAAAATAGGCACAATAAACTTAAAAAGAAAAGGAAAAACTAACCTTGGGAAGAACAAGAAATGCAGAAGTCTCTTAAATGTAAGCCCTGAAACTTAATGAATGGCTTGAAGACCCAAGAGATAAATGGCATGGTAGATGGGCAAAGCATTGAATTCAAAGAGAGATCGTATCAGTAAAATGGGTGTGGTTTGTGTTCAATTTGATGGCCTCTTTGAGCTCTGATGCAATCTTCCTTCCTATAATCAGATATGGTTTGCCTATTCTTGTGCAAGCTTGCTCTTCCAAAAAGCTGTCGAGTTTTAATGCACCCATCAGTCTCATCTGATACCCTTTGCTTCTTGTTTCCGCTTGCTTATGCTTGCTCTCTAGACCCTGCTGCTTTAAAACTTATACATGTTTAGACCCGAACGCACATTCCTTTCAGGTAATGGAACGCCTTGGAGAATTAGTACACTATCAGGAGGGGTGGTAATTCAGATTGCACTCCACATGTTTCTTACCCATCAATTAAGTTCACTAACCAGAAAATGAAGTCTTTTATAATGACTTGATAAACCTTCTTTTCCTCCATGTAACAACTACAACAACTATAACATCTCTGAATACATTCTTTATTTACAGAATCAGGTTTAAGGGAGAAAAATTCTATGATTGAGAAGAGCATGGATTACAAAATGACATGCCACCAACTCTTCACTGAAATCCAATCCATACGAGTGAGTAATTCCAACACACTGCAAAACCGATCTCTTAAGTGCTACTCCAGTCACTTCTAACATCCAGATATCAGAGCTGCTTCAAGTTCAGGAATTCAGAGACTGACTGTGCCTACTGCCTAGTAACACTCATGGGAAGAAGTAAACCTTAAAGAAGATTGCCAGAGCCAATTGCAAGAGAAATGCAGCCATCACCACTATTGTAATATCACTCCCCTCCATATGAGACCTGAGGTTCAAGGCAACAAAGGAAGCAGATGCAGCACCGACAAGAACTATAATGATCCATCTAAGAGCCTCAACTGGGATAAGTAACACAAACTGAAACATTCCACCAAAATACATATCAAATGAGTTATCAATAGTAGATTAACATTATTAATCTCTAACTTTGGGCAGAAAGGGTCCTATTTCATTCTTTAGGCTAAGAACCAGGATGCAATAATATTTAGCTCAAATGACATGTTTCACTATATCAGAGCCAAAACTTGGACTAGTTCAGTAAATGAAATAAGACTATTCAGACGGAAAGAAGAAAAAAAAGGACCATGAAAACAAATGACTGAGAGCAAAGCAAGGACGCAGGTACTTACAGATGCTAAAACAAAGATGAAGAGAGAGTATCCCCACATACACCAGAGTCGAATAAGGCTAGAATTTGCCCCCATATACTGTAGCAAAAAATAAAATGCCAAGGGGACCAAAATTGCATAACCATAGACTGAACAGGCTGCCAAACTCATATAACTGACATTAAAGCCCCAAGCAGTAGTGGTATCAGTGTGCTTGTCCATTAGGTAGGTTGCACAGTTTCCAAGTGCAGCCAGAACGAACACTAATGTAGTGGAGATCCATATTAGCCCATATCTATTACATCACAAGAAACAACACCAAGAAAACCAAAATGTCAGGATGCATTACTGTGCTATATAAAGAACATACTACCACACAGAAATTAACATGATAACTGCGGTTGAGAATGTAAGCTTAAAACTCAAGTTCAACTTTCTTTCCAGTATGAATTGAGAAACAAGTCATGGTGCTAATGAAAGGCAGATTATGTAGTTTCTATCTATCACATGGATTCCACTATTCAAATTTTTACCCGAACTTTCTTGGATAAACATAATATGAAGGCATCACCAGACTGCAAAAACGAATAAAACCACAAAAATGATAGGAAACTATCCTAAATCCCTAAAATGAAGGAGAGCATGCTTTTATAGCACAGCCTCCCTAAAGCTAGTATGAGACAAACATATAAACCTGACAATTTTAAATACAATCATCAGTTCTCCTCTGAATTCTTCATAGATTTCACTCCAACTTTTCATCTTGTTATACCCAATAGCTTTTCTGTTTTTGATAGGACATACATATTCATTCCTCCTAACAGTTCAGAGCTATACACCAAACGGCATCATATTTGACAAATCAATTTAAATTTCAGATCATATACAAAAAGGCAACATCAGAACTCACAGATCAGGGTTGGCATCAATTTTGCTGAAGAAATCTCCAGTGTGGGGAAACAAAGAACTTAGTAATCTGTTCAGGACAATGTCCGTATCCACATTGAAATATTGTGTGTATGATGCGACATTAAATACTCCCCTCCAGTTGTTTGCCGGTTGTTCTTCAAATGTTTCTGCATGTATGGACAGAAGGAGAGATCATTAAATATGCCACTAAATAAAGTAGAGGGCACTGAAATCAAATCAATATGTTGATAAACACACCATGAAGAACAAAATCGACCAGAATTTATTTATAATTCGATTTGATGCCCAAGCAAACAAATAAGATGATAAAAACCCCTTGTGAATCCCTTAGTACATCACTGTACGCCGTTCCTACAGGAGCCATTCTATCCAAAAGAAAAGTGCATTACACTCTAATGAAATATCGCATGCCCTTCTAACATATGCACCAGCACATATACCAGATTACACTCTTAAAATTGTCAACTTGATACGGAAAACTGCACATTTGCAATTGATAAAGGTTCCTATCATTGCTCTGCTAGTATCTCTTTTATTGCAGAATAAGAAAGTAAAGAACACTTGAGTAATAAACAGATATATCATAACTTGTTGCAGCAACCAACCAGTATGTTTTTTATCCTTAAGGTGGAACTTGATCTTATGGTCTACAGATATATCATTACTTCAAGTAATAGACAGATATATCAATCCTGTCAAGTAAAGTAGATTATGTTCTACCCAGTTTGCTCAACTCGCAATAAGCCCTACATGTGGAAACTTAAGCATCGAATACCTATCCTGACGTATGTGAAACCCAAGCATTCTTACAATTCATCCTCATAATATGCATAAAATCATACCACTTGGACCTCCCACAGTTTGATAACCGCGCCCTTTGCCTCCTCCATTATTCGGAGGAAAGATTTGCATATTCGCTTCAGGTGCTGAATAATATCACATTTAAATCTTCAGACTAAGATAACAAATTACGATTCAGGCAAACCTTTAACTGCGAAGAACAACATCCGAGCAAAACTAAAACACAAAAACAGTTAACAAAAGTTGCCTCACACCTTCATAGCTTGCGGTACTCTTCTCTTTATCTTCACTTACAACAGCCTGACCACCCAAAACAACAAGTAAAGAAAAGCAAACAGATAACTACAATTCTTGAACTATCCCAGCATAAACATAAAAGAATGTTAAGGCAGTAATTACGAAAGCAGTCAACAAAAGCAGACTTCAGCCCAATGAAATCTACCATAGAAAGCTATTCTAAATATGGCAAGAAAATTTAGAAATATCTTTGATTTGGCTTCGTTTCCGTCCGATCGAACAAGATCAGTAGGCTCAGAACGATTGGATGAGATTGAATTGTAAAAGATTGAAGGAAGACGAAGTAGTTACCGGAACTGAGCCGAGTAAATGGCTGGTGGGGAGGCCGGAGTAGGACTCGTCCATTGGAGGAGGAGAGAGAGAGTCGTGTGAATTTGAGGAGAGAAAGGGAGTGGGATTCGGAGCCCTAATAAGACGTTGCTTTTCGTAGTTTGGAAGGAACACTGAGGACGAGGCAGACTGACTGACTCACCGGTATCAGGGTCTCTCTCCCTCCACGCGCCTCTTGTGCCCGCGCGCGTTTCTTCAGCTTTCCACCTGTTGCACGTGTGGTCGTCACGTGACTGGACCCCGTTATGTTGATTTTTTTTTTTTGTCATGAAACAAATATCATAAAAACAAAAGACACGAGGAGGCGCAAATAAAATCAAGAGCAAGCAAACGAGTCTCTTAAAGTCATCTCTAAAAAGATTAAGATATGAGAATGACATTACAAAAACAAAACAAACTAAAGGCTCAAAAACCCAAAACATTCAAACCGTTATGTTGATTGTTGATGACAAGTTTTTGTGTCAACCTCCAAAATGACATTATCAGTGGAATTTGTGGGATTAACAAAATTTATATTGGGTACGGTTATTGCCACCCTATTAAATATGTTATTCACCCCACATTTCAATTTTAAATTAAATATTCTAATATTAACCTCACAATCAAGAATTTTTATAAAAATATAATATTAAACTAAAATCTATAAAATCCAAACAACAACAATTCTTTATAACGATATCGGAGAAAGAAATTTCTCTACATCTTTCATATCAAATTTGAGAATCACTTCAATCTTCAATAATGTGGTAAGATTGTTCGTTCTTATTTTTATTTTATTTTGGCTTCAAATGTAATCTTTCATATATATATATATATATATATATATATATTCATAATCGTAAAGAATGAACTTAAGAAAGAGATCGAGGAAAACATATATAAGATGTGGTTTGAGAATAATGGAGGTCTGCGTCAAATATATTGATGTGATATTTGTATATATTTTTAGATTTCATCATGTTGAGGAAAAAAAAAAAAAACCAGATTTTCTCAAAATTTTAAAGGTAGAATTGGAACGTTAAAGGTAAAAAATAAATAATGGGGTGAACTGAGCATTTAGTGGGGTGGAAATAGCCATACTAATTTATATTTCATTCTAAAAAAATAAAAAACTAATGACATACTAATACCGAAAACATTCTTATTACTCACCTTTGATATTGTGAAACACTGAAACATAGGTATTTGGGAGGCGAGATTTTAATTTGATAGAGAAAGATCATAAAATGAATTTAGTTTAAGTTTCATATTGAAATCGAACTCGTATAGTTTAGGAGTTTCTTAACTATACCTCAATGGTTCGATTTTAGGGTTTTAGTAGTCCTTTAAGTTCATTTTCACAATTTTCCAAAAAAAAAAAAAACATAGAGAATGTGTTTCATATTTGAGTTCGAACCGATATAATTTGGGAGCTGGTTAGCTATACCCTAATAGTTTGATATTAGTAATCGGCTAGGTTCGTATTCACAAAAAAAACACATAGAAAAAGTGTAGATTTGAACTCGGGAAAAAATATCACATTTACATAGCACAACATAGACACCATGTAGCAAAAAATAAATTTTAAAAATGTCTGAGCCCAGGTTCGAACTGGGGACCTTTAGTGTGTGAGACTAACGTGATAACCAACTACACCACCCAGACAGTTGTTCACCAGGTCAAAGATTATTGTAAATATTAACGTCATAAATTATTAGACCGAAATAATGATTGCATCGTATTAACGTATTAATCATTAGTTCAATACCTACTTCCTTTGACCTTCCAAATTTGAGCCTAAATCGTCGGACATTTCGGCAGTTGGCTTTTCTGTTTTTACTATCTAGCGGAGGGAGCAGAGCTCAACTGCTAGCTCACTCCCCACTTCCATCCCAAAATGTCCACCACCACCGTCACCGCCACCATTTTCCTCCTCCTCCTCCTCCACACCGCCACTCCAAGCCCTCCCCATCCCCCACCTCACCGCCCCCTACCTCAACCCCTCCACCTTCTCCGCCAACTACGACTCCATGGTCAAAAACTTCAAAATCTTCATCTACAAACCCACCGCTCCCTTCACTTATCCCAACCACGTCCAGTCCCTCTTCTACACCTCCCTCCTCGACAGCGACCTCGCCACCAACGTCTCCCACCACGCCCACCTCTTCTTCCTCCCCTTCCCCCCAGATCTCCCCACGCGCTCCCTTGCGCGTCTCATCCGCACCATCCGCACCGACTATCCTTACTGGAACCGCACCCTCGGAGCCGACCACTTCTACCTCTCATGCTCCGGTGTCGGTTACGAATCCGACCGCAACCTCGTCGAGCTCAAAAAGAATTCGATCCAGATCTCATGCTTCCCGACTTCTCCGGGCCAGCTTATCCCTCATAAAGACATCACTCTCCCACTGCTCGCGTCGTCCCACGCGCCGACGGTCAACACGACGACTTTCCTCGGTTATATCCGATCAAATTGGGTGAACGACTCCGCAATAGTGGACGAGCTACGCGCCAACCCGGAGTTTCTGATCGAATCGGAGATTTCGAAGCCGAAGATCCACGCGCAGAGGCTCTCCAGCAGCAAGTTTTGTATATTTGAGTACGGTGCCGGCGACGTGTCGGGGATCGGAGAGGCGTTGAGATTTGGGTGTGTTCCCGTGGTGATTACGGACCGTCCGATCCAGGATTTGCCGTTCATGGACGTGCTGAGGTGGCAGGAGATGGCGTTGTTTGTGGGGAGGAGTGGTGGGGCCAAGGAGTTGGAGCGCGTGTTGGTGCGCGCGTGCTGGGAGAGGCATGATCAGATGAGGCGGTTGGGTACGGAGGCGGGGAAGCATTTGGCGTGGAACGCGCCGCGCGGGCTAAGGATGCGTTTCATACTTTGGTGTATCAGCTTTGGTTGCGACGCCACACGATCAGATACGCCCGGCGGGAGACGGCGTAGGCCGGTTTGTATTTTGTTGTTGGGCCTTGTTTCGTTTTGGTGTTTATATTTTTAGTTTTGGGATTTTCTATAATTGTTTTTGGAGAAAAGAAATATCTAATTACTCGTTGGTAATAGCCTAGTTGTTTACACAAAACTCCATTGGCTAGTAATGAGAAGCACAAAATTTCTTTTAGGGTCGGGTTCAAACGACACTATTCTACACAAACTGCGACACACCTTGTGAACCACCTTGCTGCATGAAGGGCCGCGAGACGCTCTAACATGTTTCCAAATGTTCTGTAAATTGACAAGAGAATAGGATGAAATTGATCAATTGACTATATTGATTGAATCCCCTCAAGAAATGTATACCGCATCCGAAAGATGATGAAGAATTACATCATTAACGGTAGGGTTAAGGGTTTAATTTGAAAGATATCTCAGCCACCGACGTGTAATAAAAAATTGTTGTAGGTGAAATAATATAAGAGAGAGAATTTGGGAAAAAATACCGTGTATTTAATTGATAAAATAAGCTTTTATATTTTTATATATAGAATATATATATATTTCTATTACAAACGGATTCTATTTAGATTCTGTTTTGACTAAAACCTAATTTCCTTAAACAAAAAAAGAATTTTAAACGAAATATCAAAAAGGTAATAGGTAAGTAAGTAGTAATAAAAAAACGAGGGGGAAAGGTATACAAGTCTATTGTAAAAACCAAAGTAGCGGGACAACTGAGGAGAGGAAGCAAGGCCGTCGCCAGTCGGGTGCCCAATGCGTGGTGGCGCGAGCGTTTCACAGCCTCTTCATCGTTTTAGCTCCCAATCGTTGTAGCTTCTTGGATTTATAGGTCCGTTTGTAACACACACATCTAAACTATATGCTTCCGATCCTGTTGGGCATTTTTACCTGTAAAATAAAGGGTTTAGGGTATCGAAGAACTAACTAGGGTAGTGTTCTTTGTTTACTTGACTTATTTTTGTTCTTAATTGTGTTATTTTATACAGAATTGATCAGCTTGATTTGGCTTACTTTCTGGGTAAGAGATGGTGGTAGGATTCCGGAAGCAGGAAGCGGTGGTTGGTATTTTTGCCTTTGAAGTTGCAAGTGTGATGTCTAAGCTGGTCCATCTATGGGAATCCCTTAGTTATGAACAAGTTGATAGGCTCAGAAAATTTATGTCGGATTCGGTGGGGTTGAAAGAGCTTGTGTCACATGATACCGATTTCATTCGAGCTTTAATACGCGGTGAATTGTTTGAGAATATGATCCCTTTAACAAAATTTGTGGCCAGGCTTGGTAAGAATCATTGCTCTGATCCTAGGTTGAAGGATTTTGAGCATGCTGTTGGTGATTTGATCAACCACGGTGACGGTGTTGACCCTTTTGGATGGGTGTTTCCATATGAGGAGATGGGAAAGGAAGCCAAAAAGATGGAGAGTTTCATGTCAGTCACCACAGTTTTGCATGACCGGATGAAACTTGTTTCGCATCTTGAAGGTACTAGGAACCACATGGATGGTCCAATTTGGCTTGAGATTCAGAACAAGATAGAGCTGAAGCGGCTCGATGTGGCGAAGTTAAAAGAGGAGTCTCTGTGGAACATGAATTTCAATCACATAGGTATCCTCTTAGCAAGATCTGTCTTCACAATTTTCAGTCGTATCAAGTCTGTTCATGGAGTTCCTCAACTGATGGCCAAAGATACTGATCACACTAGTAGTACTCCTAGTCCATCAATTTTCAGCAAGTACAAGCTCTTGGATGCTCCACCCGACACACTCGGTGCTGCTGCCTTAGTTCTCAAATATGCAGATATTGTCATCCTAATTGAATATTTAGTACGTTCTCCTGTCTACGTTTATACTACACGGAGAGATATACTGTACAATATGTTGCCTGCAAAGATGAGAGCTAAGCTAAGTGAAAGGCTTCCCCCGGTCCAGAGCTCAACTTTTTCATCAATTAAAGATGTGGCAGTAGAGAAGAATGTGGCAATGCTTGAAATGTTAGAATGGTTAGCACCTCTTGCTCATAATACCAACAAATGGCACTCCATGTGGAAGCGTAAACAGAAGGCCTATGGCTGGAGCCAGGTGCGTCTGGTAGAAACTCTATACTTTGCAAGTCAACAGAAGACAGAAGCAGCAATTATGGAACTCATTGTTGGTTTGCAATACAAAAGGCGAGCTGCGGAAATGCTTTGTGGCCTGGAAGACAAAGCCGAGGCATCCATTGTTCTCGAGGAGTCCAAATCAGTAACTGTTTAAGAGTTATGATCTAACAGTTTAGTAATATTACGAGTGTTATGAGAGTCCATTCAAGTATTTAAGTAGAATGCCTCTTATAATTTGGTACTGCACGAGTAAAATCTTTTAAAATGTCTATAAGGGCATGGTGAATGCAACTGGAACATAGTTCTTTAAAGGAGAGAGAGAGAGAGAGAGTCATTCAGATGCCAATTAAGAACATTTTTTATCAGCTTGATTAGTAGTATACTATTCCCTGGAACTGTATGATTTGAGGTTGTGCTATGATGCATCACATTCGTTTATCACTTTGATTTTGCCACGCTCTTTTACTTTTAGATCTTGGTGTTGCTTGCTCTTTCACTTTTAAAGCTTGATTAGTAAATTACTATTTACTCATTGATAATAACCTAGTTGTTACACAAAAACTCTATTTTGCTAGTAATGAGAAGCACAACTTAAAGCTCGCATTTTTCAAAACAAAACAAACAAAAAAAAAACTTAAAGCTCGCATTTGGGAATAGGAAAGTAAGAAACTACAAGTTCGATTGTGGTACTCACTAGTCACATCGTGAACATGATATATAAGACTTCGAAGATATACCCTTGCTCAACAAGCAGGCTTCCGACTATGCACCAAACCACACTCAAATGCCATAATCCCAACTGTAACTAATATGATATACTCTTTTGTGAAATCAAAATTGGAAACGTTATTGTTGGACATGGAAACTCGAAAATGATAACGAGTGGTGAAAATACTTATCTGCAAAACGTAAACTTAAGACGACATATTGAGGCATGCTAGCATAAAATGTTGTAACAATTTAACACATCAACGTTTGGTACCCGGACTACATTACACCTCCTTATTTTCTAAAACTGTCATGGACTTATGTGGGGTGTCTTAAGTTGTACTAATATTAACTCATGTTTGGTGTTGCATGAGATTAGATGGTAGTTTGCTTGGTTTATATTTTAGAAGGATGGTGCTATCTAAGGATGACATATTTAAGCATCCACAATAACATCACCTAAGGAGGCCAAAATGAAAACAAGATGTTACATAAGCTCATTTATTTTAGTACCCAGTGACATCAAACATAATACTAACTAAACTAGACTCCTTATTTAACAATGTCTTATTTAGTTCCAACAAACAAACATGCACAAAGTATCACACCAGTGCTACTCACGCCTCATAGATGTAATGTGGCAATTTAAAATGGTCAAAAATTCAATTTTTATTTATTTATGATAAAAAGATATTTTTTTAGGGCAAATGTTATAAATGATCCTCGTGGTTTGAGGTCATAATTATGTTTGTTCTCGTGGTTTAAAAATGTCTACTTTTAATCCTCGTGTTTTATATATGAAGTAATTTTGGGTCATCTATAACATTCTGGCTAACATCATTTGTTCTCACATGCTCGTCACATGATGAGGTAATTTTGTATTTCTCCTTTAACCCACAATCACTTATTTATCATTTACAACTCCATGTACCAATTTCATCCCTTTTATTATGCTCTCAAGAACACAAACAAGAATTGCAAGATTAGTGTTTGTCATGAAATGGAATCCGCTCAGATTTTTCCCGTTAAGATAGGTTTTAATTAGACATTCTTGGTTGGCATCATTGGAGTTCTAATCTTCAACCATCATGGCAAGGTATTGCTCGTAGATGAATTACAAGGTCAAACGTTAAGGCCTTCAATTGATTCCTGCAATCTTTATTTATCATCTAAAATTTTGGCCTCAAACAGAAGAATCACCACATCTTCATGAAAATTGCTTCTTGATTTACTTCTTTATATTTGCTTGGTATGCGACTGTATTCTAACTTGGGTCATCTCCTTCACAAGTCACCTGACCAAGAACATGGGCAATAGAAGTTGGTTCTTTTGACCTTCCTTTGAGAAGATAAACAATTAGCGTCGTCTCAGACAAGTCGTTATAAAAGAATAAGTGATTGTGATTAAAGATAAAAGACTAAATTTCCGATCATGTTAACCTGGGCTATCTCCTCTATGAGCCAAGAACATAGCAATGGAGGAATTGATTGTTATTGAACACCGGTTAGCAAGTAAAAAAGGATGACCGAGGTTTGAAGATAAAAGATGAAACTATCTCATCATGTGACCAACATATGAGAACTTCATTAAGGGTTTTAGACTGAATGTTATTACATGACCAAAATTAGTTGATATAGCAAACACGAGAACCAAAATTAGATATATTTAAACCACAAAACAAACATAATCATGATCCCAAACCACAAGAACCATTTATAATGATTGCTCTTTTTTTTTTTTTTAAGAATTCATTTTGGTATGGTTCACCCAATGCTATTACCAGATCCACCCCGATGAATGAAGAATTCAATTATTCGAACAATTGATATCTGGAATTTGCTTCGATGAGTGAAATTTTGCTCCAGAAAAATATCAAAAGAAAAAAAAAAAAACAAGAAATGAGATATGTATAAGCAGTAATCTTTTTTTTCCAAAGAAAGCGGATGCTGAATAAGATAGTGAAAGAATCCAAAGGAACCGGAAGAAGATAGAGAGTGGCGGTAGCTCATCTAGCTCATCCCTCTTGTTTGTTTCTTAAGCTTCCAACCCTCCATTCCCAATCCCCTAATCCTTTTCATTTCAAATCCCATAAAATCCAATATCATCTCCACACCAAACTCAGTCGCCATGGTTCAAGGTACGTCACTCTTCCACCTCCTCTTTCTTCTTCTTCCATTCACTCTGATACTACTCACACTTCTCATCTCCTCTTTGCAGACGGCGACGGCTCTTCGGCTCCGTCGCGGACTCCATACGAGGCGGCATTGGAGGCGCTCTCGTCGCTGATCACGAAACGCAGCCGCGCCGATACGAGCAACAAAGGCGGCGGCTTCGATGTGCTCTTTGACTATCTCAGAGTAAGTTTTCTTGATTCGATTGCGGTGTGTTTGAGGTTCTGTTGTGTGTGTAGATTAATCGAGTGTTGGATTGCTCCAGATTCTGGAATTGGAGGAGCCGATTGCGCAGATGAAGATCATTCATGTGGCTGGCACCAAAGGAAAGGTTACTCTCAATCTTCTCTCTTTTATCTTAGTTCTATTGAAATTGCTGATCTTTATCGTCGTAGATTTGTACTTTACTTAGTCACTTACATTAGCTTGGTTAGTATGACACTGATAATTTGTTTGTGTTGCTTTTCGGCTTTCGAAAGGGATCCACATGCACCTTCTCTGAGTCGATACTACGGCATTGTGGCTTCCGCACTGGACTTTTCACATCTCCTCATCTGATTGATGTGCGAGAAAGATTTCGTTTGGATGGGTGAGTCGAGTTTGTTATCAACTCATGTTTCATTTGTTAGTTTTATGTTTGATTTGTTGCTAGTTTTGGCAACTGTATGAAGAATGTAGAGGGTAGTGCTTTTTGTATCTGACGTACAAAATGTAGTGAGATTTCATTTTCGTACTACTTGACTTTATTTAGGTCCCTTGATTGAGTCTTTGGTCTGATTGGTTGCTACAGAGTGGACATCAGCGAAGAGAAATTCTTGGAGTATTTCTGGTGGTCTTTTAATAGACTAAAGGTAGTCTAATCTCTCTCTGCCTGTATTCATGTTTGAATCAAAAGTTGTTTTTTGTTTTGGTATGTCTTTTTGTTCTATGATTTGGCCTAGCTTTTTAAAATCGTGATGATTTTCTCATGCGCTCGGGCGTTTTTTGAACGTAGGAAAAAGCTACTGATGATATACCAATGCCTACCTACTTTCGCTTCCTTGCCTTACTTGCTTTCAAGATATTTGCAGGGGAGAAGGTCAGATGTGTATCTTTTTATTTTCTTCCATATAATGTCATTCCTCTCCAGAAATGTTATTAGGGTCCGTTCAAGGGACACCATATTTGACACTAATTTTGACACTAGTTTTTATCCCTTAGATCTTAATTGATTAAATGGTTGTTATTAATCGTGAGTGTGATTTGGCAAGTGACATGGCAATAACATTATTTGCAACAAAAATAAATAAATAAATATAGTTAAACAATAGAGAAAATAAAATAAAGAACTCCAAAAGAACATGGAGTTGGTGTTCTTCAACATCAAAACATTCATTTGGGTCATATCAAATTCAAGGTCCAGATCTAATATTTGTTTCCAAACAACCAATACAAATCAATCTTCTTAATTGAATACCTTTAATAAATGGGCAATCAATCTGATCATGGAATTGGTGTTCTTCAATTTGATCATGGAGTTGTGTTCTTCAACCTATATGCTTCTGAGAAAACCCTAATGGGCAATCCCAATTTTTCTTTCGTTTTTCTCTTTCTGTAAAGGGATGTGCATTTATGGTTTGATATCGACTCAAATTTGGTGCTTTATTTGAAGTTCAATCAAAACCATTTGGCTTTAAGTCATGAATCTGAGATTTTTGTTTTTCACGTTGAAGAACACCAGGCCAACTCCATGTTCTTCTGGAGTTCTTTCTTTTATTTTCTCTATTGTTTAACCATTTTTTTTTTTTTGCAATATTATTATTGCCATGTCACTTGCCAAATCACACTCACGATTAACAACCATTCAATCAATTAAGATCTAAGGGATAAAAACTAGTGTCAAATATTGTGTCCTTGAACCGGACCCATGTTATTAATATCAGTTATGGAATATTACTTGTAATCTAATTTTCTAATCAGGTAGATGTTGCTATTTTGGAAGTCGGTTTAGGTGGAAAGTTTGACGCAACAAATGTGGTACGTGAAATTGTTTCTGAGCACTGACTTCATAAGCCAGTTACTTTTGAAATAAAATAACTAAGCATAGATGTCATAAATATTTCAGGTTCAGGCACCTGTTGTTTGTGGTATAGCATCCCTTGGATATGATCATATGGAGATTCTTGGTTAGTTTTTCTCTTCTCAAGCCCACCCAATCACTTGTGATCATTTGATTCATCAAATTAAAAGTTCAAGTGTATAACTGTGTATCACAATTTCATCCAGAAATGTAATTTTTTCTGGATTTTGAAAATAGGATATACCCTGGGAGCAATTGCTGGGGAGAAGGCTGGAATCTTCAAGGTTTGCAATAAAACTACATTTGCTTAAAGCATATCATGGTGGTAAATGTCTAGCAGAACTTTCAGACACTTCTATTAATGTGTCCATCGCTCTTTCTCTTCCAATTCAGCAAGGAGTTCCTGCTTTCACTGTGCCTCAACCTGACGAAGCAATGCGGGTTCTTGAAGAGAAAGCTTCTCTGTTGAATGTAGGTTCAAGAGCTCTTTTTTTTTTGTCCATGCGATAAGTCAACTGATAGAATAGTGATGTGTTCTTCATTTTCATAAGCTAGGCAAAGTCAAAATTAGCTGTTTTAATTTTACTGTAGGAGCAGTTACTTTATTTCCGGCAGGAGACAACATTATATATTCTTTAATGGTTCAATGAGCTGAGAAAACCTTCGTGGTTCCAGGTACCTCTTCAAACAGTGCAACCAGTGAATGCTAATTTGCTGAATGGCTTAAAACTTGGGCTTGAAGGTGAGCACCAATATGTTAATGCTGGCCTTGCTGTTGCACTATGCTCTACATGGCTTCAAAGGACTGGTCATCTTGGTATTACTCACCAGGGAAACACAGTAAGTTCTAAAAATGTCATTCTTTTGACTTGATTATAATTTTTAGCTGATTGATATGTATAAATATTTGTATGGACTAGACCTTTCTGCCGGAGCAGTTTATAAAAGGACTAACGGCTACTGTCAGTTTACAAGGCCGAGCTCAAATTGTTCCAGATGACTATACGAACAATGACAGCCCAGGAGATCTGACATTCTATTTAGATGGTGCCCATAGCCCCGAAAGCATGGAGATATGTGCAAGATGGTTTTCTCTTTCAACTAAAGAGAATTCTCAGGAAAAGGTTCCGGATTCATCTAGGTCACATGATTTTGTACAAAGCCATGCTGATGTTAAAGCCAAGAAGAACTCACAGGTCAGTACACTCTTGATCCTCTCTTGAATCTATGTGTGTTTAAATGCCATCTTTGCTAAGAAGTTGTATCCACTTTCTTTTATATTTTTTGCTTTGAAAGTTGTCACAAGTATTTTCCTGGGTGCATGGTTATTTTATGATTGGCTAAAAAAGGAACATGTGCAGCATACTCTTACTCGAACAAGTGCCTTCATTGTGTACCCAAATTTTCAATTTATTTACACGAGCATTTTCAATGGTAGGTCAAGTCAATACTTTTTTTTTAGATGACCTTTTTTGTTTCCTTTTTAATGAAATTTTTTATACAGTGAACTGTTTCAGTATCAAATTATGCTCTAAGCCTTCTGAGATGCTTCATTTCCTCTGGCTGTCACTGAACAAAGATATACTTGCAGATACTGCTGTTTAATTGTATGTCAGTGAGGGATCCTCAATTGCTTCTTCCAAACCTGATGAAAACATGTGCTAGTCATGGTGAGTAGCATTATATGATTCAGTATCCTATATTTTTCAGACAATATAACCATGTAGTTGAAAGTAATCGAATTTATAGATTAAGAATCAGTATTATTTATAGCATAGAAGTTGGATCTGTGAATGGTTGATGAGTGACGTTCAAGTAAGCTGATATTTGAAACTCTTGACTGGTTGGAACTTAACCGTTGATTGGATATATCCAAATAAAGTTTTTCTGGACATAAATTCACTTTTGATTTTGAAGGAACTGATGACAAATTGTTGCAATGTAGGTGTCTACTTCAAGAAGGCGCTATTTGTACCAAACACATCAGTGTATCACAAGGTTGGTTCACATTCCTTACCTCCCACTGATCCTCAAGTTGATTTGTCGTGGCAATTCTCTCTTCAGAGAGTATGGGAAAATCTAATGGGAAATAAAGGTATGTAAAAATTGTACTTCATATGAAGCTGTTCTGTTCTAACAAATTTTTTCTGTAATTTCTATTAAACACAGTTAGTATATCATTTAGTTTCGGTTCCACTAACTTTTAGAGTTCTAGTAATGAAACAAATTTATCATCAATGAATTATCATTACTCGGAAGTTCAGCAATATCCACATTCGTGTGAGGCAATCACCTTTTATTTTGTTGGTCGTCGAACAACTCTTTGTATTTCTTATTGGGATTGTTCTTCTTTTGATTTTCAATAGGAGTTGATGATAAGATCCCAGATACTCTTTCTGAAGAATTAAGAGATGATATGGAAATGCCTGTCAAAAATTGTGAAAATAGTGCTGTTTTTTCCTCACTCCCATCAGCTATAAAGTGGCTCAGGGACAGTGTCCGGCATAATCAATCTACTCGATTTCAGGTAACTGGTACTTAATTTCTGTTTTCACTTGACTTCCAACTTAGAAGTTGCAGGATATGCCTTGAGGGAATGAAGACCTTGTAGAAACTTTTTAGAAGTGAAGCAGAACTGTAGGGGTACTAGCAACTAGCATCATGAACCATTTGACCTTGGTAGAACAACATGAAAAATCTTATTATGGTTATGTAATATCCTTGGTGAACACACGCACTTCAACCTGCTTCTTTCTCAGTCGCAAATTCTGGTTTATTCATCAGGTCCTTGTAACTGGTTCGCTCCATCTTGTTGGCGATGTATTGAGATTAGTCAAGAAGGCATAGTAGGAAGTGAAAGCAAAATCTCAATTTTTGCATCTCCATCTCGTTGCAATTTGTTCTGGCATTCATGAGGCATGGGAAAGGTGTCAAAACTATTTGAACTTCCTAGCGTCTCATGTCAAATTTGGACTCCTGTGCTTCTATGGCGTGGTCTAAGTTGGAATTTCCAAACATGTGCAGTTTGATCTTAGCAGTGGCTTGCAATGAGGCATTTTGTTTGAGTGTACTATTTCTACACCCTGTATTGCTACAACCATATGACCTCATTCATGTTACTGGCTTTCTGATTCTTTATGAGATTAAATGAAAGAAACGATTGTTGTTGCAATTTAGTTGTTCTTGGGAATAAATGATTTTAGCCATGTATACACACCTCTGTCGCAAGTCTTAAAGAGTAATACCTCTGGACCAAGTGATGATTAATGATGATGCTTTTACTTCTACTCATCTTGACCAAAAATGTGATGATTAATACCTCTTTCAAAATGGATTTCATTAAGATAAGAAAGGATTACAACATAGATGGGGACTAAGTAGTGGCCTCGTTAAAACCTTGCCCAGTTAAAACCCATGGGACAAAATCCTGGGCTAAGGGAAAAAGAGTACCACAACCCCCATTGAACAAGTTACCATTTGTTTCTGCATAATCCCGAAGTATGTAGAAGTACGATAGAATACAATAGACAATCATGAACAAGAGACAATGACAACACAATAGACAACCATGAACAAGAGACAATGACATATAGTGGTTCACCATGTCATCGGAGGACATGACTACGTCTACTTAAGATTCTATTATCATGGTCAATAGGCTTTGGTATTACAAGAACTCAGAGCTCTCCAAGATGGAGTGAGTAGTAACTGAGATTCCGATCCATCTTACATATGCGAAGCCTTCCTTTTATAGCCAAGGAAGATTCCCTCATATTACATATTTTCAATGTGGGACAAACTACACATAACTATTATCATGGTGTCTTCTTGTGGAGCTCGGAGGAGGGCATTCTAGATGTGGTACCGATGATCTTTCATCATGACGAGGTAGCCTGGACGTCGGTCTACCGGAAGTATGTTGGGGGCGGGGCCTTTCGTGGCCGGAAAACGGTCTACGAGGTCGTTGTTTATGCTTGCGATATATCTACCATCAACACCCTTGAACACCAATATCCTTGTGTCCACAGTTGTGAAAATAAACAGGCAAAGTTCACTGCTCAGAGACATTGCTGGAGCTGCTAATTTTTTTTCCAGAGAGATCTGAACTTTTTTCATCAGATATGCTTGGTATTCCAGAACCTGACGTTTTAATCTCTGCAATGGTTCCAGAAAATGAATTGAGGAACGAAACAAAAATGAAAATGTGGAGAAAAGAACTTAGCAAGACACATACCTCTTGCAGATGGAACTGTCTTGAAACTGCTAGACCAAGGTTCCTCATATGTCATATCTCCGCGTACCAATTTCTGTGTTAGAATTTGAAATGCAAATTGATGCTGTGCAACTTGTTGAGGAGTACATATATAAACTTGGAGTTTTGAGCTTCCTCCCTGTAAAAATATTGATATCATTCAGTGAAAACTGAAAAGACGGTGGTTATTCTCTCTGCACAAGTATAGATCAGTATACAGGCAAATTTGTATCAGCATGTATACAAATGTCGTTTACAGAGTTAGATTGAGTGGCTCCCAATTAATTCGATGCATGAGTACTTGCCCAATCCTCTGAAAAAATACTTAATCTCCTAGTGCCGAGTAGCTGGAAACTATAGTAAATGAAGCAGCTACATCATGTCTACAAGCAAATTACCCTTTCTTTGATCTGTCATGGCCACCCTACCAGCTTGTCATTACCCTTTCTTTGATTGGTACCACATATGCTCCAACAGTCCAACCTCGGTACACCAAAATAACCAATACTTTTTAAGGGCATATGTGAGACGAACAGCCATGAACAGAGAATTTCGATCAGATTATGACATAGAAGCTTACCATAGTACCATCCCATCAGCTTTACAGCTCCATGGCCATTCCAAATGAAGCCTCAAAATGACCTGTAAATGTATGTTTGCGATTTTCTTCTGCAATAGATACGTTAGTCAGACTTGACTATAACCTGAATCTGAAGAAAATGATAACTCTACATGACATAAAGCTTTGTTCTGCTATTGTTTTGAATCACGTATGTGGAAATAACCACACAACATGAAGAGTACCTGAGGGGCATCTTGTCTTGGGGAGTCTAGCCAGTAGAACTTTGAACAGAAGAGTGCTTATAGTAGGATGTGAGGATAGGTGCACTTTATAGGACGTGAGGATAGGTGCACTTTATAGGACTCAGTTCCAGCATCAGAGGAAGAAGACGATCATAACCAACCAGGAAGGTCTTCAAACTGGCAGCCTTCAGTACCCTCATGCCTTCTTTCAATGCTTTAAGAACATGTCTCTAACTCGTGTTGTTTCTGATCTCTGTAGCTCCTGATGACAGTCACGATCACCTATATCACACTCAAATATTAATCTCTCAGGAAAACTACTTTGTAAGGCATCGTTATTCTCACTTCTTTTACCTTTGTAGTGACTGATGAACACCGAAGATACTGAAATATGCAAATTTAGAATTCTATAGCAGGAATGATGTACCTGTATAAACAATGAAGATATAAGGATGAGCGGAAGGACACAGAAGCGTCAAACTAGCATAACCAAGTAAGACCAAATGAACAATCCGAGTTTAACTTCTCCAATGACAACTCATTGTCACAACCTTGCAGAGCTTCCCAATAAGTCTAATAAAGTCCAGACAATTGAAGAAATGTTCTTGACTAAGCTCCATCCTCGGTCCATGTAATCAACCAACAGGTTTCTGTGACTTAGATAATCAGTCCAACTTAAAAACCAAGAACTACAAGTTATAATATAAAATGTACAAATTGGCATACATGCAGCTCACCAAACTCGGATGCCATTCTGAATGCATGTAGCTTCAATACAAGCAGTACAGGCAGCTAAGTAGCCTAGTGCAATTCACATCTACAACACACACATACTTAGAGGACCTATTTATAACTTGATTTACAGAAGAAAATCAATAAACTACAAACTATCAGAAGAAATTTCCAACCTGCAATCTCAGTACAAAACTGAGGATGTGAGGATCATCATTTGTTGGGAATCCAGCCATCCTATCAGCCATTCACATGGCTGTGAATCATCAATTTCTGTATATTAGCGACTAGGTTTTTCTAAGGGGTCCAGAGACTTGGTCTAAAAATCAGAGCAGTGAACTTACCTGTATCTTGAACGACACCAGCAGAAGAAAAAGAGCCAAAACTGGTAAGGAGATGAGTGTCTGAGGAAGCACATGTATAAAAAACCGGTAAGATCTTGGAGTCTTTGACCTCTTTCAGTACCCTCATAGCCGTCTGGTCAGTGCAAATATAACTCTGCCAAATCATGCCTGAAGTGATGGTCCTCAATTGATGTTTCCTTCTGCCCTCCAATAGTACATACCATGGAAAACGTGCCTACAATACACAATGCGTGGAAAAAGAAACGATTCAGTTGAGAATTTGAAAATACAAAACAACAAAGTCCCGTTCGACACAAATAAGAACATGTAGGAAGATCTCACCAGGTAGATAATTTGCCTTGGCTCTTAAAAATGTGATTTGTCTAAGAGAAGCTGAAGCCTGGAATGTGAGGAATGATAGAGATTAGAGAGTAATTAGACATCCAAGTTAATAAGAATATGGAATTAACGAAGGAACTGTACGTAGCTCTAACCATGGAAGCAAATGTACCTTTTCACATATCAGCAGATGCAACATGCGTTTGGATTTTCGTCCGAGAACATTTTGGAAGCCACATGTTTGTATCTTGTATCTGGATGCTTGGGATGTAAGAAATCTTGGTCCGCTCCTCCCATTTTCTTGTCCGTAAAGGTTTTGGAGAATTGGAGAGTCGATGATGTTCAATTTCTGTAGAGGTGTCTTCCACAGGAAGTCCGGCAGTGCTTTTAGCTTCTTGCAGTATTTAATTGTCAACTGATCAAGGAATGGCATGATTGTAATATTCTCAGAATTCCCCTCTTCCACTCCTTCCCACTCTTCCCACGAGTCCATGTATTTGATGTTGAGTTGTTTGAGCTTGGGGAATGAAACGAAAACGGAGGACGAGGAGGAGGTTTGCCCTTGTTCTATTCCCAGAAACTCAGCTCCTACCTTTGAGAGTTCATCGAGTTCCTCAATTTCCAATGATTCAAGGAACGCCAGTTTGCCTAAAGAAGGCAAAATCTCACAACTTAGGCCGTGGCCAAGGCTGAGGAATCTCAAGCTGTGTAAAGACGACAACCTATCGGAAGGGTGCCGCCTGCATACCGAACTATGGTCAGAGATTCCAGATTTGATGCGGCTCTAACCTATTCATAATTTGTCGGTCTTCTTCAGTATTGCGGCTACTGTCCGTGAAATATAGATACAATTCCGAGATGTGAGCCTTATTCTTCATAATTGCTGCATTATTCTCCGCCGTACTGGGAAACCTATCAATTCAATCCCAAGACTCCCTTGAAGCTGGTTCAAGTCTTTCAGATGTTCCAACTTGTTTCCTCCTTCATCACCACCGTCTCGGACATTAAACCAATCCAGTCTTTGCATATGTGTTAATTTCTCAATCCCTTTAATTAACCTCAGTGATGAGCAGCCTTTAACATAGAGATGCCTCAAGTTAATCAGCCTTCCCACATCTATTCTTGTAAGACTGTCGCAATCAACAAGTCGCAAGGTTTGCAGGTTGTATAAGCTACCCACGGCGCTCGGTAATTCTTTCAACCCACCATTACCGGATAAATCAAGATACCTCAAGTGTATCAACCCACCTATCGTCTCAGGTATTTCTTTGAGGCCATTTTCCAGCCATGGACACAAATCACACAATGTTATGTCCTAAGGCTTTTCAATTCAACTATCATCTCCACCATTGCATCAATGGAAATGGAGTTTGAATATGAATATTGTACCATTAATGTACGTAATTTTTTACAATTGGGGAGAAAATGTTCCAAAAAGTCTATGTCGGTTGACTGCATTGAAGTAAAATGACGGATTTTATCATATGGCACCTTTTTTCTTTTCCTACCATCCATCTCAACGTCTAAGATCACACATTCATTTTTGGTCAAATATCGTAAAAAGTCATGTACAATATCATGAATTTTACAACTTATGTTTCATTCTTCTCACTACCTTCTCAATATCTTGAAAGAATGACCTCATTTCTAAGTCATCAAAATAATTTTGACCAACTATCATCTTTTCTTTACTTCCATTGTCACAGTCATTCAAATAATTTTGCGACATCCACAATTCAACCAAACTATTCTTATCATACACATAATCTTTTGGAAATAGAACACAGTACAAAAGACATTGTTTAGTTGCAAGAGGCAAATCATGATAACTTAATAATAGTGGCCGAAAAACATCTTCTTTCACCTTTTCCAGTTTCCATCTCACTCGTTAAAACATCTCGCCATTCACGAATATTATTTTGCTTATTACGCATGAGACTTCCTAACGTCTTTGCAGCAAGAGGCAACCCATTGCATCTTTTCACAATCTCTAACCCAATGTCGTGAAGCTCTTTGGGCACGTTACTCTCAACCATGCCTGCATTGTGATAGAACAGTGACAAACAAGATGCTCCCCCTAACTCCTTCAAAGTAACCAAATCAGTAGTTGCATTCATTACATCAGTAGCAACTTCTTATTTCTAGTCGTCACCAATACCCCACTGCCCGCAGCGCCATTGCATAAAAGTTTGATGAATTGTTCCCATTGACTAGATTGTGGATACCAAACATCATCCAAGACAAGAAGGAATTTTTTACCCTTAATCAAATCAAATATACATTGCGTCAAGGTTTGCAACACATTTGAGGATTTTGATGAATTATCTTTATCTAACTCTTCAATTATAGCTTGAGCAATCTTGATTTCATCAAAAGGGTGGGAGACACATACCCATATGCTCTTGTCAAAATGAGTTTTGATCTCATTATAGACCAAGTTGGCAAGATATGTTTTGCCCATTCCCCCCAACCCTACAACGGGGATGATTAGAGGAACCTTGCTTTCTTCACTACTCTCACTTAGCAGCTTTCTAATTAGAAGGTTTTTCTCTGATTCTCGACCAAATGTTTCAGCATTGGGAAGAGAAGTAGTTTTTGGTCTTTGAAGTAGTTCGGGAACTGACCTTGGGGTGTTTTGTTGAAAGTTAAAGCTTTGTTTGTTTGCTTCAATCTTTTTTAATCTTTCATTCAGCTCTTTTACCTTCACAGCAATCTCGCGACGAAGAAACAGCTTATAATCAACTTGGCCGAAGCGAAAGCAACAGAAGGAAAGGGGAAGCATACCTTCTTCTGTTGTTTTTCTTGTTTCTCCAGCAGATGATTCTCAACTCTAGTGATCCAGTCGTCGATCACGTCATCCATGTCGAAGGAAACATCCTTTAGCTCATCCAGCCAAAGTTTCACGCTGTCTTCCGTCACTTGCCTCTGCTCTGCGTCCTCCAGCACAGCTTGAATAGCTCTGAGTTTCCTGATGAGATCTTCGATTTCTTGCTCAACCTCGCCCACCAGCTTCATCTCTTGCACGAACTTGTCAACGGCGAGCGTAACCAAACGCTCTAGCAGAACGTCAACTAGTACTCCAGCCATGTATGGAGAATTTATGGAAAATGGAAAACAGAGAGATATGAAAGTATGGTGTTTAGAATTGGGGTGCTATCATCTTCGCTATACCCAGTTTATATATAGTGAATTAGTGATAGAGTGAGTTAATTGTATATGCCGCAGATACAGTACAGTACAATATATGATATATATTCACATATTAAACTTGTTAAAGTTAATGCTTAGTTCCTTAACCTTACGCTTTAGTTAGTTTTTAACTTTAGTTAAATAAGTTGTTGTAAACATTGACTGGTACATATGGTCTACATGATACATTTCAGGCGCTGTTTCTGAAAATAGAAACAATGAAAGATGGCAAGCTGGGTGTTGGGACCAGCTCCATTATTACTTTGGCCTAATCTGCTCCATTATTACTCCACGTGCTAACGAAGCTCCACCCCTTTCGTGTCGGCAGAAGAAACGTCGCTATCAGACCAAGTCAGCTACTCGGCTATTCTAGGACTCTTTTGTTGTATTAAGGAATTACACAATACTAATATGGTAAGGATATGAATACATAAATTTAGTCTAACTACATATCCTATTGACATAAGACTAAGACACACATAAAGAATATCCTATAACACTTCCTCTTGTGCCGCACGCTGATATGCCGATGGTGCTAATCTTGTTCCTCGTCAAAAACCTCGTCAAGTCACAAAACCTTGTGGGAGAAAACTGAACCTTGATCGTAAGAGAAAAATAGTACAACGCACCAGCCTACTTCATTGAGATGATACTCCCCCTAATGTGAACATTATTCAGGGAGACTTGATAGCCGACGCATGCCTATACTTTTCACATGTTTTTCGTTGGTGGTTCATGTGATTTGCAGTTGGCTCATTAGTAGTTATGCAAGTCCTCTCTTCTGTTGAGGTGAGGTTCTTTCATAGCTCTATGTTTTGGCTGTAGATTGACAGAACCTTGTATCAGATTTTGTTCTATTCTTGATTTCCACATGTGCACTAAAGAACTAATTACTATATCTGATATTTTGGTATTCTTGCTGCATGAACTCCATGGTATGCCCAAGTGGGAGAATGTAAACTTGATATGGACATATCATTGAAGTTCCTAAGGTAAACAGCAGCTTACCATTTACTAGCAGAATAAGTAATGAGAAATCATGCAATTGGAATTCCGGATTAACTTATATACAATGTATCAAATGCATAAGTTCTGGATCTGAATTGTATAGTGATTGATCTAATTAGACTCTAATTGAGTTGATTGATTGAGGTGATTGATCAATGATATAAATGATATACAAATTAAGGATATATGTGATTCTATTACTAATTAGTTTCCTTTATGGGAGGAGCTAAGCCTTAGTTGAATCCTATATAACATGATCCCTACACACACTCTATTGACCAGTTGCTAAAAGTCTAGTCCCATACAGATATTGAATAGAGTGTTGTGTAAAAGATCGGAGTTTAGAATATCAATGGCCTCTAGTTCAGGTTTGTTGAATTCCCTTCAGAATTCTAGTTAGTATACTTGCTTAGTTGTATTATATTTTGATTGATTCTATTGTATCTATTTATCTTGTGTTGAGTTCCTTATGATCAATGGATCAAGGCTAACATAGTGATCCACTCATCCAGCACGTCATCCATGTCAAAGGAAACATCATTAAGCTCATCCAGCCAATGTTTCACGCTGGCTTCCATAACTTGCCTCTGCTCTGCGTCCTCCAGCACAGCTCGAATAGCTTCGAGTTTCTTGGTCAGATTATTGATTTCTTGCTTAACCCGATAACCAGCTTCAACTCTCGTTCGACCTTATCAAGGGCGAGCGTAGCCAAACGTTCTAGCAGAACGTCAACTAGTACTCCACCCATGTCTTGAACCTGATCGAGAATTTATGGGAACAGAAACAGAGAGGTATGTAAGTATGGGTGTTTAAAATTGGTGTGGTATCATCTTAGTAATACCCCATTATATAGTAGTAGTAAGTTGATTTTGTGTGAGCCTGAACAAAAGTGGCATCGTGGCAAGTATGAACGAAATCATCTTCAATCTTGATAATTAAATTTACAGATCCAATCTGGACTTATTAATTCAGAACATAATTCAATTAAAAAAGACTGCCTCTATGTTCAGTTTGTATAAGTGGGTGGTTTCCTTGTTTCACTGCGCCACGAAAGGAGTTAAACTTCAACTGGGATGTATACTAATCTAAAAAACTTGAACCAAACCAAAGAGTTTGTGTTTAATAACTTAAAACGCAAACCATGCCCAGCTGGTTTGAAAAAACCTCGACAGTCGACTTTGTTTGATCATAGAATTGACCAATTAAACTTGATGAAGCAATGTCAAGTGTGAAAAGTTGCAGAGAAGAATCATTTCAGGAATCAACATACTTGGGAACTGAGATATTATTTAAAAAGGCAAGCTGGATCATCATTCTTTGTAATATAAGCAACTCAATTTCGTTAATTGGTCCAGAAGTTGAAACTAAAAACAGAGCATTGCAGACAAAATACAAACTCCGTCAATTTTGGACTCCCGTGCTTCTATGGTGTGTTCTATGTTCTGAAACTGCTGCACATATCGAGTTAAAATTTCCAAGCATGTGCAATTTGATCTTAACAGTGACTTACAAAGAGGCATTTTGTTTGAGTGTGTACTATTTATACACCCCTCTATTGCTACAACCTCATTCAGGTTACTGGCTTTCTGATTCTTTATGAAAACTCTACATGACATAAAACTTTGTTCTGCTATTTGTTTTGAATCACGTATGTGGAAATAACCACACGACATGAAGAGTACCTGAGGGGCATCTTGTCTTGGGGAGTCTAGCCATTAGAACTTTGAACAGAAGAGTGCTTGTTTTGTTTCTGAAATTTATATGGTCATAAAGTAGGATGTGAGGACTGAGGATAGGTGCACTTGATAGGACTCAGTTCCAGCATCAGAGGAAGAAGACTATCATAACCAACCAGGAAGGTCTTCAAAACTGGCAGCCTTCAGTACCCTCATGCCTTCTTTCAATGCTTTAAGAACATGTCTCTAACTTGTGCTGTTTCTGATCTCTTTAGCTATATCACACTCAAATATTAATCTCTCAGGAAAACTACTTTCTACGGCACCAATATTCTCACTTCTTTTTTCCTTTCTAGCAACTGATGAACACCAAAGATACTAAAATATGCAAACTTAGAATTCTATGGCAGGAATGATATACCTGTATAAACAATGAAGATATCAGGATGAGCAGAAGGATACAGAAGCTTCCAACTAGCATAACCAAGTAAGACCAAATGAACAATTTGAGGTCAACTTCTCCAATGACAACTCATTGTCACAACCTTGCAGAGCTTCCCAGTAAGTCTAATAAAGTCCAGACAATTGAAGAAATGTTCTTCACTAAGCTCCATCCTCGGTCCATGTAATCAACCAACACAGGTTTTCTGTGACTTAGATAATCAGTCCAACTTAAAAACCAAGAACTACAACACTACCACAAATACGTCCAACAGACACTATTAATAATGGTGTGGATTGAACTCACAGACACCAATTGTTAGTGGGCATAGACAGCAGACACGGCCCGGGCCACTATTTGTTACAGGATTGGTTTGCATTGCTGGCGTGACATTGCTTAAGAATCCACCGTCAACTTTTCGGTGACTAAATTTATGGGCCCCACATAGGCAGCAATACACACCAATACAATTTTTGGTGACACAATTGAATTAATAAAGAAAAAAAAAACATATTCAGCTATATGGGTCCTACATATACAGCCAACTGAGCTAAGCATCTTCACAAACGTCGTTAAAGTTCAAAATCGTTGTCTTCTTTCATCTCTCATCTCTGTTCAACCAACAGTCCATCACCAGATTGCAAAATCAGCTCTCCTGCAAAACAACAAAATGAGCAAAGATTACTTGACTATAAATAACCCCTGATAAATATATTTCCTTCACAAAACTGTTGATTATCATGAATATGGACTTTGATATTATCAACTTGAAGCTGATAAACTAAACTCCCTATACCCTTCTCAAAAAAATATATATATAAAAGCTCCCCTATATGTTACGTATGACATACCTTCTTTCATAATACCAGTTAATGCTCCGCTCTCTCCTTCCATCACTGAACTGCAAGTACAATGTGCAAAGTCCATATTATTTGCTGCAAGCAGAAACATACACAATTAAGTTAGCCACATGCAATAAAATTTCTTTGAGGCAAGAACTTATAACAAACAATTATTATTCACAATTATTATATAGTAAATTAAGTTACATCTGAAGCTAGAAACAAGGTCACAGTGAACAATAGTGTTATATGAATCAAGTTTTTAAGCACTTGCAATTATACTATCATATATATGCATGGTGGTATCAATAAACTACGTACGAACTATCAGAAGAAATTTCCAACCTGCAATCTCAGCACAAAACTGAGGGGGTGAGGATCATCATTTGTTGGGAATCCAGCCATCCTATCAGCCGTTCACATGGCTGTGAATCATCAATTTCTGTATATTAGCGACTAGGCTTTTCTAAGGGGTCCAGAGACTTGGTCTAAAAATCAGAGCAGTGAACTTACCTGTATCTTGAACGACACCAGCAGAAGAAATAAAGAGCCAAAACTGGTAAGGAGATGAGTGTCTGAGGAAGCACATGTATAAAAAACCGGTAAGATCTTGGAGTCTTTGACCTCTTTCAGTACCCTCATAGCCGTCTGGTCAGTGCAAATATAACTCTGCCAAATCATGCCTGAAGTGATGGTCCTCAATTGATGTTTCTTCTGCCCTCCAATAGTACATACCATGGAAAACGTGCCTACAATACACAATGCGTGGAAAAAGAAACGATTCAGTTGAGAATTTGAAAATACAAAACAACAAAGTCCCATTCGACACAAATAAGAACATGTAGGAAGATCTCACCAGGTAGATAATTTGCCTTGGCTCTTAAAAATGTGATTTGTCTAAGAGAAGCTGAAGCCTGGAATGTGAGGAATGATAGAGATTAGAGAGTAATTAGACATCCAAGTTAATAAGAAATATGGAATTAAATGAAGGAACTGTACGCAGCTCTAACCATGGAAGCAAATGTACCTTTTCCACTTATCAGCAGATGCAACATGTATTATATCTTGTATCTGGATGCTTGGGATGTAAGAAATCTTAGTCCGCTCCTCGCCATTTTCTTGTCCGTAAAGGTTTTGAAGAATTGGAGAGCCGCTGATGTTCAATTTCTGTAGAGGTGTCTTCCACAGGAAGTCCGGCAGTGCTTGTAGGTTCTCGCAGTAACCGATTGTCAAGTGAGAGAGGCAGGGCATGATTGTAATGTTGTCAGAATTCCCCTCTTCCTCTCCTTCCCACTCTTCCCATGACCCCATGAATTGGATTGTGAGTTGTTTGAGCTTGGGGAATGAAACGAAAACGGAGGAGGAGGAGGAGGTTTGCCCTTGTTCTATTCCCAGAAAATCAACTCCTACCTTTGAGACTTTAACGAGCATCGAAATTTCCAATGACTCAAGGGACGCCAGTTTCCCTAAAGAAGGCAAAATCTCACAACCTCGGCAATCGCAAAGGCTGAGGACTCTCAAGCTGTGTAAAGACGACAACCAATCGGAAAAGGTGCCGCCTCCATACCAAACTACGGTCAGAGATTCCAGACTTGGATGCGGCTCTAACCTATTCATAATTGTCGGTCTTCTTCAGATGTATCACAATTGAAAAATAGACACAATTCCAAGATGTGAGCCTTATTCTTCATAATTGCTGCATTCTCCGCCATCTTCGGTTTTCCATAAATCCGAATAGTAAGACTCCCTTGAAGCTGGTTCAAGTCTGTCAGATGTTCAAGCTGGACACTAAACCAATCCAGTCTTTGCATATGTGTTAATTTCTCAATCCCTTTAATTAACCTCAGTGATAAGCAGCCTTCAACATAGAGATGCCTCAAGTTAATCAGTCTCCGCACATCTATTCTTGTTAGACTCTCGCATCCAACAAGTCGCAAGGTTTGCAAGTTGTATAAGCTACCCACGGCGCTCGGTAATTCTTCCAACTGTTTATTATCGGATAAATCAAGATACCTCAAGTGTATCAACCCACCTATCGTCTCAGGAATTTCTTTGAAAGGCCATCGCACCAATATTAATGTCCTAAGGCTTTTCAAGTCAACTATCATCTCTACCCTTGCATCAATGGAAATGGAGTTTGAATATGAATATTGTACCATTAATGTACGTAATTTTTTACAATTGGGGAGAAAATGTTCCAAAAAGTCTATGTCGGTTGACTGTATTGAAGTAAAATGACCGATTTTATCATATGGCACCTTTTTTCTTTTCCTACCATCCATCTTAACGTCTAAGATCAAACATTCATTTTTTGTCAAATATTGCAAAAAGTCATGTACAATATCATGAATTTTGCATCTTATGTTTACATTCTCCTCATCTATTTTCTCAATATCTTGAAAGAATGACCGTATTACTAAGTCATCAAAATAATTTTGACCAACTATCGTCTTTTCTTTACTTCCATTGTCACAGTCATTCAAATAATCTTGCGACATCCACAATTCAACCAAACCATTCTTATCATACACATGATCTTTTGGAAATAGAACACAGTACAAAAGATATTGTTTGGTTGCAAGAGGCAAATCATGATAACTTAATAGTAGTGGCCGAAAAACATCTTGTTGCACCTCTTTCAGTTCCCATGTCTTACTCTTTAAAACATCTTGCCATTCACGAATATTATTTTTCTTATTGCGCATGAGGCTTCCTAACGTCTTTGCAGCAAGAGGCAACCCATTGCATCTTTTCACAATCTCTAACCCAATGTCATGAAACTCTTTGGACACACTACTCTCAACCATATCTGCATTGTGATAGAACAGTGACAAACAAGATGCTTCCCCTAACCCCTTCAAAGTAACCAATTCATTAGTTGCATTATTCATTACATCAGTAGCAACATTCTCATTTCTAGTCGTCACCAATACCCCACTGCCCGCAGCGCCTTGCTTAAAGGTTTGATGAATTCTTCCCATTGACTAGATTTTGGATACCAAACATCATCTAAGACAAGAAGAATTTTTTACCCTTGATCAAATCAAATATACATTGCATCAAGGTTTGCAACACATTTGAGGATTTTGATGAATTATCTTTATCTAACTCTTCAATTATAGCTTGAGCAATCTTGATTTCATCAAAAGGGTCGGAGACACATACCCATATGCTCTTGTCAAAATGAGTTTTGATCTCATTATAGACCAAGTTGGCAAGATATGTTTTGCCCATTCCCCCAACCCTACAACGGGGATGATTAGAGGAACCTTGCTTTCTTCACTACTGTCACTTAGCAGCTTGCTAATTAGAAGGTTTTTCTCTGAATCTCGACCAAATGTTTCAGCATTGGGAAAAGAAGTAGTTTGTGGTCTTTGAAGTAGTTCGGGAACTGACCTTGAGGTGTTTGGTTGAAAGTTAAAGCTTTGTTTGTTTTTGTCAATCAAATCTAACCTTTCATTCAGTTCCTCTATCTTCTTAGCAATTTCGCGACGAAGAAATAGCTGGTAATTGACTTGGCCGAAGCGAAAGCAAGAGGGAGGAAAGGAGAAGCATACCTTCTTCTTAGTAGCCACAACAACAGTAGCACCTTCCGTTTCTTGTTTCTCCAATTGATGCTTCTCAACTCTAGTGATCCACTCATCCAGCACGTCATCCATGTCGAAGGAAACATCATTTAGCTCATCTAGCCAAAGTTTCACGTTGGCTTCCATCACTTGCCTCTGCTCTGCGTCCTCCAGCACAGCTCGAATAGCTATGAGTTTCTTGGTGAGATTTTTGATTTCTCGCTTAACCCCAACCACCAGCTTCAGCTCTCGTTCGACCTTGTCAAGGGCGAGCGTAGCCAAACGTTGTGTCAAAACATCAACTAGTACTCCAGCCATGTTCTTGAAACTGATCGAGAATTTATGGAAACAGAAAGAGAGAGGTATGTAAATATGGGTGTTTAGAAATGGTGTGGTATCATCCTTGCAATACCCACATTATATAGTACTAGTGAGTAGATTCATATGTGAGCCTGAATACAAGTGGCATCGTGGCTAGTGTGAACGAAATCATCTTCAATATTGTTATTTAAATTCACTGATCCAATCTCGAAATCATCGTGGCCAAACGGTCAAGGACAACGGTAAGTAATGCTTCAGCTGCCATGTTCTTACTTGAAGGTGGTGATCCGGAATGAAAAAAGAAAGGACTGGAAATGGCGTGCTCTCTTGCACCGTATATAGCACTTCATAAGGTTAAGTTAATATTTTCCATTTTGTTTTCTTTTGGGTTAAGCACATTAATGCAATTAATTAATGAAACCCATTTGTGATTGATTGTTATCACCAAGAATTAGCAACGGTAATTGTGGTAGTTGTGATTAAAAAATACGCATATGTACTTAAAAAATTACTTAGTTTTGGGTGAAAGAGACTACTTTTGAGATTATCAAAGTTTCGTGTTTATAAACACTAGTCTTGTGCTTAACAAAACTTTCATAAACTAATGTCACACCACAAAACTACTAATATGATAGGTGTTGGTGCAAGTGTAAGTGTACTAGGATGCATACATACACCCAAAACTGAATCAAAGGAACTAATTACTACTACTGTATAAGAGCACTGGCTTTTCTGCAAAAGATGAAAGAGCCACAGTTGGCAAATTCACATCTTGGTTCAGAAGAACATACCTGTAGTTCAGATTTCAGACTCCAGCACACGGGGCCTTCCCCTTGTTTGAAGCTGGAACCCAAGACATAGTAACCAATCTTTTTCATAAAATTACTCACAAAACACTAACCTACAGGCAAACATATGCTATTCATCTTCAAATCTAATTTTGATGATTTGCCAGAAAATGAATAGTTGACTAAACTAGGAAGATGAGGTTATAAAAAAAACATTCAACAATGGCACGTTTGGCAGTTGAACATCATAAAAACATGATGTTCCATTATAATGTACAACATGCCAAAAGTGTCATTGCTGAAGAGGAAACCCTAAACTAGGAGAGAAACAACCCCAAAAAAGTTCTATTGAACAGAAGCCCATTAACAAAGAGCAAATTGTAAAACACAAAGAAGGGATGTGCTAATCCAAAAAATTCATTCACACGAAACAATCTTCACAGGGCTCAAAGCAGTTGTCGGAGTTGCTGGTTTTCTTTCCGCAGAGATTTAACTTCTTCCATTAGCTCAGCTTGGTTTGCCAGCATTTTACTCATTACCATTGACATTTCCGTCTGTACATTATTCCACAAGATGAATGAGGAAAACTTTTTCTTTAACCAAAAAAAAAGGAACAGTCGGATCAATAGCAGATGCATACCTCTTGCATGTGAAATTGTCTTAAAATTTCTATATGAAGGTTCCTCATATCTTCATGTACCGACTTCTGAAAGGAATCAAGAGTCTCTTCTAGAGTACGTTGTAAAATCTGATATGTAAATGAATTTCCCTGCTGGGCATCTTGTTGAGGGGCCTTCGGCAATTGTGAGGTTCCTCCCTGTAAAAGTATTGTCATTCAGTGTACTATGATAACTTAGTATGGCAGAACAAAGCCGACATTATAAACTTATTTATTGGCTTCTCCTGATGAGTTCCATCACTGTTTACTATTATTATTATTATTATTATATTTAAAAATCTTAAACCCAAATCATATGCTTATCAAATAAATCAAAGAAATCTTACGTTCATAGCTGGAAGAATCCCTGATTCTGTGACCGTTGATGTATCTGACTTAGACACCAAGCTAGTCAACAATTCTCTCATTTCAGCTCCTGTTTTCTTTGTTTTTGGTGAACCCGCTGCAAGTGATGTTCGGTCGCTGAAGGAAGATGTAGTGCCTATTCTCTCTGCATAAGTAGAGAATTTCCGATGGAGGGACAAAGATGATGTTGGTGAATCAAGGTTTGACTGTCCCATGATTCCTTTGCTACCAGGGGACGTAGGGATGGCACTAGAGTTGACGTGTTCTGGAAATCCCAAGGAATTCTCCTGACTGAAAGACAAATCTTTAATGCGCATATTTGCATAGTTTAAGCTTGTAGAGCTAATACTTGTCTGACTTGTTGACAAGGATGTATCTGGTAATCCAGACATAAGTGATCCTGATGTCTGAGCTGACATCCCAAAGCGAGATGGCTTAATTGATGGCTGAAGCAGGTTGGTATACTTATCAGATAATCTCTCACCTCCCCAAGCTTCTGGAGGCGTGATGGATGAGTCTTCACTCTTAGAATACGGAGCAGGAGTTGATTCTAACCGAGGAAACGAAGATTTGCTATCATCCTGCAACAACAAATAATGTAAAACAATCATGTAAACAACTTATGCACAACTTGGATTAATGAAGTTCAAACAAGATGAATATTTCACATTTGGCATTCATCTAGAAATACTAGAGTTATAGGGATGTGGCACCTGTTTAGAGGCTGAGCTAGGCTTCCAATCAAATATCGGATGATCACTTGACACGTCCTCTGCCAAAGGGAACCTCCTACGGATGAGGGAAACAATAGTGATGATGGCTTTATATCTATACTATCCTTCTTTGATCTGTTATGATCATCCACAGCTTGTCAAGTGAAGGTGTGATAGGATGAACATCCACAAGAGGGGAAAATACCTCCATATCATCCTTGAAGTTAAAAGTAGATAGAGGAGGATGCAATCTTGGCAATGTTCCACCCGGCCACAAATGGCCGCGATGTGGTGTATCCTCTGCACTAGATACATTGAGTGTGGTTGACCCTAATCCACTGCCAGTTCCTGTAACTGAAAATGTATCAGCAGATAATCCTGAACGGCCTGGATTCCGAGAACTCGATACCGCCATAGATATGGAAAGGTTTGATGAAGTCACAGAAGGAAGTGGATCAGGCATTAAGATTGAATCTTCGACAGCATCTCCTAAAAGCGCGGTCTCAACAGAACAACTGCTTTCATTTACAATTACAGGTTTTGACCTTTGCCAGCATAGACTTGTAACAGCCTGATGGATACAATGAATTCAAGAAACATTTTAGTTGATAAAAAACTTCAAATCTTCGGCTGAAAGAAAAATTACATGCTTTTTGCAGACCGTCTCTTGAAAGTTAAATGCACTATTGTCTGCCTCAGACATAAGTTAAATTCTTTGGCCGAACAGAAAATATAAACATAAATGTATTATGTATTATATATGCATATACAGAGAGAGAGAGAGAGAGAGAGAGAGAGAGAGAGAGAGAGAGATACCTCCGAACTATTATAAGCACGAAGAACAGTGAAAGGCTCTGGTTTACCACGGACATCATAAAACACAACACGACCACTACTTGTTCCAGCTGCCAGTACCAAGCCATCGTCTCTGAATGACAATGCAGAGAAAGGCGCCTCGTAGGAGATGCAAGATGAATGTCTTCTAGACCCAGAGTCGTAAGTATACAACTTTTTATCAAGCCCAACACTAGCAAACACCTGTCAAGAGAAAAGGCTTATTGAATCTCAATGCAAAAGCAATATATTTCCAGATATTCTGACTAAATAACTCACTACTTCACAGCAAGTGATAAAATAGCCTTCAAGCCTTATAAACATAATGAATTAAAATATTAATGTTAATATATACTTATGCTACCTTGTCATTTGATGGTGAGAAACTGATACCAGCAGTTGGTGCAGAATGCTGCTTCAACCAAGAAATCTGCAGGTTTGAAAAAAGAAAAAGGAGAAAAAACACCAGTTATATTTCCAAACACAACACAAGAGAAACGAGTAATAAGTGCTTTTCAACAATGACTATCTCTAGACTTAATGGGGAAGAAAAGTAGATCAAAGGATAATAATTTACAACTACTCTTTTCAAAGGAAAATATGGATACCCCACTTGGAAGAAGAAGAAATATAATTGGAAACATGAAAGACATGCAGTTTCTCCTTGTTTCGAAAAAGGCTGTTTCACACATGGGAATTTGCAAACATGAAAGCAGAACAGCACAGAATTCATTAACATGCAGAGAGATTCATTAGCCTAATGCAAACCTTTGGGCTACGACCGGTTGTGTCCCACAGATGCACAGAACCATCATCACCTGCAGTCACCAACAGGTGTCGGCTAATCCGGGAATAATCAAGCACTCTCAGTACCTGGTCTTAAAAGCCAGCAAACAAACAATTAGCTTGCAAGCCCGAGACTCAAAACCTCAAACACCACAGGAACAAGAAAAACCCGCGAGAAGCAAACAGAAAACAACCTGTCCATTAGGGTCCTTGAATTCAGTTGTTCTCGTACCAGACGCCAAGTTGTGGATAATGAGATCCCCATTAAGGCTGATGGAAGCCAAGTGCTCATCTTTGCAATTGTATGCTGCACCAGTAATCGTACTTGAATGGCCCCTCAACCATTTAATACATCTCTTCCTCTGCAAATCCCATATCCTCACAACCTGACCGCTCCCACCGGAACAAATATACCTCGAAACCTTGTTACTGAAGCTAAGCGCTGATATAGACTCCTGTACAAACATTTCCACCATCAAACTTCACATAATATCACACAATATCTACTTCAATTACACAACTAAATCACCTCAATGTTGTCTCCACTGTCGGCCCCGGAAACCGGAATAGTCCCCAAGCTCTGCCCGTTCTTATGCCACAGCGATATCTTCTTGTCGTCTCCGGCGCTCACCACAACCAAATCTGCAAAATCACAACCGAAAATTCACAATAATGTCACCTGAAAACTAATCACATAAGACAGTTGCTAAGCTCGAACGAAACGCAGCGAAATCTATAACCGTTGTTTTTCGAGTTCATCAGAATTAAATTAAGGGATGAAAGAAACCGAGAGAGTGAGAGCGAGAGTGTGACTTACTGGTGTGGTTCCACTTGACGGAGTTGACGTGGCAGCCGGGATAAGGAATGTAGCTGGAGACGCATGGATCGCCGGACTTGACGGAGACGTCGAAGAGCTTCACGGTGTCGCCGCCGCTCGCCGCGAGTAGAGTCACTGACGGATCGACTATGTTCATTGCCGCTCTTTCTAGCCGGTTTTTCCGATTCGGTTTCTGGTTTCTTTAACGGGAAGGTGTCCGGCTCCGATTTGCCGGGAAATTCAGTGGTGATGAGTGTGGGGACTTTCTGAGAGTGAAGGACGAAGAGAATTGAATTGCGAAATGGAAAAGAGGGGTTTGGTTTCTAAGTTTGTATTTGAATTTTGGGTTTTTCTCTTTTTTTTATTGGGAAAAAACGAACACTATTTTAAAAACATGGAAAAAGAGAGGGCGAAAAATTAAAATGCGTTGTGAAATGAGAAGACAACTTAATTGCAACATCGTTACTCATAAGAGTATTAAGAGTATTAAGTGGTGTAACTTTTTCATTGGAGAAATAAGAGAATTTTTTATTCTAGCTTTGTTTTCCTTCTGATCTTGGGAAAATTATTTTAAATGCTACTGTTGAGTAGAATTCCGTTGCTGTCAAAGCCAAAGTGATATGGGCTGTGATTATAATCTCTTTACTTGGAAAAAGCTTCATGAAAATTTTTTCAAGTTAAATGTGGATGGATCTAAATCTTCAACCTTTGGAAAGATTGGTGCTGGAGAAGTAATTAGGGACCAGAATGGTATTTTGATTACATATTTTCAAGTTAATCTTGGCATTGGTGCTATTGTGGATGTTGAAGCCTGGGGGATTTACTATGGTTTGAAAATTGCCAGGAACTTAAACATTATGCAACTCGAAGTTGAATCTAATTCTGCCATCATCATGAACCTTCTTCAGTATGTTGATCTCTCGTCACCCCCTTGGATCCCTTATTGCAGACTGCCACTTTCTCAGCTCCAACATGGAGAATATTAAGCTCAGTCACATTTTCAGAGTGTAATATGACTGCCGACTCTCTTGCTAAGACGAGCATCAACCATGCTCCAGGTCTTGTCATTCTGAAGGAGCCTCCTATTCATGTTGTTTCTGTTTACCTTGATGATTTAAATGATGTTCCTAGAGCTAGAAGAACTGGTGATCCAGTTGTTGACTAGTTTTTCTCTTTTGTTTTTTTTTTTTCTGGGCCTTAGTGCCCCCAACCAAAAAAAAAAAGAGAAGACATAAAGATGTTCAAAAAAATATGAACAAAAGATATTGCAGAGTTTCAAATTTAAATTCATTTTTAATTTATTTAAGATATTGAGATGTTCCCTTTTAAAAAGCAAGATATTGAGATGTTTACGGAAGTACTTTTTAATTGAAATAATTCAACAAATGTTTTAGTCACAAAATTATCAAATGCAACAAAATTTCAATATCTCTCGTCGGCATCCCACAGATGGAGTCAAGAGAAGAGCATGAGCATATAAGACCTGAGTAAATCATTTTGATTTGCAAATGTTTATGGTTTGTAAGCTCTGTTTGAAAGAGAACCAAACGCAATATAACAAAAAAAAAAAAGAAAAAAACAATGGTAAGCGAAAGAGTTATTTGTTAATACATAAATTCTTTGGTTATAGCATGAAAACTAACAGTCTCCAGTTCCTCTGTAAGAGGATGTATGTCACCAATGAGGTCAGGTACGAAAGAAGACCAATCATAGATGTTCTTTCTCAAATGCTGTGACATAATAAACGATAGATATGATAGGGTGCTTTGAACCCCAAATATTAAGATGCAACATTGATAACAGGTGACCATCTTTTATAATCAAAATAAGCCTAAGGCACGAATACAAAGAGTTAAATTCAATCGATAAGTTAAAACTAGTAGTCTGAGAAAACCGATGAATCCTTGAGGGAGTGAAATGATGCCGTTTATGTTGGCCTCAATGGAAAGCACAACAATGAGTTGCCAGACCAAATATATGTACATAAATGTTGCAGAATAAGCATTACAGAGAAAAGTGAATGAGGAAATATTAAAATTCTTCTGCCCCTCACTGCTCCAGACTTTTGCTCCAACATCCAATTTCTATAGCCCCTCCCCATCATTGGGATCAGGAAAATACTGAAGTTGGCTACCTTGATTGTTAGCCAATTTGCCCAAGAAAAAATGGGAAAAGAAAATAGCCTGCAAAAGATAAATAGATAAGTAGCCTGCAAAGTTTATATAAGTACTTATGTAGCACGATAAGATGACCATGCGACATGATGAGATTTGACATGGTGAACTACTAACTAAAGTTGGTACACATTTGACACAAATTGCAATGATCCTTCTATCAGCAGGCTTTAGAACAGCTTTAAAGTATTTCATATGAGATTGGGCCAATTGGCCATCTACAAGAAGGGTAATACACAGAAATGCCTTACGTTTATGGGATGACAATGATGAGTGTAACGAATTATCCGTACACTCATCAACCACTCATAACTCATAAATAGTAACCATGCCAGCTGATTATGGATATCTTTAACCAAATTTACAAGTAAAAAGGAAATGAAGGTATTATTACCAGAAAATTAAAACATTAGCTCCTTTTATTCAAAATAAGACAGAGGCAATATGTTCATGCCAAAATTTACAAGCAACTGTAAGGTTATCTAACAGCGTAGCATGAACTGACAAGCTATGATGACATATTAACATGGGTTCTACAGAAACAAAAAGAATACCGAACAAAATAGTTCCAGATACCAGTGTAGAGACATCTGTATCTATCTTTTTCTTTCACAGCCTGAACACATCTTTAAACCATTGAAAGGAGTAAAGGATAGCGATTTCCCTTTCTTCCAAAGGTAAATGTAGTATCCAATCCACTCATAACAAAACAAGTAACATCTTTCAAATTCACAGGAAGATTATGACATTAGAGCTGAGTATGTAATTTTTAAAGTAAATTTCAAACAATTCATACTTCATAGAATACATACCCAAAAATTCACGTGTATTAAAGGTCTTATTTTTGGACCAAAAGTTATCTAAAATGTTGTTAAAAAAGCCTTGAAAGAAAATAAAGAAAACTACAGAGAAAACTGTAGAAGACAGTATAGGAAATCAACTAAACTTTTTATATAAAGACCCTCCACAGCCTTACTTCAAGGATACAAAGGATCACAGAAGAAAAGTATTCTGTAACAGCATTAATGTATAGATAGCCATATAGATGCACATGCATCGTACCACATGTACTAAATGAAAAGAACTACAGTGCTACACAATAACATAGACAGTATGGCACAGGCATGAAACATGTATACATACATACACGGCTAGTAAATCCATGGGCTTGAACATGAGAAATATGTGAACATGATGAATGCCAAAAGGGAACAAACTGCAACAATAATAAGCTGACCTGGATAAAGACTGGAGCAGTGATATTGCAATCATCACATTTTTGTTGACATCATGAACTTTGTTTTTTTCTCTGCTGGCTTAAGAATCTGGAAGGAGCACATTAAGTTCTCATCTACACTCATCATGGCACCAGCATTGTCAAATTCACCACAGTAGTTGGGGGCTGAGAAAATTGTAACAAGTTGTCTGTCGGCAAAGAATTCATAACCATCCTCCACAACCTAAACCAAAATAATTGTTCAGTGTCTAACATGGGTAGCATGAGTGAACACATTGAAAAGCTGCAAATGAAGAAAAGGAAAGTCAAAAACCTGATGAGCACGACAAACAAGGTCCAAGTCATGCTTCATTAAAAATTCTGCCACCTTATCAGGGCCAAATGTATAGGAGACTCCTCTATCATTCATTCCCCATCCCTTAACATCTCTGCCGGGATCTGACCAGAGCAAATCGCATAGCAAGCCAGTATCAGGGATAGCAGTTGGACGAGGTAAATTCCTGATCTGATCCAAATTTGTCAAATCAGGGGAAAGACCACCATGCATACATAATATTTTGTCATCTATAAGAGCTGCGACAGGAAGGCAGTTAAAGCTGTCGGTAAAGGATTTCCAAAGTCTGACATTAAACCGGCGCTTGCACTCATCATAGAAACCATATATACGATTAATAGAAGCACATTCGTGATTCCCTCTAAGAAGAAAAAAGTTCTCCGGAAATTTGATTTTATATGCAAGCAGGAGGCATATTGTTTCTAAACTCTGCTTGCCACGATCCACATAGTCACCTAAAAACAGGTAATTTGCACTAGGAGGAAACCCCCCATATTCAAAGAGCCTTAGTAGGTCACTATATTGCCCATGAATGTCACCTGAAAGAAATAAGAGCATACACGTCAGAATATAGTCCATAAATATAAGATTACTAAAACAATGTACTTAACAGAAAAGTCACAATAATCGCTTCCATAACAGCTGCAGAGGTTTTTATGTGCGTGAGCATTGAATAATCCTTTTCTAAATATCAGCGATTAGCCTCAGATGACTTTCTCCCTCAAAACTAAGGAACTCAAATGAAAATACGTTAAGGTTTAAACTTTAAACTGCAAGCCCCTAATCTCCTGGCCATCAGCCATTCCCCCAAAAAAAAAAAAACGAGAACATATAAACTTCCCCACATTCAACCTTCCAAGTTCTATTTTTTCATCCTCAACAATGTCAGATTTAAAAATAAAAATAAAAAAATTGATTTTCCCCCAGGCATCAGAAAACCACCATTAAATTCAAGCAACACACAACACAAAACCACACACAAATGAAAAAATTGGGAACAAACACGGTGGCCAACATTTTAAATCTCAAGCTGGTTACTTCTGTGTGCACTCATTTAGCAATCAACCAGACATAGAGCACATGAGAGCAAGCTAGCACTCCAACAGAACAACAATCGCATACATGACCTCAAAGTAACAGACAGCAACATCAACCATCATTTAAACCCACACAAACACATCACACAACTAACACAGCATCGACGAATAAAAAATGGACTAAAGCAGAAATATTTACCAAAAACAAAAACAAACACAACCAAAGACCAACTAAACAACCAAAACAAACATCTCATAACTAAATGCAGCTTGCGACGAATCGTCGCTTCTCTAATCTCTTATGTTCTTCATTCAAATTCAAAACTTCGAAACAAAATTCAAATACATACGAGTCTTCATTCAACTACATACCACAAGCTCATTCCATCACAACCAACCAAAAACAAACTCACAAAATCACAATCAAAGCCACAGAAGAGTGAAAAAAATCAACGCAATTCTTCAAAAATCATAAACAAAATAAAACTACAAACACATATAGAGCTCAATCAATGTAATCCGAGTTCGACGTACCGCAAATTTTGATAGGAGCTTCAAGCTCGAGCAAATTAGGCTGCTGAAGAAAGATTTCCCTGGAAGCAACACAGAGCTGTTTGATCTCGGACTCGGAGAGCTGGACCTGCTTCCCCGGCCTGGCCAATCGGACCTCCGTGAGCCGCCGGATTATGTCATCGAGCACGGCAGGGTCCATAGCTCCCTGCCCCTGCGCCGCCATTCGATGAATCGATTCTCAGATCCCTCCTCGCCGGACGGCTCCGATTGAAGGAAGAAAACCCTAGAAAACCAGAGAGGGAGGAGAGAAAAGAAGAAGAAGAAGAAGAAGAAAGGGTCTCTGACGGAATTGGGTTTTTTTTTTTGACTACATGACCTGTTTTGTGGAGGCTCCTTTTTGGGCCTCGAGGCTTTTTGGTGTTGGTGGGGTCAATTTTTTTATTTTATATTTTTTTAATGTTTTTTTTTATTTTTTTTGGAAAATTAAAAGAAAAGAGGGGGGATTTGAATAAGGAAAGGGGGATTTTTTTTTTTTTTTGGATGGAGGAAACTAGGAAAGGGTCAAAACATTGGAAGAGGGAGACGGCTGCATCTCCTATGTGACGGAGGTGCCTATACGTATGTGGGAAAATAATGTGATGCGAAACGGCGTCGGTCAGATGATTTTAGGGTTGTCGGGTTAGGTTAAGAGAGAAGGTTGCCGAGGTGCACCACGGGTTTGTTAGGAGGGCTGAGGTGACGTAGTTAAGGGTTGGGTTACAATGTCACATGGCCAAGAGAGATGGTTAGGGGAGAGATTTGCACAGTGGACGTACTTGGGTTTGTTGGTACTTGATACGTGATTACGTTATATTTAAGAATAAGTTTGATCAAATTTGAAAATTTAAAATCTTAATTACACAATATTTTAAGAGATCTATGTGTTAAATTCGAATAAGTGTTCTAGGATAATAAGTTGTTGTTCATTCTTTGTTATCCTCAATCCTCTATTACTAAAAGTCTAAAAGATCATTTGCACTTGGAGTGAACCACCATGTTAAAAGAGTCTTAACAGGTCAGAGTATTGCCCATGGATGTTGCCTGAAAATGGAACTGAGGATGTAAGAAAATCTTGCCCCATCCCACTTTGAAGCGGATGAACTTCATTCCAAATTAATCCTTCATGAACAGCTCATGATTCTCCCTAGTCCTGATACATGTAGGAAATAATTCTCTCTACTGAAATTAATTTTTTCAGTAGAGCTTAACATTGACAAGCAAGATTTGCTACCATCACAGGCACCTGGCGATCCCATATGTAGTTGCAGACATGCTCATGTACTTGGTTATATAGTTCTTAATCTCTGTCCACTGTGAAAGTGAAGCTCACCTTCACTCTCCAACAGAGAAAGGATATTCTACTGAAAGATGTCATGTTATGTTTGGGAATTGGGATTGTGTCGAAAAATCGATTTATATAACATAATTATATAAGCACATTATCTGAAATTATTTAGAATAGTCTGGACAAACAGAATAGATGAAAGGTTTTTACTTTAAAAGGAGAAGGTTTAAGCCTACTGTTACTCAATAACATCAACAAACAATAACCTGATTTGAGAAATGGTACTACAACATATAATATACTTCCAATCTAGGAATCTAGGAATGCTATAAGAGTTGCTTATACAAGACCTACTGCGTGATCACTCTGTTGCCTTCTCGAACTTCTAATGGAGATCCACAGCCCCCTGAACAAATAACACAAGAAGAGAAATAAGTGTCTCACATGCATGGTAAAAGATAAAACCTGTTTTCTCCTTTTGCTTGACATCTCCTCTTCCCTCGCTCGGATAAATAATCGCAATATCAGCACAACTGTATCACTCAGACCATAATCGATTTTTAGAGAATGATCAGCACCACCGCTATCAGAATCGGTTATGATGAATTCTGCAGGACTTCCATAAGGAATTGAAACAAATGTGTTTGGAGTAAACTTATGATCTTCAACTACAACACTACCTTCCAACAGCTTTGTATACTTTAGACTGTAACCCGTCCTCCTAATAGTCAGTGTCACTCTACAGTCTACATGATCCATGACCCATGTGAAAAATCTTGTCTACCAGGCTTTGCATTTTTGGATCACAGATTATATTTTTGTGGTCATTGGCGAAGAGCTTTTGTAGCTTTCCTTTTTCTATTCCTGACATCTAGAGGCACAACCTCAACTACAAGGCATGCACCAATATCATCAGCAGTAACAAGATGTTCCGGACGCGTCGCTCCATCAATGTTACTAACAGATCCATCTTGATGATGGCGTAGCCACTGAAAGAGGCATTCAGTTGTTCCATTAATGCAGTGTCCACATACTGTAATTTCTTGTCCCACTAAAGGGTCACCTTGAAGCTGGAGGTCCTTTACAGAAGGCAATGGATCATCATCATCATCGTCAGGCTCTTCAGCAATGCAAGAGTTTCCTCTAGTCAAATTGGATGGGATTTGTCTCTCATTATGGTTTTCCTCCGCATGATGACCAGCAGTCTCTATGTCTGTTTGCCTCAAAGGTTCAGCTACATCTTGTGGTTTCTGTTCCTCATCCGCAGCTTCGATTCCAGTACTTCTCCAATTGCTATTTGCATTGATTAGGAAACCCTTCACTCTTGTACGAACCCCGCCACTCATGTTGTCCTTGATCTGCTAAGCAACTGTATTTGCTAGCAACCATTAAAACCAACTGCAGTGATCACTAATCAGTATTGTTTTCGTACTAAACATACAACCTATAAGAAGCCAACTAATCTTCTTCCAGCTTGTATGAATTATCAGAAAATCTGTTTGCTGCGCTGTGTCTACTCCTGTGTGTATCACCAAACAATGAATTTGATTAAAAAAAAAAAAAAAAAAAAAAGAAAGAAAGAAGAAGATACACAATGAATCTCAACCCTTAAGCACATTGTCATATATATAGCTAAGTCAATGTCACAATAAGAACTTCGAATTCATGTTTTTTAAATTGGGCAAACTGGGGATTAGGCGACGTAAATTGTCAATACAAATCAGGACGAGTTGAAGTAGCAAAGAACATTTCTAGCAGCTGTACGAAATTTATATGAATGAACAAAGAGCTGATTATGAAAAGAAGAAAACTAGGGAAACATGATCAATCAATATAGAAACTTACCGATTCACGAGGGATCCTGCAGAAAGCGATCAGATTGGATTCAGATTCGCCTCTTCTTCTTTTCTGTCAAATACTCAATTATGCATTTCAGTAAAAGTTTTGTTTTTTGTTTGGTGCGTCTATTATCACCTCACAAACTTGTTTGCTCACCCCACACGTTGTTAATTTATTGAAATATCAAAATACATTGATGTAAAATTATAGGAAGAGACAATAAGTTGTTACAAATTACAAATTTTTTTTCTTTTTCTTTTTTATCTTTTTGTTTTGGATGAACACAAATTTCATAACTCTAACCCAGATTTATCATATTCGGTCATGAGTATGAAAACACTAACATTTAACTTGAAGATGAGGTAAACTGTTTGTATTTTTTTTAATTTTTTTTTATGATTCGTCTATCCCTTTACTCATTATTTTTCATGTCGACTTTGTATGTAAATTCTCATAGACAACTACTGTACCGTATTTATGAACAACGGATATATCGGTTCAAGAAACTTAGAAGTATAGTATGGAAGGTGTTGCTACTAGAGATACATTTACAAACATTGTACATCTTGATATCGACTAATATCATTGACTTATTAAATTTGAAAGTTTTTTCTTGTTCTTTAACTTGGATTTATAATTTTATGTGAATTTTTGTTCACTTGGTGATTTTACGTACTTACCTTCAGCAAATCTGAATTTGACAAAATATATGAAAAGAATGTAGGGTAAACAAAGTATAATCAAAAAGGGTTTTTTAGGTATTGTTAATGGGTGAACAAAGTAGACTTACAATTAAAATTATATAAGTGGGGTGTGAAGAGAATATGGGGTGAGCAAACTAGTTTGTGGGGTGGCATAGACATACCCTTTTTGTTTTTTGAGAACAATCAACTACTGAGAATGAGAATGAGACTGAGTCACTGAGACGATAGTCGTCGTCGGCCCTACTATACGCGTTCAATCTTAACGGTGAAACAACAGGAGAAATTTTTTAGTGTTACGGGAGGACCACGTGGCAGTATGACGTGGTCCTACATTCTAATCAAATATTGACACTTGAATTTTACTAAAAAAAAAATTACATCAGCTATTTTGTTAAAGACAATTTTGGGTTTGTTGTTGCTTTTTAAACCTTAAACTATAAACTCTAAACCCTAGACCCAAAACCCTAACCCCTAAACCCTAGTCCAAACTCAACAAAGACCCATGAAGGTCTTTTCATAAAAAATAGAAAACCTTAGTTTATATTTTAATTGTAATAAATCCACGTGTCAATATTTGATTGGAATGTAGGACCACGTCATACTGCCACGTGGTCCTCATGTAACATCTAAACCTTAAACTATAAACTCTAAACCCTAGACCCTATACCCTAACCCCTAACCCCTAACCCCTAAACCCTAAACCCTAGTCCAAACTCAACAAAGACCCATGAATGTCTTTTCATAAAAAATAGAAAACCCTAGTTTATATTTTAGATGTAATAAATTCACGTGTCAATATTTGATTGGAATGTAGGATCACGTCATACTGCCACGTGGTCCTCATGTAGCATCTAAAAATTTCTCAAACAACAGCCATAGAAAACAGAGCTTTTACGGTTTTACCACATCAATACATGCTTAGCTTCACTAACAGCTCCACCTTTGGGTGTACTGGCCTTCAATACGATCATCAATACTGAACCTGAATCAAGCCTTCTCCTTCTTCTTTTTTCACATTTCCCAAACTAAAAATTACTCAACTTGTGTAAAATGTGAACTTGTTTTTCGTCCTTTAACAACGGACTGGAAATGCGTGAAAACATATCCGTAAATATATCTAATACAAGGGGGTGATAATGACTTTGCATGCGTGTGTATAAGGATACTTTTTTGCTAAACATGCTAAACATGATGAAAAGTCATTATTATTCCCACATATCTGATATATTTACGGATACGTTTCCGACAGTTTCTAACACATTTACGGCGTTTCTAAGATCGTATTCCTAATCTAGAAGGCGCCGGTTACCCAAAATACTGCTAGAAACATGCAGATACGGCCGTAAATATGTGGAAATGTATTCGTAAATACATTTGATACGTAGGGGCAAGATTGACTTTTCATCCTTATACTTACGGTAGTGCTAAACACGATGAAAAACCATTATTGCCGGCACGTTTTTAATATATTTACGGATACGTTTCCGCACGTTTCTGGTTGTTTTCGACACGTTTCTAGCATTTCCGAGAACATATACCTAACCTAGAAGGCGCCTACTTCGTGAATATGTTGTCGGAAACACGCGGATACAACCAAAAACTACCGAAAGTTATCCGTAAATGTATTAGATACATGAGGGTAATACTGATTTTTCATAAAGAACTTTGTATCCATGACCAAAAGAAGTTCTTAGCCCAGTTTGATAGATGGCCCAAACCCAATTGATTTTCAGAAAGGTCCTCCACCCTGGATTCGATGATTTCACTCCATATGGGAAGTGCACCATGTTCTCATAGTTTGAAACCAACACAAATCCTATATAACCATTATATATTCTTCTCATTTCTCAATTTATATATATATAACCATTATATATTCTCGAGTCAATATGTCTATTGCAGGAGTAAAATTTAATGTGAAAAGTGTCACTGTGCAGTAGTGTTCGCCTGGTCGACTATTGACTAATGAAATCATGGTCAACCACCGTTAGATTTACATCCGAAGGTGAGAAATATTATTTTAAAGATTAATTCATTTTACCCTCTTATACTTTAGACATAAAATCAGTTTGATCCCTGATTTTTTTTTAATCAGACTCATCCCTAATCTTTTAAATAACATCAGTCAACTCCAAAATTTGAATCGGACTCAAAATGTGATGTCATGTGCTAAGCTAGCTCCGACATGATGGCCCGCATTTCTGACTTTGACTATCAAAATGTCCAAACTACCCTTGGCAACCCAATTAGCGACATCGTCGCCTTCCACCGTCTTCTTCATTTTGGGGCTTCTCGGTGACGGGGGGATTTCGGTGATGAGAATTCTAGGAGTTTTCTATTATGGTTTAGGGTTCTTCGCATTTTGGGGCATTTCTATTCTGAAAATTTTTGGACGGAGAGAGTGAAAGACGTTGGTTAGCTTAGTGAGATTCCAGTCGCGACCATAGAAGGAGAAAATGGGTGTCTGTGGAGAGAGAGAGAGAGGGAGAGAGAGAATGTGGTGGCTGAAAATTAAAAAAGGGTTCACATATTTATGTTGTCTGAGTCACACAAAGAAGTGGGGCCCTATTTCATAAAGAGCGGGAAAATTTTGCTTAGGGTGGGAAAACATCCGTGTGTCAATTGAAAATTTAAGGTTTTTGTTGGACGACATAAATATGTCGTCTGAAAGATAAGCACATTAAAACTCATACAGGGATGTTCGAATTGAAAATTTTAGTTTCATTCAGACGACATATATTTGTCGTCTCCAGAACACATTGACCAATAGTGTTCATATGATCAACTACTGACCAAAAACATCATGGTCAACCATCGTTAGATATAAATTTAAGGGTGAAAAACAAAACAACTTAACTTTAAAATAAGGATTAAATTCACTTTACTCTTTCATACTTTAGACTTAAAATCAGTTGGTCCCTTAGTTTTTTTTTTTTTAATCAAACTCATCCCTAATTTTCTAGATGGGCATCACACATGTCCAAATTCAGAATTACAATCCAATTATGACGTCACTCGCTGAGTTGGAGCCAACATAAAGGCCCACATTTTAGTTTTTTTTTTCAATTATAAAAAGGGCAAAACTGACATTTAATTTAATAATTCTATTAAAAAAAATTTTAAAAAAACTTAATTCTTTCTCTCTTCCTCACTCTTACTATGCCAATAACATCATCAGACGACACAAGAGGCACGACATATAAAACTGCATTTCAAAATAGTGTCGTATGATGGTTTTTGTAGTTTTTTAGACGCCATATAAAATGTAAAAGTCGTCTCAATGACATGTTATTCAATACTTTTAGATGATTCTTCATTTTTTCTAGGTTTGGAAAAATCATACGACATATAGATGTGGTGTCAACAAACCTACAAATTCTCACTTTCAGCTGAAAATTGAGACCTCATATATATGTTATGTGAGGAAGGCTGTCCAAATCGGGTTTTCTGCTCTTTTAACTCATCATTATATATGGTAAATCCGCAGGAAGAGATCCAAACGCAAATGTGCATCGTCAGATTTAGCATTCATCGGTTTCCTAAGCATATGCATAAACAGAAAAAGATGACAGAAAATACAGTGATTTACTCAGATCATGTTCCTAAATCAAATGGATTCCCTCTCTTGATTATGTACCATACTCTAGATTATCTTACTTAAAAGGAAAGGCATCTTGATCTGCTTCAAAGCTTTGTATAGAGATCGGTGTCATCATGTGACTTGAGTCAGAGGTAATGGCCGGCCTATACCAGAATCTTAGCATCTCCTCTACATCCTCAACTGCATGCTTCTTATTCACAACTCCTCATAACACACACCAAAGGTGGACGTTAGAATATAATGAAAGATCTCAACTCAAGCTCAGAATAAGTATATGAAAGAAATGCATGCACAGGACCGCCGTAGCCAATGTTCTAGCTGCTAATAAAGAAGAAAGCAACCTAGTAAGGCTTCGAAGTCAGATGGCTGTCGATATAGCTCACGTCACGCTCGCATCAACAGCCTAGCTACAGGCTTTAGATTATATTCCCTTAAGCAGATTTAGTCGTCAGACTGAGACATTCAATTGTTAATTTGTAGGCTGATCGATGTTCACTTTGCTTATGGTAACTTTCCACTTTCAGAACATCCACCATCTACGGTGTACATGATATCATTTCAAAAGGGCATTGACATTACAAAGCACATATATTCCAGATGTTCAATATCTATGCAAACTCCCCTACTGTAATCTGTTAAAGAACTTAACTCAATCTGGGGCGAAAATGTTTGTTAGAATGCCGGGAAAAAACGCAGAGAGGCTAAAACCATGTGTTTAGCAAAATGCTTCAAATAGCTAGAACTGTCTGCAAATGTGCAAAAGAATCTAAACTCTCTGCAACAAGATTTAGAGGGGTTGGGGAACCTTAAGCCATGTGTTTAAACAGGACACATGAACACTTTTTCCTTCAAAAGGAAAAGGTTCAAGCCTACGTACTCTTAGCAAATATCATGGATAAATAAGTAAAAAGAAGCATATTGGTGGCTAACAAAGGCTCCCTTATCGTGCAATTAGTCTTTAATTGATATACAGTATCCTTTAAATCTTGGGAATATTACAGGACAGTTCCCTAATCAGATTTCCTGTTGCAGCCAACTACATAAAGGCATCGGTCACTCTGTTGCCTTATCAAAACAGGTACGAATAGACATTTTCTAGGCCAGAAGAATCTCTCGAGTTTTAGAAATAGTATTGGCCACTCAAGGAACTTTGTCATTCTCGAAAGCAATAGAACATTGTGAATAATCTCAACGTCTTAGTTACCATACCAAAGTCATCTTTTGGCATCAAATTTCTGGGTAAAGTGGGTTGACTATGTAACTTTATGAAATCATGCAGGACAGTTTTTAAGCATATATAGCTTCATGGATAGGCTTGATTGTTCTTGACCAAAATAGGTAGCTACGATTATTTGTTGGCAGTGTGAGAAGTGAGAAGAATTGAGAAAAGAACCTGGTGTTTGATAGGCATAGGAAGAGTTTTCTACATGTTATCTGACTAAGACTCAGCTATGAGCCTATGGCCTATAAAGTTAAGACAATTTTGTGTATAGAAGATGTTAGTGTGACATACTTTAACATTATCAAAAATGATTGTGAAGTTCGCTTTTTTTTTTCTTTTTCTTTTTCTTTTTTCTTTTACAAAGTTGCTTATATTTGCATTAGATTTCATAACCGTTCAAGTACTAAAATGCAACACAAAAATCATTTCTGATTAACAAAGCAAACAATTACAAGATACATGTTATCAAAACATGACTTTTAATGAGTTATTTTCATTTATTCAACGTGACGAAATAAGTTTGCTAACTCCATACGAGGATTCGAGAGAATGCATGGGACAAATTAGCTACTGAATTGCTAGTTTAAATCAAGTATCTAGTTCCAAAGCAATCATATTGACACCCCAATAAAGGAAGAAAAATAACTCAGAATAAAAACATGTTATTATTTAGTGGACCACCATTATATTTAGGCTTTTCAGTGTGATGCTGATATAAAGCTGTGTTTGGCTCTGATTCCTTTTGGCGGGTATAAAGCGAAGACGTCCTTCATTGGATAACGGCCGCACTTTCCAGACCTCCAAACACCCCCTAACCCCCCTAGTTGACACAGCAAAAGCTCAAAAGCGCAATGGCATTCCCGTAAATTAACCGAATATACAGTCCCTTTGTTTTAACCTTTAACCCGCGGGAAATTCATAAATTGGTTACAGAAAAAAAAGAAATTCAAAAACCAGAAAGCAAAGCTAAGCAAGAAAAGCAAAGAAAGAACATTCCTTCGTCCATCTCCAACTATAATCCACACACAGCGCACCTTTCTTGGTTTTCCGATTCCTCGCGCTGTCCTCCACCGCAACTTTAGTGTTCTCCGTTTCACCAGATTCCTTGCTCCATATCCCCGTGGCCGCACACGAGTTCGATTCTATAAATCGACAATGTGTCGCTGATCGATTCACTTTAGTTTTTAATTTTTTCAGTTGATCAGAAGAATTCGGATTGCTTTAGTGTCGAAGCCAAGAATCTATCGCGAAAAATCACTTTCTTTCTATCTCAGAGATTCCATTTTCTCTCTCCTTTTTAATTTGGACGATGCCTATTGCCTGGTTCTTCTTCACCTTTTCTTTCAAGCCGTCCGTCAAATAATTCCTCTCTCTCTCTCTCTCTCTCTCTCTGTGTTTGTGGTCATTTTCAAGCTCCCTTGGCGATTCCGGCGAAGCCCCTACACCTATACATAGGAGCTTCGTTTCAGTCTTTCATGGCTCCCTCAGGTGTCAACCAGCTCTCTCACCCTTGTATTTATGGTATAACATCTATATTTGTCCTCGTATCAAGAGTTCAAGACTCACCGATTCGGCTAGTTCATCGGTTTTTGAATTAAAATTAGTTGGGAGATGTGGTTGAAATCTTTTTGGTAAGCAGGGAAGTTTGTTTCTTCATACGCAGAGAGGAAGTCACGCTTTATGAAATGGCTGAGTAAACTTTTCAGGAGCGGCAACGGTCGAGGAGGAGCTGCTGGGAATCGCAATCCACAGCTTATTGGTGACGAAAACATGGTGTGGCGTGCGCCTTTTCGCTCCATGGTTAGAACAACCTCCTCTGTCTTTTCTGTTATTTCTTGCTTATTTCTGGCTGTGTTGTTGATCAATATGAAGTTTTGATATTGGATATTAGTTACAATACAACAGAATTAATCTGAAACGTTTTAGTCAAGTAAGGATTGTTTTGATGTTTCAAAGAAATGGAGTTTGGTAGAATTATCTCTGCATCATCATTATGCAATTTACTGCAATGTAGGGTAATAATGATACCATTAAGCATTAGCTTGCAGTATATTGCTCAATCGTTCAGAAATTTTCATATGAAAATTTGCTCATTGTGTAACTTTTGCATCAGATTCTGAATTAAGACCTGATTAGTAGAGTAGTAGGCCAACAGAACCTGAAAGTTGATGTTCAGAACCAATGCTTGGTTCCTTTATATGCTTTGGGTGTATGTTATTAATAGAATTTTCCAGAAGTCTGTAACAACTATAAAACTCCTTCATTTCCCAAGTACCACTGTAACATGTATGTCTGCCAGACAGTGGTAACCACTATTGAATTGAGTGTGTTTAGCCAAAAGGTACTAAATATTTGAGCTTTTCTGATATAGATTCTCTCGTTTGCATCAGGATGAGCGGTCTAGAACACAGAAAGAGAAAGATGAATTAGACCATGCAATTGCGCTCTCTCTGGCTGAAGATTCTAAGAGACCAAGTGGCCATGGTAGGATTTTCGTCTTCAGGATCTCACTCAACTCTTTTAACTATTCTGCATATGTTTGTGTGGTTTAAAATTATCAATTCTTGCAGAGTAAATTTTTACTTTTGATTTCCAGGATATAGATGGCAGGAGAAGGATAACGAGCTTAATAGGTCACTTGATAGTCTAAATCCACCTATATACCCTCCATATGCCCCTCCAGTTCCTCAGTATTATCCGTATGGAACTAGGTAAGAATTTTTGTTGTACTTGTAATTCTGTGTAGCTTAGGACCAATATTTGATTCAATGTGTTATGAAGCTTGAAAGTTGCTGCAACTGCTTACAAAATTTCTAGAGTTTGTGACCACCTACTAAAGTTGGTAGCCTCCTTATTCTCTCATATTGTCAATCCTACACAATCTGAGAAGAAAACAAAATCAAATTCAAGTTTAGTTACAATCATGACTTCCTATCTTGAAAGAATGTTGCTGATCCTGTCCTTTCTGCCTGGAATGTGCAGAATCTGTGGTGGTTGTAAACAAGATATACGTTACGGTAATTATTTGGGCTGCATGGGGACATTTTTTCATCCTCAGTGCTTCTGTTGTCGCTCTTGTGGTCATCCAATTGTTGAGAATGAGGTATATTTTGTATAAGATTGTCTCTCTTGGACTCATATATTAAGTGTATTTTCTTTCAACTAGTTCTTACCTGTGTTTTCTCTTGATTGAAGTTCTCTCTATCAGGGAGGGATCCATACCATAAGTCCTGTTTCAAGGAGCTGGCCCATCCTAAATGTGAAGTTTGTCATCAATTTGTAAGAAAAGAAAAGTTCTGGCTTATAAATCATCTAAACCTTATCATATAATCCTGGGATTTGGTAACAATTGCTGATATGAATCAACATTGATAAACTTTCATTTGAATCATTTCAGATTCCAACTAATCGAGCTGGTTTGATCGAGTATAGATGCCATCCATTTTGGTCACAAAAATACTGTCCATCACATGAACATGATAACACAGCTCGTTGTTGTAGTTGTGAACGCTTAGAGGTACTCATCTAAGCCCGCAGTGTGATAAATTCTCATAAAAATATACTGTCCTCCATAATATTTGTTGAAAATGGAAATCACTGATCACATTGTCTGAGTTCTTTTCGCTTTCTTTTAGTCTTGGGATGCAAGATATATTTCAGTGGGAGATGGAAGGAGTCTATGCTTTGAATGTATGGAATCTGCTATCATGGACACTGGTGACTGTCAGCCATTGTATCATGCCATCAGAGATTATTATGAAGGAATGAATATGAGACTAGATCAACAAATTCCCATGCTTCTGGTCGAAAGACAAGCGCTTAATGAAGCTCTTGTTGGGGAGAAGAATGTAAGAATTGATATCCTGCCCTGTTCTCTAAGTTATAGACTATTTTGGAAGTCTATAATCTGAAACTGGGGTTCTTTGCAGGGCCTCCATCACATGCCAGAGACAAGGGGCTTATGCCTTTCTGAAGAGCAGACAGTCACCAGTGTATGAATCATAGCACTACTTTGATAACTTATACTTTTCTTCTTCGATAATGAATCATAAGCCGAGTCTTACCAAAGCTGTTTCTATATTCAGATTCTCAAACGGCCGAGAATTGGAGGCCATCAACTTATAGGAATGAGAACACAACCTCAAAAGTTGACTCGAAGATGTGAAGTTACTGCCATTCTTGTTCTCTATAGTCTCCCAAGGTAATGTGAAGCTCGTGAAATATCTCCGTATCAAACTCAATTCTCTGCAAAATTCATCTTACCATTCTAGTGTCCTTTCCGGAAATGCAGATTACTAACAGGTGCTATTCTTGCTCATGAGTTGATGCATGGCTGGTTACGTCTGAAAGGTAAGTTTGTATATCTGAAGCTCTCTCAAATGAACCTTCACATTCTCATTGGAAACTCATTTATCGGACAAACCAACTGTGCAGGCTACCGCAATCTTAATCCTGAAGTAGAGGAAGGTATCTGTCAAGTGCTTTCATACATGTGGCTTGAAACAGAAGTAATGCCAGGATTCAAAAACATGCCATCCACGTCTACAGCAGCAGCTTCTTCTTCCACTTCCTCATCCTCATCGAAGAAGGGAGGAAAGTCGAAAGTGGAACAGAAGCTTGGTGAATTTTTCATGCATCAAATTGCCAATGATTCTTCCCCAGCATATGGAGGAGGGTTTAGAGCAGCTAATGCAGCTGTCAATAAGTATGGTCTACGTTGTACTCTAGACCACATTCATTTCACTGGAAGTTTCCCGTTGTAATACGATTATACGAAAACAATGTGATCCCTATTTCTGTCTCCTTCAACAAATTAGGATTAAATTCAGTTTAACCCCCTGAACTTTAGGGCTAAAATCAGTTTGGTTCATGACTTTTTGTTTTAATCACGTTGGTCCTTGTATTCTCAAACATCATCAACTAAGTCCAAAATTTTAATATGGCTCCAAAAATAATATCATTTGCTAACTTGAAACTGACATAGGGATCCACATTTGAGCTTTTTAATCTACAAATAAGGCAAATAAACATTCTAACGATGAAAAAACGTCATTTTTCAAAGACCAAACTCACCCATTTTTGCACTAAAATTCAAATTTTGGACTTAGACGATATCATTTGAGAGTATAAGGACCAACGTGATTTAAAAAAAAAATCAAGGACCAAACTATTTTTTGTCCTAAAGTTTGAAGAGGTAAACTGAATTTAGTCCTAATTTAAATTATTTTACCAACCCCAAAGGATTCAGCTCATCAAAGAAGCTCTAGAGTCCTCTGAGGATAACATATCCGATGCCACTCTTACCAGTAACAATGCATAGCTTTGTTTCTTTCTCTTCCAGATGAGTAATTTTGTTATTGTTTTGCTTCCTTCCTATATTGGGAAAAGGAATCCCGTTAAATAATGTCATTGTTTATCAAACATGGAATGTGCTCAAATATTCCATATAATGCTTGAACATGGACTCTCTGACTCGTACAAAAAAAAAAAAAAAAAAAAAAAAAAAAACTAATCTTGTGGAAGGCAAAGTGGTAACTATTTAGACTTCTCTTTTCCTTATAAAAAAAATGGAAGAATACATTAGTCATAACTGATGCATGAATTGCCGCCCAACAAAACGAAGACATGGATATTCTTTTTAGAACTATGAGAAACAAGTTGCTTACATTTCTAAACGTAATATAGGATCCTAAATCTATACATGGAAAAATGCAAGTCTAAGCATTTCACAGCAGCAATCACAAAATCTACCATGAGATTAGATATAACAGTTTCAAATCACATCCTCCTTTTTAGTATCTCACGTGAGTAGATGTGCACCTACTATATAGTAGCACTAAACATCTGCAAGAAGCATCTTCAGTGTCTCGTATGTCATAAAACAAATGCCTACCCCAGGTACCACTTTGTAGTATTCCGGTAGAATTCCTCTATATAAGCCGCGCAAGCCTTCTGTCCTGAATATGTGCTTAAATGTACCAAAAAGACCTGTTGTGTAGACACGCGCTCGGCCACCGGCACCTTCCAACTGTTTGCGTCGCCTCACAAGATCCAATGGAAATGTCGCTGCATAATATTGAGAAAGAATTTAAGGAGGGAACACAATTATTGCATAACACTTGATAATAATCTATGACACTAACTGAACTCTACAAGGTCAGACATCATCAACCAAAAAACAGAACGAAGCTATTGTAAAAATGCAGACCAAAGAACCAGTCCATAACAAGCAAACAATTAAAGGGCAATCGAGATGAAAAACTTCAGACCACAAAGATGTAAAATATGTTAACAATAAACACTCTTGCAAGCATATTGTTCAGAATTTTTCACATTCAACTCAAAAATTATTGAATAAACACCACTGCAACCAAGCTTTGTTAAAAAATTGATGGCATGGAAGCACTAATAAGGTCTCCATAACTGCCCGATCATATTATAATTTTTCTATAAGACATCACCAAACGAGTAAAATGAACACTCATAGGCTGCTTGTACTATAGAAATAGTACCTAGGTCATCCAGTCTCTAAAGGAATAGAAATGTTATCCAATACCCTAATAAAGTCATTTTTTAAATATAGAATAAGAGAAATTATTCTTTCCATAGTTGATGCAAATTGATAAACATAGTACTCCCATTTGTATCAGTGAGGCTTGACGGATTCCAATACCCATGAAGACATTGGAAAAGGAAGCCTAAGTGAGAAGCATACCTCAAAGAGGAAACCTCTCACATTTGATAACTGAGAACAAAGGTTCACCTGTAGTGCCACCCTATAATAGAACTGACTGCAAATCTTTGGGAGACAAGTCACCGAAGAAATGCTGAATGAAGTTAGTCAAAATAAGATCTTTATTATTAAGGAATTTAAGTTTGATGAATGACAAAAGGAGAAACAATTTCTTGTCAGCTTCCTTACTACAAGTCCCAAATGCCAGATTAAAAACCACTCCATTCTTGTCACTGACTCTAGGGTTCAGTCTGGTTAAAGACTTGGTGCAGAGCCTGCACCACAACCTGTTTTCTCTGCATCAAAAGCATAGTAAACAGCTGTATACATCAACGTCTTTTATAATGTTGGTGTTTTCAATTTAACAAAGAAATTAATTGAACCATGTTGTTAACTGTAATAGCATTGTTTTAATCAAGTTAAATGCAATAATTCAGGTTGGGTTTTCAGCAATAACAAAAAGAAGTAAAGAGTTTGTATTCCCCTCTTGCCCACCACCAGTCACTCTGTTGGTTAGTTGGGGACGAATACAGAAACATCACAGGAACAAAAATTGTCAAAGAATACACTTTTCTACCCGACATGGGTTACCTAAGTGTAGAAGATAAAATGATAATAAAAGTTTAAAACCACCATTGCAACTAGCAGACCAAATATCAAGAAACAGACAAGTTTGAAAACTTTGACTTCTCACTTCTCAGCACATATCAATGAAACCATCAAGCACAACCACCACCCCCAGTACACATTAAAAGAAATATAGGCCATCTTAAAGCTCAGGAGATTCCAAATAGAATGTCTAGGATCACTCACCTGTTGATGAAGCGATTCCTGAAAGGCTCCCACAAGCAAGACTAACCAGCACAGTAGAATCATCAGGCCTGATTAAAGGCATGAAATCAATATTAGCGTGTTAAGCCTGAAAATAAGATGCATAGAACAAAAAATGAAGGGCATCAAGACCCTAAATTTGCAGAGTCCAAAGAAAAGGTAATCACCTCTGGGCCTGCCAATAAGATCTTAATGTCTCATATACTGTAAAACTGATAGCTATACTGGGCCCGACACCCTGCATTATATATAATCCAGGAGTCAGCAGCGCAACACAAAGAAATTTTAAGCAAAATGAGTTGATAATAATAATAAGAGGAGCATACCAAGAGGGTTGCTCCAAGTCCTTTATAGAGACCAAAGATACCCTCATCCCTGCTAATAGTTCGCAACGCGTGCCCAATGCCCTGGTAGTACATTACGTTTGTCTGCAGAGAACAAACTAATTAGCACAAACAATATATACGGCAAAAATAATCAATCAATATGATGGCAATCAAGAACACAATACCATAACCCCCAACGGTTTGAAATGTTGAAACTGAATAGAATACATAGAATGTGTATGGTCCAAACTCTACCACAGATAGTAAATTGTGGGTAGGTTTTAACAAAGAAAAACTCAAAGAATAACTTGTGTAGACATGACAAGAACAATTTCAGATGACTTTCAGTATATGCAGTAGATAGTAAGAGCTTTGAGGCAATCAAACCTACAGAAATGCCCAAGGGTTCACTGAATTGAATGTAGGGTAATTGATTCAGATCTACCTCCAGAAAGGAAATTTTCAAATAGATTTTAACAAACTCATGGACTAATTTTCAAAGACATACCAAGGACAAACTGATAAGACATGCAGCAATGCCCAATAACAAAAGGCAACCGCATAGCATTCCTAAGGATGCCAAATCAAGAAAATTCTAGTAAAAGAAAACAAAGATCGTCTCCCAACCATCTGATCTTACCTGAGCTGCAAGGCGTGTCCTTACAAGATCCAAAGGATATGTGGCTGTGGCAGCTGTTATTCCTGCCAAACCTCCACCCACAAAATGCACACAAATGTTCGTACTCATATTATCTCTGGAGTTTTTGAGTCCTGGAACTGTCTGTAGAATCTGTACCAAATAAAATCAAATGAACTAAACGCCACAATATAATGATCAACAACTTACTTAAACCAAGAGCGTTTTTACAAACCTTTTTATACTGCTCATACGAATAGAAATTGACGGAAGAATATGGAAGACGGTGAGCAATCGTAACCAGATTTCCTTTCCAGAAAGCTCTAAATCCCTCTTCACCAACAATTCTTGAGGCTTCACGCCATATGCTAGCTTTTCTCATGGTCGCAACATCCGAGTGCATACCTTGTATCTGAAAAAATAGGAAAATTCTCAATAAAGCAGCTCTCACCAAATCAGACACACCCAATTTTCAGTACCCGTAACCAAACTAGTTTAATGATCAGTGGCTAGAATCACTGCACACTAGCCAAACTACATCACAACATAGAACTAAAAACCACAAGAGCCATATCACATACACATCTCAAGCACTGCAAGCTTCAAAGAACTACAGCTTAACAGTTTACGCTCTTTAACACTACCATGGTGCTCTACTAATACACCTTAAAACACAAAAATTCCAGACTCACTAAACCAATACATGTACAAAAACACTTCAACACAATTCAAAGACCACATTTTTACCCAAATTCATACCAAAACACTTATAACAAATCCTAATTACCCAAAAAAGTTAATCATTATCAGAAACAAAGACTTAAAAATAAGAACTTGAGCTTGTAGAGCCAAGAATCAGATAGAAAAAAGCAAAAGGGCAAACCTGAAAGAGAATAGTAAGACGAGCCAGAGGCGCAGTACACGTCTTCGCCAGAGCTCCGGCCACACCTCCGGCGAGAAGCTGCGACACCGTTCCGATCTGAGACTGGTGTTTCTGCTGCAGAGACTTCGGTTGCGGCTGAGGCAGTGACTGCGCGACGGCTGCGACGCCGCCATGGCCGGCGTGTAGAGCTCTCTGAGCTCCTCCGTCCACCACCACCCCAACTCTCGCCTCCGTCTGCATTCCCAGCTGTGCCCTAGATATCCCCAATACCAAAAACCTCACCCACGAAGCAAACTCGAAACCCTAACCCTAATTCTAACAGATACTCAATTGCAGTAAAACCCAAACAGAAATTAGTACTCCGATCACAAATCCCAAAGCGGCTTCTCTCTTTGCTCAGCTCTGAAGCTTCATTTGGTACTTCTCACTTTGCCTGATTTGAACGCAGAAAGGGGGAGAAGAAAGTTCATACGACGTCGTTTTGGGGCACCTAAAAAAAGTAGGGTTTTGCGTCATCGTAAACTCACGGCGTTTGAGAGCTATACTCCTCCACGGTTAGTCCTACAGAAAAACGAGACAGGTGTCGTAACTGTTACGAACGAGAATTATGGGCCGTTGGATCTGATGTTACTAGGTCGGTGGGAGGATATGAATAGGGAGATTCAATGTATGTGGCTATGAATTTGGTGCGGACTTACGATGTTACGGTGAGACTGCGCGCAGGGGATGAGAAGGTTCCGTGGAATATGTTTGTTTCGGTTTCGCATATTCTTCGCGCGTGCAATTTGGTTGTGACAGCTGCGGGGGTTAACGTTACTGTAAAGTGTAAACTAACTCGGTTTTATTGTTATTTCCAGCCCTACATTGCCACGTAGCATTCTAGGAACCCTAAAAGAATTTGAATCCTTGTTCTCCAATCCATTTTTCAACAACCGACCATGTCACCAACCTAGGAGCCACCTAGGCATGTTTTTCACATTTTCTTAATGGATTTACATTGACGGTAAATTTGAAGGAAATGAGCGAAGGGGTGTCATGTAGTATGTACACACTCATTTCTAGGCGGGTCTAGAGGCCACTAGGCCGGTTTAGATGAGTCTAGTCGGAGCCTCATGCTGTGATAGTTTTAAGGTGAAGAGACGAAATATTTGATGTATTCTAATATTTTAAATAAAAATAAAATAAATTATTTATTTTTACTAAAGTGACGTAGTTTTAAATGAGAAGATGGTGCGTCTTGGACTCGAGGTGTGTTTAGAAGAGAAGATAAGAGAAGTCGCGGCTATGAGAGAAGATGAGAGAAATCGCTCACAAATGAATTGAAAGAAATCAAATAACCTTATTTTTACTCCTTGGATTTTCACCAAAACGACGTAATTTTAGGGTAGTTTTAGGATTTTCACCAAAACACGAGCTCAGCACAAAAGCTCAAAGGTAGAGTTTGTACCAACGCATGAGTTTATAGCCCGAGTCCATCCCAGCACACAAGCTCAGAGCCCGGGTCCGTCCCAACCAGAATGTTCCTTTCATGAGCATACATTATCGATCATCTATTATCTTCATGGTTTTGGCAAGGTTCTAAAAAACGGCCTAGGCGCCGTCTGGAGAAGGGTTGCCGTCTTGATTTTAGGCAAATCGGCGAGTGTAGGCGGCTGCGTGGGCTCTTAGGCGGCTTCATGGGCTCCTAGTCGGCTGGGCGGGCTTCTAGGAGGTGGCTAGGCGGCCAAAAAACTTTTTTTTTTTTTTTTGAAAAGTGAAAACCATGGATTCATATGAAGAGGAAGAAGAAACTATGGATTTTGAGTTTGACTCCGATACCTTATAAGTACTTGAAGGATGTGGAGAAGAAGAATTAGAAGAGTAGGCTTGCAAGAATGTATTTTTCTTTATTTTAATTGTATTTGGACATTGTTGCTTAGTTGGTGAATTGTGTTTTTTTTTCTTCCAAATTTTCCTAAAGACATTGTTGTTTAATTGCGTTTCTTACTTACTTGAACGACATTGTTGTTGAAATGTTGAATTGTATTTCTTATTTTCCTAAGAACATTGTTGTTAGTACATTTGTAAGGACATATGCTATGTATATATTTTCAGTGTTATATGTTTTTTTTTTTTTCATTATTTTCATACATTATAATACCTATTTTAATTGTATTTATATAATTATTTGTTATTAAAAAATAAAATAAATACAAAAATACAAATCCGATTAATCCCCAATTCATCTTCTTGGCGCTGTCCGCCCGACTAGCGCCCAACATTTTTTAGAACCTTGAGTTTTGGTAATGAGTATCTTCTTGATCTTGGAATAATCAAGATGAGGTTGGTTGTCAAATATAGTGCAAGCAAGAAAACAATGATAGAAATCATACAATATATACGTTGCTTGATCCATGATAGAATAAACCCAAGTTATTGAAACCTTTTTGTGAGGAAACAAGTTGATGAAACCTTTTTTTTTTTGATAGGAAGTTGATGAAACCTTGGTCAATTTATTGAGATCATGTTTGTTCGATCTGGTTATTTTTACCCTTTCACTCGATAGAATATTACTCTTCATCTTCTGGAATATTACTCTTCATGGGTTGTGACCTGTGACGATTTTTCCAGAACATATCAGATAAGTATTTTCATTATTTTCAGTGTTATATACTGTTTTTTTCATTATTTTCATACATTATAATACCTATTTTAATTGTATTTATATAATTATTTGTTATTAAAAAATAAAATAAATACAAAAATATAAATCCGATTAATCCCCGATTCATCTTCTTGGCGCTGTCCGCCCGACTAACGCCCAGCATTTTTTAGAACCTTGGGTTTTGGTAATGAGTATCTTCTTGATTTTAGAATAATCAAGATGAGGTTTGGTTGTCAAATATAGTGCAAGCAAGAAAACAATGATAGAAATCATAGAATATATACGTTGCTTGATCTATGATAGAATAAACCCAAGTTATTGAAACCTTTTTGTGAGGAAACAAGTTGATGAAACCTTTTTTTTTTTTTTATAGGAAGTTGATGAAACCTTGGTCAATCAATTTGATGAAACCTTTTTTTTTTTTTGATAGGAAGTTGATGAAACCTTGGTCAATTTATTGAGATCATGTTTGTTCTGGTTATTTTTACCCTTTCACTCGATAGAATATTACTCTTCATCTTCTGGAATATTACTCTTCATCTTCTGGTGTCCGGTGGAACAAGATGCTTTTTAACCCAAATCATGGGTTGTGACTTGTGACGATTTTTCCAGAACATATCAGATAAGTATTCGGAATGTAGCACAATAAAATTATGATTAAAAACATAATGGGTTCTCCACTTTGTGAAACTAGCTAGCACCACTAAACTTATCAAAGCATTAATCCTGATCCTTACCTTTCTCCATCTTTATACATAATACGTATCCAAGAAGCATAAGGAAAAAGCAAATCCCAGCTAGCACTAGCAGAAACATTCTCGATCATTTTTTGGCTTGTAGGCTTAATGCTAAAGAAACTTCACCTTCATGGCTATTCATATGAAGATAATTCCTTGTGATATTCTCATAAGCTGCTGCATTGCTTTGTGTTTCGTTCTGCTCAGACATGTCAAGATAAATGTTGGTTCTAGAGCGTTTAGTTTGAGGCAGAGTCCCCAAATGGGGAGGGTTCTCTAGAGAATAAGAGCCAAGAGATGGCGCCGTTCTTGTGTTTCTTCTCGTTACATCTGAATTCGAAATCATTGGAGATTGTTGTGTTTCCAGGCTGTGTATTTCTTCCACCATTGGCTTCCAAAGTCTTACTCTTGAATTGATAAACCAATTGGAACCTGCGTATAGCCAATTATTGATACCAACATGTGTTACATGGTTTTTTGCATCACAAGTCAATTGAATTTTAACCCTAATGTGTAGTAGCTAGCTTCACCTGAGTTCTTGATAAGCCTGTTTGTTGAGCTAGCCTTTGCTTTTCAGAATCACTAGGATAACTGATAATGAACAAACCCCGAGAGTATATAAGATAGAAATTAATAAGTTTGTGAATGAATGCAGTAGCACATTGGTTAAGTTAAAGTTATAACGATAGAGAAGTCACTCACGGATGAAGGAAGTGTTCGAAGAGCCATGCCCTCATCACAGACACTGCAGTTTCCGGAAGTCCTCTTTGGGATCGAATTTCCGATAGATGAAAGTTGCTGGTCAGGTTCTGAAGACTTGGGTTTTGGCTACAAAGGCCTCTTTTAGAAACCCCCCTAATCTCATCTTTAACAAGGCTAAAATCACCAACAGTACTCTTGCCTTTTGATTGAAGTATGTCCAAAATGGCATTCTTCAAGAAACCAAAGTGCTTCAAAACGGCCTTGATGGCAAAAGACATGTACGGTGCTGCATTTCCAATCCCATCAATAGTTTCAAACGATGCAACAACTGACTCCATCTGCTGGCAATATAGCTTGTACCTCTTGTAGACCTAAGAACAAGTTTCTGGGGGTTAACAATGTTTGATACACAAATATGAAATGACCCTAGTGGGTCATAAATGGGCTTATCGGATAAAGCAGGCCCAATGGGCCACCAATATGTTTTTTTCTAGGCCCAAGGAAAAATTGAGTCCAACCGAATAAAAACAGATAGATATTGGAAATTAAATTGTGACAGTGTGACAAGACAATACATCTTTTGCCAATGACCCTCTGAGCAAATCAATCATTGATGTGACTGTGACCCGTTGCCAGTCTCAATCAAATTTTTCTATCAATCAAAATAAAGTGATAAACCTTATACTACTATTATACTCCATAGTAAACTAATGTAAAATTGAAATCATAATTTCAAAAACTATAGCCATGATTGATCTACTCTTGATTTAATTTCATCTTGAGCATGTAGCATGTTAAACCAGAACGATATGTAATAAGTAAATCTTCGGATTCTCTAGATTGATGGAGAGCTAGTTGTATGAACTTTTCGATAGATAAGTTAATGTAACAGTCCATCTCACTTATTAACAATGTTAGCATATAGAATTGAGAAGTTGATGCAATTTTACAAAGGCGATCGAGTGTGTAGTGTGTAACGTGTACCTCATCGAGCATGATGGTGAGACTAGAATTCTTGAACTGAAGCTCGAACCGATCACTGACTCCAATAATCTGATCTCTTGCTCTTTCATTGAAGTAGTTGAGGAGACGAGGAGGGTTTGAATCGGACCGATCCGACCCGCAGGAGTCTTGAAGGAGTTGCTGCGCAGGGTTGAGAAACCTGGAGTGTTTCAGTATGGAAGCGTAACCTGTGAAAGGGCCTAGGGGAACAAGGCTGCTTCTGAACTCACAACGTTCAAAAACGCGGTGGTGGTCGTGGTCGGAGAAATGTAGAGGAAGCGGTTGTTGGTGGATTGGAATGGTGGAGGAGGGTGTGAAGAGTGAGAGTTGTGGCTGTGGTGGGTTGGTTAGGAGGTTCATGACTCGGAAGTGGTCTCTTCTGCTCTGTTGGGAGACGTCGAAGGCTTCAAAACCCTCGCCTGCCATGGATGAGGTGTGAAGCTTGAGAGAGAGAGAGAGAGAGAGAGAGAGAGAGAGGTTTAATGAAGGGAAGGAAAATGTCCTGACCAGGAAATGAGTCAGACACAGAGGTGCAGTGTGGTAACTGGTAAGCGAAAGATATAGATCTGGTTCCAAGAAAGAAATAGTCAATGTAGTACAGAAATTCTTTTACACTCGTCTTGATTTTCACCGTATATTAGAGCTGGTTATACGTGTGACATTAAGGAACGTGATAAATGATAAAGGAAGATTTAGGTAGTGTTTTGAGTATTAGAGATTTCCGATCTTAAGTTCAAACGTATGTTTTGAGAGTTTACCGTATCGTTAATACAGTAAAAAAAACTCTAACGTTTCACGACTTCAGCATATAAAGACAGTAATGGCAAGGAATGAATCACTACCGGATTACATGATGTCAAATTTATAAGAACTAAGTCATGGATTGATCGTTTCCATTCGTCTCACAGTGATCACCCATAGCGACTCTTCTATCCACATTTTTGTAGGTATAACCCCTAGCCAAGTACCCATACACACATAAATTCAACCCATTCAGGGCTGCCAATAGCCAGAAGAAATTGTCCAAGCGGCTTCCACTCAAGTCCTTCCCAAACCAACTCCTCCCATACTTCGCTGTAACATGATCCAAAACACTAATTAGAAAGCTGCTCAAGAAGCTCCCAACCCCAATCACACTCAAGTAAAATGCAACCCCTAAGCTTCTCATTGAGTCCGGAACTTGGTCATAAAAATACTCTTGCAAACCAACCAGAGCAAATGCATCCCCTACACCAAGAATTATGTACTGAGGAGCTAACCAGAACACACTCATAGCTTGTGGATCAGCATATTGTAGCCTTTTTCGTTCAACTAGTGCCGTCACGGCCATTGCTATCACCGCAAGTATCATCCCGACTCCGATCCTATGGAGGATGTTCATACCCCTTTCGTTTCCGGTGGCTTTACGCAGCATTGGGACAAGAACTTTGTCGTAGACCATGACTGAGACTAGCATTGCAATGGCTCCAAGAGAGAAAATGGAGGCCGGTGGGATCTTGAAGTTGTTAGTGATGTTCCGGTTCATTGTAGCAGCTTGTTTAACGAAAAAGGTCGATGCTTGTGCCAAACACACTGTATTTGGTAATAAGGTGAGCCAAATGGGGATCATGTTCAAGATGAGTTTCAATTCCTCCACTCTTGTCAATGTAGCCAATCTCCAAGGGTTGTGTTTTTGCTCACAAGATTGGTAGTTCTCATTCTCTTCGCGATCGATTATCGCAGCCTTGTCTAGAAACCTAGATGACATCCTGTTAGTATTGATGTGCACATTTCAAGTATAAAAGGGCTTATAATTAAGCTGCTTACCTGAGCCTATTTGTGTGAAGTAGAAGCCTTCCATGGGAGTACTTCTCTGACTTGGGAACTTCAAAGAGCAGATCAGGGTTTTGAGGATTGGGCAAATTTCTTTTTCTAATGGCTGCAACCAAGACCTGTAACATGGGTATCAAAGGGCTTCCTTGTGCTACTCTATAACGGTAACAATATTTCCCCATGTAAAACGTCACTATTGTAATAGCCAGGGTGATTGTGAGAACAAGGTCTGCTACCCCCCAGCTCACTGAGTCCTGAACATAAACAATCACAGTTACACCAAGAAACAGCCCACAACAAAGTGCAAAGTTCCACCAGTTGAAGAAAGACATTTTCTTCTTTCTTTCTTCCAAGTGATCATCGTCGAATTGATCAGCTCCAAAGCTTTGAAGACATGGCTTGTGACCTCCGGTTCCAACAGAGATGAAGTACAAGGCAACAAAGAGCAACACTTCATGAAGCTTTCTAGGCTGTCGACATATCTCCGTTTTGCAGGGCTTTAGGCTTGGGATGAATTGTGACATTGTCAACAGACTCAGACCCTGATGATCATTAACGAAATATTCAAAAGCAGTAAATCATTATAGTTTGACATTATGTAGTATGAATATCTAGTATTTACCATTAGATATACGAGGGACGCAAACATAACCATGTTGAATCGGCCAGTGTAGGCATCTGCTAAGAACCCTCCGATTAAAGGCATGATTGTCGTCACTCCTGTCCAATAGTTCACATTTTTCGCTGCGGTCTTGATGTCTTGATGAAGCACTTGGGTGAGGTATGTGATGAGATTTGTTGCTATTCCAAAGTAACTTAGCCTCTCACTGAATTCAATAGCTGATTCAGGTACAAATTCAACAGATTTGTTGTTATCTGTAGCTTCCAATGGAATATCTACCAACTTTTACAAATAAACTCTATTGATATTGATGTAATAAGTCTTAATGCATGGAGACAACCAATACCTCAAATCAGGGATAGAAAATGACACAACTAATTTGTGCAGGCAACCTTTATTACAGGGAAGAGATAGATACATTGCTGTCAAAATATGTTGCTAGCTAGCTTTTTTCATTCAGTTGCCAACAGAATTGAACTTGCTGGTCTAAATTGCTAAAAGCCAAGAAACTAACTAGTTAGCCACATAACATCTTACATCTCAGTTACCTTAGTTAAAGAACCAAAAACATGGCACCAGACTGGTTCAGAAGTAACTTGCCTAGTGAGTTTTAAACCACATCAAGAGGGTTTCTTATATTTTCACTGGAAAATATTACAACTGAGATAAATTATAAGAAGATAATCAATTACATAATCCGAAGTTTAAAGAGTAATGAAATCAGCAAATACCATGTTAAGAGTTAGTTAGCTATGAGCACAGACAGTACAACTTACTGATGATAAAGAGAGAAGCTTTCCAAACGCCGGTTGAAGCACGTAGAGGAACTCTACCTTTGTAGTCTACAGATGAATCATGAACCAAGTTCTCTTCCTCCCTTTTTGTTTCTCCACCTGATCTTTTTAATCTCTTTTCGACTTCTTGCCGCTCCATCTTTGGTATTGGTAATGAAAATAAATGAAAGATATGGTCTATTTAGAACTTGGAAGTTTTGCTATCAAGTTTTGCTTTCTTTTCACTGATTTTATAGCTGGGGGATTCTATCCTGGGGTAGAAACGTGCTCAATTTGTTAGTTTCTTATTGAAGCAAATTAGTTGCAGTCTACTATTGGTTACAGGCACCAGTAACTATATTAAACCTAAGCATAATCCAGAAAACCACTCACATTTCTGCCTACTCCACTCCCATTCAAATATATTCAAGCAGCCAAAGATAAACCAGTTTATGTGATAAGGGACTAAGATTCTAAGAATATTGTTCCATCAAGTAATAAAAGCATGAGCACTTGGGAAAACTGGTTACTGTTAACTATTTACAGAACTAATCTATTCTTAATCTCTGTTTGGAGACGGTACTAGGAAACTTTTGCTACCGGTGAATGTTTGAAAAATCTTAAAACCTTAGTATTTTAACAAAAAGCATAAATTAAGATGCTGTTTGAACAAAGACCTGGCTCTTCCAGCCTCAGATGCTTTGGAAAGAATACAAATTTTCAAAATGCTAATACTAATGATGGGTTAACGGATACGATCGATTCCCATGTATTGTTAATCTGTTTATTAAAGTTTAACCAGTAATCCTACATATTAAATAGTATAACAATGGTGTTAAATTGACATCCTACCACAGAGCAGCTTCATATTCTTAGATTCCACAGGCACTCAGTGGAGAACTAAAAGTTGTACCTATTCTTTGTTGATTCTTAATTAAGAAGCTTCTTGTGCTTGTTTTAAGCATAGCTGGCCTAAAAATTAAAGGGTAAGATTGTGATTATAGTGGTTAGATACATAATTAGAGTTTTTGGCCCATCTGTTTTCATTTTCTCCTTCTCATTTCATCAAATTTAAGATAAAGAGAACAGTTTCCTAAGGAAAGAGGATTTTCACATTAAGCCTTGATTTGTTTTGGTCAACTGAAACTTTGTGGTGGATTCTCTGTTGGGGTATATGATTGATTGACGTCTAGCTAGGATTTGAAGGTCTTCGTGGGAGGTACATATTCAAAGTGCTTCAGTAGATGGTGAACAAGAACCAAGACATGTATGGAATCTGCAATTGTAATGTTAACAATACACTTTTTCCTTAGTTCTACTAAGCATATGGGATTCCTCAAGTTATTCAGGATTAACTGGAAAGTTCTGAAGCAGTTTCATCATCTGCTGTCTCAGATAATGCCTCCTTCATATAACCATTTATATTTGAGTTGTTAAATTATCAAATCCTTAGCCTATCTTTGGATGTATGTTACAGGGTGATTGAATAAGTTTCATTCTCTATCTTTTAGTTTTATTTTCTTGGTAAAGAAAAAGCACAAACTATATACAAAGTTACATGGAAAAATTTATTCCAGTATCAATTAAGTACAAAGATTCACAATATCAAAAAGAATACATACAAGAAGAAAAGTTAAGAATACAATGAAACTATACTTACAATGCTTGTTTCATCTAATCTTTGCCTATACTGAGACTCTGAGAGAGACCCTGATTAGCCTCCCACACTTCCAGGTACCTGTGCAAAAGATTAAACAGCCCAAGGGTGTCGTGTTCATCCTCTACTATGGTCAACTAAAACCAGCCCTGCTCTTTGTCTTTGGCCTCTAGAAGTAAATACATGACAGAAGCTAAAATGTAGCCCCCTTTTTGTAAAAAAAATAAATAAAATAAAAAAAAACAAACAAACAAACAAAATTGTATATGCCTACTTCCCCTTTTCTTTTTATAGTTAGATATTCTTAGTAAGAGCAACAAGCAGTTTTCTTATTTGCGTCACCGGATAAATTTGCAACATTGATGGTAGTTCCTTGAGGAAGTCCAGTGGTCGAAGCTGCCTCCTGTGCTGCTAATGCTTTCTTGCTTATTATGTGGTAAATATCCAACAAAATTGTCTGAAATGCATTCTCAACATTATGGGCTTCCAATGCTGAAGTTTCTAAGAACGAGAGACCTTCCTTCTCAGCCAAGAGTTGAGCATCTTCTCCTGGGACACCTCTCAGGTGATTAAGGTCAGATTTGTTACCGGCCATCATAATGACAATATTTGAGTCTGCATGGTCTCTGAGTTCACGTAGCCACCTCGTGACATTGTCAAATGTTTGCCTTTTGGTAATGTCATAAACCAATAGAGCGCCAACAGCACCTCTATAGTAAGCACTGGTAATGGCTCGGTACCTCTCTTGACCTGCTGTGTCCCATATTTGGGCTTTCACTGTCTTCCCCTCTACCTACATCAGTATAACATGATGAATCTGCTGTAAATACATACTTACTTAAGATGGAATCTATACACAAGGCCACTGATGAAAAGAGGCATGCTGCTACTTATGGAATCTTAACATTCGTTATTGCTCTAGTTTCAACTGTTGCTATCTAGTAAAGGACCTGTTTTATGAAGATAAGGAATTAAGAGAGACTTGTCAAATATCATGTGCAATTACTGCCTAAAATTTGTCTGTCGCACATGGTTTCTACCGTTCATCATAAGAAAACACCATACATATCCTACACAAACCCTGGACACTAAGTACCTACGTTATATCTTGAATTTAGCTATGGCAGTATCATATTGGGGTACAGTTTGGGTAATTTGGGTTCAAATGCTACCAAACAAGCTAAGTAAAATACAGAACAGCAGGCAAGGACTTTACCTGAATCATAAAGCTAGTCATGTACAAGTAGCACCAAGGGACTTTCTTTTCAAACAGAACCTATAAGAACAATAACCAGCTAGTTTGGGAAACTTGGCCTGTGTCCACAGTAGAAGGCGATTAAAAATCTTCTATCTGCCAAAAGTTCTATTTATTTGCTTTATCCATCTTGCATTTAGTTTTGTCTTGATTTCAATCAATGTGAATTGATCATAGGAGATTTGTATGATTCTAATCCTTCATGGATTGCTCAACTGAAAATTTGATGGATTTCCCATACCTCCTAATCTAACAATCTAACACACCCTTGTGCTCTAGAGTTTCTCACACTCATCATTGTCTGATCACATCCTTTGGTCTCTTTGAAAGAACTGATCTTGAAATAGACATTATCTCAGTACCCCTCCAAATCCTAGAAACTAATACCATCACACCAATACATAGAAATCTAAACCATATGCCCTATGAACAAGAAATAACCAAACTTAACTACACCATTGTTTTCTATTCAAAACAGAAAAGATCAATCATACACCCAACACTGATGTTCCAAGACAACAAAATGCAAGAAAAAAATTGGAACTTAATCTCAACTCTAGAGCAAAAAAACTAACCTGTAATGTCCTGGTCGCAAACTCAACTCCAATGGTGGACTTGGACTCCAAACAGAACTCATTCCTCGTAAACCTGGAAAGAATGTTGGACTTCCCAACACCCGAATCTCCAATCAACACAATCTTGAAGAGGTAATCATATTCGTGATCGACCTTGTACGCCATATGTTCTAATCCTTACACCACCCCAGCCCTGCCGGATCCAAATTCACCCAAAAACACCAAGAAAAAGCAATCAATGCCATTAACAAGAATCAAACAGCATTTCCCTTTACCAACATATTTAGTGTCAAATAAAAATGGAGAGTGGTACAGAAGAAGAACAGAGACTAACCATAAAACAATGGTGTGCAGAATGGTGATAAAGAATGATTAATTGGGATTTGAAAACGCTGTTTTGTTGGCGATTTATTGCATTGAAGAAATTTGAGGAAAGGGAGAAGAGAAGAATAAGAAGAATGAGAATGAGAAGAAACAGAAAACGGATGAAAGTGCACTTAAAACGGCCTTTTCACGAGCGGAACTCGGAGGACCAACTGGACGACAAGGCGTACGTGCTAGATACCTCACACGGAACAACACGTCGCTCATAGCACCAAAGAGAACCGAACAGAACAGTCATTTTTTTTTGGGTGGTCTGAGGACCAGTCATGTTCGACTGAGAGGAACACAACTAACTTAGAACTGAAATGATAGGAGCTTACTAGCAATCTCTCACATGCGCTGCATGTATATAAACACAGTAGCGGAACTTGAAAAAAATTCCGGACGGGCCAAAATTTTCGAAATGTTTAATGCGTATGACATGGAGTACTTTGGAAGCGATGTCCGGACAGAATCGTGTTATGAAGATTAGGGTTGAGATTGAATTTGGACAACCTCTACGGCTCTACTGACGAAGTGTTTGTTCACTCTTGACGACGGTGTGGAAAAATTCATAAAATTCAAGTATGATATGATCTCTGTGAGATGTATAGATGTGGATTGGTTACTTATGTTGGCTTGTCGTGTACCGACAAGCTTTTGGAGGAGGAGGAAGCACTGGAGCCGCCTAACACAGACCTACCTCATGGATCGACAACGGCGGCACTGCTAGCTAGCTCATCTGGACATAAATACCAACTGATGTTGTTAAACACGTTTTGAAAATGTCTTACCTAACACATTTTATTTCATTTATTTTTATTTTTAAAAATATAGGCATGAAAACGTTACCAAAAGTCACATCTCTCTTGCATATCTCTCTTGCATCAAATAATACAACACTATGACCCTTTTTTTTTTTCTTTCTTTTTTTCTTTTCTTTCGTGATAAACTAAACAATTTTGTAAACGATGATTGATGGAGGTCCGTTAACAACATCTCTATATATGTTTGCATGTAATGTAATCACACGATCAACGAATGAATCGATGAAGCAAGTTCAAATTGTCCTCCTCTGTTTTATAGTTCTTGTTCTACCAAACTCCTTTCTCAAACACTAGCTCCCTAGCTCCTAAATACATATCCTAAACACATAGTCTTGGCCTACTACCACTAAACACTTGTGCACCATACTGTAGTCAAATAACAAAGCCACAAATTGTAACACAATAATAGAAGACACTTCTGGCGGCTGGTGGTGTCCCAATTTTTCAAGGATATGAAAGCAAATTCATAAAGATCACTTCAATCCTTTTGTCCGTTTGGGTATGGCTGGAAGCCACCAAGTTTTAACACCGTTCGGTTTGCTAAGCAGTACGCTGGCCAACTATCATTCTTCCTTCGTGACTCTTAGGGGAAGCTTTGCTCTTATGGATCGGTCAGTGGGGCTGAGGCCGGCGGCCGCCATTTTAGCTGGGGAGTTGATTTTGGCTGCCTCCTTGCATGAAAGAAATGTCATTGTTGAATCAGATGCCAAGGATATCCTTAGACTAAGATATGATAAGATTTTGTTTAAGCTGATCAAGAGATCCGTATTACCTTAACGTACCTTTGAAAATTTATCATATATATATCAAGATATGGGAATATCTTGGTTAGTTAGGAAAAAGGAGGATCATGAGGAATAACGAGACCAATTAGGAGTCAAGGGGAATATATGGCATAAAACCCCCCAAATTGAACCAGGCTTATCCCTTTATCCACTTGGGATTTGATTCCAATTAATACACCACGTGACTTAGAAGTAAAACATTGTTTATAGTGTTCAGCTCAAAGTATTTCATAATCAAAAGTGGTTAGATTAATCATTTATTTTTTTTTAGAAAAATATCATTAAACGGGGATATAATATTACAACTAAAAGGAATATTGGTGATAGAAATAAATTCTCTACCTACCAGAAACATCAACGATTACAGTGAACAAAAACCTATAGGGATACAACCGTAACATAACCTAATTCAGAAGTCTTGATACAGCTTTACGGTCAACCTCAACAAAAAACGACACTTTTAAACATTACGTGTCAAAACTACAAGTAATCTCTTTATTACATTAACAACAAGAGCTAACTGACGTTAATATAGTATACGAAAATGACCCTACGACGTGACAATCACTTTTTAAATTCATGAAAAACCATCTAAATTATAATTTGTTTTTTTCCAACTTATCTAATACGATATCTATGAGTATTGGTTAAGTAGGTTAAGGGATTGATGTCGGCTTCAAAGTTCGTTTAGCCTGTGATGAAAAAGGCAAATCAGAAAGAGACCGGTCAGTTATGCAAATGGGGAAGAGGACATAACAAAGGTCAACCCAACAATTGGAGATGAGGGACACGCGGCTGAAGGGGCTTAGATCAAGTTGGCCACGTGTCGAGGACAGGGGGAAGAGGGAATGGGATGTAGGCACATGGGGGACTGATCGAGTCGATGAGCCAGGGGATGGGTTCGATCATCATGCAAAACCCTATTCCTCTTTGCTTTTCTGGGGCCTATAAATACAGAGCACAGTTTCAATCTCTCTTCCTCCTCTATCTGCAAATCTTCACGTGCTTGCTTTCTGTACACTCTCTTATTTGTTCTCTTCCTCATCTTCAAATCTGCAAACCTTATCCGATTTCTGCATTCTGGGTCGTTAAAAAGAGATAACTATCACACCCATCAGTAGTTAAAGTCGTTCGTTGCCAACCGACAGAGAAACCTAACAGCAGTAACGACCTAACCAGTTAGCTATGGATCCGAACAAGAAGCAAGTCGGTGCCCCAAGCCATGGCCATGGCTCTTGTTCTTCTTCTTCTTCTTCAACAACCACGAACCTTGACCATCTCTTTGGTCCTAGGGACTCGGCGACGTCTTCAGCTTCTTCATCTCTGTTCAGCACTATTTTCCCACCACCCTCATCCACGGTACCATATCGATCATTATCAGTTTTGTTTTTGGGAGAGACTGATCGAAAATCTCATTGACCTGAATATATATTCTTTTGTTTTTCTTTTTTGATTATTAGGGACCGGGGAGAGATAGAATTTCTGGTAATACTAGTCGAGGCAGCAGCAAGAGTTCTGTGTATCAGAATAATGAAGGTGCGGATCCGCCTTGCAACTTTAACTCGTCAATCTACTACGGCGGCCAAGAAAACTATAATGTACCGAAAAGTGGGAGTACATACGAATCCAAGAATCACCAGCATAACGTAAGTATATACTTGATAAACACTGTTAGTTAATTTATAACAGAAAATATTGCTTCATCTACGAACTATAAATGGGATCGATGACTCATGACTATATATATATACAGTAGGGTTTATAGTTTTTGTTTCTTCTTTTACTTGATTTATATGAAGTACTGTATATACTGATGTACGTACGTTCTTAATTCTGATCAGTTTAAGAAAGATGGGGGTGATGATGACGATTCGAGTGGAAGTAATTCAAACAGTACTTCAAGAGGAAACTGGTGGAAGGGTATGATATTTTGCTCATGGTTAATCACTGATAATCAACATTATAAGTGTATATATTCTAGATTACCAACTAATTATTCTGTACATACTAAAGATTAGAATTTACATTTATGCAGGGTCACTTTATTACTAAATTCTGCTGCACGTACTATTTGAACTCACCACCCTTTGGAAGAGGTAATTTTATAACCTAAGTTCTTGGTCTACCTTGCGTCTTTTAGCATGAAGATTCATATATTGCACTTATTAAGTTGCCCACAGTTTTGGGGTTTTCTGACTGAAAAAGTGAGTGCTTCTGATTTTGCAGGTGTGTCGCTTTATGAGACTATCCAATCTACCTTAGTTGAGTTCAGCCAAAAAAAAAAAATCTACCTTAGTTGACGCTATGGAAATAAGATGGTACGGTGTGTTATAGTATGTTGTATGTACATGGTAGCAAGCAGAGAAGAACTTCGACTTACCTAAACTAGCTTGTTGGAAGAATCCATCCACAGCTAGCTAGTAGTGATTAAGCTTGGGCAAGTTATGAGTGAATAGTGATATGTAATAGTTACTGTTCTACATGTAACTAACCTCCTTAATCTTTCATGTAGTCCTCCGTTTTATGTGTTTTGGGGTTCAGTAAATGTTATCCTCTTACTTCTCTGAGCTTTTGAAGCTTGGCACCGTATAATCTGCAAAAGTGTTATGAATAGTTCGTCATTTTACACAATTTAGGCTAAGTAAACGTATGAAATTAAAAGTTAAAAGAGAATAAAATAGAAAAGACACGAACAATTGATTGATTACCTCTCCCCTCTTACGTACATTGTAACTCGAGTGTGGATTGTTTGCGTCCCTCAGCTAGCTAGGGACGAGGTTATGAAAATTCCGGCTTGAGTCCACCGCTCCGATCGTGAGCTTCTATAGAGTACAATGGCCGGTTTGCTATGCACATAAATCTCTTTTTTTTTATCAAGAAAAGCAACCATTCATTAAATGGAGGAAATGTTACAAACATCGGAATCAATTTTCACCAATTCCATAAGCCATTCCGGCCCATGCTCAACACAGAACATATTCTCATTTTCATACAAAATGAATTTAGCTAAACCATGGGCAACTTTGTTGCACTCCCGAGGTTTGAAGGTGACACAACTTGCACTACAACATTTTAGCAGGGACTTCACTTCTTCAACTAAGAAACCCTCCCCAGCGATACAAGTATCAGAGGCATTGATAAGGCGCACCGCCTCTGTGCAGTCCATTTCAACTACCACAGGAAGGGTTCTCAAATCAATAGCAAAGCATAGACCCGCTTTTAGTGCCATAAGTTCAGTTACCAATGGAGAGAAAGTACCTACAACTTGTTGAGCAGAAGCTCCCATAAGCTCTCCTTTCTCGTTTCGGATCACAGCACCAAGCCCTCTTCTTCTGTTTTTAAAATTCACTGCACCATCAGTATTTAGTTTGTACACACCTTCACATGGAGGTTCCCAATTACACTCTCTATTCACTTTATGCAGCCCCTTGATTCTGTTGGCCTCCTTAAACTCACCCAAAAGAGAACAAGCTTTAGAGATGATGCAGCTTGGAGTTTGATAATTAAGTTTACCATGAAGATGGTCATTTCTCAACGCCCAAAGCTGCCAAGCTACATAAGCAAACAATTCCATCTCATCCTTGGGCGCATGACGAACCAACTCTTCACACCAACTAGCAAAGGAAGAGTGACTCTTTCCATAATCTTTCCAAATGGATTTCTTCCAAACTCTCCGGCTAAGATCACACTCCCATAGAGCATGAAAAGATGTCTCAGCTTTAATACCACATCTGGAGCAGTAAGGGTTATTTGTAATCTTTCTTTGATAAAGATTAAAGGTACTTGGAAGGATGTCATGGACTGCTCTCCACAAAAAAAACTTGATCTTTTCATGCACATAAATCTCTATCTAGCTAGATTTGCATTAGCTCATTTAACTTCTGGCATATATCCATGTTAGCAGTATCAAAATTAGTTTTCAAGATCAGGTTATATAAAGTGGAAAACTGGAAATAATAACATACTTGAGCTACTGTTGAGCATTCTCTCGATCGAATCTGTCAGCCACCACGTACATTACAAGCACCAATAATTAAACTTTCTCTCTATTTTTCGAAGTTGACAGAATGTCCAAGTTTCTTGCTAGATGTGCAATATAATATGGAAGTGTGTATGTCGGTAACTAAAGTGAAACTCCAACCCAGTGAGATGCTCACCCTTCCTCTTAATATTATCTTCAATTTACAACTTTATATATTACAAGATTTACAAGCACTTTAAAATATAATATGCATATATGCCTATATGGCCGGTGATCATACTATGATGAACACCTTCACACTCATAGCCCCTTGGTGTACGGATTGGAATGTTGCAACGTCTTGGAATACTTCTACTTTCAGGCGTGGTTCCGCTTTGCTTTGCAATTTTAGAAAGAGGCAAAGAGGGCGCAGTGGCGCAGAGGCGACACGGTTTTCTGATCAATTTTTTCCCTCATTGCATCACTCAGCTAAAACCTCCACAATTCGATTTTCTTGCTGCAATGCATGGATCAAGCTTCCAACAAGCTCTCTGTGTGCTAATGCTACCACATTCCCCTCCCCCATGACTTCCAGTAGTCCAGTACCACCATTACCACCAAAAATGGCACTGTGTTATCGAGAATCACTCTTCCTCCCAAATCAAGAGTGATTCTCCTCTCTTAAATGGCTCCTGATTATATGCTATTGTGAATTTGTGATTACTGTACTCAATGTAGATTTCTTCCCAAGTTGTGTAACAGTATATATAGCAGCTGTATCTATATATGTGTACAAGAAGAAGAAAGCAAACCTACTCATAGTGCATCACAATTGGGGTGAAGAACAGATACGTTTTATTCAAGTTGTCAATTTTATGGGCTGCAACATTTGAGGACAAAGTTTCCCTTGATCCCTTTCAAATCGAACCTTATTGTTTGGGTTGAATGTACTAATGGTTTTCTCAGTGTTTGCTTTGATATATGGAACCTTGTTCTTAAAGGTTATTTAGCTTCCATAATTAATCTCGCTTCTAAATCTTCTGCTAGATCTGCAATGATAACATTAACTATCTTGGCAAATAGGGGAATCAAGACCAGCCAAGGTACGTGCCTTCTGCAATTAATCTTTGATTTCAGCGAAGTCTCATTAATTAGGTTACTTGGTTTCTAGAAGCCTACTCAGAAATTGGAGTTTAACCTAAGATGCAAAAGAGATGCCAAACTACAGATTATAAAGCTGATGGAGATAGCTGATGAAAGCTTTCATCTCATTTGGAACTTGTAACTATAAAATTTGGTTGGGACATTCTACACCTCGTTGATAAACAAAGATGGAAAACGAAGACATTCAATTGCTTCATACGGTGTAGTATGTTTATACATCTCTCTGTATTGAGATGCCATGAACATGTACTGCAGATTTTATCATTACTAAAACTAAGTCTGAATGCTTTTTCAAATCATGTGATTAATTGATTAGCAAGTCATTATTTGTTGCATTTTGTTTGTACCTATTTTTTACACATCGGCCCGCTAGGCCGAATCCGTTGGTTGTGAGGAAAATTACAACATTTAATGATAATTATTACGATTATTTCATATAATTATTATCACCATTATTAAGATTTGCCGAGATTCATTATTTGATATTAAAACCACATATCAAATATTAAAGCAACGGCGATATATGGCAACAAATTAGCATTATGGCTAATTGAAAGAATTGAAGACCGAAATTTCAACATAATTAGAAAATCAATTCCAACAAAGCCGCAAGAAGAAAGAAATAAACGTGATTAAGGAGAAAGCAATACGGAGCATATCTTTGATTCGGTCATTAAAACCGAAATATTTATTTAATTGTTTTCTCCTTCCTTAATTTCTTTTGTTTGTAATAGTATATATAGGAGGCATATAGTTCATTGTAAATGGTCCCCAACCAACACAAACAACACTTCAATACAAACTCTATCAAATTCTCTACGAATTCTCTACAATATCAATCTTTTTATCCATGTTCTAACATAGTTCTCTTTTTCTTTTTATTGGCTTTCTTTACATTTCACACTTTATCGCTTTCTTCACATTCCGCATTTTACTTTCATGCGATTTCTCTTCCACGTCTATAAATTCATGCAATCTAATTCCTCGCAATTACTTTCCGCTATTTAATTTATGCACTCTATATTTCTAGCCATTTCATTCTCTTTAAATTTCATGCAAATTAGATTTTTTTAAAATTAATTTTCACTCTTTATTTCTTGTAAATTTATATTTCAAAAAACAAAAAGAAGCAACATCGGTGAAAACGCTGAAAGTCCTTGCAACAAAGGCAAGAGAACCTAAAGGCCGAGATGGTTTCTTCCTCGACCTACAATCACTTGGAAGAAGTCAGATCAAGCGCAAAATATTTATCAAAAACCTCGCTTGGCCAACAGGCCGCGAGTTGACACGCCTGCGCACTTAGAATGACGATTATTCTCAAGACCCTCGGCCTCTCTTTTAGGCCGAGACCATTTTTGAGCAAACACATTTTTAGGTGATTTTGATGATAACATGAAGATTATGAAGAAGGTTAAACTTGAACACAAACACCATTATTTATTATTTCAGGTGTCTGGATATCATCATAGTAAAAAGCTACAAGTAGTAACTGAGGCAGTAACTCCAGCACTTCTTGGACAGTCTTCACTCTTCAGGGTAATGTGTAAGCTGCAAAAAAAAGAGGATAAAGAGTGTCAATTTCAAATGATAATCTAAGGAGCATCAACAAAAACTGATTGAACTCGATAAACAGTGTTGAAAATTTCCACAAACCTCCGCACTTGTAGCCAATAGGACGATCAGGAATGTTGCAACGTTTTGGAATAGTAACAGCAATTTCTGGTTTCACTCCTGAACTCTTAGCAGTATTAGAAAGCATCACGGCACAGAGGCAGCTCGGGTTCTGACCTATCCTCTTTACCTGACTGCAGCACTTAGCAGAAACTGCAGCATTCTCACTTTGTGCTGCTGATGCACACGGAATCAGCTTCCAAGCCTCATTGTCAGGGCTAGATTTTCCACATTCACCAGCCCCATAAGCCGCATTGAATTGAGCAACACCAAGAATGACAACGAAAGCAATAAGGCAAATGTTCTTCATTGCAGCTTCCATTTCCTCAATCTAATGAAGAAACACTTGCCCAGCTTCCTGATTTATACTACAAGAAGCAACTCAAAAGGCACTCACACTATAAACCCACCAGACATCAGTGGAGATAGCACTATGAAGGAGGCATGTAGTTTATTGCAGCACCTACTCCTTCAGGCAATGGATTATGATTACCTGGCAAATTAGTCCAACGAACATAATCTACACTCAAAAGTTTGCCACACCATTCCATTACTTTTGTCATTCCTCAGAAGAGGCCAAGCAGCAGACACTAGACACCATAGCAGAGACCCACTCAAAACATCTCTCCGGCTACACTACTTCAATATTGCTCCTCTAGATTATAAACCCTTAAGCTATAGCTCAAATGTCACTTACTCAGTTACCTCCTACTTCAACATTGTTCCTCTAAAAAAAGTTAAATTCTTCAAAATTTTATCAACTGCAAAGCATCAAGAAACTAATATTTGCTATAAATGACAACAATTCCACCCTACTAACGCTGCGAGTCGTTAGATTAGTTTATTGTATACAAGACACACCCGGTGACTAATCTAACAATAATAGTGTTAAGGAATTTAAGATAATCATCACTAATAATAGTACAAACACTCATACAGTTACATTGCATCAATCAAGATCAAATCTTTTCTTCGATACACCACTCACAATATCATCATCATCATCACCGCGTGAATGCGTATGATGATTTTATCAACTGCAAAGCATCAAGAAACTAATATTTTCTATAAATGACAACAATTACGCGGCTTGATTGTATAAGAGACACACCGCAATCGATGACTAATCTAACACAATAATAATAGAGTGTTAAGTAATTTAAGATATCATCACTAATAATAGTGCAACTCATACAGTTACATTGCATTAATCAAGATCAAATCATTTCTGCGTTACACCACTCACAATATCATCATCACCGCGTGAAAGCGTAGAGAACAGTGACGACGTAGATGACAAGCGCCACCGGGACAAAGATGACGAGAGGGATGACGGCGGCGAGGGTGTGGTAGCTGCCACACGCGAGAGTGCCGAGCTTGATCTGGACGACGTTGACCAAGGCGAGCATGAGGAAGACGCAGCCGGAGACGGAGCCGAGGCCGGAGACGAGCATGCCGGCGCGGAGGAGGGAGCTGTTGACGCGGGCGAGAATCTCGGCGGGGTGGTAGGAGGGGATCCGGGTGAGGCGGATCCCCTGCTTGAGGCCCAGGGCGACGAGGCTGGAGAAGAGGAAGGAGGAGAAGGAGTACACGTGGAAGGCGACGAGGTCCTCCGCGACGGACGGGCCGGGGGTGCACGTGGCGGAGTCTGGTGGCTCGATGAGGGTGTTGGAAGGGTCTGTGGGGTCCCATGTGAGGCCGATGAAGACGGCCAGGGTGAAGAGGGAGTTCACGGTGACGATGCCGTCCAGGGCCGTCATGTGGATGGTGGTTCCGGCCGAGGGCATTTTGGGAAATATAATTGGTAAAGTGGCGAGCTTTTGCAGACTGCGAAATTTCCGAGATTTCAGTGTGACTGTTGATTCTGTTGAGTGTGGAAGGAATATGGCGAAGAAAAACGTTTTATTTTTGAAAACGACGTCGTATTTCGAGAAATGAACCAAATGCAAAAGACAAGATGCCCTAAACGACGCCGTTTGGTAGAAAATGAATGAAAAAAAGAAACGCCGTTGCCGGGGATCGAACCCGGTCACCCGCGTGACAGGCGGGAATACTTACCACTATACTACAACGACCTTGTTGTTATGTTTTGCCTAGTTAAACAATATCAACAAAGCATTGTATTGAACTCATCCCCATTTTTTTTCGAATGTTGTCATCAGCTATTGGAATTACAAAGAAATTGAACAAGACATTTGAACAAGCAATCACTTGTCGATATATTCTTTCGGGATAAATTAACAAACATTCTGATCATCTGATGGTGATGTCTCTATGCTATCTCCTTTTAGCTACATTCAAATGCAAACATGTAAAGCAGGGACTTAACAAACAGATTAAATTCCCCCCTAACTCACAAATCATAAGTACACCAAGAGGGTAGTAGTAGAGGTTTTCTATCTTGAACTTCCTTTGCTTCTCTAGTTCTATCATTTCTTTCGAATTCTCTGCCTCAGAAACTTCTAGGACTGGTTTAGGAGGCAAAACCTCAACGTGATTTGATCCCATTTTGGTGGGAAGAGTCCTTCTGACGATCCAAAGTTTCTGTGCCATGTATGTTTGGTATGGAAACAGACCCTTCAACGGTGTTGCTACATATCCTTGGCTTTGTCTCGACACCAAGATAATTTGTCAAGACTCTTCTCACTCCAAAGCCGCGACGAGGAGGAGGCTTGTCAACATTGTTGGTGTTGTTGCTGCTGCGGAGAAAAGGAGTTCTCTCTCCCCTTGCAGGGCTGATTAAGGGTGCAGGGGATAAGTTAGGATTGGCAGAAGATCTTTTGAAAGGAGTGCTCGAGTGAGGCACTGAATATGTGACTGGAACCTTCTTTCGAGAAATCACACTGACTGCTGTAACTGATGATATTCTATCAGTCTGTTTAGCCAAGTCATCCACATACAGCAAGTCATCAATGCGAGCCACAATGTTGAATGCAAGGCTCTCCAGAACTCTTGAATAGCTTTCAAGAATGGATTTCCCGACATCCTGTAAAGTTTTGAAAAACAAGAAATGTTACTGTTAAAAGCTTATAAGCTGATAAACAGAATTAGAGAAAAATGACTTCAAAGTCATCTAACCTTGTTGTACTGAATCTTGCTGGTGTCCAAGATAGTTTGTGTAAGACAAGGAAAACGCTGCTTTAAAGAAAGCAGGAGGCTTTCAGCTCTTTCTGCCAGCAATGCTCTCTTATCCACATCGATCACTAGGTCCTTGACCATTTCCCATGATGACTTTGTAGTGGAGCGGTTTGGAACAGTTAGGGGTTTTGAGTGACCATGACCTCTTCGACGCCAAACAAATATTGAGGCTTCAACACGGTTTGCAATCTCAAGAGCAACATGTTCACTGGACAGATCAAGGCAATCAAGCAGAAACTCAGGCGAGAACTTATCTGAGGTAATATATCGGTAGATTATGTCACCAAGGCAGGCCCTCCCATTCTGATTACATATCACAAAAGTTTAATATCAGATTTCCTTTCCAAGGAACCAAAGAACATCACGGAATTGTAATCATATGTAACCTTAGAGTCGTGAATCAGCACACAGTAACTCTTAAATTAGTGTGTGTATAACAAATGTCACATTTAAAATTAAGCACGATGCAGTATTGATTTTCAAACCTTAGGAAGAGTTTCCAAGTATGATTCTGGAACTTCCATATCTGCTAAAGCAAGGTTATTGATAGCCATTGCAGCTTTGAGTATCTGATTTGTGCATTCCCTCGTGTGATGCAACTGCTTTCTTGAACTTTCACTGAGACCATCAGATGCTACACGTGGTACAGGTAGCCACCACTTCTCCTCTTGCCGCTGGACTGTTTTGCGAAAAGAGGCTGAGCCATCTGCTTCTGGGGCTATAACTCCTTGATCAACATACCAGAACTCTGTATTGGCAAAACTCTCTAGTATATCCTAGATAAGGAAAAATGAGCAGGTTAATACTAATGACTTCCAAAACTGAAAACAGCACGTTATGCAATTATCAAGGGTAGGACTCACAAGAAGCATATTGTCAAGCTTGCGTAGTGCTGGCAGATTCATGAAGATATCTGATCTGGGCCTGCAAGTCATGACCTACAGATTGCACCGGCATTAAGAAACAATGAATAGGTTTCTAAAACAACCAACAATGCTAAAGTTTGATGATGGCCTTTTAAAGAAAAACAGTAGTACAATTAGGCTCCTGGCACATGACACACATTAAGTTTTGTAAGTTTAATTGTTATTACTTTCCTATCTTCCCTAATAAACAAGAGCAGAATTAAGACCGTATTACAAGTATTTACCTCTAGCTTTTTTCCATCAGGAAATGTTTGCCAAGAGGGTATCAATTCCACAATATGATCACTAACGCAAATTAGCCATTCCATCTCTCTTTTCCACATCGATTTCTTTTCAGAAGGCAAGGGTTCCAATCTCCACAGTTGCCCAAAAATTGTAGCTTCATGTTGTACCAAAAATTTGAATTAAATAAAAAAAAATAACACAAAAAAGGATAGATACTGGATTATACTGAATTTCAAATTTCAATAATCTGGGAAAAAGAACATACCACAAAGATTGGTGATGGCATTTGAAATAGCCATGGCTGTGCAGACCCCTTTACCAGACCCTGACATGTCTTCACCAAGCAACAATTTTGAAAATCTCTCTTTCATCATATCCATCTCTGAATTTGCAGAAACCCAGAAAACAGTTAAAACAAGCACAAATAAGCATAGCTTCCAAATCCAAAAACAGACAAAAATCACAGTAAATCACACAGCAAAGGAAATAATCTCAAACATGTTAAAAGTTTCAAACTTTCACAAATCTTTAACTACCCAATAAGCCACAAATCATGAAAAACATAACCCACCTGCAATTTTGGCAGCCAAATCCTTATACTTCAAATCATCAACATTTTCTTTCTCTTCAGCTGCACCCAAATCAGCTAAAGCAGCTGAGCTTTTGCACAATTCAGCTTTCCTTATAGGCCAGCCCAACAAGTTGGGTCCTTTTCTCTTCACTTCCTCACTTGAAGTCTCAGAGCTCGATCTACTCGAGCTGCTCTCCCTCGACTCGGCACTGGAATCGGTCATTGACTCAGTCCCAGCTGAAGACTGGAACCCAGCTCTGTTCTTCTCACAACTCTCCCTTTTCTTTGATAAAGCTTCCATCTTTTCAACCTCAGAGTAAGCTTGAACCACACAGGGAATGCAGAAGAGTTGAGCCAGTGTGTCTTCAGCTCAATTGCATTTGTTTTCAAAATCTGTGGTGTTAGATAGGACACACTACTGTGCTATATGGTTTTTGTTGTCTCTCTCTTTTCTTGAAAGGAAATTTGATTTGTGAGATGATGAAGGTAACTGTCAAATGACACATGCCATTGCCCAACGTCTCTTTTCGTCTCACCTCTCTCTCTCTCTCTCACTTCAGAGTAGAGAATACGTTCAAAATATTAATAAACTATTGGGCCATGTAGAAGAGAGAGTACGGATTTGTCAATCCTTTAATTTACAAGACTACCCCTTTGATTGTGTGAATTGAAAGGAACAGGTGGGTTAGGTTTGGATTTGAGTAACTTGGATGATTCAGACCCAAAAACAAAAACAAAAAAACTTGATGGTGATGAATGATGATGATGTTGAATGCCTTGCAGTGAAACCAGTGGGGTTCTACACAGTGAAAGTAGAATGGTTTTACACAGTAAATGTGTCATTTTCAACTTGTTACTGTGTTCTCTTTATGGACGATATTTCTCGTTGTGAAAAAATAATTCTAATTATTGTCAAAATAATGCAAAACCAGACTCCAAAATTCAAACTATGGGAACGGTGTGACCTGCCATTTTTTTGCTTTCATTGGCATAGGGATGATAATCTGTATGAGGACCATATATAGGTATCGACTATAGACTAACCCAGAAGGCAAGTTTGATTGCTATTTACGTGTCTGGATTTCTGTTTATGGCTGTAGTGATCCCCATAGTTAATATCTTTAATGAAGAATGTGAACCAATAGGTGCAATTTGGTGAGGGATTAGGAGGAACCCAAATACATGTCTATTTGGGTGAAAACAGATGGAGGGCTATTTTGGTAATCTGGGGTTTCATTGCAAAATTTGAACGGGGATTCCAGATTCGGTAGCCGTTTAAAGGGCTGTGTTCATGTGGGAAGAAATGGTCCATCATCTACAGAAAGCACCTCGGAGAATGACTCTTTTACCTTATTCTATTCACCTCCTAAATTTCCTTTTGGATCTTTTTGCTTGAATTTTAGTGAAAAGTGAAAAACTGTACACATTAAAAAGTGCAAAAAAAATTACTGAGCTTTAGTCTTCTTTGAAGAAGTTGAGGCATAACGACATTTTAAAGTTCAAATATTAGAGTTAGGTCAGGGCAACACCAATCGTGAACTTCTAAGTTCTAATGCATGTATTTCGGGTGCTCTGAAAATAGTTACATGAGAACGAGATGAAAATCATGGACTTTCACCATTCAAGAACTGTTGGTTCAATCGGTTTCTCAAGTTTAGCTCAAAATCGTCTTGGTGTGGTTGCCTTAAGGCATAGATGGTAATCTTTGACATCAAAGATTTGGGAGCTGGATTTGATTGGTTCACTGAAGTCTTCTGAACTAGGGTTCATAAAAGATTGAGAAGAATGTTCATAAAATTCCTCTTTCATTTCAGGTTGAATTCCAACTCCCCAAATGTTGCCAACTTCCAAAAGGTCAAGTGGCCAAGAGTATAATTTGGTTGGTTTTACATGCATGGTGGAGTAGGAGCAGCAACAATTAGATGTCCAGGATTTCAAGATCCCAAGTCCCAATCAATTAGACAATTAGACAAATGAATCAAGAACAAAGCATAAAGCTTGACTTGTATATAGCCGTTTGTGACGGCGAAAGCAATAACTTATGAAATCCTTGACTTTGGTATGTGCATTGCTTTTCTAAAGTTTGCATTTTTAAATCATCTTCCCCCCTTTTCCATTCAACTTTGATAATCAGTGAGACTGTGAACTAACATTGAGCTATGGACACCGCAGCTAGACATGCTAGTTTCAAATAATTGCTGATGGGGATACATCATATCTTGGTTTATGAAAGATTTTGAATTTTAACATGTTCATCTCTTTTTGCATATAGCTTTGTACACGTATTTACGTATAAATTTAAGGTGAAGAACATTCTGCTCTATTTAGCTCCTGTTAACTAAAACAAAACAAAAATACGTATAAATGTAACATCATATTCGAGCTTTTGTTCGTAGAGGTTGTGGCTCGCTTGTTTAGCTTAGAATATGGATCTGAAACACACCTTGTTCAAGTTCAACTCTACATTGTGGGAGAATTTAAGCCTTGTAGACCAGGAACCTTAGGAGGGAGGCTAAGATTGGAGCCTATGACATTCAAGTATGTAGGATAGATTGGTTTGAATAAATGGTATGGAGTAGTACATAGTACATGTGAGGAATAGGCGCGCGTCTCTGTCACAAGGATCCTTTTTTCAAATGACAGGATTTAATGACAGAATTTGGTGAAACCGTGAATCCATTTGCTCACCACACCCAATTCCAAATTGGGCAACAGGCCATGCCCCCTATTACAATCAATCAGCAAATATAAATCTCATTGGACTTCTCTCCCTCAGCCCACTTGATCTAGAGAAACCATGATAGTGCTCATTACAATGGAGCGCTGTGAAAGTACTACAAAACTCCACTCCCTCTTGAAACTGTTAAAATCTATTTGATAACTAAATGCCATCATACCCAATTTGAAGGTTGGTTATGTTTGATGGATATTAATTATTAATATAATGATCAATCAGTATTTCTGCAAGCCCTTGTGACTTGTGAGTTCATGATGTTATGGACTTGGTGCATGCTTCCATGTTTCTTAAAGATCATTCAACTGTAAGTGAAGTCTCTATGAAGTATGTGTTTGTCTCAAAGAAGTTGATAATTTCACTGTTTTTGGCGAGAAACAACACTGGCAAGAACAGTTTTGGAAGGACTAATCATCAAAGCTTAACATTCCCAACCGATCATGAGATTGCGAAGTTGTTGTTAGTTGTTACTTCACTATCATTTACATCTAGCCACCCCAAAGCCTTAAAAAGTAGGTTTGCCATTGAGTTTAGCTCTGACTTGAATGGGGATGCTATAGCTCCTGCTTGTTAGTTTATTGTGGATTCTGCAGCTTATTTGCTTCATGTGTGTATTACACTAATAACAGTATGCTTATAAGGTATGTAATGGAGGTCTGTTACATTTTTCTTCATTCATTTCTCTCCTTTTCTTTTGTTTTGCTTTGATGAGTATTGACATTGTACTACTGTCTCCTTGATATCAATCAAGAACATCAGAATTTGAAAGATACAACTGTTGAATTGGGTTGTAGTTGGTTTCCCACCCACCCTCATTTGGCTTCACTATGGAATTGTGTTATGGCTTATGAGTAGTTGTTAAGCTAGTAGGTGCAACCATCATTAGATGTCTAGATCACAAACCCAGAAATGATAGAGACAAAAATACCCCCATGGTGACTCAGTTTCCCATTTTGTTGAAAAACTATCCAAAACCAATTATATAAAGGCTTGGACCAAAAACAGAAGCAGAAGAATAGAACATAGAAGGGGAATTAGAATCTGAGTATTTTGTCATCCAGGCTTCAATTAGCACCGACACAATTCAGACAGGAATCTGCGAGCTGAAGGTTCCATTTCTCGGGAACTTTATATGCAAAGGTTAGTCCTTTATTTGATTCCCAGAATCCCATTACAAATCATTAGGGAAAAATGATCTGAAAGATTACCTGGGATCATTCCCGCGCTTTCTTTTGATGTATTGGATCAAAAAGTTTTGAGCTTTAATGTCTTTATGTGATGAATTACTTATCTTTGTTGATTAGGCTGTTTTGTGTCATTGTTTGGAATTGGTTGATTTAGAAAAGTTGAGCTATTTGTTCAATCTGTTGATCGTTTCTGCCGTCGGAATTCAATCTAATGGATGTAAAGTGATTAGTTATACTGTAAACCATGTTCCCACGAAAGATCATTTGTATATTGGCAAGTGTATTACATAATCGAATGTGCAAACATGTTCAAACTCAGCTTCAATCAATATCAATTGGATTAGAAATTAACGGGTCTAACTGAATCTCTAAAGTTGAATTCATGCTTCATTCTCTGGAAAGGTAGTAATGCACATTTCTTGATTAAGGCGTGTTCTTTTACATTAAGAGAAATTTTTCTACATTTTTCATTATGGTTGTGTAGTTCAGATACCTTATATCTTCGTATGTTACTACTTACAGCTGCAACAGGTTGAACAGAATCATTACCTTAAGAAAGTATGGGCTAACTGAGTGAACCACTTTGACTGTTTGGATGTCATAGTGTTGTAGTAGACAGTGAATTTGGTTAGTCATGTGGCCTGCATATCTGCTGTTTAAAAAGAGGGAAGATGAAGAAGCATCAGTCGGCAAAAAGTCTGATTTGATAGAATCTTATCCATGTGAACAGTCACTGAGAGATGGCAAATGCCATCTTTCTGGCTTGCCATGCTCGCACTTTGTTGAAGTAAATGCTTCTGTTTATATGCTTGCCTATCTTATTGATAATCTCTATTCAAGTCTTTTCATTTATACACTCTGATACAATACACGGGGTCAGATTCAATAGAAGACGGTGAATTTTAAGTCAGATTGAATATTTTTAGGTGTCTTGGTGCTTATAGGTCCCACACATAAACCAGCTATATTCTTGGGATTGTGGCCTTGCCTGTGTTCTGATGGTATTTAGGACCGTTGGCATTGACAGCTGCGATTTTCAGACATTGGCAGAGTTATGTTGCACAAATAGGTATTCCCCTATTTACATATTCAACTTTGATTCCTTCTGTAATTTTGTTATATACTTTCCTCTTTGAACACTGGTCTTTATAATTTGTTCAATGTTTCATAGGTTAATGAGTTTGGAGATTAGTGATAGAAAGTTTGGAGCATCGTAAGCCCTGCCTTGATCTACTGTGATTATACTTGTGTTCTATTTCTAGTGCCAGATTATATTATTATTTCCTAAAAGGTCTCTTGTTACAAAAGGGCGCACTATATCTTATTGATTCTGTTACATGAGTGACATGAAATTTTTCTCTTGTTTTCTCGATCAATCACAGGTTCATCTTGTACTGATCAAATAAGTGAATATTTGCTGTGAAATTGGAATAGATATGGAGTATGATGTGAATGCTTGATACCTTTTTGCTGCTAACTTAGGTTTATATTTTATACATCAGTCAGTGGTCACATATTTGAGCATTGCACTTGGGTCTATTATTAACTTAACCTTATATGAAAAGTTTCTGATACTTCTGTCTCCTGATATCTCATTGCAGCATCTGGACTGTTGATCTAGCATACTTGTTGCAAAAGTTCTCTATCAGTTTCTCGTACTACACGGTAACATTTGGAGCGAACCCAAAATATTCTGGCGAGACATTTTACAAGGTGATTTCCTCTTATTCTGATAGATAATGATTTCAATAAGTGTATTCCTTGCTGGTGAGTGTGAAGTGTGAACTAGGCCAAAATGCTTATCCGCAAGTTCCAAAGTGCACTTCTTACTCTAATTGTCTATTCATTATAGATTTGCGTATATGAGTTATATGAGATGAGAAGAAAACTGCATCCGCTTCTTTGTATATCATGCTTCGAGACACTAGATGAATGCATGAATGCAAATGCCACTTACTGTGCTCATATTTGGAAATGAAAGACATTTAAAGCATGTTGCCTCTTTTTTTTCTTTAAAATGGTTTTGGATGTAAAGATGTTGCTTCACATGAACTTTGCTCGTCCTGTTATCATTCTGATAAACAGAAAATTTTGGGTTATCTATTCTGCAGGAGCACTTACCTAATGATCTGGTGCGAGTTGATACACTATTTCAAAAGGCACTGGAAGCTGGAATTAGGATAAAGGTATAATTGTTTTGGGAAAAGTTAGTTATAATTGTTCGCTTCTGTTATTGTGTTCTAGTACATTTGCAAAAAAAAAAAAGACAATTTGCAAAAGGGAGTATTCCCCTGGATTGGTTATCTTATAAAGTGGCACATCATATCTAAGGAGTGTTCTATTTGTTTATGACATGAAGAGTTGAAGTTTATATAATCCATTGGAGGTAATAAGGATTATGGAAGTTGATTTTCTGCAAAAGGACAAAAAATAGAGCTCTGCTTTTATCTTTTCCAAATCAAAACATCATTCTTTTTCTTGGAGCAAGGCATTAAACCTTGATTTTTACAGTGCAGGTCAGTCAGTCAAGAAGAAATTTGTTTCTTGATTCTGTGTGGAAAATACATTGCCATAGTATTGGTTGACCAATATAAATTGAGGTACAACTTCTGCACACTATCATCTTTCCTTTCCCCCCTTGATTGAAAACTTTCCTCCTTTATTGTTTGATATCAATAGGACATATATACGTGTGAAAGTGTCCTTCCTCTACGTAATGAAGACAGATTTATTAGCATTTCATTTGCCATATTTCTTATATACCATCTCCATTTGGCCATTCTCCTTATGTATGGTTGAGTTACAATTACAGCATTTAATTGTGTGCTAATTGAAGTATTTCTTGGAAACTTGTATAACAGCCCATCTAGTTATGACAATGTTGTTATCTCAGACCTTTGTGCAAGCAACTCTGATTACACAGGTAGGACTATTTCTTTTGGATACACTTGGTTCAGTAAGAATTTAGATTGAAGTTTTGCTGCCAGTCAATGTTGACAGTTATGCTTTTGGTTTGGTACAAGCTAAATTTATGGTTTGTGCCAAGCTAAATGATACTTTTGTTTTTTCTTTTCTGGATGAGAAAGAGTGACCTTCATTGAGGCAATATGCTGTAGATGTATCAGTGTTTGGAAGGAAGTAAGAACATGTCAGTCTTAGTGATACATTTAGTGAAATTTATTCTAGCACCTATATTTTCTTGAGATGTAAGATCTTTCTAGGCAGTGTCCAAATATAGTGAGACAGGTTGTAGAACTCTTGCGTTCTTCTGGGCCCATGGACCATTGTTTCATGAATGGCTTTGTGTTTCCTAAAAAAGTAGTAGAGTCGTAAGCAAAAGCTAGTCAAATTAGTTTTATCATAAGATACCCTTCTAACATTAGTACACATTTAGTAGCCGTTAAAGTTAATCGTTTTCTTGCGAAATATGGGTGCCTGTACAAATTTATTACTGAGTAAGTTGTTCTCTTGTATAGGTCATTATGTCATCATATGTGGGTATGACACTGCTACCGATGAGTTTGAGATTAGAGATCCGGCCTGTTCAAGGTATTGTCTTCACTGCAACTCAATTCACGTTGGTAAGAAACACTAGTTCATTATCATATTTCAACCCTATTTAGGTCTTCTGCATTGATGTTTAACTTTGCCATCTGCTATAGAGCTTGATGGCAGACTCATCTATTTGGTGACTACCAAATATTCCTCAAAATCTGTGGTGGTATATTTGTAATAGCGAAAATTACCCAATCTTTGAATTTCCTGCTTTGAGTAATATTGTTCACATACTAAAAAGATATCTGACTTTGATGAGTTCTGTTTACCATCATGAAGAGTTTATTTCCTCAGACTCAGAGAGAAACCCCATGATGATCAATCTTCTATGATTTCCATTGTCTAGCTACAAGGGACTGTAATAGCTCATGTAATTTGATTATTACTAAGCTTGTCATATGACATTCCTTTTACTGGGTTCTAACATCAAAGAGCTATGAGTACTACTAAGCTGCCTAAGGATAATCTGCAAACACAACTTAGGGGTTGCGATATGCTGAAATGTAGTTGATACTGCTGAAGAAAAACTAGATGGATATTGTTACTGAACTGGCTTTGATTTGTCTATTGTAAACGCACCAGCGTTAACGTACACTTGAACTCTTCTAGGCACCTTCTTGGATGCGCACATTTGAATTGTTCTTTTACTATTCACATTACATCTTCTATTGCGTACCCAAATTCATGTCGTTAATTCAAGTGTGCATTCGCATAAACTATGCAGGAAACATGAAAGGGTATCGTCAACATGCTTAGAAGAAGCACGTAAATCCTTTGGTACTGATGAAGACCTTCTCTTGGTAATCCAAATAGAGCCTTCACCATCTTTCACTTGCTCATTAGTACTTATTGCTAGGTGGTTATTGGCATGACTGCATAAATATCTATGCATTCATCTCTTGTGAGGTTTTATCCAGGGACAGAAAGGATGGAGAATGTAGAGAATTATCTGTGCTGGGGGTTAGACCTTATCCCAAATAATTAATATTGTCTGTATTTGCATGCAGATCTCTTTGAGGAAGAGTAGGAAGCCAGATAACCCCTCAATACAACACTCTCGGAATGATAATATTAATTCCTGACATGTATTATTGGTCCAGAAGCAAAGCATATATCACAGGTTCTTCATGTACAGCATGTCTTGCAAAGCAAAACATTATCTGCATTGTCTGTTGATTAAATATCCCAATATGGACCAACCTATCTGATGACGCTTGCACAGCCATTATTCATACCAATTACTTGTACACTTGTAAGTTGTATCAATTTTATTCCATCTCCAGCAACAGATTCTTAAATATCAATAAATTAAGGTCACATGATTTTTCCTGGTCTGTTGTCATTCCTCAAGTTCATTTCGACTTGTTCTTCAGCTAAAACACTTGGAACCGTTTTTGCCAGTTCCTCAAGGTAGATTGATCAGTTTTGTTCAGGCTGATTGGGCATGTTAAAGTTCAGACTGATACTTGTGATCCAAGTTGTCTCATCTGAGATTTTCAGGGTAGAAGCGAACCATAAAACTTGGGTCCTTGCCCTTCAAGTTTCAACCATAGTTGTCATATTTAGCTACCTAGATCCAACCGACGAGTTTAGAATAGTCGGCAGCCTAGCTATACTTATCAACCACTTGCTTAGATACATGCATGCAATTCATGTAGCCTTCGTTTTCTTCCATGTTAACTTGATCTTATGGTTCATGCTCTCCTCGTCAGAATTGTAAATGTTTCTATAATTGATTTTGGTCCATTTCCATGGGGACTTCGTGCCACCAAGTATGGTTCTTGACCTACTTAACCAAGTCTAATATGTTTCTAGTGGCCAAACATTGGAAGAAGACACACACATGAACTTGTGCGCACGTATATGTATTTTGTAATACACCAAATTCCTAAGGTGGGTTTTAGTCCTTGTTTTGGGTAGTCTTTCTCCACAATTGAGGCACCACTTCCATGTCTGTGTCTTAATAAAACCCTTTAAAAACCCTAATCTAAAACAAACACTAGTCTATTAACTATAAACAATGGAAGATCGAGATGGGTATGGTCAAAGCCTCAAAGGGGGGGGGTTTTGGTTTTTAGCCATCCGAGAATCTCCTAGAACAAAGATTCCGACAGGCAGCTCTCTCTTTTCCGAAGAACACTGAAACATGTTTCTCCATACAAAGCCCATAAGCAGTACTATGTTTTATGCATATCATGCATGCCTCTGTGATTTCTTTTATAAAAGGCAAGGGGATGGTAAGCCATGCTCTGATCTGGTTCTATGTCTATGCCACCATCACTGTGTAGGTCAGACTAGAAAGCAAAATAATGGTCACAAAATCTCTGTTAATATCGAAAAATTAAGTCCGTTCCTTTTGTTTTCCAGCTGTGGTCGCCTTCCATGTTCAGCTTTGATTATTATCTATGATTCTGTACAAGCTAAGTGTATTCCACGGGGCATCTTCTGTTGTCCTATTTATTCGTTTTGTTCTGAGATTACAAGAAATAAACAGACAAGCAACAAAGATCAAATCACATCATGTAGAAAAGTTACGGAGTCATGGAGATCGAAAAAGCTCACCCTAGTTGATAATGAAGATGCATCATGCATGACACAGAAGTTCGTAGCAACACGAAACTAATTGATGATAGTTTAAGAAAGAAATACAGCACACCCTTCAAAAACTCGAAAAAACTTATTTAGATTCTATGGTATGATATAATACACATCCATGAGTTAGGTGAAAGTAGATAACAAGAGCAAAGAGCATTAGTGGTTAGTACTAGGAGAAATTATTAGAGACCAAAACGCTATGTAGACTCAGCTACGGGGGTTTTTCATTACTCTCAGCACGCCCTCCTACTTGTAATTAAGCCTACTCTAAAAACCACCCGAGTGAGCCTTGAATTGCATGTTAAAGAGTCTGTATGTATGAGTGTTAGCCATGAGAAGACAAGAACCCCTTCTAAAACCAGCTAAGTTGTTATGGTGAGCATGATCATTATTAATCATTTAATCATCAAGTCTTGTATTTTTGTGCCCACATTGCTTGATTTAGATCCTAGCTCCCTCCAGGACTCCTCTTATTTTGTCTGCGTTTTTTTCATTATTTTCCCTTCCATTTCTGGGTCGAAATGACAGCAGGGTACGTGGCTCCGATCCGGTTTGTTCAATATGTTTGGCCCCAAAAGGACGTGATATTGAGAACCCAAGCCAAAGAGAAAGAGAAGAAGGAAGCATGTGCATCCTCTACTTGTCCCAATTGATGGAGACTATGCCCCTCTCATTAGTCAGCTTGACATAACACCTCTAGCCTCTGTCGATTCTCTTCTCTATTATTTATGCACTGCCTTGCTCCCTCGTTTGGTTCATTGGTTGAAATCTACAGGCAGCGCCGTCGGTCACAGATCACACAAATCGGCTTCTGATCAAATCAGGTCCAAGTTCAATGTGGAATACATAACACACTGCATTTGGTGACATTTGGAGGCAACTAGACATCTGATAGTGTGACACACACATATACTGGATCACGGATTCACATCATAAGAAGAAGAAGCCAGATCCAGTGAACCAGTTTACTTCAATGGAAGTGGGAATCAATTCACCAACTTGTCATGCAGACCTGGATACATATGTGACTCCATATACATACCTTAAAGAACAAGCGAAAAAATTAGTACTATGCAAACATATGATCCAAGTCGTAGGGTTTCTTCACTTGAATTGAGCTTTAAATTGTAGTCTTATACGCTAGTGTGTAAATGTTCGAGATAATTTGTCGAACATCTTATATTCATTACGCATTAAAAAAAGACTCATAGAATTTAAAATAGAGGATTAGATTAGATATTTAGGTTGCAAACGGCGCAAGCATGCCTTCATACACAGCAATATCTCATACGAAAAGGATGTCAGAATCTTGGTTTACAAGGTTTGATCGTGCGCAATAATGTAATCGATCGGTTATCTATTAAATTGACAAAGGAGCTACTAGCATGTGTGGTCGGATGAGTCACATGATATCTTAATTTAGGTTGGCTACGCTAGTTCATTTGATTCTGGGATACGAAATAATGTTAGACCACTTTGCATGTGAGCTTTCTTCGTCAACAAGGTTCAATGAATTTTGTTCATACGATAAGGTGACTAGGTGAGAGAGAGAGAGAGATCAACTTTATTTGATCGATGAAGAATGGTGATTGGTGAATCTAGATCATATTTGTAACCAATTTTTTATACGTCAATTACATGTGGATAAATTATATGTTGAGAAATTTACATAAACTATATCAGACATAATCATATTACTGAAGACTCCATAAATGAATAATTCTGACTAAAAACTAAGTTGGTTGTTAAATTATATGTAAAACTTTATCTGTTTTATATTTTTATTGAGAGAGAGGTTTTAACGAGGATCATATTGTTTATGACTAGTTGAGAATTTTTTCTTTTAATGGTTTATTACACTCACTTTTCAATTACAATCATAATCATATTTTTTCATCTCAACCCTTTAGTTTTTAAGTCTACATAAATCACTTTTGATCAAAATGATTATACCTTTTACACTGTATATAGATCTAATCAGACTTGAATGGCACGGCAGAAGCATTAGCACTCTCTGTAGGTAATGTCAAAGTGGATCGTTACGGACAATTTCGAATACGTTTTATATAACCGGTTGAGTTTTGTATTGCAGACTTTATTCGACCCGACCCGTATACACTGAGCACCACTGCACAGTCGGGTCAGGACTCAGGACCATGCGCTCGGCGGTTGACCGTTGACCGCCACCTTTAGGGGTGTTTGGCCATGTGATTAGAGTGAGATGGTAGCTTCTGTTCTGCGCCTGATCTCGATTTGTAAAAAAGAGAAGATTGAATCTAAATCTAATCACAGGAATAGAATAAGCTTGCATGTGAGGAGTGGGACTCCACCAATTCAAATAAAGCTTCGATTTTTTCTTTTTCCAAAATTATTAGGGATCACGAAATCTTAACACCATTATGGGTAACAGTGTTCTCTTGTCACCATCACAAAAATCCTCTCTTGCTCTTGTTTGATTTTCTTCCAACCTGGGTCTCTGTCACCAGTAACCTAAAATTGATCTAGAACAAAAAAATTGAAAAAGAGAGCGCTGCACACAAAAAATCATTACTCATTTTATAAATTAAAACAATTACAACAAATTACATACAAATATTTATGACAACCGTTATTGAGATTATAAAATTAAAGCAAACCGACATGAGAGAAAAGATTACGTACTGTTTGATGAGATGTTTGCATCGAGCAAATGACCTAACTTCAATAGTTTTTTTTAATGTCTAATTTACAGCATTCTTACATATTTAATGAGATTTGAACAATGAGCTCAACCGTCTTTACGATGTCGGATAATTTAGCTAACCGACTTGCCCCGGCTCGTGCCGATTTCTATCATATGTTAACAGTAAAATTTGCCATTCATAATTGGTAAATGTAAGTACATGGTTGAATTTTACCATAATGTGTAGGGTCTAAGTTGTTAAGGTAACCCTACCGTGTAAGAGAGAGCCAGCTCAGAAGGGATAGAGTGTACACGTGGGGTGAGATGAGAGAATTGGAGGGAGAACATAATTGCGAGTGATTGAAGGAAGCTTGTGATTTACTCAAACCCGTGAGGTAGCTGCCCTAAATTATATACACCCACCTACATTCGCCTTCTTCCTTTAAGCTCCCATCATAAAATCTACCAAGTAGCTACCTAGTGCTACTCTTGTACTATACCATATTCTATATGTCTCTTTTCTATGTTTAATTTACACCGTTTTAAATGTCCTGTTGGTTATTTGATCTACTTACCAATACTGTTGGTTTCAAATATTATTGTTACTGAGAATCAACAGCGCAAAGGGTTGAAAGAGGCCTTAAAATGGTCATTTCATGTCGTTATAAAAACCGCTTTAATTACCAAGACATTTGTCTGTTGCATCTGATCCGTCTTTTAATTAGACAGTTTGAAACATAATCGATTCGAAAAGATTTTAATCATAAAAAATAAAAATAAAACTTGAAATTTCATCTTACAAACGTGATCAAAAAACTTTACATTAGCTACATCAAAATATTTTCCAGTGTAAAATCTCAAGTTCTATATCTTAAACTCGAACATACATATGTCAAGCTATTCATTTTAATTGTTGTGTTGAATAGAACTCGTGACCTCATACGTACATTAGTTAGGGAATTAACGAGTCAATCATATCGACATAATCAATATACCAAATGGAGAATTCATGTTCGAAGTACGTGGGTTATGAGCACCTAATGTGTTGAACAATGTAGACCAGAGAGGTCAATTAGTTTGTGGGAGTTGGTTAACTACTTGCCAAACCCAAGTTGACCTATTTCCCCATCCAATCCAACACAAACCCTAATGACTCACTCGTCATTCGTCACTACTCCGATCCAGACAAAACTGAGGTCGTTCAAAAACGACACCACTACGAGCAACCAAAACATTCAACTGAGCACACTAAGTAAGGCATAGAATCGTAGATTCCACACGAACTAAATCCGACCGTTGATGCGTTGCAGGTTTCGAACGACGAGAAAACCTCATAACAGTCGTCTGAAAGTGACGCCACAGTCCGGCGTATCCGACCACTCTTAAGGCGGGAAAATCGAAATCTTTGGCGGGAAAATTGATCCGGGTCGTACATATATGTTTCTTTTGGTTTGCATTTATTACGAACACTCACTTTCTGAAAAGACAATAATACCCGAGTCTAGTCTAGTCTTATCCTCTTGTCACGTTCGAGTTGACAGCCTTGGGTCACAGTCACTGAGGGAGAAAAAGACAACAATGCCCCAACAGCGAGAAATTTCGGGTTTTGTTTTTTCGTTTTTTTTTGTTCAAAAGGGCTTCCCGCGCTTTTGATCAAACGGTGGTGCTGTCTACTTTAATTTGGCAGGTAAAAGCAAATGGCGATTGGGCCCTATCATCTATTTTTCTTTTTATAATTTTTTTTTATTTTTACGAAATTATTAAAATTAAAAAGAAGAAAATGAAATATGTAGCGGCGGGAAGTTTTATCAAATAGAGTTGAGAGATGCGGGTTGGGTCCGTTTGGTGGCTTTATTCCTTTGTCGTTTTTAAGCGCCGTGATAACTGCGTTATCTTGTTAACTGGGAGGCCGTGGCGGCAACGAAGACGTACGACGAGACGGAGTCGGTGGGTTGTGTTACTGTGTGTTTTAGGCAGGAACATGAGAGGTTGACAGTTAAGCTGCCGACTCGGTGGAGCCACCACGCCAACAGATTTTCAGATTGAGAGTCCAAATTTGGGTTATAGGGTGTGTGGCCCAATTGGGGTGCTTCTGTCACTCGGCAAATCACGAGTTTTCTGCTCTTATATTATTAATTTTCAATTTGAAAAGTAGTTTAACTTACAAATCAGTATAAATAAGTTTACTGTTACTTTATGTAATAGTTAACAATTGGGTCCATAGCTCAGTGGTAGAGCATTTGACTGCAGATCAAGAGGTCACCGGTTCGAACCCGGTTGGGCCCTAATAATTTTTGTTATTTCTCTTTTTTCTGTTATGAATTTGGTCATTTGCAAAGTCTCTTTCTTTTATCAGTGGTTCTAGACTTCTACCTCTTTTATTAGATATTACTACACAAACAATCACTATTATGTGTGTGACAAGGGTAATTGGAGAAGTTTTACTCTAATAATTTTTGTTATTTCTCTTTTTTCTGTTATAAATTTGGTCATTTGCAAAGTCTCTTTCTTTTATCAATGGTTCTAGACTTCTACCTCTATTATTAGATATTGCTACACAAACAATCATTATTATGTGTGTGACAAGGGTAATTGGAGCAGTTTTACTCTAATGTGGGTGCTCAATCATTTTAATCAATGGAAAAGGCAAATTGTTTATGGTCAAACATAGATGAGCTTTAGTTTATGATAACCGTCTTGTAGTGTAATAGTTAACGTAGTTATCTATTTTTATTTTATTTTTTTAGTGTAAAGATAGTATCATTATTTCATCATGTTACACGAGTTTTAATGACTGAATTTAAATGGTTTTTTACGTGTATTTTCAAGCAGGAATGTTGTGAACATCTTCAAGAATTGAGAGGGAATCTTGGGCTTTTTAGGTCACATCGATGATCTCATTTGTATACATATTAATGTTGTAGACTTATAGCAGTGCTTTAGAAAGGAGGCGAGCACATCCCATTACCTATTGCTTATAGTGTAGGCTATGTATTGACTATGGCCATTTAAGTGACTAGTAAGACCAAGCGATTGACATCAATGAACCTCGTCCATGGATCTGCAATCAACACAAGGAGGAAAATGTATTGGTTTGACTTATTAGCCTCAAGTTTTGTAATGGTACATTGCAATAAAAACACAGTACTTTTCATTTTATTTAGTACATAAATTAGATTAGTGTCGATTGTGCTATGTTACGTTTTCCGCCCTGGTTGGCCAAATTGATCGAGAAGATGGTGAAGGAGACAATGGTTGCCTATGCAATTGCGGGTGAGTTAGTTAGGCTATTACATGCCTTATTCATGGATACAATCCACGACCTAATTTTCTACTTGTGCGGTCGCCTTTTGACCAAGAAGGTGGTGACAATTTGACCGTTCGCGGGGGCGATCTCCAAAGTTTTGGGGTTTGAAATAGCAAGTCTTGATCCGACAAGAGGATGAGATGTTTGTTTTCCAATTTAAGAATCGGAGGAGAAACATCAGGTTCTTCATGAAGGACCTTGGTTCTTCATGAAGGACCTTGAAGTTGTTGTTGGTTGACTATGTTGGAATCAGTGCTCCCGAGGCATCAATGTTGAATTTTCTAATGGCGTGCCTAGCGGTGAAGGGATTACATATTGATATGAGTAATGAGAACGCTCTCACTCGCATCAGCAAAGCAATATGGAATTTTGTTCGACTTGATCAAGAGAACTTGGTGAGCAAGGAACCAGTTAACCAACAATGTCCCTCGTACCATTTGGAAGTCCGTATGTTTGCCTTTCGCCATAGGTGTCAAAGATGTTGGATTTGAGGTATAAAGTGCCATTGAATTTATGCAGCTTGTGGTTTCTTTAGGCATGGCGGTGGGAAGTGCGACAAAGCCCTAAAGCGGTTTTGCGGTTATTCCAGCATTACCCTTGAAGATTCTTTGAGGTTAGAGGAGCCTATCATAGCTTTGAAGAGAGAAGGTAGACCTTTGGGAAGCAAGAATAAGGCCCCGAAAGAATGCGTATAACTTAATCATGTTGCTTTCAATGACAGTGAGATGGCTAGGTCTAATGCCAGAGCAAGGGTAAGACGTAGGTATCAGGTTACTTCAGCATTAGATTGAAATTAGTTACTTGATTATGGTTTACTAGATGTACACAAATTGAGGTCTTAGACAACTAGTTTACATTTTTTCAAGGAAGTAGATAACGAGAGTTTTACTTCTTTTGCTGCATGCTGATTGATAAGCGTATTTCTAAACAATAAAGATAGTGGTGATGATGCCGGTGAGTATTTGCTCGAGAAACTTTATAGAGCCCAACTTATAATGTAAAGTTTTTTGGCGATTGTTTAAGCAATACAAAATTACAAATATCACTTGCTAAAAAATATTGGAAAGAATTAACTTTGAAATCATCCACTAAATACTAACACAATGTTTACAGCCAAGCAAGCAAACCGTAAAAGATACATAGCTAATGGAAATAACATAAGAAAATCATGAAAAATTTCGTGTAAATCAGTTAAAATACTGTTTAGCGTTTCAATAGACGATTTGCAAAGCCTACATAAAAATAAAAAAAAAACCCAAGAGCACAGCGGTTCGCCTCCATATCACCATCTCGGCCAGCGGCGCCCGAGGCGGGCTTCGGCCTTGCCCTCCGAGGTGACTGCCGGACGGGACTCAAGCTTTTACTACTTCCATCGTCCTTGGGTGACTGGTGAGAAGGTTTTGCCCAAAATTGTCATCGGATCTAATTTGGCTGAGATGAGCATGAAGGGGTGTGCGTGTTCTCGAGACCGACGATTTGCGGATTTGGATTCTCGCCAGACAACGTTGTGGTTGCTTAGGCGACACAGGTAAGGGATGGCAAAATCTAGATTGAGATGGGTGTTCTCTATGAAGGCTTGTTCTGTAGCGGTGCTACTTGAGGTGCCGGGAGTTGTTCACGGTTGAGGACGGAACAACTTTGAGTACCATGCTGGTGGTGGTGGTACAAGGCGGGTTTGCAGCGGCTGGAAGACTCGCATAGCCACGGAGGCGGTAGTGGTGGACTTGCCCAAATCTACCTGATAAGTCTTGCGGTTTTGGGCCTTCTTGGTCTGCCTTTGGGCATTTAGATTACTTATATTATTTTAGTTTTGCTAGTGTTTTTCTATTTCCTACCGGCTTATCATGTAGAATGCTATCGCATTTTGTTATGCCTCTATGTCTTAGGGAATATGTTCTATTTCCTGTGGGTTCACCCTTAGGATACTAGACCTAGAGTGTTTTATCAGTACTATTACTAAAAGGTAGTCTATCCTATGTACTAGGTGAGGTATGTCTCACAACTACTTGTCTATCGGTAGATGATAGCGGTAAAGTATGTAATTACTACTTCAGGCCTTCGTTTTACCCAAATGTATGAAAGTAGTAACTGACTATTTTCAAAAAAATTGACGATTTGTAAAATAACTAAAGTTTGACAAAATCTCACTGCTTTCTTAGATTATGGCTACTTTACAAGGGTGCTTAGCAGCAATGATCACATAACATATTAAAAAAATTTGTAAGTGCAATAATCAATAAACATTCAATTAATGGAATCAAGCAAGGATGATGATTCCAATTCTTACCCTAATGGTGTTCTTCCTTTTGTCTTCTATTTTGTATTTCTTCCTGTCATTGCATATATAATATATTTATGAAAACCCATTTGAAACAGAGCACAAATCCAAAACAAAGTTCAGTGACCAAAATTTAAAATGGAGGAAAAACTATTCATTCTTCAAGTGACCAAACACAATCAGTAACAGTGACTGAAAGTAGGCAAAGTGACAAAAGATATGAGAAGCAACCAGACAAAGCCATATTTGAAAAACCCGTAGCTTGATTACAAAGAATAAGAATCTGAAAAAACCAGTAGAAGAAGAAGAGAACAGAAAATGAAACCCACCATCCCAAATCTAAGCAGTAAAAAACACCCACTAATCTCTCCTCAAAAAGCTTGGAAACCCAACACTAATGGTGATTAAACAAAAGGCCGGTGGGTTTGGATAGAGGGACAAATGTCTCCAACCACTGGGCCATTCCTCCCTCCAGTTGTTTGCACAGTCTCATACTCTCCCCTCTTCTTCCTTTCAAAAATTTTCTATTTCTTTTTGCATATAAATTTTGAAGCTTTGTCTCAGATAGACCCTGAAACCTTAATAAAGGCAGCTTGTCTTCCACAAAGTCCCTCCTCAAGTTTCTCTCTCTTTTTCTCTCTGTTTTGTTGGGTCCTGGTCCCTCCAGCCTGCAAATCCAGCAAACCCCAAACTCCCTCCTCTTCATTATTATATCTTCCTTAACCAGCAAACACTTCACACCCTCTTCCATTTATACTCGAGCTTATTTCTCTCTAAGCTCCAAGCTTTCTATGGCTAAGTCACCGGAGGATCCCAGTTTGTGGCTCCCTTCCGATTTCCTTACAAACGTCGACGACGTTCACATCATGAACCGCATCTTCCCCACCGAGTTTCCATACGAGTTCGACTCGTCGTCCGGTCCCAACTCGGCCCTGAGCTCCCCGGTGGAGGGCTCCACCGAGACGGAGAGCAGCAGCGACGAGGATGACTTCCTCGCCGGGTTAAATCGCCGCCTGGCTCAGTCCTCTCTCAGCCAGACTCAGAAGCTTTCCGTCCCCAACTTCACTCAAGAAAAGCAGCCTGAGGTAAAAGCTTTAATACACAAAGCCTTGTTCTTGCTACTTCATTTTTCCGGTGATGTATGGATTTCTTAGTTTCTGTGTGCTGTGTTGACTCAGTGGGTCATGTCCGGGTCACCTCAGTCGACTCTGAGCGGAATCGGGAGCTGGTCGAGCAACGGCAGCCCGGCGGCGCCTTCTTCCCAGGTGCCGTCTCCTCCAACGACGCCGTTTGGGGGTCAGAACGACACCTGGGACCTGATTTACGCCGCCGCCGGACAAGTGGCCAGGTTGAAGATGAACAGTGTCGACGGAGCAGCCAAGTTTGGCAACAACAACGGCAGAGGGCTTCTGGGCCCACCTAGAACCCCAAGTCCGTCTCTTTCTTGTGTCCAAAACCAAAGCCCCTTCACTCAGGTAAGAACAGAGTTTTGTTTCAAAGATTCCATCTTTGAAGTAAAAGCATGGATTTTAGTTCAGTTTCTGATCCAGTTTGGGGTTTTGGATTTGCAGTTTCAGCAAGTGAGACAAGACCAAGTACTAAACTCACAGTGCTCTGCTCCTTGGGGAAAATCTATGAAGCTTAATAACTGGTCAGCTCAGCAACAACAGCAGCAACAGATCCAAAGCAGAGGAAGAATCATTGTTGGTTACGAAAGTGGAAGATGTCAGAATGCATGGCCTCCTCTTCAAGCTCAGCAACAACACCCACATCGTAATACCCGACCCGTTTTGCCTAACGGGTCTAACGTGAAAAGGGAGTCTATCGGCACCGGCGTCTTCTTGCCTCGCCGGTACTCCAACCCCAGTCCCACTCCTGAGCCTCCTCGCAAAAGAGCAGGTAGTTACTATTAGTGAGTTGGTTATTTGGGGTTAATTTTTTGTACCATTTTGGGGTTAATTTGTTTTGAAATTTTTGGTGAATAGGTTGTCCAACTGTTTTGCTCCCAGCCAAGGTGGTTCAAGCTCTGAACTTGAGCTTTGAGGACATGAATGTTCATCATCATCAGCAACACCATCTTCAGCCGCGATTTAACAACACTGCTTTGGCTCCAAACCATGGTAATGCATAGCTTTCCATTTAAGGAACTATTTTTGTTGCAGTAGATCTTTTGGAGTATTTTAGTAAAGTTTTTATTGGTTTCTAAATTAGGATGTGTTGGATTTTTGCAGAGGCTCTGGTGGCAAGAAGAAACGCCCTATTGTCTCAGCAGAGAAGGGGTTTAAGGCAAGACGGGCCATTAAACTATGAAGTGCGCTTGCCTCAGGAATGGACCTACTGATCCGAACTGACCAGCTATTCTGGTTAATAGTCTCATTCCATTCCAATTCCAAAGGGGTTTTGTGACTTTGGTTTGTTGGGCAAAAGCAAAAGCTGAAAGAAAGCAAGTGTTATAAAAAGCAGTAGTAGTAGCAGCAGCAGCAGCAGCAGCAGCAGAGTTTGTGATATTTGGGTTTTATTAATTTATTTATTATAGTGAAGGAGATTCAAGAATGTTTGAGCTTAGGTTAGGATCAATAAAGATGATATCCAGGTTTTTTTAATGGAGGATGTTTGCAGCAGCTTCTGTGGGGGGCTCTCTCTATAGCTTTTAGATCAAGGAAGAAGAAGAATGTGTTGTAATAAAGGGGCTAGGTTTTTTTCGAGGGTAATCAAATTTCTTGTTGTGTAAGTGAAATTTCACAACCCTCTTGTAAGATTATTCTACTAATAAGTACTAAGAAAAGTTTTAGTATTCTCATGTGTCAGTTCTCCAGAACACACTGAATTTCTCTTGTTCTGAACTCAATCCGGTCAAAGCTATATTTGTGCTTTTGAACTGCTTCCAAAAAAAGCAGGTTACACCAAGCAAGAACATGGTTGAGGGTCCCTATGGAAAGCTGGTATTCTGTTGAAGAGCTGTTTACAGTTGTAGCACATTATTTAAGCACTAGAAACTTGAAGCCACTGTGTTGAAATTGGGATGCACAAATCTGTGGAAAAAAATTCATATCACATGAAAAATTATTGAATGAATAATGGGAAATGGGAGATTGGTGCCTGCCATTTCTGCTATAATATCTCAAATTTCAAACACTTCAAAGTCTAAATAAACGGCACAGTAGTAATAGCTTTTTATTGCTTCAGTGTTAAGTGTAGCTAGTGGAGACTGACACAAATAGATATGGGGCTTTCCTTTCATATTTGAAATTTTGATGTACGTTTGTATGCAGATATTTGATTTTGATTGATTCAGCGTAGCTGCCTCTTTCTTCAAACTAGATCTGACCAAGAAACCAAACTAGACCCAAATGGAGAAAAACAAACCCTAGCAATTTTGAAAATCAAACTATACTGAAAAGCAATAAAGAAGTTCAAGAACCCTAAACATGTTTGTGTCAAGTTCTAAACTCTGTTTACCAAAATTAGAACAGAATGCAATGACTTTAGTAAAAGGGTGAAAGAAAAGCATAATAAAACCTTGGAAGAACAGAACTGTAAAGCCTACTGGCCCTTGAGTTGGTTAAACTAAAATTAGTAGAATATAGTGTGAGTGGAACCAGTGTTAAACTAGTTGCTAAACATGCTCATGTCTGCACAGTTGGAGTTGGACACAGCCTGCCTTCTAAAATCATAAAGAAACCATGCTTGTTTTACAAGATCCAAGGCACTTTTTTCTTCCGAAAATGGTTGATTAGTACAGTGAAAGGGTTGATCTGATTTTACTTTAGCTTGATCATCTATGATTAATCAATAGAAAAAAGGGAAAAACAATTTGTACCATATCCTGCTTTAATTTTGGGAATTTAGGATTTCCTTAGTGAAAAAAATCTGTAAATTACAAGAGCAATGTGAAGTGGAGTCAGACTCATACCAACAAATATATTAAACTTGATGGAAGACTAATACGTGCAAAATCAGACTAAAATAAAAAGAGACCAAGAAGACACAGACAAGATGAATTAGTTGAACTTAAATAACATATTTTACTGATTTAGAATTTTTTTGAGAAATTTTTTTAGTGGTAATCACTAAGAAGTAGCTATGTGATCAACCTATATTATAGATTTGTAATCTTTGAATATGTAATATATGGTTAGTCAGAATCTTAAGTCTTAAGTCTAGTGAAACCATTTAGAAACTAATTGGACTCCTTTCACTTACCTGAAATACCATTATTGAAGTAATATGTCAATTCCTTAAAGTACTCATTCGACCATGCTATGTTCTTAAACACCAATTATACAAGTCAAGAAGAGACTCATTTGTCCTGATTTCTGGTTAGCTAAACATGTAAACAAACACCAGATTGACAACTCAATACCTCCTCATACATAAACTAAAGCCCTAGCTTATGTAGTGGAGGTCATAAATCAGGTAGTTCACAGTTGTTTGGTTTTATTCCTTTTCCAGGAAAAGCCTTATTTCACTCTCTGATAAGTGCATATGATTTTAGCCACCAACAAACCAAACCAATCAAACCTAGCAAGACGGGATGTCATTTTAAGCGGTTATTGTCGTTGATATTTCAATGATCTGTCACCGATGAGATATTTCAATGATTTATCGCGGATCATGAAAGATGAGATATTTCAATGATTCGATCAAGCCGATCATGGAAGTGGGATTTTTGGAGGGGCTGGAAGCACATGGATACTCTCCGGGAAAAATTGAAACAAATAAAAGTAAGCTCTTTGACAGAAGGTTCTAATTTCCAAACCAGGAAAACAAAAAAAAGAGAAAAAAGAAGAAGAGAGGAAGGCTGTTTGATCTGTGGCCCATATAGCCGTCAATCACGTTTGTGTTGGGTCCAACATGGGCCGGATCAGCTCCGGGATTTCTTTTATGCTTTATGATTAACGACATGCCTAATGACATTCATTCGCTTTGCTTCAACCATACGCATGCTTTATCCTCAATCATTAGCATGCATGATATGGAAAATCTCCCTATCCTTTCAATCATATATTTCTATCATCCACCACTGATCTCTCTTACGGGATCAACGTTCTAAATTACGATGTTTTTATACGGACCCGACCTCATTACTGTTCGTATAAGCCGTGTGTAGTAAAGTTTTTATTTAAAAGAAAGCCGGCGTATGGTGTATGTCTGCACATTATAATGACAAACTATGGCATGGATTGAGCTCTCGCACATACTATTTCTATATGCGTAATGGTTTGTTTTATATCTTTAGAAGTTTTTGATTGGCCTCAAGTTTGTAGTGGATCATTATTTGAAACAATGTAATGAAAGCTTAATGAATTATTAGTAATGAGCATGCCATTGTGATCATTGCTTTATATTCATTCATTTTGAATTTTTGATCATCATAATTAGATAGAACTAATTGTACTTACAAAAATGATGGATGAGATGGGCTTATTGGCAGACCCTTGATTATTGAGATGGGCTTACTATTTTGTTTATTAATGGATTACATTGGCCTACTGGTAGTAGCTCACAAGATTGCTGATAGCCTGAAACTGCCATTTTTGGACATGGAGGAAACAGAACCACCGTGGCTCTAGTTGAAAGTATTTTATGCGGATTGGGCTGTGGTTCTCTATTTTAGTATTTTACCGGAGCAGGGTATATTTCTTCCTCGGTTTTTCACCGAACAAGGTTTTACCGAGGCCACCATAACCAGTGCCTTCACTGCCTTGAATGATGCTTAGTCATTAGTGAAACTCTGTCATTTGATATAGAATAAGTTATGGGAACTGATAATGTGGCAATATCCCTTGAGTGCAGAATATGAACTCTTGGTTATCACAACTCACAAATAGAAAAGGATTGACCGACTGCAAACGCAGATTTAAGTAATCTGTTACAACTTCCAATCTCTCAATTTTGGAATGTGATCATGTAGCGCAAAATCAATTAACACATCCTTTCAGAATATTGAACCCCTTATTGTCAACATCTGAGCTCATCTCAGTTATATAATGTTAAATCGATCTGAGATATTTTACAGGAAAAGACCCGGAGCAGAAAAACCTCCAAGATTTATTGTCAACATCTGAGCTCATCTCAGTTATATATTGTTAAATCGATGTGAGATATTTTGCAGGAAAAGACTCAGAACAGAAAAACCTCCAAGATTTATTTTCACAACGAATCTACTCTTTATTAGTGAACCGATGGCTACCAATCAAAAATAAGTAGCACTCGGTGTTCAAGATCACACAAGAATCACAATATAATGGGAAGTTAGAAAGCTCCATTATCCCCCAGAACAGCATCTGTATAAGGCACAGATGGATAATGCATCACAACTCTACAAGCGAAAACGATAACAATATGGCCCCGATAGAGATATAAACTCTGGCCAAGGAGCCCCACAAATTAAAAAGTCGAAAAGGGAATGTGATATTTTCGAATAATGCAAAAGCGAAAGATTCTGAAATTAACAGCCAACATCATCATCTACAGACCAGCATAATGTACTTCATAGTTTTTTTTATTTATCTAAAGGTCTATAGAGTTCTAAATCAGCGATTCCAGTTGAGCAGCTGGCCAGGATCGTGCTCTTTACTTCCACTTCTTGAACTTGCCTCCACCGTGCTTCCCGTGCTTCCCAAACTTGCCGTGCTTGCCTCCATGCTTCCCGAATTTACCATGCTTAACCTTGCCGTGACCCCCGAACCCTGGCATGCCGTGAGATGGATAGTAGCCGCCGTGGGAAACTTGGTGAGAGCCTTGACCGTGATGGCCTGTCAATTGGTGAGCACCGTATGCGGCTGCAGCAGCAGCTGCACCCCCAGCTAGAATTCCCCCCATTCCATGGCTGCCTCCTGAACAAACAAAACACAAGCACTCAATATTAATTTCATAGTTACAATGCAGACGATAATGTCAAATGTCTTCACATTATCAAGATGAGCACTGACAACTTGAGTTGAAGCAAAACTAGATCCAAACATCTATAGAAGACAAACTCCGCCTAAAGAATCATAACATGAGACAACAATGATGACTCAGATGATCAGAGCGAAATTCATCCTTGATCAATTTAGACATTAACAGCAGAACACTTCTTTGAGATGATGGATCAATGTCCTAGAACACATATGTACATTAACATCATGAAAACCAAGCAAGGCTAGTTTAGATCCCAGTTTTTCTTGTGCAAATTTATATATATCATAAACTGATCATCTTTGTTCTGATGTTCCAATTAAAACTCTTAGCCACACCCTAATTATAAAGATTATCCTTTGCATCTATATCCAATTGTGACAAAGTCTCTCAAACAATAAAACTTCACAATCCCAATTTTTTTTTTCAAATCTCAAATTACCAATTCACACAACACACATAGAACATGACAAAAGCCAACATCTTTACACATGTTAATCAACTCCAACAACACAAACAAACACAAGATCAAACAAAGACAAGAAATTCACCTCCGGAATGACCGCCGTGAGCGGCGGGCGGGTACCCTGAGGAGGATATCCACCCTGCTGCGGCGGATACCCAGCTGGCGGGTACCCTTGTTGAGTATATCCACCCTGCTGCGGTGGATACCCCTGTTGAGGAGGGTACCCATGTTGCGGTGGATACCCCTGTTGAGGAGGGTACCCATGTTGTTGAGGGTAGCCATGTTGTTGAGGGTAGCCATGTTGTCCTCCGGCAACGCCCTGAAGAAGACTACCGAAAAGACCCCTGTCAGCTTCTTCACCACTACCACCACCTTCATGCTTATCTTTTCCACCACCCATGTTTGTTGTTGATCAGAACTTCCAAAACTTAGAGAGCTTAATAGAGAATTGTCGAGAGTAATGTAACGTGTAATGGGATTGGAGATATGTTGGGGTTTATATAGTTTTTTATGGTGTTGGGATATAATCGTTGACGAGATTGAAAGGACGCGCTTCTGTGTGCCTTACCCGTTAAGAATCTATCGAATCCGAATCGGATGAAACATCAAACACGGTGGAAACGCGGGTCGGGTTATTTGATTTGATTTGGGTTTCTGTATTTATTGGACGCGGTCGATTTTATTTCTTTCTTTCTTTAGCGATTTGTAGTAGTCGGACACATTCACCTTAAACTCTTCAAAGAAGGGAAGAAATCATCAAAATTGATGGCTTTTATGAGTTAGGCAGGATGGCGTTGGTGGATTCAGTCTAATAATTTGATTATAATTTACTATAACAATTGGTTTTGGTTAAGGCATTGTTCTTTCTTATGTAGCGAAATTGAAATCAGTTCTTTCATAAAATGTCAAGTAAGATATTATTACATGTGTTTTAATGAAAAATTGGTTGAATTTGATCTAGGTGGGTAGTCTCATCGTCACTGAGCGTGAAAAGATAGAGTTTTAATCAACTGGTGGTGATAGTGATCGGATGATCGGACAAATGAGTCGTCGGCATAGTTTTGGAGGGGTTGCAACTTTTACAACGGATCTACTAATGACACCCTTCTTCCTTAGTCCTTGTGTGTGTACGTAGTTGAGAGTTGGGGAACCTACTACTTCGGCCATTTGTGAATGCCATTTTCTTGTCTTGCTCTTGTGTTACGTTAATTCAAACGATTCAACCTATAATTACATTTGTAAGAGAACTGAACCAGATATTTTATTAGCTTCAAATTAACTACATCATACATTCAAAATCCATACAACCAAAACCCAACACAAAGTAAGCATTACATCGATCGTATAGAAGCAAATTCCATTACATAACCTCTTAGAGACATCCCTTTATTCCACAACCATGACCCCGATTCGATTCTGAAAAGGCCATGCACTCATCTTGGTCCTCTAGTCAGAAATCTGAATAGCCTTCACATCAGGCTTCTTGACCTCCTGTTTTGGCACAGTGACAGTAAGCACCCCATTCTCCATCGCCGCCTTCACCTCCTCCACCTTCGCATTCTCCGGCAGCCTGAACCTCCTCAAGAACTTGCCGCTGCTCCTCTCCACCCTATGCCACTTGTCACTCTTGTCCTCCTTCTCCACTTTCCTCTCGCCGCTGATCTGCAGCACCTTCCCTTCCTCTACCTCCACCTTCACCTCCTCCTTCTTCAGCCCCGGCAGGTCCGCCTTGAACACGTGAGCCTCCGGCGTCTCCTTCCAGTCGATGCGCGTGTTCGCCACTGCGGCCGTTTCGGAGCGTGGAGCCGAGCGAGAGGTGGTCAAGGGGAAGTCCTGGAACGGGTCCCAGATGTCGAGCGAGAACGGGTCCAAGATGTTGCTCCGTCGACCGTTGCCGAAAAAGCTTCCCGGAATAAGAGACATTTTGAATATGTGTATTGAGTTTTGTACGTAAGTTTGTGACTTGTGATTGCTTTGGAAAATTTGATTCTGGTTTTGGGGGGTGAGGAGAGGGAGGTATATATAGGAAGAAGATGTGGGCAGTTTAGTACTGAGGTAAGGATTCTTCGTCTCTCTTCATGAAGCGTCTGGTATTGTCTGGCCAAAGGAGGTTCCAGAGTCGACAGAGATGGTTCTCGAAAAGTCGAGCGCACTACTGAAGAAGGCGAGCGCACTAATGATCCAGGCAGCCCAAAAGAAAAAGAAGCCCAGCATAGGCGGACTGGGCCAATGCGGGCTAGGCGGAACCTATGCTTGTTGGGCCAAGGCAGGATGGTCGGCCCACCTTTAAAAAGAAAAGGGGAACTGAAAATAAGTCTCGGACCTCTTCGACTCTTCTTCTCTCTTCCTCCCCATATGACACTTCCAGTTTCATACACCTACTCTCTGAGAAAAATCCAACGAAACCTCATATGATCGATTCTCAAAACCAAATTTATCACGTCATATCATCTTTCTCCTTTGGCCAAAGGATTGCATTGTGTAAAATGCACAACTACAATGTTGCAGCATTTGCAGCAGTGTACAAGTCACTGAATCACATAAGACGTGTACGAGCACGAACAACACATTTGCACAATGACGAGGCCGAAAATGAAAGCTCAACACTTAATATGGATGAAATCGACCGGGAGGGATGGCAAGAGTGGCCAACTGATTAAAACAGTCAAGATTGATGAGCGGTGATTAACATACAGTGATTGCTTTCTATTCCAATCCCAGTTGTACGTTCCTTCATGATAACTGCATGTAACCAACAGTAAAATCAAGATTCCTCAGAAAGGTTGTTGGCTAAGGTTGCCTTCAAAACTATCACCGAAAGACAGCGTATACTGTACGTCAGTACAGATTCCTAACCATGCACTAAACTCAATACAATACAATATCAACATATATAGGATAGCTATAGAGACCTAAGAGTTCGAAAGTAACAAGCAAACACAGGACACCAGACACTGTAAACTTCCAAATGGAGCAGAGGAAAGGCCGGAGGTTGATACTCTTCCCGTTTCCCTTGCAAGGCCATATAAACCCCATGCTTGAGCTAGCCAACATTCTTCACTCGAAAGGCTTCTCCATAATCATCATCCATACCAATTTCAACTCTTTCAACATGTCAACTCATCCACACTTCACCTTCCACTCAATCTCAGATGACTTATCTGAAAGCCAGGCGGCTGAAAAGGATATCCTCCTCCTTCTTTCTCATCTAAACACAAAGTGCGGTGAACCTTTCCGGGAATGCTTGGCCGCTTTGTTGTCTAGTGTAACAGAAGAGCCTGTTGCTTGCTTGATCTGTGACCCCCTCTTTGACTTCACTCAGTCTGTTGCTGAGAGCCTCAAACTCCCAAGGATCCTGCTAAGGACTGGTGGCGCTTCTTCCACTGCTGTCTATTCGGCATTTCCACTCCTGCAAGAAAAGGGTTACATTCCAATACAAGGTACAGATAGCTTTCAAGTCTCTTGCTAAAAGGGCAAAACGTAGATTAAAAATCTTCCCATTATATTACTTGAGCTTGTCTGTCTGTTACTTATGGAATCCTTACAGTTTCCTATTTTCTACTTTGAATTTTGGACACTAGAATCTCGGCTGGAAGAGACGGTGACAGAGCTTTCACCTGTTAAAGTTAAGGATCTTCCGATCATTCACAGTTCCGACCCAGAGAGATTTTTTAAAGTAGCACAAGCCTTTACATATGACACCAAGTTCTCAAATGGCTATGTCTTCAACACTTTTGAAGACCTTGAACAGCATGCACTGGCCACAATCCGCAAGGAATTTCACATTCCGGTTTTCCCAATAGGCCCTTTTCATAAGTATTTCCCAGCAGCCTCTTCTTCAAGTCCAAGCTTATTGTCAGAAGACCGGAGCTGCATTTCATGGCTAGACACTCAACTACCAAACTCTGTCATCTATGTTAGCTTTGGGAGCCTTGCTGCAGTAAATGAAGCGCAGTTTTTAGAGATAGCTTGGGCACTAGCTAACAGCAAGCAACCCTTTTTGTGGGTGGTTCGACCCGGGTTAGTTAAAGGCTCGGAATGGCTAGAACCACTGCCTAGTGGTTTTATTGAGAGCTTGAATGGAATGGGACACATTGTGAAATGGGCACCCCAAAAAGAGGTGCTTGCCCATCAAGCTGTTGGAGTATTTTGGACTCACAATGGTTGGAATTCTACATTGGAGAGCATCTGCGAGGGAGTACCTATGATTTGTATTCCATTTTTTGCTGATCAAATGGTGAATGCAAGATACGTGAGCGATGTTTGGAAAGTAGGAGTGCGGCTAGAGCTTGGTATCAAGAGAGAAGAAATCGAAGCAGCAATTAGAAGACTAATGATGGAGAAAGAAGGGGAAGAGATACGAGATAGAGTGTCAAAGCTAAAGGATATGGCAAATATTTGCCTAAAACAAGGTGGCTCTTCATACCAAGCGTTGGATGGCTTGGTTGATCATATCTTATCACTAGAATCCTTATTTACAAAACTTAAAAGTCAGTGATAGATTAAAATTATGGATGTAAGGTATCATATCATCGTCTACGAAATAAAATGTCTCTGCTTTGTGTAACTTTATTCAATAATTCTACGAAATAAAATGTCTCTGTTCTGTGTTACTTTATTCAATAATTCATGCTGCAACCTAATTGTTTACATCTACCTAGCCTAGCACAAGAGCAATTAACATGAAATTATCTAAGGTGCTTCACTCTACTCATATTATATAGTAAACGTTATAATAATAATATTAATAAAATGTAATAGAATTTTATCTATAGGGCCATAGGCCAACATTTATACATGTAGGTATCTACATGTATATATGCAGAAAGAAACAACACTGAATACAGGAGCAGTAGATATAGACTCAAGCGAAGACAGAAACCAGAAGGCAGGCGATATATGTAGACTCTAAGTTTTAATGGAACAACTAGGAAAGGCCGGAGGTTGATACTCTTGTCATTACCATTTCGAGGCCATATAACTAGGGATGCCAATGGGTAGGGTAGGGTACGAGGATCAAAATACCGTACCCATACCCTTTTACATTTCTCATTCCGTACCCGTCCCCATACCCGTAATTAGATAATGGGGATTTCTCGTACCCGTACCCGTACCCTTTGGGGATTACGTTTCCATACCCGTACCCGTACCCGTACCCGTTAACAATTATGTATTAAATTAATATTTTTTAAATACAAAATACAATTATATAAAAGTATGAAATTAAAATCAAATACCAAAATAAATAAGTTTCATGCTTCAATCCAATAAAAATAAATACAAGTCTTGGTTAAAACAAAACAATACCGGTAAATTTCATTAAGAGAATAAAAAAATATAATAAAAAGAAATGTCCATTAAATGTTTATTAAGAGAATCACAAAATTTTTTACATAAATATTTATTTATAAATTATATATAAATATATATAATAATAATAAATTATATAATTATATATAATAATATTTTCATCCTTAATGGGTGGGGATGGGGACGAATATCAAAATACCATACCCGTCCCGTACCCGATTTAAGAATCCAAATAATTGGGGATCCCCATCCCCGTTACCCGTTTATACCAGTATATCTTTCCCGTTAGGGTCGAATATCTGTGGGTACCCTACCCGTTAGGAATTATTATCATCCCTACATATAGCTTCTCCATAACGAGGCTGAGCTTCTCAGGGTTGGGTTTGAAATCTCTTTTTCCAAAAACAAAAAAAAAAAAGCCTCTCCATAACCATCACCGACACCGGCTTCAGTTCTCTCAATATCACCACCATCCCACTTCACTATTCATTGCAGCAATGAATGAAGCTAGCACAAATTGGTAAAATTATATGGTGGTTGGAAGCATACGATTGGCCGGTAAAATTATACTGTACCTTTGAAATCTAACTCTAATCAATATTATACATTAATTCTCTCTTGGCCGGTAAAGGCTGACTGCAAAACTGATAGGTATGTATGGAGCCCTTATATAGTAGCTTTGCATTATAAGGTGGGCACATGCAATACAGCTGCATAACCTAACACTGGTCCAATTTAATTACAATGCATGCACTATGCACTACAATGTTGGGTTTGGAAGCTAAACATACACATCGGTTTGGAAGCTAAACATACACATTTGTTTAGCATACATCAAGTCGTTTAATTGTTTAACAATTTAAAATTTAAGACGATCGGACGGTTCACAATGTATACTATACACATATGTATAATAGAAAAGTCCCTACAATGTCATCATATATAGGCCAGGGGGACAGTGAGATTAAAGAAACCAAAGAGACCTAAAGCCTCAAGCACACAAAGTTCAAACGTACCTCTGAAATTGTAATGGAGCAGAGGAATGGCCGGAGATTGATACTTCTCCCACTGCCCCTGCAAGGCCATATGAACCCCATGCTTGAGCTGGCCAACATTCTATACTTCAAAGGCTTCTCCATAACCATCATTCACACCAGTTTCAACTCTCTAAACCCTTTAACCCATCCTCACTTCACATACCACTTGATCTCAGATAACTTATCTGAGAGCGAGGCTGTTGAAAAGGATCTCCTCCTCCTCATTTCTCATCTCAACAAAAAGTGTTGTGAACCTTTCAGGGAATGCTTCGCTTCCTTGGTATCTGATGCGTCAAAAGAGCCTGTTGCTTGCTTGATCTCTGACCCTGTATTTGATTTCACTCAATCTGTTGCAGAGAGCCTCAAGATCCCAAGGATCATGTTAAGGACTGGTAGTGCCTCCTTCACTGCTGTATATCTGCATTTCCACTCTTGCAGGGAAAGGGTTACATTCCAAAACTAGGTACAGTTTTTCTAAAAGACAAATGCAAATTTAAAAGTTACACTTTAATTGATGTGAGATTAATCACCATGCAGAAAACTTAATTTTGGTCATGTGAAATCATGGCATGTATTTGAGATGTTGCTCTCTTCATCACACCCTACACATTACATGTTATTACCTACTTCCATGCATGGAGCTTCAGCTTTTCTCTATTAGGTATTTATAATGCAGCACATTTGATAGCTCTTATATCTGCCTAATTTCTATATGGGCATCAGATTCTCGACTGGGAGAGCCAGTGACAGAGTTTTCACCTCTCAGAGTTAAAGATCTTCCAGTGATCAACAGTTCTGACCCAGAGAGATTCTTTAAACTAGTACACAACCTGACCTACCAAACCAAAGCATCATATGGGTTTATTTTCAATACTTTTGAAGACCTTGAGCAACACGCACTGGCCACACTTCGCAAGGAATTTCACATTCCAATTTTCCCAATAGGTCCATTTCACAAGTGTGTCCCAGCAACCACTTCTACAAGTAGATTCTTGTCACAAGACTGGAGCTGCATTTCATGGCTAAACACTCAAGCACAAAAATCTGTGATCTATGTCAGTTTCGGGAGCATTGCCACATTAGACGAAGCTCAGTTTTTGGAGATAGCCTGGGGACTAGCCAACAGCAAGCAACCCTTCTTGTGGGTGGTTCGACCTGGATCAATCTCTGGGTCAGATTGGCTTGAACCATTACCTAGTGGGTTTCATGAGACCTTGAATGGTAGGGGGCACATTGTTAAATGGGCACCTCAAAAAGAAGTGCTGGCTCATCAATCAGTTGGAGTGTTTTGGACTCATAGTGGCTGGAATTCTACATTGGAGAGTATTTGTGAGGGGGTGCCTATGATCTGTACACCATTTTTTGGTGATCAAATGTTGAATGCAAGATATGCAAGTGATGTTTGGGAAGTTGGGTTGCACCTAGAGAATGGATTGGAGAGAGGCGAAATTGAAAGAGCAATTAGAAGTCTCATGATGGAGAAAAAAGGGGATCAGATGAGAGATAGGCTGTCAAAGATAAAGGAGAAGGCAAATATATGCCTGAGACAAGGCGGCTCTTCATACCAATCTTTGAATGACTTGGTTGATCACATTTTATCCTTAGAATCATTGGCTCTCATAAAACATGATTGAAATATTATAGATCCTCATATGTACAGATTTCGAAAATTCTAAGAATAAAGCGAAATACGTATTTTGATCAAATAATGAGTTCATTGCTATGGAAAAACTTGATACAATTGCTAGTAGTAGGACAAATAATACAATCAGAAGTCACTGACAATTAAGCATCTATGTAGTGAAGCAACTATGTGCTTGTGAAGCTACAATGTGATTTAGGCATTTAGCGATCAGTGTTGTGTTTTGTGCACCTTGGATTGTAGGAAAGCGCTGGACTACGCCGAAGTACGGTACGCCACAAGTGGTCTCAGACACGTGGCATTATATTGTCCACACAGTTTATATTCAAAAGGTATATATGTAAATATCCCACTTAACTACCGTTAGCAGTAAAACCACTTATCATAATTAAATGTTAAGGCTTATATGTCATATCACCTTGCTGGTTACCCATAACCGACTAGTCTGACTGTTTCTCTCTCTCCATGTCAAGGGCTGCAGGTTCTTCTCGACCATGACGGCAGAGATGGAGTCGATGTTAGAGGTCGGAGACGGAGGTCGGCTCACCGAGAAAGATGATGATCGGCTCTACATGCAGCGGAGGAACAAGGATGATGTCGATATTGATATCGATTCCGATCGAGAAGTGTCGGAGTACCGTCAAAATAAAAGATTGATGGTGTTTGAATTGGTTGGACTTGGGTTGAATCATTCTCTTGGGTTAAGGAGATTGAGGTTGTGGAGCTGTGTTTGACTTTCTCCAGCGCCCTTTTGGCCTATGTCCACTGTTCGTATTGACCACAACTCCACATCAATACCCAATCTTCTTTCATTCTCAACACGATACCACAATACACATTTAATATGACAACCGATTTCCAAAACTCCCTAACAAAGTTTAACCTTGCAATCAAGCTAAATTAGAATAGAACCCCAAAATATGCCTTTGATAAAGAAGTCAAAGAACACAGCAACCCAAAACTGCAACTTAACCAGTTCTAAAATCTCCTACTCAGTTCAGCAACCATATAAGCTTGACCGTTCACCCTTCGAATTTCTATGATCATACGCAGCTCAATCGGTGGCCACAGTCGCCGGAAACACTGCCAAACCGTCGAGATTCTCATCACCCATTCTCTTTTCTCGTCGCCGACCACCAAGTGAGAGGGAGGTTGATTAAAGACTGATTTTACCGAGTTAATAACTTGAAGAATGTTTTAACCAATCTTACATTGTTGCCCTTTAATCAGTCTCGGTGAATAATATTTTACCAGTTCACGTGAAGTTACATATGTACCCTTCCGTTAACGACGATTCAAATACGCACAGTACGCTTGGCGTTTGCTATAAATTGCCTGGATTGTATCCCAAATTTTATTCATGCTGCAAATGATGAAGGGTCTACATCTAACTACCAAGTGGCAAATAATTTAATATATGAGAGACGTAACAAATAAAATATCTAATAAATAAACCATGCTATAGGTTATGGTCTTTCTTTATAAACATACATCACAAGCTTAGAGCCTTAGACGGTTCATGTCTAAAAGTGAGAAAGCAATAACATAGAAGCAATTTAGAATCCAGGAGTAAGGAGTAAAGGAGACTCAAAACCAGATCCAAGCAAATACATTAGCTCTAAATTTTAATGGAGCAAATTAGGAAAGGCCAGAGGTTGATACTCTTCCCCTTACCCTTTCAAGGCCATATAAACCCTATGCTTGAGCTAGCTAATGTTCTACACTTCAGGGGCTTCTCCATAACCATCATTCACACCAACTTCAACTCTCTCAACCCTTCAACCCATCCTCACTTCACCTTCCACTCAATCCCTGATGGCCTATCCGAAACTGAGACTTCCACAAAAGATCCCGTCCTACTTATTTCTTGTCTAAATGCACACTGTTGTGATCCTTTCCGGAACTGCCTGGCTAACTTGTTATCTGATGATGGTTCAGAGGAGCCTATTGCTTGTTTAATCACTGACGCTCTCTTTTATTTCACTAAATCTGTTGCTAAGAGCCTCAAGCTTCCAAGGATGCTGCTAAGAACAGGAAGTGCCACATCGACTATTGTTTATGCCGTATTTCCACTTCTATGGGAAAAGGGTTACCTCCCAAAACAAGGTTAGTTTCTCTGAAAACACCTAGTTTCCTCCTAATGCCTCAGGTTTATATTCCTAAATCCTCTACTAATTAGGTCATGTATTTTCCAACTATGCTCAAACTTAGACTGCTATCTTTTTACTGTTTTGTTAGAATCTCAACTAGAAGAGCCAGTAGTAGACCTGTCACCACTCAAAGTGAAAGACCTTCCAATGATGAACTCTTGTGACCCACAGGGATATTATCAACTACTGATTCAAATGGTGAAGGAAATCAAAACCGCAGATGGAATTATTTTCAATACTTTTGAAGATCTTGAAGAACAAGCACTCGCTACATTTCGACAAGAATTTCCCATCCCAGTTTTTCCAATAGGTCCATTTCACAAATGGTTCTCAACCTCCTATTCAAGTAGCTTATTATCAGAGGATGAAAGTTGCATTTCGTGGCTAAATACTCAAGCACCAAAGTCTGTTGTCTATGTTAGCTTTGGGAGCACTGCTGCAGTAAATGAAGCTCAATTTTTGGAAATAGCTTGGGGATTAGCCAACACCAATCAGCCTTTCTTGTGGGTGGTTCGACCTGGATTACTCCAAGGCTCTGAATGGCTAGAAAAATTACCTCAAGGGTACCTGGAGGCTTTAGATGGGAAGGGTCACATTGTGAAATGGGCACCACAGAAAAAGGTGCTGGCTCATCCAGCTGTGGGACTATTCTGGACTCACAATGGGTGGAATTCAACATTGGAGAGTATTTCTGAGGGGGTGCCTATGGTCTGTATGCCACATTTCGCCGATCAAATGGTAAATGCAAGATATGTCAGTGATGTTTGGAGAGTAGGGTTGCAGTTAGAGAATGGGATCAAGAGAGGCGAAATTGAAAAAACAATTCGAAAACTGATGGCAGAGAAAGAAGGGGAAGAGATCAAAGACAAAATGTCAATGCTTAAGGAGAAGACAAATCTTTCACTCAGAGAAGGTGGCTCTTCATACCAATCCTTGGATGGCTTGGTTAACCATATTCTATCATTATAGTCACTGGACGTTGATCAAAATGTATCATATTTTCATCACTATCAAGTCACTGATTGATCAAAATGTGTCTGTACTCTGTAGCATATCATCTATAGGCCAAGCAGAAAAAACAGTACATCAGACTGAGTTTAGATCACGCAAGTATTTATATGTAGTTCTATCAAGTTTAGATTTACGCAAGTATTTATAAGAAGACTCCGTTCCTTGTATTCAATATTATTGGTTTTGTACAATTCCAGAACAGAACTAGGGATAAAAAATCACAAACTTCTGGTAAAATTTTCGAAAATCTTGTGAAATAGGATGTGATCGAAATAGTGAAATACGGCTAGGGATGAAAAATCACAAACTTCCGGTAACATTTAGGTCTCGATCAAAGCGGTCAATCCTTATTACGCTTAGGCGCTTCTAAGGGGAGCCTAACCACCGGAGGATCAATTTAACAAAAAAAATCATGGGATCCTAAATCTCATATATACGAGCTTCTTGTTCGAAAATTGGGAAAAATAGGATCTCGCACGATGTCGGTTAACCACGTTTCATGTAAAAAATGAGGTATATTTAAGATTGACCAATTCGATGGGGGACATAACAAATCCGAAACAAGATGGATTTTTTTCTGTAGACCTATTTATTTACCCTGCCTACATTATATGGTGAAATTTTTATTTTCACGTAATTATGACCTCGGATCGCAGCGTGACTACTAAAACAGTATAACTTGTTTAATAGGTTATATTCAAGTGTAATAGAATGAGATCCTAAATCTCATATATACGAGCTTTTTGTTTGAAAACAAAGAAAAATAAGATCTCGCATGATGTCGGTCAACCATGTTTCGTGTAAAAAACGAGGTATATTTAAGGTTGATCGATTCGATAGAGAGCATATTGAATTCTAAACGTTTTTAAATTCTAAAAATCATAACAATTAAGAGACGCACTATCTACCTAAACGTTTTTAAATTCTAAAAATCATAACAATTAAGAGACGCACTATCTACCCTTATAAAATAATTTTTTTATGTGTGATTCAACTCGTAAACTAATTTAATTATATACATCGATGTGACATAACTAACCCTACTGACTTGTACCCTATTTGTCCTGCATGATCCCCTGCAATACACATAGTCATCTACCTTGGCATTTTCGACTAAACACCTCTACAAGCTAGCTTCACCACTGCCAAACCTGTACCAATTAATTATGTTTTTATTTATATAATTTTTTTACGCATTATATGAACATGACGACCTATTTCATCAACATGGCACGACGATCAATTAAGACCTTTCTTCCAATGGCGGATCTAGGATTTAGAACTGGAGTGGGCTTGAAATTGTTTCTCTTCAAATCAATTACCTATCAATTTTTAGCTAACTACAATAGGTATCTAAAACTACCATTTAATTGATTATTGAACAAACAAAAAAATTCTTTACAGTGAAAAATAATAAAATAACGACTTGCAATAGTTATAAACACGTGTCTACAAAATATACTTTTGAGCTTGGTATGTATCGGGAGAATTCAAAAAAAAAAACATGTTAAGGAAATAAGATATAAAAGTTAAGGAAATAAGAAATAAGATGTAAAAATGTAAAAGTAAATAAAGACTCGCAATAGTTATAAAGTTTGGTATGTATCGGGAGAATTCAAAAAAAAAAACAAGTTAAGGAAATAAGATGTGAAAGTTAAGGAAATAAGAAAATTAGATGTAAAAATGTAAAACAAGAAGAGATTTCCACTGCTGGGAATCGAACCCGGGTGGAGTTAAAGATTAGTTGGTAACCTAAACCAATTCTGCTGTGTGAACTTTAACGAAAAGAGAACACATTCTGCCCCATCTATGAAATCGAACCAAAGGAAAAACCTCGAACATTTTCATACAAAGCTCAAAGCTTCAAAGCTTCGCTGAGATGGAGTGCAGCACTGATACTAGCTTTAACACACCAAACAGTACTACCTATGCACCCTCAACCCCTTTCTCTCATCACTCCCCTTCTTCTTCCCGATCGTCTTCTCCTCCAATCACTCCAACTTTACCCGGATCTCCGGCCGTTCGTCCTTGTTAATAACCACCGTGCTCCTCCTCATCTCCTCCGCAGCCCACCGCTTCTATATATCTTCCCGGCGTTGCTCCACGTGATTTCCGCCCCGGGGATCCACTTTCTATGAGAGTGAACAAATTCTCATCTACAAAGACACAAGTCACACAACTCCCAGGACTACTAGTAGCCTAAACAAATTCAAAACAGTGCAGATCTGGGGGAGGTTCTTCTTGGTGAAATCAAACACGAGGAGGCATCTTCAAAGCACGACGAGGCAGGGGAGGGGTTTGTAATGTGGCTCTCGTCCATGAGAAGATGAGGATCGCTTCCATCGTCTTGGTGGATGAGAAAGGAAATGAAATGGGAGATGAATGGTGTGCGGCGGCTGCGCTCGTCTAAGGAAAAAGGGTGCAAGAATGGTTGATGAGGCCGGTCTGTGGTTTTTTTAGAGAAGAAGAGAGTAGACTCAGTAGAGGGAGGAGCTAAGAAAAAGGTGATGATTGATACATCCCTTTCTCCACTCTCACTCGCCCACCTAAAAGTCTCCAAACGGCAACTAACGTCCTTGTTAGAAAAATGGTCCACGTTTCAAATTGAACGGTTCTGATGCCCGGTGCAGCTGTCCGACTGGTGCAGGGAATAATTTTCGCTCACAATGGGTGGAATTCAACATTGGAGAGTATTTCTGAGGGGGGGGCCTATGGTCTGTATGCCAATTTTTGCCGATCAAATGTTAAATGCAAGATATGTAAGTGATGTTTGGAGAGTAGGGTTGCAGTTAGAGAATGGGATCAAGAGAGACGAAATTGAAAAAACAATTCGAAAATTGATGGCTGAGAAAGAAGGGGAAGAGATCAAAGACAAAATGTCAATGCTTAAGGAGAAGACAAATCTTTCACTAAGAGAAGGTGGCTCTTCATACCAATCCTTGGATGGCTTGTTAACCATATTCTATCATTATAGTCACTGGACGTTGATCAAAATGTATCATATTTTCATCACTATCAAGTCACTGAATGATCAAAATGTGTCTGTACTCTGTAGCATATCATCTATAGGCCAAGCAGAAAAAACAGTACATCAGACTGAGTTTAGATCACGCAAGTATTTATATGTAGTTCTATCAAGTTTAGATTTACGCAAGTATTTGTAAAAAGACTCCGTTCCTTGTATTCAGTATTATTGGTTTTGTACAATTCCAGAACAGAACTAAAAGGCTCTTCTCTTTCTTTATTCGTTTTTCTCTCATATTCTTACGCACTACTTATAATATACATGATTAATTTCAGTTTACACCTCAGAAGTTTATGGTTAACATTATTTCACTCCCCATATTTCTAATTTTAAAAATTTACACCCTAAAGTTTTCAATTTTCATAAATCATGTCAAATTGCTGAAATTTCGTCTAATTCAGACGTTAATTTTAATTTCATAACTCACTAAAAGGGTTAAAATAGTTTTATAACAACATAAATTACCTTTTAAGACTGTTTTTTTTTAGAAAATTTCATTAAAGTCACTTTCTCAACATTTTTTGTAACATAAGTCCACCTTAATATTTTTACCCATATAAGTCCACTTTTAAACCTAAACCTGTCATTTTACTTTTATGATGTTCCTAAAATACCCTCATTCCCTACAAATCCATTCTCTCACACGAATCCTTCACTCTCTCTCTCTCTCTCTCTCTCTCTGGCTCATCGTCTTCCTCCTCCCTCTCTTCTTCGATCTTGAATCTCCAGCCATGGCGGCGTCTCAGGCCAACACTGACTCGACGATGATAGCTTGGCGCCGATCTACTACTCCGACGATGATGACGACGCCTCGACCTCGACCTCGACGTTGCCAGCCAACGATGACGCCTTGACCTCGACGCTGCCAGCTTGACGTTGACGCCTCGACTGCGTCTAATTCCATCAACGACAACTTCTAATTCGGCCTCAACCTCGGCCTCTTCTGATTTGACCTTGACGTGTTCTGATTCGACCTCGACGTCGCCGGCCCAACGACGAAGCCTCCGGATCGACGATGACGCCTTCTGATTTGATCCGCTCAACCATCTAGCGCCTTCACCTCTAGATCCGATCCAAATAAACCCGTCGTTGCTGGCATCGACGGCGTCGGGAAACGAAGGCTCTACCGAGAATGGAATCGTCCTCTTGACATGCTCAATGCTCAACAAGCTCACAATTGACTGGTTATGGTTATGATAGTATATTTTCAACACGGTAGTAGTATATTTTTGTCATTGTGATAGTATATTTTTGACACTGTAATAGTATATTTTGTATTACTTGGTAGTAGTAGATTTTATTATGTATGGTAATAGCTTTTGTAGTTAGGGATAATAGCTTTTCTTGCTGGCGGTAGTAGCTTTTGTAGTCGATGGTAGTAGCTTTTCTAGTTGATGGAGTAGCTTTTGTTGCTGGTGGTAGTAGCTTTTCTTGCTGGTGGTAGTAGCTTTTGTAGTCGGTGGTAGTAGTTTTTCTAGTCGATGGTAGTAGCTTTTGTTGCTGGCAGTAGTAGCTTTTGTTGTTGGCAGTAGTAGCTTTTTGGTGGTAGTAGCTTTTGTAGTCGGTGGTAGTAGCTTTTATAGTCGGTGGTAGTTGTTTTTCTAGCTAGAGATAGTAGCTTTTGTAACTCGGGATAGTAGTTTTTTTACTGGCGGTAGTAGCTTTTATAGTCGGTGGTAGTAGCTTTTTTAGTCGGTGGTAGTAGCTTTTCTAGCTAGGGATAATATATTTTGTAGTTAGGGATAGTAATTTTTCTTGCTGGCGATAGTAGCTTTTGTAGTCTGTGGTAGTAGCTTTTGTAGTCTGTGGTAGTAGCTTTTGTAGCTAAGGATAGTAGCTTTTCTTGCTGGCGGTAGTAGCTTTCGTAATCGTTGAAAACCTCATCGGAATTCGGCCGGAGACATTGCCGGAGGTCGGCCGGAGTCCATCAGAGACCTCGTCGGAGGTCTGCCGGAGACTTTTCCGGGGAGAAGAGTGGTTATTGACTTTTTACATTAGTGACATTTTTGTAAATATAAAAAAGAAAATTTAATTTTTGTTGTTGGATGGCAGTCTGTAATTATGTTGAACTTCAATACTTAAACCAAAACCTTATTTAGGCTTGGGTGGACTTATGTGGGTAAAAATGTTGGGGTAGACTTATGTGGGAAAAAATATCTCAAATTGGATTTATATGTAATTGGCCTTTTTTTTCTATCATTTAACCTTCAAATTAGATGAAATTTTAACAGTTGTGTCTGATTTATGAAAATTGGAGACTTTAAGAGGTTAAGTTTTCAAAATTAAAAGTATTAGGAGTGAAACGATGTTAACCCTAAACCTCATGAGGGTAAATTAAAATTAATCCTAATATATACTCCACATAATTACATATTTCAGAAAATTTTATATGAAAGTGAAATGTGTATTTTAATCTAATAAGGGTTCATTACTAGAAGATAATCAACAGAAACAGTAAGAATAATACAGTCATGAGTCATTTCAGTGTCTATGTTTTATTCAATGCACCTGCAAATTAAGGGTATACATCTAGCAAACAAGTGGCAAGTAAATTAAGACTATGAGAGCTTGTAGACAAAAAAAGAAAGAGAAGAAATTAAGACTATGAGAGACGTGGCAAATTAAAGTTCAAACATACAATGTTGTCAATAGGTTATAGTGTGCTATGTTCATTAATATATAGATATGTAAAGAAAGAAAGAAACAACACTGGAACAATTTAGACTCCAGGAGTAGGGAGCAAAGGGGACTCAAACCAGAGCCAAGCAATTTAGACTCCATTTCGCTCTGAAGTTTAATGGAGCAAATTAGGAAAGGCAAGAGGTTGATACTCTTCCCATTACCCCTTCAAGGCCGTATAAACCCTATGCTTGAGCTAGCTAATGTTCTACACTTCAGAGGCTTCTCCATAACCATCCTCCACACCAACTTCAACTCTCTCAACCCTTCAAACCATCCTCACTTTACCTTCCACTCGATCCCTGATGGCCTATCCGAAACTGAGACCTCCACAAAAAGTCACATGCTCCTTGTTTCTTGTCTAAACGCAAACTGTCATGATCCTTTCCGAAACTGCCTAGCTAACTTGTTATCCGATGATGGTTCAGAGGAGCCTATTGCTTGCTTAATCACTGACCCTCTCTTTGACTTCACTCGATCTGTCGCTAAGAGCCTTAAGCTTCCAAGGATGCTGCTAAGAACAGGAAGTGCCACATCGACTACTGTTTTTGCCGCATTTCCACTTCTATGGGAAAAGGGTTACCTCCCCAAACAAGGTAAGTTCTTCTGAAAACACCTAGTTGCCTAATGGCTAAGATTTATAAGCCTAGGTGTTTACTGCTTGATGGGTCATGTGTTTTTCAATTATCCTCATACTTAGACATCTATGGTTGCACTGCTTTGTTAGGATCTCAACTAGAAGAGCCAGTAGTAGAGTTGCCACCACTCAAAGTCAAGGACCTTCCAATGAATTCTGGTGACCCAAAGATATTTTATCAACTAGTAACTGAATTGGCAAATGAGGTCAAGACTTCAGATGGAGTTATTTTCAATACTTCTGAAGATCTTGAAGAACAAGCACTGCTGACAATCCGACAAGACTTTCCCATCCCAATTTTCCCAATAGGTCCATTTCACAAATGGTTCCCAACCTCCTATTCAAGTAGCTTATTATCAGAGGATGAAAGTTGCATTTCATGGCTAAATACTCAAGCACCAAAGTCTGTTGTCTATGTTAGCTTTGGGAGCGCTGCTGCAGTAAATGAAGCTCAATTTTTGGAAATAGCATGGGGGCTAGCCAACACCAATCAGCCTTTCTTGTGGGTGGTTCGACCTGGATTACTCCAAGGCTCTGAATGGCTAGAAAAATTACCTCAAGGGTACCTGGAGGCTTTAGATGGGAAGGGTCACATTGTGAAATGGGCACCACAGAAAAAGGTGCTGGCTCATCCAGCTGTGGGACTATTCTGGACTCACAATGGGTGGAATTCAACATTGGAGAGTATTTCTGAGGGGGTGCCTATGGTCTGTATGCCAATTTTTGCCGATCAAATGTTAAATGCAAGATATGTCAGTGATGTTTGGAGAGTAGGGTTGCAGTTAGAGAATGGGATCAAGAGAGACGAAATTGAAAAAACAATTCGAAAAATGATGACAGAGAAAGAAGGGAAGAGATCAAAGACATAATGTCAAAGCTTAAGGAGAAGACAAATCTTTCACTCAGAGAAGGTGGCTCTTCATACCAATCCTTGGATGGCTTGGTTAACCATATTCTATCATTATAGTCACTGGACGTTGATCAAAATGTATCATATTTTCATCACTATCAAGTCACTGATTGATCAAAATGTGTCTGTACTCTGTAGCATATCATCTATAGGCCAAACAGACAAATCAGTACATCAGACTGAGTTTAGATCACGCAAGTATTTATATGTAGTTCTATCAAGTTTAGATCTACGCAAGTATTTATAAGAAGACTCCGTTCCTTGTATTCAGTATTATTGGTTTTGTACAATTCCAGAACAGAACTAAAAGGCTCTTCTCTCATAATTATACAGGCTTTCACTCTTATGCACTACTTATAATATATAGGATTAATTTCAGTTTACAACCTTGAGGTTTAGGGTTAACATCATTTCACTCCTCATACTTATAATTTTGAAAATTTACACCTTAAAGTTTTTAATTTTCATAAATCATGTCCAATTGCTGAAAACGTTAATTTTGACTTCATAACTCACTAAAAAGGCTAAAATAGTCTTATAACAACATAAATCGTTTTTTCGGACTTTTTTCCTACGATCTCATGTTATCATTTAACCTCTAAATTAGACGAAATTTCAGTAATTGTGTCTGATTTATGAAAATTGGAGACTTTAGGGGTAAATTTTTACAATTAAAAGTACGGGGAGTGAAACGATGTTAACTTTAAACCTCAGAAGGTAAATTAAAATTAATCCTAATATATACTCCACATAATTACATATCTCAGAAAATTTTATATGAAAGTGAAATGTGTATTTTAATCTAATAATGGGTTCATTATTAGAAGATAATCAACAGAAACAGTAAGAATAATACAGTGATGAGTCATTTCAGTGTCTATGTTTTATTCAATGCACCTGCAAATTAAGGGTCTACATCTAGCAAACAAGTGGCAAATAAATTAAGACTATGAGAGCTTGTAGTCAAAAAAAGAAAGAAAAGAAATTAAGACTATGAGAGACGTGACAAATTAAAGTTCAAACATACAATATTGTCAATAGGTTATAGTGCTATGTTCATTAATATATAGATATGTAAAGAAAGAAACAACACTGGAACAATATATTTAGACTCCAGGAGTAGGGAGCAAAGGGGACTCAAACCAGAGCCAAGCAAGTTAGACTCCATTCGCTCTAAATTTAATGGAGCAAATTAGGAAAGGCCAGAGGTTAATACTCTTCCCGTTACCCTTTCAAGGCCATATAAACCCTATGCTTGAGCTAGCTAATGTTCTACACTTCAGAGGCTTCTCCATAACCATCCTCCACACCAACTTCAATTCTCTCAACCCTTCAAACCATCCTCACTTCACCTTCCACTCGATCCCTGATGGCCTATCCGAAACTGAGACCTCCACAAAAAGTCCCATGCTCCTTGTTTCTTGTCTAAACACACGCTGTCATGATCCTTTCCGAAACTGTCTAGCTAACTTGTTATCCGATGACGGTTCAGAGGAGCCTATTGCTTGCTTAATCACTGACCCTCTCTTTAACTTCACTCAATCTGTCGCTAAGAGTTTTAAGCTTCCAAGGATGCTGCTAAGAACAGGAGTGCCACATCGACTATTGTTTATGCCGCATTTCCACTTCTATGGGAAAAGGGTTACCTCCCGAAACAAGGTAAGTTCTTCTGAAAACACCTAGTTGCCTAATGGCTAAGATTTATAAGCCTAGGTGTTTACTGCTTGATGGGTCATGTGTTTTTCAATTATCCTCATACTTAGACATCTATGGTTTCACTGCTTTGTTAGAATCTCAACTAGAAGAGCCAGTAGTAGAGTTGCCACCACTCAAAGTCAAGGACCTTCCAATGAATTCTGGTGACCCAAAGATATTTTATCAACTAGTAACTGATTGGCAAATGAGGTCAAGACTTCAGATGGAGTATTTTCAATACTTCTGAAGATCTTGAAGAACAAGCACTGCTTGACAATCCGACAAGACTTTCCATCCCAATTTTCCCAATAGGTCCATTTCACAAATGGTTCCCAACCTCCTATTCAAGTAGCTTATTATCAGAGGATGAAAGTTGCATTTCATGGCTAAATACTCAAGCACCAAAGTCTGTTGTCTATGTTAGCTTTGGGAGCGCTGCTGCAGTAAATGAAGCTCAATTTTTGGAAATAGCATGGGGGCTAGCCAACACCAATCAGCCTTTCTTGTGGGTGGTTCGACCTGGATTACTCCAAGGCTCTGAATGGCTAGAAAAATTACCTCAAGGGTACCTGGAGGCTTTAGATGGGAAGGGTCACATTGTGAAATGGGCACCACAGAAAAAGGTGCTGGCTCATCCAGCTGTGGGACTATTCTGGACTCACAATGGGTGGAATTCAACATTGGAGAGTATTTCTGAGGGGGTGCCTATGGTCTGTATGCCAATTTTTGCCGATCAAATGTTAAATGCAAGATATGTCAGTGATGTTTGGAGAGTAGGGTTGCAGTTAGAGAAGGGGATCAAAAGAGGCGAAATTGAGATAACAATTCGGAAACTGATGACAGAGAAAGAAGGGGAAGAGATCAAAGACAAAATGTCAATGCTTAAGGAGAAGACAAATCTGTCACTCAGAGAAGGTGGCTCTTCATACCAATCTTTGGATGGCTTGGTTAACCATATTCTATCATTATAACGTCACGGGTTGATCAAAATGTACCATATTTTTATCATTATTAAGTCACTGATGTTTCAAAATGTGTCTATAATATGTAGTATATCATCTATAGGCCAAACAGAAAAACAGAAAAAGAAAGACAAGAATAATACATCAAACTAAGGTTAGATGACTTAGATCCACTTAAGTATTTATATGTAATTCGCTTAAGTTGCACCTAGAGCTTACAATTCAGGTCTAATAGATTACTTTCGTCAGCATAGTGACAAGTGCCTATGATTTGTATGCCATGTTCTTTTGATCAAACGATGAATGCAAGATATGTAACCAAACTTGGAATGGGGTTGGGAGAGGCGACACTGAAAGCACCATATAAAGCTAATGGTGGAGGAAGAAGGGGAACAGATCAAAAACAGTGTTAAAGCTGATGCAGAAGGTAAATTTTTGCCTCAAACAAGGTGGCTCCTTGGATGTCTTGATCAAACACATTTATCATTCATATGACTTGTATTTCCAGACTTAGAATCAGTTATTGATTAAAATGTGTATGCAGGACTTTAGGTCATCATTTTTTTTAAAAAGGAAAAAGAATGTGTGTGTGTGTGTGATCTAGTAATCTTTTTTAAAGTAATTATAGATCAGGACTGATAGTTCTACAATGAATGAGTTGGAATCAGTGATTCATAGAGCAAGTCCACCCCAAAGGGTTTTAAAGGCCCAGGCCTTCAGCTACCTAGGATTGAAGACCCAGTTGAAAAAACCAATCCAGCTCAGCCCAATTCGTGGGGCCAGAGGAGACGTCGACCACGTGAAGGGCGCAACTGAGGATGAAGCACGCGAGCAGCGCAGTGCGTAGAGGCGACGAGCCAATCAGAGAAGACCTTGCACTGGTTTCGTCAGAAGACCCACTGGCATGCAAGTTGGTTGTAATCTGGACTGTTTGTTGCAATTATAGAAAGAGATCAATGGCTTACAATTATACAATCCTTGCAAACTAAAAATAATTGTAGACTTACATTACCGTTTGGGTTTGAAACCTTCTTTTTTATAAAAAAAAATAAATCCCAATGGTTACTAGAGAGTTACCCACTTAAAAAAATAATAAAAATTTCTATAATTTTTTTTGTTTTATATTATGTTTGTGTTATTTTTAAATAATTGTATTTTGTTTTTTTAGACTTAGCTTGTCAATTTAAGTCATGAAATAAATATTTTAATTTCAATATGTCATTTTGTTTATTTAATCATAATTTTATTGATATATAAAATCATTATTCATACTCAAAATACCTAATATAAAATTTAATAAACAATCACTACCACGTGGCGACCCAGAAACATAAATCGTGGGTGGAAACTGCAGCTCAAAATCACTGCCACGTGGCAACCCAGGTCTCGCCCATGACCCAGGCCTTCCCAACGAAGACCCAGGGGGTGGACTTGCTCTTACGAGTTGTAAACCCTTGGGCCTAGCAAAAGATGCCTCCAGGCTCCAGCAACATGCAATGAATTTTATTCAATGTTATCAGGTACGATGATGTGAAAACTATATCAGTTTGTCTCCCTATCAAAATGTAGTTGTAAAAAGTGAAAATTATACAGCGCACCCGACATCTCCACCGTCCGTTTGAGCACGTGGAGTTAGCCCGTCAGTTGGGCGTTTGCGGTCTGTTAGGTAGGCGAGTGATGCTAGAAACTCAACTTTATGGTTTCGCCCATCATCGACGACGGAAGCGATCGTCTTCTTCTATGGAAGAGAGCCACATCGCAACCCCTTATCTCGTCGTGCTTAGAGTCCAGAAGACGGCTTGTTGTGTTCCAATTCCGGAAGACGAAGATATGACTCTGTAGCCAGTAGCCTTCGACTGGAATCTCAAGGACCGAATCCTAAACGTGAGGAGATCGGCGTCTGAAAGGGTTAGGATCAGGCTGTGATGAAATTAAGGGTCAGCATGCTTTCTTCGATATGTAGTTGTGCACTACTAATTAACTTCTCATTCGTTTGATTTGCTTTAAGATTATTTTTACTGCTCTTTAAATGTAGGGATGCTATTTCATGTACACTTCAAATCTCTGCATTTGGAGTTTGCTTTGAATATTGAGTGGTAACTGATGATGGATCCTGGTTCAAATTTTATCATTTCATCCATTAAAGCTGAAGCTAAAGCCTCCCTGTTTACAAGGAATAGTTTTCCATAAGGGTCCAGTTATTTGCAAAGAAATGTTGTTCGATTAAATTGGAAGGAGCCCAGAAATCAAGAACGCAATTTAGCAGAGCTTTTACTTTGTTGGTGTTGGAGTTTTTTGCTAACTAATGTCAGACTTTTCAGTCATGAAAGTTTTGGTTTTGCAGTTTGTCATATCAATTCTTTGACGTATATGGTTTCGACTAACTAATTTGCGGTTTTGATGCCATGTAGGCTCATACAAAGGTGCTTCAAGAAGAAGTGAGGCTTTTAGAAAACCTTTCTCATCCGAAAATTGTTGTGAGTGGGAATTTCTTGCATCTATTCTAATTTCAATGACTTGAAGTGTTCCACATTTATGACCCTGTACTTGGTTGGTTTTGGTTTCTTAGAGATGTTTGGGAACCGAGAGGGAGGATGAAACTTTGACTATGCATTGGAATATGTACCTGGTGGATCCATACAATCACTATTGGAGAAATTTAGATCTTTCTCTCTTCCTGTAAGCTTTTTGTCTACTAAATCATGGTAGCGTAGGTGTGTTCTGAATGCAAAAGTTATAGAAAAATCACATATGGTCTGGTAGTCCCTTGTTCTGTGTTGGTTATGTTCTTAGTGCATTGCGGATCTGAATTGTTGAGCAGGTAATAAAAAGATTCACCAAGCAGTTGTTGCTGGCTCTAGAATATCTACACATAAAAGGAATCATATATGGGGATATCAAGGTACTCTCTGCCTTACCTGCTAGTGATGTAAAGCATGTATAAAGTATAATGTCTGAAATCCTTCTCCTAATATTTTCATTGTGTAATCATGTATAATATGTACTGTTTATAAGTTTTCAGGGAGCAAATATCCTTGTTGGTAGTAAAGGGCGCATTAAACTAGCAGATTTTGGTACATCCAAACAGGTGCATATGAGTTGGTTTATACATTGCCTTACGTTTTGATGGCTCCTGAAGTCATTCGTGGGACTGGTCATGACTTGTAGTTATATTTTACCCTCATAAGAGTGACTATGTGCTAGGCATGCTTTCAGATGATACAATGAGATGTAGCTTTATTATGTTAATTTGATTTTGGGAAACATAGAGAGAGTTTCTGGATAGAGTGAGAAATTTACAAATAATTAAGGTAAAGAGGAATAGAAGTAAGAGATATATATTCTCCAAGAACAGTGAATGTGAAAAACAAAATGTGATAATATAAGTGTGCCATAAGCAGAGAAATAAGTTTTTATAACTCTAATTTGGAGATATAATCTTGCTAAGGACTGCTCTGTAGGAAAATAGTTTGGACAATCATGATTTTCAGCTTGTCCTTCTCTCATACTAACTACAGAAGGTTCTTTTTAAGGATCCATATATATATATATATATATATATATATATATATATATTCTCCCTTCCAGAGAGGGATCCCTCTTTGAAATTAAAGTGATGGAGTCCTTATTTCGCTCACTTTCAAGTCGTATTTCCACATCTCAACCGTACAATGTCTAAAACACAGTGTGTAGATCATTCCTGCAAAGTTTCATCAAATTTGAAGATCATCTGAGCTTCCGTAATCGTAATTTACACGAACGGTTCTGTTTGGACAACTTTTGTTCTGTTGATTTATTTAATCTAATTCGGTACCCAAATGATTTTCAAATTTGATGAAACTTTGCAGGAATGATCTACACACTGTGTTTTAGACATTGTACGGTTGAGATGTGGAAATACGACTTGAAAGTGAGCGAAATAAGGAGTCCCTCACTTTAATTGCAAAGAGGGATCCTTCTCTAGAAGGGGAGTGTATATATATATATATATATATATATATATATATATATATATATAGGATTTTTCTCAGCTACGGACGTCCGCACCAAACTTTTGGTGCGGATTTCCATTTTTGGACCACTTCCCGATCGAATTTCCTCAAACTTCCTTCTAGACATATCTAGATCATCTTGTGTAGATCATCTCTGCAAAATTTCAGCCAATTTGGTGATCGTTAGGGCCCTCAAACTTGCGTTACAAAACCGACGGACAGAATTTTGTCCGGTTCATCATCTTCATTTGTTTTTCGATTTTGAGGGCCTTAACTATCACCAAATTGACTGAAATTTTGCAGACATGATCTACATACGATGATCTAGATATGTCTAGAAGGAAGTTTGAGGAAATTCGATCAGAAAGTGGTGCAAAAATAGAAATCCGCACTGAAACTTTCGGTGCGAACGTCCGCAGCCGAGAAATTCTGTATAAATATATATATATATATACACACACACGATGTTGATCAGGTGCGGACGTCCGCACCAATTTTTTGGTGCGGATTTCCATTTTTGGACCACTTCCCGATCGAATTTCCTCGAACTTCCTTCTAGACATATCTAGATCATCTTGTGTAGATTATCTTACAAAATTTCAGCCAATTTGGTGATCGTTAAAGCCCTCAAACTTGCGTTACAATACCGACGGACAGAGATATGTCCGGTTCAGACATATAACAGAAAAACGCAAGTTTGAGGGTCTTAACGATCACCAAATTAGCTGAAATTTTGCAGAGATGATCTACACAAGATGATCTAGATATGTTTAGAAGGAAGTTTGAGGAAATTCGATCGGGAAGTGGTACAAAAAATAGAAATCCGCACCAAAAAGTTTGGTGCGGATGTCCGCACCTGAAAAAGATTGTGTATATATATATATATCAGTCCGTTTCAGATACGGATGTCCGCACCATAGATTTCCCTCCGTATGACGCCGGCGAGGGCGCGCCTCCATCCCAGCGGACTCCAACAGCTTCCTCGACCATTTTTCATCCCCGGCGAGTCCGCCGAATTCCAGTTTTCCAGCCAGATTGACTTTGTTTGAAGTTTTTGGTGATCTGGCCGGAAAAATAGAATTCGGCGGACTCGCCGGGGATGGAAAGTGGTCGGGGAAGATGCTGGAGTCCGCTGGGGTGGAGGCGCGCCCTTGCCTGCGCCGTACGATGGCGAACGGAGGGAAATCCGCACTGTACAGCGGTGCGGACGTCCGCACCTGATAACTGTTGTGTATATATATATATATATACATATTTTCTCAGGTGCGGATGTCCGCATTTATTTTTACAGTGCGGATTTCCACTTTTCAATCGAATTTTCACATCTCCACCGTCTAGTATTTAGATACTAATGTATAGATCTCTGTAAAATTTCAGCCAATTTGGTTATCATTAAGGCACTCAAACTGTGTTTTTCTGTGGATGAACATAATTCTGTCAAACTTGAACCGTTCATGTTTATAACAGAAAAACGTAGTTTTGAGTGCCTTAATGATAACCAAATTGACTGAAATTTTGCATAGATGATCTATACATTAGTATCTAAATACTAGATGGTGGAGATGTGAAAACTCGATTGAAAAGTGAGTGTAAAGTGGAAATCCGTACCGTAAGAATAAATGCTGACGTTCGCAGCTGAGAAGCGCTGTGTATATATATATATATATATATATATACGGCCATGATCAGAAGAGGACGTCCACAAACTCGTAAAAGTGCGGACGTCCCTGTTTTTGCAGCTATCAAGCGCCGACGACCTCCCCTCTCTTGCCGGACGGACACCAGAGCCATCCTGGACGATTTCCATTCTTTTGCCGGACGATTTGGAGATCGGAGTTGAAGGTCTGGGCAGCAACCTCCGGCAAGAGGAAGGTCACGATCAAACTCGGCTGCAAACTGGTATTCGGCGAGTCCACCGGCAATAGGAAGCTCATGATCGAGCTCTGGTGTCCGTCCGACAAGAGAGGGGAGGTCGTCGGCGCTTGATCGCTGCAAAAGCAGGGACGTCCGCACTTTTACGGGTTTGCGGACGTCCTCTGCTGATCCCGACTGTATATATATATATATATTATATATATATATATATATATATATTAGTATGTATATTTTACAATTTTTATGGGATAACTAGTAAGATTGATATATGAAAACATGTAATTTGCTAGCTCAGCAGATATATGGAGCGTTGGATGCACTGTGATTGAGATGGCAACTGGAAATCCTCCTTGGAACCAACAGTTTGAAACGGTAAATCATTCTCTGTACTGATATCTTCATAGTAATGTAAGAAACTTCTATCTGTCACAATTGCTGCACTAATGGCATGTTCCTTCAGATTGCAGCTTTCTTTTACTGTGTAGGGACAAGCAATTCCCATCCACCAATCCCTGAGCATCTTTCTACTGCAGCAAAAGATTTTCTGCATGAGTGTCTGCAAAAGTATGCTAATGCTAATGTTATTGCCAATCTTGTAAATTGTAATCGTTTTAGATTGAACACATATCTATTGTGTTGAGCATTTCTTATCTTGGTTATATTATGATGATGTCAGGCTTTCTCGGCTGCGGACGTCAGCACCAAAGGTTTCGGTGCGGATTTCTATTTTTGCACCACTTTCCGATCGAATTTCCTCAAACTTCCTTCTAGACATATCTAGATCATCGTATGTAGATCATGTCTGCAAAATTTCAGTCAATTTGGTGATAGTTAAGGCCCTCAAAATCGAAAAACAAATGAAGATGATGAACCGGACAAAATTCTGTCCGTCGGTTTTGTAACGCAAGTTTGAGGGCCTTAACGATCACCAAATTGGCTGAAATTTTGCAGAGATGATCTACACAAGATGATCTAGATATGTCTAGAAGGAAGTTTGAGGAAATTCGATCGGAAAGTGGTCCAAAAATGGAAATCCGCACCAAAAGTTTGGTGCGGACGTCCGCAGCTGAGAAAAATCCATGATGATGTAGATTTTCATGTTCCAACTACTTGTTTATTTGGATTTATATTTTCTGTTGTCTAATGGTAGAGAACCAACTGTAAGGCCATCAGGATCTGAGTTGCTTAAGGTAAATAATTACTGAAAATCTGAAATCTGTTACAGTTTTCTTTTTCTGTAATGGGAATCTTGTGATGTGCAATCACTCAATCTAATTCTATTGCTATTGCTGTGTGTGGCTTTGTTTTCTAGTATGTCTAATACTCTAATTCTTTTCAACTTCTTATATTATTCACACATCTTCTCTATAAATTGCATGCAGTATCCTTTCTTAACTGGGAAAGAAGTGGAGTCTCAGAATCTTTCTCATTCTGCCGTCATGGTTGGTGTTGAATTTGGTCATACAATTTGTTATGGTTATGTTTCACTATTTAATTGCTTTCTTCACACACACACATATGGGAATTAAGTGGCACTTAATTTGCTATATTGAATTTAGATTCCTGTAAATGGTATGACAAAGTTATAAATCTCATCATGAAACAGGAAGTAGAAGTGGCATCCTCATTTTGCCAAACAAATTGTGATGAAATTGATAGCATGTGGGACAACGATGCAAACTCCAATTCTGTATCCAATCCAGCTAGTGGCGGAACTAGAAAGTTGATTGTGGAGGGAGCCAACAAACAGGCCCGGGCCACCGCCAACAATTTTTTTATTTTTTTGGTTAATAAAGCCTATTACATGAGAGCATCATAGTTCCTCACAATTTAAACACCTGCCGCGTGTGTTCATGCACTTTTTTTGGTAATTTAATAATCCATGTTGGTAGTTTAATTGTGAACTTTTTTTTCTTCCTAAAATGAAGTGTCACATCTCCCATAATTATTGTACATGCAATAATTAATTATTACTATAAAAAGAATACGGGAGGGTTGAACAATTTTTGAAGGTGACAGCAAGTCTACCTTTCGTGAAATTTACCAATGAGAGAACATTAAATAAGTTATATAACTTTAGTAGACATGATGTGGTTTTAATGACAAATTAAAAAGCTTCAAACTTGATTGTTTGATATGATCAGTGTGTTCATATATGGCTATGGAAAAAAAATCACTTATTTTTGATAACGTTTAGGTCTCGATCGACGCGGTCAACCTTAAACCAACGTCACTTATTACACGAAAACGTTCTTACGTACCCCTATATGACCTAGTCTAGTTGATTTTTCAACACACAAAACTCTCACATTGATGATATGTAACCACTCATATAAAAATTAGAGACGTTCACCTCTCGACGATAGGGCTCTCCATAGGGAAGCATAAGCGTAAATAAGGTTGACCGCTTTTATCAGGGACCAAACGTTACCTGAAATATGTGATTTTTCAACCATAGCCGTATTTCACCATACCGATCACATTCTATTTCACAAGATTTTTGAAAATATTGCTTCCTCCGTATAGTTGGTTCACAGATATGTACACATAATTTATTAAACAAGTTGTACCACATTAGTAAGCACGTTGCGGTTCCAATGGCTAAATTTCACAAAATGAAAATTCAACCGTCTGATATGATTAACGTACTTAAATATGGCTACGTGAAAAAATTAACCTGTTTTCGATAATATTTGGCTCTCGATCGACGCGGTCAACCTTAAACCGATGTCATTTATTACACGAAAACGCTCTTACCTACCCCTATATGACCTAGTCTGGTTGATTCTTCAACACACAAAACTCTCACATTGATGATATGTAACCACCCATGTAAAAATTTAGAGACGTTCACATCCCGACGATAGGGCTCTCTATAGGGAAGCATAAGCGTAATAGGGTTGACCGCTTCTATCGGGGACTAAAACGTTACCGGAAATATGTGATTTTTCAATCATAGTTGTATTTCATCATACAGATCACATCCTATTTCACAATATTTTTGAAAATATTGCTTCCTCCGTATAGTTGGTTCACAAATATGTACACATAATTTATTAAACAAGTTATACCACATTAGTAGGCACATTGCGGTTCCAATTACTAAATTTCACAAAATAAAAATTCAACCATCTGATATGATCAACGTACTTAAATACGGCTACATGAAAAAATTCATCTGTTTTTGATAACGTTTGGCTCTCGATCGACACAGTCAACCTAAAACCGATGTCATTTATTACACAAAAACGCTCTTACGTACCCCTATATAACCTAGTCTGGTTGATTCTTCAACCAAAACTCTCACATTAATGATATGTAACCACCCATGTAAAAATTTAGAGATGTTCACCTCCCGACGATAGAGCTTTTTATAAGAAAGCATACGCGTAAATAAGGTTGACCGCTTCTATCGGGGACTAAAACGTTACCGAAAATATGTGATTTTTCAATCATACATATATTTCACCATACAGATCACATCTTATTTCACAAGATTTTTAAAAATATTGCTTCCTTCGTATAGCTGATTCATAATGATGTACACTTGTTAATAACCTACTAATCAAGTTAGAGCACGTTAATAGACACGTTTTAGTTCTAATGACCAAAAACAAATTTATAAAAATCTTGTGAAATATAACGTGAGATATGAGTATGCTAGAATATATGACCAGTGAAATATAGTTCCCCTCGTGGTCCATCTGAGAATTCTCCTTCCATAATATCAACATCAAACTTGACACCATGCATTAGTTTCGACTCCAGTAACAATATACTCATTATCCAAATCTCTGGCAACATACAACACCTGAACAGCCCATTGTCAATAAACAAATTCCTATAAGCAGGCCCCGGCCCCCGGGTTAAAGCTATGCAAATCCTTATCAAAATCAAATGATCTGAGAAACCGTGTTCTTCCTTGAAAGTCTTCCTTGTCAATTGCATCCTCCAGTTGAGACTAAGAAAACCACAGCATCAAGTCAAACCAACTGATAACAGATTTACATTTAAAACCGAAATTTGGGCATTATTGGACGGAGGCGAAGCTCTCGGCTTGTTCAATCTCAAAGAGGACCCAGCGCAGTTAACACTTACTCTCGCCGCAGCTCGAAGAAGAAGGCTTAGAGTGTTGGGGTTGAATTTGAGGGACTTGTTATGGTGTAGGAAACCAGAGGAGCAACAGAATTGGCCGACCCATGAATTGGGCACCACCGCCATGGCTTCCAAGCCTCACCATCTTGAGCCCCAGCCGCTCCACCTCCAAGCACAGCCTCTCCTTCATGTCCTGATTTTGAACTTGTTTACGGATTCAGAATGAGGTCTCAGCCACAAGGAAGACGAGAGAGAGGAAGATGAGATCACGATTCATGAGAGAGAGAGAGAGAGAGAGAGAGAGAGAGAGGAGAAAGGAAGAGAAACGACTTAAAACGAGGACCAGCCGACTTAACATCGAGTTGTTTGCACGCGCCCTTTGGCATCCGGGTGCGCTGAATAGGCTCTCTGTAAAGGGTGGAAAGGTTGGTGAGGCTGTGTAAGACACCAAACAAAAGACGAGCCATTGATGTGAAAACTATATCAGTTTGTCTCCCTATCAAAATGTAGTTGTAAAGAGTGGAAAGGTTGGTGAGGCTGTGTAAGGCACCAAACAAAAGACGAGCCATTTGTTTCTGTGTGCCTATCAAGGACAAGACTTGGACAAGAGAAACACAGATTTCACAAGCCAAGCAAAGTGAGTCAATCTAACTCCAATGGAGGAAAGGAAGGGCCGGAGATTGATACTCTTCCCAATGCCCTTACAAGGTCATATAAACCCCATGCTAGAACTGGCCAACATTCTACACCTGAAAGGCTTCTCCATAACCATCATTCACACCAACTTCAACTCTCTCAACCCTTCAAGCCATCCACACTTCACCTTTCACTCAATTCCAGATGGCTTATCTGAAAGTGAGGCCTCCACAAAGGATATCCTCTTCCTCGTTTCTCTTTTAAATGTTAAATGTGTTGAACCTTTCCGAGAATGCTTGGCCAGCTTGTTATCTGATGTTTCAGAGGATCCTGTTGCTTGCTTGATATCAGATGCTATCTTTCACTTCGCTCAATCTGTTGCCGATAGCTTAAAGGTCCCAAGGGTTGTTTTAAGGACTGGGGGTGCTTCTTCATTTACTGTTTTTGCTGCATTTCCACTTCTGCGTGAAAAGGGCTACATCCCAATACAGGGTTTGGTTTCTTACTTGGTTACTTTCTGTCTTGCTTGGTAATTGATTGTTAAAATGTAGGTAATTTAGTACATTACGGCATCACCCCCTGATGCTTAAAGATCTAGAAGACTAGCTAGAACCTAGTAGTCAGTGTATAGTTCCAAACTTCCAATTAGTATTTCTTTGTACTAGTCCAACAATACCTATATGACTGTTATAACTCATCGCCTGAGCCCCTCTAATGGCTATTTACCAGTTAACATCACACTTGAAAACAATACTTATTCAGTTCACTTCCTACTTTGGTATTAGATTCTCAACTAGAAGAACCAGTGGTAGAGTTCCCACCTCTCAAAGTGAAAGACCTTCCTGAGCTCAACAGGTGCGACTCGGAGGAATATTATCAACTAGTAGATGGCATGTCCAATGGATCCAAGACCTCAAGGGGACTAATCTTCAATACTTTTGAAGACCTTGAAGAGCCTGCACTGGGAAAACTTAGACAAGAATTCCCCATACCAATTTTCCCTATAGGACCCTTTCACAAGTGTTACCCTGCAGCCTCTTCTTCAAGTCCTTGTCAACTGAAGACAAAAGTTGCATTCCATGGCTAAACAGTCAAGCGCCAAAATCCGTTGTCTATGTTAGCTTTGGAAGCATAGCAGCAATAAAGGAAGCTCAATTTTTGGAGATAGCTTGGGGACTAACCAACAGCAAGCAACCTTTCCTATGGGTGATTCGACCTGAATCAATCCACGGAGATTCACAATGGCTTGAACTATTACCTAGTGAATTTCTTGAAAACCTGAATGGGAGGGGGCACATTGTGAAATGGTCTCCCCAAAAAGAAGTCTTATCACATCCAGCCATCGGAGTCTTTTGGACTCACAGCGGCTGGAACTCTACATTGGAAAGCATTTGCGAGGGAGTTCCTATGATTTGCATGCCATGCTTCAATGATCAAATGGTGAACGCAAGATACGTAAGCAATGTCTGGAAGATTGGTTTGCGGTTAGAGAAGGGAACAGATAGAGGTGAAATCGAAAGAACGATTAGAAAACTAATGGTGGAGAAAGAAGGGGAAGAGATCAGAGGCAGAAGCTTAAAGCTAATGGAGAAGGCAAATCTCTGCTTCAAACAAGATGGCACTTCATACCAATCCTTGGACGGCTTGGTTAAACATATTCTATCACTAGAATCATTTGTTTTTCGAACTCAGTGAATCCCCAACATGGTATTGGGAAATTCATTCAGGTTGTCTATGAGGGCTACAAGTTCATAAGTAGTGCTTATGTAGTTGAATAAATTCATCTTTTAATAAAATAGCAGAGAGCATGCACTTGCAGTTTCAACATTAATTAACCAAGATCAGTGAAAAGCATCAACAAATTATTTTATAATAGAATGATCACTGAAGCTCAAAGTATCAAGTCAATCACATACTGAGAAATACAAGGAATTTAATAGAATTATTACGGCAGAAAAAGAAGAATGAAAGAGAAATTCTTGAAACCTGAAGAGGTGGGTTCATGGAGATCCATCAAAGCCCTCTGAAGCTCTCTGAAGGTCTGAAATGTCTTTCCGCCAAAAAAAACGTCGCGGCCGCCGAGGCAAAGTAGATCGTCATCAGCAAGCGCTTAATTGTGATTAGACTGGGAGCTACTTTTCTGGTATGTAAGGCTTCTTTCTAGGTTTGGGCCTTCTTGTTAATGGGTTTAATCTTCAATGGGCTTATCTTCGTGAAGGTCCAAAATATTATGCTATCACTCTAAAATTTAATGATGAAAAACTAAACAACTTAAGACATGTTTACTAATTTGGAATGAAATTGAGAGTAGCGAAATTAATTTTGAGATTGGTGAATTCTAGCATTTACTAACATGTAAGGTATTAGAATGAGTCTGGGTCCCAATTGCTAGAATCGATTCTTTATGAACCCCCTAATCTGATACCTAAGGAGGTTGGGTATCAGAATCAAACATATGGAATCAACTTTCTTTCCAAAATATCCTTACATAATTATAATATTTCCAAATTACCCAACTCTAGATATATATTGTATTGTTACCATCAGATAACAACAACGACAACAGAGAAGACGGCCGACTCCGAGGTTAATGCAATATATTGTACGTATGTTACCAAAAAATATATCATCCCATAATATTTACATCTTCGAAGAAACGAACAATAAAATTGCAAACATTCTAGCTTCCTTTCTTATAGGGGTATTTTAGTAATCAAACTAGTTTTAATTGTAAGTAAACAATAAACAATATCAATTGTAATTAGTTTCATTCATGTTTTGATTCCTTATGGTAAGTAAACAATAGAATGAAATAATATATTCTCATACCGATTCATGATAAGTTATATTCCAAGTTAATAAACGTGTCCTTAATTTAACAATAATTATCTTCATTACCGGAATTAGATCACATGATGGTTGGGTATTATTTTTTGGTCAACAACTGACCAGGTGAGAATTTCTAAAAATACAATATAAATATAATTTTGTTGTAAAACGAAAATGAATAGATTGAGAAAAGAGAGAAACAACCAAGAGAATGAGAGAATATGTGTATATTATTGAGTAGGGAACCATCTCTTATATAGAGATGTAATCAGTATGTAAATTACATGAATAACCCTAGTCGGCTAATTACAAGAATACCCACTAAGTAATAACTATTTACAACACTCCCCTTGGGTATTCTCTGTCATTAGCTTCCCCTAATATGTGCTTCAGTGTTGCCTCGTCAAAACCTTGCCAGGTAATAAAAACCCTATCGGACAAAAACAATCATGGTCGAAGGAGAAAAGAGTACAACGCACAAGTAGCAGCGATAATCAGAACCCTTGATTTCGGTGAAACGGTTTAGTCTGGATCATAAGATGTGAGTCTATGGGAGATAGATGCATAATAGTTGCTACACCAAAACCTTGCCCGGTAAACCCAGTGGGACAAACCCGTGGTCGAAGGGAAAAGATGAGCAAATGCATATATTTCAAATAAAGGTATCTTCAAGATGCAGCATGAGCAAGGTGACCAATTACATGTGTGCCTCATTAAAACCTTGCCAGGTAACAAAACCCAGTGGGACAAAAAAAACCCTGGACGAAGGACAAAAAGAGTACACAATTGTCAAGAGTATGCTTCAGAATAACCCCTGATAATGACTCCCCCTGAAAACTCTAAGATTATTGTATTCCCTATAGTAAAAAACATAACTAGTTGGGAATAAGCCTTGTGTGGGTTTACATGTAAACCCGTGTCAGCATATTTAACAGGGCAAACATCATTCCAAGGATCATAGGCGGTTGATCCATTCCATGATGCATAGGGATAGAATGAGCCATTTTCGTCATGCATTTAAAGTAACGGAAAATTGTCTTTTATGCCATTTACGGAGGCGGTGTGTTGGCGCAGAGCTATATCTAGCTAATAAATTCACATCAGATGAGATGTCCGGTCAAGGGAATTTAACCAAGTACAATAATGCGCCTATTGTACTTAGATATGAGTCTTCTGGCCTCAATATCTCTTCGTTATTATCTGCACGATAATACGGGTGTCTTTAGACCTCGGACGACTATAGGTGTGCTTAAATACTTTGTTTTATCCTCATCAAAGTATCTTAACATCTTCTAGATTTAATTTGATTGATGGACCAAAATTCCATCTGCACTTTGCACGGTTGCACGACTTCAGGTCGACAAAATAATATTTGGTCTCCTAAAGTCATTCATCTCAAACTCGATTTCAGGTGTATTGCAGTTTCCATGATCTCTTCAAGAGTATTAGTTAAATTCATGTCATTGACATAAATTACCACAAATTACAAACCTGGAATTTGTTTCCTTAAAACACCATGGGCATAGTCATTTGTTCATATATCCCACCCCAAACAAATATTCACTTAGACGGTTATACCAACTCCGTCTGGATTGTTTGAACCCCTAAAGTGAACTACTCTAGCAAATGGAGAGCATGTTCTGTGGTTTAGAACTATTTGCATTGGGTAACAGAAGTCCTTCAGGAAACTTCATGTATATCTCTATATTCAGATCCCCATAGAGATAAGTTGTTACCACATTCATAGGCTGCTTATTCAGTTATTTGGAAACTACCAAACTGATAAGGTAGTGGAACGTTATGACGTCCATTACGGAAAGTACGTCTCCTGTAATCAATCGCAGGGCGTTGAGAAAATCTTGCGCCACTAAACGAGACTTATATTACAATCTCGTTTTTCTCATTACGCTTCCTTACAAATACCCATCTAAACAATATAGGTTAACATGAGTAGGTGTGGGAACAACAGACCCATATATAACACATTTCTCTTAGTTAAGGAATCTGATTTGACCTGGATTGTTTCTTTTTTTTTAGCCAGTCGTCTCTTCGTTGAGATCTATCAACAAAGCAAGGTTCGACATCATCGCTTATTATAATTTCGGTGGCCACCGCAAATATAAATATATCATCGATGAAACTCTCATTCCGATTCAATATCTCACAAAATTTACCGAGATTTTCTATTCTCGGGAGTGGGTTTAAATGTTGGAGCGTCCCCCAACTTCGTCTCTTCTAGAACGAACCCATAATCCGGATTTATCTCGTGAGTTGAATTGTTTGAGATTGCGATGGCAAGAAGATTCATTTGTGCCAAGTTTACCCTCTTGTAGGGATAAGAATCGTTCGAACCTAATGGTCTACCTCGCTTCTGGGCAGGGACTATGACTGGTTAGCCGCCATGGCCGTACCTCATCCAACTAGGACGATACGTCCTACGGGGATTTATCCTTGCAGGTTTGCAGCAGGTATATATGATCTCGTCACTTTAACTATATCTAGTAAAGTGTCTAGCATATTATGGGCTACACTACGTAGATCTAGGATTCTTTGCACTTCAACTAGAAGTAGAATTCTTCGCACTTCAATTTCACATGTGCGGTTTGGGGATCAAGATGAGACATTCAACACGTCGTTCATCAGGAACGCTCACATTCTTATCTCCCCCTAACGGCGGGAAGACTGTCTCATCAAAGTGACGACCGTAAATCTAGCGGTATAGAGATCTCCTGTCAAGGGCTCTAAGGAGCACATAATGGATAGGGTTCATAATCGACATATATGCCCATCCTTGTTGAGGACCCGATTTTGTACGTTGTGGCGACACAATTGGCACGGAGACTGCAAACCCAAATGCGTGTAAATGCAAAAATAGGTTCACACCCAGTCACCAACTGTAACACGAAGTAAGACGGGTAGCAGTGGGCCTCAACTGGACCGACATAGCTGCATGCAAGATTACATAGCCCGACGCAAACAGTAGAAGCTTGGTGCGCATTACCAAGGTTCTATATGCGAGACCATCTTAGGTTTAAACATAGGAAAATATATTTTACAAAACCCAAGGGATATGCAATAATCATCGAAAAACCTTGATGTAAACTCTCGGCATTATCAAGTCTTATAGACTTTATGGGATAATCCGAGTGGTGTACCTCTATTTCATGGGTGAGAATTTAGCAAACGCATCATTTTCATGTGGACAATAGTGTGACATCTGATCATTTTTGTCGATGCATCAACCAAAACCATTAATATTTAACTGGTCCGTATGGTGGTTGGATAGGTCCACGTATTTTTCCTTGCATTCTGTGCATAAAGAGATAGTATATATTCTAGTCTTTGCATGTGATGGTCTAGTATTCAACATTCTTAACGAGCAGAATGACATAATGTGTCATTAAAGACAAGGCCCTTATTCTGAGGGGGATGCCCGTGTGATAATTGAGTTGAGGATACGGTGCATCATATGTTTTTCTTGGGTGCATCAAACACCAATACTATAGCTACTATTTGCTCGAATCATTTAGCTTCTAGCTAATAAATTTGAATGTATTCAATGTACGCTTCTGGCTGCACATTCAAAGGTTATGCAAAGATATTACACCATTTTTCTGGTGGTTTCAATGTTTAAGCATTGGTTTCAATGAACTTACCTTTTGATAACGTTCTTCTGAAACGTAGAGGTATTTTGCCTCGTCAGTCAGACAAGAATGCTCAGTTCCTTAATATTGATACACATATCAATTTTGATTGAGATTCTAGGGCATCAAGCCTTTTCATTTCAATATTCTCTAATTTTGTTTTGCTTCAGGTAAGGAAGATGTCTAATTCAAATAGTTTCTTCTGGAGACTACTAATTAACATGATAAAAGCTACGATTTTATCATGTCTGATGAATTTTGGAATGAAACTTCAAGTTTCTTAAGGGGGTTATTATCGAAACTACAAGTTGATTTATACATGAACTACAGGTTCACTTCTGAACTTCCGGTTCATTAGGTACATGTATTTTCAAATTATAATCATGTAACAATTGATAATATTAATTCCACGCTACTAATTTAGCATAGTGAATATGTCATGTAATTATGTGTAAATGCTTCTGGCAATTAACTACACATTACATATGGTGAATGTATTAACAACAGCTATTATGAGAAAATATTTGGAGTGCTTATAGACATGCATAATGACTAGGTACGAAAAACCATGTCATTAGATTATTTTCCTTTTGTTTGATTCTGCTGGACCAAAGGAATTGACTTTAATTAAAGTGAAAGAGATAAACCTCTACATACTTTACAAGTCTACGGGCACAATTGAGAGGTATGTTGGCCGGGCTCTTAGGCCCCGTAGAGGGAGAGTGGCCTACTGGGCTCATAATGGTCTGCCAAGAAATGCAATGTTATTAGTCAACCCTTTCGGTAACTCCAATTGTATACGACCAGGTAAGACATGATGAGGTGGTGGAGCGAGGCTCACTTAAGTACACATCCTCAAAAGAACTTGCCTAGACATCGCATCCAACTGGGTGAGCCTAGTTTGAGAAGAGTTATAATTATTGTCATGGACTCAAGGCGACATGTGGTGAGCTTTTGTGCTAGCCTTGCAGCTTAGGTTGAGCTCCTGGCTCGGACTTACTGTTGTCACATAGGCTTGATTTGAGCTTCTGACTCAGCCTTATTTAATATTCATCATTAATAAGACAAATCAACATATGCTATTAATTCATTACTTACAACTTAAAGTGAAAGTAATTTTCAATTAAATCGAAATAAACTAAACATAACGGAAACAATTTAATTACATAAAGTATATGCATTAACTTTGGTAATTACTGAACCAATAGATGTAAACACCGTAGCGGTTACGTGCAAAATAAATTCATTTGCATCATTAATTGCTTCCGGCAAAATGCGTCATTACATCCCCATAACAATTCATATAAATGATAACAATTGAGAATTGATTAAATAAAACTGACGCAATTTGAATTTGGTAATTAACCGACATTTAATATATGTCATAAATTACTAAATAAATATCATTTATGCAGTGGTTAAGTATGTACCAAAGACAATGAGTACAAATCTCATTAATGCTTCTAGCATTACACATAGGTATTAAATTGGATAAATGCTTCTGGCATAATGGATTATAATAAAATTCATGCTTCTAGCATAATGGATTATAATAACATAATTTAAATGGTATAACCGAAGATTAAACTCATAACGTCTTTATCGTAATTGCACAATAATTTGACCCATAATGCTTGTGCCATAATATAGGTTATAAAACTTGGTAAATGCTTCCAGTTATAACGTCTTTATACATGCCCTTAAATGCTTCCGGCATATATGCTTTTAATTAAATGACATTGAATTTGACACAATTCAAATCTGTAACTGACAAAACGTATATATTAAGTCACAATTAAGTAACATAATCAGTGTTACGCGTCATTATACAAATGACGTTACATTTCTAAATGAATTTTATTCAAATCTCATTATGAGCAATGTTAATTTGTATCACTAAATGCTTCAGGCATAAATATTTCATATATGTAACCGTTGATATAAATGACAAAATTCATGGTCCTATATTACCGGTTACATGCATTACTTCCAGAATGCATTCACGCTCTTGTGTTCTGAATGTCAGAGAATGATAGTGGATCTGAAGTTCGTTCATCCATGCGCCTTTTGGTATGCACTACTAGGCATGCGATTGGGCTTATTTCGGTGGCTACTGGCCTCCCTGAAGATTTTTATGTCTTCTATTTCAATCACAAAACATGAACAAATTTATATACCACATACGTATTTATCATCTGAATAAATTAAGAATATAAATTTAGGTCTTCATGCATCGTATATAGATTTCAAAATGCAACCAAAGACAATGGGTTCATGCTTCATGGTGATTTATTCATCATATAATCAAGGCTAGAAAATATGGATTGGAATTAAGATAAGAAAACGTTACTCATTGCAGAACGGATAATCTCCATCTTTTATGTGTAGAACGGAGAATGCCATTTGTGGAGCTACTCAGCCAATCCAATAACTTGGTTAGATAATGATCCTCATATGGTTGATCATCGATTTCAGAGCTTTCCATGTCAATGTAGAGCGAATTCGATGAATCAAATTGAAAGATCATTCTTTACTTTTAGAGCTTCACATGCAATAGAAAACAAGATAATATTAGAACTATTCGTGCTGATAACGTGTTGTAAAACGAAAATGAATAGATTGAGAAAAGAGAGAAACAACCAAGAGAATGAGAGAATATGTGTATATTATTGAGTAGGGAACCATCTCTTATATAGAGATGTAATCAGTATGTAAATTACATGAATAACCCTAGTCGGCTAATTACAAGAATGCCCACTAAGTAATAACTATTTACAACAAATTACTAATTTAGTGCTAGCTCTTTTTGTTCGTACTACGTTTATGCCTTCAGTAGCATGCATGATAACTACATCATTTGTAATTTTGTATCCTCTATTCTAATCCAAGTCATCCAAGTTCTAACAAGTACTCTAGCGGTTTTAATTCATATGAAGAATTCTATGAATGAACCGATATATTAAGTACATAGAAATAGAGTAATTTAGCAACGGACATAGTCTGTCTATATTTAAATCGAACTAGTCTCTTTAATGTACCATAAGTCCATAACCCTAATTCAAGCCAATACTTTACTTTTGTATCACCTTGTTCAATGGAGCAAGCATGTGAATACATGTGAAGGCTGCGTTTCTACTTTAGATTCCTCCTTAACTCACATAGAACCATGCAAATCATAGTTTACAGAGCTGGTATAGATGTGAAGGTATACAAGAGCAGCAGTGTACAAAAAGAAAGACCACTAGACTAGTGAGGTCAATGAATACAAGTAGCCACAATCAGAAGAGATCCTATCAAACACAGATCAAGTCCTCTAATTCAAATGGAGCAACTCAGGAAGGGTCGGAGATTGATACTCTTCCCACTGCCATTTCAAGGCCATATTAATCCCATGCTTGAGCTAGCCAATATTCTATACTCGAAAGGCTTCTCCATAACCATAATTCACACCAGCTTTAACTCTCTCAACCCTTCAAGCCATCCACACTTCACCTTCCAATCAATCCATGAGGGCTTCTCCAAAAGCGCAACCTCAAAGGATACTCTCCTCGTCATTTCTAGTCTAAATGCAAAGTGTCATGAACCTTTCAGGGAATGTTTAACCAGGTTGTTGTCCGATGTTTCGAAAGAGCCTGTTGCTTGCTTAATCACAGACTCCGTCTATGATTTCACTCAATCTGTTGCAGAGAGCCTAAAGCTGCCAAGGATTCTGTTAAGGGCTTGGAGTGCCTCTTCGTTTGCTATTTATGCTGCATTTCCACTTCTTCGAGAGAAAGGTTACCTCCCAAAACAAGGTGAGTTATTCTAGCTAGATCTAGGAATAAGCAGTGGCGGAACTGTGTTTGGGTCTAGGAGGGTTCAGACCCCTGCCAGCTTTTGCATTCCTTTTTCATTAGCTAACTAAATTACCTTAACAATTACAATTATACTATATTTGAACCCCCCTTAGATAACATTTGGGAGATTCTTTCTCTTTTGATATGATATTTTGGATACTCTTTCTCTTTTAATTTAATATTAGAACGAATAAATTCATTTAATCTTAATTTTGATGCTTGATTGATATTCAAATATTGAATTTTGATCTGTAAAAAGTTTATAAAACATTACTTTATGTTAATATATAATTTGTTCGTTTTACATTTCAATTTGATGTTTACGATAACAAAAAAATAATTTTTATATTTGGACCTCTCATAACTTTTAATCCGGGCTCCGCCCTGAGAATAAGTGTTCATATATATAGCAGCTAAGCACATTCTGGATATATTTACACTTTATTACCTATATATGTATGCTCGAGCTCCTCTGTATACTACTTACCCTCCATTTTGGCTTTAGATTCTCGACTAGAAGAGGAAGTGACAGAGCTTTCACCTTTCAAGGTTAAAGACCTTCCACTTATCAACAGTGATGGTCCAGAGAGATATTTTAAAATTATTGCTGACTTGGAAGATCAAACCAAGGCCTCATATGGATTGATTCTTAATACTTTTGAAGAGCTTGATGAACGTGCACTGGCCTCAATTCGCCAGAATTACTCTATTCCGATTTTCTCACTAGGACCATTTCATAAGTGCTACCCCAACTCTTCTTCAACCTCAAGTAGCATATTAGCACAAGACCAGAGTTGCATTTCATGGCTAAACACACAAGCACCAAAATCTGTTATTTATGTTAGCTTTGGAAGCATTGCAGCAATAAAGGAAGATCAGTTTTTAGAGATAGCCTGGGGACTAGCCAACAGCAAGCAGCCCTTCTTGTGGGTGGTTCGACCCGGATTAGTCCTTGGGTCAGATTGGCTTGAAGCATTACCTAGTGGGTTTCTTGAGACCTTGAATGGTAAGGGGCACATTGTTAAATGGGCGTCTCAAAAAGAGGTGCTTGCCCATCAAGCAGTTGGAGTGTTTTGGACTCACAATGGCTGGAATTCTACATTGGAGAGTATTTGCGAGGGGATCCCTATGATTTGTATGCCATGTTCTGCTGATCAAATGCTGAATGCAAGATATGTAAGCGATGTTTGGAAGGTTGGGTTGCAGTTAGAAGATGGGGTTGAGAGAGGCAACATTGAAAAAACCATCAGAAAACTAATGATGGAGAAAGAAGGGGAGGACATCAAAGACAGAGTGGAAAAGCTAAAGCAGAAGGCAAAGGTTTGCCTGAAACCAGATGGGTCCTCATATCAATCCTTAGATGCCTTGATCAAACACATTTTATCATTCGACTAGTTTGATGATCCAAACTCAGAATCGTTCATTAGTTTAAGTTCGCATGTAGGCCATGCATGGCTTGCATAATAAAATATAATCTAGTCGTCATATTAACAATGAGGTGGGAACCAATTGCTTGGTATTTTTCATCATTGTGTTTTTAGCCATGTCTAGACGGAGGTAAATTTTTCAATTTTCTGATGATGTTTTGCAAATTTGGGACATAATCTATAGCGAAAATCTACTGTACCGACCGGCATGCTATACCGGCCGGTTTTCCACTACAAGATCCCCACCCTACCCCACCCCCTTGTTGAACGACGCAGATCCGGACGGTATGCATACCGGTAGAGCAGACTTTCCCACTATAGTGTGCTAGACTGTTAGTTGGTGTTCTGTTTTTTTTCTGATTCTTGATTTGTATCTCATGTCATGCTTTTGATTTGACCTAGTAAGGGTGTTCGCGAGGTGCTTCGTTGTAATTTTATTTCTCATCCTCGAAAGAATTGCTTGCTATATTTGTTAGGTATATAAGCTGTTAACTTGTAAACCCTTGGGCCTAGCAAAAGATACCTCTCACTACTTGCAGTGACTTTCTTTAACGTTATTATGTATGAAGAACTTGAATAAATTTAGGTTATTGTCAGGTAACTGGCTATACCTCACACTATAAAAACGCTAGGATATTGTGAGGTAAACAGTCAAGTTCTAGTGAGGCATCCGAGCTCATTACAACCGATCAACATTTTTTTTCCTAAAAGAAAGTGAACAGTATCAAAATTGGACAAATCTCGGGGGGTAAACTAAAATTAATCTTTTTTCTAATCCTAAGTTTTTTCTGTCTTGAATTGACATTTTAGTCCCAAAAGTGGGTTACATTATCATAGTTAACCACCAAATTAGACGGAACTTGAGAAATCTGGATTTTGAGTGTCTCACACTCATGAATTCTTTTCTTCAAATATGAATTGATGAACGTGTATGACATGCCCATAATAATTAAGAAAATTAAAATTTAGAAATTTTTGAATTTTATGCTAAATGGAAGATTGATGAAGTAATTACCGGTGCAAAATGGATGAGAAATTAAAATTCAAGGGTTTAGAATTTCATATCGGCAAAAGCTGCAAAACGCCGGTCGTTCACGTACGCCAACATGTCCATTTAAACAGAGGGGCAACAATGTAATTTTCTTTGACTTGGTAAAATCAGTTTTCACCAAGCCCACTGAAGGATAAAAATGTAACAATTGGTTCATCTTTTACACCACACTTTAACATGGCTTAAATAAGGAATCCCAAAGCAATTTCTACGAGCCTCAGTAGTCTGATTATTTAACATTCTTCTTCATTCCATAGTACAATCACCACTAACAACCAACTGTTTCCATAACAAGTTAATCTGCTTCTAGTCTCTTTTTCTGTTTTCAGGTCTGATCATAAGGCTACGCTCGTACACGTTTGGTGGCCGGTACGTGTTGCACGCTCATATACATTTTGGCCTAAACCATTCTGTTGCATTTGCTTTTCCTCTTCCTTTTGGGCCTGAAATGAGAGCATGCAATAAAATCTAGTCTATTCTTCTCCTGACACTAAACTCGGCAAGGGACAGACACGTATACCTACCAGACGGTAGTAGAAGATGATAGAATCCATTAGAACAATCTCGCACATCGTCTTCATCTTCTCTGAAGAAATCATGAAACCGCCTGAACCTTCTTTTGGATTCTATATATACCTCACTCCCTAGCTCCAGCCTCATCAAACAAGAATCAACCAAAGCAACCAAGTCATCCGATACTATAGCTACACCAACAAGTCAAAAGTTCAAAAACCTTCATCGATCAACAGCAATGGCTCTAAGTCTCTTGGCAATGGCAGACGCAGCAACGTCTTCGACCCATTTTCCCTCGACATATGGGACCCTTTCCAGGGATTTGGCCCTCTCATGAACTCCTCCTCCACCGCCGGCGAAACCTCCGCCTTCGCGCAGACCCGAATCGACTGGAAGGAGACTCCGGAGGCTCATGTCTTCAAGGCGGACCTGCCGGACTGAAGAAGGAAGAAGTGAAGGTTGAGCTGGAGGAAGGGAATGTCCTTCAGATCAGCGGAGAGAGGAGCAAGGAGCATGAGGAGAAGAACGACAAGTGGCACAGGGTGGAGAGGAGCAGCGGCAAGTTCATGAGGAGGTTTAGGCTGCCGGACAATGCAAAGGTGGATCAGGTTAAGGCTGCTATGGAGAATGGGGTGCTTACTGTGACTGTGCCCAAAGCACCGGAGCCGAAGCCCAGGTTAAGAGCATCGACATCTCTGGAGCCTAAATTTTCAAGATCTTCTACTTTTCATCATTGTGTTTTAGTCATGTCTAGATGGAGGTAAATTTATAATTTTTCTGATGATGTTTTGCAAATTTGGGACATAATCTACGATGTGCTAGTTGGTGTTCTGCTTTTTCTGATTCTTAATTCTGTATCTCATGTCGTGCGTTTTGATTTGACCTAGTACGAGTGTTCTTGAGGTTCTTCGTTGTAATTTTATTTCTCATTGTCGAAAGAATTGCTTGCGATATCTGCTAGGGTATATAAGCTGTTAACTTGTAAACCCTTGGGCCTAGCAAAAGATGAATCCGGATCCTCTCCTCATCCTCATGAGAGCCTCCTCATACTTCTTCATAACTCAATCTCAGCCTTTTATTTTCGACCAACTGTTAAGATCTTTCAGTTAATATTAAACCCTATTTTTACATCTACAAAATATCATATCGTGTTAAAAAATAAAAATCAAGATATCTCTCTCTCTCTCAGCGCTCTCTCTCTCTATCCACCGTCGTCGCATCTCTCTGCCTCCCTCCGCCGGCCACGACCTCTTCCGCGTCGCCGCCCACCATATCCGGCGTCCTCCACCATATCCCAGAGAAGAGGAGAATAACTGAGAGAAATCATCTGGGTTCGAATTCTGAGCGGGGAGTTAAGGTGAGGTTGAGTTCTGGAAACCCATTTCAGTTCTTATTGGATTTTATTCATTATGCGTTTAGCTTACTGAGATTTCTATATTGTCTATAACTGGCGTAGTTTTTGAAGTTCGGTATGCTATGTTCTAACTTTTGATTCGGTTTGGTTCTTAACGTAGAAAATAGATTAGCAATTACACACAAAGCTCTATGTTTTTTTTTTTTTAGATTTTTGGTTAAGGTTGAAAACAGAGGTCTGCATTTCCAAACCAAGTTTTCTGATTTGTGACCAAAAATTGTAAGTTGTGATTCTTTGAAGGCGAAAAAGTCAGCTGTAGGAATTGTTAGGAGCAACTCCATTACTCTCCATCTCCACCTTCCTCTTACACTATCTCAAACCTATGCTCGAGGGGCAGCGAGTGTTAGTAAGAGTGTTGTATATGAAGCAATTTGGATGGCAAGAAAGTTGCTGTAAAGAAACCCATTGTCTACTTCTGAAGACATTGATAAGTTCCGCAAAGAGTTGCAATTTGTTATGTAAATTGCATCATTCGGATTGGCAAAGCTGGCAAAGCTGGTATATATATATCCTCTTTTTTTTTTTTGTTATCTGATATATTACTGGTATTACTACAGATGAAGAATTATATTACGTATTACTACGAGATGATCATTCAAATATATCAAACCATATCAAACCATATGTCTTTGATGCCTTCTCAAGAATCCTTTGTGCCAAACTCACAAGCATATGTTCAATCAAATATCGCATTCCATTTGCATTGCAAGGCCCAGGAACATCAAATTATGAAGACCTTTAGTGTAGCCACATACCGGGCAAATTTGGATATATTGAAATTTTGGGAGCAGATTTGGGACATATGGCTAGATTTGTAGTGTCATTTTGGGAAAAACTTGGGAGTAGTGATAAATTAGCTGTTGGGAAAATTGGCTTCTTTTGTATAGCTGATAGGGTCAATTTGTTCAATCTATTGCAACAGGGACAAATTACAGATTTTGTACAGTAGCTATGACAACATTTTGTTCAATCTAGTGCAGCAGGGGGAAAATGGTAAATTTGAGATGATAGTGTCATTTTGAGATGAAATGAAATTGCTTTCTATGTTTTAGCCATCTCTATCCAGTTTTAAATTACTTGCATTACATGGCAATGTTTGTTGGTCTCTGACAATGTATGTTACTTGCATTATATGAACTATATTTTTGCTGAGAACTTGTTTCTTTACAAATACACTAACACAATGGAGCACAAACCATCAATTCATACTGTGAAAGGTTTCTTCATTGAAAATTTGAAATGATACATAATATTTGATCAGAAACATAACCAGATCATTGGATTTCAACAGAAGCTTGAAACATTGTATACAGCTTGAAATACATAAGAGATAAAATTTCACATCAAGAAAAGCTTTCCCATTGTATACAGCTTGAAACAGCTTCAAGATGAGAAGGGTGATCACTGTCATATATAACAGCTTTAATTCTTTATTTACTGCAAACTTAATCTTCGCCTCTAAGCCTGTATTGTAGCTCCACCACCTCTCTTTCATAAAAATAACCCTCCATATGTATAACTAAGATAGTAGAGAGCTAAACTCCTATGACCTGCACTCACGATCAAAACCTACCGTAATCAAATAGATAGCTAAAAGATATCATTAAAGATATCAAAACCTACACAACAATCACGGTTATGTCATCATGGAAATGGCGACAAACACCACGGTCAATCTTCTTCGAGTCTGAATACCGCATTTCTCTCTTCTTTGCTGCTTCTTGCAGGGCAGTTTTTACCAACCTCTTTGCACTTCCCTGCATCAGGTTAAGCAAACAAGAATTTTAATGGGACAACACATAACAGTGACAGGCTACAAGAGAAGGTGTACACAAAGATCAAAAACGATTCACATAAGATCATTCAAAATCACAAATGCTGGCATCATTTCTTCCTGTTATCAGCTGTGGCTTTTATTTCAGAGTTGACTCCACTCTAGTACATTGATCCCAGAGTTCACCAATACAGTTTTTTTTTTTTTTTTTTTTGCAGAACTAGGTACGAGGTTCATACAAACACTCAATAACAATAGACAATTAGATTTCTACAACTTGCAACGAGTTCTTCGCTGATTAAGAACATAATGACATCCTAAATTCCTAATTGTATTATTAGTGTTCTCGTGGTCAGCTGGTGATCAAGAAACTCATGGTCACACCAACTTATATCCTAAAAGATATAATTTTTCAATCTTTAGAGGCACATTTGACACAAGCAAAAGACTAAAATTCAAGATTACTCTGCTAAATGATCATAATAATATAATTGTCAAAAAATCAGCCATAAAACCAATAAATAATTCTTGCAGTTGATTCAATCTCAAAACTATAATTCAAATGGAAGAAACCCTTATCGAGTATACTAATACATAACTCAACAATCAAACCCTCAACAATGAAAAACTAAAACCCAAGGTGGAGATCGAACCTCAAAAAGCTTGGGATGAATATACAGAGTATATGTGAATCGACTTCTTTTTCTTTTTTTCCACCAGTCGCCTCGGAGGACGTGAGGACGCCGGATATGGTGGGCCGGCGCAAATGAAGAGGTCGTCACCGGCGGAGGAGGAAGGCAGAGATGCGACGACGAAGAGAGAGACCTTGGCACCGGCGGTTGATCGGCGGAGGAAGGAGGAGAGATGCGACGACAGAAGAGAGAGAGACCTTGGTTTTCTTTTTGTGTGAGCACGAAATGATATTTTGAGAAGAAGAAGAGAGAGATAAGTTGGGTAGATGTGAAAATAGGGTCTAATATTAACTGAAAAGATCTTAGCCGTTGGTCGAAAATAAAAGGCTGAGATTGACTTGTGAGGAAATATGAGGAGGCTCTCATGAGGAGAGGATCCGGATTCGCAAAAGATACCTCTCGCTACTTGCAAAGATTTTCTTTAACGTTATCATGTATGAAGAGCTTGAATAAATTTAGGTTATTGTCAGGTAACTTGTTATACCTCATGCTATAATATAATAATGCTAGGATATTGTGAGGGAAACAATCAAGTTCTAGTGAGGCATCCGAGCTCATTACACAACCGATCAACTTTCATACAGCTGGTAAAGCTTAATACAAACTAAAATAACATTTTTTTCCTAGAAGAAAATGACCGGTATTAGAGCAGAATATGATTATAAGAGTTAACGCAAGAGTTAATGGAGTTAGAAGTTGACTCGAACTCTGTTTGCATATCTTGTTTCCTTTCAAATTTGGGATGTTACACATAGCAAAGCCCTGAAATCTTATTTCAAAGAGAAAAATCGTCAACATATATATAGCGTTACAACTCAAACTATTGATGAGATTTCCCTACAAAAAGGTAGAAGGCAACACAAAATCGATCGATGATATACAAAGCTGGAACGACCTTCCTGTTGACTTATTGGAGAAATCGGATCACGGCTCAACACTGAAACAGACGTCTCGCACTTCCGTGCAGTTTGCAAGTCATGGTGGTCCTCTATTCCTCCCCAACCAGTCCTTCCCCAATCATTGTTCGAAAGATTCACCTTACTACAAGACCTTCTTCCAGCGCGAGACTATAGTCTATCGTTTAGCACCACCAACTCATCACCACGACGATTGGGGCAGCTGGGTGATTAAGCTCGAAAAGGACATAGACATGGTACTCATATGATAGTTCATCCATTCTCTGAAACTCCGTTCGAGATAGACAAGATTTCGGCTGGCTTTGGGGTTCCAACAAAAATTAAACTTATTGGAGTTTCAAGTATTTGAACTAGCCAAGTCTTATAGAATATATGATTAAATTCAGTTTATCCTATGAGGTTTAAGGTGATATCATGTTAGTCGCGAAATTTTCAATTTTATCTGAATACCCCCTAAGTTCTTCAATTTAGTCAACCATTAGAGTCCATCTAAATTAACCGTTAACTATGATATTAGGGCTCATTTTTTAGGGTCAAATTTTCATCTCAAGACAAAGCGATGTGCATCGCCACAAAAAAGATTACCTCATTTGCTCCTCCTCCTCTCATCCAACAATTGTCCTCTTCAATTTTCCAATTCCCCTCATTGTGCCAGCTTAGTCTAGACTGAAGTCCAGGTGAGAATTTGAAGTCTAAGAAAAAAACTGCATCACATCTTAAAAAAGCGATAGGAAAACCACTATTTTCTTCTGGGTGCTCCCTAGCATGGAAGAGACGACGATGAGGGGCGAGAACTCTTTGTAAAAAAGAAAAGATCGTGATGAGATCATGAGAGATAAGTGCGGTGTTTTTGACCAGCTATTTTTTTTTTAGAAATAAATATAGAGGGGAGACTTATCTATTTGGAAATACTCATCTGCATCACTTTCCTTCATTAAAACAAGGGCTGTGGTAATTTTTAATATATACATGTGTCTTCTTAATAACCACAGATAGATAGTGACAAACAAAAACAACCGATCTTTTACAATAATGACTTACTGTTGTAGACCATTAATAAGTTCTGATAGAGAGAATTGTAGTAGTGAAAGAATGAAAAGAATTTGTTGAAACGGTTGACATTAGGTGGTGATTAATAATTTTGAAGATTTGGTGCTCGTAAAACAAGTTTAGTTAGTTTTTATTTGTGTTTCTTGTATTGTATGGTGTTTCATGTTGTATTTCAGTTTATGCAAACACATTTTAGAGTAAGGCTTGTTATGTCCTCATGTATGTATTATTATTTTTTAATTAACCAAAATTTCTCACACCGTCGAGTTTTATTAATTTTTTTTCATATGCTACAATTAGCCCGGGTGACATTTTTATCCTGGCTGCCACTGATTGTGTCCCAAAGCCCATATACACCCAACTTCCACCAAACCCCATTTCACCACCATCAAATGCGATCAACTCAAGAAACAAAAAACCAAAGTGATCAACTCAAGAATTACATCTACGGGGGCTAAAATCGAAGCAATCACTAAATTTATAGGCATATGAATCTCTAATTTCAGGTGGAGGAGGATAGAGAGGTTCTTTTCTCGGAGGGAAAGTTGGTCGGGGAGGAGCAGGTGGAGGAGGATAGAGAGGTTCTTTTCAAGGATAGGAGGAGACGACGATCTCGACAACGTTGCTTTCCAAGAGGAGGTGGGTGACTGGAAGTGGGTCCTGATCATGGTTGACTAGTTGAGGAGGAGGTGGAAGAGGTCGTCCTCTGTTATTCCGGATTCATTCGAAGGTGGCTCTTTTAGTTTTGGGTTTATGGGATTGAGGTAAGGGACAAAGTTTCGGGGATCAAGACTTCATAGTGGTATTTTTTAGTGAGGGGGTTTTCAAAGCAGGTGAAATGGAAATCAAGTTTAGATTTCAGCCATTTGAGAGAGAGGACATCAAAGTGGACTAGGGAAGAAGAAGACGAGATTTTTTCTAAGGAAAATGCCCATTTAATATTAATTTAAAGGAAAAAATTTAGTTTACTCCCCTGAACTTTAAGTCTAAAATCAGTCTGATACCTCATCTTTTTTTTAATCAGTCCGATTCCTAAACTTTCAAAATGACATCAATCTCGATCAAAATGACTAAAATAGCCCTTGTTAATCCTTTTACCCTCTCTTCTCTCTCTCTCTCTCTCTCTCCTCTCTCTCTCTCTCCCCATACTCCCTCTGTGCCGACCCGATCGGAGTAGTCGACGGGTCAACCCGACTGGTTCCTCCTTCTCGGCGACGACGGTGGTGGAAGACCGGTGGCAACAGCTTCCTCTCGACGTGATGATCGTCCTTGTATCCTCAGTTTCTTCATATGAAGTCCGATGACGGAGAATCGAACAGGGGAAAAAATTTCTAGGTTTCAGTCAAGTTCGTGATTCCGGCCACGGCGGCGAGCGTGACTGGTGTGGATAGCTTCGTCTTGATGTCAGGAACCTTTCTATGCTATTCATTTTCAGAAGGGAGAATTCAGAAGGGAGAATCGATTGTGTGAAGCTTAAGTGTTTTCTGGCGTGTTCTTCGTTTTCCGGCGAGATTCGATATTCGACCCAGGTATCAAATTGATCAATTTTTCAAGCTATATCTCTCTGTAAACTTGAATTTCATTTTGGTTGAGAGATGGAGATGATTTGGATTGGGGTAGTGTTGACTGTCGTGGCTGTTGTCATGTACGGCGGAAGTGGTGACGTTGTGATCTTGGTTTGGTGATTTCCAGTTAAAATGAATCTTTGAATATGATTTTTTGATTGCTATATGTGTTGGAATTACAAGAATTTGAGAATTGGACGTAGTTGGGTTTCCGGCAGTGAATAACCAAGTTACTATTCACGGCGGCAATGGTAGTGTTTGTTTGTTGTTTGTTTGGTGAAGCTGGTGGTGCGTAAGAGCTTGCTAGAGTTGAAGGATGTAAACTAGGATTTGGTGATCAAATGTTGATGTGGCAACAATCCACCACATGGCCGCGAAGGGGAGGAGAGCGAGGGGGATGAGAGAGAGAGAGAGACAGAGAGAGAAGATCGAGCATGACGAGAGGAGCGAGCGGAGAGACGAGATGAGGAGATGAGATGATGACCGAGAGGAGAGAGAGATGAGAGGAGAGAGAGAAGGAGAGAGAAGGAGAGAGAGATTAGACGGAGATGGCGATGAGAGAGAGAGCGACGGAGAGAGGAGAGAGAGAGAGAGAGATGACGAGAGAGAGAGAGGGAGACGAGAGAGAGAGAGAGAGATGAGAGAGAGAGAGAGAGAGGAGAGGATAGAGAGACGAGAGAGGATGGAGAGAGAGAGAGAGAGAGAGGATTAACAAGGGTTTTTAGTCATTTGACGAGATTGATGTCATTTTGAAAGTTTAGGGATCAGACTGATTAATAAAAAAGATGAGGTATCAGATGATTTTAGACCTAAAGTTCAGGGGAGTAAACTGAAATTTTTCCTAATTTAAACCTCTCATTCCCCATTTCAATGATAATATTTTTCATGAGCCCATTCCAATTTAAGGTAATATTTTGTTTGCCCAAATACACAAATCTTTACTAAAGTCTTAACAAACCATATTATTTTAAGACTATTTTACCCTCATCCCTTAAACATTTATAGAGAGAGAAAATGGAAAAGAGAGAATACTTTACCGGAACCTCACCGGACTTCGGTCATCGGCCGCGGACTCTGGTCACCGGTCGCAGGACTTCGGTTGCTGGATTTCTTCGGTCGCCTGATTCCGGTCACCGATAACTCGGTTATTGATCCCCAGTAACTCAAATTTTCTCAGGTCACCGGTAACTCGGTTACTAACCCCCAATAATCTGTTACTGACCCCCAATAATCAGTTACTGACCTCTAGTAACTCAAATTTTCTCCGGTTGTCGAATTCCGGTCAACGGTAACTTAATTACTGACCCCCAATAATCAGTTACTGACCCCCAATAATGAGTTACTGACCCTCGATAATCAACTTATGTTAGCTTAATGTAATAGAAAAGAAGAAATATCAGCTAATAATCGAGTTACTGACCCCAATAATCAGTTATTAACCGTCAATAACACCTAATAAACATGTTATTGATCTTAAGTTTTTTCTGTCTTGAATTGACAATTTTATCCTCAAAAGTGGGTTACAGTATCATAGTTAACGATCAAATTAGGCGAACCTGTAAAATCTAGATCTTGAGTGTCTCACACTCACGAATTCTTTTCTTTCAGACTGAATTGATGAACGTGTATGACATGCCCATAATAATTAAGAAAATTAAAATTTAGAAATTTTTGAATTTTATGCTAAATGGAAGATTGATGAAGTAACCAGTGCAAAATGGATCAGAAATTAAAATTCAAGGTTTAGAATTCATATCATGGAACGTTGAAGACGAAGAGAATCGGAGTTGACGACCGACAGCTCTCATTTACGATGTTGTGCGCGTGTCAGTGTCTCATTGGTTTGGAACACCACGTCAGCAATGTTCCGGGTAAAATCTAGTCTATTCTTTCTCCTGACACTAAACTCGGCACGGGACAAACACGTGTTCGTACCAGACGGTAGTAGAAGATGATAGAATCCATTAGAACAATCTCGCACATCATCTCATCTTCTCTGAACAATCATGAAACCGCCTGAACCTTTTAGGATTCTATATATACCTCACTCCCCTACTCCAACCTCATCAAACAAGAATCAACCAAAACAACCAAGTCATCGATACTAGCCTACACCAACAAATCAAAAGTTCAAAAACACCTTCATCGATCAACAGCAATGGCTCTAAGTCTCTTGGCAATGACCGACGCAGCAACGTCTTCGACCCATTTTCCCTCGACATCTGGGACCCTTTCCAGGGATTTGGCCCTCTCATGAACTCCTCCTCCACCGCCGGCGAAACCTCCGCCTTCGCGCAGACCGAATCGACTGGAAGGAGACTCCGGAGGCTCATGTCTTCAAGGCGGACCTGCCCGGACTGAAGAAGGAAGAAGTGAAGGTTGAGCTGGAGGAAGGGAATGTCCTTCAGATCAGCGGAGAGAGGAGCAAGGAGCATGAGGAGAAGAACGACAAGTGGCACAGGGTGGAGAGGAGCAGCGGCAAGTTCATGAGGAGGTTTAGGCTGCCGGACAATGCAAAGGTGGATCAGGTTAAGGCTGCTATGGAGAATGGGGTGCTTACTGTGACTGTGCCCAAAGCACCGGAGCCGAAGCCCCAGGTTAAGAGCATCGACATCTCTGGAGCCTAAATTTTCAAGATCTTCAGGCCATCACGTCTTGCTATTTTTCATCTGTGTTTTTAGTCATGTCTAGGTGGAGGTAAATTTATAATTTATTCTGATGATGTTTTGCAAATTTGGGGCATAATCTACGATGTGGTAGTTGGTGTTCTGCTTTTCTGATTCTTATTTGTGCATCTCATGTCGTGCGTTTTGATTTGACTTAGTATGAGTGTTCTCGAGGTTCTTGGTTGTAATTTTATTTCTCATCGTCGAAGGAGTTGTTTGCTATATCTGCTAGGTATATAAGCTGTTAACTTGTAAACCCTTGGGCTAGCAAAAGATACCTCTCGCTACATGCAGGGGCGTAGCTACGTTGGAACCACCCTATGAGGTATGACAACAAGGATCAATGATATGAGAATATTGTCGTTGACCAATAAGAAAATTCTATCATAAAAAGAAAGACAAATGCAAGATGAGAATATTGTCATTGACCAATAAAAAAATTCTATCATAAAAAGAAAGAAAGAAAGAAAAATACAAGATGAGAATATTGTCATTGACCATAAAAATAGAGATTGTCGACCTTTTATAAGTTTTTATTAGTTTTATTATGTTAGTAGATTTATAAAACAGTAAAATAAGTTATGGTTTCATATCAAGATCATTAACCTAAATTGTAATTTATCTTATTTTATATGTATATATCATGATCCTTTTAGTTGAGATTTCTAGCTACGTTACTGACTACAGTGATTTCTTTACGTTTTATGTATGAAGAGCTTGAATAAATTTAGGTTATTGTCAGGTAACTTGCTATACTTCACGCTATAATATAATAATGTTAGGATATTGTGAGGTAAACAATTACGTTCTAGGGAGGCATCCGAGCTCATTATAACCGATCAACTTATTCTTTAGTAAAAGACGAAAGAATAGTTCACTATGTGCTCATCGTATGACTCCGTAACTTTCATACAACACTAGTACTTTAATACAAACTAAAATAACAGTTTTTCTTAAAAGAAAATGACTGGTTAAGCAGAATATGACTGTAAGAGTTAACGGAGTTAGAAGTTGACTCGAACTCTGTTTGCATATCTTGTTTCCTTTCAAATTTGGGATGTACACATGGCAAAGCCCCGAAATCCTATTTCAAAGAGAAAAAGAGAAAAATCGTCAACATATATATAGCGTTAAAACTCAAACTATTGATGAGATTTCCCTACAAAAAAATAGAAGGCAACACAAAATTGATCGATGATATACCCTACAAACCAAAGTTGGAACGACCTTCCTATTGGATCAAGGCTCAACACTGAAACAGACATCTCGCACTGCCGTGTAGTTTGCAAGTCATGGCGGTCCTCTATTCCTCCCCAACCAGTCCTTTCCCTAATCATTGTTCGAAAGATTCAACCTCTACTACAATACCTTCTTCTTGCGCGAGAGACTATAGTCTATCGTTTGGCACCACCAACTCATCACCACGACGATTGGGGCAGCTGGGTGATTAAGCTCGAAAAGGACATAGACATGGTATTCATATGATGGTTCATCCATTCTTGAAACTCCGTTCGAGATAGACCGGATTCCCAAGGCTTTGGGGTTCCAACAAAAATTAAACTTATTGGAGTTTACAGTATTTGAACTAGCCAAGTCTTATAGAATATATGATTAAATTCAGTTTATCTCTCTAAGGTTTAGGGTGACATCATGTTAGTCTGAAACTTTCAATTTTATCTAAAAACCCCCTAAGCTCTTCAATTTTTGTCAACCGTTAGAGTCCATCTAAATTAACCGTTAACTATGATATTAGGGCTCACCTTTTAGGGTAAAATTGTCATCTCAAGACAAAGCGATGTGCATCACCACAAAAAAGATTACTTCATCTGCTCCTCCTCCTCTCGTCTAATAACGGCGTCCTCTTCAATTTTCCAATTCCCCTCATTGTGTCCAGGGGCGAAGCCAGCTTAGTCTTGACTAGACTGGAGCCCAGGTGAGAATTTGAAGTCTAAGGAAAAAACCTGCATCACATCTTAAAAAAGCGATAGGAAACCACTATTTTCTTCTGGGTGCTGCCTTGCATGGAAGAGACGACGATGAGGGGCGAGAACTCTTTGTGAAAAAAGAAAAGATCGTGATGAGATCATGAGAGATAAGTGCGGTGTTTTTGACCAGCTATTTTTTTTTTTTTTAGAAATAGATATGGAGGGGAGACTTATCTATTTGGGAAATACTCATCTGCATCACTTTCCCTTCGTTAAAACAAGGGCTGTGGTAATTTTTTAATATATACATGTGTCTTATTAATAACCACTGATAGGTAGTGACAAACAAAAATAACCGATCTTTTACAATAATGACTTACTGTTGTAGTCCATTAATCAGTTTTGATAAAGAGAATTGTAGTAGAGAAATAATGAAAAGAATTTGTTGAAACAGTTGACATTAAGGTGGTGATTAATAATTTTGAATATTTGGTGCTCCTACAGCAAGTATTAGTTAGTTTTTATTTATGTGTTTATTGTATTGTATTGTGTTTCATGTTGTATTTCAGTTTATGCAAACACATTTTAGAGTAAGGCTTGTTATGTCCTTATGTATGTTTTTTTTTTAATTAACCAAAAATTTCTCACACCGTCGAGTTTTATCAAATTTTTTTCATATGCTACAATTAGCTCGGGTGACATTTTTATCCTGGCTCCGCCACTGTCCCAAAACCCATATACACCCAACTTCCACCAAACCCCATTTCACCACCATCAAATGCGATCAACTCAAGAAACGAATCAACTCAAGAATTACATCTACAGGGGCTAAAATCGAAGCAATCACTAAATTTATAGGCATATGAATCTCTAATTTCAGAAATAGAGAGCGAGATATTAGAGGGAGAGTTGGTCGGGGAGGAGCAGGTGGAGGATAGAGAGGTTCTTTTCAAGGATAGGAGGAGACGACGATCTCGACAACGTTGCTTTCCAAGTGGGTGACTGGAAGTGGGTCCTGATCATGGTTGACTGGTTGAGGAGGTGGTGGAAGAGGTCGTCCTCTATTATTCTGGATTCATTTGAAGGTGGCTCTTTTAGTTTTGGGTTTATGGGATTGAGGTAGGGGAACAAAGTTTCAGGGATTAAGACTTCATAGTGGTATTTTTTAGTGAGGGAGTTTTCAAAGCAGGTGAAATGGAAATCAAGTTCAGATTTCAGCCATTTGAGAGAGAGAGAGAGAGAGGATGTCAAAGTGGACTAGGGAAGAAGAAGACGAGATTTTTTCAAAGGAAAAATGTCCATTTAGTACTAATTTAAACCTCTCATTCCCCATTTCAATGATAATATTTTCATGAGCCCATTTCAATATAAGGTAACATTTTTTATGCCCAAATGCACAAATCTTTACGAAAGTCTTAACAAACCATATTATTTTAAGACTATTTTACCCTCATCCCTTAAACATGCGTAGAGAGAGAAAGTGGAAGAGAGAGAATACTTTACCGGAACCTCACCGGACTTCGGGCATCGGCCGTCGGACTCTGGTCACCGATCGCAGGACTTCAGTTGCCGGATTTCTCCGGTCGCCTGATTGCGGTCACCGATAACTCGGTTACTGACCCCCAGTAACTCAAATTTTCTCCGGTCACCGGATTTCGGTCACCGGTAACTCGGTTACTGACCCCAAATAATCTGTTACTGACCCCAATAATTAGTTACTAACCCCTAATAATCAGTTACTAACCCTCAATAATCAACTTATGTTAGCTTAATGTAATAGAAAAGAAGAAATATCAGCTAATAATCGAGTTACTGACCCCAATAATCGGGTTATTGATTCCTAATAACTTAGTTACTGACCTTTAATAATCAGTTATTAACCTCAATAACACCTAGTAAACATGTTATTGATCTTAAGTTTTTTCTGTCTTGAATTGACAATTTTATCCTCAAAAGTGGGTTACAGTATCATAGTTAACGATTAAATTAGGCGAAACCTGTAAAATCTGGATCTTGAGTGTCTCACACTCACGAATTCTTTTCTTTCAGATATGAATTGATGAACGTGTATGACATGCCCATAATAATTAAGAAAATTAAAATTTAGAAATTTTTGAATTTTATGCTAAATGGAAGATTGATGAAGTAACCAGTGCAAAATGGATCAGAAATTAAAATTCAAGGGTTTAGAATTTAGCAAATCACATATACATTTTTCAAAAGGATTTGAAACACAAATAAATCAACTTGTGTTGTTGTTAAACAAATAAGAATAGTTTTTAACAATTAAGGACAATCTTTTATTTGCATGCCATGTGTTATGATTTAATTTACCAAACTAACCCTACACTAATTAAATATATTTTTAGAAGAGAAAAGTCTCTCTAAATAACTTTTTGAGATTTTTCAGTATATGGAATACAATAGCAGGTTTTCAATAATTTACTGTAGTAGCAGTTAATTTTAGTAGAAATAGTAGCATGGGTTAACATTCTAGTAGAAGTAGTAGCAGGGGTTGACGTCCCAGTAGAAGTAGTAGCAGGGGTTAACATTCCAGTAGAAGTAGCATCCCAGTAGAAGTAGTAGCAGGAGTTAACATTCTAGTAGAAATAGTAGCAGAGGTTAACATCCCAATAGAAGTAGTAGCAGTTAATTCCAGTAGAAGTACTAGCGGGGTTTAACATCTCAATAGAAGTAGTAATAGTTAACATTCCAGTAGAAGTAGTAGGAGTTAACATTCCAGTAGAAGGAGTAGCAGTTAACATTCCAGTAGAAGTAGTAGCAGTTAACATTCCAGTAGAAGTAGTAGCAGTTAACATCCAGTAGAAGTAGTAGCTAAAGGGGTTAACATTCTAGTAGAAATAGTAGCAAGGGTAACATCCCAATAGAAGTAGTAGCAGTTAATTCCAGTAGAAGTACTAGCAGGGGTTAACATCCCAATAGAAGTAGTAGTAGTCAATTCCAGTAGAAGTAGAGTAGCAGGGATTAATATCCCAGTAGAAGTAGTAGCAGAGGTTAACATCACAGTAATAACACAAAACATCCAATTTTGCTGCTACTGCCTAATCGTCCAATCATACTGCTACTGCACTGGTCGTCCAATCTTGCTATTACTGTACTGGTCGTTCAATCTTGATGTTACTACTTGGTCGTCCAATCTTGCTACTACTATATTGGTCGTCCAATCTTACTACTACTATATTGGTCGTCCAATCTTGCTGCTACTGCCTAGTCGTCCAATCTTGTTGCTACTACATTAGTCGTCTAATCTTGCTGCTATTGCATTGGTCATCTATTGTTACTGCTAATGCATTGGTCATCCAATCTTGTTGCTACTACATTGATCGTACATTGGTCTTCCCATCTTACTGCTACTGCATGGTCGTCCAACTCTTGCTACCGCATTGGTCGTCCAATCTTGCTGCTACTACATTAATCGTACATTGGTCGTCCAATCTTACTGTTACTGTTTAGTCGTTCAACCTTACTAGTACTGCTTGGTCGTCCAACCTGGTAGTTTCTCTAAACGTCAAGATTATTAATGGTATTAATCTGGTTCGTTTCATATGTAGTATCTTTGATACCAATAATTAAGAGAGTGCCCTCCATTTTTTGCTGAATGTAATCATGACAGAACTGGGTGAGGAGGATGCCCAATTTCTTGCTGAATGTAATCATGACAAAACTAGGTGAGAAGGATGCCCCTGGTAGCCACATGGAAATTTCATGACACATGTGAAACACTTAATTGATTTGTTTTTAGGGTAATGACAGAAGGATGTGGTCGAAAACCACTTTGCTACTATCCATAATTCAACTTCAACCCAAAGCTCTTGGTGAATAATCTTAATGTTTTGGCATTTCTAAGTTAATTATGAGAATGCTCTGTCAAAAAAGAAGAAGTTTTTTTTGATACGCAAAAAGATGTTATCTATGAGAATTGTATATCAATGACCAAAATGAAGGTGAACTTAGCTGATTTCAAATCCACCAGATTTGCTACTGTCAAAACAAAACAAAAAAAGCTCCTTTGTGAACCCAGCCATAATGACTGCTCCTCGATCTCTATCTAATGGTCTGCTATGACAACGACTTCTCTCTCCTCTGCAGTAACGACTATAACCTTAACCACTGCCATAACCCTCACATGCCTCCCACCTCCTACCGCATAGCCACCCGAACCAACGCCTAGCCCGTCGTCACCGTATCCAACGCTGACGAAGCCAACATCGACGATATCAGGACGACAACGAGGACTACTGAGATGCCACCACCGGTGACCAAGATTCGAAAGGCAGTGGCTGGGTGCGACAGATTGGAGAGAGAGAGAGAGAGTTTCAGATATCAGATTCGGATGAGAGATGAGAACATAATGGCAGGATTTGTAAATTTTGACTTAAAACTTAACATTTTAGTAATTACAGGGTCAAAATTTGGGTCAGGGTTGTTACTCTTGATTTTAGGCGTGAACTTATGTCTTTATTTATTTAAATCTGTTAAAAAGTAATTTTTTTTGTTTTACAAATTTCTATGTCAGTGGAATGTTATTTTCTATTTAGAATTTTATCATGGAACGTTGAAGACGAAGAGAAACGGAGTTGACGACCGACAGCTCTCATTTACGATGTTGTGCGCGTGTCAGTGTCTCATTGATTTGGAACACCACGTCAGCAATGTTCCGAGTAAAATCTAGTCTATTCTTTTCTCCTGACACTAAAACTCGGCACGGGACGGACACGTGTACCTACCAGACGGTAGTAGAAGATGATAGAATCCATTAGAACACTCTCGCACATCATCTTCATCTTCTCTGAACAATCATGAGACCGCCTGAACCTTCTTTTGGATTCTATATATACCTCACTCCCTACCATCCAACCTCATCAAACAAGAATCAACCAAAGCAACCAAGTCATCCGATTCTACCTACACAATCAAAGTTCAAAAAACCTTCATCGATCAACAGCAATGGCTCTAAGTCTCTTTGGCAATGGCCGACGCAGCAACGTCTTCGACCCATTTTCCCTCGACATCTGGGACCCTTTCCAGGGATTTGGCCCTCTCATGAACTCCTCCTCCACCGCCGGCGACACCTCCGCCTTCGCGCAGACCCGAATCGACTGGAAGGAGACTCCGGAGGCTCATGTCTTCAAGGCGGACCTGCCCGGACTGAAGAAGGAAGAAGTGAAGGTTGAGCTGGAGGAGGGGAATGTCCTTCAGATCAGCGGAGAGAGGAGCAAGGAGCAGGAGGAGAAGAACGACAAGTGGCACAGGGTGGAGAGGAGCAGCGGCAAGTTCATGAGGAGGTTCAGGCTGCCGGACAATGCAAAGGTGGATCAGGTTAAGGCTGCTATGGAGAATGGGGTGCTTACTGTGACTGTGCCCAAAGCACCGGAGCCGAAGCCCCAGGTTAAGAGCATCGACATCTCTGGAGCCTAAATTTTCAAGATCTTCTACTTTTCATCATTGTGTTTTTAGTCATGTCTAGATGGAGGTAAATTTATAAATTTTTCTGATGATGGTTTGCAAATTTGGGACATAATCTACGATGTGCTGTGGTGTTCTGCTTTTTCTGATTCTTAATTCTGTATCTCATGTCGTGCGTTTTGATTTGAACCTAATTTGAGTGTTTTTGAGGTTTTTCGTTGTAATTTTATTTCTCATCGCGGAAAGAATTGCTTTTGCGTTTGATGCAGCATTGCTTATCAGAAAAAACTGATTTTTATTTATTCTCAAATAAAAGTGAAATGTTGAAATGGTTGAGTGTTTGGTAAACTGACTTCTAATAAGTGTGTGTGTTGTGAGTCCTAAAAGTAACAGGAGGTGTTTGGTAAATTAAAAATTTAAAGTGTTCTAGTTTGTAAAATGATCAATTTGGTCATGAAACTAAAATTGACTTCTTATACTATAATTTAGCATTAAAATGCAAGCACAAAAATATCTTAAAACATAAACATTTACAACATATTTAATATTGACATGAAGTAGCAACAAAAAATAGCTTAACACATTAAAACATTTTCAGTACTAAAATATTTTATGTACATCATGAGCATAGTATTCTTCTTGTGCATCATCATCTATCTCCATCCTATCACTTGATATGTCATCCGGTCTCAATCCAAACCGTCGATTCTTTTTCCATCTAGGTAGACAAGTGAGCAATGATACAAATCAACATTATACATGTATAATATAATGAATCACTTCTAATATTAGATATGATCAATATACTACTGTGAATGTAGAACACAACCACAACAAGAATGTTTTTCTGCAATATACTACTGCGAATTGGACTGTCCGTTCCATATGCCTGATGATCTCACACTGTCATGAACTCTATCACTTGAACAAAAACATAATTCAATAGTATGTACATAAAAAGTAGCTAAAAACAAAAAATAGGTACCTATCAAGTTTGCAAAACAAAAACTATTCATTTTTCTACCAAATAGTACCTCTCAAGTTTGTAGATACATACTCCATATATAAATCAGCCGGAAACATAAACTGGGACACTATCAAACTAAAACTGCAGGAAACATAAACCTGGACACTATAAATCTCACAATTGTCTACACCAATATATATCATAGTTTGTGCTTCCAGTTTGTAAAATTATACTTAGACAATGTGTCAAGACCCACCCGAATTTCACCGTGAAACCCGAAGTAAGTCTTGCGGGGTCCACTTTCAAGGAAAATTTACTGAAGAACTCGGTAAACCTCCCTTGAAAATGAACAACCCTAACCCGAAAGAAAAACAAGAATTTACTCTACTAGACGAAACAAGCAACTATAAATTCGTCCAAATAAAGATAACATACATTATTCTTAGAATATCTCCAAAAACAATAAACAAGGATTTAACACACAACCGAAATATTAAACAATATCCCAAGGAAATCAGAGCTACTAAATACTAGCGGAAGCCAGAATAATACATTGGTAGGCTAAGCAGGTAACCTACTGGTGAAAACTGGTGGAAAAGTGGGTAACTATGCCTCGCCTCCTACTAGTGCCAACCCGAACTCTGCAGACAGGGCATTTTAAAATGAAGGGCCAAGGGGAAAACATTTAATAACGTTAGAGTGAGTGGACAAAAATAAATTGATGAATAAAATATCAATGTTTCCCCAAATCAAATTGCAAGGAAAAATCGAATGCATGCTGCACGCGATAAGACTTTAATCTCATAAAATATCGAGCCTCTCAGACTCTAAAATATATGTATGTATTTACACACGTCCATACTCCCTATATAGATTCATGGGTCTATATAGAGCTACTACGCTCGCGTCCAACGCTCACGTCACGCCTTAATGCGGTGATACACTACGCCACTAAGGTGGATAGACAGGTGTATAAATATGTGCCCATACCCCCTATATGAATTAAACACTCATACAGGGCTACTACGCTCGCGTCCAACGCTCACGTCACACCATAATGCGGCTATATGCTACGCCATTAAGGTGGACAGACACATAGGGCTAGCTAGCATTTATTACATACTCTCCTCACTATACATATATATACTAACCGAAAAATCTCATTTTTCGGTAACTCTTCAAGAGAAATAAAAGCGTCAAAATTAATTGACGTCAAAACTCCAACAAAAGGAAATGTTCAATCATGAACCATAGCATGCATATTATTTCAAATAAAAGTCCACTCACAAATTAGGCCTAAGCCTGATGTCGATCTGGGGCCTCGTCTGCTCGAGCCTCCTCACGTCCTGTTCCAAATATAATATTAATTTCTCAACCGAAATTCCAATACTTACTCAAAAATAGGCAAAAATTAACCGAGAGCCATAAATACGCTCATCATTGCCTAACTTCGAAATGGTCCACACCTCAACCCTAGAACCAGCAGCCGTAACTACACCTTCCACAATTTAAACAACTTTAATCCAACGGCCGGATTCTACATTAATTAACCGCCAAAAATACCAAACTTCGGAAATTCATAAACCTATCCAAAACTCATCCAAAAATTCCATAACTCACTTCAATAAACTCCCCTTAATATTCCACATTTAAAACCCTGAAAATCTCCCAAACCGCGGCGGCACCGGCGCCCGATTCCGGCGACCTCCAATTCCTATGAAAATTTGACAGAATAATCCTCTCAACTCCCTCTACAACTTCATTAACTAGCACAACACCAAAATCCGAGCCTAGCTATGCCAATCGAACAAAAACATCAAAAACGCCCTAGAACTTCCACCTCAAATTTCTCCTTACCTGAAGCCAACCGGAGTGAGTCCTTTTAGGGCAAGGTAGCTAGGTTGGAGACCTACAAAACCGTACCAAGCTTACCCGAATTGGTGGCCGGAGGAGGGAGTTCCGGCAAGCGAAGCACCACGGCAGTGGAACCTTTCGGGGGAGAGCGCTCCTTCATGGCGGCGCTAGGGCGGCTAACACCGGCCTAAGATGGGAGCTGGGTCGAAGGCCAATCTTTTGGGACCGGAGCGGCGGCGAACGGTGGCCGGACGGAGGCAGACGGACGGCCGAAAGTTTTGGCTGCGGGATGGGTGCGGGAGGAAAACCGAGAGAGAGAGAGAGAGAGAGAGAGAGAGAGAGAGAGAGAGAGAGAGAAGAGAGGGCTGGGCTTTGATCACCTCTTGGCCATGTCCAACACCTGCCGCCGTCCGGCCGGAAGTTTTGGCTGCGGGATGGGTGCGAGAGGAAAACCGAGAGAGAGAGAGAAGAGAGGGCTGGGCTTGATCACCTCTTGGCCATGTCCAACACCCTTATACAACCCAAATCCAAAATAAAACACCCCGAAAAATAATACCCAAATAAAAATTACTTTTACTAGCTAAAATTTACCATTTTTATCGTCGTCATATTTTTCTCTTACGAATAACTCTCCGAAAATAACCGTTCCCCAAACCCCTCTAGGGACCAATTAAACTATAACCTCAATGACGAAGACGGTAAAATTCTTATTATAATCAAGCTAGTAAATAAGGTAAAAATTTAAGGGTCGGGATGTGACACAATGCTTGTCATCAATGACCAACCAACTTGATCATTAGTAATACTAATTAGCTCAAACTTGAATTTCTTTTCCTTTTCCAAAGGGTCGTATTGTGATATGGAATGAAAAATCATAGTCAAGACTGTAAAGTTGAATTAAGATTGTGTTTAAAAGCAACTATGAAATATGGACTCTGATCCAACTGTTAATGATCAGCAAAAAAAATGCAACAATCACAGGTTCAGAATATCAACTAGTTGTATGAGAATCAAAGGTGGAAATTAATATAATGAATCAAATGTCAAGGTACAAGTCTTACATGAGAGGTAGAATACATGCAGCCGTTCACATTTAGATGTGCTTCTAAACAATCACAATAGATTGATAAGATAAATAGTAAGATCACTGCCACCAAAAATGACAATAACATTACTCGCCTAGTTGGTCAAACAAACATAAAGCTTTGTTAATCATTACATTTTTCAGATGACACTGATGAGCCCTATTGGATTAATCAAGTTTCAACCCTGTGCAGTTTAGCTATTCTTGACCAAAATTCATCAAGACGTTTCATGAGTGATCTACAAATTAGATAAGCTACCTATATATGTTAAAACCTATTTGTACGATTAGTCTATATCACATGAATTAAACTATAGATTCAAATAAGCCAAAAGCCTAACCAGCTTCTCTATACAAACGGAGAGAGATCATGAAAGGAACAAATCAAGTACAATTCTTAATTTCACAATCTTACAGCATCCAATACTTTAATGAAACATATGTGCTATGTTGCTACTGACCAATTAACCAGCTTCACAGAAAAGGATTCTAACACAAATCTACTGGAAATTTCACACACAAACTTTGAAAAACTTAGATTTAATCGAATTTGAAGAAACTTACCCAGCCTTGCAAAAATCCAAGAATCAAGAGAGATCGATAGAGCCGCAACGATGATAGATATCCAAGATTAAAAATATTTTCTTTCTTTTGGGTTTTGAGGAGCCAATGGAACAAGGTAATTCGCTAAGTTTGAAATGAACTCCGAAACTAAGCAGAGGCCAAATCGGTTTTAGATAGAAGTCTGAAAATTTGATATATGAATATCATATACAAAATCATGAGAGCAAAAAACCCCTTACCACTGGGAAAATCAAACCCGGAAACAACGATCTCTTCCCACCGAGAGAGTGAGAGTCGAGGGAGAGAACAACAATGGAGTTTTGAGATTTGGAATTGTTGGAGTTTGCGAGGGCACCCAACGTCATTTCAAAATTTTCATTAATTCGCAGCTACAGTAAGCTGTTAACTTGTAAACCCATGGGCCTAGCAAAAGATACCTCTCGCTACTTGCAGTGACTTTCTTTAACGTTATTATGTATGAAGAGCTTCAATAAATTTAGGTTATTGTCAGGTGACTTGTTATACCTCACGCTAGGATATTGTGAGGTAAACAATCAAGTTCTAGTGAGGCATCCGAGCTCATTACAACCGATCAACTTTCATACAGCTTGTAAGCTTAATACAAACTAAAATAACATTCTTTTCCTAAAAGAAAATGACCGGTATTAGAGCAGAATATGACTGCAAGAGTTAACAGAGTTAGAAGTTGACTCGAACTCTGTTTGCATATCTTGTTTCCTTTCAAATTGGGATGTTACACATAGGAATGCCCCGAAATCCTATTTCAAAGAGAAAAATCGTCAACATATATATAGCGTTACAACTCAAACTATTGATGAGATTTCCCAATAAAAAAGTAGAAGGCAACACAAAATTGATCGATGATATACAAAGCTGGAACGACCTTCCTGTTGACTTATTGGAGAAAATCGGATCATGGCTCAACACTGCAACAGACGTCTCGCACTTCCGTGCAGTTTGCAAGTCATGGCGGTCCTCTATTCCTCCCCAACCAGTCCTTTCCATAATCATTGTTCGAAAGATTCAACCTTACTACAAGACCTTCTTCCAGCGTGAGACTATAGTCTATCGTTTAGCACCACCAACTCATCACCACGACGATTGCGACAGCTGGGTGATTAAGCTCGAAAAGAACATAGACATGGTACTCATATGATAGTTCATCCATTCTCTGAAACTCCGTTCGAGATAGACCAGATTCCCAAGGCTTTGGGGTTCCAACAAAAATTAAACTTATTGGAGTTTCAAGTATTTGAACTAGCCAAGTCTTATAGAATATATGATTAAATTTAGTTTATCCTATGAGGTTTAAGGTGATATCATGTTAGTCTCGAAACTTTCAATTTTATCTGAATACCCCCTAAGCTCTTCAATTTTAGTCAACCGTTAGAGTCTGTCTAAATTAACCGTTAACTATGATATTAGGGCTCATTTTTTAGGGTAAAATTGTCATCTCAAGACAAAGCGATGTGCATCGCCACAAAAAAGATTACCTCATCTGCTCCTCCTCCTCTCATCCAACAATTGTCCTCTTCAATTTTCCAATTCCCCTCATTGTGTTCAGGGGCGGAGTCAGCTTAGTCTTGACTAGACTGGAGTCCAAGTGAGAATTTGAAGTCTAAGAAAAAAACTGCATCACATCTTAAAAAAGCGATAGGAAACCACTATTTTCTTCTGGGTGCTGCCTAGCATGGAAGAGACGACGATGAGGGGCGATAACTCTTTGTAAAAAAGAAAAGATCGTGATGAGATCATGAGAGATAAGTGCGGTGTTTTTGACCAGCTATTTTTTTATAGAAATAAATATAGAGGGGAGACTTATCTATTTGGGAAACACTCATCTGCATCACTTTCCCTTCATTAAAACAAGGGTTGTGGTAATTTTTTAATATATACATGTGTCTTCTTAATAACCACTGATAGATAGTGACAAACAAAAACAACCGATCTTTTACAATAATGACTTACTGTTGTAGACCATTAATAAGTTCTGATAGAGAGAATTGTAGTAGTGAAATAATGAAAAGAATTTGTTGAAACGGTTGACATTAAGGTGGTGATTAATAATTTTGAAGATTTGGTGCTCGTAAAGCAAGTATTAGTTAGTTTATATTTGTGTTTCTTGTATTGTATTGTGTTTCATGTTGTATTTCAGTTTATGCAAACACGTTTTAGAATAAGGCTTGTTATGTCCTCATGTATGTAATTTTTTTTTTTAATTAACCTAAAATTTCTCACACCATCGAGTTTTATTAATTTTTTTTTCATATGCTACAATTAGCCCGGGTGACATTTTTATCCTGGCTCCGCCACTGATTGTGTCCCAAAGCCCATATACACCCAACTTCCACCAAACCCCATTTCACCACCATTAAATGCAATCAACTCAAGAAACAAAAAACCAAAGTGATCAACTCAAGAATTACATCTACGGGGGCTAAAATCGAAGCAATCACTAAATTTATAGGCATATGAATCTCTAATTTCAGAAATAGAGAGCGAGAGATCGGAGGGAAAGTTGCTCGGGGAGGAGTAGGTGGAGGAGGATAGAGAGGTTCTTTTCAAGGATAGGAGGAGACGACGATCTCGACAACATTGCTTTCCAAGAGGAGGTGGGTGACTGGAAGTAGGTCCTGATCATGTTGATTGGTTGAGGGGGAGGTGGAAGAGGTCGTCCTCTGTTATTCCGGATTCATTCGAAGGTGGCTCTTTTAGTTTTGGGTTTATGGGATTGAGGTAGGGGAACAAGGTTTCGGGGATTAAGACTTCATAGTGGTATTTTTTAGTGAGGGGGTTTTCAAAGCAGGTGAAATGGAAATCAAGTTCAGATTTCAGCCATTTGAGAGAGAGAGGACGTCAAAGTGGACTAGGGAAGAAGAAGACGAGATTTTTTCTAAGGAAAAATGACCATTTAGTACTAATTTAAAGGAAAAATTTCAGTTTACTCCCCTGAACTTTAAGTCTAAAATCAGTCTGATACCTCATCTTTTTTTTAATCAGTCTGATTCCTAAACTTTCAAAATGACATCAATCTCGATCAAAATGACTAAAATAGCCCTTGTTAATCCTTTTACCCTCTCTCTCTCTCTCTCTCCCCATTACTCCCTCTGTGCCGACCCGATCGGAGTCGACGGGTCAACCCGACTGGTTCCTCCTTCTCCGGCGACGGCGTGGTGGAAGACCGGTGGCTTCCTCTCGACGTGATGATCGTCCTTGTATCCTTAGTTTCTTCATATGAAGTCTGGTGACGAAGAATCGAAGAGGGGAAAGAATTTCTAGGTTCCGGTCGAGTTCGTGATTCCGGCCACAGCGGCGAGGGTGACTGGTGTGGATAGCTTCGTCTTGATGTCAGGAACCTTTTATGCTATTCGTTTTCTCAAGGGAGAATTCAGAAGGGAGAATCGATTGTGTGAAGCTCAAGTGTTTTCTAGCCGTGTTCTTCGTTTTCCGGCGAGATTCGGTATTCGACCCAAGTATCAAAGTTGATCAATTTTTCAAGCTATATCTCTCTGTAAACTTGAATTTCATTTTGGTTGAGAGATGGAGGATTTGGATTCTGGGCAATGTTGACTGCCGTGGCTACTGCCGTGTACGGCGGAAGTGGTGACGTTGTGATCTTAGTTTGGTGATTTCCAGTTAAAATGAATCTTTGAATATGATTTTTTGATTGCTATATGTGTTGGAATTACAAGAATTTGAGAATTGGACGTAGTTGGGTTTCCGGAGTGAATAACCAAGTTACTATTCATGGTGGCGAAAACGGCAGCAGTGGTAGTGTTTTGGTGTTTGTTTGGTGAAGCTGGTGGTGCGTAAGAGCTTGCAAGAGTTGAAGGATGTAAACTAGGATTTGGTGATCAAATGTTGATGTTGGCAGCAAATCACCACATGGCCGGCGCCGGCATGGGCGGTAATGGGGAGAGAGAGAGAGAGAGGAGAGAGAGAGGAGAGAGAGAGAGAGAGGATTAACAAAGGCTATTTTAGTCATTTTGATCGAGATTGATGTCATTTTGAAAGTTTAGGGATCAAACTGATTAAAAAAAAAGATGAGGTATCAGACTGATTTCAGACCTAAAGTTCAGGGGAGTAAACTGAAATTTTTCCTAATTTAAACCTCTCATTCCCCATTTCAATGATAATATTTTTCATGAGCCCATTCCAATTTAAGGTAATATTTTGTTTGCCCAAATACACAAATGTTTACTAAAGTCTTAACAAACCATATATTTTAAGACTATTTTACCCTCATCCCTTAAACATTTATAGAGAGAGAAAATGGAAGAGAGAGAATACTTTACCGGAATCTCACCGGACTTCGGTCATCGGCCGCCGGACTCTGGTCACCGGTCGCAGGACTTCGGTTGCTGGATTTCTTCGGTCGCCTGATTCCGGTCACCGATAACTCGGTTATTGATCCCCAGTAACTCAAATTTTCTCAGGTCACCGGTAACTCGGTTACTAACCCCCAATAATCAGTTATTGACCTCTAGTAACTCAAATTTTCTCCGGTTGTCGAATTCCGGTCAACGGTAACTTAATTACTGACCCCCAATAATCAGTTACTGACCCCCAATAATCAGTTATTGACCCTCAATAATCAACTTATGTTAGCTTAATGTAATAGAAAAGAAAAAATATCAGTTAATAATCGAGCTACTGACCCCAATAATCGGGTTACTGACTCCTAATAACTTAGTTATTAACCCCAATAATCAGTTATTGACCCTCAATAATCAACTTATGTTAGCTTAATGTAATAGAAAAGAAAAAATATCAGTTAATAATCGAGCTACTGACCCCAATAATCGGGTTACTGACTCCTAATAACTTAGTTATTAACCCTCAATAATCAGTTATTAACCGTCAATAACACCTAATAAACATGTTATTGATCTAAGTTTTTTCTGTCTTAAATTGACAATTTTATCCTCAAAAGTGAGTTATAGTATCATAGTTAACGACCAAATTAGGCGGAACCTGGATCTTGAGTGTCTCACACTCACGAATTCTTTTCTTTCAGATTTGAATTGATGAACGTGTATGACATGCCCATAATAATTAAAAAAATTAAAATTTAGAAATATTTGAATTTTATGCTAAATGGAAGATTGATGAAGTAACCAGTGCAAAATGGATGAGAAATTAAAATTCAAGGGTTAGAATTTCATATCATGGAACGTTGAAGACGAAGAGAAACGGAGTTGACGACCGACAGCTCTCATTTACGATGTTGTGCGCGTGTCAGTGTCTCATTGATTTCGAACACCACGTCAGCAATGTTCCGGGTAAAATTTAGTCTATTCTTTTCTCCTGACACTAAACTCGGCACGGGACAAACACGTGTTCGTACCAGACGGTAGTAGAAGATGATAGAATCCATTAGAACAATCTCGCACATCATCTTCATCTTCTCTGAACAATCATGAAACCGCCTGAACCTTCTTTAGGATTCTATATATACCTCACTCCCCTACCATAAACCTCATCAAACAAGAATCAACCAAAGCAACCAAGTCATCCGATACTAGCCTACAACAACAAATCAAAAGTTCAAAAAACCTTCATCGATCAACAGCAATGGCTCTAAGTCTCTTTGGCAATGGTGGCCGACGCAGCAACGTCTTCGACCCATTTTCCCTCGACATCTGGGACCCTTTCCAGGGATTTGGCCCTCTCATGAACTCCTCCTCCACAGCCGGCGAAACCTCCGCCTTCGCGCAGACCCGAATCGACTGGAAGGAGACTCCGGAGGCTCATGTCTTCAAGGCGGACCTGCCCGGACTGAAGAAGGAAGAAGTGAAGGTTGAGCTGGAGGAAGGGAATGTCCTTCAGATCACCGGAGAGAGGAGCAAGGAGCAGGAGGAGAAAAACGACAAGTGGCACAGGGTGGAGAGGAGCAGCGGCAAGTTCATGAGGAGGTTCAGGCTGCCGGACAATGCAAAGGTGGATCAGGTTAAGGCTGCTATGGAGAATGGGGTGCTTACCGTGACTGTGCCCAAAGCACCGGAGCCGAAGCCCCAGGTAAGAGCATCGACATCTCTGGAGCCTAAATTTTCAAGATCTTCAGGCCATCACATCTTTAATTTTGTTGCGGTAATGTCAAATAAGCTTGTGTGGTGTGTTTCACTGTTTTGTATGTTGTAGTTTCTTGGTGTGTAAGAAGTATGTTTTTTCTGTAAGGTTTGTTGGGTGATATGATGGTCTGTCATGTATGTTGATCTTATATCGGTATTAAGAGAAGAAATTTTCATTTTCATAACTAAATTCTTGTACGTCCGTATGGTTAACTTTTGGTTTCAAAATTGTGATTTCGCATCCAATATTGGCGAGCATGTAACATTATAAAAGCTTATTCTTCATGATATATGAAGTTGAGACACTGAAAGCTCAAAGTAAGGACGGAGGCATTGTTCAGCAACATGCTTGAGCTAGCAAATAAAATCTTACTTGATATTGGCTTTCTTGCTCTCCTCGAGCAACCAATCTTCAACCTATTGGGGATAGAATCCTAGTTATTTTCACAAGCACAGTTCGGATTAGCAAACTGATTCAGCACTTCAATTCCATATAATGCTGGACATAAAAATGGAGGATGGAAAACCACCGTTTTGTTGGTGACTATTGTGAATGAAACGTGGCAACTTCTTCATTCTATTAATTCAACATATCACAGTAATCGAAAAAAGACGTTCAAACATGTCATCATAACATAGAAGAGTCACTTTGAAGTCTAAGCTGCCACGAAGTCTACGCTGCCATAGCAACAGAAGTTACATTAACTTGTCAGTCAGTAGAGTTGATACAAGACGTATATTCCACGTATATATATAAAAGCTGTCATAAAAATAATTTTTATACAACAAAATATCTAACTAGTCTTGTGTTCTACTTAAAATATAAATGTTCTAATTGTTTTGATTTGTACGTATACAAAGTAGAAGAGAAAATGATAGAAATAGTTCCATGAAACAACAGGGTAATAAATTGTCACTGTAATATATTAATATCGATCTCTAGACTCTTCTGTTTTGTGAGAAATGTTGGAGCTATTTCGAGAAGAGTATAGAGAGTGAGAAAGATGGAGAAATGTTGGGCGAGAGAGAGAGCGAGAAGCGGTGGAAAAAAATAAAAAATTATACCTAGAGTTGAAACGAAGGGTAAATCGGAATTATACAGCCCATCAGTAGGGTAAAAAGATCTGCACACTGTTCACAGTGCTTATGAACAATAAACCAAGCAATAGTATATAAGCACAAAACGGAACAATAATGAAAGAGATGAAACGAAATGGCGATATTCTCTGAGATGCAAAGACAGATAGACGGGAGAAATAAAAATAAAGGATGTTTAAAGAGGCAAGATCGATCCGGAAGATTCAGGGGGCAAAAGAAAAGTAAAAAATAGAGGGCAAAAAATTCATTACCGAGAGAATCTATATAGAAAAATCTAAATTATCTATTTCAAAACAAACAAAAAACTAAACAAAAAAAACACTGTTCACAATCACATGATGCAAAACAAGCAAAATGAACACCTGAATGTAACTCATGATGCAAAACACACAAGAGGCAGCTAATTTTGGGTTAACCAAGCCAATTCTTAAATGTTATTTCTTGAATGGAACACAATGGAAGGTCACAAGAGCCGCTGGCATGGTTTCCTCGTACCGAGTGGGTGCTTTTCTGGTTCATCCCAGCAACCTTCATCTTTTATATACCTAGAAACTGGTGAAACAGTCAACGAAGCGCCCATGGCCTAATGGATAAGGCGTCTGACTTCTAATCAGGCGATTGTGGGTTCGAGTCCCACTGGGCGTGCCTTTTAAGTTTCTCTACTGTATCATTATTTTTTCGTTTTTTTTTTTTTTTCTATATGAATACGATTGATGATTTCAGTCTGTATAACTTTGTTGCAGTCTTGTGAGGGACTTCTACAACCGTTTCCTAATTAGGACGATGCTTCTCCTTCATGAATAGATCCATGATGAAGAAACGACATGTAGCGAAAGAAAATAGGTATTTCTAAGTATGTAAAAGTACGATATGGCCTATATACAAAATTTAATCAGACATGAATTTACAGTTCTTGGTCAGTACTACTTCCACTGCTGCTCTCTGAATCATCATCATAAACATCAATGGCGGCTATTTTGGAAGCTCGCACTTTTGAAGATGATAAAATCCTGAACGGTAACTTGCCTTGGTATTATTAGTCACCATCCCACACCCTCCTTCTTCCTCTGTCTTCAAGTCACCAGGAGGCAAGAAGCAGTCCATAGACAAACCCTTAATGTTGAAATCAACTTCCTCAATGTCCAAACCTCTTCCATTCTAGTCCTCGAATGCGCTTCACTGCTCTCACCAAACCTCACCAACGACACGCTTGTCCTCCCGGAATGTGCGATGTTAACGCCGTCGATGGTTCTGTAGTCTTGGATGTACGAGTCCATTGTGGTTTCCCAGAAAATGCTGTCGTTGCCGGAGGTCTTGATTCTCAGGAGGTGGGAGTCTTCTAGTTGGACTAGGAGACCTGTTCTTTGGCTGAAGTATCCCCAAACGGTGTGTCGTATTATCTCTACGTTGCTGCTGCTTCTTGCTCGGAGCGTTGAGGGTTCAGCTTCGAGCTTAAGTATGAAGCAGTCTTCGTCGTTGATTGGTTTCTCTCCAATACAAACTGAATTGCTGAACAAATTTGCTGTTGACCTTGGATCAAGTCCCTGTTAAGCATAATTACATTTAGGATGAGTTTTTTGTGCAAGTAATAGGAATAATTTTATTTCTAGTATAATCCATTGACTAAGAGAAAAATTGTAGCAACGTGCAAGACACAAAATAATAGTACAAACTAATTTGGATAGGGACAGTCCAACATAAAATTCAGGGTCTCCCTAGGACAGGTTAAAAGGATTCAAAAGAAAGCTCACAAATCACTATGGGCATCACAATTAGTGACAAAAGAAGTCTCCTAAGTAAGCTTTTGCTAACTTTGATAAATCAACTGCATTGTGTAATCTCGATCAATTTTTAGTGAGGTAATTTTTAAGCCAAATTTAGCTAAAAAACTGATTATGATCAGTACCTGAAGGAGGCGTCTGAGGGGACGAGGTGGGCCTCGAGAAGCGTGGGAGTGATGCCAGGGGGTTTGTCGCCAAGCCACCTTGCCATCACTCCCGGCGCTAATCTTGCAGCCAGACACCACCAGCTCCAAGCACCATAGCTCTGGCCTCTTCTGCCATAGTACAAATCCTCCCATTTCACCATTTTCAAGTGATTTCAAGTTCTTCATCTTTCTCTTGGGACTATTTAACTTTGCTTCCCCAGTACAAAACTCTGAAGCTGCCATCTTCACCTTTCCCATTGCATACATGCTGTCTATAGAGTTCAAGGCAGTCTCCCCACCCACTGCAGCTATGTATTGCTTCACTATGTATTTAGCCATTGAAGCTTCCTACACATCATTCATAACACTAATGAGGAAAATGGACTATAATAGGGTTAATTCTACAGACTACGAACGTTCTAGCATGTTATGTTGTGAGACTGTTGATATACTCACAATAGGCTCATCCTTGATGTTGCGATTGATGAGATGGTGATCGTTGTTGGGAATAGTAATAGGAATCAGTGGTGCTCCAATAACTCCGAGCAAGAGCTGGATCTCGGCGCTTTTGCTTCCGAATACAGTTGAATGCTCGGTGTTTGATGATTTCATCCATGACTTCATGCCCTGCCATGAAATCTTAGGGCTTTTGTTAGTAGGAGAGAATATCTCTTCTGGGATTGGAACCTCCAGAACAGTTTCCAAGCCGTCTTCACGGTCCAAGTTGGGACAAAGCTTCCTCATGATGGATGATGAGAAAGAGTAGTAACACCTTAGTAGTAGAGAACTTGGGGAGAGAGTTTAGAACGTATTGGTTTTTTTTTCTAAGAGCTATGTAGGATTAGTGGTAGTAGTATATACTAAGAGGAAGATGGGGATGGGTTTTTGGTATTTGATGCATAAGGAGGGGGATATGAAGTAGTGTCAAGGTCTTGTTAAAACATTACCAGCCGACCAATGGCCCTCATTATAACGTGGTTCTCTTTGTCTATGTCGTGTCTGCACGCTCACTCTCCCTCTCTTTGATTTCTTTTGTTTGGTCTTATTTTATAATCGATGTGGATTGATATCTAGATGAAGTGAAATTCAATACCCTATGTCAATGGTAATCTAAAATATGGGATCAACTAGGCAGTAGTAATTGTAAAGCAACCAAACTTACTGTGCACTGTAGAAGCAAGAAAAGTAATAACGAGACATTTCATTGAAAGATTTTTGCGAACACCTTGGATTGTATTTATATACTGAGTTAACTAAAGTCATTTCAACGAACAGAAAAGGGAAAGAGAGAAAGCAAAAGAGGATGTGGTAGATTCCTATCAAACATCACATTGCTGCCTTTGACAGCAGCATAAATCAAAGGCAATGATACACTTTTACGCATGAAAGAATATGAAGAATAATCACACACTGAGTTCGATTATGATCATTGAATTCAGGAGCATGCAACCGACATTTTCATTTGGAGTGTGCAACTATGGTGGTTGAGACGACACTCAATCTATTTGTGTTCCATATTATTCTGCATTAGCTGTATCTGGTTCATGCTCTCTTGCTTAGGGTTCTTAGTCTTTTGTTTAAATTTTATTCCTTTGGTTAGTGAATGAAGCAAATTGTCGTTTAGAAACCAAGAAACTGGAAGATACAAAGCTCCTGAGTTAGGCGCCTATAAATAATGGCATGGGGTTATGGGGATTGTGACACCTGTTTCACAATGGCTGCAAGAACAAGACCCTTATGTACTCAATCATGTCATGCACGTTCGTATGAAATCTATGAGGATCATTATTTTTGTTTGATACCCTGGATTATATACCTTGTATGAATTTATCCAATGCTGCGGTGACTAGGTAACAATCTTGTTATAGATATATCAAATCCAGCAGGGATGAGAATTTTGAACTAAGATAAATGGAAGATAAGGTATCCAATCCTAGCTTCATTTTTTTTTTTTTTGGGGTTATCCAACATAAAAAAGCATAAAGCATATCTTTATCTTGGTAACTGGTTAGATAAATATATCGTGTTTTTGAGTAAATTATAGGAATACATTAACAAAGATGGATGAAAACTGTACCTCATCTATACATTCAATTATACCAGTGAGATTTGAACTCATGATTTCAACAAAGTCTTTAAGATAGTTAACTAACCATATCATGTCTATTCTTTTTCATCCATCATTACAAATTATTCTTTTGTTGACCCAAAGCTGAGTTTATACTTTGAGATCATTGAATCTCAAACTCACTCTCAAGTCTCAACCCTACCTCTTGAGGATCAAACGCTCTTGCAGTAGTGGAAACTCATTGTTTATGATTGATCAACTGAACTTTGTTATAAATTAATAATGCATAACGGTCTAATTGTCTAGAGAAAATGATCAAATTGCCTTTTCGGTTTTGGTTAGAGCCACTCACAGTTTATTTGGAAACATCAATATATCAGAAGTTTGAAGACGATCATCATCAGTACTCCTTCACTAAATTGACCAAGCTCAAAACGTGGTTGTGATGTATCAACTTTCCCAATTTTCTTATACTTGGACTTCGAATCGAAGATTTCCATATATGACAACATCAAGACCGTTCTCTTGAAATTTATGACTCTTGCATCGTTTTTTTTTAGCAAATCATGCTAATCGAACTTTTTCTTTTTATTAAAGAAAATTTCATTCAATAAACTACAATTACAAAATAATTACAACACCCAATAATGGATTACAACTACAAGCAAATAACTCTAGTCTCAAACTATTTATCCTCACTTCGAAGAGGAGAGACTAATATGTCAATGGATCTAATAGAAACCGAATTGGGTAGTCACTTGAGTTAACTTGACCAACATATGTAGCAATTTCTGGGACAGGATCTGACCACAACAGAATACCATTGGGTGTGGCCATCCCAGAATCTCCCGGCACATTCAACACAGGCTGATAAAATGCGCAGCCAAAGAGTGGCTGAAATCTGGGTTCTTGTAACAACGAACCAACTACCTGAATTCAAGTGCCTATCAGAAACCATGACATCTATCCAACAAACTCGATAAAGCAATGACTTATTTGAGATCTGAAAACCAGACCCAAAAACTAACTTAAATAAAACTACAACAATAATCGAACTTGATCATTAACATTGACTTGCATTTTTATCAAATATCTATGTAATGTCAGGAACCATATGCATGTTGTTAGAAGTTGGATCGAGCAGAATTATTATTAAGTTGAGTTGTTTTGTTTTGTTTTGTTTTTCATCGCTAAATTTTCATATTCAGCATAATTAATTCTTTGATCAACAATTGACCAAACGAACATTGCTGAATGAGGTTATAGCACAAGCTGTTAAAACTAATTATTCTTACACTTGAGGTTCTGAATTTCAACTATCTGGCTTCTTCCAATATTGCTAATCATGAAAGAAAAAGAAAATGCAGGCATCATAATACTGCCAAATATCACTCCTTGATTTCAGAAGGGTATCTCTGCACTACTGCATTATTTCAATTTAATTGTTTTCCAAATTTTGGGGGTAAGGGAATCATGAGGATACACCACTTGGTGGAAGAGAGAATGATAATGTAGAATGATATAATAATGAATCATAAGAAATAAACAAGAATCTAGACACCAAAACTAAGAACAAGAAAAGAAGACTCAGCAGCACGAGCTTTGTCCCTGGCCTATTAAGATCGCCATCGCTAATCACGGCACCGCCGCGCAGCACCACTCGTGCATAGACTTCACTTGACCCTGTCACCAATTTGTCTAATTCATTTCGATCAGTCACAGTCTTTGTCCTTAGACCTTACTAGTCTTTTTCTTCCTGTCCAAATTTACTGTCATGATAAGCAAGATGACCCTGCACTGATCTGCTGTTAATATGGTTTACCAGAAAACATATTGAAAAAATGAGATCTATAAACCAAATAATCATTTCATATATATATATATATATTATATATATATATATTGAGATTTGATCATCCTTAACTCAGGTTACTAATTAACAAGGAAACCTTTTACATATTACAGGTTGATAAGAACAATAATCAGCTTTGATTATCATTAGAAGCACGCCACCGACTTTTAATAGAGCATTTCAGCTTTATAGATTATATGGTGGTTGAAATGAGAAACCACACTCAATCTAAGTCTGTCTCCAATTTGCATGTTGCTGCTGCATTACATTAGCTGTAAGCCTGTAACCTCTCTACATTCTTTCTGCTTTGCTTGATTTTCAAATTAATCTTGTTTTTGTTTTTGTTCTTCTAATGAATAAGCATCATTGCCATTGTGATCTTAAAGAAATAAACAAAAAGAAACTGAAAGGTACAAAGCTCTTCTGAATTATATGCTATAAGTTTTCTTAATGGGAGAGGTTGGGATACCTAATGCTGGATCTCAATCATGGCATGCACGATCTTATGAAATCCGTAAAGAATTATTTTTTATCAATTTTGTTGGATTATATCTCTTTTATCCATTAGATCGAAGACGAGGTAACAATCTTCTTGAAGACATTCAATGGATGAGAAATCTGGTCTACAAAAATGAAAGATATTCCATGCTGTCTTTGGCATTGGTATTGTTCTTCTTCTTTTCAATTTTCAACACAGAAAAGCATAAGGCATCTCTTGTGTATGGCCAGCAGGCCCCAGAAGAGTGTTCCTTTTAGAACGGCTTTCCAATGATGTCAGGAAATTATGAGGATCATACACGTTGGAAAAGAGGATAAAACTAATTTTGGATATCATCAATAAGAACAAACAACAAATAAGAATATATTTGATAGTGATTCAAGTGAGCTCCTACCACGAGCTGTGTCTCTGGAAGATTGTGATCGCTAATCACAGCACCGTTTGATGCAGCGCTAGAACTCGTGCATAGAGACCATGCTTGACCAATTTTCTAATTCTGGTCTTTCCCGAGAACTGGTAGTCATTGTCTTTCTATCAGCTGATGTTACATTTCTCAACCTCTAGCTATGTCCTGAGGTTATATGATCTACTCTCGAATCAAATATGGCTACCATATTACACAGAACTTTTCCGAGATAAAATCACACATGAGGGATCCCTCGAGTCTTGTCTCAATTTGCTCTCGAGCTAGATTGATAAAAAGACAATATTGATGTTTATAATGTATCTTAATCCATCATCATCACTCTCAATATGCTTAATCACAGAAGCCTTGACCAGTTCCTTGAAAGCCAAGAGCACTTTCACTCAGAAACCCAACTAGTTTTAGACTCAAGTGTTTGATTTGCTTTCTATACTCAAGTAGATCAACTTTGACATTCTTTGGAACTAACTGCTTTGCAGACTGTGGATCTCTATCTGGCTTATGCAGCTTATACAAACACCAAAATGTGAGAAATAATGGCAATACCATGGAAGGCACATGCCACAAATCTTAAATATATATTATATTAGGTGGTTGTTCATCCAATCTGGCCAGAGTAAAGCATCCGAAGTTATGATAGTACAACAACCTACTGGTGCTAATCAGTTGCGAATCGAATTCAACAATAACATAAATTACAACAACAACCTGCTGAAGCTAGGCTCTACTAATATACAAACAACAGAGAAGACTGAGAAGAAGCTTTACTCCAGAGCTGGTAAGGTGCTTGTTTGTTACCTCTCTATCATCGCTGTAGAATAATGCCTTCTTATGAGGGTACATTGAAGTGAAAGAGCCAAGAGATGACAAAGGCGAAGACCATACAAGCTAGCAAGAAGTTGAGGAACCGATGACCCTGCCAGAAGTTTCGGTTCTCTGCTGGCTGTGTAGTGGTAACTGGTGCTGGTGGCATTGCAGTATCATTTGCTTCATTCCACCGCTCTGCCAACTCAGCTTCATTCACCCCAGCAACATTGCGTGCAGTTGAGCCGCATATCTCGCAGGTTCTGCAATTAAATTGATAATATTAGAAATGAAGTTGAGAAGTAATGATATACAGAAAAAATGGCAAGTGCAGCCCAAGGAAGCATGTGATAACTGATAAGCAACTCCAATGTTTTGGCCAAGTGCTAAGAGTTATTCAATCTAGACCAAAATGAATTTGATAATCTAGATAGCATATATGTTATGCTGCAAACAAATAAACAGTTGCTTAAAAAGTCATTTCCCATACTGTCTAGGAGGGCTTCTAGATTAGGTGTTGTCAATATAATGCAATAATCCAACTTTCTACAGCTGCAGTGAAGTCGAGCCAATACGTGTATCATATGAAACCACAACTATGGTCTGGAAGGGACAAGTTATCATTTACTCAATACTTAGTTAGTCACCAAACCCGCACATCAGGCTACAACATCTTCGTTAACATTAAGCATTGATTTGAAAACCACACAAGAAATGCAAATTATTTCCAATACGAACCGCCTATATGCCATTCCCTTGAGGAATGAATAGCTATATACAAGTATGATACCCTCTTATATTGCATAGACTGAACAAAATCAAGGCATATATATACACCTAACATGATGTCAGAAAAGATGGACAAGTTGAATCAACTAAGATTCTTCAATGACAAGTATATGTGAATCCAATTACACTGCAACAATGTATACCAAATCAAGGTAAGATACAAGGCATACAACTACAGTTTTCAATAATGCAATGTTAGAGCAATAACAATTATCTTTTAACAAGTGGCTTCTACCATATTCCCTTTACTAACATACTGAGCAAAGAATAGTAGTTACAAGATACTGAGATGCAATGCACTTTGCAGTTCTCACTTCTCATTAATAATTATCAGCTTATAGCAGAAAACCAGAAAAAGAAGACAGAAAGAATTGTGCAAGCAAAGTAAATTTATGTTTCAGTTATGTTTCCATATTCATATTAGTCCTCAACCTTAACTCCAGTCTCCATCTCCAGGTGATTTATCCACTCAAAAAAAAATTACCTATAGCTTATAGGTGAGACAGACCATGTAAAAAGTGAAAAGTAGGAAATAAAGAAAAAATAAAATATATATAAACAACCATTTTGTTCCCTATATCTCTACAGTGTCACATTGTTTTATTGTGGTTTCCAGTTAAATATGCATTTTAAACCATATAGCTGTCAATGAGTCTCAAAACTCATTGTAAACCACTTTCTACTCTGCTCCAATCAACACATCAACAGTGCTATGATGAAAAGAACAAGCTGATTTTGGGATTGGAAAGGAAAATGCTACATAAAACGCAGTTTGAGTGCTTCCACCAAAGTTGAATATCAGGGAACATCAAGATGCAGTCCTAACCACATTGGTTTTTGCAAGGGGAGAGCATATGTTAATAAATAAATCAAAGAAGGAAAATGCTAGATAAAATGCAGTTTGAGTGCTTCCACCTAAGTTGAACCTCAGGGAACATCTAGATGCAGTCCTAACTACATTGGATTTTGCAAGGGGAGGGCATATGTTAATAAATAAACAAATATAAGAAGACTTTTTTTCTATATCTCTACAGTTTCCCATTATTTTCTCTTTGTGTCATCCAGTGCAGTATGCAATACTGAGTCCCACAATTGTTGTAAATCGATCTTGACTCTGCTCCAATCAACAAATCAATACTAAGTGAAACAAAACTGATTTTGGGATCTGAAAAGAAAATCCTAGTGGTTCCACCAAATTTGAATCTCAGGAAACATATAGATGTCGTGGTCCGACTCACATTTGTTCTTGCCTGAAGTAAGAAGGAACAATAGGCTCAAATCCATATTAATAATGATATGCCAACCATTTAGAGCTTGACTGAGGGTTCTGGAACAGAATATGCAATAACCAGCTTGAGGAGACAAGGGAATATCAGCATACACACTACCTTTTGAAGCAATGGACATGTAAGCATGGGAGAAATGCCGAAATCATGATTTTTTATTTTTATTTTGCCAGAGTAGATAATTTTTTAGCGTTTGCAACATGATGACCCCTGAAGTTTCATCAACATTTGTTATCATATTGAGATAACTATTTCCACATATCTGACCATGTAATGGATTCTACATAGCATATAGAAAAGAGCACATCTCTTCTGGTGAGTCATGTACTGTAAACTAAGGCCGAGTCCAATTACATGCTACTTTAGACACAGGTCAATCAACACGAGTTTCCACTTCATTCGTGGTGCCTGTATCAAGACAGACTACTCCATCTGGTGATCAGTCATCATAAGACACCATGTTACTAGTTTACTACTCTTAGTATAGACTATGCTCATATCAGAAAAAGGAATTGGTTAAAAGCACTTGACTTCCTAAAAATATCTAGCATGAACAGAAATGTGCATAAAAATGTTTTCAAGCTTATGAAAACAAGTTTAGTAAATGGACAGCAGACTCAAATGACTTCGGTCAACAAATCATATCAGCAGTGTTTCTGCAAGAGCCAAATTATTTTACTTCAATAAACTAACATCATCAACCGGGTGTCTAAGCAAGAAAAGTAAGAAAAAAAAGGTTGGCAAAAACAGTGAGTGAAATGCTACCGTGTTGGTGTTCAACATGAAATGAATGGAGAAGAATCAAATTTGCATAGTTGGAAAACCATGCAGGACGGCTAGTGCTTCATATTTCCTCTTTATTAATGTTGATGCTATGCTTTTGCCTTTATAAAGTAGTACACATTGTATCCTAATTTAAGTTTGCACTATTCAGTTTCTCATAAGTAAGACTACTTCCCCAAAACCACAGAACACAACAATCAAACCCAAATAGCAAAATGGGTACACAAGAATGGCACGGTAATCACATTCCATGAACATCAAATGGAAACCAAAATCTGGGTAAGCCCAAGAACACAAAAAGAATTCACCTTTATGGGTCTAAATTGGTAAAAAAAGAAAAAAAAACTTACTTGTTACCCTTGATCTTGAACCAGGCCTCAGCACACTGTTTATGTGCAGCAGCCAAATCCTCCTTACAAGAACACCCCAACTCAATAGGAATCCCAGATTCAAGATTAGTTGCATCCATACTCAGATGACAAATCCTACAATCCCTCTTCACTCTTGCCACGTGGACCTTCACTTCAGCAGGCACCCCTCCACATTCCAGATCCACCTCCTCCTCTTCTGTAGACTCCTCACTCACATCCACAATCTCTTCACTACTCCCAGACACACATGAGCTCCTCCTCTGCTTCTCCTCCTCCTCTTCCTCATCTGACCCGGAATCCGAGTAGCTCCGGCGACCTCCTTGCTCAACATCAACAACTGGAACTTGGGTTTTGGATGCCATTTTCAAGACCCAGAGAGAGAACCAGAATCTTCATGTAATGGCTACTCTGAGGGCCTCAGATCATTAATGCTCCCCAAAGGAAGCTCAAAGGTGACTTCTTTCAATCCCAAGTAGGGTGCTTTTCTTATATTTTGAGCAACTGGCTCACTGTTACTACTGTTGGAGCGGTAGGTGATCCCAACCCTCCTCCCCTGTCTCTCTCTAACTCACTTATTTTTCTGTGTCAGAGACACTGAACAGAAATTTGAGGAGGGAAAAACCAAGGAAAGATCTTTATACGCAAAAATAAGGGAATACAACAAATAGTTTGCAATGGGCAGAGGAAACATGTAGAGGCTTTATTAGTGGGGAGATTGATTGAAATAGTATACGAATTTTTATTTTTTATAAGCTTTGATATCTTAAGTTTTAAAAATATATATGAAGTTATGACTATAAAGTACTAAATTTTAGTACGTGCCGTTATCTCCGTTATGTCCTCTGTTAACTTATTCGTATTTTCAGCCTTATAATAGTTTTTAATTTTTTTTCTTAATAACCAATTCTGCTCCATTTATGTGCCTCATTACCACCATTGATATCAAGCGCCTTCAATTATCTGGGTCTCTCTCTATACTCATGTAAAAAACATGAGAGTTTATTTTGGATTTGTTTTGGTGTTTGCTGTGTCTGTAAATTCTAGGAATGTTTCTAGGAATTTTTTTTCTTTGCTTCCTTTTCCCTATTGCTCTGTGTCTGAGCAGGGAGGAATCATGTGAGATTGATGATTAAGATGAGAAGAGGTAGTGGGTTTGTTGAGAAAGGTGTTAGAGTACTGAGATTTTGGGTGAGCAGATAAATGAAAGTCTATTTCGGCAGATTTTTGCTTTGGCACCACCACCATCATCAACAATGGCGTCTTCATTCTCACTCTTCCACTCCGCCACCGCCTCCACCGCCGTCACAGCTCCTAAAGAGTCGTCTGCCCGCGGTTTAAGATAGAGTCCGAAATCGACCTCAAGGAGTGATGCCCCAATTTCTCTTTCGTCGGGTTGAATCTGCAAAAGTTGGCGTCGGTCATGGAGGGCATGGCCCGTGACGGTCAACTAGCTAACTCCAAGGTCTGAGTTTCTGCATTTTAAAAAAAAAATCATTTTGTATTATCTGAGGAAGAACAAGGAAGAAAGAGAAGAAAAAAAGAGAGGGTAAATTAGTATTTTTACATTCTGAAGTGTCAGCTGACATACAACTTAACAGATCTAACAGTATTTAAAGTTTAGTTGAGGTCATAACTTTATATACCTTTTTAATATTTTTGAAACTTTAAACATTAAAGTTTATAAGAAGTCTGCTTTCTTGGTTATATTTCCGTAAGTTTAGTGCCTTTTTTGGTAATCAAAACAGAGAAAATATACTGTGACATTGCCACTCTCATTGAGAACAGTAAAACGCCATGTGACACATATTTGATTACCGATTCTCTTTCAGCTTTATCAGCATTATAAGCACAGACTCTATAGTATTACACTACTCAATTAGCTTGTGTTCATTAGATTGTATCGAAAAAAATTAGATTGTGTTCATTAGATTGTTCTAAATGAGCTACAAATAATATTTCGAAGTGCAATTCTAAAGCTGAAAACCGTCGATTTAATCCGTCAATATTGTGTGTTATTTAAGGAGCTCTTTAATACAGACTGATTACGAGTGATTAAGCTTCCGGCGTTAATCTGAAGAAAGAAATAATGGGAATATAGTGAAGGAAGTGATTGAGGTGACCTGAAAGGACTGTGCTCTGTGCTTGCTTTTTTTATCACACAGGTCACAGAAAAAGTGTGCCACCAAAAGCAGATGTACACCTTGTCTTGTTCCTGTGTTGCTTTTTTCTAATCTACTCTCTGAGTTCACTTGCGTAACTGACATGACGACCAAGAGACCAACGGTCTTTGTTTTCTAGTTTATGTATGACCACCAAGTGACCAACGAGCTTACCATGGTTATTTGGAGGGTATTTTCGACTGTGAAAGTATATATAGTATGTGACATGGAGTTAGTTCTCAGTTTGATTCAAGGACAAAGGTGGGGCACAGAGTACATCCACAGCTGGTCCATCATTGTTCATGCTTTTTACCTAAAGTTTGCAACATCATATACCAAGCTTTAGTAAAAGTTGAAAAAGGATAGAAGTACAACAAGGTAAAGAAATTCATGTGACCACTTTAAGCCATCGTTTTGGTTTCCTGACTCTAAATGGGATACGAGATGCTCCAGGTTTTGAACCAAAACGGAGCAAGTCTGATATTGTAATATCTGGTCAAGTTCATATATATTCAAAGAGAAATTGAAGTATTGGGTAGAAACAAAATCCTCCACAAGCAAAGAGGGTAGTCCTCATTTATATCTTGTTGTAACCCATAGAACTCTGAGATTCCAAAAAGTTTTGTATTCATAATATGCTGTAAAATCAACCTGTATATTTCTCCTCCCATGATAAGGAAAGCCAGTGATGACTTCTAGCTCAATCCCTTAACTTCAGTTGGCCTAGCAAAAGTTTGTCTAGGCATCTGGGTTGAAAGCATTTCTGTCATCATACCCGCCATTAGCCTGTTCTGTCCATCCACAAAGCGCACGTGGCCATTCATCATATTCATTTCATAATACCCCATTTGCGTAGTAAGTGCCCCTTGTGAGAATCTCTGGCTTGCTACATTCCCTGCTACTCTTGTTGTCTCACGATTCTCAAGGCCATTCTTAATCCATGCAATATTGTTCACATCTGTAGCACAAGAGATGAATTCAGGGCTGGAGAAGGAGGGAGGCTCCTCATAGTCAATAAACTCAGGCCCCAACAATGAGCTTTCAGAATGCCCATGCCTTCGATTACAGCAACCGTGGCCACAATGCAGGGGAACCATAGGCTCATTGCAGTCACCCTCAAGTGAGTTGCAGAAGTCTAAATTTAACTTAGATGTTTGGACCAAGGGCCAGGAATTGGGACTGGCCTTGGAACAACAGAGCCATTTGAAGAGTTGTAAGCACTAAAAGCACTGACTCGTGCCACTGGACGACAGAGGGTGGAGTCTTCTTTTAATTCAGCAACAAGAGTTGACTTATCTTTCAATTCAGTTACACCAACACCATCCTGGTTCTGATTAGAGTTGTTGTCTACTATAAAGACTTCTCTTCCTTCAGGAGTCCTGACTGAACTGATATTGCCAACTGACACGGTTCTTCAGAGGATGTCTTTGATCTCTCTACGCCACTATCTTCCTTCATGTTTCTAGTTCGAGGGATATACTTCCTCCCACGCTTTAAAGTAGAATTCCAGTGATTCTTAATTGCATTATCTGTTCTACCTGGAAGGAGCTTTGCAATTATCGACCATCTGTTCCCATGAGTAGCATGAGCTGCAACTATGATACGATCTTCTTCATCTGCATCAATTAAAGAACTACTTACAAGTTTGAAAAAGTGTGTATGGAACAGGGGATGGAAAAGTATGCATCATCAAAATCATAGAAATTCTCTCTTAATGGTGGCAGAAAGGAAATGCTTTGTAACAGAATCACTTGCAACATACAAGCAAACTGATAAGAGGAACAAGGGGAGTGGTGACAAGAAAAAACTCACACAGAAACACAATCATTAAGAACGGACATGATACTGATACTAAATCTTAATGGCAGTCCCAAACAACAAGAAAAATCCACCTACATTTTAGCTTCTAAAGTTTTATTCCTTGGAGGTTGATAATTATAAATATATTGAATAAAATCCATAATGATAAACCCAAAGTATACAAGAACTTTAAGATAGACACAAGTGTTTTACTTTAACTTGTTCCATCAGAAGTATCACGCCATAATAAGTCCTCCAGAACTTTCAGCATTTATCAAAAATAAGAAACTCAGCCTTATTCATATTTTAAAAAGTAGCCGAACGACATATAGTTCTACCTAAATAAAATAAATGCAGAATCAAGAGTTCCCTCAAACCAATACAAAATTGCAAAGTTTAAAATACTAAAAACAACATACATGAGTATAGATGTCCATATGAACTTAAAAATAACCACAATAGGAACTTTCATGTTCTATTTTGTGCACAAAAGATAAATAAACACACAGGAGCCATCATATGGTTTAACAATTACAGTCACCTTCAAGTTTCACCAAAATTTAAACCATTCTCATACTACATTAGACTAAATGCATAAACTCTAACACTTACACAACTAAAACTCATCAAGTCCCTCGCCTCTCATTGCTACTCATAACAATCTAACATAGTCAAAACTAACAAGTTTTAACAAAGTATGTAGTCGGTGTTCGACTAAACACAAGTATTTCCAACAAATGTAATGAGCTACAAAACTCACTCCATAACTAACCAGCTCCAAACCATTCCATAATCGAATGTTCCAAACTTTCTTCACAGAATGAGCGACAAAGACAATGCAAATACAGAAGCAACTGTCACTCTAGATGAACATCATAACCAGGACAAAACATTCAGCTATGATTCCAACTGATTACCAATTGGACAGTCTCTCTATCCACAAAACATAAGAACTAATTAACACACTAGAAACATTCATTATAACAATCCCAGATTCCAAAGTCACAAACTTTCTTCAAAAACTAAACACAGAAGTAACTTTAACTCTAGTTAAAAATCACTAAGCAGAACAAACAATTCAGTATTCACTTGATCAAAAGAAATTTAAAGACACAATCTTTACTCCTTAAAAAACCCAAAATCCACAGAAAACCAAAGAGCAAATGGCGGTTACCGGAGAAAGGTTTGCGCTTTACGCCGGGATTGAGCTGATTGCACCACCGGAGCCGGCAAGACTTGCCGGAACGGCCCGGAATTCCTCTGGCGATGACGCTCCAGTTTCTGGCGCCAAACTGGGTGACCAGCCGAGTCAGCAGCTCGTCCTCTTTCGGCGACCACGATCCCCTCACTTTCCCAGAGGCGATCTCACCGCCCTCATCGGCGTGTGGCGGTGACGCGCCCGGCTCGGCGGGGTTGGGAGGAGCGGCGTCGTTTGGGACTGTCATTTTGATTTTGAGGTTGTTGGGTTTGTTGTTGTGTTTCGGTTTTTTGTTTTTAAAAGGAACCTAACCGCTCTCACACCAACCTGCCTCTTTTAACTGCAAATGAGATTAATTCCGGAACTGCGTTTTCCTCCTTGCTGACGTTTCGGATTCCGGTTTTTAGTCTCGCCGTTTCTTTTTATATATGTCCGACGTGTGCCGTGATCCTTGGACACGCAAAACGTCGCCGTCTGTTTGTTAGTTCTGGACTTTGGTGCTCTAACTTCCAAACTTGGGCCTTGGAATTGGGTACTCATACTCTTGATAGCCTTGTGGCTTTTGATTCTGCAATATTGGAAATTTTGGGGCTACTGATCTAAGGAAGTTATTCTAGTGAGGACCCTTAAGTTAAGAATTTGGTGAGGACTTTTCGGTTTATCCCACCTTTCGATTCTATATCAACATTTTGATGTTCAGTTTATAGGTATTTATGAGTATATCATTTCTCCAAATTTTTTAGTTATATTGAAAATTGTTAAGGCATTCATAAGTGTGATTTATCAATTATGAACTTGAATGGTTCATATTTGACAGATTTGGTTCGTCCATTAATTTAATCTAGTTTGTTATATTAACGAACATCAATTTGGCTGAAAATTTGTAGAAATGATCTACTCATATAAACCTAAAAACTGAACGGATGAGATGTCAAAATGTAATCGAAAAATAAGTCTTTTAAACCATAAACCGAAAAGTCCTCAACTTAAGAGTCTTCACTAGAAGGGCTTCATTGACCAAAATCACCTAATGTAATGAAAATGATACTTTCAGACAAAAAATAAATAAATTTTAAAAAATGAAAACGATACTACCATTGTTGACTGCTTCAACATAATGACGATTAATTTAATTAGTCCGAGTAAGCGAGCTATGTCTAAAGATACGACCAGTTAACTCCGTATTTGTTTCAAGTACGTAGTGTTTCATTGTATGCTGAGAAGTGGTGTTTTTGTTGATTTGATGGTTTTACAATTGCGTAATTGCCTAATGAGATATAGTTAACGATTTTACCTTATAAGAGATAGTCTCTTATTTGTGAACTTGTCACGGTCAGCAAGCGATCATCATGCCAAACTGCGTATGCAATCTGCATATATACATGCACACAGCCACACATGGATAGATAGTCTAGTTGTGTTCATAAGATGTTATATATATCTGGTTGGTATAAATATATACATATGTGTGTGTTTCTAAATGATACAGACTTGTCGAAGACGTTGTATCCTTGCCGATGTAAACTTTCTGTATATCCAACACATGTATATGCCTTGTCCAGAATCTGTGTGTTTAATTGGCCACTGCATTATATGAATTCAGATTGAATAAGCAAAAACGAATTACCATATTAGTTAATGTCATCCTTCATTAAAAACTGATTTGATGTGAAGTTGCAAACAATCTTAGATAAAACAACCACCACGCATGGCTATTTTACAAGTAGATTATTGATTAATTTACTTTGCCTTGGGAGCTTGAAAATGACACAAACCCTTCTAAACTCTCCTTCTGTGTGTCACATACATCTGACCTGTCGGGTCATGCCATTCAAAATAGTTTATAGTATGGATGAATTGATGACGACATTGAGGTCTAACATTTTACTATGATATAATTTTCCTACCTATATCTGTTCATGTATTTTGTAAGTTCACTAAATGGATTTGTTATTACATGTTCAATCTACCTCAACGAGATTTTGAAAAGCGACAATTACAGAATAACAAATAAGTTATGGTCGTACTTCTCCATCTGTCGAAAAGAATTGATAACTAAACATCTAACAAATTGATTTCAAACTCCAATATACGCTTTTGTTTTTGCCACTAAATAGTAGAGACTGGATCAACTCTCTTTTTTCCCAGAACAAACATCTAATATACTCTTTGATAGTCCAATGCTCCCTTTCTAGAAAATAATTTACGTCTAGGTCTATGATCCTTTTAAATGTAAGCGTGTAGCCGTCAGGTATATAAAATAGAATGACATTAATCTTGGACCATTTCAATTATTAGCTAGATGACTCGTATTAAGGTAAAGAAGTAGATAAATGTGCTTAATCTTGTTTGCTTGTTCATCTTTCCTTGTCCTTTGGCTTATATATAACATTCTCATTCTAGATATCCTTATATAGTTTTTCCTCTTCCGCAAGCAAGTCAAACACACCAAAATCCATGATGCGGATTCTTTTGAAGCTTCTCTATATTTTTGACTAGTCTTAATTGGTTAATTTGATCAGAATGTATTGTTCTCAGCAGGCCTTTCATTAATATATAGGTCTATATCCTCCTTATCTCTTCCATTAATCAAACCAAAGAGATTTTCCAACCCTGAAAACACTCAGTTTGGACAGAATGTTTAGCCCTTTCAGCTGTGGCAATTTTAGCCAGCAGGTAGATGATGATGAACCTGTTACTGATCATAGTCCATATTCGACGCCGAAAAAATCAAGACCAAGAAGAAGCACTGGCCTTTTACATAGAATCAATAGCAGGGACAACAAGAACCCCTATGCAAATGTTGGCCTTGAGAAGTTCTCTGCAGTTATGGCCGAGCTAGAAGAGAAGAAGCAGCAGATCTATGCACAAACAGGCTCTCAAGATGAAACCTTAGTTCACTTCGTGTACAAAAAACCAGATGACAGTGTTCCTGTCCCGATTGTGGTTATTCTCAAGGAGAAGAAGGATGACAAAGCCAAGAGTGGTGGTAGTAGTCCTCATCGAGATGAAAAGCACGTTGTAAGTACCAACCGGACTACAGAAGCCAAGAAACATGTGACGGCTTCCGATGAGTTAACTAAGAAAAGGGTGTACAAGAAGCGCTCGGACGTGGGGACGATGATGCCTAGTTTTTATCTTCCGGTGGCTGTGATCTTCATTCTGGTTCTGTTGGCCGTGTTTGGGAGATCTATTGCGATTTTGTTCACCTCTATTGGATGGTACGCAGTTCCAACGTTGAAAGAATACCAAAGCTCAAGTACTAGTCCGAGATCAAGAACAACAAAGAAGAAAGACAAATTCATTAGAAGATTGAGTGACAAAAAGATGGTAGCTGATGATCAGAGATTGTTAGCTTCTCCGAGAAAGTGACATGATGCAGCTGGGTCAGCAGAGAAGCCGGTGACGATTATTGACTTTGAGGTTTCTTGATGGTCAGGTTTGAAGTTTGAACTAGCTTCGATGAAATATTTGCTTGATTCGTTTGCAAATGTAAATACATGCATATATAGGTTTAGCCTAGAGGATCATATATATACCCCATACATGTAATAGATTTTCATCAAGAGAAGCCAAAAAAAATAAACAGTTTCCGTTGCCGGGACTTGAACCCGGGTCTCTCGGGTGAGAGCCGAGTATCCTGACCAACTAGACTACAACGGAGCTTGTGATGATGTGTCAAAACAAATATACTAACCTTCCTCTTTGTTTCTTCCTTTTTAAACAGATCGACAATTGCGAGAACAATTCATATATTGTTGTACACACGTAGTGTGGTCTTCTGTGATACAATTTAGCTACAAAATCTACAATAAACAACATTTGACCTAAGAATTAATCTGTTAACAAGTATTATGAATTATTGTAGTGTATAGGTCTTGTCTCTAGTTCCATTCGGGATTATATCAAACCGTAATAGAGTATTCTGTTAAAAACTTAAAAGAGTTTATAAATCTAATGCGGAGGAGTACTGTGTCCTTTGGGGAAAAATGAAGGATAAAACCCCTTTGATGATATGGTACAGTTTTGCACTTTTGCTGAGCATGATCCACATAACAATGTTTATTAGACAACCAATCCCATGCATCCAGACAACAGCGGCCATCTTCATTTTGGCATATTATGTCTAGTTTCTCACATCCAGGCCGATTATATATGTTGTGGAACTAGGAAATTAAAGGACGGGATTTGCATGATTGCATCCTTGTGAAGCTGAAGGTATCTTTTTACATGTTTTGGTGAACAACATAAATGTTACCACTAGCATTTTGTGACTCAAACTCACAACTCATCACATATGAATCAGGGATCTTTGAATGATACAGGGATCTTTGTTTTACAATTTTGTTTTTTTACAATTCAAAAAAGAAAATCTTAATGTTATGCATGTAGAGAATGAGAAATGAGAAATGAATCTTAACGAGCAAGAAAATATTAATTCTCTTCTTAATTCGCTTGGGGAGGTTAAAAATTGAGTTAGGACTTATAACTATGATATATATTATCCCATTCTAGTGAAAATTTAAGCAATGCTAGCATTACTCGTACTAAAAACTCCAAATATTAGTGAGACATTTGAAAAGAACATGAGTATATCTATATATTCCATGCCTTCTTCATTTCTCCTGCGTGTGGCACATCCTCCATCCATATGACACTGACTATACACTAAAAAGAAACTTGCCTTACCGATCTTTCATAACATTTTTCCACATTCATAGAAAGGTCAAACGCCAAAGTCGATCACTTTAGATATTGGTATAAGCATCGATCAATATCATTGGAGGAGCCAAGATGATGATCGATGATGACAAGTGACGAACTCACGAACACCAAGTGAGGTGTGCATGTTCTCCAACCCACCAAAGTGAATGGACCAACCAACTTCTCTTCGATCTGCCATTTCTAGGCAGACATAAAAGCCCTGCAAACGTATTCGAGTTGGGTTTTACAAGGGTTGGAAATTTACGGTGGCTCCATTTCAGTTGGCTGGTCGATCTCTCTGACATGACTCAGCTATGCACAATGTGAGAGCTTTTACCTTGGACAAAGAAAGCCATCTATATATTCCTGCCTGCAGATCAATTGTTCCAGTAGATCGAATCAAAATCTCAAGAGTGAAAGTGAAAAGTTTATACAGATATTCATTCTTACTGTCACTCTACAGTAGTTCCTAAGTTTCTAATCTGCCGACTGCCGTCTGGAAAATAAAACGTTAATATGATGAACCCGTAATTGCCTGCATATGAGGGTCCCCGAAACCCTAATTCCTTACCAGACTTTATGTGTAATCGTCCCAACTCGTATAAACATATTTGTCCCACTGATTGGTACACTTTCTTACACAAAACCATGATTGAAAGCTATCGACTTTGATGCAAAATTAACAACTTGGGGGGTCTCGGGGGGGAATAGAGGTTGTGGGGTTGGAAGGTGTCCTAAACGCTAATTGATAATTGTCCTTTGGCCAAAACCTTCCTAAATTGAGTCCATGTGAGGTTGGGACACTCGTGTAAGTACTGTGCGAGCAACCCCAGATGCATTAGGTAAGCATGTACCCTCTGAAAACATAGCTGTTATTGTTGGCATTCATCATCTCATAATCTTGATGGATCTAGGAATAGCTGTAACATATTACATAATATATATGGCAATCAAAATGGTATACTATTTGCTTAGGAATTCAAATTTCCATATTACCTCGCTTGTATATAACCCTAGCTAGCTGCATACTTATTAGTGTCTCAGAGAAAGCCTTCAAACAACGTAGTTTTTCCGGGTTGATCTGCGGTCGAAATAACCGTAGGTCAGGCAGTCTAGTACATTCTACTGATTCAAGTTATATTTCCTTAGTTATTCTGGGTCGATCTGCTTTGAAATTTGAGAAAGTGCTGGCTATTTGAACCAGAGTTGGAAGTTCATTCCTCCCATACATAAGCAATCACAAACAAGCGCATGATTTATTCCTTTCTTCTCTTTAAATAAAAGCCTATAGATAATCGATTTCTTATGTACACTATTCCCTCTTGAGTGAGATACAAAATGATAATGGATCGACAATACAAAAGCTTTTCAACTTGGGTATTCATAATGGTGCCAATGGTTGTGGTCCAAGCTCCAACATTCACTTAAAGTAACAGTAGAAGAGACTCTTCTATGTAGGACCTTCAATTCCAGAAGATGCTTGTAAATAACTCAACTTATAGTCCAAAAGAAACTGAGAAATTGAGGGGAAACTAAAAAAAAATATCACAAAACTAAGTAGAACAAGCAGGCGGCTACTCTCATCTAATAGCTCTGCAGGCCGGTGACCACTGACCACCTCAAATAATGAAGTATTCATTTTGATACAGAACCGTGATCGACTAGTAGGCCGGGCGTTCAGCTCAGAAAGATCGATATGTAGAGAAAGAAATGAAACGCTCGACTCCCTAGAGTCTCAGCCTTAACAAAGCTTAGCCTGATCCACACAGAACTAAGCCTTTTTGGTTAAGAAATTAGGGCTATCATTCATCATCATCATCATCATCATCATCATCATCATGGGGAACTGGGTACGTACTGACTGACTTACTACTACGAGTGGAAGTTGGCACTTAGTGAATGAAGTAATGAATCTGGCGCATGCAGAAGAAGGTCGACTATAACATTAACGAAATCGATAAAGATAACTAGGGCACCAAATGCCAATTGGGTGCAGGTTGATTCAAGCTGGTGGGTACGTACGTCCTGGTGCTCCAACAGATGGGTTACAAAGCCTGGGAGAAGATGACCCTTTGTGTCCTACGTACAAACCAGGGACATCCATGTCTGTCCTCCAAGGTGAACCAAAAACGTACCCTACAATATTTCCAGATCACATCGCAGACAGTATAAGCCAACAACCACAAGAAATAACCTTTACCCAAATACCCACTACTACCTTGGCATTCATCTGTGTGTGTGTGTGTGTGTGTGTGAGAGAGAGAGAGAGAGAGAGAGAGAGAGAGAGAGAGAGAGAGAGTAAATATTCTTATGGTGGTAGGGTTTTGCTTTGGGTATGTCCAGGTCTCTGTAGAGCGCACCAGAGATGATAAGCCTGCTAGCTAAGGTGCTCATGTCGTCCCCACCTAATGCTTCACTAGTGTGGACAAGATCTAGCACCACCACCCATCACGATATTCTGGAGTGATCAACCGGGAACCCCCTAGGTTTGGCCCGCCGATTGACGGCTGAGATGACTCGCCCTTGGTTTGGCCAAGCACTAGGGCCTGGAATTAGGTTTTTTTCGAATCCCCTCGTTGGAGTAGAGATATAGTCGCTATAAATCGACCATATATATGGAACCAAAGTTCCTTTTTTACTCGTTTCTGGTTAGGTCCTCACACTCTTGATGCACGAAGAGAAGAGCTTAATGTAAAATGACTAGGCCGGCCGCTCTCTCCTTTTTGTGGTTTTGGATCTGATTCCGGTAACTCCTTGGTATGTAAGCTTTGCTTTTACCTTATTTAATTTAGTGCCTGAGGTTAAACTGATAAAGTTGGTGAACTTCATTATAGAGTTTGGCACGTCACATTTAAACATTGATTTCCAAATTAATCATGTACATGGTCATATCATTGACTTGTATATGGGAATAATAATGCAAAATAGTAAAGCATGAAAAAGAGTTTGCTGTAGAGAGGAAACATGGATTGGACCACAGATCAGCTTGATTTAGACGAGGAGAATATATCTATCTTATATGAGATATATAGAAAATAAAATCATAAATAATTTATCTAAGAGGAACCCTCGTCAGCTAATATTACTACTGCTACCAACTTGTTGGCACTTCTAGTGTGGAATAGGTGACACAATGTTCATAAGCTTTTCCATGTGTATGGATTGTTTTTTTTTTTTGGTACAAAATGGTGGTCGGGGTGGACTACCACTCCAGGGCCTAGAGCATGTCAAGGTCAAAACCCCTCCTCATCGGGTGTTTTTCACTTGCGGAGGATCGAACCAGAGACCTTCTTATTATCAGGAGTATCTCTGTAACATTCTCCAACAAGCATCCCTATCATGCTTTACCACTAGACCAAACCCACATGGGTCATGTGTCTGGATTGTTTGAGAACAAGGCCTACAATTTACATAAATATCTTTGGAAAACATTTCCCTCATGAATTTGATTGAAAATAACAAGTGAATAGTAACATGGAAGATGGAGAGTTTATAAAACAAAAACAAATTAAAAAGAGCATTCATTCATTGTTTAGAGCCCCTCCTCCCTTCTCTTTTATATGGAAGGCTCCCTCAAATTCCACTTACCCCTCTCCATAAGAGAGAGAGAGAGATTACAAGAGAGAGTTGGGTTGGTCTCATATACTACTGCAATTAAGTACTAGAGGAGGCATCCAAAGGGATCGCATTGATCCTAAGCTAACAAAGCCTTCCTGATCATATCGATCCCTTGATAGCTTCAGATCATGCTATCCCTTTGGATTTCTCCTTGGAAGCTTCAAACTTTCATGTCAAGCATCGAGCTAGAACTACATCTATCCAAGGCGTTGAGACAACTCTCTATGATCCAAGTAAGTCCATTTCTGTTTAATCCTGATCTGAATTCATATATACTGAGTGTTCTTATTATGTTTTTTCTTCTTCTGTTAGACAATCCCGAAACTCTTTTTCAAGAACCAACATTTTGCTTTCACGAATTAATTTTTTAGATAAATTCAAGTCTAGCTTTTGGTAAAATCAGAAGTTCATTGCATCGATTGAGAGCAGTCAAGAACTCTAGATTCGATCTTAGTTAAAGATTTGTTGTTTGAAGTAGTTTACGCTCAAAAGATTATTTCCTTACTAAGTTATCAAATTTATATAGATTCTTGATGATGTTTTATTACATATACTCATATAGATAGAAATTATATGCAAACCTGCAGAAGCAAACCCAGAACCCCATGTTAATTATAATTGTGAATATATGAAAACGTTGGATCTGATTTCCTCCTGCCTTGCTGGGAATACAGCTCGATAAACGGTAAAACCCAGAAATCGATCAGCTAGGAGAAGCGTTCCGAATCCAATATTTCAGTATTTGCTGATCTCCTTGCATACAGTTGTCATGGATTTTACTTTTGTTTATTATTTACAGCGTGCGTCTACTTGTCAACAACGATAGGTTAAAACCTAATTCTTAAATTTTACCGACATGTAAATTAAAATAATAGATTGCATATCTTTCATGTTGATACATATAAGTAATATAACTTTGATTAAACCAAAATCTGGGATCTTTGCAGCTATTTTACTCAAACAGTTCTATGCAGTACCTGTATAAACTATAAAGTAGTACTGATCGAAATTTCGTAGTGATTAAAGTTCTGATGATGCCCTGTTTATTAGTCATGATTAACAGATAAGTCAATAACTTCTAAAATGTCTGATCGAGTCAAAATTTACCCCATTTCTGATAGCTTTTTATCATTGCAATCTTCCAACAACTTGAATATTATAACTTTCGAGTGAAAAAGATGGACTTTACCCTAGCTAGACGAAATGGTTTCAGATTAAAACCCCACATTGTTTCGATTAGCCTGATGAACTGACTTATGCTGATGATCGATCTCGGTTGAACATACTGGAGCAGACGAATATGGCTGCACTTGGTCAAGGGCTCCTCCAAAGCACATGCTTTTAGGGACTTTAATTAGAATCCAAGGCAGTGAATAAGATGATGATCGATATAATACATAAACTTGGGGACTTTTCTTTTCCTCTCTTCCCTACTTTGGGGCCTCACATTGAGTGTCCTAAAGGCAAAGGAATAATCTTACACATGCCTTAGAATGAAAGAAAGAAAGGTCCTTTTAAGCATTGCTAATTTAGGGTTCTTTTTAAGGGTGTTTATATATACCTCTTTGTAGCACATGAGTACATGAGCCACAACATTCTTAAACAGTTTCCCACCATATTCAGGATCCCTTTTCTCACATGGCCTCAGCCTTCATACCACTATACTACATTTTCTTAATTACTTTCAGGAAGTGGAAATATGCTTGGATGCAATAATCATACACTTTAATTTCCTCCTATAGCTAGCATGTGTTTAGAGCTTAGTGACCAAACTTGTGTTATATGACAATGTATATACCTAATTGTTTGTTCATGGCTTTATTGGTTCTCCTCCCCTCATGGCTTTCAACTGACTGTTATTCCGAGCTTGATCTTTCAAATTCAACAGCTTCTAAGGTACCTTAGGGTTAGAGAGAGATTAACGAGGACCGATCATTCTACAAGAGATATATGGAGGCCGAGAGGCAATTAAACAGGAATCTGGAGATGTTCATCACCGGTGGCCTTGGCTGGCTGAGATTAAGAGATGGGGTGGAGACGGGAAGAAAGAGGGTGAAGCTGTCGTGATTATGTGCTAGGTATTGGGGGCGCAACGCCCTCGACCTATCATAGGTAGGACGGTTCCTGTTCAAAAATAAATAAAAATAGGTAGGACGGTACGGCTGCTTTGTTGAGCCACGAGTGATTATGAGCCGCGCTAGCTAGGTAGGATCTTAATTTTAACAAATTCTGAGTTACCTTAGGGTTAGGGTCGGTCTTAAAGTCATTACATTACTTGCATTTGTTTAAAATCACTCCCTGCATGTGGAATCAACGATTCACATACACTGGAAGAGAGAATTTGAATTCAGAGTCTCATCAACCCAGAAAGCAAGAAGAATTCTAATCAAACAACAGTGGCAACTCACGTATATGAGCTCTAGAGAAAATATATGGTTACTTTTTGACTAATTGTAGTGGTGATGAGTCTAGAAACTAAGCTAGTTGTGGATTATTAAATCCATATGATCGAGTTCACGTTGAATTTGTCAATAGTGTAGAAAGCTAGCTAGCATAAAGGAAATCCTTGATTTCAGAAGCTTCCCAGATCTATGCAAAAGTTTGAAAATCATCAGTAAGTTTTAGACTTTTTCCAGTAGAATAATGCTTAGTCTACACTGTGATTATTGCATGTTTTTGTATGTTCATCATCATAGCTAATAGTAAGAGTCTGATTCAAAAAACGAATCCAAAATTGAAATTGCACATCATCCATGGCCATTATCAATATGGGGTCCAAGTTAAAGAAAAATTGTTGGACACCAATGTGTGCGAATTATCTTTCAACTGTGAAATTATGTGCCCCAAATGTCTCCCTCTTGCACTACACTAGCTTTGCAGAGGACTCATAAACTGCCAAATTGAAACCCACATATATCAAATAAGCTCACGAGGGATTGGATGCTCCTTGCTCACAAGCTAGGGGGGACCTAAATTCTTGACTTGTCTCCAAATTCAAACCCCTCCACTCCTATTTCTTGTCTATTTTTCTCTTTAGTACCGCACTTTCTGAAACCCAAATTTCCACCATGTATTTGAGAATGGATATCCGGAGGATTTGATTTTTTTGCCTCATTGTTTGGGGGATTTGGTTGAGAGATCGATGTGCATAAAGTTGACCATCATCTTGAGACCTGAGTACTTTATTTATAGAGAAAGATATATAGAAAGAAAACCATACAAACAGAAGATCGCTGGACAACCATTCCCCTGTTGATCTTAATGGAAAGCAGAGTGAATGACATGACTCGGTGTCTTTCAGAGGAACAGAGTCACCAGCAGTACCAACATGATTTGCAACAATTCCATATATTCACTTGTCAGTACATTCTTATTTCATTCACCAATTCCAGATTGGACTCGATCACTTGATTGCATATCATTTGAGCTTCAAATTATTATTCAACTTCTAAAGTTTGCGTAGTTAAAATGTGATCTATATTTAAATTCATTTCAAATAAAACTAACATCGTAGAGGCTCTACTCTCATTCATGAATAAGGTCAGAAAAAATGTTGCTGAGACGGGATTTGAACTAATTCTTTTAGCCAACGGTAATAGTACGTTTATTAGAAATGAACTTTACGCTTACATGTACAGTTGTAGTTGTATCACTTGTATGTATAACTAGCAAGAAACTCAACGATGACATTGTGTTATAGTCTCTTTATATATAGTTTTTTTTTTTCTTGAAGAAAGAGGTCAAACTTTATTATAAGAAAAAGATTACACGGATGTAAAAAACACATCCAGAAATAAGAAAACATACAAAAGTAATTTTGCAATATGAGCATCAACGCTAAAACAATAACGCCTGGACTCGGTTTACACTTACGAATTGTAGCCGTTAAGCGAAATGAGTAGTCGGTGATTTGATTACCCATGCAAAACCAATGCCCAAAATGATAAAAACTGGGCAATCTTCCACCTAAGGTATCGAAGCCGGCCAAGGATGATTTCAGACATGGTCGTGATGACAGACGATCCTTGACGAACAAATACCATAGTTACGGGTCCGTCAACCAATACCAAAACCAGTTTAGAGGCCAAAACCAAAGACACTGGTAATATTTCCAAAGAAAAAAAGTTGGATCCCAAGGCCCACAAGACCCGCCTGGATCCCAGACCCAAACTCTGCCCCAGGCTCGGATCTAGATCCATCCCAAGACCCACATCTGAAACCAGATCCGCCCCGCCCTTGATTCATGTCCAGCTGCCACCGTCGTCAGAGGAGTTCGGAAGCATGCCCGGCCACCATCCTTCGATCCCAGCAACAACATAGCCTGAACTGAGAACTTTCCATGGGACTCAGACCGACACACCAAGACGTCGCCGCTTATCTCCGGCCGCCGATCAATCATCATCCCAACCACCTCCCTGCAAACAACAACCGACCCAAAAAGCGTCTCAACAACCCCAACAAGACTGCTTTGAGGCGTGCTCGATTCAGTCGGATACGATCGACAAATGAACCCGATCCAAACCCACCAATCTGCACAACCGTGTCTTCACTTCGTCCACCACTGCCCAGAGTGATGTTCGCCGCTGACAGACGTGCTTGTCGTGAAAGAGGCACGGCAGAGGCCATGCACACAGGGAGCACCACCGAGGATGATGTTGGCATGGTTCTCCATGGTTGATGGAGGAGGACACAGAGAGGCCGTAAACGGCGCAATCCCAAACCTAGTAGAGCGCTAGGCATGTTTTGAAGAAAATATTGTCGAAAACCGGATGGCTTCAATAAACCCTAGCAGAGCGGCTGCTAGGTCGGCAAAAAAAAAGGACAACCACAATCTAGTAAAGATGATTGAGATAACGGGCATCAGGATAATCTTTCTAAAACTCAACTCCTTGTCTTTATATATAGTTTATACACCCCAAAGATATTGCTAGAACAATCACCAACTATCAGGATCGATTAGGGCTGTGCAATACTGGTTAAAGAACGTCAACACTCTAGTTCGAAATGTGAGTACAGTTTTCTTCAAAATTTCAGCTAAAAGTAGAAGTTTTGTATAAATTAGATCGAATACCCGCGCTTTGCTATGAGTAGGGCGAATTCGTAAACTTGAATCGCAATAAAAACAAAATGGAGGAACGAAAATGAAAAATTATAAAAATGTGTCAATGGGTGTGATGCATAAATTTTGTCTTAAATTTGTAAAATAAGTTATCAAAGTAGTAATATTAGTTCTTGAAGATGTAATATGAGTCCTCACAGTAGTAAACTTTCTAGTTACAACATCAGTCATCATGTGTCCTTAAAATGGTAAAATGTGTGCTTAAAGTGGTAATTGAGTTCTCAAAGTGATTAAAAAAAAAGTTACATATTTCAAGACTCGTATTACAACTTTGAGGACTCAATTACCACTTTAGAACATATGAAGACTAATGTTATAACTAATCTTTTTTACAACTTTAAAGACTCATATTACAACTTTGATGACTCATTTCGTAACTTTAAGACAAAATGGATACATCACATGCATTAACGTACACCCTAGCCTTACCCAATGAAAATAGACTATTTATATGCTTGAGTCTAGCATCCTTGCCCTTAGAGTTAGGGCTAAGAGGCTTACCACCATACTGCGTTTTCAAACCATCATCGATCTCTTTCTTCTTTGACTGGACGTCCCTGCTTCTTCTTGCTCTCTTCACTATTCCCATTGCTATCCAAGGCAGGAATAAGAGCACCATTAGTTCCCTCCATTAAGCCTAGAGCTCTTGCAGTAATCCGAGGGATATTGTTCTTCTGCTTTTCGAGGGAGGATAATTAAGGAGTCTCCCCTCAAAACCATTGATCAGTTTAAGACTTTAAGCTTCTGGGAAAAGCATATGGTGACGAAGGACGCTCACGTAGTGAAGCTAGCAGTGACATATTCTAGTGGGGTTGACATGGTGAGGGAGGCTGCGAGGATGGAGGAGGAGATCTAAATAGAAGCAGAGATGTCGGAGGACCCCGTACATAGTGCTAGGTTTTTTTCGCCCTAGGATGGGAACACGCAGAGCGGTTAAAGTATTCCCAACGACAGACGAGCGAGGGATGAGATTTGGTAAAGTAGGAAGGAGAGAAATTTGACTAGTATATTCTCGAATTTAGTATAAAGAAAATGTGCGACAAATTCTTGAAAGTTCAAACCGCACTTGGTTTTTAAATATACAACTATGGTCGATATTTTTACATACATATAAAAATTTGAGATTTCAAAAAGATAATGTTGTTTTTTAAAGAAAACCATCGTTCGAGCCGTCATGAGATATTACACTCTTTGTATGTATCAAATTTTCACGCGGCATTACTGTTACTAAAGCCATCTATTTTTGTTTTCTACACTTGTTGTAATTATCTCATTGCCAAACTCTCATGCTCTTGTGTTCATCTTTTTGGAGATCAAATGTGACATTTCTTCAACATATTTTGCGGGCTTTCTTTGGCATGTTGAGACCAACCGTGGGCCGCTGAAAATTTGCAAATTCGCAAACCCCCATATATAGAAAACGTTTTCTTATTTTTCACCCGATATATAATCCAAACGTTGAAACCGTTTCGATTCGGGTCAAAACTGCAACCACCACTCTGGTTTTCTGAAACCAAACCCTTATCCATGGCTAAGTTCACCATTTCCAGCTGCAGTTTCCCCTTCATTTTGCTCCTCTTCCCTTTCTACTCCCTAACCCTAACCCTAATTGCAAAACCCATTTCCTCTTCTTCCCTCAAAGCCATTACCAACAACCCTAATTTCGATTCCGAAATTGCCCTCCTCGGCGACGCCGCGGACGGTGGCTCTTACGTGAACCTCACGCGCGCGTCGGCCTCGAGCTCCGGTCTCGTCATCCGCCGGAAGGCTTTTAAGTTGGTGGAAGCGAATCTCAGCAATCCGGCGTCGTTTTCGTCGGAATTGGTGTTTTCGATCACGCCCGGCAACGGCGATGGGATGATGGTCGTTTTCGCCGCCGGCGATTTGCGGTCGAGGTTTTCCGGTAAGGGCTTGTTTGGGCTTGACATTGAGAAAAGATTTCTGGGTATTGAATTTGATACTGAAATGAATCATAATGTGAATGATGTGAATGCGAATCATGTTGGGGTGAATGTGGGAAGCTTTGTGTCTGTGACTGTTGGGAATGTTTCGGATTTGGGTTTGGTGCTTAATAGTGGAGAAAAGATGAAATCTTGGATTGATTATGATGCTAGTTCGAAACGATTAGAGATAAGGTTGAGTAAGATGGGTGAGCCAAGGCCTTATAATCCGATTGTTGCGTATGGTATTGATTTGATGGCAATGTGGAAAGATAAGGATGTGAATGTAGGTATAAGCTCGTCAAATGGGAATGGCAGTTCCTCGCAGATTAGTAGTGTGTATTCTTGGAGTTTTAGGCTGAGAAATGTTCCGAGGTTGCATTCGCTTCCGGTGAATCCGAGGGGTTATTTCGATGACAAGCATGGTGAGGGATCGAGGTTATTTGGATGTCCGTTGTCGATTCTTGCTGGGATTATTTTCATGACTGGATGTGGGGCTCTGGTTTCGTTTGTTGTGCTGTTTTTGTGGGCTATAGTTGCTAACAGGCACACAGTTTTCCCTCCTGAGGTGCTTCCTGCTGAGTTTCCGGTGAAGCCTAGTCCTACGGATTTCAGGTATGAGAAGATCAGTGTAGTTGTAGAGGAAGATGCAGAGGCAGAGGCAGATGGTGTTAAGAAGTAGAACCTGAAAGGTGCAACCTTTTTGCTGTGAATGTATGGTTCCACTGATGTGAAGAACAACTCTGATGAATTCTGTTGTTCTTTTTGTGCATTCTAATAGGCAATTTTGATGAGTTAGCTCTGCAATGTATGGTTAAATATGTGCAAGATATAGCTCTTTCTTTTCCTTCATTGTACTCGGCTGTATTTGTGAAATTTGTGCAATTTCACCATGTATAAAGTTCACTCTTCCTGGCTTTGTCAGTTTGAAAGGCTATCGTTTATATGTTAGATTCCTTTGATTGCCCTCGAGTAAAAAAGTTCCAAGTTTTTATAGAACCTCTCATTCATGAAATGAAACAAGGAGCAGAACAAAATTATGATAAGGTAGACCGTTATTGGTTCAAACATAGTTCTGATGCCCTGTTGCCATCTTACTGTAATACAGTAACAGCACTATTCAGAGTTCTCCTTAGAAATTACTTCAACATAACCTTAAGCTCCAATACATTTCACTGTCGAGAGATGCTATATTCTGCTGCAAGTTTTGAAATGATCTCTCAAGTTCCCAGATGAGGTTGATTTTTTTCTTTTTCTTTTGGAACTAGTACTCCTTTGAGGTCTTGGAAACCAACTTCCTGTCAAGGGTAAAAATCTTACCTTCTCACTCAAGTAGAAAGACCAGGGGGCTATACAAATCATGGGATCGTGCAATGGTTTGCTTCTTGCAGGTTGACGGTCGTTTTCTAATGAAGTTTATAGAAGTCTGTCTATAACACTACATGGAATCCGCCTATCGAAATTTTCAGCAATTTACCAGACCAGTGAGACTACTGGTTCCCGGGATCAGAGGGAGCTAGGGATAAAGGGATGACTCAAGAACATTATGCATTTGGTTATATTTCGTCAATGGACAATTACAAAGTTGTTATCATACGTTTTGTTGATGCCATTGCATCTACTGTTTATCCTCACAAGTTTTCACGCAAGGCTGAGATCTTTCTCAGAGAGAAATAACTTTTGCAATTCTATCCAATCCCCTCCTCACCTGCAATAGTTGCGGCATAACTTGGAAGCTCTTTTAAACGAAACACTCTTGGGTCACATGAACGGATGAACGTTGATGACTTGATGATAAAACTACTATCACAGCTTTTGATCTGAAGGAAGAACTCCGGCAACTTATTAGCCTCGGAATGTGTATGTTTTTGTTATGAGTTTCATTCTTTTGCTCTCTGAATTGTTATACAGTATGCTGTCAGTAAGTCGTTAATGGGATGAGCATCAGCACACCTGATGATTGATATGTGGAGCGACTTTGCTTTTGAAAAAGCTTCAGGAAAAAAATGCTGGAGTAGAGTAGTAGAACAACACCATCTTTTCTTGTTTGTTTTCTAAACGCAATTCAAACATTTCATGGCCTGCAAACAATGGAATCATCCCTTTATCAATCATCGGAACCTAAACAAATGCAAAATGAGAGGACCTTGATCAATGCAAACAAATTGTTGTGGAATGAAGCACATTATAAAGATCAAAGAGAAAGATGCCCTATTCTTTCTTGTCACTAATCAAAACTTCAAAAGTAGCTTAGTGGATTTCAGTGCTAGAGCTCTTTACATTTCCCATTCATATTCAGGTTCGTGGAATCCTTTGTTATGAAAAATATTCTCATATATCTACACTTATTCATAAACATATGTATGATGAACAAACCCACCATTGTTTTCTGTCAAAAAGAAGGGTTGATAAAGAAGAAACCCACCATTGTTTTTGCTTTTTGATCATTATAAGTAACGGCATTAACAGTCAATCATTGCTCTAAGCCTCTTTTGAGGATATAAATTTCTTAAAAAGGACCTTATTCTAATTCTAAATACTTTTCATATAGTTCATGAATCATAAGCAACCACATTAAGATATTTTCTTCCCTTTGACGAGAATAATCGGGCATCTGATCATACAGAAGACTTTCTCATTTCACTTGCTTGCCCCTTATAGGCCAGTCATGCAATTATTGGTAGGTGCTTTGAATTATAGCCGTATGTTTTCTTATTCTAAATCATGTTTCCTAATGCAGCACAATAATTTTCTGCATTCTCATAGTGAAAACGATGTTCAACCATTTCATTTTATATGCGAATAGTGGGTTGGTAACACGTCAATCCAAAGATGATTCTAACATTAAAGATTCTCGATTTTTATGATCGAGTGACTTACGCATCATGTGTTGCCCCATCAATGTTAAAGTTTGACCTCGTTACAATAAAATTTAGTGTTTCAACATAAAAAAGTTAGAAACGTGCTCGCAACAATACTTTGACTTATAGTAGAGACTAGCCAGCAACTAACCATTTCAAATATTTTATAAAGAATGCATTATATTTTCTTAATATTTTTAATTTAAATTATTTCTTAGGTTCAGCACCTTGACGATAATGTTCATGGACTATAAAATTTTAGAAGGTTTTTTGTTTAATATTGTAAGGTTATTTTAGTATATTTCTGGTATATACTAAAACAAAATTAACAGAATCTGTATTCAATGATTAACAGAATCTGTATTCAAAGATTAAAAAACAAAATTAAAAATAAAATCCCGCCGAGATCTGTGATTCTCTGAAGGCAGTTGCCACCCGTCAAAAAACCGCGCCAATTATTACGGGGGTAAAACAGATCCAATTCGGTGCCGCCCACGTGGCGCCATCTCATTGCTCACCGCAATCAACACCAAATACGTCACGCTCTCCCAAAATAAGCCCAAATCTAATCTACCCAATCACACGACGCCAAGAAATTAAAAACAATTCCACATTTCTCGAAACGCGCTCCCGCGAGTGACCTCCACGCGCCTCCAACAAACCCAGCGGTTTGGTATAGAAAAGGAAACAAGAGACGGTGAAAAATGAAAAAGCTTTGGAATTGAAGAGTCATTCCTTTTTCCGGGAGTTGACAAATTCCCGGGGGTATAAAAGAGAGAGGGAGCAGAGCACTTAGGGCTACGCTGGCTGTGATTTCTGAAGAAGAGGAAGGAGCACAGGGGGAGCAGACTCATTGGCTTTTGCAGAATCAGGAAGAGATGAACATCACTGAAGCCGATACCAAAGTCTACGACGAAGAGAGTGTGGGCCTTGACGTCCCGGAAACGGCCCATCAGATTAGCACAGGTTCGAGATTACGAGGAGTTGTTACATTTGAAAAAGGCTATGAATTTCTTTTTCTGTATTTGATACATGTTTGATATTCGTGTCTCTGGCGTTATAGATTCATGGTTTCAAGCGGGGTTTGTGCTGACGACTGGAATCAACAGTGCGTATGTGCTGGGGTATTCCGGGACTGTGATGGTGCCGCTGAGTTGGGTAGGTGGTGTGGTGGGGTTGATTTTAGCCACTGCTATATCACTCTACGCTAACACTCTGATTGCCAAGCTTCATTTACTTGGAGGGAAGAGGCACATCAGATATAGGGATCTTGCCGGGTTTATATACGGTACGATTGTATTGATGCTTTTGATTTCATTGTTTTCTTCGAGTACTAATTATGAAGGGATGTTGGATTTTTGCAGGGAAGAAGGCTTATGCGCTTACATGGGGATTTCAGTATGTGAATCTTTTCATGATCAACACTGGATATATTATTTTGGCCGGTTCTGCCCTCAAGGTGAGACTAAGTTTTGATATATGCTTGATTTAAATGCGAGTCGATGAGTAGGAGTTTGAGTTTATGTTGGTGAACTTTGTAATGCAGGCTGTCTATCTTCTGTTCCGGGATGACAGTGTCATGAAACTGCCTTACTTTATTGCCATAGCGGGTTTTGTGTGCGCATTGTTTGCCATTGGGATACCACACTTGTCAGCACTGAGGCTTTGGCTGGGGGTTTCAACAGTCTTGAGCTTGGTCTATATTATTGTGGCACTGGTCCTGTCGCTTAAAGATGGTAAGGATCATACAGATTCTCTTTCGCTAGGGATCATCGTAACTGAAAATGTTTTATTTTCTTATCCAGCTAATCCGATTCAGAGGATATCCGGTAACAGTAATTTTGTTGTTGTAGGAATCAAAGCACCACCCAGGGATTATGGCGTCCCAGGGACACATATAGGCAAAATATTTACAACAATTGGAGCAGTTGCTAACCTTGTTTTCGCATTCAATACTGGAATGCTTCCGGAGATACAGGTACCCTGAGTTTTCAATACACATCTTGATCTAGGAATAATTTTCTTCGTTAACTTCATATATGGATGGTATGCATTGTAGTGACATAGTCATTCATATGCTCAGCTTGATCTGCGTGTTTGTGTCTTATTAACTCTATTTGTCACTATGTTTACGTGACAGGCTACAGTGAGGAAGCCGGCGGTTGAAAACATGCTAAAAGCTCTGTACTTTCAGTTCACAGCTGGTGTTTTGCCAATGTATGCAGTAACTTTTGTAGGGTATTGGGCATACGGAAACTCAACATCAGCTTACTTGCTCAGCAACGTAAACGGACCAGTTTGGGTGAAGGCATTTGCTAATATCTCAGCCTTCCTGCAATCAGTCATTGCTTTGCATGTATGTATTTTCTTCCCACTTCAACTTTCTGAATCTCAGTTTTCTTGTGAATATTGCTGCAACTTTACTAACCTGGTATTCATTCACCGATTCTTCTAGATATTTGCAAGTCCAATGTATGAGTATTTGGACACAAAGTTTGGGATTAAAGGAAGTCCATTCAAAATCCAGAACTTGACATTCAGAATTACAGTTAGAGGCGGCTATCTAGCTGTAAACACATTAGTTTCAGCTCTACTGCCATTCCTTGGAGATTTCATGAGTCTCACAGGAGCCATCAGCACATTCCCTCTTACGTTTATTCTCGCAAATCACATGTACCTGGTGGCAAAGAAGGACAAGCTCACTTCAACACAAAAGCTCTGGCATTGGCTAAATATCTGCGTCTTTAGCTTCTTGGCAGTTGCAGCCTTGATATCGGCCTTGAGGCTGATTGCAGTTCATTCCAAACAGTACCATGTCTTTGCTGATCTATGATTTGCCTTTTCTTTTCTTTTTCTTCTTTGTATTTTCAATATTGATCCCTCAATTGTACTTAATATGCATTTAGGCTGTACTTTGTCTATAGCTTAAGCATCAAATAATATCAGATAAAAAAGTAGCATAGACTCTCCACATATTTGGTTCGTCAATTACGTTAATAGGGTGAACAAAATTGATGAAAGTACGGTGATAAACACGATTTACATGTACTTGACATTCGATACATAAACAAATAATATTATTCCTTTTGAATAACAATTGACTGCTGAATTGTTTTGGGTAAACATTACTTCTTAGTTCTTACTAATGTTATCAGAGATCACAAGTTCTTATTGGTGCTGATTTTCAGAGGCCGGAGCCTGCCAATGAACATAATTCTTCATTCACAAGAATAAGGATTGCATAGTCATAGACATACAAAACCAATCAAGAAGACAGATATTTCCAAACAATTACTATCTAGAGTCAAACAGGTTTCGAACAACGAGGTGAAAGATCTACTTCAAGAACGCAAACACTATCTAACAACTTAATGCTTCAGCTCTCCCCCGGAAACAGAAGATGCAAGTGGCAATTGGCAGACTCCCGATCGTAATTCGATGAATCTGCACAAAACCTGCAATAAGAAACAGACATTAAACAACAGCTAGCAGTAGCAAAGAAAAGAATTAACCCAAGCTCAGGTGAAGACGACCACAAGTAAAGGACAGCTTGACATACTATGACCACGGGTAACATATCCTACTATCACGAACTTGACATCTATGGTATTAACAATTTTCAGTATGTACAGAGAGGGGCAGTTGAAATGAGAAGCAAACTTTATCAACCAACACAGTTTTTCTATTGTCCATAACATTTTATTATTGTATAGTGAAGCTGTCGTGTGACATTTTGAATCATGGTCAAAGCACTAAAATCAAAAACCGCATACTACTCTGAAACAGCAGATATTAGATCTAAAGTCAGGGCTGTGCTAATAGAAGTGCTCAACCAAATGCACCACTAGATTCCAAACAAGGGATCAATTTTAAGAGTTAGTTTGTTGGGAACATATGATGCAAGGGAGAAAAAGGAAGAAAAAGGTTCTGACTTTGAAACGCATTGAATCTCAACAATCTATTACAATGATAATCCACAATCCCCCTCTCTTGCAAATACTAGAAGTCTCAAAATCCTAGATGGTCATCCAGTTATAGAAACCTGTACTAATCCAACATTATTCAAAAAATATATCCAAACAAGACGGAGATTATTATCCCTTAGACATAGGAATCTAAATCTTAATTCTTACCTCTTTGGCATCATCCAGATATCAATTTTACAACAATGAAGATAGAATTTAGTAGCACCAGAGGAACTCTCAGATACTGTGTTGCATAAATGAGACCTATAATCTGTCCCTTCAATGACTTTGTCCTGCCCACGGAGAATTCTGAGAAGCTCCAACCCCTAGGCGCAAGGAAGCGGTCCTCATTTAATATTGCTAGAGCATTTGCAAGAAGCAAGAAGCCTTCAAGTAGCGTCCACAAACCCATTTACCTGTAAAATGAACACTTTGAAATTTAGGCACTAGATCACCCATCCCCTCTACAATATCCAGAAAGAAGAGCTTCTCCGCAAGAATTCAAGATAGAATAGCAAAAGATGGAAGCCACGACTGCTTCTCTAAGAAAGCTGACTACACATTTATGAAGTTGCGACACTCTCAAAGGCACAATCTTATTTCGAAATGTGGAGACATACAAATCCCACATCGGCAACTTCAGCAAAAGCATGCACCACTATATCAAAGGACCATCATTCCAATGCAACTGGCAAGAATTTCCCTGGTAGCATTGCAAGACTATACCTTTATTTTCAAATACAAATCCACACGTTTCACAAACTAGATCTAAACTCGATGCAAGCTATATATGAAAACTCTGGCAATATCAAAGTAGCTAAAACAAAACTAACATGAACTCAGCCAAATGTAGGAAAGAGAAAAGCATTGTCATGAAAGATCTATACAAATCATTAATCAGATCTTAGATCGATCAATCACATAAGCGAACTTTATGCATAAGATTGAACTATCTTTAGCTCCAGTGAACAACACCCAAACCCACAACCATCTCTCACAACAGCTCTTACATTAAAACCGGAATCTTTACTACTTGGAAAACCAAAATAAAATAAAAGCAACTAAGAGATATAAAGCATGAGAAATAGGTCGAACAACAAAGAACCCATGTGATGTGGAAGCGTAAATAAAACCCCATTAAGCTTAACATCCAAAGAACAGCCCCATTTTTCATATGATTTCTTAGAGAAATGCAAGCAGAACTGTAAACGATATGGGGAAATTTGATAAAACCCAGAAGCTAAATCTGAAAAGAGATGGGGAACCCATTGTTACTGACCTGACTGTGGCTCCTGATCTCTGAGAAAGAGAGAGAGAGACTAGAAGATGTGAAAGGCTTTCAAAGACGAAGAGTCCTTGCTTGTAATTTCCTTTGTTTCCGATTCTTCTTTTTATTTGTGTTGCAGGGCAAAGTTAAAAAGAAGCGAAGCCTCCCCGTTTTGAGTGTAGAGTATTGGGCTCAAATCCTCTACAGCCCAAAAGCCCAGCCGAACACCATCAAAGCCCAAACACAAGAAAGAGTTAAAAAGTCTAGCTATCATCTAGATCCGAGATGGATAACTGGATAAGCTTCATTATGGAAATTGGAGCACGTCCCTGACTCATCCCCGTCCTCCGCCACAGCCGGCACTAACACGCATAAGCATAAGTTTGATACTAGTCATAAAACTGAAAACAACCTACTGGCTACCAATTTAATATCTTTTCTCTTGAATATTAAGAATGAGATGCGTATAAATTAAGATATGTAGGTAAAATTTCTCTGATCGGGATTGCTAACCAAAACTATTTTTTAATATTTTTTACTGAAATTACCTTCAAGTACTATTTAAATATTTAGGGATAAAACCGTAAATCAAAAAAGAAAAGAAAGAAGGAACATCAGAACATGGAAAATGAGCATTTTTCTTTTTGAATAAGGAAAATAAGCATTATCCATTGCACTACTCCACAACTGCTCAAAACTGATTTTGTTATTTATAAAAAAGAAATTCAAAATTGAACCTAGTGTTTTCCTTCTAATGTTGTATATTGCTAGTGCGATGTTAAGAAAATCCACACCATGGGATAATCTAAGAAACATCAACCATCATGTCTTTAATTCGAAATAATATCACAAACACAGAGTCTCTTTCGCCTTATGTTCCGCTCCCCACTCATACTCCGAATTCTTTGATACGAAAAACTAACAAGGAATTTCCACAAACATATATTAATTTGTAAACGCTACAAGGCAATTTTACCTCCACTAAGCTCCTCTTCTTCATTTTCACCCCACGTTGATCATCTCCTCTTTTCATTTCTTCCATGACAAGGAGACGGTTGTTTGAGGCCACACAACATCAACATGGTGCCATTAACACCATGTTCTTCAGCAGCAGAATGATGAAGTTGGCAAAGCTTTTGAGGAGAGGAAGACAGGTTTTCTTCGTTTTGTTGCTTCTAGGTTTCTTGTCAGTGATGGCAAAGTTTGCTTTGCAGCTGAATGCATTCAGGAAATAAGGATGAGGGAACGGATAGATTATATTCGACGACATTCGACAACTTTGCAACATAACATGGTTAGTAGTGAAGGTGACAAGGGTTATAATGTGCCTCTAAAACAACGAATAAGTTCCCGGTCAGTTCTTAACGAAACTCGTATATTTTTTGTTTTGTTTTTGGTAATGTAACTCATTTTTCAGTTACATTTGATTGTAATCCCATCTTTTATTTGATCTCTGCTAGTCAGACTGCTGATATCTGGATGCAACCAAACAGTGAAAACTACTACAAATGCATTAATCGAGAAAAGAAGGAAATATGTATGTCCGAAAGCTAGTCAATTTATCGGATACACTAAAGAATTTCTTTCATTTCTATTGGATCAGCTCTGCTTATGACGCCTTGTTTGTTACAGTGCAAGAAAATGCAACAAATGGCTATATTATGATCAAGGCCAATGGTGGGTTGAATCAAATGAGGCTTGGGGTATGAGTTCAATTTCAATCATGTCTTCAATATTTGATTCCCTCTCCCGGCAATGTTCTGAAAAAAATTGTAACTTGCAGATAAGTGATATGGTTGCCGTAGCAAAACTTATGAATGCCACTCTTGTTCTCCCTTCTTTAGATCATAAATCCTTTTGGACTGATCCAAGGTACCAAATATTCTCAATCTGACATGTTGTCCATTTGGTTACACTATTGTCCTTGCTTAATTCATTCTCTTTTCAATTGACATGTTTCAGTGATTTTAAGGACATTTTCAACTGGAAGAATTTCATGGAAGTCTTAAAAGACGATATCATGATTGTAGAGTCACTTCCGGCGGAGCTTGCAGAAGTGAAGCCTCTCCTCAGGGCTCCGGTTTCCTGGTCCAAGGTATGGTCAGAATTGTTTACCTTAATTGCTTAGGAAATGTGGTATATTTGAATCAAAGTATCTAACAACGGATCAGCTTTCTAACCAGCCCAGACTAGTTACTACAGAGGATATATCTCTACGTTATTGAAGCAGCACAAAGTGCTCAAATTCACTCATACAGATTCCAGACTAGCTAATAATCTCGGTGGTTCAACCCAAAGACTACGCTGCCGCGCAATGTTTGAGGCACTCAGATTCTCACCTGCAATAGAACAGCTTGCGACGAAGTTGGTTAGCAGATTAAAGAACAACAATAGTAGATACATTGCTCTCCATTTAAGGTGCGGCATGCATCCGATATGATACGCAGACTTTCAATTTGTATGTTTTGAATATGCAGCATCTCAATTAACCAAAGATAGAGAACACGTATATGAAATGATTTCTTGCTACATTAGTTATTCTGAGTAGTGACCAGCACATTATAAATGCAGATATGAAAAGGACATGCTTTCTTTCACAGGCTGCAGTCACAATCTGACCAAAGAGGAAGATAGAGAACTCACAAAGCAAAGGAAAGAAACATCTCACTGGAAGCGTAAGAAGATCAATGGCACCCTTCATAGACTCCAAGGGGTATGTCCCATGACCCCAAGAGAGGTTGCTGTGTTTCTAGAGGCAATTGGGTTTCCTTTGGATACACAAGTTTATGTAGTATCTGGGAAGATCTATGGGAGAGATGGGATTACACCTCTGAAAAATAAGTACCCCAATTTATTCTTCCACTCAAATTTAGCCACAGAAGAAGAGCTGCAACCTTTCAAGAACTTGCACAACCAGCTTGCTGCATTGGACTACATTGTGGCTTTGGAGAGTGATGTGTTCATTTATTCTTTTGAAGGAAATATGGCTAAAGCAGTCAAAGGGCATCGACGATTTGAAGGGTTTCGGAAGACGATCAACCCCAACAAGTATGTATAAATAATTTAACATCTCTATAAACTAGTAAGAGCATCTTTAATAGCTTCTTTATAATTTATTTATTATAATGAACACAAGTCAATTCTTTAAGCAATTTTTCTTCTATAACTCTAACAGATTCTATATTTTAGAAATTTCATGATTCTTTCCCAAAATTATAGAGTTTGATGCATATATAGCGAATTTGGTTTTCTCTCTTTTCAAGTTCCTCATTTTAGAGAAAATTATAGTTCTGTTGGAGCAAAAGAACTAAAATTTTCCCTCAAATAGAGAAAATTCAAGATTTGGGTAAGATGTTGGAGTTGCTCTAATGTAAAAAAAACATACTTTTGGAGTTATTGAAACACTTCAAAGTAAAAGCTCCCAAATAGAGGCTCAACATTACAAACTTAGTAACAATTTCTTTTGAACTATATTCTTCTAATGAAATATTACCTTGTTTCCCTCGCAGGCAACAATTTGTGGCATTGATCGATAGGTTGGACAAGGGACTGATATCTTGGGATAAATTCTCGTCCAAGGTGAAGAAGTTGCATGAAAATAGGATCGGAGCACCATACTTGAGAATAGCCACAGGTGGCTATAAAAATGAGGAAAACTTTTACTCAAACCCTTTTCCGGGTTGCATCTGTGAAAATTCCGGAGGCTCATCAATAGTAGCCAAGCAATAATAAGAGGGAGAACAAAGTTGAAACGGTAGGCTCCGGCTATATTGAAATTCGTTTTGAACATATCAGTAAATACTATATACAGGAAGAGAAGCTCATTTCCGGATGGGAGATGCTGAGGAAGTTACACCGATCGAGTCTTGAAGATCATAGTTTAGGCTTGTGGCCTCTAATGTGGTTCAAAAACATTAAACCTGTAGATATTGTAAGACAGAGACATCATCGATCGGTTTCTGAAGCAAGCTTTTGGCAATTGGAAAAACAGTCGTGCTAATAGTTTTGGTATATAAACACAGGATGTATAATACAAGAACAAGTTAGCAAGTAACCAATAGATTCAGCCTAAGCTAGACTCAGCAATAAACTAAGAACTGGACATATATCAAGGGGTGTAAGATGGGGTTATAGTCCAATGCATCAAAATGAGATCGGGAAAGAATGAAGAGAGAAGAATGACCTAATGAGATAGAGAATGAGTCCTTCATATTACCCGTCTACTTGATGAATGAATGATAATGAGAGAGAGAATAAGTCATTCACATTTCACGTTTACTTGTTGAATGAATGATATATAATGAATTGGAAGACAAATGCAGTTGATTACAAAAAAAAAAAAAAAAAAAAAAACCTTCTGGTTTGTACAAATGTCAGAGTTTTTGTATTTGATGGTTTATGGTTTTCATGAAATTATGACGTTTGTTTTAGGAAAAAGTTGATTCATCAAGGAATGAAAATCAATACAACTCCCACCTAAGGAATGAAAATAGAGAATGATTCCAAATTTTGTTGGGCCCGTACAAGTTTGATTCCTCAAACGTAGAGAATAATTTCATTGTTAGTAAATGCACCTTAGCTACCTTTTCCGTTCTCACAAAACCATGGTAAAAAGAGCTTTTATGTGACAATCAGAATTCTTAGAAGCCCCTCATTGAGTCCCTTAACTGGTTGATTTCTGCACCATAATGTGGCTCAATGAGCCACTCCAATGTCAAAAATCACCACTTTAATGGGCATGTTATTCGAAAATAGTAAATTACATATTAGTTATTGACCAAATTTCAATTTATAAATACATCATTTACACATTATCTTATACATTTAAGAACACAAATTAACAAATTAGGACAAACTAATATCCACATGTCATATGTCACTACATATTTTACCAAACTACCCTTCACTACATATTCTACTGTTATTATGAACGTACTACTGCCGTGTCGACGAGAGACATGCTACTGCAGTGTTGACAGTGACGTGTTACTACTGCCGTGTCGACCGGAGACGTGCTACTGTCGTGTCTACCGGAGACGTGCTACTGTCGTGTTGACCGAAGACGTGCTACTGTCGTGTTGACCAAAGACATGCTACTGCCGTGTTGACGGGAGACGTGCTACTGCCGTGTCAACTAGAGACGTGCTACTGCCGTGTCGATCGAAGACGTGTTACTGCCATGTCGGCATGAGACGTGCTACTGCCGTGTCGACGAGAGACGTGCTACTATCGTGTAGGAAGGTGTTATTACCGTTATTGCCGTGTCGACGAGAGACGTGCTACTGTCGTGTCGACCGAAGACGTGCTACTGCCGTGTCAACTAGAGACGTGCTACTGCCGTGTCGACCGAGACGTGCTACTGCCGTGTCGACCGAAGACGTGCTACTGCCGTGTCGACCGAAGACGTGCTACTACAGTGTCGACATGACATGTGCTATTGCCGTGTCGACATGACATGTGCTACTGCCGTGTCGACATGACATGTGTTATTGCTGTGTCGACATGACATGTGCTACTGCAGTGTCGTTTTATGTAAATTTATTTGAAAAAGGGGTATTTTAGTCATTTTGCCTATGAAAGTCTAGATCAGATATGGTACCATTAGTTTGAACCTAGGCTTATGTCCTAATTTATACAGAAAATATTAAAATAAAATTTTTGTGTTTTTAAATTTAGTCATATGATATTATGTAATTTTCTCATTCGAAAACTATTAAACATGATCAGATATCAACATCTCCACCATTAATTATCAAAAGCGTGACAACATTCTGAGTGCTTGACCCGAAAATGAAGAAAATTACCTTAGGGTGGACTGGCTCACGCCTTAGGAACATAAAAAACCCAACATTAATCTAAACTCATTTGGGCCTTCTGAATAAAAACCCAACCTCCCCTCCATATAAATACTCGTATTTCATCGTTCAGCTAATTAGGGTTTTAGCACTCCTTCTGCGCAGTCGTCTCTGGTAGAGCTCACAGTCCGACCCAGAAATCGCAGAAATGGTGAAGGGACGCCAAGGAGAGCGAGTCAGGTTCGTCATCCAACTCCAAAATTTGAATAAAAACCCTAATTTTCAAAATCTCAATCCAATTATTGCATCAAAAATTTCTCACTTGTAATCTCTATTGTGATTCAGACTCTACGTCAGGGGAACTGTCCTCGGCTACAAAAGGTAATCGAAACCCTAAATTTCATGTCCTTGTTTCTTGTTATTGGCTTAGAGATTGTAGAAAAACCCTAAAATTTGAAAAAGGGGGAAGCTTTATTGCTAGGGTTTGAGCTGATTTGATTGATTGGGTTAGGTCCAAGTCGAACCAGTACCCGAACACCTCACTGATTCAGATCGAGGGAGTGAACACCAAGGAGGAGGTTGGGTGGTACGCCGGGAAGCGATTGGCGTATATCTACAAGGCTAAGGTGAAGAAGAATGGGAGCCACTACCGCTGCATTTGGGGAAAGGTTGCGAGGCCTCACGGTAACACCGGTGTTGTTCGTGCTAAGTTCACCTCCAATTTGCCCCCCAAGTCCATGGTAGATATCTATGCTCTAACTAGTGAATTTTAGTTTAGTGTGTGTGTGTAATGGTGGTTGTTCGAAAGGGGTTTCTGATTGATTTCATTTGTTGCGTCTTTGCAGGGTGCTCGAGTGAGGGTATTCATGTATCCCAGCAACATATAAGGTACTATTTGGTTGAGCTAATGTGCTGCACGCAGCTATATATATTGAATATATTGTGCTTGGCATTGTAACTGCTATCATCTTTTAGCCCCCTGTTAATTAAAATGGCAATTTATCCATTGTTCATTGAAACATGTTTGGCTACTTTTTGTTCTCTGATATGCATGATACAATTCTGATCCTTGGATCCTTTAACGTGGTGTAATCTTTGGTGGCCTACATTCATACAATCTGTGCTGGTTCAGTGATTCTGAATTCTTATATTCTTAGGGTGTGTCCACCGGCTTTGATGCGTGAAAATACTACCGAGTTTTAGTTTACACTACTTCGCATTTACACTAATACAGAGGTTGCGAAAGCATGTAAGGCCAAAGTCATGGTTGCTCTATGTTGATAGTGTCTTTTAGCCGTTGCTGGTTTTGTTTGAATGAATACCCTTAATTATGTTGAATTATTGTAGTGTTAAGTAGTACTGAGCATATTCTGAATTGGATACCAGAGTATGAGGCCATTACAAGACTATCAGCTGAAACAGTTGTAGCTAGTCAATGGTCAATTGGATTTGTCAGTAACCCGTAGTTCTCTACAGGACCATACCGCTTGTTAATCTAGCCTGGCAAATGTGTTTTAATCCAATATCTTATCACCCTATCGTCTTTAAGAGATTAGCTGGCTAACCCAGATCAATTTTTTAATCTTTTTCTTACGAAGTAACCTGGATTCATTGTGCATCTATTTTCAAATGTCGTTTCATGATTATTAGCTCTTTACATTTTCCAATATCAAAAACAATTGTAATGATTCAAATCCTTCCTAGTTGAGATTTTTGGTTTTATTTGGTTTTTTGTATATCTTATTTCCTGATACTAATCCGGTGCTCATTTTCCTTTCTTGCAGTTTTTCAGTACTTCCTAGACGATAGAGATGGAGCCCAACATCAAGTATTTTGAAATTTGCATGGTTATGAGCTAAGATAGATGTATTGTTTCTTAGAAGGCTCAGTTTTGTTTATTGATTGGGAGAATATTGTGTAAGACTCCTCAGTAGATTATATTTGTGTTACCCATCGCAACTTAATGTTTTGAATATTCATTGCAACCTATGCCATTGGCACTTTTCTTCTTGAAATGTGGTTTTCATGCTAAGAACAAAAGATTAATTTTACCCTACTTTGTGTGGTGCGGGAGAAGTGATGCTTAGAGCAATGGTTGCCCGCATGTATTGTTTTGCGGCCTATATCTTAAGCTTCTGGTATTCTGTTGGAGAATGTCTTTTTATTTTGATCCTGTGTTGGAGAAGGGCTTTGTTGATGGCGATTGTTGCAACCATCGTAGATGGCTTGTGATATTCTATTGTGTCTTACTGAGGTACTGTCTTTGTCATCCTTTGTTTTCCTTTGGAGCAGCTTTGCTTTCATTTGTAACACTTGGTCATGTGGTGGAAATGTTGCCTAATCTGTAAGTTAGGCATTATCTACCACTTTCTTAAACCACATTACCGTAATGGCACAAAACTAAGCACCATAAGTCACGCTATTCTTTTGTCTTTGATCCTCACATCTTTCTGGGATCTGGAACCATGTTGCAGTGTACTTGGGAGTTGGGACAACGCAAAGATTAGCTTTCTCTTTTCCTGATTAAGGGGATGCAAGATTACACCTGCCAAGTCACAAAGTGCGATTTCTCATTCTTCATCTGTACTCAAAAAGGACATACTTGCCCCATACATAGAATGGAGATCCACTCTAGACTAGTTCATCAAACCTATATACGTGGGTCAACATCCCAATCGCGAATCCAGTTTGATGCAATAATGAGAATGTGTAGAGTAGGGCAATCAGCATTGCATTTGGTTAGTGCATGCCCGTTCTTTGAACAATCCATTTCAAAGTTTGATGACGGGAAGCATAATCATGCGCGACCTGCGGTTGAAAATCCCAAATTCGGTGTCAGACTAAGACTAACATCTTCTCATTTCCAAAAAAAAGACTAACATCTTCTAATTTGACTCTTAAGAAATCCCAATTCCGTGTAGTATATGACTAACATCTTTTAATTTTTTTACTTTTTAATCTTAGAGAGGACAATGCGACACCTAAAATTTTAGAAGCCCTTGCATTTTTGATCCGGTAACATTCCTCTTCATGTTTTGGAATTTCGGAAGTTTGTTCTAGATGTATAAATTATGAGTTTAGTGACATATTAAGACAACAATGATGGGATTCTCTTCCTTAATCTAAACATTAGGTACCTATATGTTTCATGAAAAAACTTTTAATAAGGACGTTAACGGTTAGATGAGTGTTTTAAGTTTTAATTGAAATTTTTAAATTTTAATACACACATTATCTCACCATTCATTCAAAAATCCTCGCTTGATACTCATTAGAAGTTCTCCCTATGTTTCATTAGTTTGGAAACATGTGGAATCCAAAACCCGACGGCCTTTGATGTTAGCGAATGAGCATATATATTGATAGATATCTCTCCAGTTTGGCTCGACGTACAACACATATATTGCAGAAGATATTGCAGAAATGAGAAAAAAAACAATCTATCATGATATAGCATGACCCCATTTTCTAGAATTTTTCACACGGAATATTTCAAATCTGGTATTAATCCAGTGGCATTATTAGGCAGCATTTGGACCATGGACCTGTCTTCACTGCCTAACCCTCTTCCTCATCTTACAAAAATGACTCCTAACATACCTAGTGCATTGACCATCCAACTAATTCAATTCGGAAAAGCTATATCAATGCTTCCCTAACTTATATATCACGAGAATAAACTAACTTGTTGAGGTGAAATTTCTATAGAATTAGTTTTAGATATTTGAACATAATGTAGAGAGCGTTGACCTTTTTTTTTTATACGAAAATAAAATTACAAGGCGAAACTTATGAAGTTTTACTTTGATCCTTGAAAGCCTCTCTGGACTGACAGTGTGACCAAATTCAATCTCCCTAAAAAAACCCAGACAAGTTAGAGCACTTGGACCAATTGCTACATAGAAGGATCGGATCGGATCGGATGGAACTGAATATTCTCTTCCCTACACAAACCAAACAAAGAATTAGAAACAGAATATACTCATTAACTAGTCCCTTCTCTCTGATTTGGAGGTCCAAAATCACCAATGCCACGTAAGCACCACAGAGCTTCAACCTCAACTTCAGCTCCAACTGCTCAGCTCAATATACAGTGGTGGTGATCCCAGGTAGACATTGTCAGGATCATCCGCCTTTTTCAGTTGGCGGAGCTTTTCTGTAATTTAGTCTCAAAAAAGACCAAACTTACGTTTTAGCCCTCCACAACCTTCCTGTTTCTCAAGCTTGATTCTTTCCAGCTGTTTGGTTCTAAACACACACAAACACAAGACTGGATTTTTCTTCTTTTATGGCACAGACTGCAATATTGTCTGCTTCAGCAAGTCTTGTACACTTCAATAGTATGCTTTCTATCCTCAAAATCCATTAGTAGGGGAATGGAAAATTGCAAATGACTGTGTCTTTAATCTTGGGTGCTTCATGTAAAATGGATCCAGATTCATGAAAGACAAGTTTGATTCGGTTTCTGAGTGAACCCCGATGGTGGTTTTAGGATTGATTGCTTTTATCTTCCGAATTTTGCTTAGATTCCAAGCAAAGGAGAGCCAATTCTGCTACAATGTCATTTGGGATAGTTTTTGACAATTCTGGGAATTTTCAGGTGGTATTAGCGGTGATGGCACAAAGCAATTGAGCAAGTCAGTACTTCTTTGTTTTTCAAGGGGATATACAAGCACTGCTACGTGTTCACCATCATCAACCACAACAAGGTTTGAAGACTTGAGAAGTTTGCTGGTTATAGGGCTAGAGCAGCAGAAAGTCATGGAGGTTTGGGGGCACTAGATGAGGGTCAACCAAGTACCTTGCCAGATTACAAGGTTAGACTTTCTTCTCACAATTTGCATATAAAAACTCTTTCTATTTTGAAGTTCTTACAAGCAATTCAATGCTAATTGGACCACTAATCACATTTTTACAAACCATGGTATAAGAAACGTGGTTAACAATTTAGTGGAATATGTTGTATTTTATTATTTTATAGAAAACATGATTTGTTTATCTAAACGGATGCGAGCAATAAATACTGTTACCGTACAAGTGCATGATTAGTATTTTCACTTTTGTTGGCTTTTCTCCCTTACACAGCATTTCGACAAAATAAAAGTTAAACGGTTATTGAAACGTAAAATTCAGTAACGGTTGAAAAACTCTAAATGTAAAACATGTTTTCGATAACAATTGAATTCTTTTTCTTACCTAGAACAATGAAACAAAGAAAAAAAGACAATACCAACCAACAACAACCATCGGATTGCTGATCAAGTGCTTCAGGATGATATAAAGGGGCCCAACCAATAATGCTCCCAAAGCATGAAGAAACATGATCCAATTTTCTAGTGCAGCTAGGAAAATTTCAGAACATTGCTGGCAGATTCGCATAATCTTATTTTAGCTTTCATTTTTGGACGGGCCATTTAGCAAATTAGCAGTGCAGTGAAGCCTAACATGTTGTTCAATTTTTCTATTGAGCGCGTTGAGTATTCTTTTCCTCATTGACATATGGAGCACCTCCAAGTCGGTTTGACTGAGTCTTTCTTAATCACCCCATACCCCGCCATATAAACGTCTTAGAGGACATCGACATCTCTCGGTTCTCTTCACATAATCAAATGAAAGTTTTGTGATTTGATTATCTCAAGAGTGTTTAGACAAGAAAAATACATAAATGGAGGTTGGGATTTCAATTTTGTAAGTTAGGGTTTGGATTTGGTGCGTAGTTGAACTCAAAGTACATAATGTCCAGCCAATAATGTAATATAACTAAAATCATAATCACGAAAAATCATTTATGTAATTCTTTCGAATAATGTCAGTTAGACATGTAAATAATACTCAAATTCTATGTCGATGTGTTGTCTCTAATAATAAAGAAATTTCCTTCCAAATGAAGAAATGTCAATATCAAGTTAATGCAATGAATCTAGAATAACTATGTATGAACAACAAAACCAAGTCAAAATCTTTGGAGGGTAAATGAATCAAACTCTGCCAATGCATTCAATATTTTTATTAAAATGCATACCATTTATTTCTCTCACTTTCCTGCAATAATATTTAGTCAAAGCCTCCCACTTTCCTTACATCTCACACCAAATTTAAAAATTAAAATTAAAATAAAACTATAAATTAAATCAAAAATAAATTACGCGTTCACCTCACTCTCTCTCTCTCTCTCTAAAGCTTTTAAAACTCTCTCTCTATCTCTCTCTCTCTCTCTTCTTCTTCTCTATTCTGCAGAAGAAGGCACATTCTCGTCGGTCATCCTCAAACTTCTGACCCAACGACGCACCCTCTCTCCATTCCAAGCCCGACCCATTTCTCCGTCGCCGTCGCTCTCCCTAAAGACTCCTGCTTTTTCTCGTTTTCTCCGTCCCCCAATGAGCCTCGATCCTCAGATCCATGGAGGGCCGGCCCGCAATTCCACCTAGCAGATTGCTTCGTTCCCCATCTGGGTTTCCCCAATGCCCAGATCCCAGTAACGATCTCTGAGTTTTGTTTAATTTTTCACGGGTTCTTTTTCCGTTCAATCTCAGCCGTCCGATTCGGGCCCATCAGCGATGAAGGGGAAGAGCCGCTTGTTCACGATCGGGTTGGTCACGGCTTGGTACTCATCCAACATTGGCGTTCTGCTGCTGAACAAGTACTTGCTGAGCAACTATGGCTTCAAGTACCCGATCTTCCTCACCATGTGTCACATGACGGCGTGTTCGCTTCTCAGCTATATAGCAATTGCGTGGATGAAGATGGTGCCGATGCAGACCATTCGATCCCGGTTCAGTTTCTGAAGATCACGGCGTTGAGTTTGGTGTTCTGTGTCTCTGTTGTGTTTGGGAACATTTCGCTCAGGTATTTGCCGGTGTCGTTTAATCAGGCTATCGGCGCAACCACGCCGTTCTTCACTGCCGTTTTCGCTTACTTTATTACATTGAAGAGGGAGGCTTGGCTGACTTACCTGACGCTTGTGCCGGTGGTTACTGGGGTCATCATTGCCAGTGGGGTATGAGCTCTTTCCCTTGTTGTTGCTTTTTTTTTTGTTAGTGTTTTGCGTTTTGTTAATGCTAGTTGTTTCGGTGGAGTTGAATGTGGATTGTGGAGATGGGTTTGGTTTGGTTTGATTTGAGCTGGTTAGGATGAGAATTGAGGTTACTGTGTGGAATTGGTTTAAATACATGATGATGTGTGAGATCTGATGAATTCTAGTTTAGCCGAGCTTAAAAGATTGGTGTAATTGGGGAGGTTCTGTTTAGGAGTGTGGAAGGTGAATATGTTTGATAAGCCATTGGTTGAAAGTGGGGAAAGCGGGTGGCTTTTCATTTCCTTTCAATTTTACTAGGTAAAAATGTTCAATTGGTTATGAGCAAACAACTGATTTTGTGTTATGTTTACATGGTGACAGGGTGAACCAAGTTTCCATCTATTTGGATTCTTAATTTGTATCGCAGCAACTGCTGCCAGGGCGCTTAAGTCAGTGCTACAAGGGATTTTGCTTTCTTCTGAAGGGTAAGGACTAAGGACTCCTTATGTATTTGTTTTTCTTCATTTGAGTTTATGTATTAGTCATATCTTCTGTATTGCGAATTGTTTATCTGGACGATGGTTTACTGAATCGCTGTATTTTCATTATTCCAGGGAGAAGCTGAATTCGATGAACCTTCTATTATATATGGCTCCGATAGCTGTTGTCTTCCTACTACCTGCTACACTTATCATGGAAGATAATGTTGTGGGGATAACATTGGCTCTTGCAAGAGATGATGTGAAGATCATATGGTATCTGTTATTCAATTCAGCATTGGCATATTTTGTAAATCTGACCAACTTTTTGGTCACAAAACACACAAGTGCTCTGACTCTTCAGGTATGTCTCCTTTCTTGTAATAGGCATAATTACTATTTTCTTCTCATAGTAGCATTATGGTTGCTGTGAAATAGTTGTTTATGTTAGTGTCTAGAAGATTCCCTGAGTAGTCATTTCTTCCATTCCTTTGTTCAGGAGTTCTATGCGATAAATCTAGGATAAGTTGGTGTGCTCTTTTTACTAAAGTATATATGAATAGTGCAAATATTAGTCAGTTTGTAGGGCTGAAGAGATGAACAGATACTGCTTATTATGGTGGGGGCTGTTAGCTATATACTCAGATGGTCTTATATACCTGGACTAATATGCTCTAGGAAGGCACTGTTAGGACAAAATGATGGCCAATAGTATGATGATTGAAGCTGTTCAAAACTGGTCATAGCCTGACAAAAGCAGCTGGATAACTTTTGATCAACTTTATAACCCTTCTTTCACATGGTCATATTGACTGATGAAAGAACCTAATTTGGTCTAGGTTTTCAGACTTCTCTTTTCTTAAGTGAAAATTCATAAAAGATGTGCTTTAGGGATATGATTTGAAGATTACAATTAGGCCTTAACTTGCTGGCTCTAATGTCAACGTCCAAATCTTTTCAGTATTTTTTTAGATTTTCTTGGAAGTTTTGTAACAATTGATACTTGTTTGTTATCCAGGTACTAGGAAATGCCAAGGGAGCTGTAGCTGTGGTTGTTTCAATATTAATTTTTAGAAATCCTGTTTCTGTGACCGGAATGATGGGTTATTCCCTCACAGTCTTCGGAGTCATTCTATACAGTGAAGCAAAGAAACGAAGCAAGTGATATCTTCATTCTGGGAAAGCATCAAATGAAATTTCCTACATTTTGTTCTTCATACTACGAGACACAGCGGTGGCCTTACCGGAATCTGGAGGCAAGTTATGGCCACATGCTAGCAGTTGTTGCCGGGATTTTGCCTCTAAAACATCTATTTTTTTTGCCTGGAAGCTTGAAGTGGTTTCCATTTGTATCAGCAACAACGCAGGAATAGTCAAAAAGTAGGAAATTCAATAAGTGACTCATATGTCTCTGTTAGTCCCAGCTTGGGGGTTATGCAGGAGTATATTTTATCTTTTTATTCTTTTAAGTAAAGGGTTGTAGAATTGGTTCTTACACAATCGGTCTGTTATTAACATTTCATATATTGATTAATTAATGGAAAACATTCATAATTTCACAAGTTTTTGCTTCTAGTGCTTATTTACCTTTTCTGCATAAACTCTAATTCAGATAGAAATGATGTACTAGTTTAAACAAAGACAATTTGACAACAGCCAGACTGACTAAAGAAAGTAACTGTAATCCAATTAAAGCTGATGATTTGTCCTTGTGTATTTGTGCAGCAAAATGTAATAGTCCTACGACTCCTAAACCTTCTAAAACTTTGTAAAAGCTGGAAACTTTTAAACTCAGAAGACTGGAAGATGTTCTATCCTCTCGAGTATGAAAAGCTTCAGTTCAAAAAAGAACAAAAGAGACTGAGGTGAATTACATTAGCAATGGCAATCTGGTTTCCTCCATCAATTCAACCTCCGCCTTTTATCTTCCTGCTCTTCATCCACTTCATTTTCCTGCTCTGCATCATCTCCATCTTCTGGATCTGTTTCATCATCATCTTCATCTTCCGAATCAGTTTCATCATCATATCCTTCTTCCGGAACCATTTCATCTCCATTGCCATCTCCATCTTCTGGATTCAACCTCCGCCTTTTATTTGCCCGCTCCCCATCTCCATCTTCTGCATCCACTTCATTTTCATGCTCTTCATCTCCTTCTCCATCTCCATTGGACCATTGCCATCTCCATGGAGTTCATCTCCTTCATCCCTCACTGCAGCCCTATCCTTCTTTGATGATATTTGTGTTTCGCCAAGGGAGGCATGTTCTGTCTACCATCCTCCCCTGGAACTGTGTACTCCATAACAGTAGGCACATCTGTCCCCATGTACATTGTGACTTGACTCGCCCCTGGGCATTCACTGGTGATCTCGTTGATGTAATCGTGCAGACACATCATGCAAAGGGCCTCCTCTACTCCATTGACTCTATTCTCAATTTCTACCTGGACATCATCAGCATTTTTGCTGCAGTGAAACCTATCTTCATCATTGTCTTCATCACTCGAGCTACTACTATCACTGTCACTGCCTCGGTCGAGAATCACATTAAGATTGTCACTTTCCTTGTGGAGAACTGAATGGTTTCTTTGATCCAATTGTTGTGTATTTATACTAACAGAATGAGGTTCTTTTTCGCCAATGGTAACAAACTAACCGACTTGCTAACCGCTTCTGTAGAGTGAGAATGACTTGTTGTAGGTTGGTTTCTAACTCTAATATGATAATTTGAAAAATACATTCTTGGAAAATTCGACTAAATCCGGTTTAGTACATTTGATAAATCACATGTAATGTAATATGGTAGACTACATTTTCCATAATCTCATTTTACTTTTTTTCAAAAAAATGAAAGCCAAAGAAAGAAAGCTATTGTTTAAGTAGAAATGTAGATTGTTGAGCTTTTGAGTATGAAAGCCATTGTTTAACTGGTTTAGGCTGAAATGTGGTTACTTTTTGACAGTGGAGAGGCCTCAGCAGTGTGTATATACCGTGCACGATATGAGGGTGAACTGCGGCCAGAGTCGCCAGTGATCGATGTGGAAGTCTTACGAGAAGGATCGATGGACTAAATGCCTATTCCAATAATTGAATCTCGTAAACCCAAAACCCAATAAAGACCAAAACTTTATGCTGCAGCTACACAAAATACACAAACCCTTCACTTAAATTCTATGGAGTGATTGGCAATCTAGTGCTGGCTTTGGCAACTAATTAAGCCGCACTCTCTATACATAATGAAGATAACTTTCCACCATACACAGACCGTTTTACGGTGTTGACCAATTTTTTTTTGTTATCATTCTCTTGACAGTGTTAGTATGGGTGTTAGAGCCATGTACAAGGTCAGATTAAATGGATGGCTAAGATTAGACATTAATATCCAGTTTACTTACATCTTGGTGCATATAAGACTTATCCGATTAGCCTCAACAAGAATATTTAATTTAGTTGGTAAAGCCAACAGAAGGAAGGAGCAGCTGACCTCCATGCATTACATTCTCTACAATGCATACAGAATTGAAGGACTTGTATAAGCCTGAAATGAAAGAAGAAGGTCAAGTACATACGTACATAAGTTTCAAAAAAGGTGTTGGAAATTTCATATTAGAGAGAGATCTTTATTCCACACCTAGACTCTTACCAACTCGACCGCATGTTTTGATTTCATGTCGTGATATTTAAATTTACAGATCGAATGTGGACTTATTAATTCCGAAAGTGAATTCAATTACAAAAGACTTCATGTGTTCAATCTGTATCTGTGGGTGCTTGTTCCATAAATCATAACTTCAAACGCAAATCATGCCGAGCTGGTTTGATAAACCTCAACGTTTGACTTTGTTTAATCAAAGAATTGACGAGTTAAACGACTACTCTGTCCAATAACCAATACTTGTCAAGCGTGAAATGTTGCAGAGGCGAATGCATTTCAGGAATCCACATACTTGGCAACTCATGAGGCAAACTGGATCATCATCTTTGTTAAGCAACTAAAGTCTGTTAATTGGTCCAGAACTTGAAATAATGCCAGAGCATATTATATGAAGCAGGAAATTAGTTTGGCAATTGATAATATGATGAGATATGTTATCATGGAAACCGGTCAAGTGAGTCAACGATTGCAGGGGTTCCAAGTTTTACTTGTAAGAGTTCAAAAGCTTTGCTGAAGAAGGTGTGCTCAAGTTTAACAAAAAACAAAAGCTTTTGAAATCTCTTTCTAAGTGAAAAAATGCAATCTTGGAAGAAGGCAGTCTGTCATTAAGATTTGAAAGGGTTGTTGAGTGCTAGTGAGTGGCCTCATTAAAACCTTGCCCGGTAAAAACCCAGTGGGACAAAATCCCGGACGAAGGGAAAAAGAGTACCTCACACCCAACTGAAGTACATAAAAGAAACAAACAATGGCAGATGATAACCAGAGTACTCTAGTTCTTGTGATTGTTTATTTACAACATGCACTCACATCGCAATCCAGAAAACTGATCAACAGTATAACACTAATCCAGCGCTGGAGCTTCTAGCCTTCTTTCCAGAGAGATTAAAGTTTATTCATCAGCTTTGCCTGCTTTTTCCAGAATTATAATCATCACCTTTCCCATTTTCATCTGTGTAACGGTTCCAGAAAATGAATGAGAAATAAACAAAGACAACAACAACAAAATATGAGAAGGGAGCAGCAAGAGAGATATATAGCAGATGAGCATACCTCTAGTAGATGTACTGTCTTGAAATTTATTTGCTAAGATGATGACAAACAGGATGTAGAAATGAAAATGTGTGTCTTCTTCGGAAAATACAGCAGTTACAGTTGCAACTTAGTTAACTCACATGTGTCCCTCCCATCCATGGCTTACAACTCCAATGCCATTCTCAACTCACAAGTGACGAGTGGCTGGAAACAAAGTGAATGAAGCAGGTATCATGGCCAGCCCACAGCTTGTCAAATGTAGGTGTGATTGGTGCCTCAGATCCTTTTCTCCAACAGTCCAACTTAGTTACACCTATATAACCAAAAAAACGAAAGCAATCTGTGATCCTTAAGACAGAGATATCTATTTATGTGCCACAAACACCCATGAACAGAGGAATATGACATAGAACTATAGAAGCTTACCATAGTAACATCCCATCAGCTTTACAACTCCAATTCCATTCTAAAGGAAGCCTCAGTGTGAGCTGTACATGTATGTTGATAAACTGGTAAGGTTTGGTCGGTGAAATAGCTCTGACAGACCATGCTCAAGTTGTATATGAAGATTACATTGCCTGATGCTCCTCAATTGGTGTTTCCTTCTGCTTTCCAATGGTAACCTCCATTTTAACAGTCTTGAAGAGATCCTAGTGCGATACACAATGCATGGATGAAGTAATGATTCAGTTATAAATTTGAAAATACATATATAACAATCCCATTGCATGTGATGCAAATATTAAGCTCACAAGATTGAAAAAATGATCGACCATTTGACTGCAGCCTGACATACCATGCTCAACTAATCAATGTTGTATCTGATGATCACATTGCCTAATGATCCTCAATTGGTGTTTCCTTCTGCTCTCCAATTGGTGAATGGTGACATCCAGTTAACAGTCTTGAAGACATCCTAGAATACACAATGCATGGAAAAAGTAATGATTCAGTTATAAATCAAATTTATATATAACAATCCCATGTGATGCAGATATTAAGCTCACAAGATTGAAAATTTGACTCTAAACATTGAAGCAAATGTACCTTTTCACTCGTCAAGAGATGCAACATCCCCCGTCGTCTTCGAAACCGATGCTTGGGATGTGAGAAATCTTGGGCCACTGCTCACCTATTTCTTCTTTGTATAGGTTTTCAAGAGTTGGAGAATTGCTGATCTGCAATTTCTGTAGGGGTGTCTTCCACAGGAAGTCTGGCAGTGCTTGTAGGTGCTTGCACCGATGAGTTGTCAAGTGAGAGCGGCATGGCATGATTGTAATATCCTCAGAATTCTCCTCCACTCCTTCCCACTCTTCCCATTTACACATGTCTTTGATGGAGAGTTGTTTGAGCTTGGGGAATGATACCAACATGGAAGACGACGAGGTTTGCCCTTTTTCTATTCCCAAAAACTCAACTGCTACCTTCTCAACTCCACCGAGATGCTGAATACACAATGATTCAAGGGACGCCAGTTTCCCTAAAGGCGGCAAAAACTTACACTTTGGGCAGTAATGAAGGATGAGGACTCTCAAGCTGTGTAAAGCTGACAACCATTGGAAGAAGGCGCCGCCTTGACAACCGTACATGGATAGAGATTCCAAGCCTGGATGCGGCTCTAACCCATTCATCATTTCTCTATGCTTCCCTTTATCACCAGGGAAATAGAACTTTAGTTTCATTTCAAGAGATGAGCCTTATTCACCATAATTACTGCATTATTATTCTCCGCCATAATTGATGAATGCTCATCCCCGATAATCTGAATCTCAAGACTCCCTTGAAGCTGGTTCAGGTCTTTCAGATGTTCCAACTTGTTTCCTTCATCCCCAGCTGAGACAGGAAACCAATCTAGCGTCTGCATTTGTTTTAATTTCTCAATTATGAAAGATGCCTTTTGTTTTAATTAACGTTAGGCAGACACAGTCTTCAACATAAAGATGCCTCAAGTTAATCAGCCTTCCCACATCTATTCTTTCGAGACCACGACAACTAACAAGTCTCAAGGTTTGCAGGTTGTATAAATTACTGATATCCTTGCAGGTTCTGTAGTAAAATTGGAATACTGCTCAATTCTTTATAGGTTCCTTTCTAGTATTTTTGCTGCGCTCTACTTCCTTATAAGAAATCCCTGTTTTTAAATAAGTAATCCAAGTAACTAGCACTCTAGTAGGAACTAATGTACATACAACTTGGCTGTGACCAACTTAATAAAATATTGAAAAGGTTAATGCCAACCTAATACTTGAATTTTCCAGGACAACAGCAGAAATATATAGATATAAAAAAGATAACACCAATCATGGGATTATTACAGACCAAAAAAAAAAAGATCACGGGATTGTACCTTCTCCAGTGGATAGGCGGTTTTACCACAAGGGCATATGTGCGACGAACAGCCATGAACAGAGAATTTCGATCAGATTATGACATAGAAGCTTACCATAGTACCATCCAATCAGCTTTACAGCAGCTCCAAGGCCATTCCAAATGAAGCCTCAAAGTGACCTGTAAATGTATGTTTGTGCGATTTTCTTCTGCAATAGATACGTTAGTCAGACTTGACTATAACCTGAATCTGAAGAAAATGATAACTCTACATGACATAAAGCTTTGTTCTGCTATTTGTTTTGAATCACGTATGTGGAAATAACCACACAACATGAAGAGTACCTGAGGGCATCTTGTCTTGGGGAGTCTAGCCTGTAGAACTTTGAACAGAAGAGTGCTTGTAATGTTTCTGATATTTACATGGTCATAAAGTAGGGATGTGAGGATAGGTGCACTTGATAGGACTCAGTCCCAGCATCAGAGGAAGAAGACTATCATAACTAACCAGGAAGGTCTTCAAAACTGGCAGCCTTCAGTACCCTCATGCCTTCTTTCAATGCTTTAAGAACATGTCTCTAACTTATGCTGTTTCTGATCTCTTTAGCTCCTGTCAGTCATGATCACCTATATCACACTCAAATATTAATCTCTCAGGAAACTACTTTCTACGGCACCGGTATTCTCACTTCTTTTTTCCTTTCTAGCAACTGATGAACACCAAAGATACTAAAATATGCAAACTTAGAATTCTTTGGCAGGAATGATGTACCTGTATAAACAATGAAGAAATCAGGATGAGCAGAAGGATACAGTAGCTTCAAACTAGCATAACAAAGTAAGACCAAATGAACAGTTTGAGGTCAACTTCTCCAATGACAACTCATTGTCACAACCTTGCAGAGCTTTCCAGTAAGTCTAATAAAGTCCAGACAATTGAAGAAATGTTCTTCACTAAGCTCCATCCTCGGTCCATGTAATCAACCAACAGGTTTTCTGTGACTTATATAATCAGTCCAAATTAAAAACCAAGAACTACAAGTTATAATATAAAATGTACAAATTGGCATACATGCAGCTTACCAAACTCGGATGCCATTCTGAATGCATGTAGCTTCAATACAAGCAGTACAAGCAGCTAAGTAGCCTAGTGCAATTCACATCTACAATACACACATAATTAGAGGACCTATTTATAACTTGATTTAGAGAAGAAAATCAATAAACTACAAACTATCAGAAGAAATTTCCAACCTGCAATCTCAGCACAAAACTGAGGGGGTGAGGATCATCATTTGTTGGGAATCCAGCCATCCTATCAGCCATTCACATGGCTGTGAATCATCAATTTCTGTATATTAGCGACTAGGCTTTTCTAAGGGGTCCAGAGACTTGGTCTAAAAATTAGAGCAGTGAACTTACCTGTATCTTGAACAACACCAGCAGAAGAAATAAAGAGCCGAAACTGGTAAGGAGATGAGTGTCTGAGGAAGCACATGTATAAAAAACCGGTAAGATCTTGGAGTGTTTGACCTCTTTCAGTACCCTCATAGGTCTGGTCAGTGCAAATATAACTCTGCCAAATCATGCCTGAAGTGACGGTCCTCAATTGATGTTTCCTTCTCCCCTCCAATAGTGACATACAATGGAAAACGTGTCTACAATACACAATGTATGGAAAAAGAAATGATTCAATTATGAATTTGAAAAACACAAAACAACAGAGTTGCATTTGATACAAATAAGAACAAGTAGGAAGATATTAAGCTCACCAGGTAGAAAATTTGCCTTCGCTCTTAAAAATGTGATTTGTCTAAGAGAAGCTGAAGCCTGGAATGTGAGGAATGATAGAGATTAGAGAGTAATTAGACATCCAAGTTAATAAGAAATATGGAATTATATGAAGGAACTGTACGTTGCTCTAACCATGGAAGCAAATGTACCTTTTCACATATCAGCAGATGCAACATACTGTATCTTCCATCTGGATGCTTGGGATGTAAGAAATCTTGGTCCGCTCCTCGCCATTTTCTAGTCCGTAAAGGTTTCGGAGAATTGGAGAGTCGATGATGTTCAATTTCTGTAGAGGTGTCTTCCACAGGAAGTCAGGCAGTGCTTTTAGTTTCTTGCACTTAGAAATTTTCAAGTGAGAGAGGTATGGCATGATTGTAATATTCTCAGAATTCCCCTCTTCCACTCCTTCCCACTCTTCCCATGACCCCAGGCCATGGATGGTGAGTTGTTTGAGCTTGGGGAATGAAACGAAAACGGAGGACGAGGAGGAGGTTTGCCCTTGTTCTATTCCCAGAAACTCAACTCCTACCTTTGAGACACCTCCGAGACTCGAAATATCCAATGATTCAAGGGACGCCAGTTTCCCTAAAGAAGGCAAAATCTCACAACTTTGGCATTGGTCAAGGCTGAGGACTCTCAAGCTGTGTAAAGACGACAACCAATCGGAAAAGGTGCCGCCTTCATAATAACGTATGGTCAGAGATTCCAGACTTGGATGCGGCTCTAACCTATTCATATTTTGTCGGTCATCGTCATCGCGCCCGAAAATTAGACACAATTCCAAGATGTGAGCCTTATTCTTCATAATTGCTGCATTATTCTCCACCGTACTGGGAAGCCTAGCAATATAAATATTAATCTCAAGACTCCCTTGAAGCTGGTTCAAGTCTGTCAGATGTTCCAACTTGTTTCCTCCTACATCACCACCGTCTAGGACATTAAAACAATCCAGTCTTTGCATATGTGTTAATTTCTCAATCCCTTTAATTAACATCAGTGATGAGCAGGCTTCAACGTAGAGATGCCTCAAGTTAATCAGTCTCCGCACATCTATTCTTGTTAGACTCCCGCATCCAACAAGTCGCAAGGTTTGCAGGTTGTATAAGCTACCCACGGCACTCGGTAATTCTTTCAAGTCATGATTACTGGATAAATCAAGATACCTTAAGTGTATCAACCCACCTATCGTCTCAGGAATTTCTTTGAGACCATTATTCCACGATTCCAACAATATTAATGTCCTAAGGCTTTTCAATTCAACTATCATCTCTACCCTTGCATCAATGGAAATGGAGTTTGAATATGAATGTACCAATGTACGTAATTTTTTACAATTGGGGAGAAAATGTTCCAAAAAGTCTCTGTCCGTCGACTGCATTGAATTAAAATGACGGATTTTATCATATGGCACTTTTTTTCTCTTCCTATCATCTATCTCAACGTCTAACATCAAACATTCATTCTTGGTCAAATATTGCAAAAAGTCATGTACAATATCATGAATTTTGCATTCTATGTTTCCATTCATCTCATCTACCTCAATATCTTGAAAGAATGACCGCATTACTAACTTATCAAAATAATTTTGACCAACTATCATCTTTTCTTTACTTCCATTGTCATTCAAATAATTTTGCGACATCCACAACTCAACCAAATTATTCTTATTATACACATAGTCTTTTGGAAATATAGCACAGTACAAAAGACAACATTTAGTCGCTGGAGTCAAATCATGATAACTTAGCAATAGCGGTCGAAAAACATCATGTTGAATTTCTTTCAATTCCCATGTCTTACTTTTTAAAAGAGCTCGCCATTCATGAATATTTTTCTTATTACGCATGAGGCCTCCTAATGTCTTTGCAGCAAGAGGCAACCCATTGCACCTCTTAACAATCTCTAACCCGATATCGTTAAACTCTCTGGAGACACTACTCTCATTTATGTCTGCATTGAAATAGAACAATGACAAACAACATGATTCCCCCAACTCCTTCAAAGAGATCATTTGAGTTATTGCTTTCATCAAAACAACAGTCTCCTCTTTTCGAGTGGTCACCAATACTCTACTGCCCATAGCACCATTACGTAAAGGTTTAATTAATTCTTCCCATTGACAAAGTTTTGGACTCCAAACATCATCTAAAACAAGGAGGAACCTTTTACCCTCAATCAATCTATGTATACATTGAGTTACGGTTTGCAACACAGTCGAGTTTTTTGAAAGATTATCTTTGTCTAATTCTTCAATGATAGCTTGAGCAATCTTGATCTCTTCAAAAGGGTCTGAGACACAGACCCATATTCTCTCGTCAAAATGAGATATAACATTTTCATCATTATAGACAAGCTGGGCAAGAGTAGTTTTCCCCATTCCCCCCATCCCTACAATAGGGATGATAAGTGGACACTCTTTTTCTTGACTACCCTCACTTAGCAGCTTGCTAACTATGAGATTTTTTTCACTATCTCGACCAAATGTTTTGACATTGGGAAGAGAAGTAGTTTTTTGCCGTTGAGGTAGTTCGGGAACCCTTGTGGTGGTGCTTTTGAAGGTGAAACTTTGTTTTTCCTTATCAATCGAAGCTACTCTTTCATTTAGCTCTTTGATCCTCACAGCAATATCACGACGAAGCATTAACCGATTGAATTGGCCGGCACAAAAGCAAGAGGAAAGGCAAGGGAAGCATACCTTCTTCTTAGTAGCGACAACAAGAGCAGATTCACCTTGTTGTTCTTGTTTCTCCATTTGGCGCTTGAGAACTTCAGTGATCCACTCATCCAGCACGTCATCCATTTCGAAGGAAACTTCAGTGAGTTCACTCAGCCAGCGTCTGACGGTGGCCTCCGTCACTTGCCTCTGCTCTGCATCCTCCAGCACAGCTCTAATGGCTTCCAGATTGCGGGTGAGGCTCTTGACCTCTTTCTCAACACCAGTGACCAGTCTGAACTCTTCTCCCGCCTTGTCAAGGGCGATCGTAGCCAAACGGTCAAGGACAACGGTAAGTAATGCTTCAGCTGCCATGTTCTTACTTCAAGGTGGTGATCCAGAATGAAAAAAAGAAAGGACTGTGGAAATGGCGTGCTCTCTTGCACCGTATATAGCACTACTTCATAAGGTTAAGTTAATATTTTCCATTTTGTTTTCTTTTTGGGTTAAGCGCCTTAATGCAATTAATTAATGAAACCAATTTGTGATTGATTGCTATCACCAAGAATTTGCAGCGGTAATTGTGGTAGACTGGTAGTTGTCATTAAAAAATAAGCATATGGTACTTAAAAAATACGTAGTTTTGTGTAAATGAGACTACTTTTGAGATTATCAAAGTTTCATGTTTATAAAAACTAGCCTTGTGCTTAACAAAATTTTCAACTGGTCTCACACTCGCCACTAAACTACTAATATGACAGGTGTTGGTACAACTGCACTTACATGCATACATACACCTCACGTTTTTTATCAATCAGCTTTTTGGTCATAGTCTAGTTACCCCAAACTGAATCAAAGGAACTAATTACTACTACTGTATAAGAGCACTGGCTTTTCTGCAAAAGATGAAATAGCCTCGATCGGTTGGCAAATTCACATCTTGGTTCAGAAGAACATACCTGTAGTTCAGACTCTAGCACGGGGGCCTCCCCTTGTTTGAAGCTGGAATCCAAGACATACTAACCAATCTTTTTCATAAAATTACTCACAAAACACTAATCTACAGGCAACCATATGCTGTTCATCTTCAAATCATAATTTTGATAATTTGCCAGAAAAGGAATAATTGACTAAACTAGGAAGATGAGGTTTTAAAAAAAAACATTCAACAATGGCACGTTTGGCAGGTTGAACATCATGAAAACATGATGTTCCATTATCAACATGCCAAAAGTGTCGTTGCTGAAGAGGAAACCACCCTAAACTAGGAGAGAAACAACCCCAAAACGTTCTTTTGAACAGAAGCCCACTAACAAAGAGCAAATTGTAAAACACAAAGAAGGGATGTGCTAATCCACAAAATTCATTCACACGAATCTTCACAGGGCTCAAAGCAGTTGTCGGAGTTGCTGGCTTTCTTTCCGCAGAGATTTAACTTCTTCCATTAGCTCAGCTTGGTTTGCCAGCATTTTACTCATTACCATTGACATTTCCGTCTGTACATTATTCCACAAGATGAATGAGGAAAACTTTTTCTTTAATAAAAAAGAAAAAGAAAAAGGAACAGTCGGATCAATAGCAGATGCATACCTCTTGCATGTGAAATTGTCTTAAAATTTCTATATGAAGGTTCCTCATATCTTCATGTACCGACTTCTGAAAGGAATCAAGAGTCTCTTCTAGAGTACGTTGTAAAATCTGATATGTAAATGAATTTCCCTGCTGGGCATCTTGTTGAGGGGCCTTCGGCAATTGTGAGGTTCCTCCCTGTAAAAGTATTGTCATTCAGTGTACTATGATAACTTAGTATGGCAGAACAAAGCCGACATTATAAACTTCTTTTTTGGCTTCTCCTGATGAGTTCCATCACTGTTTATATTTAAGATTTTAATATAAACCCAAATCGTATGCAAAGTTGTGCTATAACTTATCAAATAAATCAAAGAAATCATACGTTCATAGCTGGAAGAATCCCTGATTCTGTGACCGTTGATGTATCTGACTTAGACACCAAGCTAGTCAACAATTCTCTCATTTCAGCTCCTGTTTTCTTTGTTTTTGGTGAACCCGCTGCAAGTGATGTTCGGTCGCTGAAGGAAGATGTAGTGCCTAACTCTGCATAAGTAGAGAATTTCCGATGGAGGGACAATATGATGTTGGTGAATCAAGGTTAGACTGTCCCGTGATTCCTTTGCTACCAGGGGACGTAGGGATGGCACTAGAGTTGACGTGTTCTGGAAATCCCAAGGAATTCTCCTGACTGAAAGACAAATCTTTAATGCGCATATTTGCATAGTTTAAGCTTGTAGAGCTAATAATTGTCTGACTTGTTGACAAGGATGTATCTGGTAATCCAGACATAATTGATCCTGATGTCTGAGCTGACATCCCAAAGCGAGATGGCTTAATTGTTGGCTGAAGCAGGTTGTATACTTATCAGATAATCTCTCACCTCCCCAAGCTTCTGGAGGCGTGATGGATGAGTCTTCCAATCTTAGAATACGGAGCAGGAGTTGATTCTAACCAAGAGCCTTGAAGGTTATGTATCTGAAATATTTGGAATACAAGATAAGCAAGGGGGATTAAGCAAATTGGGTGTTATAGATAGTACAAATTGTGTGGTTGTCTACATAATCATCATTTTGGCATGATCATGTAATACTAACACTCATTAGTTAGAGTTCATTATGTATTTGTAGGAAATTTGAGTTTGTCACCAAAAAATAACAAGAGTGGTCACCAAGTAACCTTGGGATTGATCACCCAGTCATCTTATATATAATCATCAAGTTTCATATGGTGATCATCAAGTAAATCTACATCCTTATTTAATGGGAGCTAAATAAGAAAACACACCCCTTTACCCTATTTATTAATCTCTCTTTTCATAGGTGTCTCATTGTCTTTGTCTCCCTTTCATTTCGGTTGGTTAGGTGTCTCATTCATTAACAGTTTGTTTCTTGGTTTCTTTAGGATACATTTCCAAACCATCAGCATGCTCTTGTCTCAAAAATACTTAAATCTCTCCTATCATCTATTCTCATGTGACCTCTGTTCAGCTGGAGAGCGAAACATGAATATCTATCTCTTTGGCAAAAGTAACATGAACTTGCGTAAATTGAAAGAGAAAAAAGAGGTTGTTTTACAATTGTCAGTCTGCATCGCATACATCAAGCAAACACAAGAATGTGCCCAAGTTCATTGAGCCAAAGAAAATAGAGAAGACAGACAAAGTTTAATCACTTAGCCATGACAAGCGTACCGTCTAAGAGAACACACTCTTAAAAGAAGCAGATGTAAAGAAACTATAAACTTGGCATTTAGGCTTCGGGAATGCTGGCAACTGCTGCTGCAGCTGCTGTTGCTGTTGCAGCTGCTGCGCGCTTAATAGATGCAGACTTAATAAGATGGTTGTAGCTCCCCTTCTCCTTGAAAAGCTGGGAGAAATGGTGCTTACAGTATAAAATTCCCTCCAGGGCTGCATAATTTGATGGAGTAATAGGACAGCCACCATGGGAACACTTAAAACACGACTTGTGATATGCCTGGCTCTCCACTGTCACCTGCAGTAGTGTAGAAAACCCAAATGAACTCATTTGATCTCTTCAATTTGTGTTGTAGAAATTCGGTGTCAGCAGGGGGCAATACAATACAGACAAGATTTCATCTAGGAAAACCATTACTGCATCAAGCATTTCATAGAAGGGGATACGGAGTCCTACAGAAACAGGGGGATGATTACTGATATCGTTGCAGGTTCTGTAGTTAAATTGGAATACTGCTCAATTCTTTATAGGTTCCTTTCTAGTATTTTGGCTGTGCTCTACTTCCTTTATATAAAAGAAATCCCTGTTTTCAAATAAGTAATCCAAGTAACTAGCACTCTAGTAGGAACTAATGAACATACAACTTTGGCTGTGACCAACTTAATAAAATATCTTGAATTTTCCAGGACAACAGCAGAGATATATAGATTTAATAAAAGATAACACCACTAAGATCATGGGATTGTTACAGACCAAAAAAAAAAAAAAGATTACGGGATTGTACCTTCTCCAGTGGATAGGCGGTTTTACCACAAGTAGCACATTTTTCTTGCGTGCCAGAAAACATACCAGCAGCTTTGCTGGGTGACCTAGTCTGAAACAAATGCAAGCAATAGACAAGTAGTGTCAACATAAATCCAATAAAGAGCAAAAAGTATAAAATAAAAACAAAATTGGATTGTTCAAATCCAAGTTTAATGTGAAGCAGTGTTGTGGTGGGGAAATTACCAGTTCTGGTGTTAGCTTCTCAGCTGACTTTGCAGCTGTTGCAAATGCAATTCATAGAAAATTAAACTTGTAAACTAAAAAATAATGTGGAAATAGCAAGGATAAATTCTCAGGAAAAATGTAAAGACATACGTGACTGGAAGTTCTTGTTGAAGTTTCCTGTCTCCTTGAAGAGTTGCTCAAAGTGAGGTTTACAGTACAGAACACCTTCCATTGAGGAATAATTGCTCAGCTGTCAACATAAAATTTATAAACCGTAAATACATGCAACCTATAAAGAATTGGGTTACTGCTCTAGATTATCACAACTTTCTTACTAAAATTTAGATTCATACACAACAGTTTTGGTCGCATATAAGGTTTGGGATTAGAAACCTCATACTACCCTACACATTGTGTATTAGAAATCCGGATAAGTATATCAATTACAGAAATGTGCATGTACTGAATAAGTTGGGAGTCGCAGTAAAGCAATTATCTTCTAGAATATGTAACAGTCTGCAACAGAACCACTTTGATTCAAATCTAATCAAAGAACTAAGCTACACATTATGCTCCAGAATCGAAAGTTGAGTACCTTCAAAGTCCCTTTGCAGTGAGTGCACTTGAAGCAAGACTTGTGGTAGGAAATCCCATCTGCAGAAAGCTCCTCAACTGGGTAAACCGTCTTTTCACAAGCCTTGCATTTCTGCTGGGTGCCAATGAAAGACATAATTCCTTTGTGCTTCTTAGATCTGGCTCTTTTCTATTACCCAAAGAGCCCCACCTCCTCTCAACTGCAATGAACAATCAAGCCCAGCAGACATGTCAGTCAGAACTAACGATCAAAGAAAAAACAGAGAAGCTTCAAAGTTAGGGAATTTGAAAACTTGTTAAAAGTAATGGATGCAAGTCATGCAACAACTACTTTGACTCAGATAAGATAAAGCCTCAAAGTCACAGAACTTGACAACTTTAACCACAAAGATAGAAAACCCAAAACTCAAAATCAAATCTTTTCCTCAGCTTTACCAAAAACTGATCCAAAAAGCTCCACAAAACACAAACAGCTGATCTCTGATCCAAACAATAACAACTCAATAATGCAAAGCCAGATTAACGAAGATCCAGCTGAAAATGAAGTCAAAACAACTCTACAACAGTCAAAACAAACATACCCTCTGAAGCTCTGTGAGCAAAAAAATGGTGGATCTTTCAAGGCTGACTAATCAAAAATAAATGGGGTAGGGAGAAAAAGTTGGTATTGAAAATTGAAATGGGAGAATAAAGGAAAATGGGTGATGGGAATTAGAGGGAATGAGATCCGGAGCGCTTTTTGCAGCGAGCGGATGGAGAGGAGTGGAGGAAGACGATGATTGAAATTATAGAACAACTAGAAAGACTAGGCCCCCCTCAAAAACATCCAATGAGAGAGATTTTATGAGTGATTTAATTCTTCTTATAACGCCTCAAAAATATTTATAATATCCGCGCTGGTGACAACTCTGGCTCCACCTTGTCTCTGTTCAACTGATTACGCGGCTTTTTTCCGCCCCTGTGTTTGCGATAAATTTACACGTTGACCCCCTCTTCTCCTTCAGTTTCAGTTTCACAGTTTCACTCTTGATAAAGAAATCCATCCAGTTGTGACTTGTGAGTTATGGCCGTTTGAATCAAAGTTTAGATGAAGAAGAGAACAAAGTTTCCCCTGCTGTGTGGTGTAGCAACTTAAAGCGCACGCGCCTGATTTGCATGATGACCCCGGTAACGTCAAAACCACGAGGCATTATTTTGTCCCACCGTACAGACTCGCCAACGTCATATAAAACGCCACAAGCAGACACGGGCCTGAGCGGGCTAGGCGGAGCCCAAGGCCCGCTAGGAGGAATCTAGAATAATGGGCATATGCGGCCCGGAGGGTCCCACCTTAAAAAGGTTAAACGACGTCGGGGCTCACCGTTTAAGTGCAATCAAAATCAAATTACAGAGAAACCCAGAGAGTAGCGAGTTCAGTTCAGACGGCGCGAAAAACTGAGTCGGAAATGTCGAAATCGTCCTCAGACCTCTACGAGCTTCTCCTTCAGTAAAGCCCTCAACTTTTCCCTCCCTAAAATTTCACTCACTATTTTTCTAATTATTTTTTTTAATTTCAGGTTATCGGAGCCGATCTCCGAAGCCCTGAGCAAAGCGCCGTCACAGAGCTCCGCCGTCTCGGTCAAATCGCTACTGGAGCCGCTCCTTCCTCGGAAACCTAACCCTAACTTTGACGGAGCTAACCTCCGCGCCTCAATCCGAGACTTCACTCTCGCCTGTGCTTTACTCTCGGCCTCTCAATCCTCGGAGCACGAGCTTCTCACGTGGATCCCCAAGCACCTCGCGGCCGCCGCGGACTCGGCGTTTCTGGAATTCTCGAGAGCTTACTCCGGTTACGGCGGGAAATCTGGTGATGGTTTGGTGGCGGAGTTGATGGCGGAGGTGATGCCGGTGCTGAAGGAGAGGATCAAGGAGAGCTCGATTGATAAGTCGGCGGACGGGGATGAGGTCTCGGCGGCGTCGGCGAGGGTTCCGGTTGGGTTTGCCGTTTTGGCTGCTTATCAGTTTAGGTGGTTTGTTACTCAGGTGTGATATTTTTTAACTTTTTATTTTTATTTTTTGTGATGGTTATTTGGAATTTGGCTGTGGATTTTGTATAATGTGATTGGTGATTGTGGTTTTGTAGATTGATTATTCGCATTCGGGGAAGTTGTGTGCTTTGGCTGTTCCTTGCGGTTTGACTGCTCTGGATCACTGGTCGCCGGAGGTTAAAGTATGCTTTTTCTATTCATGCTTGTTCAGATTTCGGTTTGATATGCGGTGAAAATGTGCTGAATCACTCACTTATATGTAATGTAATGTAGCATTGCTTTCAAGGATTACCAAGGGTGTGTTTTGCTGCTTCTTTTCTCTTTTCAAAACAGAAACTTTAGGCCTCAGAAATTGGTGCTTAAGTGATTGCTTTTACCTTTTATGTTTAAAATGAAGTTTGAAGCAAGAAAACTTAACAATTTTGGCTGAAATTTAAAATTACGTATTACTCAAGGTATTCTCCTGTTAAGTTTCAACCGAGTGTTTATTTCAGTTGCTCCTTTTTGAGGAGTGAAGCTCATAGAGGTTGGACTTTCATGTGTTGTGGGAAAACTGATAGAAGGGAAACTAAGTGATGGAAGACATGCATAGCAAGTATACATGTGTAAAGGCAGATGGATGATACTCCTTGTGTGTTTTCTTTCAGGGGCAAGGCATGATAAGCTTTATACATATCGTGAAAAGTGTAGATGCTGCTCGTCTAGCTTGGTGTCAAGATGCAATTCTTGATGCATGCCGCCAGAATATTGCTTCTAGTGACGAGATATGGCATCTTGTGGTGGAGATGTCAGTACTTGTGGTGACTCGTACCCAGCAGAGTGATCCTCGTAGTGCATGGTACACTTATATTCCAAATACTTTGTGATGCGTGTATTTATTAGGTTTTTGTGTGTTATTTATGAATGAAGGAACATGAGCGAGGTATATAGTTATACGGCTGTACAGGGACATCTTCATAGAAAACTAAACAGCATGAAGGAGAAACCTGTATGAAAAAATGAAAATGATCTCCTCATCATAGCTTGGTTTTCACTTGGTTTTTAATAATTTTTGTATTCCTGTAGACTTCTGTTTCTTTTACTTAGAAAATTCTTACCAGATACACTATACAGTACAGTCAGAATACTTTGTTTGGGTCATAATGTCAAACTTGATGACTTCATGTGCCATTTTATTTGAATGGAGTCATACAGTTAAATGTTTGTTAAGATACTTAAAATTCTGGTGTGCTGCCTGTCATCTATTCAACCATGAGAATTGAGCTAAATGCTTTTATTGTTCAGTTACTGCATGTTCATATACCATCAGTTAATAGCCTTTTCATTATAATCTATAGGTTTGATAAAATTCTAAATGAGATGTTAAGTCACCTGGAGCGCCAGCCTAGGAACAAGGAACGCCGTGTTGCATGGCTTCACTATGTAGAGCCACTTTTTAATGGTGTGGGTTTGGTGTTGCTAGCTCATTTCAGGCGCATTTTCCCTCTTTTCTTTAAGTGGATACATGCTGATGATGATGAGACTGTTTTACTGGTGAGCATCCATCTGTTTGTGTGATGAAATTTTGCAATTTTAATAAGTATTTACGTTTATATGTTTTCTCAGGTTCTCAAACAGATTGAGACAGTTATAAAGCTAACATGGATTAGGAATACACCATATGTGGAAAGGTAAACAACACAAATATGATTTGGGCCTCACATGTGCATGTCGTGCATTCTAGAAGGTTGTTGTGGCATGTGGGAAGTACCTAAATAGGCTATTATCTAGTTACTGCCCATCGGAAGCGCAATAGTTTTTGCTATTAGACCTAACTGATGTGCTCTGGATGAAAGCGAGCTTGAAGATATTCTATAGTTCCAATTTGCAGCCATTTCTTCTAAGTTATAAAGTCTCCCTTATTAAATGTACTATTTAATTCATTGCTTGGCTTCAGGTTGGTGGATGAACTTGCTACTTTGCACAAAGAAGCAGCACTGAAAAGGTCTCGTGAAGAAATTAGAAATCTTGTCAGTCGTATACTGATCCTGCTCCATCAGTAAGGACTAGTCTACTGTACATATTCACAGAACTTACATGAACCTTCTTTGTGATTATCATTTTGTATCTTATATACTTTTGATTTGCAGATGCAAAGGTCTGCAATTTGAAGAAGCCTGGGGCAAGTATAGAAATGATCCGAACTTGGCAACAATTGCTCCCTCTTTAAGTGAAAGAAGATCAACAATGGTAAGTATTAACTTTAATCAGCATTTATCATATAATGTCACAGCACCGGTATGATATAGGCTGAAAGCCAGGGGAGAACTTGACAAGATAGCCATGTCTTGTTGGCTCGTTAACCAAGTGCCTGGTAGTCAAAAACATAATGAAAAACAGTTTGTGGGTGTGGCTAATCTTGAGTATTAGTAGTTTCTCATCTTGTTGCTAGTTAGCCGTTGAATTGTTTCAAGAATTTATGTTTATGATTGATCGTGTTCTTGTCCAGGTATTCCAGTGATGACCGTCTTTAGTCTTCTGTACAGAACGAGATGATGTGCAGATATGAATATGATGGGCGTGCCATGTTTGAATGTTACCAATGATAGTTTGATAAAATTCATTGATTATGAGAATACACGTTTGGCTTAGTTTAGATATGGCTAGGATCGTTACTACCTTGATAGCGTATGCACCTTGTTCATCTCTCCCTTAATGTGGATATATTGGAGAATGGATAGAACTCTTAAGTCTCTGCCGTATTTCTAATTTTTCTTCTTTTTTAAATCCTATTTAGACTTTTATAGAATAGACAGCAAGTTCACTGAGAGATAAGAACATCCAAAGATTTTTCTTTTTGTTGTTCCTAGAGGAAGTGGAGAGTACGGTCACTATAATGAAATCGTTTTTGCCTTGATCTATTGAATCATTTGTATATGGATTTCCTTTGTCACACTGGAAAGTTTAAAGTCATTATGTACGAACGTGTTCATGTTTTGGTAGAGTATAACACAGTGTATATATAACACTTTCTCCAAAACTATTTATATGCTAGAGGGAAATCTCATCATTAATCACCTATTGTCCATGAAGTTCATACTTCATACCAACCTCAATAAAAGATTTGCTATAACTAGTGTGCAGAAAATCTTCAGTACAGTCAAACCTGCATTTCTGAACAATGTGTCAGTCAGCTCTGAGTTTTGAATTCAAATCGTCCTTATTTTCCATCTTCTGCGAACTTCGGTGGCATCCATTACAAGTTTCAATCCCAGTCAACCTTCCAATTCTTGAAACCCTAACTTCTGTGACCCTCATACTCACTCTATGAAAGCCTTTCTAGTGAGGACTGAGGATTTTTCGGCTTATCCCACCTTTAGAGCTTATATCTACATCTTGACCGTTTAGTTTATAGGTATTTATAAGTATATTATTTCTTCAAATTTTCAGCTATATTGAAAATTGTTAAGATATTCATAAGTGTGATTTATCAATTATGAACTTGAACGGTTCATATTTGACAGATTTTGTTCATCAATTAATTTGATCTAGTTTGTTATCTTAACGAACATCAATTTCGGTGAAAATTTGTAGAAATGATCTACTCATATAAACCTAAAAACTGAACGGATGAGATGTCAAAATGTGATCGAAAATTGGGTCTTTTAAACCATAAACCGAAAAGTCTTCACCAAGTCCTCAACTTAAGGGTTTTCACTAGAATGGCTCCCCTCATTATATATAAGAGCTATCAAGTCTCAGCCAAACCATGCCTCATTCATCTTTTTCTTTCAGACTCTAGCCTCCTCCTTTCTCATCACAGTCTTCTTTTGTCGAACACCGAATATGAATGGTTGCGGCTCCAGTTCCGGTTCCTGTTCTAGAGGTTAGAACTTCTATGTTTCTGTTTTTGGTTGAAACTAGTACTTCTCAAGGTTTTGAAAGTTGTAGTTTTGGTGGTCTACTTTCTTTTCTGGGGATACTCTCCAGTTTTTTGCCACATTGGCTCAATATATTTTGTTGATTTGGCCTTCACAGGGTTTTCTAGTTCCTCTGTATGGGCAGGATTCTCTGGCAGAAGATCAAAGATCAAGTAAGTCCAGTGTTTAACATCAGTGTACTGTGTACGATTATAAGTAGGGTTTGTGTTGGGCTGCTACAAACTATGTGGCTTGATTGCTATATTCTTAGCTAGGACTAATCTTGGTGTTAACTGCCATTGTAGGCATATTGAATCAGTCTGCTTGTTTGGAATTGGAGGTATTGGCAAGAAGTAGCTATCATCTTCCGGCTACATCATTCCGGCCTTGTAGTTTCCAGAAAAACGGCGATTGTGACATTCAGTCAAATTGAGCTTGTTATACTGGACTACCAACAAGGCCTCATTGGCGGCTTTGATTTTGTCTGAAGAATCAATTGCTAGATTGGAATTGTTGTCCTGTACATGACCAAAGTTATTACGGAACAAGGTAAATTTTATTTAAATATTATAACGTTTTTTAGGCTTTGTCATTCCGCCTTAGGGTTTTCAAGAGGCTTTGATGAGACGCCTCGCTGACGCTTTCGCTATTTTACATGTTGCATGGTGTACTTGATCGTGGTGCCCTAGCATAGGAGTTATGCAATCGTTATTTCTTATTACTTGTGTCAAATGGAGCACTGAGCTCATGAGAGCAGGCGTGTCTTGTTGGAGGGAGTGATCTTGCCGGGCCCTCTCAGCCTTCGGAATTCTAGTATCACTTGCGTAGATTGGTCTAGTTGAAATCTGATACACTATGTAGTTCACTTGGACATATCAAACAAGGTGATGAAATTGTTCACAAACTATTGAACCCGATGGAATTGAAGTTCATCACATGTATCGTATTACCAGGGCTAGCTCTCCAGGGCACATTAAGACATTGCTTCCATTATAAGTTGCTACTACCTCTTATTTTACAACGGTAAGGACGATTGCTTCCATTACTGACCAGAAAGACTATTCTACTATGTTCTTTGATAAAGGCGTTGGCGAAAATCTCAAACCCAAACTATACAGGTGCTCCGTTACAAGTTCCAATCACATTGACATGCTCAGCTAGGAGAGTAAGGTCTCCCATCAACATATTACATTCAGATTAGTTGCATGTGACAGACCACATATCCAAAATTCTAATATGTTCGGCATATTCAGAGCAAATTATAAAACACGTTCATAAGTTTATAGTGGAGTTACGTTGTGTAACCAAGCGTTTTATAAATCCTTGTAAAAATAAACAAAGAGAAAGAATTTGAACTAGTTAAGTGAAAAATGTCGTGACACAAGATTTCGGACAACTATGCAAGCTTGAATTTAGATTGTAAGGTTGTAGCATTGCTTGATCCACTAAAATTGAAGATTGACAAATAATATTTAGTCACTACCAAAGAAAACGACTTTTATAACCACCATAAGTGGTCGAGTTAGTAAGAGCATTGATGTGAAATCTCATATCTATGTTCGAATCTCGCCGACGCTAATTGAATCTAAATCTTAATTTATTTTTGGTGACCAACATCTACCGAATCAAGAAATTCAAACAATTCATATTGATATACCGTAATTATCTTCGTTGACACTTGACAGAGAATTCACCATTTCTTTGGTTGACGAAAATAAAAACTGTAATATTTGATTGTAGTCAAAAATTTCCTTCAAACAGAAACAATCTAAGCATCCCAGTGAAAATCAACGGCCCAATCAATGCCCACACAAAGCTCAGAGTACGTGCGTCGCACACGATCCCACCTCACATTCTAACCGACCCGATTCCTCCCTAACAAACACACACACGCAGACCGCATTCCACACCCTTCTGAATTTTCCCGCCAAAAATCCTCACACCTCCCCATAACTAACCGACTCGCGTAACAAACCTCCCTCATATTTCACACCCCGAGGCTAAAACCCCTGCAAATTATCCAAGACTCTCTATCTCTCTCTCTCTCTCTCTCTCTCTCTCTTCAGCCATGGCTTCCCATTTCTCTCTCTCCGCCGTTTCTCTCATCACCCTCCTCTCTCTCCTCGCCGCAACAGCCTCGCCGGACGCCGCCTCCTCCACCGTCATCGGAGCCACATACTCCGCCTCCACCGCCGCCACCTACCCCACCCCTCCTCTCCGGAGCGCGTGGCCTCCACCGTCACCTCCCTCGGCCTCGCCGGCCTCCGCCTCGACGTCTCCGACCCCAACCTCGTCCGCGCCTTCCTCTACTCCAACACCTCCCTCCTCCTCACCATCCCCAACGCCCTGGTCCCACCTCTCGCCGCCAACCGCACCAACGCCCTCCGGTGGCTCTACGCGCACGTCGTCCCCTTCTTCCCTCGCACCAAGATCGCCGCCATCTCCGTCGGCAACGACGTCCTCGAGTCCACGCCGGAGTTCTCCCAGTTCCTCCTCCCGGCGATCCAGAACGTCCACCTGGCTCTCCTCGACCTCGGGATCCGCAAGATCGCCGTCTCCACCACCTTCTCCTTCGTCAACGTCGTCACGGCGCCGTTCCCCCCTCCGCCGCGCAGTTCATCGACGCGCCGCTCCAGACGGTGATCCGGCCGCTCCTCCAGTTCCTCCGCGACACCAACTCCTCCTTCTTCGTCAACGTCTACCCTTACAACCTCTACCGCCTCCGGAGCGAGATTCCGATAGGGTTCCCTCTCTTTCAGGAGCACCCCTTCAGCTTCCGTGACGACATGACCACCGGAGTCCGGTACCGGAACCTCTTCGACATGATGGTTGACGGCGTCATCTCCGCCATGGCCGTGGCCGGACACGAGAACATTCCTCTGGTTGTGACTGAAACGGGTTGCCCAGCTCAAGCAGCGACCCGAGAGAAGTGGAGGCGAACCCGGTTTACGCGGAGCTATACATCAAGGGGCTATTGGGCCATCTCAAGTCGGGTCGGGGCACTCCGCTCCGGAAAGAAGGGGTGGCTCAGGTGTACATCTATGAGCTGATTGATAAGCAAGTGAGGCTGGGACGCAACTGGGGGATTCTGTTTGCGAATATGACCAAGAAGTACAAGAACGTTGACTATCGCTCTGACTCTGATAGCGTTCTTGGAGGTTTGGGCTTCTTGAAGATGGTGCTTGGTCAATTCTTGGTCTTTGCTTTCCTCTTGCGTGGTAATGCTGCTATTTCTCTGCTCTGATTTTAGGGTTCTAACCTGCAATTTTGAGGCTCCATTATCATATTGGGATTGTTTGAAGTGTTGGGGATTTGATTGTTTGTGGGTTGCTGCTTTTAGTTTGATTTCTGTAGAGATTGATCACAGTTCTTGGTGATGTAGTCAATGGATCAGCTGGTCCTTTATGTGTTTCAAGTACATCAATGTTGTAATGAGAGATTTCAGTAGAGTTTGCAGAGAAATTAATGTGAAAAATAGTTGCTTTCTGGTGTTTTTGATTGAGATTCATCCCTTAGTTTTTGGTTATTGCATATTTGGGTGTCTCAAATTCTGGAAATTGACCTCAAATTACATGCTTTCTGGTGTTTGGATTGAGCTTCATCCCTCACTCTTGGCTTTTGCCTGTTTGGATGTCTTTAATTGTGGGAGTTCACTACCCTTTCAATTGTAGCTGGGAATGCACAAAGGGAAACCATGAGTAACCGCTATACTGTGATTGATTTTCTATGGGATTCATTTACCTCTGATGAGGGGTTTGTACAACATCCATGCTGAAAAGTAACAAAAGGAATATAAGTAATAGAAAATTAGATAAAAACCAAAATACTAGACCTTTTTAAGATAAACCCATACATATTTTTCTTTCATTTTACACCCACTCCACATAAGCAAACTTACTATATAGAGCAAATGTCTATAATTAATAGTTTTATTCATTTTTCGGTTTCTCTGATTTGCCCTTCAGACGGTAGAAATCTAAATTTGGTATTTTTCTCAATTTTAGCATCAATTTGAAATTCAAATACTGAGCTAAAATTTAGTTGGATTTAACTTTGTCATAATCAATTACATTCTTTAATTTCTTACCTTATTATTACTAACTTGAGTGTATATATATGATATATACAGAAGTATGTCATTTGTAATAAAATAATTTTTTTCATTCCTAAGCTCACATTTGGTGTCTCTCTACATAGTCGAAAAATGTCTAATTGTAAGGTACATGCATGTTCTTGTTCTTTGATTAATTTTCTTCTTTTTAGGTATATATTATATCATTTCCAATCCTGATCGAGAGAACATTTTACTCTCAATTACTTACATTTCTAATGTACCTATTAAGTAGGACATGATATAATAATATACCTAAAAAGAAGAAACCCAAAATTGGGTTTAGGGTATAGGATTAAGGTATAGGGTTAGGGTATAGGGTTTAGGGTATATATGGTTTAGGGTATAGGGTTTAGGGTTTAGGGTATAAGGTTTAGGGTATAGGGTATAGGGTTTTGGGTATAGGGTTTAAAGATCAAAATAGCTAAAATGGTTTTTCATCATAGAAATACACATGTCAAAATTTGAATTGAATAGAGGATCACGTCAGATTTCACATGTACGCTAACAGTGTAAAATTTTTTCATTTTACTATAATAATAAAATATCTTATTTATATTATATTCTACCTTATGTATAGATCAGATAATGAATTTCTTTCACCTAGATTTTTTCATAAAAAATAAAGAAAACTATATGATTCTTGTAAATTGATTGAAAAATTTTAGTGTTAGGAGAAAACTCATAACAAAGGTATTTAAGACACCATCAATTAAGTTTATTTATTATGTTTATATGTTATAGTTGAATGGTGACAATTGTGTAAAATTTAGAAAAAATATGACATAATATGTTTCATAATTAATACATTTTAAATTCTATTAAATATGAATATTATGTAGGTTTTATTTAAAACCACTCTTCAAAATTAGGTGTATATGAAAATCCCCTATAAGTAACCTCACTATTGATTGAGTTAACTGATCACAGCACACTATGGAAACTGCTCACCTGCACAATGCCTGTACATGAATGACGGCAATGGCTTATAAACTAGAAGCCACATTGTGATTTAAAGGGGTAAGGGTTTGTGCTCCTATATAGGTAAGGGGCAAGATTTAATGAGCTCGAAAATCATAGTCTAGAATCCAAACAACTTCATATACAATGTTTCCGATATCGGATTATATCACACAGGAAGCAAACATTCACCTTCTATACTACACATTCATGTTTCAAAACTCTCAATCCGAGCAATCATCAAAATCGAAACAATGAGACTCATCTCCGTCTACGAAACCAAAAGCATAGAGAATCTGGATACTAAGACCCTTTACACGCGGCGTTGAGGAGCGGTGACACGTCGGCCCAGATGGAGTGATCGCCGGAGGGAATGGAGGAGCGTTCCGGTACGGGGAGCTCCACGGTAGCTTCGTCGGTCCCGCCTCTTCTCTCTTCTTTCTTCTTCTTCTGGTTTTGGTTAGAGAGAGAGAGTAGGGGCCACTTGCCAAACAGCAGGCGGGTCAAATCCTTTGGACGGGTCGGATCTCGTGTTTTTGTGGGCTTTCTGTTCTTACGTATTGGGCCTTTCATAGACAGTACCCTAATCCATGATACGTCTGACATTCCTAGGGTTAGTGATATTTCTAATCATAGTTGGATTAAATTTGGAGAATTCCATAACCAGAAGTATATACCCAAAACACAGCCAGTGCCGTATTTTGCCCTAACATGGATTTGCAGGCAGACCACAAAAGAAAGAGGACAGACCAAGGGAGGAAAGAAAAAAAGACCAAGAACAGCGACCGGCCAAAAAAGAAAGAGGACAGACGAAGGGAAGAAAGAAAAAAAGAGACCAAGAACGACCGCCGTCGACGAGACGTTTCAGTTTCAGTCAAAAATGTTGCCTCCGGCGGTCATCCTCGAAAAGAAAGAAGAAGAAGGCCTGACGTTGGGAACACGGAAAGTTCGAGGAAAAGGAAGACCGACCTTATCAAAGACAATAATATGTTTGATAGGTCGACTGAAGCTAGCGTCGACGAAGCTCGTAAGATTCACGCCATGCAGCGCCTCATGTCCGCCGTAGATGGCCTCATGTCCGCCGTAAATGGTGAAAGTAAGCCTGAAGATGAGATAAGTTTGACCGATGAGATTGAGTACTTTAACAAGATCCACGACAAGATTGTTGATCTGGAACAAAAGATTGTTGTTGAGCTGAAACAAAAGAGTCTCAAAAAGAGAAGAAAAGCAAATTGGTCTGAGCTTCCCAATGAGCTTCTAGAGTCGATTTTGAAAAAGCTTATACCTTGTGAATTTGACATCGCTGGATTCAGACATATCCGAGAGTTTAAAGCCGTTTGTCAATCCTGGAGGGCCGCTGCAAAATCATGTAGCTCATACGTTCCTTTGCCTCGGACTCCATGTCTCTTGCTTCATGGAAAAACACCAATGTCCTTCCTCATTGATCCCAATGGAAGGAAGAAGCACACAATCAGGAACGTCCATGACTACTGTCCTAATGCCATATGTGTTGGTTCATCATATGGGTGGATTGTCATGTTTTACAGAGAAGATTATTGGAAGACATGAAAGCACATCTCTTCAACCCGATTACAAGAGCTATCATTCCAATCCCAGGTAATCATACCCTTCCTGAACGTTGTCGCATACCTTCTAGAGTTATTATTTCATCCAATCCCTCTTTCAATAAGAACTTTGTTGTGGTAGTGAAATTAAACGGCAGACTAGCATACTATAAACATGGAGACGAAGACAAGTCCTGGAAGATACTTAGTGTTAAAGGTGCGGATTATTATAATGTTATGGGATTCGTATTTCATGATGACCTTTTGGTGGCATCGTCCCCGCCGGTTACCAATGTCTGGGACTTCAAGGAACACCCTCCTTTACTTTGTAACCCTATACAGTCTTCATCTGATGAAAAGTATTTTATCTATTTGATGGAGTCGTCATTGACGGGTGACATCTTACGTCTGATTAAAGAGGGGGGAAACAAGACTTTAAAGTTTAGTGTGGAAAAGCTAAATTTACAAGAAGGTGGAAAATGGAAGAATCTTCAAAGTTTAGGCGACCAAAATTTATTCTTTTTTGAACAAATTTATAAAGAGAGTGGATGGCAACTAATGTCATTAACGAACCCGAGTTTTTTAGGATGTGAAAAGAACTCCATTTACTTTACAGCAAGAGAATTGGATAAACACGCGACATTAGATAAATATGCAAGATACGACATTGAAAAAAAAAAAGTAAAGAGCGTGGGTGAAGAAGGTACGATAATGTTATTTAGTGAAGATGTACACACTAATTTAGAACCTTTGTGGATTATTCCTAATCCATGGTGAAGTACTGTACATCGTTTTAATTATTCACTATGTCCAAGTTTTGCATTGCTGAATATCAATTCGATTTGAATTATTGCAATTTTCCTGCTGTAAATTTATGCTCTTATATACATGTTTGGCATCGGATAGTGAGAAATTGAGTTGTGGATTTTTAGGTTATTGTATTGTTTTTTTTTTTTTTTTTTCTATTGAAGCTTATTGTATTGTTTTTGTTGTCGGTACGTGATGTTTCTTCAAGAAGGAATTCATCAGCAAACTTAAATTGCGTGTGTGCTGATGATTTGATTACTCAGACATATATATGTTGCAACGTTTTGAATAACAATACCTCTTAGTAAACCAACAATAGATTCAGGATTACTTGAATGTAATGTAAAGATTAGGGATTTCAGATGCTCTTCTTTTTAATTTATTCAGACCCCTTTTCTACAAGAATGCAAACTATACGAACCCTTGAGAAATCCCTTCGATTATGTGTATGCACTGTCTCCAATTCAGTAGCAATGTCACAAAAACAATTTATTTATTTATTTTAAAAAAAAATTAGGTCGGAATGGTCTGTGCGGGAACAGGTGAGGCTAGCCGGATCGAGGTTCCGTGGGCCTAGTCGGGTCGGGGGCCCACCATTTAATACGAAAAGATATACTATAAGGGTACGTTTGGTACCCGGTACTATCTAAGCCAGTCTTAAATAAGGAATGAAATAAAGCTAATCCCACGTTTGGTCTCTCTCGGTACTAACATTAATGGGCTTAACTTGGACCGGTTTTCTGATTTCTCCTCCTTAACCGGTGTTATCGTGGGTACTCCGAAAATCCTACCTTAGATAAGACCTCACTAATCTCACTAACCTCTCTACGCCTCCTCCTCCTTCATCTCCAAATCTGCATCTGCTCTGCGCCCTCCGCTCCCAGACCCGCGCCCTCTCCCGTCCTCAACCTCCTCACCCTCGCCCTCGGCTCCCAGACCAGCGCCCTCTCTCGTCCTCAACCTCCTCCACCCTCGCCCTCGGCTCCCAGACCCGCGCCCTCTCCCGTCCTCAACCTCCTCTCTGACCCTCGCCCTCGGCTCCCAGACCCACATCCGCTCCCGTCCTCAACCTCCTCTGACCCGCGCCGTCGACACCTCCAAGGCCAAGCTCGCCGCCATCTTCTTCTCGGATTCGTCAACAGGTATGTCCATCTATTTCTTCTTTCTCTCTTTGATAATTAATTGATCAGTTTAATGTTGATTCAGTTTGATTGTGGTGAATTGTTACCTGTCTGATGCTTGTTTATCAAAACAGACATTGGAATACTAACTGTTTGGTTCTTAATATGTTGATTCTGACTAAATGTTACTGATATAAATGTTAACTAAGGCATGCAAGTCTGTTCATACACTTATTTGTTTGTGGTGAATTGTTGGTTGATTCAATTTTTTTACTTTTAGATATGGATGGAAGAAATCTGTTGTTGATCTTGCTATTGGAACTGTGGCATTTAGAGAATATGTCTGTTTGTACAATCCTTGTGTTATTGATGTTGAAATTGAGGCAAAGACGAGATCACCGAATTGCTTTAGATAATCGATCATTTGTTAGATTTGAGACTCGGTTGATTTATCTAGATAGTATAATAGGCAGTAGTGACACCGAGTGTGTGAATGAGTTAAGAATGGATAGGAGGACTTTTGGGTTGTTATGTGAACTGCTCCGCACTGATGGAAGGCTAAAAAATGATGGATTAGTTAGTGTGGAGGAGCAAGTTTGTATGTTTCTACACATACTTGCTCATCATGTTAAGAATCGTACCATTAGAGGTAGATTCTTCCGATCAGGAGAGACAGTTAGTAGGTATTTCAACTGTGTATTGCAAGGTGTGTTACGATTACAAGCCAATCTATTGAGGATGCCAGACCCCGTACTTGATAATTGCACAGATAATAGATGGAAATGGTTTAAGGTATGTTATTATTATTCTAATATATAGTTTTGGTTCTAGTCTATGCAATTATTATAGTTATAATTAAATTTAACTTTTTTGGTTTAGAATTGCTTGGGAGCTTTAGATGGAACTTATGTTAGAGTACGTGTAGCTGCTACTGACAAGGCAAGATACCGAACTAGAAAGGCAGATATTGCAACAAATGTCTTGGCAGCTTGTTCGCGTGACATGCAGTTCACATTCGTGTTACCGGGATGGGAGGGTTCTGCATCCGACTCTAGAGTACTTCGTGATGCAGTAACTAGGCCAAATGGATTGAGAGTTCCCACCGGTAAGGACAAGAGTGAATTATGGCAGCAATACTTACATATGTATGTATTGTGTGTGTGTCTATATATATATATATATATATATATATATAACTAATAGGATTTCTTTCTTTTGGTTAGGTTATTATTACCTTGTAGATGGTGGCTACACTAATGGTGAAGGATTTCTTGCACCTTATAGAGGAAAACGGTATCATCTTTCGGAATGGAGAGAAGGGTGTATGCCTACCAATAAGGAAGAGTATTTTAATATGAAGCATGCGAAAGCAAGAAATGTGATAGAGCGTTGTTTTGGTTTGCTAAAATGTAGATGGGCCATTCTAAGGAGTCCGTCTTTTTATCCCATCAAGACACAATGTCGTATCATTACGGCGTGTTGTCTTCTACATAATTTTATTAGAAGGGAAATGTCTATTGATCCAATGGAATATGTAGTATTTGAGTTTGATCAGTTAGCAGATATGGAAAATGTTGATATGATTGACTCTACTGAAGCATCAGATCAATGGACATCATGGAGGAATGAGAAAGCCTCTCAAATGTTTGATGATTGGACAAGACGTAGGAATGATAGAGGCGGTGGTAGAGGCAGTGCTAAGGCGATGCTAGAGGCCGTGCTAGAGGCCGTGCTTAGATGTGATTGTATTAGTTTCATTCCTATATATGAATTTTTATTTATGCAATGTAATAGACAATGGTACCATTTGAAATTGAATAAAATGTTTGATGTTTATTCAACAGTGCTTGTGTTCTTGTTTGGTTTGAGAGAAAATGCATGATTACATTAGATGTCATGATTAGATTATTTGCTATCTAAATGCATGATTACATTGAGCTCAATGCCTAGTTACTGCAGGCAAATCTAGGTAAAACTAAAATTCAGTACTGCAGGCTTCTCACAAGTTTTCGTAAAAATTAATAATCTTTTCATTCTCTTATTTTTTTAAAGATGAACCTTTCATTCGTATAACGTAGTGATGGATTAAGCAGGGCATACAACATTTGTGGTGACATTTCTAAGCTTGTTTCACTTTTTTGCTCAAAGGGCTGGTTCCTATAGTATATCAGGTTGTTCAGTATTTTTTTTTTTTTTTTTTTGCAACCTGATCTGTCATTTCTTTACTGGACTATATATATGATAAAACTCAATCAAGTATTACATTTCTTTTGTTTATAGCTACGGTTATGGACTACTGTCATTAGTTATTACTTTTCCTGTTATTTAATTTATATCCCCACACAGCCACGGCCACACAGTTGTGTCACATTCAACTTAGCTTAAATATATGGCTTTAATACAAATATACAACTAATGTACCTATCAAATAGTTCCTGCTGATACACAGTATGCTGAGATACCTATTGCTGCTGTCAGTTCAATGTACCAACACAAGGTCTTTCCTCTATGCTTTTGTCAGCTCTTGTTTGGTTGCTCGTGATTATAGGTTTGCTTCATGTAGGGCTGTGGTATCTGTGACAAATGTGCTTGCAAATGTAAATATGACAGCACTGTTACACCCAAATACCACTTCTAGCTTTCTATACAACCACTTGATGAAAATTCTCCTTGACAGTTCATGCAAATTAAGATGAGACTGAACTTCAAAATGAGCAAAAAAAATCCCTTCTCCATTGTAATTGCTATGATTAACTGTTTGAGTTCGTTGTTATAAGTTTTGCATATTTGTGTTGATGTTACCTTTATTCCCTTTGTTCTCCCCAGGCCCTTATTGTTTTAATTTCTCTTTCTCGGAATACTGTTCACTCATGTTTAGTTCTCTAACTCATTCTTCTTTTACTTGTGAGTAGGTATGGAAAATGAGGATATGAATTCTGAGCAGGCAAAGGCAGCTGGAACTAGGCGCAAGTGGACAAACTTTGAGGAAGATGCATTGTTGTCTGTCCTTGATGACTTTGTTTCTCGTGGCTTGCGATGTGAAACAGGGAGTTTCAAATCTGGAACTTTGCTTCAAATGGAGAAGTCTTTGGAGCTTTTGTGCCCTGGCTCCAATCTCAAGGCATATCCACACATTGAATCAAAATTGAAGAAATGGAAACAAAATTTCAGTATTGTGTATGACATGACAAACACAAGTGGATTTGCATGGAATGATGCCAAGAAGTGCATTGAAGTTGATAGCAATGATGCATGGGATATGTATGTTCAGGTAAATAAATTCATTAAGTTGTTAATACAAGTTGTCTTTGTTTAACCATGGATGTTATTCTAATATTAGTACTCTCTTTTTTCGTAGCACAACAAAAATGCCAATGGTTGGAGAAATAAAAGTTTTCCAATTTATGATCGTCTTGCTCTGATTTTTGGCAAGGATCGTGCCAATGGAAGAGGAGCTGAAACCCCTGCTGATATGGCGGAATCTCAAAGCATGAATGATATTAATTCTGAGCAAATGGTTAATGATGTAAGTCCTGTGTCACTTAACCAAGAATCTAGCCAAACTGAAGGTAGTAGGAAGAGGAAGAGAGTTGATGAGACTGATAAGCTTGTTGGTGCTTTGGAGAAAGTATTTGAAGAATCAGGAAAGAGGATGCAAATGGTAACTGAGGCCATATTGAAGGGTAATGAAGATCGCTCTGACATTGCCAAAGAGTTGAAGAACATGGGATTATCTGTTGATGATCAAATTGTTGCATTAGGAATCATCCTAGAGAGACCACAGAACATCTCTATCCTCAAGTCATTGGATGATGATGTTAGAAGGGTATATGTTCAGAACTTGCTTATGAGCAATAGATAGGCAATGATTGGTCTAAAAGCCACCAATAGGTTCACTGATTTTTTGATCATGTGACTGAACATCAGTGAAATGTTTGTATTTTTTTTGTTTGTGGTGGCTTCTTATGTAAGAACTAATGAAGGGAGCAAGTACGTTTAGAGCAGGCTGTAACTATTTTGGAACCTTTGTGTTGCTTGCTTTTGTTGTTGTATAATGAACACATAATATTAAGCTTAAATGTGAGTTTTGTTTATGCTTTTTCCCTCTCTATATTACATGGTTTTTAACTTTAACTTTGTAGGTAAAGGCTGAGCAGGATAAAAGAAGTGCTATCATCAGAGCTTAGGTGAGTCTCATCTCTTCTCAAATTCCTCAAACAAAGTTTACTTGAGTTATGATAATCTGCTGCTGAACCTTCAGGTACCATTTGAATTGGAGGTGCTGATCTGCTGCTGAACCTTCAAGACATGAACTTGGAGGTGCACAAGATTAAACAGGTAAACTGATTTTTTTTTTTTGTTTTTTTTTTTTGTGTAAAACCTTCCAATGAAATGTGAACAGATTATACCATATGATCTACGCTGTATTAACAGATTCAACGCTACTGTATTAACAGATTATACCATATGAACTAGGTTGTATGAACTAGGTTTGATATACATACTAATAATAGTGTGATTGACTGTAGTGACATATTTATATTTTGTAATGGTGTGCCATAAATTAAATTCATGTTTAAACTCTTGTTAAATGTAGTATATATTGTGATTTCAGTTCCTTTTTTTTATGTAGCATGCTCATCATCAATGGGGAACAAGCTACTTTGTCATCGTTGGATTCAGTGAAATCTGGCAGTAGTTGCTTGGCTTGAACTTCGAGGTGCTGATCTGCTGCTGCAAACATCAGGACATGAACTTAGAGGTGCTGATCTGCTGCTGCAAACAAATTAAGGTTATGATGATCTGATGCTGAACCATCAGGACATGAACTTGGAGGTGCTGATCTGCTGCTGCAAACAAAGGTTTTCTTTCACAGGTTTCCTTTCTCTCTTTTGGATTCTGCATATTTCTTTCACATGTTTCTTTTAGTTGTTAAGGGCATATCCATATTTGAGGTACTTGGTCTGTGTTAGTTAATGACTTAATGTCCTTTTTTTTTATTTTTTTTATTTCATGTCAAAATTTCAATGACCAAGATTGTTAGATGTTAGATGACCAAGATTGTTTAGATTGTTAGACTAAGATTGTTATGTTTAGAGTAGTCTAGTCCAATGCATCACCAAACATGAGACATCTCTAATTTAGAACTTTTTTTCCTAATCCCATGCAACACCAAACGTGGCCTAGTAGTAGTACAATTTAAGACAGTCCACGCTAGTGCAGGACAGTCTTAAGAATTAAGGAGGTCTAACCTAGTACCGGGTACCAAACGTATACTAATTGGCTAGCGGAGTACAACACGACGTCGTTTGCAGCTTCAGTGACCATCTTCATCTTCTTCCCCAAATATTAATGCGTACAACTGCAAAGTGCAATTGCCGCCCTTTTAATAGCAGGTATGGAATTTCTCTCTCCCTATTTCAATCTTTTCTGCATTACTAATCTATTTATTTCGTTTCAATTCTTATTTTAGATTGTTCCTACATGGGTGTATATAAGCATGTAATTAAGCTCCAGAATTACTGTAAATTTTAAAGGTTTCTGTTTGATCTGATTGTATGCAATCCAATTTCATATGGGTTTTATGTTGTCATTACATTTTATAGTTTGGGGTCATAAAGTTTTCATCTTTGGTTTGCTGGAAAAATGTACTAACTGAACCCCAATCTGGATAATTTGCCTTTTAGTTTCTTCATTGCATTTCCAGCACTAATTAATTTGGGGTTATGAAAGAGATTCATAGGCTCTTACATTTGTTCTTACATTTGTTTTTATGGTATAGTCTGAAATTAATTGAATTATGATTATATGTAATGGCAGAACAATTGGAGTTTGTAGATGGTTGGCTCATCAACCCAGAAAGCTACTTGGTCCCCTGCGCACCGCAAAATATTCTTTGATCTTTGTCTAGATGAGGTTTCGAAAGGGAACAGGCCGGGGACACATTTTAATAAGGAGGGTTGGACGAATATCGTGGAAAAGTTTTATGAGAAGACTGGTGTGAGGTATACTAAGAAACAGTTGAAGAATCACTGGGATTTTACAAAGAAGCAGTGGAAAGTGTGGATTAAGGTAGTTGCTGAAAGTAATATGAAATGGGATCCGAGTACCAACAAGTTTGGTGCGAGTGCGAATGATTGGGCTAATTATGTACAGGTATGTTTATGATTCACAGTAGCTAGTGTTGCGATGTTAAAGAAAGAGACCAGGAAGTATGTTCGTGAAATGAGATTAGTAATTGCAAGTTCTTTGTCGCAGGTTTACCCTGAAGCCGCACAGTTTCAGTACAAAGAACTCCCCGTCCCTGACAAATTGGAGCTCATTTTTGCCGGAGTTATAGATGCTGAAGGTGTGGAGATCTCTTATTCTCGTAAGAAGCAGAATGATAACTCGGACAGTTCATTTATGCAATCGGAAGAACAAGATTTCGCTAATGTGGAGGGGGAGGATGAGCATCTTTTTGGCACCGGGGATGAACATCTCTTTGCCGTTGAGGATGAGCATGGTTTTCATGCCATTCCACCTGTAAGGAGTGCTGAAATGGTTCAGTCTGATTTAAGAAACCATAGAGCAATTGCTAGTGAACCTAGTTTATCTAGCTCATCCCAGACAAAGGCAAAGGCCGTTTGGACACCAGCATTCCATAGAGCATTTCTGGATCTATGTGTAGAAGAGACATTAAAGGGTAACAAGCCTAGGACACATTTCACCAGGGATGCTTGGAAGACTATTATCGATTCCTTTCAACAAAGAACAGGCCTTGGTTATAATAGGTTACAGTTGAAGAATCATTGGGATATCACCAAGGAACAATGGAGAGTCTGGTCTAAGATTATTGGAACAAGTACCATGGGATGGGATCCAAAGAAGAAAAAATTTGGTGCAACTGAAGAAGTTTGGGCCAACTACTTGGAGGTATAATATATAAGTATTTCCGTATGATTGAACACTTGGTGGATATATTTTAATGACCTCTCAGGTTGGTAAAGCATATTGGTTTTGTTTTGCTACAGACAAACCCGGAAGCTGCACCTTTTAGATACAAAGAACTTCAGTTCACTGACAAACTGGAAATCATATTTGATGGAACAACAGTTACTGGCGAGACAGAAGTCACAGAACCTCCAACTAAGCGGAGCAAGTATAATGAGAATTCAAGTGCATCTGTTTTGAACATAGACGAACGTAGCATGGGGAACCAAGCTGGGAACATTGAACATTTTGATGCTGTACCAATTTTCTTTAGACAAGCCAAGCTCACTTACAGCATTGGAGAGTGCATCGACTGCCTTGATGCCATGGAGGAAGTTGTACAAGGAAGTGATCTCTATCTGTTTGCACTAGATGTATTCCTGAAAAAGGAATACAGGGAAATATTTCTTCAACTGAAAAAGCCTAATGTAAGGATTGCATGGTTGCAGCGGCTGCGATCAGTTGGTTCGCCTTTGGTGTAACATACCGGATGCTGTTTTCTTTCGACTTTATCGGTGTTCTTTTGGATATCAGATTTCTCTTGATCTTTGGTTCAAATTATTAGGCGGCTCTTGCAAGTACCATTTTCTTGATTCATCGCTAATGATTAGGAAAATAAGTTTTTGGTAAGGTTTTGGGTTGTCTGTAAGAAAATTCTCATGTGAGCTTGTGATGAAGTGTAGTGATGAACACAATAAAAACGAGCACACAATCTTAAGAGCAACCATGTACTATATTTTTGGCAAAACTTATACAATCCATGAAGAATGCTTACAGTAATTGTAACTATATTTGTATATGACATATCTTGACCACAAGTACTCTAACGCAGCAACAATGATATTTACATGGCTGCTTCAGAATATAAAGCAATGTGTATTAAGTACAGGATGATACTTAATGATCTATTTTGGTGTATGTATGTCCTCAATTTGATGTTCAAGATTGTGATATAGTGGGTTCGGAAGCTTAAAAATACGCTTTCCTAAAAGTGGCCCTCTTAGAGCATCCATGTGACTGCTTATAATGCTCATTATGCGAAAACCTTCTCTCTGCATTGTAGCCCTTCGTCTAGAGAAGTAGTCACTGCTATCCATATGCAGTTCAGCTTCTGATCTGCTAATCATATCAATCAACATTACAACATCAAAAGATCGAATACAGGATTATTTATTATGGTAATGGCTCAAGGTAAACAATGGAAATTTGGCTATTTTAGACTTGAACGTTCATGGTTCTGATGAATCTGAAGACTTGAACAATACCTCAAAATCAATGAAGACCAAGCTGTGAATCCTGCAGTTACAAGGTACTCTACGGAGGTATTCCTATGTGTCTCTGGCTTTCTTGATAATAAAATCAAAGGCCATCCATTAGCATGAAGCTTCATGTATAGTCTAAGAATAAGCATGTGCTTCAGATGCTTTGCCTCTTCCAAACAATCACTACAACCATAGTGATCATATCTGGCAAAAAGACCATTCTTTAGAATTCAGTAAACATGGCTAATCAAATTCATAAAACACCAGATAAGAACAATTCCGTAAATATTAGAAGGAAGATTACCGGTGCATGGAAACATTACTATACTGGGGGTCTGAAGAAAGAATGTCATCAACGTCCATCAACACAACATCCCCATCATGTTGCGGGGAAATACTACCAAAATAGTCCTCAACCATCCACATGGTAGAATTTAAATCTCTTGCATATTGACCTTCTTTGATGTACTGAAGAGCAACAACCCTGCATACTGAAGGGAACTGATCTGCCTCAAAGTTGTTGAGTTCCATATGCAGAGAGAAGAGATGGCAGTAATTTGAATCGTAACTTCCTTTCTGAGCCTCAACAATTCCACGGCTCTTGCTTTCACAAGACTGCAGCATTACCGTCAGTGCAATCAGCAAAGTGGTGAATAATAACCCGACTGTAACGAGTGAAGCAATGAAGATGGTTGTAGCAAATGATGACATGTAGAACCCTGACTCCATTCATAACTGCTTGCCCTCTCTGTGTCCATGAACAAGATCATGAGTTGATTACTCAAGGTCAACCTGCTTTTGTTTATGGTCTAAAGCTAAAATCTTTCACTAGTCTACCCAAGCAGCAGTCACACACCACATCATACAGCAGAAGAGAAAAGATTTCAAAGGCAGAAGAGGGTTTGCACAAATATTTATTCTAGTTTCCAGTTTCAGAACACAGCATTTCTTTTTCATTTCCAGATACGCTGTTTTGTAGCACAAAAGTTTTTCAATAAGAATCACAGTATCACACCATCACCAAAGTTTATGACAAGCCTATTTAGGTTTAAAATTTCTAAAATTTGTAGAATGGTGTCACATACCAGAACCTTCACGACTTGAAAGACTCTGGGCGGAGTACTCCTGCTCCATATGGTGGCCATAAGCAGACATGGTTATAGCCCAAAGATGCAACCGCCGGATCAATTAGTCTGCAAAAGAACCAAAGGTCCCCTTCCAGTTCATAGAAGGGTCACCTGCAATTTACAAAGTGACAAATCAAACACCAGTGTAAGACTTAGCTACCAAAAGCATATCTCAGACTCCAAATTCTCTCCAAAAAAAGAAGAAGAAAAGAATCCAAATTTCCATCTTATTACATGCAAAGAATCCAAAATTACTATACAGAGTAGTGAGAGTACCCCTTTGAATATGTAGCTTATTTAGTTCATTTCAACAATCCAAAATCCACCAGATTAGGAAAATCTTAAACCTTGTGATCTAAGTTCATGTAAAATAGATGAAACGATCAGCTGGGTCAACTATATCTTGTACTGATTAGATCATCAGACATATAATACTCTCAACCAGCTGGTGATTACAGTATGGCAAACCAATAATTTCACTACATAATCCAAGATTAGTTATGTCCATAAAACAACAAATGCAGCCCAGGAAGTCATCCATGAAAACCAATAATACAACCTGTAAATCATCTATTCAAGAATACAGTCAAATCTGATGGCTTTCAAATGACCAAGCAACAGAGACAGTGAGTAAGAATAAGAAAGAAGAGTAGAATGAAGAATTACCTCTGATATACATTGATGGAGTTCTCTGAACCAAATCACAGGACTACCCTGCTCTCTCTTTCTTTTTCCTCAGGAAGTTTCCTGAAACAAAGCTACTAATGATGTTTGTACAGGAATCCTTTCAGTCTTTGTACTAAAAGAGTTAAGGGTAGTTTTGTCCAAAGAAACTCAACAGTGCATATCCAAATATATGTCTGGGTATGGAAAGTCCTTGTCCTCCTCCTCCTGGATTGGAATAGAAAAAATCAATTATTATTCTTTCCCAAAAAAAAAGAGTGCTTATCTTCTACACACATCTATGTGACTGTATTTGTGTCACTGTCTTCAATATCCAACAGAATTAGAGGAATCCCCACTTGAATCACAATCAATTTGGTTGATGTATATGTAAACAAAGTATTACTGATATGTATTTGCACTCTCCTTTTTCATTAGCAACAGGGTTGAGAAAGACTATGAGCAATTTTAACACATATGTTCTTGAATCCAATATTAGCCTTCAGCCACTGATTCTGTATGACAACTGTCTGGTTTGTCCAATAATAATAAACCCAGCACAGTTTTCATATCTACAAAATACTGAAATAGAAGGCACAGATTGCCCGTGTATGATCTATAATATTACTCAATCATCCAAATTTTTCTTTCTTTGTGATCATATCACAGCCAGGTCACATGAAAATGATTCTTGTCCCGAAAGTTGTCACTTGTCACCATCTTTAGAGACAAATGGGCATAATGATGATGATCACAATTCACAAATAGGAAGAGCTGTTTTCCAATGGCAAGTCTTCAGGGTCCCCTGAATATTTGATCCAATAATATGATTCCCTTACCAGCCAAAACCAGTTGCTTTTCTGCAATCAAAGTTTGAAAGAACTTTCACTGGTTTTCCCTTAAATTTTCATTCACGGCCGAGTCTACTCGCCTTGCTCCGATCGTTGCACGGTTTATAACTTAGTAGCTCAATCTTTGGCTCGTAATGCAAGGTCACCAACGTACACATAAAAGTAACTATAATTACTTTTTCATTGTATATATAGCCTAGTCTGTAGAAGAGAAGGAATCGGCATATAGATAGCATTGTTTTCTTTTCTAACTTGTATTCCTCTTGTAAGAAACTTCATTCTCGTCGATAAAAAATAATTAGTATTGTTGTTTTTATGTTTGTAAATAGATAAAAGTATGTAAATAGTAATGAGGTGTCACCTTAACTTAACCATGGTTGGTGATTTAACTTAGTCATGTTACTTTTGTAACTATAGTCAAGTAACTAGAGTTACTTTTTCATTGTATATATAGCCTAGTTTGTAGAAGAAAAAACATTGACATATAGATAGTCTTGCTCTTTTTCCTAGCTTGTATTCCTCTTGTAAGAAACTTCCCTCCCATCAATAAAAAATAGTTAGTATTGTTGTCTCTTTTGTGTTTTGTATCAGAGCATATATATATAAACATTGCAATATCGTTTACTTCAATCAGCTTTCAGCATGTATCTAGAGAAGCAAATTTTGTAATGGATTCAATTGCTCATGAACGTCATCTTCTCCCTGGTGGACGCACATGGCTAACTACTTTCCTGCTGACTGCAGCTAGCTGTCTTATTTGATTATGCAAATTTGGGTTGTCTAAGAGGTTTCTCTCTTTAGTTATTTATTTCTTATCAAATTAAAGATAAACAATAACAATACAAAGATTGATTAAAATTTCCAATATTAAGCTTTTGATTTCACTTATTTTGTTATACACCACATAGTCACTCGCCTCTGAATTAAAAGTCCATATAGACAACGATGGGGCTCCTGACTTGGAAATTATCATCATCCCACACCATAGACGCAGAGACTATATTTGATTTCTCAATGGGCCCTTCAATTTTGACAACAAAAGATTTCTTCTCCTGGAGAGATGTGAACGATAACTCATTTGGTTCCACACTGATTTTGAGTCCCAGTGGAGCCATCACTTTAGCTTTGTATCTGGAATTCGGCGATCCAACATTAGTGACAGTCCTATGGAAGATCCCACTAAATGATTCCGGATCCTTGATACAAAGAGCAATAGAAGCGTAGTTCAGATTGTAGGTTGTTTCATTAGTAGATTTGATGAGCATGAGATAGTCTTGTCCTTGGTTATGTCTACTAATTCCTTTCCGCGGTATCCTTTTGAACACAAAAATCTATATAGTCTTGTAGTTCAAGATCATATACCAAACCAGGAAATGGAGCCCTAGAAGGGTTTATTAGGCCAGCTCCATAGGCGAATTCAGCGTGCGGGGGTGGTATGGACACTCATAGGTTTAGCTGCAGAAGATTGGAAATGCACAAGGATGGTTGGGTTTCAGCATAACATTATTCTCCCTTAAGAGATATAAACTTCTTCTTTGCAAATTATAAAGAAGAGTTTCAGGAGAGAATTAAATTTTTAACATTTAAATGTAAATCCTGACCATGATTCTCTTGGTTGGTAAAACAAACCTGTAGTGATGAGAGCCGATAGGATAGCTGCTGGTGACCATTCTGGGTGGATTGATTTGACGTATGCAGCAACACCCGAAGCATGGGGCACGCCATTGATGTCCCAGACATCAATTCAAATCTAGTGTTACTATTATCTCGATCATTTGGGGGAATTGCTGCTAGAATGTTACTTCCTGGAGCCGCTAAATCTGGCTGCAGAAGGCCATAAGTTAAACAATGTTTCACTTCATCACCTGCATTATCGATCATTCTTCTTGCTAAACTAAGATTTCATCAATATGATAGCTAGAATCAAGAGCTAGTCACCTTGAGAATGTTGGGATTCAAAGGATTTGGACCTCTTGATGAGAACATGGTTATGTATGGAGACAATACATCATCAATCTCTTCACTTTTCCGAAGTGTTGCGGTTGGGTTACTATCACAATCAAGATTAATTAACATGCATGTCATATTAATATTCACCGTCACTTGAGTTTTTTTTTTTTTTCTCAGTTCTACATTACCTCGTTTGGTTGATGTAGTTGTAAATGTTGCTATTTTCTTCAAGTCCGACAGTAGCTACAGGAAAGTGATAGTCTGATTGTGAGAGCTGTTCAGAAAGTTGATCGCTTGTTAGAATAACTCCGACCGCACCTCCTTCTATGGCGCCGTTGCCATTGTCGCTCGTATCTTGAGCAGGGCCATAATCACATAGCACATTTTACCCTTGATCTTTTCTTTATCTAAGCTGTTTGGTAAACAATAACTGCAATATATATATATATATATATATATATATATATATATATATATATATATATAGTAACATCAAATATCTAATATAATGGATGACCCCACGCAAGTCCAAATTGCAAAGAAGAAAAATACCTACTGTTACCACCTTCTGTTTCATTGGGTACGTTGCCTCCATAAACTAAATTATAGAATTTACCCTCGAGGTCTTTTGAGTTCGGTAAAAGTCCCTAGCAGTAGTTAACACACAAACAGAAATTAATAGACAAGTAGTAATTAACTACGTATGAATAGCAGCTGCAAAGCTATATTTAACTAACCTCATAGATTTTACCATTACCCAATTGAACTTTAGTGATGAACTTGCGGTTAATGGTGGAAGCAGCTACAGAAAGAAGTCATGGTGCCAAGGCTTCCACAGTTTTTCTTTTCGGGCCATCGTTACCAGCGGCATTCGAAACAAAGATCCCACTTCTCATAGCGTGAAATGACCCAATTGCTACTGAATCAGTCAAATAATCTTCTGAAACGGAGCCTCCGAGAGAAGCAGAGATGATGTCAACACCATCATCAATGGCATCATCGAATGCCCTTAGAATATCAGCATCATCACAATGCTGCTCCCCCCAGCATACATTGTAAACCGCAATATGTGCTGATGACACTCCTCCTCTTGCTGTTCCAAACCCTAATCCACTTTGGCTCGCATTTCTCACTAAGTTCCCAGCTGCTGTAGATGCTGTGTGAGTTCCATGTCCATTGGCGTCTCTTGGAGACTCAAATTCGTCTGTCAAGTCTTCTGAGTTGGAGGATCCAGAAGGAAGGTAATACCGTGCTCCGATGATCTTACTGTGAAGATAATAAACCAAATTCATATTAGCACAAAAGGAGTCGACGTTTATTTACGTGCATATATGTTTGGTACAGTGGTTGGCTGGCTTATATATATGGATCAATTTTGGCATACTTGTTACAGGTGAAGTTGTTATTGCCTTGACATATGCCTTTCCATTTCTTAGGTGGAGGGCCAAAACCAACATCACTAAAGCTTTCTGCCTCTGGCCAAATTCCAGTGTCCATCACACCGATGATGATCTCCCTTTCAAGGGGCATTCTCTCAATTATTTGTGGAAACCCAAGGAAGTCCCAAGACCTTGTTGTTTTATAGCTCTTCTTTTTGCTTGGAAGATAGACACTACACCATCATATTCTGTACATATACATGCATTTGATATATAACACAAGCTAGCTAGCTTAAATACATATGTACGCTACCTGATCCATTCGTGTACAAATACTAGTAGTATTTATTGAAAGCAAAGGTAGGGTTATACCAGCTAGTTTTTCTGCTTCTTTTTCTGTGAGCATCGCAGCAAATCCATGACAACTTCTCCTGTAGCTGTGAACAAGCAGTGCTTCATGTGAAATATCGTTGTTAATGTTGTTGTCAACTACGTCTCATAGAATATTCACATGATGATCAGGTGTCATTGGCACCCCATTCTTTGGCTTGTCACCCATATACACTACATAGGCCTGCATCGATTGCAAGATCGATTAACTTCCAAGTGATACAAAGCTACGCTTGCCGCAAATGAACTGATCGATTGAAACTTTACATGTCAAATGTGTAAACTAATGTCAGTTAATTTGATTGATTAACTATGACCAACAAGACTTTGGGAGATACATATACCTTTCGGGGATCCTGAGTAGCTGATTGAGTAATATCAACAAGAAGTAGAATACTGCCAATGAGGCTGAGAAGGATTAACGATCCAAGAGGCATACTATTACTTTCTCTATGATGCTACTTAGAGCCTATCAATGGCAGTGGTCTCGTTCAAGAACTTCAACATGTATCAGTGTCAGTGCCTCTTTTATACTTCTGGACGAGTGTAATGATTTCAACACAATAGTAAACACCGTGGATGTTGTTAATCCAAAAGCATTTCTTTGATGCGAAACTTTGGGATAGTTTGACCATTATTATCCATAAATAACAAATAAGATTGAATGTCAGAAGAGAACAATTCATACAAGATGAATACAAATTTGTGTTTATTGAGAGCTGATAAGTTTAACATATAATTGGAACCGTGATGTACAATAAATAAACAGTAAATAGTGCACATTGCTATTGAAAGCATAAAAACATAAAAAGGGTTTAGGGTTTAGGCTAGGGTTTATTTGCTTAAAATGAAACTTCAAAAACCAGGAAGGAAAAAGAGATGAGTGAGTTATGAGAGATTCTTATACAGGGTTGACGTACAAAAAGCATAAAGGCATAAAAAAGGTCTAGGGCTTATATGCTTGACATGAAAATTTATAAATCGAATTACGAGATATTCTTATATAAGATAGGCGTACGGTTATGTCAGAGTATATTATTTTTTTAAAAAGGATAACTTATATTACTTAATCAATGACCAAAATGCACGTACATCAAAATGCCGTCCTCCACAGAGTATGTTCAGGGAGGTTTACAAGCACCAAGACAAGTACTTTTACTGATTACACATAGGCTCAAAAAGCCCGAAACAATAAAACACAGTCTCACTACCTAAATCTCTGGAACATAATATTAGCTGTCTAAGACCTCAATTGGTGTACACCTAATAAACTTAAGAAATAAGTAGTAAAACTAACTCTGATGTTCGGCTGAGAACAACGCAAGACCTACGTCTTGCCCGTGCCCATAGTAGTAGGGTAAGCCTTAACACCAACCGCAGCTGAATCCACCTTAATGGGCCCAAACTCACACCCGGTGGGAGTCCAAAGACCAGATCCAGCCCAGTCAACTCAGCCGTGGTCAACCCTAGGTTAGAGTATCTCACCGCAGAAGTTAGGTCAGCCTCTTTGATGGCTTCCCCGGCCACCATGAGACCCTGCCACGCTTGAAGCTCCAATCCAATCTCTGACATGTAGGCCTGCACCATAACAGCTGCCACCACAGCTAGATCTAATTCGTAACCACCATCTAAGTCTTCAACTTCCATCGCCGCTGCCATAGATTCAGGCCAACAAGGAGGTTCACGACCTTTCGCAGACGAAGCTTCGACAAAGGTCGTCAAAACACGTCCGCCTACAACTCCCTTAACTCCCAGAGAGCGCCTCTGCTGAAACTTTATGAAAAGCTTTGTCGGCGATGCCGCCATCTTACCAATGCTGGAACGACGAAGCACGAGGCCCGCCGCCGCGTCAAAGAAACCTAGGTTTTCTATTGCCAGGGTACTCCAAAAGAGATGGAGCATAGGCCTTTCTATATCTATTGCTTTTGAGTTGTTAGAGTATATTATTGATCACTAGTAGCTACCGCATATAATAAATGTTATAGATTTTCTCATTATGCTACTGACGTTAGTAGACTACCTTATGAAAATTATACATTACGGATTTTGTTTATGGTAATTAAGTAAAAGCTCATTGTAGTTATGAGTAAAAGAAAAATGATTCTTGGCCTTAATAAGGCCTAATATTTGTGGCATTAATCTTAGGAGTGGAGTGTGGCTATTGGGATCTCCAGATTTACTCAGTATACCTCCACATGTTTTGACTTATTCGATTACAATATAACCTCATACAAAATGACAGTAATAGACAGTGAAATTCACAAAAACAACAAAAAAAATTGTAATCACATTTGTATTCTTTCTCTCTTTTTTTCAAGTTAACGATACAAAACGGAATCTATAAACCCTAAACCTGAGTGCAACCGTTGCTCAAAAAACTACTACACCTAATGGAAGAATCTCTATTGACAAAGACACAATCCTCTGTTTCAAAACCTTCAAACAAGGTATCTTTTTAATACTAATATAATTTTTGTTTCGATTCATGATATGTTCTTCTTCTTTCTTCTGATTTTCGTTTAGTTTAAGAAACGTCTTCTTCGTAATCTTCTTCTTGGTCTTCTTCTTCCTCGTCTTGTTCTTCTTCTTGTGAATGAATCTTCTCCTCGAGGACATGCTTTATGGAGTGGTGGTCAACGAGATTGGCCTTTTTAAGGTTTTTCTTCTAGGTCGAAGGTTTTTGGGTGCATATGGATAATTTTTTATAGCTTTTTTCTTTCTTTTCTGGATCGTACATTAATATATGAAAATGTCATCACTATTCTACAAGAGAAATATCCTACTTTAATAGTTATTGTGAATGAATCTTCTCCTCGAGGATTTGCTTCATGGAGTGGTGGTCGACGAGATTAGTCTTCTTAAGGTTTTTCTTCTAGGTCAAAGGTTTTTAGGCACATATCATTAATTTATTTATTTTTTTGCTTTGCAATTGATTGTGAAAACGATTCATGATTTAAATAATTTTTTTTAAATTGTTGTCATCGAAAAATCGTTCTTACAACTTGATCAAATAATAGCATTCTATGCAAAAAAAATAAAAATCAAGGAATTGAGGTTGCCAAAGAGGTTTTATGAAAAAAGAGAAGAAAAAAAAATCAAGCAATTGAGGTCTGAAATAGATGTTTGCATGCAAAAAAAATAAAAAATTAAAGTGTGGGAGGTCTAGAGAGCGAATAAGAGGTATAATGAGTAAATTATTGAAATATATATAAATAACAAACTTAAAGTTATTTTAGGAATTTGAAAAGAGATCTAATGAGCAAATGCTTATTTTTAAAAATAAAAGGGAGGTGTAAAGAGACAAAGAGGTACACTGAGCAAATTTGGAGGTCCCAATAGCCGCATTTAGTGACATGTTATGTCATCTAGACACATCACCAATTAAAAAAATTATGTTATGTCGTTCTTAAACAAAAATACAATCTTATCATTCCAAATCCAATGACTCTAGATTATTTTGTCTTTTATTAAGAGAAAAAATTTGATTTTTGTTTTTCTTTTATAATTAAAAAAAAATTCTAGCATTTTCTTTCTCTTTTCCTTTTCATCACTATCATGCTTAGATTGAACGTAAAATATAGTGTAAACATACATATATTTCTGATAATATACTTGTTCAAAAACACGAATTCTTATGATATATATACACATATATAATTGGTAAAAAAAAAAACAGTTTCATCGAGGAGAAAAAATTCAGTGACATTCACGCATGATGCATCCTCAATAGTTTGCACAAATTCTTATGAAATACACACACGTAATCATCCAAAAGAAATTAGATAGAGATTTTCTATTTTTATTTTATTTTCAAAACTCTTAACAAAATATGGTTTATATATAGATATCATAATTTTAAAATGCAAAAATAAAATATTAAAATGGAACTAAATTTCGATTCACAAAGATAGAAGAAAATTTTAATAAATTTATGAAATTGATTTATGGTATAAAAGCCTAATTTGGTATGATTATTAACTTGGTATATCCACATCCATATTAAAAGGTAAGAAAATATTTCATGTTAGTATGTAACATACATTAATTATTAAGGTTAAGATTGTATTTTTATTTAAGAATGAAATGATATGATTTATAAATTGATGATGTGTCTATATGATATGATATGCCGCATAGGATTAAAGTCATAAATTTTAAACCTGCCTCTAGCGCTACCCTGAGCAAAAACGTCAAAATAAATTCCGAGATCGCTACTAAGTTGGTTCATGAACGCACTCCAAGTGATAACAAACTAAATGGCAAAACGTCAGCAAAACAGAGACCGTTGGGCACAAACTTACAAAAATGCTTAGAGTCTCCACCATTATCTCTTCTCTTCACACAGATCGATCAACTAGCTAGAGCAGAGCCACATATGAGCTACCCATGCCTAATCCATCTCCATGAAAAAGAACCCTGATTGCCAGCATATCTACTCAGCATCCGCCACGTGTTGATATTCCATTAACTGCTTATCTATCTAGCTCGTATTCCGCCCCAACAAGCCGCTGCTAGCTCAAACACTGCAGGAGCTAAGTTAGCAAGTTGTTAATCATCAGAACCAAGAAAAACCTTGAAGCAAGTAGCTAGCTCTTTCTTTGCATTGAGTTACCCTGCTTTCCTTTGGATTTTCTTTTTCAACCATGGAAGCCAGCATAGCCTGCTGTTCAGCTAGGGCATTCCTGCCTGGTGTTTCGACGCAGCATTCGACTGCACTGGCTGCTCCATCCGCCATCTCTCCATCTTTCAGCTCCAAGGTTTGTGTGTCAAAGTATACAAGTTCATGCATTTCAAGGTCACATAGTTTCCCTAGGATAATATGTGACCCTTCTCTATTTGTCTCTATATTATGATATTGGCAGAGCCTAAAATCAACTTCCCTGTTTGGGAGTCACTAAGACAAGCGCCAAGATCATCATTGAAGGTTTCAAAGACAAAACAGTCTTCTTTGGTCACCAAATGTGAAATTGGTGATAGCTTGGTGAGTTAGAGTTTGAAACCGAATTTTTTTCTTCTAGATATGCTGATTGATTTGAGGTGTAAACTTGGGTTAGATATGTTGATGAATATTTACTACTTTGTTGCGAGTGTAGGAGGAGTTCCTTACAAAGGCAACCCCGGATAAGGGCTGATCAGGTTGATGATGTGTATGGGGGAAGCAATTAGAACTATTTCCTTCAAGGTGAGAACTGCTTCATGTGGAGGAACAGCCTGTGTTAACTCTTTCGGGGATGAGCAGCTCGCGGTAGATATGCTCGCCGACAAACTTTTGTTTGAGGTAAGATCATCTTGGAAGAGAATTTGCACACTTTTAAGTGAAACTCATTTTGGTATTTTTAGTGTGCAACACATTAGTACTATTTTTAACGCTTTGAAAAGCATTAGTACATTTTGGTGTCCGAATCTTACTTCAAACATCAGCAACTCGATTAATACCTGCTCCAATTTTTGCTGCTTAGGCCTTAACTTACTCGCATGTCTGCAAATACGCTTGCTCTGAAGAGGTTCCAGAACTCCAAGACATGGGAGGTCCAGTGAAGGTGTGCAAATCCTGGCATCACTCATTGATGAATAATGATCAGAATTTATAGTTAATTTCTCCCGGATCTTCAGTTTCTCGTTTCATATGAATGATGATCTTTCGGTCGCCTAATTACGAGCTTTTGTAACATGAATAGGTGGATTCAGTGTTGCTTTTGATCCACTGGACGGCTCCAGCATTGTTGACACCAACTTCACTGTGGGCACCATCTTTGGGGTGTGGCCAGGAGATAAATTAACTGGTGTAACAGGGGCAGACCAAGTTGCTGCAGCCATGGGAATTTATGGTCCTAGAACTACTTATGTCCTTGCCATTAAGGGCTTCCCCGGAACACATGAGTTCCTTCTTCTCGATGAAGGTGAGGACATTGAAAGTTTGAAACATCGTAATTGCTTGATGATAACATTCTAGAAAAGGTTATCATCTTTATGCAAGTTTTTGATGATTAACTTGACATCCGACTCCTGTCTTGGTCAGGAAAGTGGCAACATGTCAAAGAGACAACAGAGATATCAGAAGGGAAAATGTTCTCTCCTGGAAATTTGAGAGCCACATTTGATAATCCAGACTATGACAAGGTTTATTTCTCTACCTTAATGTACCCATCAGGCCATCAGTAAACTAACCATCTAACAGATCCTTTCATAACTTTCTGTTTTAATAGTTGATCAACTACTATGTCAAAGAGAAATACACACTGAGATACACTGGAGGAATGGTACCAGATGTCAACCAGGTATCTATACAACTCTTTCTTAATCAGTTTCTTTTAGTTCTTTAAAAATGATATGATAAAACGAATTTTGATTTCTTTGTGTGCAGATAATTGTAAAGGAGAAAGGGGTTTTCACCAATGTTATATCTCCAACTACCAAAGCCAAGCTCAGGCTGTTGTTTGAGGTAGCTCCATTGGGGTTATTGGTTGAGAATGCTGGAGGTTATAGTAGTGATGGTCATCAGTCTGTGCTAGACAAGGTCATCGGAAAGCTCGACGAAAGAACTCAAGTTGCTTATGGATCCAAGAATGAGATCATCCGGTTCGAAGAAACTCTATACGGCTCATCCAGGCTCAAAGGAGGTGTGGCTGTTGGAGCTGCTGCTTAAGTTATTTCCTTTGCTTTTCATGCCTTCCTTTTTCTCTTTTTGTTTCTCTGAGGAAAAAGAACAATCAGAGCTATTCATACAGATTTGTGTAATTTTGTACAAATGCTCAAAGATGGTGGACAATAATTACCAGGCTAAAAATCTGTGGATTGATCAATCAAGTTGATTTTAATGGTTCAGACTTCAGATTACTATTTTTTTTACTACATTGAATGGCATGCATCTTTGTAGGAAAACAAAAAACAAAAAGGAAGACTTGAATAAATAATCAGATAAAAGCTTGATTCCAAGATTGAGTTCTAAATTTGTAAATCCCTAAGTATAAACCTTGGAGTATCAGCTCCAACCCCTTGTCTTTTCTTACAATAATAGAAGCCAAACCATATGATTGTTTCCTGGGAGTCCTTTTTCACTAAAAACTATGCATACTGTCTCCAATACACTTTTGATAAGCCTAGCGCATCCTCTGCCTTCATTTTGAGATAGAACTACTGAAGTGATCAGGACTCAGATAAAACCATGGTATGAATTCTACTTGTTCTCTTTTTCATATTGGTAAATGATAAAGCAATTATGTGATTTACATTTAAGTTCTCATTTTCTTCAGGCCTCTGAGGCTAGAAGTGAGAAATGGCGTGGATCAGTTGGCGGGATTGTTGAAGCTCCCATAGAAAAAGTCTGGTCCATGGTGTCACAAACCAAAAGACTAGCAGAATGGATACCGATGGTTGAGCGCTGCACCGATTTAGCTGGAGAGGAAGGTGTTCCTGGTTATGTTCGACTAGTCTCCGGCTTCATGTTCCCCCAAGAAGATGGAGAAAGGTCATGGATCAAAGAGAAGCTGGTGTCCATAGATATACCACAGCATAGATATGTTTACACATTGGAAGCAAGCAATGTAGGCTTAGATGGGTCTGTCAATTCAGTTAAGCTTGTAGATTATGGGAATGATTCGACACTAGTCGATTGGTCATATGAGCTAGACCCCTTACAAGGCACATGTGAGGATAGCATTATAGACTATCTGGGTTTTTTATACAAATCTTGTATTAACAGGATTGAGGGTGCTATAGAAGCATCCAGCAAAGTCTCAGGAGCAGGGTCACAGTTTATCTAGTCAAGTACTTCTCTTCAAGTACTAGTTATACTTTCTGTTACGTTTTCTCTTCTGTATTTGATCCGAAGGAAGTAAGACGATAAGACTTAGATCGAGATCCTGTTGTCTGTACTGTTATATTAAGAGAATAACTTAGGCAAATGATAAAGACCAAGTATTAAAAACGTCACACTTTATGCTCCTATCAACCTATGGTAATATATATTTCATATTTCATATAGCCTTAAAACATCTTCATGATCACTAATTTGGCTAAAATATTTACAAAACTAATCTACCCCTCAGGCTTAACTGTTTAGATGTCAAAATATAAATGAAAAGTTAAGTCTAATTCCTCATATTTAAGAAAAAAAGACCAAAAAAGGAGGAAGGGCCTTCATTAGAAATTTCTGTTTGAAGTTTTTGGATAGGAGCAAGCTACCTCCAAGTCTCTACTCATTGAAAACCATCTCTCGGCTTTATTCTACTTGGTATACTTTTTCTAAAGGTGCGACGTATTACTCATTCATGCAAATATGTCCAAATATATGGTAAAACATTACCAGAATCAAACATGATCTAAAGGAGCACGTTTAAACAAAATGCAGATGCATAGATAGACAGATAGCATTGTACAGTTGGGCACTGCTGGCTTTGCTTCAATTGTGTACTTGCGCAGTTTACTACTTCAAGCATATTGTGTAACCCAGAAGAAAACTTAGCTAGTAGAACTATCAATAATACATATGGCTCACATTTCTCATTCAAGTACCTATCACATATTAAAGAATATCATTTGCACCTTCTTTATAAGATTAAGGTAGCAAGTCATAAGCATGTACAGTACATAAAATAGCTAGCTAGTACATAACTCAGAAACCATATTAGTATTAACACACAACCTCTGGGGGCTGTCTGCTGGCAAAGATGAAGTTCTCATCCCGGATTCAGGCGATTCTGTTGGTTGCTTTCATCTACCAGCACTAATGGTCGAGTCGTTGGTTCGACATTATAACTTCAGGGTAAGTACATTCATCGAGGAACTACTTGAAACCAAGAACAAGTTTTAGTCTGAACTTCATGTACCATGATATGCAGGTGGTGTTGAAGAACACAACAAAGCTCTGTTCGAGTAAGGCCATACTTACTGTGAATGGAAAGTTCCCCGGACCAACTCTATATGCTAGGGAAGATGACACTGTAATCATCAGGGTCACTAACCATGGCAATCGCAATGTGACAATCCACTGGTGAGAACTATTAAGCTAGTTTGATACACATCATTCTTATAACTAATGTCTATTTTTTGTAATGGTACTAGGCATGGAGTGAAGCAACTTGGAACATGCTGGGCAGATGGACCAGCATATATCACACAGTGCCCAATACAGCCTGGACAAAATTTCATCTACAAGTTCACGATTACAGGACAAAGAGGCACACTTCTTTGGCATGCTCATGACTCGTGGCTAAGAGCCACACTACATGGTGCCATTGTCATCTTGCCCAAGCTAGGCACTCCCTACCCTTTTCCCACACCTCAAAAGGAAAGAATCATCATATTGTGTAAGTGCTCAAACTTTTCAGTTTAAAATATGATGTGTGGTTGCACAATTGGGTAATTTGATTTTAGTTATTCTTTTGAAACTGTAGCCGAGTGGTGGAAATCAGATGTGGAAGCTGTGGTTGATGAGTCTACACAATCTGGCTTGCCACCAAATATTTCTGATGCTCACACAATAAATGGCCATCCAGGACCGGTTCCTGGTTGCTCTTCTCAGGGTACTGAAATGGGGTATACTTAATTTTTCGCAATTGTTCGAACACATGTTTTTATTTCGTGTTACGTTTTATATGTTATATTGTTAGATTGTCATCTAAATTATTGGTGATAATCCGACAACATAATGTTCCCGGACAATAGTACTGTCATTCATTTGTAAGCGAAGCGACTTGAGGAATGTAATGGTTTTGTACCTGCACATTTGTAGGCTTCACTTTACACGTTGAAAGTGGCAAGACCTATCTGCTACGCATCATAAACGCAGCACTGAATGATGACTTGTTCTTCAAGATTGCCGGGCACAACCTAACAGTTGTTGAAGTCGATGCTTCCTACACGAAACCATTCCAAACCGACACGATATTCATCAGTCCAGGCCAAACCACAACAGCACTTTTAGAAGCAAACAAAGACATTGGCAATTACTTAATATCAGTTTCTCCTTTCATGGATGCCCCAATTGGCATTGACAACTTCACCTCCATTGCTACATTACGATACAAACACACCCCTCGAAATTCCACAACATTCTTGACCAACATTCCTCCTCAAAACGCAACCCCATTAACAGCCACATTCGTCGACTCCCTTCGAAGCCTCGACTCGAAACAATACCCTGCTAATGTCCCATTAACCATATACCACTCTCTCTTTCTCACCGTAGGAGTTGGTATTAATCCATGTGACACATGTGTTAATGGTAGCAAGCTAGTGGCTTCTGTCAATAATGTTAGCTTTGTGATGCCAACTATAGCTCTTCTTCAAGCTTATTACTACAACATAAAGGGAGTCTACACACTCGACTTCCCACCAAATCCACCAAACCCTTTTGATTACACTGGTACTCCTCCAGTTAACGTCCAGACTGCAAATGGCACAAAGCTGTATAGGCTGGGGTACAATTCGACGGTTCAAATTGTGTTACAAGACATTGCTATCATACTACCAGAGAGTCATCCTACCCATCTTCATGGGTTTAATTTCTTTGTGGTTGGGACAGGATTAGGCAATTTTGATCCGGACAAGGACCCAAAAACGTTTAATCTTGTCGATCCGGTGGAGAGGAACACAGTATCAGTTCCAACTGGTGGATGGACTGCAATCAGATTCAGAGCAGATAACCCAGGTAATATATCTACAACAATTTAGTAATTTATTGGAAGTGTTAGCTTTGTGATGCCAACTATTGCTCTTCTTCAAAAGCTTCAATAGTGTGACTGTTTTTGTGCCATATCACATATTCCAAAAGGGACTTGGGCTATGTGGGAGTCTGGGACTAAACTAACAAGTAACATCTTCTAATACAAAACTAGAAAGAGGCTTTAAAAATGAAGAAGATCAAAAATAACATCATTTTACATCTCCATATATTGTTGGAAGAAGAGGGAAAATGAGTATAGGTTATTATTATCTCACACTAAAATAAGATAAATGTTGTTATAACGATACTACTCGTAATAACTTTTAAGTCTCATCATTGATGAGCAAAGTTATATATTAATTCAAAAATGCTTACAATTTTGAATGATGAACTATAATTGATCAGAAATTTATCATCATTTTGGGGTTTTGGTGTTTGTAGGAATTTGGTTTCTGCATTGTCATCTAGAAGTGCACACAACATGGGGGCTGAAGATGGCATTTTTGGTGGACAATGGGGAAGGCCCAAATGAGTCTCTGACACCACCTCCTTCTGATCTTCCAACTTGCTAGAATTGCTTGACTGCTAATCATAGAAGTGACCACAAGAGTAAGGAAAGATGCCCCCCAAAAAAAAAGTTAAGGTTTTTAAAGGATTTGAGTTGAGAAAAGGAACAAGACAGAGTAGATTAGTAGAATGAATAAATTAAAAAAAAATAGTTAGCAAAACGCGCCAGGTAGGGGTCGAACCTACGACCTTCTGCTTAGGAAACAACCGCTCTATCCACTGAGCTACAGGCGCTGGATGTTCTATATGCTGTCATATAAAATACATAACAGATTTGTCATCTATTCAATTATATATGATAATGTCAATAGTTGACGATGAGTGAACATTTTGTCGATGGATGCTACTGTTACACTAATAGTGAAGTGATCTTTCTATACTTCCAGTGCGAGGAAACATACATATCAACAATATTTTACAGTTAAATTTGATTTAGTGATGTCTCATGTGTGTTTTTTGTAAAAATACGGATAAAACAACCAAAAGTTGTAATGAAACTTTGAAGAACCTCTTGGTTTAGCAATACTTAAAAGTTTTGTAATAAAACATTGAGAAACTCCTTGGTACGATAATATTTGCTTAAATGAGGCATTATTTCACTATCTCATTATGGTACAACAAGATAAAAGTAAGACCTCAGTATCAATAGAAAAACCCTAACACTCTAGAATGCGCCGCACGCGTTTGACAACCTCTGAGGAATTCTCTACCATGTCCGACGGTAGGCCCTCGTGGCGGCATCGTCGGACGGGCTTGAAGGGACTATTTGTTCATCGGTAGTTTTGGTCCAATCGATGTAAAAGCTACGAGGGTGGTGACTTTGTCAAGATCATCTAGAAAAAGACATTGAATGATGGCAGAGGGATGATGGTTGACGAGGGAGAGCGGAGGTCTTTGCATCCCAAGTTTTATACTCTGATTGTTTGATGGGTGATTCAAAGCTTTGTTGTCGTATTGGAGATCACCGGGTGGTGATGACAATGTGACGGCGTGGCAGAGATCCACCATACCATGCCTGGATCAGGTTGTACGGATTTGATTTGGGTTGAGCAGTTCATAGATGATCTGTTGGTGGGCGACTTCCTAGCCAACATGCAAGAGGTGAAAATTGGTGGTGGGTGTGCTCTCCCTTGAGGTGAAGAGGCGGTGGTTGGCAATGGAGGAAAGGAGGTTTATGCAGTCGAGATGGAGAAGCAACTTCAACAACCGTCAATGTTGATTTGGACCAGTCAATAATTGGGCTTGGCTTAGCCTTAGACCCATGGTAGTATTCTTAATTAGTTTTTTCTAGTTTAGATTTCTCTTGGTGAGGTTTGCTCTTTCTATGCACAAATTTGTGCCCCTAGTTCTTTCCTACGGACTATGGGTCTCTACTTTGTCGACTTAATTCTCAATGTCTCTTAGTGTTGTACACCCATAAAGGTCCGCATCACCGCATGCGACTAAATCACTAGTGAAAAGAGTTAAATTGGGAAGGCTGAGTCTATAGTTCTACTAGTACCTTAGTACCAAAGGAGGAGTCTACCAGGTCGACGTATTGAATGTATAATGAGTAGGTCTAGTTTCTATGTACCACTATGGGTACTACCACTATTTTCTTGTCTATTTATAGATGGTAGCGGAATGATATGTAATGATATATTCTGGCTTATGTTTAATATATTTCTTACCCTATAGGCGCTAAAAAAAAAACAAAAAAGATAAAAGTGTACCAAGTTTTTTCTACTACTTGCTTCAATGAGGCATTATTTCACTATCTCATCATGGTAAAACAAGATAAAAGTGTACCAAGTTTCTCCACTGCTTCACAAATTACACAAACACACTCACAAACTATGTTAACACTTACTAATTTTCTCATAACACTCCACATAAATATGAACAGAAAACAAATGTTAAATTCTTATTGTTTCATACTCACTCGCATACTCAAAATTTGTTTAGATTGCTGTCTAGTGTCACAAGCTTTATAAAGTTTTTAAAATGAAAATGTTTTTCAGTCATATTTGTCTAACAAATACATAAAATCACAAGGATTCCTTCAAATACTAATACAAAGTGAACATTTTCGATACTTGCATGAGAAACAATAGATATTTCAAACCTCGACTCTTTCCTTCGTAAGAAACATTAAAACCTTTTTTCTTATCGGATTAAAACCTATTTTCAAGAAATGAAAGAAAAAAAATGCAAAATCTTTCATTACTATATAGTAGACTCTGTTTTAGAGCACGAGAAATTCTCTAGAATAAAAGAGGGAAGCTAAGACCAGTCACACTCCAACCAATCCAACTGGCCACTCTCTCCTTCCTCTGAACTCGTCCACAGCCCACCATAGAATTGTTCTTCTCTGATTCCATATCTATCATTCTCAGACCGACCTCTCCATTTTCTCTACACCTATATATACATTCTCCTTTTCTCTCTCCCTTCCTTCTCTTCAAAGAAACGAAGCTCAGTAACTGTTTCCCGCTTTCTCCATCATCTTCGATTCTTCAGAATCTCTTCCTTTACTTTTCTCCAGCTTTCTCACCCCTCTTGCCCTTCTGGGTCCTCCAAATATTTCACCCTCTTTTTCAGATCAGCGTTGCTATAAAGACCTCACCTTTGGCCTTATTTTCTCTCAAAAACCTCCAAACTTTATCTGGGTTTTGCTTCAGAAGAACCAAATCAGATTTTTTCTCGGATTCTCTTCGATTCTCAAAAGTGGGTCTTTTTGGGATTCTTTGTTTATGCTCTTGGGTAAAAAAGGAGATTCTTGATTCCCAGTAAAAGATTCTGAGTTCAATGCCCTTTTAAGCCATTGCAAGACTCCAATCTCTGTGTCTCTGCTCTCTTTCTCTATCTTTTTCTGGTCTGGAAAGAAGCTCTGCTTTGATATCTCAGAAATGAGTGTGTAAGAAAAGCCCTGTTGGATATATTGGGATTTGTGAGCATGCAAACTCTGTACCCAGCTTCATACATGGCTGATACTGATTGGTTTTTGCAAGAGAGCCAGAGCTCGGATTGGACTAAAGAAGAGAACAAGCTATTTGAGAGTGCTCTGGCTATCTATGATGAGAAAACGCCGGACCGGTGGGTGAAGATTGCGGATAGGATTCCGGGGAAGACGGTTTTCGATGTGTTCAAGCAGTACAAGGAGCTGGAAGATGATGTTAGTAACATAGAAGCAGGGCTGGTTGAAATTCCGGGGTACCAGCAGACGTCTGCTTTCACATTGGAGTTGGTGGATGACCGGAATTTCGATGCTAATCGAAAGAGGTCTGCAGCAGCTAGAGGTTCTGATCAGGAGAGGAAGAAGGGGATTCCTTGGACTGAAGATGAGCATCTGTGAGTTGTTCTGTCTTGCCTTGTTTTATTTTGTTCTAATTGTTAGAGTTTTTTTTATTTTTAATTTGATCTGGTAAATTATGTCTTGATGAGTATGAAAAAGAGGTCATGATGATGAAAGGCATAATTTTGACTTTATGGGTATTGTCTTTGCACCCTGGTACAAGTATTGGAAAGTAAAGCATGATTGAATATGTAGCAATTATAAGTTATATGCTATGATCGTGTTTAATTATCATTTGTCTGTTATGTGTTTGGATTTGCTACTAGTCTGTCATGAATCCAAAATTCCAAATGGTGTTTCTGCATTGGTGTTTTGGAATTGGAAGTAATTCAGAAATGACTGGTTAATTCTTTGTTTCAGTCGAAGATTTCAGAATCAATAATGATGTATGGAAATATTCAAAACTGAATTTAGTTCTAAAGTATCTTTGGTGGGATTAAATTGTCATAAAACACAGAATTCACTAGCTTGTTCATTGGTTATGAGTATGTAGCATTAATTTGATATGTTGTTGTATATGTTTGTAGGCGGTTTCTGAGGGGACTTCTACAATATGGGAAAGGGGATTGGAGAAGTATCTCCAGGAATTTTGTTATGTCTAAAACTCCAACTCAAGTTGCTAGCCATGCTCAGAAATACTTTATGAGGCAACACTCGGGAGGAAAAGATAAAAGGAGACCTAGCATCCATGATATAACGACTGTCAACCTCACGAGCACTGCCACTACTAGTCCATCACAAAACAATAATAGATCTCCTTTAGACCAGTCTCCACCACCAGAGCACAACAGCAAATCCACTGAATCACCAAGAGTCGTACTTGACTGGAATATTAGGCCTAATGATGGAGTAGCAGGAGCTATGATCTTTGGCGCAACACATGGCGATCTTTTTGAGTCATCGTCTCCATATGATGTTGGATCCCCAGAGGACCTTAAGTTACATTGGCAGAAACTATATGCCAGTACCACTCACTATGCTGCTCATGCTAGATCACCGAGTTCGATGTATCTAATGCACCCCTCAAGACATCAGATACATGGATGAAGCTCATGGATTGAAGATCCAAGTAAATAATCTTTTGCTTAATTTCAGTGTTGGCCCTTTAGTCATGGTAGTGTGTGATTAGCATAATAAGGATTTGACTTGTTGCATAATGCTTGAGCATTGCAGAATGATAAAAGAATCCATTACTTCTCAAAGTGTATGTCTCAACTGTACAATTGAAATGAATGGTAAATTTGCACTTCACTTTATGGTCTTCATTTTCATACAGTTTGGTTCTGCTAGCATCTGATTTGAAACAGAATGAGAATTTTGTGCAGTTTTCTAGTGCTTGGTCATATTACAAACACCAAGGATTTGCACTTGGAATGGCTCTGGTTTGATGGTTTGATCTCTAAGGTCTCACACCTGGAACGGTTCTGTGGCCACTTTGGAAAGAAGCCATGTCATTGGGTGATGTGGCCTAACAAGCTGACTCAGTAGGCACAATCACTGAAAGGCTATAGCTTTTTTCTATCAGAAAACTTTCCGTCTTATTATGCTTTACACACCCCCAATAAGGCCAAATTGACCCAGTTATTGCCCCAATAAGTCGATGCTGAGTTTGCATTCCACTTGGTAAGCATCCCCACTTCATACCATCGCAGGATTTATGATGATCCACGTAACAAATACTATTACATTTTGCAAATTTGAATCCAACTTGGCCTTTCCAATTGATATTTTTGCTGTTTCCTCCAATCCCTATTGTAATGGTGGCCACACTCTTTTTGCATCAGCATAGTGCCATTTCTTTTAAGTCTCTACAAGCATCATGCTTTTTTGTGATTTAAGCACAACCCAAAAGTTTGATTTTACATACTCTGTTCATGGTTAGCTGTTTAGAGTAGCTTTGCACTTATGCAGATAAAAATCTTGACCTCGAAGACTTTCTGATTTAGTCGGACTCGAACGTCTTCTACGATCAAGATTCTAAGAAGTCGGACTCTTGTACCATGTTAGACAACTATTTACCTTAAAATTGCACCGGAAATCAGTCACTATCTCTATCAAACTACCATAATCTGATTATTCTGATATCATTATAGTTTTTCATTTAGCATCCAAGCTTTTTGACTTATATGATAGATGATCATATCACAGAGTTAGGCATTCCTAATTCCACAAATGACAAATGAAATAACCAAATAATGTCACTGTAAAATGGTCTTACTGTGTTTGTTTTCTCTTGAGTTGGTTCCACCAACTAATGTTTCAGAGCCTTAGACTGTTTATGAGAAAAACTCAGTGCTCTTGTTTTGTCACTTTGCACATATCATTTTGTAAACCACAAATTTTGATAGAAGCAATAAAAAGTCCCCAAGCAATATCACACGAGCAATATGATTATCTTTCTCATTAGCCTTTTCTCCTTTCCTTTTGGTAAATGACATGTCCCCTCCTCCACTTTATATCATTATTATTTCTAAAGAGAGGTCATATCTTTCTGCAACTTGCATGAGAAAGCTTCCTTGCCACTTTCTTCTAACTTTGATCAAATTTTAGACATTGTTACTTAAACCCTAAACTTTTTTATTTCTTAAAAAAAAAAGGGACAATTGTTTTCTGAATTATCCTCTTTAAGAGCAAACCATACAAAGTCCAGTATCATATCAGAACAGATATAATACACTAGGCTCCAAATCTCCAGGACTCATTCATTGATCCACATATTCTTAAGGATAAGCTTCCAGCAAAGAGTTTTGTTCTCACATTTGACATCAAATCAGGGGATAGAACTGGGTGACCTTGTCTTACTTGGTGGTTGGTCTTGAAGGAAAGACAGAATAGCTTGGAAAAAAAAAAACAACAAAAACAAAAAGAAAAACAACATATTTGCAAATTAAATTATAGATTTGTTATTGTTGGGAAGAATAAAATGAGTAGAGGTTGGAATATTGGATATATATGATTGAGGAAGTACATGCTCCTCCATTATAAATTGGAAATTGACTTGAAATCCCTAAACCCTTCTTCTCTCAATGGGAGTCAGTATTCACCTACTCATTATTTTCTTCTTTTGTAAGCATAAAGTCATATGATGAAATGAGTATTTGATACGTTGACATTTTGGTTGCTCATTCACATCTCATATTCTCTTATTTTTTTGCACCTGAAATGATGCATTTTATTCTAATTCCTACCCTCTAGGCATGTCATCATCACAGACACTTGTTCTCAGCTTTCTGAGAATTTCCATCTATTTGGGCTAGAAATCTATGGTAGTCAGACTGAGACGGTGGAAGCAAGGATAATAACATGGAATCAAAAACCAGATGAAACCGCAACTTATGAAAGAAAAAGATGCCAGATACTCGAATTCGATCGAGTTTCTGGTGCCATTGAACTTGAATACCTGTTAGTAGCAACACAATGTCGTAGCTAACTCACCGATCCACATTTCTGAACACTAGCTTGGTGCTCCGCATGAATTCAGTCAATAGTGCATCAGTAACTGAGGCAATTAAGACAAGTAGCTATTATTGAAACGCAAGCGAAATCACGCTGTAATTTTATTCAAAGACTTCAAACATATCCAGATTATGCTCCAAAAACTACCCAGAAAATCCAGTAAGAACAAGTCATCAGACTGATACAAATCCAGAAACTTATTCTCAGTAACTAACTGCCTGTATGTAGATCTGCTACAGTACCTCATCAAAGAGTGAGGTACTTTCACATTACACAGAGCAACAGAGACTTATTGCCAGACTAAAATCAACACAAAATAAAATTTAAAATTGAAACCCTCAACTATTCAAAAAGTAAAGAAAGATGCAAGAATCTATGAACAAGGTCTGGGGGGAACTGCGATCTGAAGAAAAAAGAAGCTTGTATGTACAGCTCCTACGCATTAATCATAGACTCTGGATCCAAGGGGAGAACAGAATCTGGAAAATCTGTTCTTGGTCCAGCAAGAGAGTAGTATGCAAGAATATGAGCCGGATGCTCAACCACTACTGTCTCTGCCTCCCCAGTCTGTTCAGAAACATCAACTCGTCTAGGGGGAATCAATTCAATATTCCAATATGGGCGAGCCATTGCCAAAAGATCATGACCTGTTCCAGATCCCCTGTACCCTTGCACCCACAAGTACCTTAGCGAAGGCAGCTGCATCACTGCATTAGCCAGTGCACGCTCACTGAAGCAACAGCCCCTCATTTCTAGTCTCTGCAGACTAGGACAACCCCTTGAAAAATCCTCAAGCCCTGTATCAGTTTCACCAACATAACCTAAAAGCATCCATCTCACATTTGGACTATACTGGCCCACATAAAAAAGCCCCTTATCAGTCAGACCCCCAGGACGGAGATACAAAGCAAACCTCCGAAGCTTTTGGCAGCCCCTCAATAGAGCTCGAACACCATTGTCAAGAGGTAAATCTGATACAATCTCTTCACGGTCAAGCAGGACGAGGCGAAAATCAGTTAGATTTTTAGAGTGAGTCCCAATGCATTCCAGAGATGTATTTGTGATATCTGATACATACACAGCCAAGTACTCCAGTTCCAGGCAACCCTGTGCAATAGCCATCAGACCCCTCTGTGAAACAACACCATCTTCGTCCTCCATCTCTTGCTCGTCAGCACCTCTCTCAATTCGAAGCCTCCTTAGTTTCTTGCAATTCTGTGCAAGAACTTCTAGTCCTCTGTCTCCAATGACATTCCTTGTCTGCCCCATCACAGAAAAAGGTTAGAATTCAGATACAACTTTCAAATACAATTCCCATTCCAAATTATGGCACAGACACACTCCAGAAGATGTATTGATTTTGAAATGTGTCTTTTGGCATTTTGGACTCAAAGATTACTAATTGTCATTAGCACAAGAAAAACAAGTTAAATGCCAAATGTAAAACTTACTTTAGCAAACAACAAAGAGAGTTTTGAATTAGATCCTATAAACCTCAAGAGGTAATTGCAGAGGCTTATTAAGGTCCAAAGATCAGGACTAACGGATAGATGGAATATGAAACTTCAGTGGATCAACTTAATATAGCATAGATCATTCAACAAATAATTATATACCAAAGGGTTAATACCCACCCCTTGCACACCTTAACTAATACTCCATCAACATGTTGAACACAGAAAAACACACATGCACAGATGGCTAAACATAAAGTCGGATTAAAAAAGAACTAAAGATTTTGATATTTTACCTCAAGAACTCTCAAGTTGGGGCACTTTTGAATTAAAATACAATGGTCTTCAGTGTCAAGCAATGCATAGAGGAGATCCAACTTTACGAGGAGGGATGCTAATGGGAATACAATAGGCATTTCATTCCTCCCCATCATTGTGAGACCCAAACGAGATAACTTTTGAGGCAATGATACAACTGAGTACTTCTCCTCTGATTGATCATTAAAGGAACCTCCACAAAATTCTTCTAGAGCAGTTGCATGACGGAAGAAACCCAGAAGATCCAAAATTTCACGATCGCTAATTTTCACAGAGGTTAAGGAGGGGCAATTCCTGGCAATGAGTTCAAGGTCTTCAAATTTGATTTTGTCAAGATCCGTCATATAGAAGTTTAAAGTCTCGAGTACAGTGTTGTTAATAGCAAGCTCATGTAGCCATTCACCCCGTTCATCCTCGTTCTCAATTATCGAGCTCTCCTCCAAAAACAAGGTCCTCAACTCCCTGGGACACAATATAATAATCAATAAATAACATATACCCAAATGACAGGTACAGAATAATAGCTTATTTCAGAATAACAGCATAACATGTCTACAAAATCAAGGATTTATTTCAGTGTGTGTTCTGTGGGCACTCGTGTATGTAGAGTTCAAAACCATTCCTCCAAAAGTTCCAACTATAGAGCCATCAAATTCGGCTACTTGCAATAATTAAAATAAAAAACCTACATAAATTAAAAAAGATGAACATAAAAAACAACATACAGATTAAGGTACCTAATTAGAATCTCAATACAGATGGATGAAAATGTGGTTCCCATGCAGAAATCACTTGCTTATCAAAATAATATAGTAACATAACACCTATTTCTCCGGTTGAATCTTCTAGGAACAAAATTTTTGTAGTGATATTCAATCATCGTTCAAAAATGGGAGTGATAATGTAAGGCTCTATTTTTTTTCTTGCTTGGATGTTTGGGTTGGAGTGGGGGTTTGCATGTGGGTGTGGAGCAAAGAGAAGGTTTCCTAAGAAAAAATCTTTAGAAGTATGACAAGCATTGCACCCAAGGTTACTCAATTCTTAGATGTGAGACTTAATACTAAAACTAAGGTTTTAATCTGTAATGTAATCCATATTGCTGCAGAATTAGGCTGTGTCAAAAGAAAACAATAAACAATCATAAAGATTTTGGTCATAACTCGTTGAACTAAAATTAATTTGCGTAGAACTTCTCTGTAATCCATACTGCTGCTATTAGGCTGTGTCAAGACGAAACAATAAAGAAAACTAAAGATTTTGTCTTTTACATATTTGAAATGAATTCAATTTGATTGGTACATCTCAAAATGAATCAAAAGCAAGGAGTTGCTTGGTTTCGAATAATGTCCATACTCATTCCACGCATATAACTCTACACTAACCAATATGCAATTGCAGCACAAAACATTTCCACATCAACAATTCAAACAAAGCATAAACGAAACTTTCCGCAAAAATTGTAAACGTAAAATATACCTGCAGTTGCGGGTGATATGGACAAGGCCTTGTGTCGAAAAACCGGAGCACTTGTCCAGCTTAACACTCAGAAGCTCACGGCCACGAGACCTGGCCAACAGCTCCAGGTCAGAATCCCTCACAATCATTCTCCGGAAATGCAAATGCTTCATGCTCTTAAACGACTCAGCAATCTCCTCCACCCAGGGCGTCACAAAGCCTCCCCAATCCTCCGGTATCAGATTGAACATCGCCGCCCTCGGCTTCCCCTTCAGCTTCAGCGACTTGAGCTGACTGAACCGCCTCCGGAGCCGCTCGGGGCTCGTCGTGTAGCACAGCGCGATGGTCACGTGCTCGCGCGTGAGCGCGTCGAGCTCGTACCACCGTCGGCACACTAACGACACCGCCTCGCGGTCCTTCGCGTCCACGATATACGGCATCACGCAGCCGGCGACGACGTCGGACATTCCAGTATTCACTTTGACGCTTCGATCTTCCATTTCTGAACAGATCAAAACTTCTCCCAAAAAAAAAAAAAAACTCTCTGCTAGCAACAGAAAACTGAAATATTCAAAGCTGTATATTAAAGATCCATGTCCCAATCTCCAACCTCTCCAAAACTCACCGAGATTCGAAAACAGCTGCAGAAAAGAATCAAGAAAACTTTAAAGACTGTGACTGGAAGAAGAAAATGAATTGAGCCGCAAGATCTACCTAGACCGGAGCGTTGAGGACGAACCAGTCGGATCGATGGCGGGGAGTGAGAGAAGGCATGGCGGGAAGGAGGAGGAGGATCCGATCAGGTGGAGCTGGCCGGAGCGGAATCGGCGGCGACGGTTAAGGACTTGGTTATTCTGTGGAGGAGGGATTGGATCAGAGTGAGAGAGAGAGAGAGAAGGGAGCTGGAGGATGAAGAGAGGGAAAAGATAAAAGAGACGAGGGCAATAAAATATGGGTTAAAATATAGGCGGACCAAGGAGAAGGTGACGGGGGTGGTGACGTGGAAGGGTTGGAAAGTAGGACGCGTGGCGGGAGGAGAGTGGGTAGGGGGTGTCAGTGAGGGTAACAGGGCTGTAGTTGGAGCAGATGCTGTCTAGGGAGTTGTTATATTGGGTGATGTTAGAGAAGTGGGGGATCAAAAAGAGTAAATGTAAAACAATTTTTTTTGTTTTGATTTTGTGTTAAAGTGAGCACCAACTGTAAATGCAAGCAGATTTTGATGTTGGGGTTTGGGTCTATAATCATGTAAGTGTGCCATTTGGTGCCTATTAAGGCTATAAGTGAGGATAAGGGTAAATGTACCTTTTGATTTTTAACACAAAAGTGAAGTTTTTTTTTTTTTTTTTTTTTTTAATAACAAAAGTTAAGTTTATGACAAGAACTACAGAAAATAAAATATTGAAACGTGAAAGTGAACACCGTAGCCATGTTATTGCTACCGTCTATACGTGTATTGAGTTCTCACAAAGTATAATAGGTATATATTATATGGGAGGAAGTTGAGCACTAAAGCGTCGTATGTTCATATCGTTCGAATGGGTAAGAACCTACGTGTAGAACCCTCATTTACAAGTTCGAATCCCGCTGACGCTTATCTATTCTTGGTGACCGCGAGAGACTTATGACATTAACCCCTGCAAGAATAGAACTTATTTAAAACAAAACAAGACAAGGTATATTTCTAATTGCTAATAAGGTTAAAAAAGCCGCCGTAATGAGGATTACACTGCTGGGTTTTACCTAGCCGCAAACCCTTCGAGCATCTATATGGGAGCGGTGACCCTTCGAGTATTCCAGTTGACCTAAAATCAATGCGAAGATCTATGGTGTTGGATTTAGCCAAAAGCTGCCAACGGAGGTTTGATGATGTTGAAGCAACATCTAAAGATAGTGTCGGCTTGCCAAAGTTCAAGTCAGGTCGCCTTTCGCCATGCTGCAGAGTATATTTCTAATTGCCAATAAGGTTAAAAAAGCCACCGTAATGAGGATTACACTGCTGGGTTTTACCTAGCCGCAAACCCTTCGAGCATCTATATGGGAGCGGTGACCCTTCGAGTATTCCAGTTGACCTAAAATCAATGCGAAGATCTATGGTGTTGGGATTTAGCCAAAAGCTGCCAACGGAGGTTTGATGATGTTGAAACAACATCTAAAGATAGTGTCGGCTTGCCAAAGTTCAAGTCAGGTCGCCTTTCGCCCTGCTGCAGACTCTAGGTTTTACTACTCTAGTGTTAATGACGCGGATGGGAGGTGCTCCTTTGAGCAAGGAGGCTTGAACGTTGCATTTCATGGCCTTGTTGTTTAGTCGTGGAACGCAAAGCTCATGTCTCCTTAGTCAGGGTTGCACCTCCACACCGCGTTGCATTACGTATTTTTTTGATATATATATATATATATAATGTAAATAAAAAAGACATATATTCATATATTCTTTCCCATAAATAAAAAAGACATAATCCAACAATTGTATTTATAAATGGTATGTTGTATGGACAAAATTAATTAATTAATATCTAGAATGAGATTTAATGCCTTTTTTTGGTCACCTTATTCAATATATTAATTTTATTTGGAAGAAAAATTTATAGGAAATAATTAATTTGTTGAAAGAAAACTATTGGTCCAAAAATTTGTGGACATATCTTAATTTAATAATGGTGCTTTTAATACGCAATATTCATTTTCTGTTACCTAATTAAATTCATTAATGTCATTGACTAATCCTTTATAATTATATAGAAGAAAATATATAAAGTAAATTTGTTACTACAAGATTATGATTGGCAAGATATATTATATATTAAAAATATAAATTTATAACTTTTTATGGCTTTACACCTACCACAAATCCAATGCCTCATAACTCGATCATAAGTCATAATCCTCATTAAAGCCCTCCACCATTTTTAGGATATTAATATTCCGAAAATGGAATGTACTAGATTTACCAAATGTAAAGTTTTCAGCAAAGGAGCTTGAGTGGTTTAAATTTTTTTTTTTAAATAATAATATTTTATTAATAATTCACACACCCTACATATGTCAGTGAGGTTTGAGCCCGTGATCTCAAAGTTGTAAATTAAACACCTTAATCAACCAAGTCACAGTTCACCGACAACTTGAGTGGTTTAAAGTTTACCACATATGATATTTTATGCATTTGTGAGATTAATGTTGCTTGTAATATCCCATTAAGGGCGACAACACCAAGCATACATCATCTATGTATCAGCAATAACAAGTTCTCCTCATCGAAATTAAACAAGTCAGAAAACATGTTAAGTTATCCAAATTGGCCTAAAATCAGTATGCTTAACTTAGGGAAGTGAAATCCACACTCCTTAAATTGTAATTCACACTCTCACTTTTTATTTTTTGTAACTTAAATTTTATCTTTAGTCTTAACTTTTGTCTTTTTATAAAAATAATGACTAAAAATAAAAAATAAAAATATAGATTACAATTTAAGAAATGTAAATTTCACATCTCTTAAGTTATCTCAAATTCCCATAAATACGTGCATGTAATGTAAAGTGGCCTAACATTTATACACTTACAGTAACTTTCCTCTATTTTTCTTCTTAGTCTTACCTTTCCTCAAGCAGACACTGGATATTAGTGACCCACCTTCTGTTTTGGTCAATCCTTGGATCACCCACCGTCAGGTTCTCTTTGTGTTGTAAACCCAGCTAGCAGCACACAAATTTCACGGTCTCAATCAAACCTTCTAACGAAGGGTCAGTAAAAGTGTGTGCGAAATAATTAATTTCTTTATCCAAATTGCAACCGCACATTTCATTATTTTGTTTTCTCTGCGGACAGGGATATTTCGATATTGGAGTTCACTAGTCAAAGCAACATGGCTTGTCCAACATATGAGGTTATAATCACATCTTAGCATATGACCTCATGCACGTTCTAGCTAGTGGTGAAATCCAAATCTCATATATTGAAGAAGCAATTGAGTTTGATATTTAGTCATCTCTTCGTGTAAACAAATTTTTTGCATGTCATGATGAGTATTTTTAATTTTTAGTTGTTTGCTTATAACAACTGATTTAGTTATTTTGTCTCGAGTGTCGTGCAAAATTAAAATCTCAACTCATAATCAACGAGTTATATTTAGTGCATGAAGATGCAAATTATGAACTAATTGTTTTTTTTTTTTGAAAGGGGTTTGTAACCCAGCCTAACTAGGAGGCTCAGCCCCACGTCTGGTTTCATTTATTGAAATAAAAACTTACATCGGGAGGGGGGGACATAAGACCTGAACCCCGAGTTACAGACACATAGAGAACATCCTGAATAATAACAGGTGTCTCATCTAAACTGAAAACATCCAACTTATTGCATCTAGCAAAGCGGGCTAATCTATTTGCTACACTATTTGCTTCACGACAAACATGTTGCAAGTAAAAGAAATTAAAAGCACCAACATACCTTTGACAATCCTCTATAACTCTTCCTTCAATAGAGAGATCGTCATCGGTGTTTTGGAGTGCATGTACCAAGTTCACACAATCACTTTCGACTTCAACATCTTGCCTCCCTTGCTGAATACATATTAGCATACTTGCTCTAAGAGCTTCCGCTTCCATATGAAAAGCAGATAAAGCATACTGAAAAGGCCTAGCAAAAGTAGCGACACACTCTCCCTCATAGTTTCTAACTACCACACCCACACCTCCACTGCCAAGTTCCTGTTCAAAGCTCCAATCTATATTTACCTTGAGTCTACCACGTGGGGGAAATGACCATATATTCTTCTTGCTTCCACTGTGCTGGCGATACTCTTTGTACTTCTTGAGTAAAGCGGTGGACCATTCAAACATGTTGGCAGCATTATAGTACTTACCTCTCCACACCATTCCTTTCCACCCAAATCACCCACAAAGCCATTAAGAAAGCCCCTAGTGTCTCACCACTCAACATATCTATCATATCCCGAAACCACACTTCACTACTTACAGAGGGGTGGGTATAAGGATGGATTTGTAGCATGTATTGCTTCCAAAAGGCACGAAGCACATTGCAGTTTTTAAATAGATGTAAGCTATCTTCACGACTATTCAAACATAACACACAACTGACGTCTGGGAGTTGAGCCTTTTTCTTAGTTAAGGCAGCTCTAGTGGGTAATATTCCTTGTGCCAAACGCCAACCATGCATACATACCTTAAGAGGTACTTGAGCACTCCAAAGTTTACACCATAATCTTCCACGCTTCACCCCCGAGTCAGACCCTGAAGCTTGCTTCTCCAACCCTTCCACTAACCTGTCAACATAGTACCCACTCTTCACCGCATAGCAACCCTTTTTATCAAAATGCCAAACCATCCGGTCCTCGCCTCCATATAAACTAAGTGGAATTTTGAGAATGAGATCAATTTCCATCGGGTTAGGGAGGTCCTCAATCACCTCTACATTCCATTCCCCAATATCCCCGTCAATAAGATCACACACTCTCATATCTTCAGAGCCCTGCATCGGATCTGAGAAAGGTTTGAAATTGTATGGGAGAGGCACCCATGGATCATTCCAAATACTTATCATCTCACCATTTCCCACCTGGTAACGCAAGCCTTTGGTTAACAGTTGCTGCCCTTTTAACATACTCCTCCATGAGTACGACATGTTCTTTCTTATCACAGCCTGCATAAAACATGTGCTTGGGAAATATTTAACTTTGAGAACCTGTGCAAGGAGGGACTGAGGTCTGCATATCATTCTCCACCCTTGTTTAGCTAGGAGAGCACGATTAAAAACATTCATGTCCCTGAAACCAAGCCCGCCCTCCTTCTTTGTCGAACATAGACTGTCCCAAGCAATCTAGCGGATCTTTCAAACTCCCCCCACCAGAATTTTGCATCAACTGATGCATTTCATTGCATAGATGTCCAGGGAGCCCAAAACAACTCAATAACGTACGTGGGTATAGATTGTAAGATGGACTTAATTAACACTTCCTTTCCAGCACCACTGAGGGTCTTATCTCGCCATCCCTGAGTCCGTTTCCTCACTTTGTCAACCAGAAATCTGAAAGCGTCATCCTTTGAATAGCTTAGCCCGGTAGGCAGACTGAGGTATTTATCATGTTTCAGAACTCTTTTCACTCCCAACATCGCAGCAAGATCATCCTGTTTCCAAATCGGGACATTTTTACTGAAAGATATGCAGCTCTTGTCATAGTTAATCTGTTGACCTGACATTCTCTCATACGCCACAAAAATCTGCTTGATACTTAATACATCCTCCACCTCTACTTTTGAAAAAATGAAAGAGTCGTCAGCGAAGAACAGATGATTAACTACTGGAGCTCCTGTGCAAACCCTAATTCCATGAATCCGATCATGTGCCTCAGCCTCGTTGATCATTCTAGATAGAACTTCAACACACACTAGGAATAAGTACGGGGAGATCGCATCTCCTTGACGCAAAGCTCTTATGGAGTGATGTCCCTGCTTGGTTCACCATTAACAAGGAATGAATACCTCACTGTCCTCACACAGTTCATAACCCATCTCAGCCACTTCCCACCGAACCCCAGTTTTACTCAAGACCGTCTCCAAGAAACTCCATTCAACCCTATCATAAGCTTTACTCATGTCTAGTTTTAAAGCACAATAGCCAGCCTTGCCTCTTCTTCTACGTTTAAGACAGTGAGAAATTTCAAAGGCAAGGAGTGAATTGTCTGAGATAAGCCTGCCAGGAACAAAAGCGCTCTGATGTTGGGATATTAGGCCATCCAACAGGGGTTTAATCCTATTAGCCAACACCTTTGATCCAAGTTTGTAAATGACATTGCATAGCGAGATAGGTCGCAATTGATGAACGTACTCTGGAGTCTTGACCTTCGGGATTAAGGTGACCCACGTATGGTTGATTTCCTGAAGCAGTTCCTCAGAGTTGAGGAATTCTCTTACCGCCATGACCACATATGTTCCAACAATCTCCCAAAACTGCTGATAAAACACAGGTGAGAAACCATCCGGGCCTGTCGGGTGCATTTGTTTTAAAGCTTTAACGACTTCCTCTTCCGAAATGTCTCTATTCAGGCTCCTGCTCATATCCTCCGACACCACACTAGACACAAAGCGCAAATCATCTTCAAACATTTGAGGTCTAGATGTCGTGAAAAGACTCTTGTAATATCGAATGATAATCTCCCCCATTTCGCTCTCATCGTTACACCACACTCCATCTTCATTGAACAACCCCTTCAAAACTGCTTGTTTTTCATAGTAACTAGCTAATTTCATAATTATAGATATTAGTACTGCTAATACATATGAATAATAATGTAGAATTTCATTCCAAAAGGCAACACAATAATATATACAAGAGTATCCCCGATAAGTAGGGTGGTCACTCATTTAGATTAGGGTTAGTTAGCTTAGATAGCAAGGTACATAGCGTCAGCAAAAATGGCTTATATAGTTGTGATCATATACTTAAATATACACCTATATGCACTAGTTTATTAATCACTAGCTTGATCTCAAAACGTCACACTGATTCTAATTAGGTAGGGTGGATTGAATCAATCTGATCCTTGAAATAAGTCGGTCATCGCCATTGTATGATTTGTATTATTAAAAAATCCAGATCATACTGTATGATGTTATGAACCAGAAATTATATCAAATTGGACCCAAAATTAAACTCTTCTTTTCTCTTTTGGACCCAAAATTAAACTTATATGATAAACAAGATAGATTTTGGTTGGCATACATATCTAATATCTTTATAAGGTTGTTGACGACTTCACTTTCTCCCTAAGCTTATAGTTGTGATCTTGTAAATTAGGATTTTAGGTAATTCTAAGGACTCACGAAACTCCTCATCAATGAAGTTGCTGCTTGAATCACTACTCGATCACGTCTTTAATAAAGTCGGATTTTTCATATCCCAAAACTATGCATGAATTTATCAATGTCGAAACTTCATTTTTAAAAATTGACTGTTATGAAAATTTTCTACCAGAAATGATGACATTTACTTGAATAAGAACATATCTTGCATTTTTGTATGTAAATCTGATACTTTATAGAAATACAATTATATAAACACCAATACACCATATCGAGAATATATGGGCAAATCTGAGTTAGAGAATCATACATTACATCAAGTCACGTTAACATATAGTTAACATATAATTCGATGATAGATAACTGTGGTAGAAATATAAACATATGACCCATAGACAATCGACGAGTGGCGCGACCAATCACACATGTTACTATTCCAAATTTTAATTACTGAGCTCATAAAAGTGAGTGCTTTGATTTCTTAAGGGGAAGTGCATTTCTAGAGGGGACCAAGTACCAATAACACTGAGAAGGTAAGTGAACTCCAAGTTATGGAAGAAAATAAAATATGGGTGTTTCAATGTCAAGCTGATTATGTTATTTTGGATGGCACTCTGCAAATCCAGAGAATCTTGTCAATCTGGGTTTGGTTTTATATGGTTGGAATGACTTGAAGATGCTCTACTCCTATATGGAATTCCATATAGATCGAAGAAACCATAGATCTTAAACGAAACCATGATCGATGGTCCTGTCAACTTATCATGGTGATGTAGCGCCGTTGAACAAGTAATAAATTGTTGGCATTTTAGTCTGTATAAGCTACGTTTGTTTAAATTTGATTTCATTCTGAACTATACTTCTTTGAAATGATATGCATGTTGTCCTCAAGAGAGTAAAATCCAAAGCTCTCCGACTGCGGCCGTATAGTTTGGTGATAAATTTCTTTTAAAATATACTAATTGATTATTTCTTAGTTACGTGAAGTTTATACAGTTGTGACTCATGACTGCTAGTCGTTATATTATCATGATTTCTTCACTTAGTATAGAAGTGTGGTTCTGGCTACCTAAGCTAATTCATACTATAATGGTGTCATGACTATATCAGGGTTATGTTGTTTTATAGTACCTTTTATATATCATTCTACTACTTTGTGAAATTTTCTCCGCTCGATATCCGACATAAGTTAACATTATTGTTCATCATCAATCGATGGGGTCATACTATGTTGTGCTAATTGACATTTTTATAACTTGTCTGCCAATAAACCCTTCAGCCTATAATAGCGATACATTGTCAAATTGTAAGTGCAAATATATGCATTGTGCCTAGGAATTTAGCAAGGATTATTAGTCTATTTTCGTGAAGCGTCAAAAGTGCACATAACTGACATAAGGATGACAGTTTGAATTCGTAAGCACTCAAATTTTTATACAAGCCCCGTGGAGTTGCTAATTGATCATTTAGGTAGTTAATGTAATCGAGTCTGGACCCTCAACGGAAACAAGAAGTAAACAACTAACACATACACAACTTTGATCAGCACAATCCACTGAAATAATTGGATTGTTAGCATTTCTCCTCCACGGGGGGCATGCATTCCCACCTAAAAGATTTTGATTAGGTGCTACTTGTAGTTGTTTACTAATTCCATGCAGTTCATCTTCTATTAAAGAAGTTGCTTACAAGATCATTTTCATATATTTGATTGAGTAACAATTTTACTTATTTGTTTGATCTTGCAACTAGATAAACGATTAAATGATTTCGGATTCGCTTAATTCTTTTGAAAGCAATATAGAAAATCAAACGTTTGAGTTTTGCAATAACATTCTATAGATAAATCACGGTTTTAGTTAATATCATGAACGTGTCATTAAGCTAAATGATTCACTTTGAAATAAGTACTAGCAACTAATTATACATTCATTCTTCTAATATAATTTGGTCTAGTCGCACAATTTTTCATATGTAAATATAAGATTGTAAAATTCGACTCGCACAGTTTTTCATATGTAAATATAAGATTGTAAAATTCGACTCGAGATGTACTAGTTGTAGCGTTAAATTTATCTGATGAAAAAAAATATTCCGTCACTCTAAAAACACTACTGATTAAGTATATACTTGACATTATTGTTGGCAAAAGAATATATCTGGATCACTGTGGGTGAGAAAAAGTCAATTAGTGCAAAGCCATCAGGATTCACTTGGTATGCCACCTTCTCATATTATTATTATTCTCTTTGAGAGATTCCATGAAAGTCCTAATTCTCTGTCTCCCTTTTGTCCTAGTTCAAATGAACCAAACCAAGATCATCAGCTGGCCTCCTTCGATTCGTCATGCTCCGACCAAGTCAGGCAACTTGAATACCGACATGCAGAAATATCTATATACAGAGGTTCATGGAATCATAATCTGAAGCTAAAGTTAAAGTGTTAAACCCGATTTTTCTGTTCTTCTCGAACTCGATCGCCGTCCTTCTACAGTTCTACGCAGTTGCTTCAGAACGTTGTATGCTAAAGTTTAACCGTCGTCGGTAGCAGTAAGGGTTAAAGATTAATAGCCTCTCGCTAACCAGCTTAACACTTCAGCCTCCATAGTTTGGTCAATAGTTGATGCTTACTGGGTTCCTTTTGATCAAGACAAGAGTTATACGGTTGGGGGTTAAGTCTAATCTATTATGCTCCATTATTACAGACAATGACAGTACCACAATCTTGGACAACTAATACTGTACGCCCTGCTTTTCCGATGTTGATGGAAAGGAACACTATCCACTTCTTTTTTGGGGATTGAGTGGCTCAATGCATACTAAATTTGTGGAAAGAAAAGGAAGAATTAAAACCACCAAGCATATTTGTGAGATGCATATGACTGCTTCAAGTGACCCTTGGTGTTGGAATCCGCTCCGAAATATGATGAACCTCTAAACTCACTAAGGAGTCTTCAGTACAAGGGATGGTTAGAAGTCTTCATAAGGTGTTTCAAATGGAAGTCGATTCATGTCCCCCAGGGAACTGGTAGCATCATTCTTCTCTTTACTTTTGTTGGCCACTCAACACTAGGACATCATACAAAAGAACAGGAAGGCATAAAGAACAAGTCCAAGGATGTGTTTCAAAACACTGAAACGGTTATTTCATTCATATGTAATCATGAACAACATCAATGGAGGCACAACATGGAAACACAGCCATAAAGGTGGGATCACCCCTAGTTACAATTGCAAAAGCCAAACCTACAGCCATCAACCATATCTACATCAGTAGATCTAAGATAAAGAGGACTAGAAAACAAACAAACAATAAGAACCCGTTCCATTACATCATTATTCATCGCTCCTTTTCACCCCATAGTTCGAACAAAAGGTACCCTGATCTTCCGAACAAGATCCACCCAATCCACTACATCCCTCTTCCTGTATATCAAAACCGTTGCTGCTGCCACGATTCTCCAACCCAGTTCCACTGGTAGATATCCCAGGCAGTGAAACCATACTTATGGCCGCAATGCTGTTTGCAATTACATCAACATCGCTGGTTCCGGTGTATAGACCCCGACTCCCAGGCAGTGAAACGATACTCATGGCTGCAATGCTGTTTGCAATTACATCAACATCGCTGGTTCCAGTGAATAGACCCCGACTCCCAGGCAGTGAAACCATACTCATGGCTGCAATGCTGTTTGCAATTACATCAACATCGCTGGTTCCAGTGTATAGACCCCGACTCCCAGGCAGTGCAACCATCCTCATGGCTGCAATGCTATTTGCGATTACATCAACATCGCTGGTTCCAGTGTATAGACCCCGGCTTCCAGCAACAAGCATATTTCTATTCTCATCTCCATTTGTTAACATGGCAGGCAGTACATCCATCAGCGGTGAGCTACTCTGGGTTGAACCACTTATGAGCAGCCGACGCAGAGTCTCTCTAGCACCATTCTCCAACATGGAATCAGTTTGAGGAATCAACGGATTCATAAGGTTCGAGTGCAATGGAGGAATGCCAGCTGAAATAGCAGGACCAGCACTGACAAGGTAGCCTTGACCGGAAGAGCAAATATCAATAACTGGAATGTGAACAATTGGATCACAAATCAAAGGGTTAAAGGTTGGAATCTGCTGAGAAGTTGGCCTTGGCAACCGGATGAGTGGGTCTGGAAGAAAGGCAGGAAAATCCAATAAAGGACAATCAGACAAATTAACTGTTGGCTTTGCTGTCAACATACAGGAGGGCATATTGGCAGGTAATAAAGAAGAAAGTGGTGGCAGCAAAGCTGATTCATTGGATGAGCCAGAGATTGCGGGAGGTTCTTGTGAGTACTGCAAACCCGATGATCCAGGAGGGCACCAACAATAGTAAGGAGACAAAAGAGGACTAGCCATGTATGAAATCTGAGATGCAGAGTTCAGGGTTGGTTGGACAGTCAATTTTCCAAGTGACTCCAGAAAACTTGATGAAGATAATGAGCAACTTGGGACAACTTCTGGAGACTTGTCACTTTCAGATTGATTTGAACAAGATGCATTTATTCCCACTGGCGAAACGATTGTGGAGTCATCAACCGCTGAAAGATAAATGTCCCCTCGCCTCCTCAACTTTTCCCTGGTTATATTCCTCAGGGACGACAAGGTTCTGGGGAGACCTTCTTTGAAAGAGCTCGACCTTGGACTCAGGCTACCCTGAAACGATGAATTTGCTTTCATCGACTGATTCACACTAAGTCGAGAACGCAGCGACTTTGATGATGTTGATGAGAGTTGTCCATCTTGAGCAGTATCAAATCGCTCAATACTGGTGGTAGTAGCATCCATATTTGAGGGTGCAGAACTTGATCCACTTCCAATCACAGTTGATCCTACCAGATAGGCACGAAGGTGAGTTGCAAAGCAACCAAGACGTGACTCGCTGATTCCAGTTAAACCAGAAATAGAGGGTTTCCTCCTGATCAGATCCTTCATCTGTAAGTGTAAAACAGGAGAAAAATCAATTATTATCAACTTTGACAAGATCAAATGATGTTAGAAAACAAATACCAAGAGAAACAAACACTGATTTCATGACAACTGGGACAGATACCAGATAAATATAAAACTGACAAAATGAATATAGTGCATCCATTCATGAAAACTCTAAAAAATATGCAAGACTTCATGATCTCCACTTCTACGCAATACTAGTTTTCCACATTCAGCACCAGTGTATTAGTATATCAATGATCAATGCATGCATAAGCCCCAAAGCTTATTATGTATATACGTACCTTTGAAATCAATTCAATTCCCAAAAGCTTTGATGTCTCAGAGCACCAAAAGTGAAAAACCCGACCATCTGGGATTTTGATAACGAAAGACCGGCCAGAATTGTCTGCTGGAATCTCATTGACTTCTACAGCAGAGCACTGGGATTTGCTATTTAAGGTGAATAATCTATCAGTCTGCCCATCATCCCCGACAAATGAAAGACGTAGATCGGATGTTGGCAAGATTGTAAGATTCAAATTACCCCTGTGACAACATAAAATTAACAGATACTTAGCAATACGTAAATAAACTGAATCAATAAAATAAAATAACGAAACAGCACAAACCACAAAACTATATGAATTCAAAACTTATGGCTTCCAAGTAGTTTCCAAAAGAAAGAAAGAAGCATAGGATTGACTGCATCTGCAGACAAATTCCAGTACATCCATGGCCGTCAGACTTGACAATTGTAGTTTCTAAATTTTCTTGTTTCACTTTTGTTTCTTTTCTTCTTCATTTTTTTGGTGAAAGAAGAAAAACTAAATTCACAACTAGTTTGATAAGGTGAAGTTAAAGGACTTATGAAAAAAATAACAAATCCCCACAAACTTCTAACTATCCATTCTTTAAATTGTCTTGATTACAAATCAATATTTAGAGTTGTGTCAGCCGAAATTTTGAATCTCAAATCCAAAAATCACAAAACAAAAACTAAACAGTATCATCAACAATGCTTGAGCTCCTTCCAGTAAACAGCAAAAAGAAATGTAAAATCAATGAAAAAAGGTCTTTCATAGTTTCACTGATGATATACAGTGAACATTTATAGTTGTATCAAACAACGCCATTTCAGACATATGTTTCTTTCTGTGGATAAAGAAACGGACATGAAACAAAGGTAAAATAAAAGTGACTAAAAACCACGTTACGGGAAGAAAGTAGTACTACAATGTCTAATTAGAGTAACTATATGTAAATCAGAAACAGATTCTGGATTACAGAAGGGAGACAATGAACTTGTCAATGTCAATTTTGATTTCCATCAAAACGCCAATCATATATTGAAAAAGCAGCAGCAGGCTATTAACATAGGATCTTGAAACTACCTTTAGTTCCTCTTAATTCAGAGATCATAATAGTATACGCCCACAATACCTACAAGTCAAAAGATATATTTACTTGGAAGAATGAACATGGTTACCAGTAATAAGCACTAAAACATTATGACTTAAATACACCCCCTATAAGTTACATCCGTACACCTACTCAATACTATACCCTAAACTCTATAAATTGGTATACCACTAAAATCATGTTTCACCCACAAGTTAAATTCAGCAGCACCAGTTGATACTACTGCTAGTTAACTAATCCTGTATGAAAAACAATGTCAGGATGGCCAGAACATGATTCATTTGCAAAATGTTGATAACTACAAGATAAATTGAAAGAAAGGTAGACCACAGAAGATTCAAGAAAAAGTATGCTTCAGGAAAAGTCGTTCTGCCTAAATATTCTAACGTGAATGTCCAATCTTTCATAACTAATATGACAATACATCATCAGACTAACCTCCAAAACGTGTTGCCATGTCCGACTGCAGAAACCACCATGCAGTGCAAGGTGACATCAAGATACTTTAAGGATCACAACAAACGATAGAATCTACAAATCACACATGGTTAATTTATCTTCCAGTTACTACCCTACAATCCGCAATCAGGGATTATGCATTCCAAATTTGCTACTGTTTTAATCAAAGAAATCTAAAACTTCTGATATTGATGTATTCTATTCAAAAAGACCAAAACTACAAAAGCCATTTGATGTAAAGATGGTCTATTCAGAATGAATTCTGCACAACAAAACGTAACAGTTCTGTCTTTTTAAATGGTTTAGCTAACTACAATTTTTCAAATTGCATCCATAGTACAAACTCACAAGTTTATAATCAACTATGAATACACAGCCTTGTTCCAAATTCTAGAGGAATGAGAAAATTAATTATAAACACCACAAACACACATAAAACTAAAAAGGACCAGGAACTCAATAAGGTACAAATCTGAACTTACAGGCACATATTAACATGTTTCATTAACAGAGAAACATCAGAATTATATTTTAAACAAGCTGCCTGCATGGAATGTCAGAAGCATGACAACCATAATTGTGACCAAATCCCACTCCAACCAAAAGCAGCATAAAGTGGATAACATTATGTTTCTTCATGTCCTATATATCACAAAGGAAAGGGGGGGAGAGACAAGCGGGGGGAGTAAAAGAAGCACAATCACACAAGTGAATGTCAGTGACACCGTTAAATACATATATCTAAAGTACACAGACAACTGTTAACAGGACTATCAAACCAAGTTCATTTCTGATTCGACTAAATGTGCACAAGAATTGAAATATGGATCATTTCACATCTAATACTAATTACCAACTGCACTCAAAACAAACAAACACACCAAACAGGAGCATCAAGGGAAATCGATAGTCAAGATACTTACTTTGAATTAGTAGGACACAACAGAATCCCTTGCTTGCTGATCTTTCCAACACGAACAGAAACAAGCGGTATGCAGAAGCACCTCGCTAGCATTCCAACTTCCGCCGGCTCAAAATGCTGTTCATCAAACATTGCAAGACCATCAGTTCACCAAAGCACATATCAATATCATAACTAGAATCTCAAAAACTATTCTCCTATTTCCATCAATTATCAGCAAACCTAGCGTTACCAATTCACCAAGCATGCACTAATCAAATCAGCCTAATCTCTACATACAAATTCGAATACATTTCGCTACCACATTAGCCTTGATTTCTATAATTCAATTCATATACCTGGGTTAATTGAGCCAGCAACCGACCCTCTGCGGCGTCATTTGAGGCATTCATCTTCAACAGAGGCTTCAACCTCTCGTCTGCGCGACACGCGCCCATAACCTGCATATCAAGCGCTTGAAGCCACTGCAAAACCCGGTCCTCTCTATTGCTCTGCTGCAGCAACAGATCTCCATCCCCTCCGTCAACAAGTATCCCCGTCAACCGCTCTTCCAGCCCAATCTCACTCCGCGACGACGTCGCTCCCTCGCCGGAGCTGCCGACCTCGTTAGCGGCCGACGACGAGTCCTCGAATCCCTCGGCGTTCGACCGATCGGAAATGCGATCGGCGCCGTCGATCTCGTCGTTGTGAAAGTCTTCGTTTCTAGGACCGCCGGTCATCGTCGGAAAGAAGTTGTCTTAAATCGCCGTGAAAAAGATTCCAAACCCTAATTAGACTTGAATTATTATCGTTTCAAAATCTCAATCGGAATCGGAGATGATTGAATCGAGTGAGGATGATGAGAGGGAAGGATAGGAGGCTCTTAGAGAGAAGAAATATCTCCCACAGAAAATTGTACCCAGTCTTTTCTTCTGTGTTTGCAAAAAATGAAGGACACGATGGGAAATTGGGAGTTTGGTATTTATATAGGAGCGCTGGGACTAAAGCGGACGTGAAGGCCGTCTGTAAAATTCGACCCTAATGTCGCTATCAGATCCGGGGCGGGATTGCATATGCACCACGTCCGCAACTTTTGTGGGACCCGGTTGATTTAGATCCAACGATAATCAGGAGAGCAGCCACGTCAGTGGCTTAACCGACCATAAGTATCGGATGAAAGCGATTGGCGACGAGGTTAAGGATTCTGTTATTCTGTTTCACTGTCAAACTGTGCAGAGTAATCTCTGCAACTGGAACACCACGTGCACCTGAACACCACGTGACACTGTTATATGGTGTACCGGCCGATCATATAACTCATCAGATTCATGTGGGATCAATAAATATAAAAAAAAAAAAGTAAAAGTAAAATACAGCTATCAAAATAAAAATAAAATATTTAGACCAATGAGACTAAAATGAAACATAAAACTTGTGGTGTTCCGGGTACAAATAATAATTTCTTAATTAGGCAATGCTAGGCGAAATCGTAAGGATTTTACAGCGGCCACCTCGTTAAAACCTTGAGAAAACAATCTCTCTACTCATTCATATAAAAACAATCTCTCTACTCATTCATATAGTAATAGCAGCCAGTTAACTATCAACATAAAAATAATTTTCTTCCAAAACGGCCATGGTCGTAACCCGAAAGTTCGAGTTTCTACTGTATTCACATACTCAAGTTTAACCATCATTTGCTGCCTTTAACTCACTGGTGAAATACCTAAGGCATGAGATTGGGGGTCTATACCTTACCTTTGTTTTTGGCCAAACATTGATGTTTTTCTTGATGCGTAGGACTTCAGTTGGCTAATCATATCGACTATGCTATGTGCAATAAATCCATTAACATTTCTATATTGAAGCCAAAGCATCTTGGTTTCTAGTTTAACCTTTTTCTTGAGTTGAGGAATCAAGGGATGAGGCAGGAACATTCCGATGCAATTAGACAAAAGAGTTTCACAAGAAAGAAAACAAATGAAGGTTACCTTTTGCACGAAGAGAGATCTACAGGAGGAAATGTATAACAGAAGCTAAACTTCTAAACGTTCTAAAGCATTTCATACTCGAATTGATAAGCTGGGAAACACAATATAGTAACTGTTCAAAATTTTCAGACTCATACAGCGTTGCTCTAAAATTACCGGTGCAAAAGGCCACATCATCAGTGAACAACATCTATTAACGAAGTGACTGTATAAGTCGACCTATTCCAGTTTCCTCTCACTTGCTCTTCTTTGGTTCTTTCTCGTATTCATCGATAAGTGCTTCAATGTCTTTCCAGAAGAGGCCCTCTACCAAAATTCCATCCTTGGTGAACCTGAAATGTTACAAATAACTGTTTAAGCAGGCATGTACAAATATTCCTTACTCTCATGTGCGACCTATGCTCTACGTGGGTGCATAAAGAAAATTTGTGTGAGAGATAGAGAAAGAAAGAGACCACTTGGTAACACTTTTCGTAAACTGTACTGGTTGATTTGCGGAAATAGATTTGGGGTCTGCACTTGCTATCTCAAGGGTGTACAGATCAGAGAATCTTGGAAGTTTGGAAGAGACCACCAATCCAGTGCTTGTGAAGGAATCCTGCATGAACAACTCACAAGTGAATACAGTTTACTAACATTTCACCAGTTCTAAAACTTTGTAGAGCATCATCATGTGAATGGCACAATATTGTATTCTGAACTTTTAAAACTTTAGGAAGAATCGTGGTTTACATACATGTGAATTCCATTGTAGGGTGTGCAGTTCAACAGTGCTCATGTCCAGGTTTAGTTACTAAATAGTCAACACTAATAAGACATCAAGACAAAGAAACCATATGCTCATAAAACCCCACCTAGAGAACAGAGTTTGGGGGCTATTCATTCACACGAGAAACTTTGTACAGGCTATTACTCTATTTACTACACCAAAGAAGACTAGTACAAAATTTCCAATGTCTTTGCCTTCTAAATCTGCAAATTGTTGTTTCAAATTCATGCTCCTGACAGGGATATGCATGTTCAGTCAACCAGAAATAAGAGACAAAATCCCCCCATCATTAAGCAGTCACCTCACTTGGAGTACAGCAAGTGAAAAAACACCTAAATGCATACTAAGTAATCCATATTAATAGGCACCTTGGCAAACAGTCCCTAAAGGAAAAAAAAATCCTTGACAGGCATCTGCTAGAGACATCACCATATTCGACCTCTATTTCTGAAAGACTTGTGCAAGAAAATTCTACTCAGAACCACAATATCTGAGCTTAAGGCATTTATACTCAACTAGCCACACCTCTATCCTGAGCATTTAACCAGTTAGAATTAGCTTTCATCTAGGCAATCCCAAAGAGCATATATACAGCTAACTTTCTGAGCTTAAGGCATATATACAGCTATAATCAACAGAGCACCCTGAATTCAGTCATTACTCAACTTTCACACAGCAATCCCAAGCAAATACTATATATCATACACTTAGGTGCTAGAGCCACTCTTTCTGTAGCAGAAGCTACATTTTAAATTTCAAGGAAAGGCCTCGAATGGGATGAATTTTCAGGCAAGGATAAAAAGGTGACACTGTCACGGACAATGTTCAGGCAGTGCCGACATGCCCTGGCATCTAAAAACATTAAAAACCAGGTACCAATGGACTAAGTAATCGGTCTAACAAATGAAGCTACACCCGAGGAATCCCAAATAAAAACTATCCTAGCATATCGACTATTTCACAGTTGATCAAACCAGACCCCAACCTGCAGATACATTACAACCCCATAGTAAAACAAAGATATCACAAGTAAACCTCAACCTTCAGTTGAGCACTTTAGCTACATTTTCAATCCGAAAGAGAAACGCACCTTTGGAGGATAAGTGAAGAGGATGGCGTTCTTCTCCTTGATGTATATAATAAGCTGCAACATCCCATTCAACACCACATACTTGCCACAGTCAAGGATCAAACACAATTGAAGCGCGAAAACCAATCGAAATCAATTTTCCATAGAATTCAATAGTTTTTCTCATCAATCAAACAGAAACAAGCACAAATTAGGTCAAAAAGGATATAAGGCGATGCAGACGAGAAGAAAATCTCGGTTCTCCGGAAACTTCTTCTTGTAAAACTGAGCCAAGAGAGCAACCACGATGATAATGGTCCCCATAACCAGCCTCAGATTGCTCATCCTCACGTCTTCCACATATCCACGGCTCGTCACGATCTGATTCGAATTGCGGAGCAAAAATTAACACCAAGAAAAAGAGAAAATTAGAGATGACAGAGATCGAGGAGAGTGATGACCTCAGTGACGGACTCGTCGAGGACGTGCTTGATGGAGTGGTGGTCTCTGAGATTGGCCTTCTTAGGGTTTTTCTTCTCTTCCATGGTTTGGGGACGACTGGGGTTTGACGCTTTTGTGTCTGATAATACTGGTTCGAATTAGACCGGGTTTTTATCTCTTTCACTATTTTAACTGTTCCCACCGTTACTTTTAACTTCCCTGATTGCTGAAGTAAAAGGACTTATAATTTTAGTCCTACGTGTAGGAATATGATTGGTTACACAATCACCGATTACGTGTTCGCAGCTCACACTTCTACCGCGTTAATTTTTTTTCGATCCAGTCACACAGCAGCGAGAAACACTACTTTAAAAAAAAAAAAAAAAAAAAATTCAGGACAAAACCTGCAAACGCGAGACGAAAAGCAACAATGAACATGAATCTCTACCTCGAACAAAATAGAAAGAGCGAGGGAAAATACTACTTGCTAGATGAGAAAACACCAGATGAATCAAATTATGGTACAACACACTCTTAAACTTGGGAGTCATTTGACATTGTGAAGAGAAATAACTAGTTACTCACATTCACATTACTATCTAGTGTCTAGAACATTGGAAATGTTTAAGGAAGGTTAATTATTCACTAACAAATTGATCCCCGCCCCCTACGAATCCCTAGCAAGTAAAGTATCTGAGTTTGCCGATAATGGCAATACATTTCCAAACACACATTTGAGTATGTGTGTCATGAAAAGATTATGATAACCAAACAATTTGGGTATTGGGGGTAAGGCTGTAAGTGTGTAACAGAGAATGAGCACACCCCTGAGTGAGGATTCCAAGTTCCATTTATGGAGGCTTTGATTTCACTTTGTTAGTGAGCATGAACCGGACACCCTTGACGAGTTCTTCCTTGACCATAAACAAAACAGCGGCAGCAAGTACACTCTGTACTATTTTTGTGCTCATCCCTTTGTAGAAACCATGCAACCCTTCATAGCGAATCATCTTCAAAATGGCATCCAAAGTTCCTGAAAGTAGACACAAATATGCATCTTTATCTACAAATATAGAACTTTGGGAATGAAACAATACATGTTCTGAGGTTTTAGTATCTCAATGAATTATCCTATTTCAGATCATCTTTTCCTCACCCACCCGTGACTGATCATTAGGATTGGCAGATACCGCTATATACCCTCTTAGGTGACAAATTGAGAGCAATGCTCAGGGGACAAGATACAGATGTTGCGAGTGATAATTTTATGATTCAAGGTATAAGATAGATGAAAGTTTAAACCTTTATAATGATGCCTTTTGTCACCAGTTGTAACCTGTTTCGCTTGAAGTCTCGACTGTAACAGCAAGGAACACAATAAGAAACTGAAACAATCAGTTGATACATGAAGTAAATCACAACGTACTATAAAGCTTATGAATATACATGTAAGGTTATGGCAACCATATCCAAGCTAATAGCAAGGTTGTCTCATCTCTTCCTAGACCCACTACTCATCACTCCTCTCCTATTCTTCAAACTCCGATTAACCATTCCTGTGTTTGCAGAACCCCATTATTTTTTCACCATTAATCTACTCGTTTACATATTCTAAAACTAACAAATGGATGGTACTTTGATTCTTCTCCTATTCTTCAAACTCTGATTAACCATTCCTGTGTTTGCAGAACCCTTTATTTTTTCACCATTTGTCTACTCATTTACATATTCTAAAACCGATGCAATGGACGGTACTTTGAATGAAACAAGCCAAAGGGGTTTCTATTGAAAAGAGCTCAAGAGTTGAAGACGTTACAGTCCAGACTACCAAGTCAACATGAAATGGCCCACTTTCTGCAATTGATAGTATAATTTACTATGCATTGCTTCACAAACATAAATGCATATAAGGTCACGAAATTTACCTTCACGACTAATAGAGGATATGTCACAACAGTAGCACCTAGTTTGGCCAAAGCACCAAGCAGGAATATCTATGGAAATTAGCCAGTCTATTAGCTCCAAAGGAAAATTTGAAAACCGGTTGAGGGTGATATTACATAAGGACAGTAATGCACAAAAGTTTAAGATGTAGATGAAACCTAACCTCTACAGCAGTAACTCCATTGTTAGTTTTCTTACTCAAGGCACGTCTTTTCTTCAGCTTCTTCAACATAGTTTCATACAGCATAAACTGCATGGAAGGATTACTCACCTGTGATTAAAAGCAGGAACTATTAGTCATACAGCCTTAGCAAGTATTGACGTCATACTCCCTTAGTCCCTTAGCATATATACATACCATGATCAATGTGGGAAATACCCCTCTCCAGAAACCGAAAAATCCACCTTCGCCATAAACTTCCTGTACCTGTACGTGTTTCGTCTAGACTCATCAGTAAATGAAAACGTCACTATGGAAAACAGAAAAAAAAAAATTAATTTACCAACCGCATGAGTAGTCCCGAAGGGAGGAGGCTCAGCTGCAGAAACAATTGCTTCCTCTAGATCAGTTGATAGCAACTGATCAGGGTGGGACTTCTTTGAGATTTTTCGATGCGTCTGCAGTGTGCAATGAGACAAAGCAATAAAATAAGTACACCACATTTAATACAAGACAGGGAGAGATGCTTAAGCTCCAGTCTGTTTCTCTTTCATGGAAGATTAAGAAAACTACAGTTAAACTGAAAGTTGAAGCTAATCATTTAGCCCTTTAATCTTTACCTGCATGCGTGTAACAACTACCCAAATAGGATTTGTCAAAAGAACATTCACACACCTACAGAAATGAAAATGTGATCAAATTTTCAGCAGAAAACTACATGAATAAAAAAATAGGAACTTATACAAAACTACAAATGAAATATAGAGCCCCAAGGCCCCAAATTCACTGCTAATACTTTTATCTGCTCTATGAAAGATTTTCTTTTTTCTTTTTCTAATAGCAAGAGTTTTTCTATGAAGCCAGAGAGCTACTTGAGGAAATAATCCCTTCATGGTCTTGACTACATCAAGGAAGAATAAATGTCATGAGGCCCATAGTCAATATGACCAAAGAAAATACCCAGATAAGGCGGCCACCACTAGCGAAGAGAGCATGCCAACTGATCCATCACCAATGCCCATCTTACTACGTTCAAGGGCAGCAACTTCAGCCTTATTCCTGAATATTTGATAGAAATAATAGTAAACACCCTGTAACAATAAGAATCGCAAATATATAAGAAACCAGATGAACCAAATCAACCATATATATATAGTTATATGCAATGCAGGTTTTTACAAAACCCACTTTTGAGCTGTCATGTAACCCTAGGGGAGGTTCTGTCTGAAACAAAGGCTCAGATTCTCAGAAAGAGCATCCGCAATTTTTGTAGCTAGTTTTTATCAAGTATGTTACACAATCAAGTTTCTCTTTGTGATTCAGGGGGTTCAGCAATACCTTGGGTTATCTCCTCCGTGCACAGAACTTCGATGTTTAAAGAAGTGTACGGCTATTAAGAGCCTTTTTTTTTATCAAGCAATGTATGAGCATATGTAGATTAGCCTACCAAATGAAGGGGAATATGGTATTCAAAATTTTATCGTTTAACTAACAACCTAGCATGTACTGGTGAGGTATCCAAATCAACCCCAAACTTTTTTGGTGGCTAAACCTTTTTATATAGGGCCAACAACAGAACTTATTAGGCATAGATAAGGTAGCCAACAGAGCAGGCAGAGTTCCAATCGTGGAACAACTACAAGGGCATGATAAGTCGATGACTAACCTCCGGGATATGGGTAGGCTTATACAAAGTTGAAATCCAAACGTATACAATACCTCTTTAAGAGTTGCATAGCAATACAACAAAAACTATATTTTCATGGTATTTGAAAACCAACTGGAATAGTCAAAGAATTGGATGTGTTTGGAAGGAATCAACTAAGGTTATGGACTTGGTTTATAGTGTTCACTCATACTCGTATAAAAATACTCTCTCCAATGATTCCCAAAGTGCATATCATGGTTATTAGACCCTCTCTTTCCTAGCATACTCTCGCCAGTGATAACATTAGCCCGGTCACTAGCCACAACTAGTAAAATTGTCACTGTCAAAGATTCAGAACAGAGAAGACAGTATCACTGCTGTCCTCAAAAAATTTCTTTCAGACTTTGGTCTACAGGGAATACAAGTCACATTGTCGTATAACAAAATGGAAGTGCACTGAAAGTTGTAGCATTTAACTTCTAAGCATTTTTCATAGTTTCGAACTTCAACCTATACTCAAACACACATAGATTTCCCTCCTTTACTCCTAATTTTAACAATTGTAACAAGAATGAAACTACTCTCAGTAAAAGTAAAACAATCCAGCAAATAACTAAGCTCTGCTCACCTGAGACGCTGCTGTTCCCACCAACGACGGCGCCAAACCTCCGTACAACCGCTCCCATCCTTCATTCCTTATTACCTGCAACATCAACCAAAATCATCATACACAGTCCATTTTCCCAGCAACCAAACGCAGTAAAAGTCAACAAAGCAGTAAAAAGAAAAGCCGAAATCGAACGAAATTGAAACCTGGCACATTTGGTCAACAGTTCCGAGCTTCCTCCTCTTCTTCTTCAGATCACGTTCCGTTTGCTGACGAGTGTTCACCTACAAGATCACCGCCAAACTCCAAAGCTCAAATAGAAGCTCAGGAAATAAATTTGACTATGGAAAATGATCGATGGAATAGTTCTTACAGTCTGGAGTGGATATGTGATGAGCTGGGCGATGATCCCTCCGCCGGCGCCGGCGAGGCCATTGATCACGGCGTCCGACATATTTTCTCCAACGGAAGTTTTGTTATTTTCTGGCCATCAAGGGATCAAAAGAGATCTGAAACGTTTTCGGGAGAAGAAAGTCTTGGCCTTATCGAACCTAACCAACTGATGCAATCATATTGATGGCGCTCGCTCGCTATCAGCAAGGTCATCGTCTTTGTAGTTGTTCCGTTCAAGAAAGTTGTAGGCGGATTGTGCTGAATTTACGAATTTACCCTTTTCTTTTTTGTTTTTAAAGGTTGACCGTGAAGTCCTCTGCCTAGGCCCCACCACACTGGGTACCGCCTGGCCCTTTCTCGGGTCCGCATTGGCCCACTTTCTCTTTGTTTCAGCCAGGTGGAGGTGGGCCGGGTCATACCCACCCGGTGTTGCTGGAGCTCATCATTTTGGTAAACTTGTGAATCCAAATTTCCACAGGTTCCTCTTTCTTGCTCTTGTAATTCTTTGATTTGAGAAACCAAGAGTCATGGATTCAAGAACAAGCTCAATGTTAATCAAATTCAAGAGAAGGATCACTACGTACTGGTCTTCTACCTTGGGCGCCAAAATCAGAGGTGGTGGTCTGAGAGACAGAGGCACGGGAGCAGGAGGTTGATATCCGTGAGGTCTTCTTGGGATAGCATTTGAGTTTCAGTCTGTGTTGGTTTGGCTGTGATTGACGCTAGCTAGCTATGGTAAGCTATTGAAAGTTAGAGACATTGGGACTCCTTAACTTACAGATATTATTCTTGTAATTGGTTGTAACAAAACCATAAGACCAGAAGACCATCTTGATCAAATAGCTAGGACTTGTGTTACGGATCCAATGGCATTTGAAAGAAACCAAGTGCCATCATGTCTAAACCCTAATCGATCATGTTCTTGTTCACCGGAGCTTTTGAGGTAATTAATTAATTAACTGATCCAGGGATCGATACCTTCATAGCCAGGCCCTTTTTATTCATAGCTAGGAATACAATCCATTTCCTATAGAAACTCAATTTCATAAAACTAAATTTCGATCGTATTCCGCTTAAAACTAAACTCATGTTCTCGTTCACTCTTCACCAGTCCGTATAATTCTAAGAACTCCAATGACCTTATTATCACAATTTATGGGTTTCATAAGAAAGTTGCTATCAAAACTTCATTCTCTAAATCCTAAAAACCCGTACATACAGCTCCCCAAATATGATGACAACAAACCCTGTAAGCAGCCACACTATTTTGCTTACACCGGCGGTTTTCGGAATCCTCGGCCCTGATGATGGAGCAGAAGAAGATTTTTTTGAAGAAAAAGCAGAAGAAGATGAAAGAGAAAGTTACAGAGAAGAAAGTTCATGTTAAGTCCTTGAAGATTTGGATCAAAGAGGTCGTGGGAATTGACCCCCCAAGTCACAGCACCCTACCGGACTCCGAACGGGTCTATCAAATCGTGTGCCGGGTTGATGGACCAGAAGAAATAGAAGTCGAAGGCTTTAATGATAAGGTAAAAGGACAAAACCCTTCATGGTTAAGATATACGACTGTTCCTTTGGATGGCCACCCCTTAGGGGAGGGGTTTCTGAACGTGGAGGTCTTGAGGTTTAATAGTAAGGAAAACCTCACCGACCCCGGAACCTCCGGCTGTCCTAGCATAGGGGCTATCAGTCGGGTCAGGATTCCTTTGCCGGCAAGGATCAATCAGAAAATACCACGGCAGTGTGAACTTGTGAAGCTTGATGGGTCTGGCAACCTCAAGATTGAGGGGTTTATAGTTTTGGCAATGTGTCTGGAAGGGTTTACCTATTATTAAGCGATTATATATGTAGCCCTAATTTTTTTAATTCGTAGGTTTCTTTAGTTCTGTTACCTTAATTTGCTGGTGGTTCTTTTCGAGTCTTAATTGATCAGGAGTAGTTTTTCCTTGGCAGTAATAATCTAATCAAAGAGCTCCCCTTTTCATCAGCACCATGGATATACAGGCTAGGCTTAAGTTTTCAATATGACACAATTTAATTAGATAGAAAAAAAAAGACCATACTTAGAGCTCTGGAAATTAGTGCTCAAATGGCGTATCTAATATCCAAAAATAGGGTGCACGGGCTACAATCGCTAAATAGATAATGCCAATTTCCCTTTGTATAAGGTCTGTACAACGTACTTTTCATTTAGCATTCTTTTCCAAATGTCAATAGGAACCCCTTTCCTATAGGATACTTGATCCAACTAGCAATCCTACTCCATATATGAGTATATAACCTTCGTGTGGTCATAAATACTCTTCCAAAAGAAATACTCTTCACCTAGGTCGACTCTCACAGATTTTTAGCTTACTTTCTCGGCAAATCGATATCGATTCCTCTCCAAATCTCACATAAAGTTCGTCATATAGCCACGCAACTATGAAGAGAAGCTATCACGACAACCATCGCTCTCCAAAATCAACCTCGAACAACAACACCAGCCGTAAAAAGTGCAGAGCAACGGCTGAGATGAAGAGGAAAAGGATCATACGACAAAGAAGATTTCACGGTGTCGATTTGTTTCTTGAGCTCGACGGAGTCGTCCTACTTGACCCCCCAACTTCTGATCAGTGCTACCAAGTGGTGTGGTGGATTGAGCCCGACGGAGAAAAGCACATATCTGATAAGGTTACAGGGTCACCAAACCCTAAATGGGACAAAAAGTGGTACGTTGGATTAAAGGGAAACCCTGTGGGTGAGGACCTCTTGTAAACTTGGAGGTTTTGAGATATAACAGCAAGAAAAACTGCTGCGACCCCGGAACCTCCGACGATCCCAGCATAGGGGAAGTAATTCGGGCTAGGGTTCCGTTTCCGAAGAGGCTCGAAGATACAATACAAGGGAGGTATGAACTTGTGAAGCCTGATGGAGCCGGGAACATGAGGATCGCTGGGGATATAGACTTGACGATGTCACTGGAGACATGGACCAAAAACTATTACAGATGACGTTTTCGTGAAGAAAAGGCCGGATTGTATATTTTTCGGAAGTTAGTTCTATGAAAACAGAGCATTAGTGAATTTCGATCGAGTCTAGTAGTTGAATTTGTAAAATGAATTAGTTTAAAGGAAATGGTTTGAATTGCTCATGCAAGTATTGTGTAACGCCTATTGAACTTCCAATTATGCAAGTACTCATGATTGATTGGTTTCCAAAGTCTATTTTCATTTTGTTCCTTGAGGATTTATCTGCTTCTTTTCCTGATATCAAAAGGAGTCCCTTTCCTACTGAAACCCTATCACCTACATACTTTCCAAAGAGCCCTCCTACTTAACCACCCCCCCCACCCCCCCCCCCCCCCCCCCCCCCCCCCTCCCCCCTGTCTCTGCACTTTGCCCACCTCACAGCGCTACCAAATCGTATGCCGGATTGACCCCGGCGGCAGAGAGCACGCATCTGATTGGGTTAAAGGCTACTACCCAAACCTAAATGGAACGAAAAGTCCACCATTAACTTCAAGGTCAACCCTGTGAATGAGGGCTTTTTTTGAACGTTGAGGTCTTAACGTATAACAGCATAGAGAACCGCAGTGACCCTGGAACCTCCTACGGCATAAGGGAGGTGCTCCGGGCAAGGATTCCGTTTCCGAAGAGGCTCGATGACGAAGTAAGAGGGCGGTATGAACTTGTGAAGAGTGATGGGGCTGGGAACAAGATTGCTGGGGATATATTGTTGTCAGTGAAGCTTAACACTCGTAAATTAGAAAAGAGGAAGAAGCAGTGATGTGAATTGTTTGTTCTTGTACATATTCGATACCTTGCACATTCATCGACGTTAATATATTTCTCAGTTTTTTTTAGGCTGATATTATTAACACACCTTTTGTATTATTCACACATCTCATCTATGATATGATAAGAGCAAATCATAAAACATATTCAAGTGATGAAATTGTAAATAAAATTTAAATGTGTAAATAAAAAATTTGATAGGGTGTGTTAATAACACAAAAATGTGTGTTAATAACATCAACCATTTTTTATTCCCATTCTCTCAATTGTGAATACGACAAAGCTTCTTTTCCTGCATTTGAAATCTAAGAATCTAATTATGAATGTCATCACTCATGAGCTGGCTGGCCAGTTTTTCAAATTTTAATTTTTTTTTAGAGAAATTAGGAGAACTTTTATTGAAATAAAAAGATGACAAAGATAAGATGCATAGCTACATCAATACGTACAAAAATAAACCATACAAAAGAAAAATATTTAATTGCGCTAAAACTGTGTACTGAATAAGTAATCAGTGATTTATCATGCATGCAATTTGACCCAATGCTGAAAATGATGATAAAAATCGTCCTGACACATAAATGCAGACATTCTCGGTACTCCGGTCCAGGATATCTTGTACCATGCCATTAAAGGTTAATTGTCCTAGAAAATTCAGAGTTTCTATCCTATATAACCTCCATCTACATACGTCATGTTATTTTCCTCCAGATTCACATAAACATAGTTATCACTTATCAACCATGGAGATGAGAACGAAGATGAATAGATGATCATGGATATTAGGAGGAATCATGGACGTTACAACAGTATAAGTTCAATTATGTATGGGATGAAAGACCGGAAAAACAAAAGAAAAAGGAATTGACTCTCCGAGTCAGAGCGTCTCGGAGCGAACGTATTTCTTGGTGTGATGGCCCATACTTGACATGCATTTACACATAACTATAACGTGTGTTTTGGCATAAGTCTCTCCTTATAAATAAGAGGTCGTGAGTTCAATTTACAGTTGACTCGTCGTAACATATTAGTTGTTTATTTGATAATTTTCTTTTTTCTTTATCATATTGCAACAGTTGAATCCAGGGACACTTTCGTCATCTGACATTCAACCACTCCACCGCAACACGTTTCCTTCTCTTGGGCCTCGCAATATATACCTCTTCCCCTCGCCACACTCACTTTCTTCCCTTCCTTTTATCCTACGCACCTTCCACACGCTTTCCCCGCGCAAGTTGGCCACCCCAAACCGCCATGGCCTCCTCCCGCCCTCCGCCGCCGAAGCCTCTCGATCTCGACCTCACGATCGTCTCCGCCAAGCACCTCAAGAACGTCAACTGGAAAAACGGCGACCTCAAGCCCTACGCCGTCTTCTGGGTCGACCCGGATCGCCGCCTCGCCACCAAATCCGACGACTCCGGCTCGACCCGACCCGTCTGGAACGAGCGCTTCACTCTCCCCCTCTCCCTCTCCCTCCACGACTCCCTCCTCACCCTCGAAATCTTCCACTCCAAACCCTCCGACACTCCCAAACCCTTAGTCGGCTCCCTCCGCCTCCCGCTCCGTGACCTACCGACCCGGACGACCCGACCCGAATCCGCACCTTCGAGCTCATCCGCCCCTCGGGCCGCCCCCACGGTAAGATCCGCGTGAAGCTCGCGTTCCGTGAACGGCCTCCCCCGCCAGATTACCATAATACCCCTCCTCCTCCGAGCTACTTCTACTCCAGTGCTCCTATGCCTCTACAGCCTTCCGCTCGCGACTACCGCGCTTACTCGCCGTCGCCGTACAGCTCATCTGTCACAGCTTCAGCTCCGACTCAATCACCTTCGCCGCCACCGCCGCCGTACCACTACAGCTCATACTCAGATCCGTATTCAAGCTACTATCCAGGGTACTACTCCAGCGCGCCGCCGCCGATGCCACCCAGGCCGTTCTGGCATGGTGGGCCTTCCTGTGGGCCTTCGGCGCCTCTGGAGTACTCGCAGTATGATCAGAAGGCGAAGAGTGGGAAGATGGGGTTGGGGACCGGATTGGCTGTGGGCGCAGTGGCCGGAGCTCTAGGTGGACTGGCATTGGAGGAAGGAATCAGGTATGAAGAAGATAAGATTGCTGACAGGGTTGAGAATGAGTTGGAGCGGGAGCAGGTTCGTGACGATTACAGCAACTATCGGGGTGATTATTGATAATTGGATGGAGTTTAGGTACGCTTTTAAGTACTACTAAAGGTCAATGATAAGTTATGGTTTCGCAGTGTTTGTGTGTATATATATTATGTGGAATTTGATATGTAGTGTGTGTTGCTTTGAGTGTTCCAAGTGAGACTAAGTGTTTATGGAGGAAATGTTCTATTTAAACAATAAATGCTTGGTGTTTACTATTACTTATCTTGTTACTTAGTATAATTTGTTTATCGAATTGAATAAATGCATGTCTCTTGGATCTATTTCAAATCCTTCTTGTCTGCATTGTTTTGTAGTAACGAGACTGTTATTGGGATTGTTAACATAAGATGAAAGAATCCAGTTGAGTGGAGTATTACACTGAATGTATGATAGGGCCTAGTGTTAACCTTTGACATAACTTGGTGTGATGCCAGAAAGGGATGATCATGTATCCTGCTATCCTCCAACTTCAGATCTCAACTTTCGATTTAATTGACATGTAGGCATTTAAGAACATCTACCCCTTCTGCCACGGACTACGGGAATCAAATCATTTGTGGTTAATATCGTAAAAATCAAAATGTTTCCAATTGCAGAGAGGGTTTTGTCTCTTAGTATATAGAAGAAGAAGAAGAGGTGGGTGATGGTTTAAAGTTTGGGAGTCATTGGTCATCACAACAAGTTATTATATCAGATAGAAAAGTTGACTATCTGTAGTGATCCAAAAAAAAAAAAAAGTTATCTGTATTATGGTAGTACTTGAGCCACTGTAAATAGGTCTTCCTGTCTTTGCTACAAGCTTCGATTGATTTGTTCAGCTGATGGATTCACAAAAGAGTATGCTAAAATGTACGAGTAAGAGTGTGATTCTAGTTCTGATTTGATTTTGATATTAAGCTGATGTACTTTCAATGTTTTTCAGTTGTTTGGACTTTGGAAGCTATCTTTTCTCTGCCATTTGGCATTTGTATGGTGCACTTTCTAAAGGCTTCTATGTTTCTCTGTCTAAACATTATGGGCATTGCAGAATACACAGTACTGGATTGTTATGGAAAAGTTGAATTTGATCCTGGTAATATCCTTAAATAGAAAGCAACAATTTTTTATTTATATTTCTGCTTGCAGGTCAAAATGCATATTGTAGTTTGGAGCATAGCATGTATAAGTATATATAGGTTGGATTTGTGGCAACGTTTGGTGCTTTTGTGTGGTTGGTTGCTGACTGAAGCAAGACAGGGTTGAGGATGGATTTTTAAGTCAATATTATGTGAAAGGGAAAAAATGGTTTTGTGTACTTTCTTATCACCTTGTTGGTGTTTTGAAATGCCTTTATAGAAGAATGCAGACTAGGAATTAATGATTATTGAAGCCAGAGTAATTAGTAGGCTGCAGTTTTGTTAGTTCAGGTGGTGCTTTATTTGGGTCGTTAAAGATAGGTAGTTCGTAAGTCTTGGTAGATGAAGCATATATATTTTGATTGAAAGCGGCATATAAGGAGGAGGGGAGGGGGTGGATAGTGTTGGACAACTTGGACTGAAACTAGTCGTGGATGTCTCTTTTTTTTTTTTTAATAGGTGGTGGAGAGCCATCAATTTTCTGTAGGCATGCCTGGTGGTGTCTGAATACTAACAAGGAGAATCTGAAATGAGGTGAAGTGAGAAACGAGTTTATGTTGGGAACTGGAACTAGCTTTAGGTCATTTTCTCATTACAACCGACGAGACTTGAGACATGGTTGACGACATGTATTCTAGTAATTTAGGAACCACTGTCACATATCTCTTGAAACTTGTTGATTTGCTAAGGTGATATTAGAATCAGGACAGGGTTTCATTGCAACTCATTGCAGAATGGGTATTTAGGATGTCATTGGCTTTTAGATGCATTCTGAGTCCTCTCTCGTGGACAACTAGAAGTGACGGTTTTATGTATTGACAGCACTCATCAAGTATGCATATACTCTTCAGCATATAAACATTGTTTATAATTTTGGAAGTTCTATTCTTGATGCATACTTCTTCCTTTCATCCTAGTGTAAGTCAGCAGACCGTCTGGTTTTTTTTCCTTTTTGTTGGTGGGTGTGAGAGTTGGCCTTACAGGAAGAGTCCCATATTATGCCCGCAGTGTGCGAGACTATGAGGCCTTGAGAAAGTATATATATACAACTGTAGTTTATAGCTTTATACTAATAACGTTTTCTTCCTATAAAACTTAGATCGGTATTGTAAGAAATAAGAAACTTGAACTGGTTAATGAATCTAGGATTGTTGGTCTTCCAATCATTACTCCTACGGTAGTGGCGGAGTCGGGATGAATTTGTTACCTGAGCTAACTGTAACGCATGAAAAAGTTCAATGTAACACAGTTAGAGATTTTAAGAAGATGACAACATATTTGCTGAAGCTTTAGGATGATACAGCTGTTCTAGAATTAGAAACACTGTCACTGCAGATATTTCCTTTGCTTGCCTGCTTGGACCTTGCAGAAAAGCCATTCAATCTAGTTAAATTTAGAATCAAAGGATCATAATTAAATGAAATGCCACCAGTTGGTGTTAGGAATTCTTTTGCTTCAAAATCAAACAACAAGCTTAAGTCTGAACTCTTAAGAGTAACGATCCAGTTATATAAATAACACATTATGAAGTACGAGTTTATTAGAGTTAGAACAAACAAAACAAGAATACATAATTTTCACCACAAAAATAAGAGACGATATATATTGCCAACAGAAAGCAAAGAATCATAACTAAACCAAGAAGTAGCTGTTCCTCAAGAACAAACGTCAATTGCATAATAGCAAAGACAAATCTATTACAACTCTTACAAATGAAGGAAAACAAAAGATGATACAATTAGTTTAGTAACAACACCACTTCCATTTAGTTTTCCTTTTTTAATTTACATGACTAGTAATAGATAACACAACAGCAATCACTCATGATGTTAATCTTCTTGTGTTGGCATTGGTTATACCATATTATTCGTCTGGGCTGGTAATTTACCGGATTAGTAATAAATAATACAGTAGCAACTCATACAACAACAAACACCAGTAATTTTTTCAGGCTTCAAAATCTCACATGGGCTCCAGCTTAGTCAGGGGCATTATAAATCAAGCCGTGCCAGGATAGAGTGGTTTTTTCAACCTGCAAAATAACTGGTATTTGAGTTTCAAAAACAACTTATGAAAAGAATTTAATCCCAGAATTCCTTCCAAGCTAGGGGATTCCTATGTCTCAAATTTCTCAGCCAAAAACTCTCTCACACAAAATGGGCCAAGACACGAGAAAGAATGTGGTAATATTTCACCAAATTTTGAAGTCTTTTTCACCTTTGTCTGATCTTTCTTCTGTCTTTTTATCCTGTGTGAGGTAGTTTTCATTTCTTTGATCACCACTCGGAAGATACATCTAATTAAACTGGTTAACAACTAGGTAATCCACATCGCATTGGTATCTCTTCCAAAAGGCAAACCCACAAAGAGGAAAGATCGATCTAAAACATCACAAACACAAAAATAAATAAATTTGATAAAATATTGAAATGAATGAATATAGGTGCCCTCAATCAACTCATTTTGACCATTGAAATCTGCGAGATAATCTATTCCAGAGAAGTGGAGCACATATTGGAAGAGGGTCCCCAGTTTTCTTTGTGTTTTTTTGTTCCAGAGCCAAAACTATAGTTATACAATTTCCTGGTAGATATTTCGGAAGCACAATCATGGCGTTCAATGTACCCCCAAAAGACATTCATTTATTTTAGAAAGAATGCTCAATTGGAGTTGGAATTGGATTTCAATCACCTTTGATGTGAAGAACCCTATCTTGTTTGGGTTGATGCTTGAGTAGACAGTTAGACACCATTGGATGGGACAAATTCCGAATAGATTAACGGAATTATGGGAAATATTTAAAAGTTTCATTGTCCACTCCTCCTGGGTACGTAGAAGCACAAATTCTAGCCCCCTTTCAATGTATGTAAATATTGCACACTATTTTTAACTGCTAGTTTCTTCTCTTGACTTGGATTGATTGTGACAATATTAGATTATGATATAAGCTTTAGAAGCCAAAGGGACAAAATAGAATATACGGTGACAATGCAGATCGAGCTGGCTACAAGAAACAAACTCAGTACTCAATAAGATAGCAATTTATCTGTCAAAAAAACAAACAGAAATAACTATGTAAGAATACAAGTGTAAATAACTAATGAGGTAATGCATATATGCTAGCTACATTTTCCCCAACTTTCTATCTTTCGATCTCAGCTGCATGATATATTATTCTCAGTTGCGAAAATTGCCAATCGAATGTTTAGCATCATCGTCTTATATGTATAAATGCCATTTCTGTCGAATTATTAACAATATTTTAAAGATCGAATATTTAGGGTTATTAATTTCTTTGATTTGCCCCACTTTTCTTCTACAAGTTTGAGTTGGAAAAGAGAAAATTCAGAATGAGTGCTATTGATAATGTAGAAGGAGATGGACTGAAGAACTAGAGTAGTGGAAAATCAGAAAATTAAGAAAAGGCTAGCTAGTAAATATGCTGATAAAAATTACTCTTGATGAGATGAGAATCCCGACATAGTTGAAGTGATTAGCTATTTGAAATGACCAGCAAGCGAGCACGCACCAAACAACTCAACAAGCTAGATTACTATCTGCAGATTTCGTTGATTCTCAGTGGAGGTTTCTAGTGATCATGACCGAATGAGTTCCAGTGAAGTGTACAAGCTAGGGGGATATGATTCGTATCATATCCTATGCTATATATCCAGCTACGTGGAATTAGCTAATGGTTAAGATCAATGTTTTAAAAGGCTAAGACGTAGCCGAGGTTATGGAACGAAAGCCTCACCAAAGCACTTGTCTTGAGGCGTAAGGCGTAAGCCTTTTGAAAAAAAAAAAAATTATGTATGTCATTATTCCTCCTATATATAGAACATATATTGCAATCAACACAACATTATATATTGTCATCCATTCCTAGTAAATACTCAAACAATGCAATTCAAGCAAATCACCAAGCATAAAACACATCCAAATGGTCAAGTTGAAAGATCAAAGTACACTAGATACTCATTGTGCTGCCAATGACACCTCAATCTTAAGAGGCAAAGCACCATCACACAGTTAAGGGAAGGAAGCCAAAACAATAATGTAAGATCAATTAAGCATCTTGACATACTGAACCACACACATAGCTCTATCACAAATTCACAATGAACCACACACTATCACAGAGACAAATTCACAATGACCACACACATAGCTCAAGCATTCATCTTTCTCATTCTCGATTGTACAATTAAGAAAACACAATTGAATTGGAAATTCGGAATGATGTGCGTACCTCAAATCAATGGTGAGTTGGTGATCGAGGGAGGGGGGTTTGAGGGTGCGGCCTCGGCTTGGAGGGTGCTGCCGTTGCAGAAGACAGCGACGAGGTGGTGGTCGCGAACTGGTGGTGGTCTCTGTGTTCGTATTGTGTGAGAGGGAGAGGGAGATCGGGAGATGGAGAGGGAGGAGGGAAGGACTGAAGGAGGAGGCGCACGATCCCGTTTTCCTTATAAAACTAGGCTTTATTCAGTAACACTAAAACGACCCCGTTTTCCTTATCAAACTAGACGCATGCCTTATGCGCCTTGGGGTGTGCTTTGTGCGCCTTTTGCGCCTTGCCTCACGTCTTTTGCGCCTCTGCGCCTAACCAGCAAAACACAAGGAATTTTTCTTGCGCCTCGCGCCTTTTAGGCCTCAAGGTGCGCCTGAGACGCGTTTTTTAAAACACTATTTAAGATCATGCACATTCTTTCCTGCAATTGATTGACCCTGAGAGAAGTCCAAGAACAATAGTCAATTACCCTGTTCAAGTATTCATGCATCTTCTACTCCTCCCCATGCCACCAACAAAATGTGTTGGAATCATGCATTGCATTCTCCTTAATATACTTGATCTCTTTTCACCTAGCTTCACTTTTTTTTCGTTTCTCGATCATCATCTGTATATGGTTTGCAGATTATATGTATGTATTCAATATATTCCTTAATCTGGTTAACGCCGTTATTACTTTGTAAAATCGAAATGGTTCCGAATAGTAGTCTTACGTACATGAATTGGATTTAGCTTTGGATACTGAAGAAAACTCTTATCTGCTTGATCTTTATCTGTCTTTCTGTTAAAATTATTACTGATTCAGAACTCACAATAATAATGCAAATCAAACTAATAAGATCGAACCTGCATGCATGTGAATCTAGACCACAACAGACACAAGTTCTTGATAATTCAGAGCATGCATGCGTGTGGAAGATTATATTGATGCTGAGTCTTAATTAGGCGTTGTCCCTGTCAAACCCTAATCATGCATACAAATTATCTTACCCCTGGTTAGTACAGATTGATCGAACAAGCTTAATTATGATCGACAATATCCATGGTCCCTTATAGCTGAGCTAGCAGCTGTAGTACTTTCACGCCCATGAGCAAGAACATGATCGAAATATATAGCGCCGAAAACGCCCACACTCTTCTTCCCTTCCACTTGTACGTAGTTGCTCAAAGAAAAACCAGAAAACGAAGTAACTGTAGTGTCTGGGATACGGCCAGGACTGGCTGCCCGTTAATACTGAAAGCAGCTAGCTAGCAATGACCTATTTCCAACTCCAAAACTGGCTGAATGCGTGAACCTGTTAGCTAGATAGATTTTAAAACGTAATGTTTGTACATAGGTCCTTGTCTGTTTCGAAGATTCCCTTAACTTGTTTTCTCAGTACTACTTCTGCAACCAAGTTGCAAACCGGCCATCGAAAATGTTTTCTATGATGCAAGTGGTTGCATATATATATATATATATATATATATATATATATATATATATATATATATGCATGTATAGAGAATAGCCTTTCCTAAATTAAGCGTTTAACATATATATCTTCAACAGCTAGCTCCAAGTCCAGGTTCAGGTTTGATTCAGAATGCAAAACTATTACGTATGTACTAGAAGCTAGCTGGTGATCGATGTATATATATGCATGCACTGATCAGGTTTGCCCTCAGTTTCTGACTTTCCTAGTGTTAACTTAGTTGAAGGAATATGATGTACTACAAGGAAACAAAATATATATTGGAAGTCTTTTTTATGCAGCTGGTTTCTCTAAACAGCCAAGACAGGGGTTAATTTGTTGATAATGGGGAAGATTTTACAAAATATAATAATATGTGGCAGCAAGCTTAGATTTATCAAGAATCGACCTAGATAGATAGAGATTTTAAAGCTCAAATGCAAACCACTGAATTCTAAAAAACATTGCATTTGAAAAGTAGCTTTCTGGTCATATGAATATTTCGAGTATTTGGGTAATGAAATTACTCCAAATATTGAATCAATCATGGTCTAAAATAATCATTTCATCCAGGGATGGATGTAAATCATGCTCATACTTAGGTTAATTAGAGGGTCTCTCTTTTTAAGCTCAAGTTAGCCCAGATTAAGTCGTAGAAACAGTTATTTTCTGTAGTTGGTGGTTAGAGACTTAAGAGACATGTCAACAGATATTGTATTTTAATTTAGATGGTAAACGTTCAATTATTTTCTTATCTATGTATTAAAATAATCAAGGAATAAGAAAATACACGCATAGACGTCAAAGTGTTGCTGAGGGGCGTAATTGTCTGCATTATGCAGTTGGACGTAGTAGTTGTATGATAGGGGTGACAGAAAACGACCATGTCCCGAGCACCATTTCATCCAACAAATTTCCATAATCTCATGTTGGAATGGAGAATGGAACCTCTAAGTTTTTGTGTCTTAGTCATGGAACATGATCTGCAAAGCGTGGAACATATATATGCTTTTTGGAATAATGGAATATCAAGTATTGGTCTCAATTATTCAACTCATCCAATCGTAATCCAAACTACCTAAGCTAGCTAACTACCTTTTTAGAGTCTTTGAAACAATCACATATATAGCCCTTAAACTGCTCAGACGTCCAACCTAACCATGCCACTCTTTCTATCACTCACTAATCACCAGGCATCAATGTGGTTGGTAGATTACTCTCTATGTTGCATGGACACTCCTAACATGCCGACACGGCAAAAAACGTGTTTGACACGCCACGTGGCGTGTCTGAAAAAGTTGATTTTTCCAACACATTTTGGACACGTTGACCGGCCCGACACATCTATTTACGACACGTCACGTCAACTTTTCTCATTTAATAAAAATAAAATAAATAAATAAATAGGTGCAGTAGAGATCCGTCGTGCAGTCACACACAAACAAAGAGAGGAAAGTTAGGAAACAACGCAAATGAAGAAAACATCGCTCATTCGATCTCTTCTCTCCGCCGACAATCTCTGGCGGCCTCAAGCTCCTCTGGGTTGTTAAGGTCAGCCTTCCTTTCCTTAATCTCTCCCCGTTCAATCTCTTCTAAGTTCTAAATAATCATGTTTCACTGTTCTTAATCGGTTAACCATTCAATTGCAGCTGATAGCCTCTAGCTCTCTTCCTCCAGTCATGGCAAATAAGTTATATTAGAGATTCAAGTCTGTTAATCTCTAGCTGATAGTCTCTCCACTGAAAAAGTCGCAACAATATGTTAATTTTTCCAAGGTCACCTATGTTTTATTTCTGATTACTGATTATTGAGTTTAGTAATTAATCGATGGTTCCTTATTTTCTGTATAATTATATGAAATTTTGTGTATAATTATATTTAGTATTTTTATTTATTAAAAATACATAATATATAATTATGTTTGTTGTGTCGTAAATTCAATTTTTGAGTTTTACCGTGTCGTGTTGTCGTGTCCGTGCAACTTAGATTACTCTTATATATATGAACATTGACGGGTATTACTAATCTCTCAAAGTAGGATATATCGATTATCTTCTCCTTGGTTCGATTAAGAGACTTAGATGGCAATATGTGAAAAAAGTATGAAGACTTGAATTGAGAAAAAGTTAAAACAAAGTGTTCGATAATCTACCTCAAACGATACTATTCAAACTATTAGATTTATTCATTTGTTGTTTCCGATATATGATTCGATGCACTACTACGTATACGGTGCGTGCTCATGAACTAAACCTTTTTATTTTTTATCAAAAATAAATATATTGGACCCTATTCTATACTTTATGTATCCCAACATGAAAATGTTCTAGCTCCTATGAGAAACAACAACATTATTATTAGTGTTCTATCTTCAAAATGATACATGCAGTTTGGTAGGGTGAACCTTTCAGAATGGCCGTCTCTTAATCTCTCGGCCGGCCTATACAAATTAACTAGAAGCCCTAGCCCTAATTCAAAGAATCAAACGCCAAAGAGAATATTTATGCGCGACTACTCACCCATATTTAAATATGAAGCTTGTTTCCAAACCCAGCAGCAAGCAGCAGGTACATGAACGCTGCTCGCTAACTTAGCCACTACATGACGATCTATTAAACCTAACTACGTACGTATAATATAAACCTATAGACTTTGGAATATTGCCTAACATTTTGACCTCTGTGTGATGATGCTCATGCAAATAAGTATAAACCCTAAAAACTGCGTCGTCTGTATATGTAACAACTCCCTGCATTTGCCATTATTAGATTCTTTCACCATCGATCGAGATGTACCTTGATTGCAGTTCATGAATGTATGAATGTAGCTAGGTGGTTCCATTTCTTGGTATAGCCGTAGCCGTAACAGTAGCAGTTGAGCAGTATTCATGAGATATGAAATATATATAGATAGGTCGGTGGAATGACGTCTATATCGGTCTATGGCAATAGTTGAATTGGCTCCTCCATTTTACATTGGTCAAATTAAGAATCATACAAAGACACTTACGGATCCGAGGAGATCGATATAGTAACTAGATCATGGCAATGAAGTTCCATCATGTTTTACTTCATCAATGTGTCTACACATTAGGTTTTTTTCTATTTTCAGTTTGAGCTCAAGAAGCCGAGCTAGCTAGTCACGCAAATTTTTGAAGGCATATATAAACGAGATGTTCACGATACTTACCGATGCGTATATCAAAATCCAAATCTTACGAGCTTCGCCAAAACGAAGACAAAGTGCGGATAAAATGAACTGAATTACGACCCTCTAATAAGTTCTCCAGTTGATAGCAACAAATATTTGTACATTAGAAGAGAACAAAGTACATGTGTTAAATACATATATCAAGCTAATTAAGCAATTGCTTCATTTTTGTTTTGACAATCTAGCAGATCGAGTGGAGATCGATTTCTTCTTTTCATGGCCATTACTTTATCAAGCTAAGCTATATATAGCTTCATTTTTTTGCTCTATATATAAGTGTATTGCAATACTTTCTTGACCTTAATCAATTGGCTGATCGTGAGGATTCTTTGTATTGTAGGTTTGAACCAAAAAGCGGAAAGCATAATCTATATGAATATGATTGGAACCGCCAAGAAAATTTAGAGACGGATGGAGTCTTTGTCATCATCGATCAATTACAATCAAACACTTGCGCGCAATATGTCTACATTGACACATTCATATGTTGCAAATGCACGTACAAAACGTTTTCTGTTAAGTTCTTAATATTTTTAAGAAAAAAAAAAGGTAATTAAATTAGTGGGTGTGAGTATGAATATGATATAGTACACTAGTAGTAATGATAATTTGTGTTTATGCTATTAGACTGCAATTTAATTAACATTACATGATCATATACATTATTTTACTCAATCATGATCAGTGCTGTTGATTTTAGTCTTTATAGAGGTCGCCTAAAACTGGAGATCAGGTGGAAATATTGTTAATTTGTAGCAGTGTGTACCATTATACGCTCTCAAGATTTCTCGTTTTAGGGGAAAACTTAGGCTCTTAAAAATTTCCCTTTTTATTTTTTTCGAAGTAGAAGCTATATATTGCTAGCTGATCGATGGTTAATTTCATAATATAAAAGATAGTATTGTTAGCTGCAAGTGAAAGAACATAGACACAAAAATGAAGTAAGAAAATGAAATTTCATAATATAAAAGATAGTATTAGTCCAACATTATATCATGACATTTGAATCTTTTTCTTTACACGAGCGTAGACAAATGATTAGTCCATATGTAAATTTCTTTACTTTCAAATCGTTAACTAATGAATTGAATCACACCACCTTTATACATTGTCATTAATCCTTTGCACCTCTTGTGTTCTCGGTATAAATCCTTTGCATCTTAGCCTCATGGAGCTAGGATCAATAATGTTTCAGATTCAAAGGACTGCAACACCCGATGATGGTGGTTCCGGGGAAGAGGCAACCAAATGCAGAATCAAAGAACGTACCTTTCCGAGTGGCGCGTGGGGGCTGGTTTCGAACTGGCACACACGTGGCACACACCCAGGTTCACTCTGAAGCCATAAAACCCTAATGCCAAATATGCAAAGGGAGGCAGAACCCTAGTATTTGGACACCACGGCTGGTTTGGAACTGTCATTTATACTATAAACTTTGTTTTGGTACTGCAAAAATAGTATTATTTTTCAGAGCAAACGAAACTTACAAGTCAAACAATTAAAAAAGCCACATACATTTTCAGCTACTTCTTAAGCTGAATGTGCTTAAGTTTTAATCTAATGTACGTGTTTATATAGTGTTTTAATAACAAATAAAACCTGCCACTCTGCCAGACGCCGACAAATCAGAAATGACGGTTTGAGAGAGTGAAGAATCTTTCATAAACCGACCATTTTCATCAGGTAATCTCAAACATGAACAATCTCAATAATACAACGTACATATGCATGCTCTTAATAATCAAATGCAGGATTCGCAAGCTAGCAAAACCCTGATTAATAAATCTGATAATGATGAGAAGACAGTAGTTGAAACAAGGTTTAAGGCTAATCAAACAGTTGAGATTCTTTGGAGCCGACTTTTATAGAAATTGGGAGAATGACAGCAAACACCCAGAATGTTAATAGTCGGCGCTCGATTAATGCTTAATTTTGCATGAGATTGATTAATACACAGTTTACTCACACTAGTACACTGGCTAACTGGCAAGTGAGTAGGATTTAAGCAACATGATGCTAGTATTAGTTTTAATATTGCCATGTAGGAGGAGTTCTTAGCTAGCATAGAAGATAAAGAAAAAGATTTTAACTCTTATATTAACTCAATGATCATACTAGTTGACAACTTGCAGTGAAGAAATTATTTGAGATTTACTTAATATTGGGTACAAAATGTTTAGTTACTAATGTTTTTTTTTTTTTCTGATTCTAGTTATTAATGTGTTGTTCTACCTAGCTTCTTCTATGATGAACAATTTGGATGATAAAGTTTTGATTTTTAAAGTCGTAGAAGACAAACACGCGTGAACGCGCGTCGAGTAGTATTAATTAACTCGATCACAAATAACCTGATAATTAAAAAGTTTTAACTAAGATTTCGTTTAGAGAAAGAAACTGTTACTTTATGTTCGAGCGAGAATACACAAAAAAGCGATCCGTTATATATACGCATGAAATCGGAAGTTGATTTTCCTATGTAAACGCATAAAATTTAATGAGAATAATAATCATTAGATTATTCATACGACACATGGTCCCAACAAATTGCATACGTGGCTCGTGAGTCGGGAAAGTTGACAAGTCTTTGAAAATGACATGTGGCGACGTGCGAATGGTCGGTTGACAACAAAAATCATCAATCCCGACTAAAAGCAAATATTAAATGTCAATTGATAATCAAATTTCAATCAAATTAAATTGATTATCGGAAAAAAAGTCAAACATTTAATCAAATTGGCAAAATACTTTATCGGTCATAATCGAATCAATCAATAAATACCGATTGATTTAATTATGTTAATAATTATAATTAGATCAATCAATCAAGACTGATTGATTTAATTATACCGTTAAGGAAATACAATTAAAACGGTGTCTTCAAAACATTCCATAAACGGAGGAACATCGACACTATAAATACCCCCTCTCATATCAAAAAGATGACTTCCAGACAAGAGAGAAAAATTACTCCCGAGAGCTTAGAATTCTCCCAAAACCTTTGAAAAATCATCAAGCAAAATCATCAAGCTATCAAATAGCTGATTTTTCATCAACCAGAATCATCAAGCTGTCAAATAACTGATTTTTCATCAACCTCAAGCCTAAAAGTTGTCAAATCCCAAAGAGTCACCAAGTTGCCAAATAGCCGACATCTTTACCAAGTACAAGACAAAGAGTGGTGAACTACTCGTGGCCCAAACCCGATTAACGTCAAGCCTCTACGGCCCTTGATCAACCCTCGTCTTCAAGCCTTTCAACATCAAAACTTCTACCAAGTTCTTCAACAAGCTCGTGGATAATCAACAAGCATCAATCACACGTGCCGATTCATCCGCTATCAAGCCGAAGAACGTTCACCACGTGACACCTCTCGTGGCCCAAATTTGACCAAGATTAAGCCTCTATACGGCCCTTGGTCAACTTCCTTCTACAAATCGTCAACACGATAAGAAGTTCAAAATACAACAGTTCAATTCAAGATCAAGTGCTCGTCACCTTTGGATCAAATCAACGTCGGAGATCGAATCAGAGGACATTCTTGTTAAAAGAATACCCACATAAATTATAACCCGCAAATTCAATCAATATAAATATATTATTTTATACACGTGTCTTTCTGTCATTCGTTACAGGAATTTTCGTGTTTACATACCCCAATTTCCAAATAAACACAAATCTTTGAGTTTGGTCGATCATGATCAATGTTTGACTGCAGAATGTGAACAATCTTATTAGGAAAGAGTGTTGTTGGATGGTTCAGGAGGCATGAGTATCTCCTATGTATAGCAATTGTGTAATTCTAGGCGGACTCCAATGGATATTGCTGGAGCCCTAGCTGGGATTTTAGTAGAAAAAATCTCACAGATATTCTTAAAGCAGCTAAATATCTCATACAGATTCTTAATTATAGTAATTAATCAGCAAAATCCACTCTGGATATCTGTTTGGGATCGTACAAAATCTCACTGGCATTCCACATAAATTGGTTTATGATATCACATATCTAGCTAGTACTGATCTGATTATATATTAATCACCAGCTGGTTATATATGTCTTAATCAGCTAATTGTTATATATATATACCTGAGATTTTGAGGTCAACAGTCAACATAATGCTGTAAGCTACAGTTGCCACCCTTCTTGCTAATGAAGTTGCCACGACGCTGGGAAATCACAAGCGCTCGCTTGTAATGTAGTTCATAAACAACGACCTGACTCATCTTCGTCGTCATCATCATCATCGATCCCAACCATCTCTGTAGGAAGATGAGCTCAGGTTTTGGCCTTCAGTGAAAACCTCCAAACAGAAATCGGGGTCAATAAAATGGCCGCTATTTCATGAAGAAGCTGAAACAGTGCTAAATTAACACGTGGTTTTCCCGGTCATCATCATCATCAACCTTAGCTTGATTAGTTAACACTGCAAAAAAAAAGAACGAAATGAGAGTCAATGTATTACCAAAGCCATGCATGGAATCTCAGAGCAAATTATAGCAATTAAAAACAAAAAATATCCATGACAAGTTGACAACCAAAATTACTAAATGAAGGGGAATTAAGCTAATCAGCCCCAGCTTAATTATGTCAGCACGTTCATGAACCAAACTCCATCCTCCCTCCCTATAAATACCTCCTCAACCTCCCATCACTCCTCACTCCCAAATCATCAACTCCACTCTTCACTACTCCCCCACCCCAGAATTCGGCGATCGGTTTTGGAACCACCTTAGATTTCAAAATGCCTTCTTCTTCGCCGATCTCTATCTCTGTGGTCTCGGAATCCATGGTGTTTCCTGACCAGACCTCAACTCTTGGAGACCTAAAGCTTTCGGTTTCAGACCTCCCCATGTTGTCCTGCCACTACATCCAGAAAGGCGGCCTTTTCACTAAGCCTTCTTTCCCCATTCAGTCTTTAATCTCGCTGCTTAAGTCCGGCCTTTCTCAGACCCTCACTCGCTTCCCGCCCTTGGCCGGAAGGTTGATTACTGACAAAGATGGCTACATATACATCACCTGCAACGACGCCGGTGTTAATTTTATTCACGCAACTGCAACTGAAATCTCCGTGCGTGACATTCTGTCTCCGACTCACGTCCCGGAATCGGTGAAGGAGTTTTTCGCATTAGACAGGACTGTGAGCTACACCGGCCACCATAACCCAATTCTGGCCGTCCAGGTTACCGAGCTCAAAGATGGAGTGTTTATTGGTTGCGCCGTCAACCACGCCGTCATTGATGGTACATCCTTATGGAACTTCTTCAACACCTTCGCCGAGGTCTGCCGTGGTGCCAAGAGCTTCTCCAGAAAGCCGGACTTCACCCGGGAATCAATTCTGATTTCCCAGGCCGTGCTTCAGTTGCCGGAAGGCGGCCCCAAGGTGACATTCAACGTCAACGAGCCGTTGGCCGAGAGAATCTTCAGCTTCAGCAGAGAAGCCATTCTGAAACTGAAAGCCAGAACCAACAACAAGAAATGGACCCAAAACGACGACGTCGCCGCCGCCGTCGAGATTCTCGGGAAACAAAGCAACGACCCTTACAACACCAACAACAACGGCGCAAGAGTGACCGCAATCATCGAAAACTGGTTTAACAACTCCAAGCTGCAAATCACTGATGACAAAACGACAGCCGAGATCTCGTCGTTTCAGTCCCTCTGCGCGCTGTTATGGAAGGCAGTGACGCGTGCTAGGAAACTGCCTGAGGCGAAAACGACGACTTTCAGAATGGCGGTGAACTGCCGTCACAGGCTGGAGCCGAAGCTGGACGCGTACTACTTCGGGAACGCAATCCAAAGCATCCCGACGTACGCGTCAGCCGGTGACGTGGCGTCACGGGACCTGAGGTGGTGCGCGGAGCAGCTGAACGAGAACGTGAAGGCGCACGGTAGCGATAGGGTGAGGGAGTGCGTAGAGGATTGGGAGAAGAACCCGCGGGTGTTTCCGCTTGGGAACTTCGACGGTGCATCAATGACGATGGGTAGCTCGCCGAGGTTTCCCATGTACGATAATGATTTCGGGTGGGGTAGGCCGTTGGCGGTTAGGAGCGGAAGGGCGAATAAATTCGACGGTAAGATCTCGGCGTTTCCAGGGAGGGACGGAGCAGGGACCGTTGATCTGGAGGTGGTTTTGTCGCCGGAAACGATGGCCGGGTTGGAGTCTGATTTGGAGTTCATGCAATACGTGTCAAACTAAGAGGTGGTCAGGCGGGAATAATCTTGTGCAGTTCAGCATGGGATTGTTGTGTGCAAAGTGGGGTGTTGACTTTGGGTTGACGGTGTTGATCTGGTGTAGGACTTGTCTATTTGTGACTACTTTTAGTTTCTTTTTTCTCAATTTCTGTTCTTTGGGTATTTTGGTATTAGATTTTTCTTGGTTTGGCCTTATTTGGGTCTATTAGATATAATGTATTAAGCTTGTTAACTATTTTAATTAACATTATCTTTGCCAAGTGCCATTTTGTTTCTATATGATGATTTGGGAAGTGATCATCAAGTACTCTAGTACTCATCTAAAGCATGATTATGTTAAAAATTAAGAATTGATTCTCAATTTTTTTATTAATTGGTGTGATTAAGAATTGAGTGGACTTATGGTGAATGACATTACCGATCTTGGTATAAATTCTTAATGTAATTCGGCTGTGTCATCTTGCGAGTCACCTTGATATGAAATATAGGTAATACATTGATGTTTCAACATGGCAAAAACAAACCAAAAGTTAGTCTTCTGTATTGTAGATCAACTCGACACAATTTTAGACAATCTTTATCTTGATTGTTGTATATGGAGTTATCTTGTTACAAAGTTGGTCTGTATTAAACCGTCACAGGTGACCGAGTTGATAAGAACTTAGGTGTGAATTTCCCTACTCAATTTTAAATCCCGTCAATACTGCTTGGAGTTAAATCTGAACTTGTTATAGTATTGTTACTATTATTTTTTTTATACGAGTATTGTTACTATTGTTGATGGCCGCGAGAAAGAAAGTGTTAGGACATGAGATTAAAGGAGATATCCAAAATGGGAGACTGTTTGGGATTTTATTTCAGAACTAAAGCAATGGGCTTTTTGTTGAATCTGGGCTGACTCACTCTAGTACTCCAGTCCATTAATACGAACGACGTCTTTTTTTCAAGCGTTGAAGTAGGAACCTCATTCAGTCATCATTCACCCCCATTCGTCAATCTCAAGCTTTACCAGCTCTGAACTCAGAACCTGACTTAACCTCATCAACTCCATTTCAACCTGAACTCCATTCAATCGCTTTCTCCACCTTTACCGGTATTACTTTACTCCACAGACCACAGCCTCAGCTAATTGACCATACTGGATCGTCGTGCACGATGGGAAGAACCCGGGTTTTGAGGAATCCAATCGCTTTTGTGTCGGGGCTTGTCTTTGGCTGCTTCGTAATACTCACACTCACTACAATGCTTCGTCTTCCAGATCCAACCACAAGAGCTACCACTCATCATTCCAACAATCATAACAAGTTACTCATCGGAAAGTTCGGGGAGATGATGATGGAAATGTTGCCGGAAGATCTACCTTTCACGGTTTTTCTCCCATCGGAGAAGGCTTTCAAGCGGGACCTGAGGCTGGACCCGAGTGATAGTTTTGTGGGGGAGAAGATGAATGATACGTATGCAGTGGTTTCTAGAGTGCTGGGCTTCTCCGCTGTGCCGAGGAGTGTTGTTTCTGAAACGGTGGCGTTTGGGAAAGAGATGTCGTATGATTCGATATCGGGGTTTGTGCTGTACATCGCGAAAGAAGAAGATGGAATGCTGGTTGCTAACGGGGTTCGGTCGGAGAGAGTTGATCTGAGAAGGAAGGGGAGTGTTGTGCATGTTATGGATGGGGTTCTGATGGACGCCGAGTTCCGGCAATCGGTTCAGTATGATGGGGAAGAAGACTGAGCTAAGTAATTAACATTCTGTTTGTAATTTACGAGGAAGACAGAGTTATAGAAACCCAGAATGTAAACATGGCATGAATTGCAGTTTCAATTGTATAATAAAATGAGTTTGCGTTGGACTAGACCAGATGCTTCATAAGGTCTGAGAATAACATGGATAAACAAAATGGAAAAGAAACTCAAATTAAAGTACAAGATGGTTTATCCAATATCAATAGATAACCCGGACATCATTGTTCAGAAAAAAGTAAGCACCATCAGGCAAGTTCTATATGCATTCCTCCATTTCAAACTTGAAATACGTGGATTGATGGAATGAACTGAAAGTACGCATTGGATGTTTGCATCCCTTGACGTCCAAAGTTTTAAATTGTTCTAGCTGGCTGCAGCTGGTACAGTAACTTGTTTAGAGTCTTCTGCCTTTTCGTGCTCCTTGTTTTGCATCTGAAATATTCCAAAATTTTTCCATCAGATGCTTTGTTAGAATCAACAACTACTCTAACAGAGGAATAACAATATGAAGATTGGGGATTCAATGGAAACACATTTTACCTTGTTGTTAATCAGGTTGTGAAGAGCAATAACACTTCGGATGAGGGAGGACAGATATATGACCAACATCATATCATTTGTTTTAACTGCAATGACGACAACAGCATGAATTAACTCTAACGGCACAGGCACGTGGGAAGGAATCAAACAATCCAAAACAATTCAAGTGTATCTAGACAGAGGTAATTAGGTCAGTAGGATTCTTTACCTGCAAAGCCCTTGATTAACTCTGAAACATTAAGATTTGGAAGAAGGTTGAACACGTCCTACAATGATTTAGGAGAAGTCTGATTCATTAATGCAAAATAAAATATGGATATAACAATTAAAACTCATAAGTAAAGAGAATATCCAGTCTAAGCTGATAAGCCAAAAGTCTACCTGTAGGTGGTACAAAATCTCGTGGTTCAATGGGAGCTTCTCATCAATAACAAGGTCAAGATAACCCCGGATCTCTCGGAGTCTTGCATCCAATCCCTTCAGAGCTGTCAGTTTGCCAGTTACCTGTACAAGACATGAAATTTAAGTTCTCGTATTCCCTCTCCTTAGGATAAGAAGATCTAATATTTTTGACCCCATACAAGTAAAAACTGAAAAAGGTAACTGATAGTTCAAACAAACCTCTGTTGCAAGAGTGCTGATGGTTGTATCCTTCACATCCCTAAGCAAGTGTTCCACTCCTACAGACAGTAAACAAATTGTTAGATCCATAAGCACGTAATCATGTCCCGCCCACCCACAAAGGATATCTGTGCATGAAATATGATAGAAAATCTTTTCTTCCTATGGACATACCAATTTCCTCAACTTCATGGGCAGCAATTTCAGAGGGCACATGAACGAACACCTTCTGGCTTTTCTGGGTAGCATTCTGCAAGTACATTGAAATAAATTACACTTGTAGCACAAAAGATAATGTCAAATCAAACAATAGCAGGTGTAACCTAAGAGTACAATTTCTAACAGCCTGGCAATACAGGCAAAAACAAAGTGGAGGTATAAAGACTGTGACTCTACCTCTTTAACCTCTTCAACAGCACAGTAAGCTTTTGTGGGTATTCCCAGCTCCTTAGGTTGGACGTCAATTATAACCAAGACAGGATTCGAAACATAGCTACAAATGAATAAGGGAAATAGATTAGAGAAAATAGTTACGAGGGGGAAGGAGACGGTCACTCTTGGTGCCACATTAAACTATTTCTTTTGTCTATCACTGGACAGTGGAAAGAAAGAACAGGAGGGAGGTAAACCTTTTTGTTTTGTTACAGGACAGTGTAGAAGAAGTACAAATTTACACCTAGTTGTTGAAATCTAGTTAGGTATATCTAGCTTTAACTTTAACAATGTCAATCTCACACTTCTCAATATTCTAGACCAAGTAGAACAGCATTGCATAGGGTTGGCAATCTTACTCAGTAAACAAATTATGAACATCCAAGTCATTTTCTCGCAACTTTGGGCCTGTGCTGTACCATCCCACAACATGCTCCTTTGCTGAAAATAAAAAAGTTCTTTTGTCAATTTTCCATCATAGATAACATAATTATGCTAAAAAGGAAGACAGATATGATAACTAGTACCATTAATTCTCTTCGACATGGAATACATGGCTTCATGGTAATTGTGATCAAGAAACCAGATGCTAGGGTCCTTGTCATCTTCTTCAAAGGGCACTGTTAAAAGAGGTTCAAAGTATACATCAGTCACAACCCACAAGTAATGTGTTTGATGTGGAAACACAAAATATCTCCAAAATCAAGATGGGAAACGTAAAACTAAGTTAACCTTCTACCATAGCTATATCATAACAACGACACCATCCCTTAAATAGTACAACAGTAATGCATTATAGAAAAAAGAAACTCGAAATAGGTAAAGACAATCTGATCTGTCTACACGCAACATCCACGAAGGTTCTTAATGCCGCAAAAAAGCTCGTAAATTTTGTTTACATTCAAAACTCTAAGCATTACGAAAACAATCAACAGCACAAATTCCATGTCTATGCTACAATTCGGTTCCGCTCGAGTTCAATTGCATGTCTAGACTAAACTAACTCTACAAACTCCTACATATGACCAAAATCAGAGCAATTTTCCAAAGCACGCTGAATTTCATAACCTAAACACAAATTTCCAAAAGAAAAAACACTAATTCCTGTTTATACTAATCAAAACTGACCTAATTAGATCCAAACAGGGAAATTAAACTTCAAAAAGAGAACAGCGAGATCCAAACAGAACCGAACAGCAAAAGCAGAAGCGAATAGTCAAAGAGCGAAAGAACAAACTCACCGGCGTAGCTGTTGGTGACGTCAACGGTGCCGCGGTAGGAGGAGCCGAGGAGAACCCCGACGACGCGCTTGCGAGTGTCCTTGGCGACACGGTTGTAGTTGTCGACGGTGCTGAGGAGAACGAGAGGGTGAACTATCACCTTCTCGATCGGCGTCAATGAGATTTGCTGTGTTTTAATCACATCCATTCTGGATTTCAAGTAGCTTCTTCTCCAGGAAACCTCTACAGTTTTTTCAGAGCTTCAGAGTCTCTCTCTTTGCTTTCTCAGTTCTTATTCTCTCTCTTACCTCCCACCCGAGCCTCCATTTTTATTTATGTGTGAAGAATTTGTATCGAAGCATGCGTTGGGCCTTATGGCCCCAATAGATATTGGGCTGCAATAACAACCGGCTGTTTTGCACCTGGGCCTGGCCACTGCATAAGGCTGGGGGGTTAGTGGTTTTATTTTTATTTTTATTTTATTTTAATAAGAAACAAGATTCGAACGTTTAGAATTATATAAAAAAGACAATATAATCGCGTTTAGTGACTATCTTGAGTAGTTTTTCAACCTTACTCTTCACCTAAGCTTTGTGTTGGTAAATGCAAGAGTTAACGTTGTGTATTCGTCATGTCCTAATTTCTCGTGTTTAATCATCATGACGAAAAATGTTTATCAATATGTGCATTATGATCCATTGCAAAACAAAATGGATAATGCACTAGGAATTAAGTTCATGGCCGATCTTGTGTTCGCACGCTTGACTGATTCTGAAAAGTTGCATCAAAGGGTTGTGGCAACTGGCAAGGGTGTGGAAATCAGCAAGAGATTAGCACATGAAATTCAAAGCTGCTGGAAGCAAACCCTAGGTAGGTATGTGTATGACCAAGCCAATTGTAAGTCAATCACATTACCACCAGTACATTTATGCATTCCAAGGAGACATTTCTCATGTGAGGAAGCGAAATCCAATTTCCAAGCATTCACAGAAACAAGAATCCAACAGAGTAAATCACAGAGAAATTAATTGACCACAAAGTTTTCTGAGCATGCAGGAGGAGAATGTTCAAGACTAACATCCAATATTTAACTCAAAACAACAAAACTTTCATGAGAAATTAATTTCATTACGTAAAATATGGATCAGCTACAAGTTTCCTTTCTCTCCCCCTTCCCTTTTTCTGTTCACCATTCATGCCAGTTAACCCTAAGTTCTACGAGAATGATCGATCGACAGCCACGGTTATTGGCTAGAGAGTAAAGACTACTCATGAAGTTTAAAAGAAGCTTAAGCGTAGATCCAAAGGTGGATGATGATCCATTTCTCCCCCAACAGTAGTGTAAGTAAAACCTCTAGTACTCTCTTTGCAACCAAACTCATTTGCATAAAATCTCAGCTTCTCTGCTCCTGATTCATCGAACGAGTTTATAGGAAAAGTTGAAGCGTCTCAATCACTCTTGCAGGCTCCGAACTCACTTGATTTACCACTTCTGTAAAGAAAATGGAACATGAGTACAATATATATCATACAAAAGAAAAACATTAACATAGAGAGCTCTGATTCTATATGTATGTTCATGTTAACTTCTTACCTTTTGGAGAAGAAATATTCTTCTCATGATCTGGACGAATGAACTCCTTGTCGATATCAATGGAGACTTTGCGGCGCTTCTGCCTCTCCCTGGCTTTGTGATTCTGGAACCAGTAGAATACATTCTTGCTCTCAATCTTTCCATAAAAGCTTAGCTGAGTAGAGATTTTCTGAATCTGATCAGTGCTGGGCGTTCGAAGTCCAGACCTGAACAGGTCCGTCAAAACTTTGACCTGTTCAGTAGTAGGATTCCAACGCCCGCACTTGTTATTACCACCATTACCACCACCGCCACCGCCACCGCCACCGCGAATACTTTTAATACAAAACCCTGACATGCTTTCATCCATTTTTCAGCTTCAGCTTCAAAGAAGAAGTCTCTAAGTCTCTGCTGCTTCTGAAACTTTCTTTCTGAGCTTCTGAACTCAAAACTGTGTGAACCCGTGTGCATATATAATACCCTAAAGCTAGAGACTAGTTCGATTTTATAATCGTTATTCCTTGTATTGTTTACGAAGTAGGTTTTGGTCTTGATGTTTTATTGAAATCAGCTTACCTTGGTTAGTTTATTGGAGTCTGCTTTGTTTTTAGGGAATTTGAGATTGAATTATATGGATTTGTATTCATTCTTATATTATCTATTCCCTGGTTTTTGTGCACTAGAGATAGATATTAAGGAACATGCGCCAAAGCTGCCACTATTCAACATTGGTCGGCGAGAAGAGCAATATGAAAATTTCACAAAGTGTATTACTCTCCTTGAGTTCATTGTTCATAACTTCATATATGCACAGACACAGAAGTCTCAATGATATTAGCAAATTGCCTCCACCTTTGTTTTTTCAGTTCCTAAAGATCTATAAGATGTTCGACAACTTCCCTCAAAGATGTGTAGACAATAGCAACTCGCAAACCGCATAATGAAAGCAAGCAAGTTATGCATCTCGACCTCTAGGAAGCAGAAATAGATCGTAATGCTCAGAGCACATAGATTTGTTCATTTCTTCATTGCTAGGGTTTTGTGCTTTTCAGTAAACCATGGATGTTCTTCTATTATTAATGTTGTTGATCTTGGGTTTAGTTTTACAATTCTCATGCATCTGTATATGCTTTAGTAGGACTAATCTAGTAATAAGGCCAACATCACAAGGACATGGGAGTAAGCCAAGCATGACCATTTTTAATTCAGATGGTGTCTGCTAAAGACCATATAGAACAGTGCCAAACCCACAGTATTATCTTAATTGGGTAATTTAGCCAAAAAAGAAAAAAATTGAAGATCGATGCAAGTGAAAGTCAAAATTACACATTGTCTGATCCAGATTGGAGGGTTATGATCGCAGCAGACTGACAAAGATACTGAGTTAGGTTTAGTTAGGTTGGTTGACTCTATATATGAACAGCTCTCTCTCAGTAAATTAGTGTGGGGATGAAGATGAACCTCCTTTTAAGGGTTTGAAGGGAGTGGGAACATAAGGAAAATGCCAGTGAAGCCACCAAGTTGAAATGAGGGAGAGAAAGGCAGACAACTCAGAACTGGCCAAAAGGGGAGACAGATTGGATTTTGTTATGTCACGGGGCTCCTTGTCGTAAGCAAATCACAGTGCCCCTTTTCCAGTCACCTGGGTTGGTTCCTAATTTTGGTTTCAAACTTATAGAAGTTTTGGACAGAAGCTTCTCATTTGATTGAAGGTGACAAATTCTGGGAGTGATCAAAAGTACGTAATAGGTGAAAACTTTGTATTTTGGGGCTTGTCCTACACAGGTAATGAATATCATGGAGTTTGAAACTCGAGTCTGAGATCTGGAATTCGGAAGCAACATTTTATAGAGAAGGACTAAACAATATTTAGCCCTACTTGTATAGTACTGCTTGATAATACCAGGTTTCCTTAAATGTTTGAAATTCTCATGCTAGTTAGCTTGGTGTACCACTGTACCAGTGTAGTTTTGAATGCCTTAGATACTAGTGCATGCATAAACACCTTTCATTTAGTCCTAAATCCAATGGGGATGAATTGTCGATTGACAATTTGGATGTAGCACCCTCTGGAAATGATGATTCGATAGCAAATTATGTAACTCCAGACCTTAAAAACATCTGTATTGTTACAACTGTACCTGAAAGAACAGTGAACAATCTCTATCCCTTCGTTTTCTATAATTTTGTTCTAGATGTAACTCATGATAATTGGTAAATAAGTCTGTAGAACCTCAAGAACTTGAAAACTGTTAAACAAATACTGAAATAATGCATGAATATCAAATAAACACCGAAATATGTAATGTGTATCTTCAAGATTGTGAAGATAAAGGTTATGATCACCTATTTTGAAGTGACAAAATCCCAAGAAAGTCTTCGAGCATGCATGGTTTGGTCTGAAGATGTGGAATAATGTATATAATTGCCAGTCAAGATCGAATAGCAGTAGTGGCAACTTGTGCTGTTTTGGGCACTTTTGTACAATTCCCGAGTATCTTGTGTTCACGATGAGCAAAATATTTGTCTGTTTGCTCTTGGAACACAATAGTTTGCTGCCTGCTGTCTGTGAATGAATCTGATCTAACTCCTAGAAGTCCCATTTTTGAACTAGAATAAACAAACCTAGAGCCAACATAGTATGCAGGTGATCGACGACTATGACAACATGATCACCAGGACACTAAATTTATGGTACTTGCGCACTAGGGTTTGCTGGGTAAGTGCCTCTGCCAACCCATCATCAGTGTATGAAAACCTTGAACATGTCTCTTAATGGAAGAGCATAAAACAAAAAGACCATTCTGAGCTTTCAAGTCGATCATTGTTGAATCAGCTGTACTGCTCTTCTTTTTCAGATTGAATATTGATTATGTAAGGCAGGTTTTACATCATTTACTGTCGAATATGAGAGACTTGAGGAACATAGATCACCTCGTTCCATCTTCTCGATCAATGCATCTTAGTATAAAAGAACATTGACTGAAGTCTAACTCAAATTGAAATCAAACAATTGAAATTAACAGTTGCGTATGTTGGTAATTACCTGATAAGAGAGAGTAATTAGTTGAAGGACAAGTAAGATTGGTAAAAGAGCCATGGTGTCCTGTTTGTGTGTCCTTTGTAATTGTCCATCCATCGTAACTACACAAACTTTTTGAACTCGATCATTTCTATAAAGATAGTAATCAAAGAGAGTGAAGGGTCTTAATAATATAGATGAGTTAAGAGCCTTTGAGACATGAGAAAGATGTGAGAGATTCGAGAAGCAGTACTAGTCTTCGTTTGCTAGAATTAGGGCACGCGTGAAATCCAGGCCGCCCACTAAAAAATCTTCCCCTTCTTTTCGATTTTCTTGTCTCCATTGCCATTGCTGCTTATAGTTTAAGCAGTTAGCAGAAGAGGATTAGTGGAAGCTTCACTGCCATCATCCAGACAAAAAGGCTAAAGAGCCACCAATCATTCCTTAGATTTTTATTTATAGTTTAACAAAGAGAATATGGTTTTAGGGGAAAGCCAGTGCCTGCTTGTATGTCATTACTGGCAAAGGCCAAAGTGCTTGATAGTATCCTCTTCCGGAGCATCTTCATGCAACTAAAAATCAAATGGGATTGTTGTAGGTGTTCTTGATGGAACATATTAGTCGAGGTGCTTTCTTTCTTTCGTTTTTTTATAGTGATTATGGTTTGTACTGGTGTCTACTAAGGCTCACGGTGTCCAAGTACCAATCTGTATTAACAGAATGTTAACCGGGGATTTAGTTTATCCTTTCATACCACAACGTTTACTGACGACCTATATTACACCTCTGGCGGCTTCCTAGTGAGAGACGCTGGGCAAACAATGCTTCCAAGTTTCTCAACAAACCGGAAAAATTACATAATTGGAATTGTATTCTATGCCAGTCTTGTTGTTAAGAGGTTGATCAAGGATCTGAATATCAGAGAACATATGGTGATCTAACTCTGATTTGAATATGCATTCTCAAATCATCTCAACACAATTCAGGCAATCAAGCAGTATGATTGGAAGTCAAACAGTAAGAGGTCATTTTCCTAGTCAAAATTTAAACCGGTTGAAACAATCTCAGTAACATTGGCCACAGATGGCCATATATCACTCATATGACTTTGTTGTCTCGGCACATAGATCTTCTAAGTGGATACCTTACAGAACCTGAGCAGCTGTGTTCAACTTTTCAGCAAGGGTAAGCTGTGTCCTGGTGATACTCGACAAATATAGCAAGAGCATATTGTCCTGCAACGAGTGAAATCACACAAAGTTTAATATATCGAAACTTTCATGCAAATATTTAAATTACATAAATTAAAATTGTATTTGAAGATCAGCAACATAGGTAGCTGTTGACATATATACTGAAAACTACTCATTATTGACAAAATTAGCAAAAAGAGACTTCATCATACCTGCAAGCTGTCATTCACTAGCTTATCAAAAACTGCAGGAGACAATTTTGGAAGAGATTCTACAGCATCCCATAGAAACCTCCCTACATTGTTATCTGGTGCAACACGTCCTTCCTGAAAACAAGATCCTTACGTCAACATTATACAAGGTCACATTCCAGAACAAGTATGCCAAGACTGATTGACAAATTTGAAGATTCTTACGTCAACATCGTCAACATATTTGTAGACATCATCAATTAAAGCTAGTAGCCGCTCCATTGAGGCTTCCATTCCTTCCAAATCAGTTGGAAGCTTGTCCGTCATTGTTTTCTTAAGAATATCAACTGCCATGGGAAAAAATATAGGCCACACATCAATATCAGATGCAAAATTACTTAAGTTCAACCTGTAGACTGATTCCTGACTAGATGCATGACCTTATTTCTGATTGATGAGAAAATAACACAGTGAGAGAATCCCCCTCTTTAACCCTCCTACTTCTCTTTTAAATCAATAACATGATCTACTATGTGTGCATATATATGCATATAAAAATACAATGTCTTCTCTATAAAAGTCCTTAGATAAGGGCAACTATACCACCTGCTAGATTAAATAAAGATAACTTAGATACACCTGGTCTCAAACATCTGAACAATCTATGTCTTATCCACTGGAGATATCTGACCCCATTTCGTTCTCTGTGCATGTGTAGACATATGCATGTCATTCACCTATAATAAGTGTTAGTTATGCGATGCACAACTATATGCCTTACAAAATGCAATGTTATGTGCATCAATAGCAATTTCAACAGAACACTGAAAAGACAAATAAAGCTATACTAAAATATTTAATGTGTCATTTGACCTACTGAAAATCAAGTGAAATAAGTTATATACCCCATGCTGAGACTCATGTGTTGTTTTCATATAAGCAAAAACATTGATTAACAACGATAGTGAAAAAATGAAAACGAGATGGTTAAATGTAAAAGCATACATCCAACTCGCTCGGCTTCAACCATGCGAAGATCCAGAGGAATTTCTTGAAACTGTGCTGCAAGTGGAAGTTGATGATCTCCTGCTGGTCGTACTGCTTGCTTTAGTTCTCCAAGAGACAGAGACAAATTTGATGAAACATATGCTTTTATTGCACCCTCTCCATTACTGAATCCTGTATCAACTATCAAATGAACTGGGTTGGGAACCTCACGAGAATAGAACTCATGGATTAATACACTACAACCAGTAACTCCAAGACCAGTTGAGTACCTACAAAAATTGATGAAACACGACAATAAAAATTTAATCAAATGGTCAAAAATAAAAAATGCAAGAGAATGAATGTTTCAGACTCCCATCATACACCTGCCAAACAACTGATCTACCATTTCCCATTTCTTTGTTTATCAATTCTTATTTTATTGTGTAACTGACAACAAATTGAATATCATTGTAACAAGAAAACTACCCGAAAATTGTCAGGGCGATAACTAGCCAAATAAAAGGTTCCTATAGCCAGAGAAAAGTATCACGAAACTTACCATCCAACAATGACTTCCTTAGGATTCACCTTTTGCTGAGATATCAGCATATTGTGATGGTATTCAATGTCTAAAGCAACCTGCAAAACAGGCAAAACAAAAAACAATCTAAACACCTTCCCGAGAATCTCAATATGAAGAATTAACAATAATTATAACAAAGGACCTATAACAAACTGATTACACCTACTGTATCAAAAATCATAACAATGATCCTACATACTATTACAAATTTCTTCATCTTATAACCAATTATTACTTTTTCGTGAAGGAAATAACAAAATTGCAAGCATAACCAATTCTAACTTTCTCATAATCACTCTTCAAGTCAACTCATAAACACATTTTCAGCAGCAACTTCACCACATTTACAACTATCTTAACTAAGAACTGAGATTCGGGGACAAATTGCATCTTCTCAGTGACCAAATCAAAAAACCGAAACGAACAAAATCAAATTGAAATCATATCCAATATGAATCCAAATTCGAAAACCTAAATCATCACTGAAACAAATTCAGACAAATACGCGAGGTTGATGAGAGTACCTCCTCGGAGTTCTCGTTGTGAGGAACAGCGTAGGAGTTTCGGATGTCGACGGTGCCGTCGGGGAGGACGGAGCCGAGAAGCGTTCCGATGACGCGCTTGGTCTGGTCAGGACGGCGGACGTAGCAGTCGCAGATGTTGAAGATGACGAGAGGATGGACCTTGGCCGTCAAGGTCGGCGAGAACTGTAGCACCGTGCGCTCGGTCACCGTCACCGCCATTTCTTTTCTCTCTGAGCTTCGATTGGATCTGGCTCGGTGAAGCTGACAGAGCTAAAGGATGGCGCGAGCAACTAGGGTTTTGGTGGAGGTAGTGGAGAGCTGGTTCTGATTGTATTTGGGGACTTTTTCGACTCTGTATTGGGCCGATCAAAGTCATCGGACTTAGTTTTAGAGACTAGAGCCCATCAAAATATCGTATCCAAATCGGGTCGGGCTAAGGTATTAAGGCTGTGTCCTGTATCATTTCACAAAATAATTTTTTAAAAACTATTTTGTGAAATAAAAACAGAAAATCAAACTTTGTAATTTAGAATCTAAAATATACAAAAAATGCATTCGGTATATCCTTTTGTAGAAAATGTTTTACAGGAGTCCTGGTCGATGCTTACCAATATATGCCCACCTTTCTTCCACGTTCTCTATGTAAAACACCTCCAGGTGTATTCACTGGTATATCAAAGCTAATGCTTAAGAACAATCTGAAACCAAATTTGGATTTCTGTGTAGATTTGGCAGAAGTTGTTGCTGCCTTTTTCACTTAAGTCTTTAAATCCATTTATAGTTAATCAAAGGATGATTGCTACGTTCCATGTCTCCGATAATCAATTCGATCCACAACTACTATAGATTAGAAAAGCAATGGCTCAATGGAAGAAACTTGCATATGCTTCTTTCTTCTTCTCTTTCTTGTTTTATATTCTAATGAATTTCAAAAGTATGTTTATCTGCGATGATATGGAGAAAGGGAGATTGATTATGATAAACTGCCAGGAACAAAGGATTAGGGATTGAGGAAAAAAAAGAGTCTAAAATATGGGCAGGGATGATAAGCTCAAGTTAATTAGTTCCTTTCACTGGATATGTCGACTTTCTTTTTCTATATCCCTCGTTTTCAGAAAACAAGGGAAACGAGCAAAAGTCGTTTTCGATATTTATACGGAAGCTCCAGATTATATCCCAAAAACGGTTTCTTGTGTTTCCGGGATTTAAGTCGCCAAACGTGTATTTCATCCATTTCTGTTTTGGTAACACATAAAACCGTTTTGTAGTTACGTACCAAACAGGCCCTAAATTTGTTGAAAAATATTAACTGGTCACTATAGTCAAAAAGCAAAATTTCTAATAGGGAATGTTGTTTTCTCTCTTCTCTCGTATCCTGGTTCATGTATTACGGATAATACGTTTAAGTAATCTGTTGGAGTAAAACAACTATCTTTAAAATTGAGACATACCAAATATATATATTAGTTGTGGGAGTTACTCTTAGTCTGTCATTCGAACATGTAAGGGTTCTTGACATTAATTCAGTTGAAAAATAAAGTTTTCAAGATTAGAGATCTAGACTTTAGGAGGTGTCCTAAGCACCAACAAACTATTGTTAGAACATTTGGGCATTACTGTTTAGAATCCACATACTTTGCTCTTTGTTCTTTGTTGATCACGTTATAGTGTTCTGGCTAAAATAAAATTGGTGCTAGTAATACTACTAATGAGATTGGTTACTATGATCTTAGAACTCTTTGTTACCATCCATACTTACAAATTGATATCATAAAAAATAAAAAATAAATAAAAAAGGATTGCAAGTGCTATAGCAAAGCAATTTGACAGAAATGTAGAAAAATTCAAGATCAGCTAGAAACTCATTTTTATTGGAAAATGAGGTTTCTAAGACATAAGACTGTAAGACTATAATAAGACTTTTGTACGTATCTCGAGCACCAAAAATCTATTGCCAGGTACAGAATAGTATTTGCCAAACACTCCAAACAGTATCATTCTAAATAAGTAAATATAGTATGGGCAACTACACCCATAGTGCCTATCTTACTAACTAAGTCGGCAGCTAAAACAGAGAAGTGCTCCCATCAGTAATCTCACCCTCAACGACCGACAAGTCGCCAATGTTGCTTGGTTTTTCGTCTTGCTAGTTGCTACGTACGTTACTACAAACTTGAATTATGATCCAGTTGCAACATCGCCATAGTCTTGTTCATTCAGCAAACCCAGCACCGGTAGCCAGCTATATGGAAATGTTGTTTGAGTCGAGGATCCATCCTTCCTCAGTTCCTCTTATTCATCATCCCCGGGAAGAAGTTGCCTTTAAATTGCACAAACACATATTGAAGCGACCGCCTCAATATATAGTACGTACCAATAACTTGGCCAACCAATATATGTTCCCTGGCCTTAATGCCAAAGATCGATCTTGACGCTATTAAAAGTGTGCAACATGCCTCTAATAATATCGACTGTATCACATTTATGATGAGACTTGTCTTCATAACGTACTATTACCATTTTTTCCATTTAAAGATTATATAAGAAACTGCTTAATCTTTATTTTATGTGTAAAATGGTAATCTTTATTGATTTAAAAATCGAACTATTTTACCAAAAACATAAAGAAACATCACATAGATGATCGTATACTCTTTCATATACAAGATTAATGTGTAACTCGCTTTTACATAAAATTCTCATCTGCCCATCAAACGAAAGTCAAATAAATAGAATCACATTTGTGACACGTTAAACAAACAACAAAAATAAACATCGCATGGTTTGTCACGTAGAAGAGTACAACTCATTACTACATCAAATTATCATCTACTGCATCAAATTAAAGTCAAATGAATAAAACCACACTCGTAACACATCAAACAACTTGATGACAGGTGGTTAGTTAAAATTTCCATTTTCAATTCAAATGTGATGCAAGGTCTATGGTTAAGATGGTCCTTTAACTGTAAAAGTTCAACTCTAACCAAACCATCTAGTTAATTAAACTCGAATTGCTCATGCTTATCCTCAATTATGCACACACTTGCAGCAGAGGACGACCAAAAAACCAAGCCCCATATCCCATATGGCCCTCATTGGTTAGGTTGCCACCTAACTTCAACAACTCTTAGCTGTGATAGTGTTTTGCACATGATGATGGTATGTATTCTGGAAAATGGTGGGTGTTATTTTTCTGAATTGACAATACACAAATTCACAGCCAACACATATACAATGATACACTCACATAAAAGCCAGGCCCCCTTTGCCTAAAAAAGAAAGTGAAAAGAAGGCCTTGATCTAAGAGAAGAACCAGAGATATTACAATTCTTGCTTAAGAAACTTAAATTAAAACCCATACAGATAGAAAAACAAACAAGCTCGATCAGCCGGAGCTTCATTTGATGAGCTTGACATGTTCTAAAGGCCACAAGTACAAAGCTGTTGATTGTTGAAACCCTCACTCACTGCTTAAGCATTCACTTGTTCTTGAAGGGAATGGCCCTGATCACAACCACATGGTACAAAGCTGCAAGTGCTGCACCAATGAATGGTCCAACCCAGAAGATCCACTGCAACAGTTACAGAGACCCAGTTAATTAACATCAGTGCCTAATTTTCCTGAAACTATTAATTGGAATTGATAAGTGAACCAATTAGTCAGAATCTAATGGAAGCTAGGCTTACGTGGTCATCCCAGGCATGCTTCTTGTTGTAGATGATGGCTGCACCAAGACTCCTAGCTGGGTTAATACCTGTTCCGGTAATGGGGATGGTAGCCAAGTGCACCAAGAACACGGCGAACCCAATTGGCAACGGGGCCAAAATCTGTTGATCAATCACCGGAAAAGTTAGTGCTAAAGTAAATAATCTCAGAATTAGTAAATTCCGATCAAATACGTAAATTTATGTGAAGCGGTAACATACCGGGACATGGGAGTCTCTGGCGCTACGCTTGGCGTCAGTGGCGGAGAAGACGGTGTAGACAAGGACAAAGGTGCCAATAATTTCAGCACCAAGACCACTACCCTTGGTGTAGCCAGGAGCTACACTGTTGGCGCCACCACCTTTCAACTCGAAGAAATGGTTCTTGTTCTCAAAAGCTTTCACCACGGCAGCTCCGGCTATGGCGCCAAGGGTCTGCATGATGATGTAGAACACCGCCCTAGTCAAGGACAGCTTCCTGGCCAAGAAAAGGCCGAAAGTCACAGCCGGGTTTATGTGACCCCCTGCGTACAAAAAATGATATATTAGTCTCTCGACCCTAGAAAGCGTTTCAGGATATCGTATTGATTCTTTAGGGCAAATGTTACCTGAGATTCCGGCGGTACAGTAAACCAAGGCGAAGATCATACCACCAAAAGCCCAAGCAATCCCTTGAATACCTACGGTTTGGCACTTAGTCGGACCCTTCAAGACTCCCATCACAGTCAAGACGGTTATGTAGAGAAACAGAAAGGTGGCGATGAACTCGGCGATCCCGGCCCTGTAAAACGACCATGACGTCAGCTCGCCGGGCTCGAAGAGCGGTGCCGGGGGAGGCTCCTTGTAGTCCTTGCCGTCGTCCTGGCTCTGAGCGGCGGTTCCGATGGGCTGCCTCTCCGGGTACTTGTTGGCCCCCAAGCTCACATCTTCCTCCTTGGCCTCCATGATCGTAGTAGAAGAAGAAAAAAAGCTTTAAAAAAGGTAAAACGACTGCGTTTGATGTGATTGAAGACTGAGAGAGAGTAGTAGTGGGTTTGAGTGGAGAGTGGTGCTGTGGTGTTGGGTCATATATAGCAGTGTGCTGGTTTTGAAGGGGAAGGGAGGGGAGGGGAGGGAAGTGGCGGGGCCCACGGGGGGTGAATAAGGGTTTGGTTTTTTTATTTATTTTCTTATTATTATCATGTGGCCGACCAATCATTTTCCGGGTTATTCATAAGTGTTTTTGGATAGGGACGTAAATGTCTTTTTATGATTTTAACGGGAAGAAAACGGGGGGAACGGTGGACACGTGGCGGAATTGTAACCACGAGTGGGTGTTTTGCCGCAGGAGGAGATGAATAGGGCACCGGCCAATCCATGTTCAGCAGTTCGAGAATGATAAGGATGAGACAGAAGTGTACAACAGTTTTGGTGAGAGTAAGTTATGATCGTGTGTGTACTGTGATCGGTCACGGTCTCTCCTGCATGCAATTATATTAAGCTCGTGCTGTAGATCGATAAACAAAGTTTATATATGCTAATTAAGAGGTGGCAAATGAAACACAGATTAGAAGGAACTAGATGATGATCGAAAAAAATACTTTCTTTTGTTTTTGTTCTTACACATGGATTATGTATTATTGCATATACACCATTTTGGTATAGGTCTGATTTTTAGTTTAGAGAAGCGTTAACTTTGTTCTTGGTCGAGCTTTGTCAAGGAAGACATTATCGCTCTAATTGATGCACTATAAGAACAAAGATGCACTAGAGTGCTTCCTCCAAGTCTCCAAGCACATATTTACCAAAAGGAGAAAACACTCATGTTAGATGAAACTTTTATGATTTTAGCAAATTAATCATGTCAAATATACCTAATAATGTTATCTGCTGAGCTGCTTTGCTTAGACAACAATCAACAACTGATCAAATTAACAATTAAACAAGGTTGGGAATCATCATGGAATTTAGTTTATTCTACTCATCAAACTTTATAATATGATTATATACAGACTAGCTAGTTAATTATGCAGTAGCCTGTATAGTTTAATTCATGTAGTGACATTTGCAGATAAGGAAAAATAATGGTACCCGTCGTTGTTGCATTTGCAATCATCTCCCAATTCTATATGACTCTTTTTTGCGATTTAATATAGTTCACAACTTTGTTGTGGCGCAGAATTATAAGCCAGTATTTTTTTTTAAGAAAATTTGAAGCTATCACATGGGTGGAATTTGAATGTCCTATATGTCCCCTCATATAAACTATTGCGTTTCAAAGTTAAACATTGCTGGAATTGAAGTGAGCCAGATATCAGGGACTTTCATCATCGACCTACTATGGGGTCGGGGGTCTCGCCCATCTGGACCACATGTGCACCATAGTGAACACCTTTTTTTCAAACCTTGATTTTGCCCTAGATTTGCTACTGTTTCACTAGTTTAGGGTTTCTATTAGCTAAACGAATTCCATGGACTTCTATGGTTACAAGGACAGATAGTTTACGCAAGACGATCGATCGTATTAGGGTTGGTCCTGATGCATAGGGTTTGGTGTTTTGGCGGAGATAACTCATCAAGCAAGACTTGATTTCAACATTTCTCATACTTTCAATCCACTTTTGATCTGCTTGATAGTTTATATTGGCGCGTAAGTAGATTTCAAGATGTCACGTTTTAAATTATGATCGAGGTAGATCTATCCATATGATCACGATTTGGCCAAACTTCAACCATATTTACAATTAAACTTGTTTATGTTTGATTGAGTTAAGCGATGTCTTCGATCATATGTCTGATGATTTGATGTATTATCGGTTCTCCTAAACACGAACCGACTCAAACTGTTACTGACGATACGATTTAAGATGGTAATTTCTAACTTATTATGTCATAATGTTCGGATTGACATTCCCGGAATGCTCAGCCCTAAATTAAATGTCTCATCTCAACCATTTTTGAACCCCCTCGATCATTCTAATTGATGATCTGGCCATTTATGTTTAAATCATAAATATGAACATATACTATGTGGAGAATCCCCAACGGAATAGACAACTATTCCAAGCCAAAACCATAATGTTCTAGTTTTTTATAATGCTCAATAAATGGTGACAAAAATCTCGTCGAAATATTTGATTCTAATAATTTGGTACCTACCCGCGCCGTCCATTTGATTAGGGCCAATGCTTCTTTTGCTGATTTGGCAGCACATGCAGACGTTTCTGGAGTAAGCCTTGACCAGCTAGCTAGGGTTACCGTTTCACTGCTTATTGTTAAACTTTAATTAAGGTTAATCTATATGGATTAAACCATGGAGACAAATATAATTATAGAACTGCAACCAAAAAGTGAGATGTTCTGTCATATTCACAGAAATTAAGACGAAGGAGTAGGTGATTAGGTAATTTGATTCCATCACCCTACATTATATGAAAAAGAAATGATGATAAGGATTGAGGAGGCTAGGGCAAAAGATAATTTAGTATATTACCTTATTCTAGTCGGAATATTGCAAATAATAATCCTAATTCCGATCATAACCAATTATGGCTCGGATCCCCTAGCCTCTCCCATTTGCGTTTTTAAAAGATGATGATGAGGAAATGATCAGCTATATCGTTTCGTTCTTAACATATAAATTATGACTCTTTAAAACGTCGATATTTAAATTATTTTAACTTCTAAGGTTTCAAAAAAACAAGGTTAAAGAAAAAGAAGATCTAATGGAAAAACAAGAGGAAGAAAAAGTGATTCAAGAGATTTATGTTTCAAATAACGATCATAGAATTAACCAAAACGTAGAGTGCAAGCAACAAAGTGATTAAACTATCCAATGTGGAAGACATCATTATGGAAAATGCTCCAACACTCAAACAGTATAAGGAAACTAGTAATATAATTAACTGAGATTAACTCCTCGTTGCTAGGGACGAACTACTAATTGACAAGATAAAGCAAAAAAAAATCTCCATAGATTTCACCTCAATCTTTTTTGATCGAGTGACTAAGAGCACAGGTGGTGGAGACTGTTCATGCGAAGGTCGACCAAACAAGAACAGAGACTGTGATTGTTCATGTACGTAGAATATAGCCTGGATTATTCTCATAGATTTCAGATTTCTGTATATACGTACAGAAAAGTCTATGAATTAGTCAGCAGCCGACTTGTTTTGAAGATTAATAGTTTTGTAATTGGTGTTATTTTTTTGGCTCTTTGTATTTTGTGATGTCTGTATCAACATTCATAGGAGAGAAAGAATTAACTGATTAAATTTCCAGAAGCAGCAATAATGCGAATAAAGTAACACCGACTGTCACCGCCCTATGTCATATAACTCCTCTTCTCCTCTTCTTCTACTTCTGCTCTTTGTGATGCGCATGGTTTTGATGTTTTAAAATTCAAATGATGGGTCAGTGGGTGATACTGTTCTCAGTGGTCTGTGTATGATGGGAAATGCTCGGGCATGCTAGGAGGAAAAGGACACTCGGTTTGTACTATGTACTGCGTAAATCATTTTGCTTCTTCCTCACATTGATGAATATCAAGAATAATTCGAGCCTTCGAGGCAAGTTTTTTGACCAAACTCGTGCCTCTATATTGTTGTTGATGTGTTCGGGAATATAAAGCAAGTGATTACCTTATATAGAATTGAAGAATTTGTTAGGTTCTTTCAAATGACAATAATTTTAAAATTTAAGTATTGATTTAACAATATTATTTTATCAGTGATTGTTATTTATTATGTTTTAAAAAATTGTAAAATGACACGTGAGCAAGAGAGGATATAGAAGATTTAGCTATTGCCAATGACGGAGCTAGAAATATAGGTTTAAGGGGGCCGAGATATAAAGTATAGAAACATATATATAATAATTTCAAATCGCATGACAAATTATGTGTTAATTGAAATTAAAATTAATGTTTTCTCATAATCTATAAACATAATTGTTTGTTGTAAATTTGATTTATGTACATGTAAATGACTATATGTATATTGAAAATTTAGATGTATGTAAAATGATTAGTTACTAACTAATTGATTGTGGTGATGGATCCATACGACAAGAGGCAACGAAAATGAAAGTATATATTATAATGTGAAGCTAGACTTATACATTACAATCATAACCATTCAATCCTATTAATAGAATAAGATTAATTGACATTTTTAAAAACATTGGGGGTGCCAATAATAAGCATAACCATACAATCCTACTAATAATAGTGTTAATTGACATTTTTCAGAAACTTTGAGGGGTGTCATGGCACCTTTTAGTCATAAGGTTGCTTCGTATATGGCTATTGCTTTAGTTATACATGGATCATTGTTAACAAATTTGTCAATTTTATTTAATAATTATAAAATTTAGTAATGATTTATATTTTTTATTGAAACATCAGTTTACCTCAAAAATTAATAAATTTAACTTTTAGCAACACTACTAGATTATAATTAGAGATAAAAGTGTTAATAAATTTAACTTTTAGCAACATACAGTTAGATAAAAGTAAGCTATTAGCTATAATCATATACTGGGATTCCTTGCGGGCTAGTTGATAGAAGGCCCGATTAATGCTTTGGACCAATGTCTATTGGAATTTGGGATTTTCTTTCAGTCTGACAATCACTGTGGACTTTGGACGATAACTATCCAATGACGACTTTACCGAAGTTAAAGTCTAACGATGTTTGGTCTGAGCAGACCGAGGTTAAAGTCTAACGATGTTTAGTCTGAGGCTCTGAGCTAGTTACCTAGCTTATGTTACGTGTCCAAATTTAAATTATTTATGATTTTTTGTCTTTCTTGTTAAATCAAATTATAATTTTATCGTTAAATTCGTAATCATATGTATGCTAATATAATTAAAAGTAAATGCGAGATGCCTCTACACGTGTATTGGTGGATTTGATATACGATTCGCAAGGAGATTGTATAAGGTGAAAATTCTTTTACGCATCAAGATACAAATGAACCGAAAAACTAATATGCAGTATTTTGATCTGGTCATCTACGACGCACTATCATGTAAATATACCATACCGTTAACAAAATTAAAACAAAAAAAAAATAGCCCTAAGTGTTTCCAACTCAGAAGGTGAGAACTCGAGATCGAAGAAGAGACACTCTTATTATGAACGTTTAACTTGATCGGATCAAAAATGAAAATGGAAGTAAGAAATTTAGGGTCTCTATTCTTCATTCGATATTCGCATACGACGATTTAAGGACTTGCACATTAATGGTGTAAGTGCATCTTGGTACGTAGAATCCGCTCTCGTTTCATGTGTAGTCATTCTTATGGATTAAATAGCATCCTTATTTATTACATTTGTCACACTCTTTAATTAACTCTTTCGAATAACTTTTTCATAAAAAAAAAACCTTTTCGAATAACTTTCATTATCTTATCAAATATCGAAATAAATTTCAGTTCTTTCTACATTATTCTTATGATAAATGCAAGCCCCTACTAGATTCCGCACAGACTCGTATGGTAACGACGTCGTGTAGAGTATTTCAGGGGAAGCAAAAGTCTCCTAGCTCCTTTCTTCCTGTCCATCCAGATTCCAGAAAGGTCAAAAATATCAACCACCAGGTAAAACAAAATCCACGTTTTCCCCCGTCAAAAATGGCTGCCTTTCACTTTCATTCCTAAACAGTTACGCAATTAACACCAATCTTTCCTTCCACCATCTAAACAACTCTAACCAAAACCGTCGTCGTTTTAACCCCGCGCTCTGATTCTTCAGCCTCCTCCGATCTCAGAACCCAAGCCTGGACGGCGAGATCAAAGCTCATTAGCTCCATCTCAATCTCATCTCAGCCGTCCACATCTGTACTTCTCCGCCACAGCCGGCGAGCTCAGAGCTGGATGGAAGGTTCTGGAACGGCTCAATAAGCGTGAAGCAACTCGGTTCCGACTCAGCTCGTCAAGACGGAGTTCGCAAAGCCACGTGGCGCGAAGAGGGGGAGCTTGATGAACCGGCGAGGAGTTCAGAGGTTCCGGCAGGCGCTGATCTCGACCGTCGGATCGGTCAAGATTAAGCTCGTCCTCGGATTCTGCATCGGCGTTACTCTCATCGCGCTCGCCGGCCGGGCGTCGGAGTTTATGGGGTGGACGAGTCACAGTGCTTCTCTGGAACGGTACTCCGGTTTGAGGTTAGTCAAGCTAGTCGAGTAGTTGCTTGACTTGATTAGCGGCCATTAAATTCAGATTACTGTTAATTAGATTCTAATTTTGGTACTTGTTTGTGAATTTTGATTAGTGTTAATTGAATTTCTATATTTAGCAAATGAGCGCTTAATTGTTCATGACTTGAGCTCTGGAACATTCTCTAAATTCTTACATTGGTCAAATGGTGGGAAATAAAAGTTTGAATCTTCTTACTTCTTAGTTTGGAGCTGACACTTTCCAGTTAGATGCAATAAAAAAGAAAAATAATTTGGTGAAAATTTTCCATGTTAGATAACTGAAGGACTACGTAGGATGGTACATATATAGAATAAAGCAAAAATTCAATATATCAGAGGTAGACTTCACCGAAAAGGAAGTGTACACTGCCGAGATGTTATATAAGAATGTCGTATGATGAAATTCATTACTGATTCCGGTTCTTATGAAATTCATTCTGTGATGTGCAATTTTACACAGGAAGGGATATGCTATTGTAATGAACACATGGAAGAGATACGATCTTTTGAAGCAGTCTATTTCTCACTATTCCAGATGTCCTCGGCTTGATTCGATACATATTGTGTGGAGTGAGCCGAGTCCTCCATCAGATTCTCTGAAAAAGTTTCTGTACCACATTATAGAGTTGAACACTAGAGATGGGAGACAAGTTAAGTTAAAGTTCGACATCAACAAGGAAGATAGTTTGAACAACAGGTTTAAAGAAATTCCAGACTTGGAAACGGATGCTGTTTTTTCTATTGACGATGATGTCATATTCCCATGCTCTTCTGTTGAATTTGCTTTTGATGTTTGGCAAAGTGCATCAGATACTATGGTTGGCTTTGTGCCTCGTATGCACTGGGTTGATCCCACGGTATGCCTCAGTCTGTTATATATTTGCTTTTGCTGCAATTTTTATTTCTGAGATTTTCTACCCCCAGTAGAGACTGTTATGAACTATTGTGATTCCTGTTAATTGCTTCCTACTTGTAGAGACTAGGCAACCTTTATATAATGACCATTAGCAATCACTTAAGAAAGCCATTTCTTTTCAAATGGAAAACTTGGTCAACTGTCTGATCGATTTATGCTCTCTGTGCAGAATGGTCATATGGATCATTACATATATGGTGGATGGTGGTCGGTTTGGTGGACTGGTACATACAGTATGGTACTGTCTAAGGCAGCCTTCTTCCACAAAAAGTACCTAAAACTCTATACAAATGAAATGCCAGCGTCAATCAAAGACTTTATAACCAAGAACAGGTTTCTCTTTCACTGCTTAAGTTTTCTTATGGGTCATATATTTTCAGTTGTGCTTGCAAATGTATGTGTGTTTGTTTCATTGTACACAACTACTAAATCTTGGATTGAATTTCACCAGGAACTGTGAAGACATTGCGATGTCTTTTCTTGTAGCAAATGTGACTGGCGCTCCTCCTATATGGGTTAAAGGTAATTCTATATCCTAGTTTGATTCCTTGCATCTCCTTGTTTGCCTTTGTATTATATGTTGTGCATGACTTACATGTCTTTGTATAATTGTATTATATGATGTGCATGAATTACAAATTTGGTCATTTACCTCTGTCCATGATTCATTTTTACAACTTGGATTGTTTAAAACTGATGGCGTTTGTCTGGTCATTGTGGAACATTTATAGCTTCTACTTGAGCCGACTGTCTTCTGTGTGTAACCATGTTACTTTTTACGTGTTTGGAAGTCATCTTGGTCTATACTTCATCTTTCAAATTTTAGATTGTGGCAGGAGCAAATGTCCAGTATTAGTTGACACCATAGGCCTGAATGACATTTTCTTGTTTTGTTAGATTTTAACTGCTACACTATTGAGGGAATATTTATGTTTCCTAGGGTTGTCGCTTTTCAGACATGTCCCAGGTCCTCCATGATTAGGAAGTGGGTTTTATGTACACTTTTTTTGTTTTCCTTGAAGGAAAATATGCATTTGTTTGCTGGAATTGGATGACAAGCTGATGGCAGCACAGCAAATGTGTTATAATCTTAGTATCTATGATTTGATTCTAATTTTTATTATGTACTAATTATGTCTCGCTGTGTGTTCTATTTTCATTCAGGTAAGATATTTGAGATTGGATCAACCGGAATCAGTAGCAGTGGAGGCCATATTGAAAAAAGAACCCACTGTGTTGATAGATTTGCTGCTGAGTTTGGGCGGATGCCATTGGTACCTACTTCTGTGAAAGCTGTTGACAGTCGCAATATCTGGTTTTGGTGATTTCATAGCTTACATTCTGTTTGATCAAATCGCTGGAAGATTTTCCAGTCTTTGTGTTCTGGCATTCCTATAGGCTATAACTCTCTATGCTTGTTGGTTCCTGAGTTGTATAATATTGCATCCCACAATGTTAGTGACAGTAGCTAATTTTGCACGCCCATATTAGGTTGATTTCTTGTATCATTACCATGTAACACGAGGGAGGCAGTTGGATAGGATTTTTCCAAGTCTAACTTGCACCAGATTGTAGAACATATCTTGCTTATGTACCCTGGAGTAATTTTTGTGTCCAGAGATTATAGAGATTTAAAATAGAATCACTTCTTACATGTCACTTTTTTGTATCAAAGGTTAGAGGAACATGTACATAATCGTTGATATAACTTGATTGTATGTGCATCAAAGTACTGTTCAAGGTCAATACATACATGCCTATAGACAATCGTGAAACATAAAATGTCTTTAATAACTAAATTTTTATATTGTCCTTGCATTTTTTCCCGTCTGTCGCACGTTGTGCATGTTTTCCCATTAGTGGAATGAAAGATGTGTTACCTTCGAGTATAATAGACTAACAGTGAAATCAACAATTTCATATTTTCATAAGCATAAGCATAAGCTATATCAATAATCTCTAATGCAATACTAGCACAACTATTATGAAACAGCTGAGACGCCAACGCATTACCATATGTATGTCAGCCTCTTGCAAAACCCCCTCAAAAACCACCGATCGTTTAACGTCCCAGAAAATACAAACAAACACACCAAGTTTGTTTAATATCTCCCAATATCTTTCATTGATAATTGATGTCAACTGAGCATATGATTATACATTATAGTCATTCGAAGTCATGAACGAACGAATGCTTGGATAAAAAATAATGCTGTAACTAAGAAAGTGATTTTGTTAATTAGATTCCAACAGAATACTGCTAGACAGGCCCTATAAACTACTAATGCATTTTGGCTCATGAGAAGACTGCAAACCTTGACATGTACATCCGATGATGACCTGAGGGAAATAGTTTGTGTTTTCCATATTGTGGTTGCGGTTTCTTCCAGATTATTGTGATTGTTACTTCATCCAGATATTATGATTGCGGTTTCTGAAGGCATGCAATGCAAGTTTTGTGCTTGATCATGATCACACATTTTGATGCCGAGCATTGCGTCTAATTTGCATCCCTCTTACTGAAGTACTCAGATTGGACTTGGGAAGAAATGATCAGATTATGTGATCCATTTCCCCATTTCCTATTCTATTACAGAAACAGTCGGGGAAATTGTTATGTGCCTCAAAATGTGAGTGGTTTTCCTTTGGAAGTCTTTGCTTGCACTCTTCAAGAAGCATCAAATGCACCAGCTATTAGTCATCTAGCTAGTCATATTTTGTGTTAGCTTGTTTGTTAAAACCCTTATATAAGGTCTTCCCCCCAATAATCAACAACCAAATTAATAGTGGAAGGTGGTTATAGATGACAACTACATATTCTTCTACAGCTTTTAGAGCCATATTAATAGGTTGCGATGAGATAAACCCAACTAAAACCTTCGCTTAAGATACTTGATTAGTGCAACAATGCCTTTACTAACAAGTTAGATCGACAGTCTGGTGTTTTTGCTATCCAACACGCGACTGATCAAGGAAGGTTGACATGAAGGGACTGCATAGTGTAGCAAGAAGAAGGGACCTTGCTTCTTCAACACAAATCCAGCAGATCAACAATGGTAGAGACCTCTGTACAAGTCTCTGATACGCACAAACGACTTTGTAGCATTACTCGCTTACATTCATCAATATTGCAACTTTATGGCTAGAATTGTATGGATGATAATCACATGTTCTTCATTATCCAATGAATTAGGAATCTAGGATAGGTGAAATGACAAAATAAAACCAAATGTTGGTGAAAAAGGGTAGTGGGGGTACAAACTCCAGTGGAAAAACTCAATGTCAAGCTCATTTCATATTATGATCAAATTGGAGTACAAAATTGGATAAGATAATTCTGCAACGACTGAGGTTACAAAACTGGGTCATCTAATTTTGCAATCAATCTGATCTCAAATGAGGACAGACATTTTTATTTACTCAGCGGAATTACTTACGCTGGTATTGATAACTAATCTAATTAGTGCAGTGACTCATTAGTAGATTATGTAACAAAAATAAAGCATCGAGGAACATATACATCCCTCTATTTTTATTTAACCAATTACGACACTTTATCATAGGATTCGAGAGGGTAGCAAGTGTCTGTGCCCCCCGTACGCCAAAGGAAACGGGCATACCTGGAGGCGTAATAGGGGCTTGAGGGCTCAGCTGATATTGCTTGCAGGTATTTCTCTTCTGCACCCCAAATGTCGTTCCTTACATACCATAAGAAGTCTGCATATAGGCTTAGAGCCTCGGCATCAGGTTTCTCAGCTTGAGCTGCTCGCCTAAAGCACTCCTCTGCCCTGCATACACCAACATAGATCATACAAATTACATCAGTCATTACTCGGGCATAAACTAGATAGTAACACCATGTCGTCACAATTTAAAAACCATATGTATGATAGATAATACAAAATAAAATTTTTTGGGCACTTGAACTTCTTGGACCCATGTAAATCAGAGCAGCAAAATCCATAAGGATCTCTCACCCAACCCCACCATAGTATACATATCATCAAAGAAGACAACATGCAGCAAATATAAAACATCCAATCCTAAATTGCCTTTATTCCAGTGCAATGCAGGCCTTAAAAAAGAACAAAATAGAACCAAATTTATGTATGTATCAGTTCCTTCTTGGTCCAACCTAACAAATTAAGGACTTGTATGCATAGACAATAACACATATGGTATGCATCTATTAGTTAAATTTCACCTTAATGGTGTGTTCCTCATAATCGAGTTTAGTTCAGACAAGCAAGCAACGACAGTTATACATAAAAGCAACTAGTATGTTGAAACAAATAATATGGTAATTCACCTGTCATGATCATGAGCCACGAGGTAGAGAAATTGTGCATAGTTTGACAGTAGAAGTGTATTATCTGGCTCCTGAGCTAAGCTCATCTGGTACAAAATATCTGTTTTAAAGTAGCAGTCATAATCATCTGCTTCCAGATTCACAGATACAGGTGACACAAATTGTTGCACAGTCTCATGATCAAGATCCTCAGCCCTCAATTCTGCCTGCATGTTAGAAGCTTCTTCCAGGACTGATTTCCACAAATTCAGCTCCTCATTATTCAACGACGAAACATCAAATATCTTTTCAGTTGGAAACTTGAACAACTTAAGGCCAGCCCCATCTTTATTCTCATTTTCACTGGGGCTCAATTCGCCTTGCTCACAGGGGTCATCATCCCCATGGAACCAAAGGGGTGGTAGTTCTAGTGGTTCATACACAAACAGACCCAAAGTCCCGGCCACATCAGGCATAGGAGTAGTATCTGGAATAACAGCATTCTTACCATTCATTGAATAAACCGTGAAATTCGCCAACAATATCATCACATACACAACGAGAGTTGGTGACTTTGAAAAGACCTGCTGAAACAACCATACAAATGAAGAGTTCATTTCTCTCTGCACCTTTGATATAATATCCTTAAAGTCTTCACAGTATAGACAACCCCCTATACTTAAAGCATAGCTATGAAGCTCATGGATGATAAACACCATGGACGAGAAGGCCTTGTTCACAGAGCTAAAAGCAGTGTACTGCCCTACTTCTCTGGAACTCTCTCCCCATTGCTGATGCTTCTTCTTCAACAACCTAAGGGACATAGGAAACTCAAGGCTGTTTGCCTTTCGTGCAATGTCTGCTAGAACAAAATCACTTCTCTCTGGCCAGAATGATGGCTCAGGATTAATCCCAAGCAGAGATGGCTCTAAAGCATTAAGCTTGCACCTCGAAAACTGCATTGAAAAACCACTGTCTCTTCTCTTTTCTCTTTGCCTGTGCCTAGACATCGAAACTTTGGACATAACCCAAGATGTATCATCCTCTTCATATTCGTCATTATCGCTACAACTTTCCAACTTCCGAGACAATTCCTCAATCTGATCTGACATTTCATCATAGGAGAAATCCTCAAAACTAGCTCTACAAGTTTGCTTCAAGCTACAACCTTTTAACTTACTCGACCCTGAAAACACCAAACTATGAACTAATCCATGCCTCAAACCTCCATTTCCACTAGGCTTTGCTAAAGAAATCGAAAACGATGACTTTGTACTACAAGAAGCACAATAAACTGAACGAGAAGCTGGAATCTGTAACCTTTGCCAAGTCCCAGAAGCAAAAATCCCCGAACCCATGATTGTTCAACACAGAGAACTCGAGAATTACCACAAATAAATACTACCCCAGATTCACAACAAGACTGAAAATTGAAGAAAAAATTGAAAGTGTGCAATAGAGAAAAAGTGGGTTACACTTCCATGAAGCCCGTGCCGAAACAAAAAGCCTTAAAATGAGGAAGACTTCTTCGATTTGGAAACAAGATATGGATCCACCACCAAAAAGTCTCTAACTTGGCTCCAGAAGTCGTTTTCTCTTCTTGATAAACAAGTTGGGATCGCTTTTGCTTTTATTCAATCCAAGCTGAATTGGATAAAAGGCAATGAAAACACCCTTTTAGTCAACAATTCACAATCTTCCTGATTATCTACGGAAATGAGGAACTCTTTTCCACAAACCCACATCCTAAAACTCAAAATCAATAAAGGTGAAATTGGAGAATACATACATACTTACATAATAGATGATTGCATGGCAACCCAGATGATCTTCAGCTTGGCTGGAATGGCTTCCCACCACCATTTTTGTTCACAATTCCTCTAACATGGAGAGACTTCAGTTGCAGATAGGAGCTTGTTAATCTCTGTGTGAATTGAGAAAGCCTAACGAGGAAAAATAAATAAGAAACTTTTTAGAGCCTTCCTTTCTGCTAAGAAAGTTAAGAGTTTAATGGCCATAGAATGGTCGAAATTCTCGGAGTTCAGTGAATGAGAGCTAATGAGCTTTTTATTGCTCTTGTTAAATTTGAACCAGCTTATTTTGATGATTGCTTTTTATGCAAATCCAGGGGAGAAATTACAGATCTTTATATTATATATTTGTTTGCAATACATACAAATGTAGCTGAATTTGAGGATAGCTTGGACTATGTCCGAGTCACATGCCTACAACTAAAGAAGCGTCTTTTTCTCTTGAAACTAGCCGAAGCTCCTATTATGTGAGGTGGTTCTGAGTCACCTTTACACGTGCTCGATGAAGAGATGACACTTGCCGCGATCTGAAGTTGTGACGTGTAAGCACGTAAATGGCTTATGTGTTCCGTTTTACATTTTGTATCGTGTTTCTTTACATTTCTTCCAATATTTACAATATACTGATTCTGAGTGGGAAAAACACTTTTATTTACTGTATTAATAGGCCTCAAATCTTTTTTCTGCCATTTATCTCAATCAGCCCAAAACTGTTTTTGGTCCAAAACAACTGCCGACTCACTTAAATGCTCGAAATCAAAATCAAACCTGAAATCCTTCACTTCCTCATCTTGACTTGATGAAGTGTAAATCGACGAGAAACAAATACTCAAATCCATAACCAAAGTCCGGTTCAGGTGCTGAGCCTCACCCAAAGCACACAAGAAAGACAATTTTCCTTGCCTCAAATCTTCAACAACTTTCTTTGGTTTTCTTTGTATCTCCTACGCCGTTCTTCGCCGTTTCGGTATATGATTCATCTTCTCCTCTGTTTTTTTTCCTAGCAATTCTCTGATCTATGCTATTTGCCTTTGAAGGCTTTAAATCGCCGTGCGACCGATCGCCCCTCAGGCCTTTGCACCAACCACGCCCTTTAGACCTTTGCACCAAAACCAGAACACAGCTGCCATCTTGCTCATAGTCGTTTCCCAGATAGTTGACGTTAACCGGTATGTGGCTCTCTCTCTCTCTCTCTCTCTCTCTCTCTCTCTCTCTCTCTCTCTCTCTCTCTCTCTCTCTTCTCTCTCTCTCTCTCTCTCTCTCTCGCTCTCTCTCTCTCTTCTCTCTCTCTCTCTCTCTCTCTCTCCCACGTTGGTTACAAGGAATATGCATAAGAGTCTTCGATTTTCTTTGTTTGTGAGAGGATGGGTATGTCCAATTGAAGAAGATGTAGGAGCATAAGTAGCTCGATCATAGGCTTCCAGTGGTTATAGATCAGAACAATTAGGGCTTTCCCCTTTGGAGTTAGATACTACTTACCTAAGCGATTAACCAGATGCAACTCACTCAAATCTTGATGTGCCTGAAAGCCGTATGAAAACTCAAATCGATGGAGGTCTCAACCTAACTTAATCTGCTGATGGAACCCGAGTGGGAGTCGGAACCCTTCGTTTTTATGTGGTACAGTGAGTTTAAAACAGCTGCTTCACATATTTGATTTTTTTGGCTTCTTGGGTTTAATGTGATTGATGTTAGGTTACATATTGTATGATTGTCCATTGGATAGTTTGCCTTCTTATTTAGCAACATCGCAGATGGGTGTTGCTGAAGTTCCGTAAGTTATAGATTGTTCCTCTGTTGAGCGGTTTGCATCGTTATATTCATCCACTCTTTAGTAAGTAATTATTTTTAGACTTCCACTATTGGTAAAACATATAATTCTATCAAGTATTTGCCAGTCTCAATTTGAGAGCAAGAAATATTTCTAGCTGAAACTGTGATTTTTTATTCCTTTATGTTCAAATTCGCTTATTGTGTATGTGAAAATGGATGATTTCAATTTTAGTGTCTTGCAGTTGTTCATTGTTATCTATGTAAAAGTTTTGTAGTTTCTTGCAGAATGTTTAGTCTTTTACTTTAATATTATGATAGTGAATGTTAATGATAGATGATTGTGATCATGGACTGATTGGTGTGCGGTAAAAATTTTGTTTTTGCCAATTGAATATGTACAAGAATTGTAACAAAGAAAAAAGCTGGTGTGTGTGAGTTTGGTTATTATTATTTTTAGGAGATCTAATACGCCATTTTAGATATCAGTTTTGTATCTAATTTAGAGATCATTTTCTATCTTCGGATTTATTTGAACAGATCACTCAAGTTATACGGTCTGCTAACGTGTCCTTTTTTTGGTACATCTGTTATGAATCAATATGATGTCTTATTCCATTTGCTGTTGCTAAATGAAATCAAGATTAGTTTATCTGTACTTTCTTTTGGATATATACATAGCCGATTAGTCTCTCTTTTCGGTAGTATATTATGGATGTCTGCTGTTATAATGATATAACATCTCTGTTTTCTTTGGTTACTTCTCTCTGTTCAATAGTTAGTTGTTTGCAGTGATTTTGTTATTTGCTTTCAGTTACTTCCAACTGTTTTTTGCCTGCTTTACCGTATTTGCTTCTGCAAATTCGATTTTATTTTTATTTTTTATTGTTATGAGGCAATGGTTCCATGTATACTTATATATCTACTTAATCAGGAACAGATGATAAATCATATGCAACTTGGGAATAAGATCCTTCGGCAATATATATGCAAATCTTTGATTTGCAGCAGTGTTTCAGTTTCCTCATGTTGATATTGAATATTTGTGCTGAAGTAGGATAACAAATTTGACCTGTCATAATCATGAGCGTAAATCACAAGTGAAAGAAAGATACTCTTCTTATAGTGATTGCAAGCATGAAGAAAATATCTATATAAAAGTTTAATTTGTAGGATGAGAAAAGTTTAAATTAAGGGTGGATGTTCCTCATCCAAGTTACGTGGCATGACTTAACGAGGCTGCTCCTCCCTTTGTCAATCAAAGATAATGATTATTCTGGAGCACAAAAGGTTTGATTGTTTATGACTTACATGAATCTAAGTACTTTAGTTCAGGGTATAGGGTTATGTCGCTCTCTCTCTCTCTCTCTCCTCTCTCTCTTTTTGTGTTGTTTTGGTAGAAGAATAGGCATACGGTCTTTGATTTTATGTGATTGATGAGGCGGTTCTTTTGTGGAAATCGGCTTCCAACCTATCATTTTATGCTGTTCGTTCTATTGATTTTAATGTTTGGCTGTTGCATTTGTTTCTTTCTCCATCAGAGGATAGGTATGTCCAATTTGTTTCAATCTAAACAGATGCTTCACAGATTTGTGTTAGGCTACAAATTGTGTGATAGTTCATTGGATAAGTATGTCCAATTTGTGTCAATCAAAACATGTGCTTCACAGTTGTGTTAGGCTACAAATTGTGTGATAGTTCAGAGGATAGTTTGTCTCTTTCTCATTTACTTACTCGGCATATGGGTGATTGCAATTTCAGTTTGTTTAGATCTAGGTTTGTTTGTGTTTTTATGTTTTGTTTCGTTCGTTTCATTTACTTACTCAGTAGATGTGGTGATTGTAAGTGTGGACATTACAAATAACGAGCGTTATAAAAAAAAAAATCCTTTCCTCAATTGTAACTTATGAATTTCATATGAGTATTCTTTGATGTATGGTCGAATGGCCACACATGCCTATATGTAAACTAAACAGCATTTGTCAAAATGAAAATAGCTTTTGGAGGAATTGTGATAGCATTCATAGTCAATTCTGGATTGTGATTGGGTATATGATTGAGTTTATACACATTACACAGCTAGGTCATAAATGGTTTTAGGGTACATTTCTGTACATAAGGTCTTTAAAAGTGTGTACTCATTTGTGTTTCCTCCGAATGTTCCTTTGGTTAGGACGAATAGGCATGATGATATTCGAATTTATCTGGTAAATGAGGACGGCTATCCTTTAGAAATCGGTTTTATCTGTTAGTTTTTTGAATCTTTAGGTGTTGGTTGGTGCATTGTCTTCTTTATTTATGACAATCCGATAGTCATATGCTCAATTTCGCTTGCTTTTAAATAGCTACTCCAGAGATTTGTTTTTTAAGTGTTTGTTGGGTTTGAGTTAGGAACTATATGATTGAACTCGGGCAGATGGTTCCTGATTCTAACTTTGGTTCTTTTATCACATCCAGGTTTCATAAGTAGCTGGCCTTTTGTATAAAAGAACCATGTGAAAAATAATCAGGTTTCTTCAGGATTTTTCTTTTGATTGTATTGTTGCTTCCTTTGTTATCCATTGATTAGTTGTTGTGTAAATGTGCACAGATTTGGAAACTGGAAAAAAATCAGGACCTAACAAAAGAATCGCTGCAAGAAAAAAAAAATGTTTACCGCTTTACAAACTGAAGGAACATTAAGACATTCAAACTGTTCGAATAAACTATCTCTATATCTACACACTATCATCATCATCATCAATATCTCACTCATCGTCGTTAACCTAATCAACCACGTCTACACCAGGCGCGGGCACAAATTCTAGTTTTTAACTAGTGGGTAGTGATCGTGCACTCTTCTACGATTCCCTGTAGAAATAGAACATATCAAAATAACTTTCACCAAATATTTTCTTTTATCACATGAAATGATTGCATAGTGCATATAAGAAACTTATCAACTGAAAGAAGGATCGGGAGGAAAATTGTACCTGAAACTCCAAACCATGATGAATGTAGGCAGGAAGAACATAGTTCATGGTGGATGTAGAAGCTGATGTAACAAAATCCTGTCGAGTACTGGTATGATAAAGAGTGAAGTCACGAGATTAGGGGATAACTTTGTGTATTAGATTCAAATATGTTTGCAGTTGTTAAAAAAGCAGTGGCAGGCGACTACATGCTACCCAGGAATGTAGTTTGTTTTCGAGCTTTCATTCGTTGTATATGAAAAATGGAATGAGTATGAATATGAAGAGATGAGGGTACATTATCATTTTTGTTTGCACCATAACCGTGACTTGTTAGTAGGCATGCAACGATGATGAAACTATATACTATGGTTGATGCACTTGGTGGTGTAGATAACTTAAATTAGGTGGTTCGATGATATGCTCTCATAATATCATCTGCACCTATGGTTGCAACTTGCAAGAATGGACGTATGAGTAGCCGCTCGGAGTTTCCTGCTTCCCCTAGTGTTGAGGAGAAGTGATTATTTTCATTAATTCAGGTTATAGGCGTCTAGTTTCCACTAATTTTTGTACAAATTATAGAAGATAGAGGGCTGAGCTCATATTGAAGCTCGAAGCATTCAGAATCACTTTGTAGTTGCACAAGCACAACTGATGGGATGCTTCTCTGGTTATTAACACAACTCTGTATCAGTTATAACTTGTGCCTTGCAGGTAGTGAAACTCCTGTAACTCGTGAGACATTATCTGAAGAAATGTCCATAGTTTAGTTTGTCTTGTATTTTTAGTTTTGTATAATCGACTTTCAGCTCTGTTCAACATATTTCGGCTAATCTATGCACGAGTCTAAGTCGAGCATTCAGATGTCCCAGGTGAGGCTGATATCAGTCAAGTAGCTGAGGTACCAATCAGACGACTTCAGCACACTCTTGTTTCCTTCGTTCACTAGGAGACTCCTTTTTGGAGAGGATGGGGAGTTTGCACAACTGGGAAATATCTTTGCAATTCTACGTCTCTAGATTCATTTAGAAGTTTCAAGACAATTTCATCTGCTTGAGGGATGCAAGTCATGCAACTGCTAAGCTCTTTTTGTTTCCTCATCGGTTATTCATTTTCGTCAAGTTCCTCATCCATTTTTGTCAACCCTAAACAGATGAAATTATCAAATATCATGACAACCTTTCCGGATCCAAGAAAGGGTTGAATTTTGCAGCAGAAAAATAGGGGGTGAGGGGACATTTTGAAGAGGAATTGGTAAGAATGTTTTCCTTACTTTTCATTGATACAGTACAGCTATATATACAAGAAGTAGTAGGATCATTTAGATCCTGAAGATCAGCAATCATAGTAAGGATTTGCTGTCAATTTTATCCTACAAATATGCATCAATTACATCTCTATGATTCTGCAGATCCCCTAAGATAAAGCTGATTACAAAGAGATAAGAATCAGTGATTATGCAGCAGAAATTTAGCACAAGATTATTGCTTATCACATTTTACTTGCGCTAAAATTCATCATCATTCCACCCAAATCATATGTGTTAAGAGTGTAGCAATTGTATTGCAAAAAGGGTAGTATAGTCATCTATGATTGCCTATATATTGCTGTAAACCTCTCTTGTGATCTAATACAACAGTCACAATGTAGTCCCAGTCCTCTTCTGCGTTTTCCTTTACGTTTCTCTGCTTTTCAATTCAATAAACTCTGATTCCTATCAATATGCTATGTATTATATATCTCCATATATACAATGATACATTCACATATACATAATTGAGATTATCGGATTCTCCTCATATCAATCATGCATACTCTCAATTATGCATATTGAGATGACCAAAGTGCCAAAACCAATGCAGGCTAGGAATCTTTCCCCTTTATCCCCACCAAAATGAATTATTGAAGACTTTTTACTTTTTCAAGTCTTCAATAATTCATTGTGGTCCGTCACACTCCCAAGCAAAATCAACATCATTATAATCCAGCACTATAAGAACCAACTACAGTCTGCAGGCAGCAGACAACATACTCTCCCACCACTACCTTTACCCGAAAGGAACATGGTCTTTAGTCTTTGCTAGCATCATCCTCTCGATAGACACACTATCAAAAGTGAAAGTTACGTGAGAAACATGTTTCACACTCAGGCTACACATTAAGCTGAGACGATTAATGCGATATCAAGTTGGGAAATCTCACCATTTCTATAGTTGCTGCTCCATATTTCATATCCTTTCCACTTACATTTCGATCGGTCTTGAAGTAAGAACATGGCTGAAGCACTAGTTGGCTCTCTCCTAGAGCGTGCGGCTACTATCACCGTGGACAAGGTCCGAGGAGAGTTAAACTTGGTCACCGAAGTTGAGGAAGAAGTCAAAAGTCTCACCCGTAATCTCAAAGCAATTCAAGCTGTCCTCAAGGATGCAGAGTCGAGACAAGCAGGGGAGGCAGGCGAGAGACATTGGCTGCAAGAACTGAATGAAGTTTCCGACGAGATGGATATATCTGTTGGATGAATGGAGCACTCATGTCCTAAAGCAACGTATGGAGGGGGAAATTGAGAAGAAGGTATGTTGCCGTTCTTTTCCATCTTGCTTTAGTTTTGGCCAAGTCAGTAGATTGAGTATTCGTCGTGATATTGCTGTGAGGATAAAAAAGCTAAATGAAAAATTGGCTTTGATTGATAAGGGAAAACAAAGATTTCAGTTTGAAAACCACACAACAAGAGGGGCTGAAATACCTCGACAAGAAACTACATGTTTTCCCAGTGGTTGGATATTTGGTCGAGAAAAGGAAAAGAACATTATACTAAGCAAGTTGCTAAATGGGGAGAGTAGTCAAGATTGTGAGGTCCCTCTCATCATCCCTGTTGTAGGAATGGGTGGAATGGGAAAAAACAACTCTTTCCCAACTCGCATATAATGACGAAAAAGTGAAAACCCATTTTGATAAGAGAATATGGGTTTGTGTGACGGACACTTTTAATGAGGTCAAGATTGCTAGAAATGTTATCGAATGTCTAGACAAGTTTAACACCTCAAAAACTTCAAATAGCTTGCAAGTTTTGATGGAATGTATACATTCTTTGATTAGGAGAAAAAAGTTTCTCCTTGTCTTAGATGATGTCTGGAACCCAAAACATTCTCAATGGGAAGAATTAATTAAACCTTTTCGTTATGGTGCCATGGGCAGTAGAATAATAGTGACTACTCGAAATGAGGAAGTTGCTACTCTGATGAAAGCAATGCTCATGTGATCCATTTGAAGCAGTTGAGTGATGAATTTTGTCTGTCATTGTTTTACTACAATGCAGGCGCAGAGAAATGTAGTGAGTCTAGAACGTTTCTAGATGTTGGTGAAAAGATAGTAGAAAAGTGTCACGGCTTGCCTCTTGCTGCTAAGACATTAGGTAGCATGGTGCGTGAGAAAAAAACATTGAAAGAGTGGGAAAATGTTCTAAATAGCAAGTTGTGGGAGATGGAAGATATTGAACAACAAATTTTTCGACCACTATTATGAGTTATAATGATTTGGCCCATGAAATTAGAATTTGTCTTTTGTACTGTGCTACTTCCAAAAGATTATGTGTATGACAAGGATAACTTGGTTGAGTTGTGGATGTCGCAAAATTATTTGAATGAGGAAGGAAGTGAAGAAACAAAAAGTCCTGGTCTAAAGTATTTTGACATATTAGTAAAGCGATCTTTCTTCCTTGAAGTTGAGGTGGATGAATCCGGGAAAACAAATTGCAAAATACATGATATTATACATGACTTTTTGTTGCATATGACGAAGAATTATTTTCTGATTGTGAATGATGGGCAACCTTTCCTCCAGAGAGTGAATGAAAAGGTTCGTCATTTGACTCTAACAAATTTCAAACCTTCCAGCATTTTGGATAATTTTCACAGGTGTGAAAATTTGCGCACCCTGGTAGTTTGGAATTATCCTGGTTTCGATCTTTGCATTAGCCAAAGGGAGATTGTGCATTTGAAATACGTTAGGACACTAACCTGGATTAGAACTGGGATCAAGGCAATTCCAAAGGAGATAATTGGATTGATCCATTTGAGGTATATTGATTTATCGGAGAACCGGTGGCTGGAGGAATTACCCGACAACATGGGTGACTTACGCAATCTGCAAACCTTGCGTCTAGTTGAGTGCGTTAGGCTCAAGAAAGTAGAGTTGGGAGGGCTAATTAACTTGAAGCATCTCAGTGTCCGTGGCTGTGAGAATCTAAAGCTAAGGGGATAGATGGACTAATGAGTCTGCAAACCCTAGATAAGTATTATGTCCAAGATGGTGATGAAGGAAACAAGTTGGAACATCTGAGAAACTTGAACCACCTTCAAGGACGTCTTACTATTGAAACTGTACGAGGCAGAAAGGCTGATGCAGCGACAGAAGAAGAGGCTGCTGATGCAGAGAGAGAAGAAGAGGCAGCTGCGATCATGGTTAAGAAGGCGCACCTCGTTCATTGGTCTTAAATGTTGAGTTCGGTTTGGATGGAATGATATGATGGCCCTACAACCACCTCCCCGTTTAGAATCTTTGAGGATTCATCGTTATAAAGGGAAGCCCTTGTGGACTGATTGGTGGTCGTCTTTACACAGCTTGAGACTGCTTACACTACACGGTATGATGTCAGTGATGATTTGCCTTGCTTAGCAAATCTGGCATCCCTTGAATCACTGAGCATTAAGGGCGTTTCTGTGAGAATGGTAGGAGTTGAGTTTTGGGGATTACATGCTCATGATGAATTAGAAACTAGCTGGGAAGGTAGGAGGCAAACGTCGTTCCCGAAGTTGAAGCAACTCACCTTCGACGACATGCTTCTCTGGAAAGAGTGGGAAGGAGTCAAGGGTTCTGAGAAGATGGCAATAATAATGCCACGCCTTTCCGAGTTGACAATTCTTGGTGCCATAGGCTAAAAGCACTGCCGGAACTCATGTGGAAGACGCCACTCCAGAAACTGCACATCAGCAACTCTCCAATTCTCCAGAAATTATACAGACAAGGAATAGGTGAGCAGTGGACCAAGATTTCTCACATCCCAAACGTCAATGTCTAGATACAGCGCGCAAGAAGAACTCTGAAGATTGAAAAGGTATATGTATGTTGCACCTTCAACAATATTTCATTACACTTACAACTATATATATATAAGAACGATTATAGCAGGTTAAAACCTATATAATTTGAAAATATATAAGCCGTCCATCAACAAATTACTTATGTGGAGATTAGATAAAGAGCTGCATACTGTGGCAAATGATTATCTTTAATGTTTGTCTCCAATGCTCTGATAATTATTTTTGTTCTCGACCTAGCTATTAGTAAACTTTTAAGAGGCTTATGTGCAGGAAATGATGATTCATGGTAAATGCTTTTAGCTGAAAAGATCACTAGACTTCTCAACAAGATGGTCCTCCCCGCTCAGGTTTGTCTTTCTGTACCTTGACATTTGAAACCGGTCTACATTTGGAACGGGATCATTTGATAAATTGCAGTTCATGACTACCTTCTTATATATGCACCAGGCTATCCGTATTACTGAAATTGAAGCTTGACGCAGAGCTATGTAGATTATGTAGTTGCTAAGCTGATGGGATATTTCGTAAGCTCCTTGCCTAAATGTAGATTGTATCATAACTTGAAGTTCTTGATTTTTGAGTTGGAGTGATTAGTTATGTCACAGAAAACCTTTTGGTTAATCAGATGTACCCAGGCTTGATCAGCTTCTCTTGAAGTCTTGTCCAATGGTTTATCATACTTTCAAGTTTCAACCTGGTATGCTTAATATTTTCATATATACCTGTCATTACTTGTATTACATGGCACTGTTATATACTTATGTTCTATATACTATAGCAGGAAGCCAATACAACTGTAGATTCAGTTGCGGAAATGATGGTGTTATCCTCGGTTTGCAGACAATTGCAAAACTGCCACTCTTGCCTTGCAATTCCTGTTTCGCCCCTGTTTTCAATGCAATGTCTATTTTGCCCCGATTTGTTAACATTGTATGTCTCTGCTTTGACACATGTGGGCATCTGTTTCTTTACCTTGTCATCAAATTGTTGTTGTCTTCTCTTGCACCTCCATCCTCACTCTATGAAATCGTTCCCTCCCATCAATCATCCAAGTACCACTTCTCTCTACTCAAACTCTACTTTCAGATTGTAACCTGCATGTGTCGCGATCTTAAAGTTGGAGACTACGGTGTTACGGTCTGAGTTTATAGGCCAACAGAGTGAGTGTCTGTCTTCAATTCCTTACCTACCTCTCAAATCTTTACACTCTTTTTTGTTTGGCACTGTATATAAATGTAAGCTTTTGTAGAAGGTCAGTTATTAGTGTAACTGAACCTGATTTCTGCGTTTTTGTTCAAAATAGGATTAGAATATGTGATCGAATCATCAAATTCCCCTTTCAAAACCATTGCATATGTTCGATTGTAAAACAAACCATCTTTAACATATGGATCATTAGTTTAATGCTTTGAAAGTAACATGCATGTCAAATTCAATGCAGATCCAAGTCCATCCTACTGCATTTTTACTTCATCGGATTATTGATCTGTATTACCATTGCAATTTCTCAACTTTGCATGTGTAAACCAAGTGTTCTTCAGATGTAACAGTCATATTTAACAATGCATGTCATTGTTGTTTGTAGCTGCAACCTTGCATGCATGTTCTCTTATCTTCTAAACAAACTTTCCTTTCATTAACAGATATTTTTCAACTATGCGTCCATGTTACCTATTGAAAGTCTATGTGATTTGCAGCTGTCTATTGTTCACACTTCTTTGCACAACTTTTTGAATTATTTCTGAGTTCCATGTTAACATATATTTTTTTTCACAGCTATAACATTGATCATATTCTCTTTGAACAAAACATCTATCTTGCAAGTTACATTTATCGTGTCTTTGTCTAAATTACATTCAAGCTATTTCGTTATCAAGTCGTGCAGCTCATATGCTTTCGTTATCAAATCTTTGTACACAGAACAATGACACTGTCAATAACTCCAATTTCAGCTATACAACCAATGCAAAATGGAATAACCATACAGGTTCGAGTTTCTTGGATGTGGAGGGGGAAGATATTCAACCCTGTTGAATGGTTTGATGGCTTGCAATGTGTATTAGTTAACAAACATGTAAGCAACAACAAGGTATTATTTATCATGTATATCTATAACAATATTTCCTTTTCACTGGCTAAATTTTCTATGCACAGAATGCTGCAATTTGCATTGTTAAAAGAACCAGACTATGAAGATGTGAAGGAGAAAATCCTGGCCGGCAATGTCTACCAGATTTCAAGTTCTTCTCCAGCCAAGACAAATACATTGTTGTTTAGCATCAAGCACAACTTTTATTCAACAACAGAACTCAGTTCCTTCCTATGCCTCAGTTGCTTCCATCGATTTCTTAGTATTGGTTTGACTTTGTAGATTTCGATGACCTTCCTATGCGTAAGAATAATGATACAATTCTGACAGGTATTTGGTCCTTTCAGCTGTTTATAGAAAATTGGTTTCAATTTTAATATCTTTGTCTTTACATTCTTTGTTTTACATGTTTATGCTGTTGCTGTTAAACTCATGTTATTTAATTGTTTATTCATTACATCAGGTCACTAAATATGTTTACATAGCAATGTACTTGGTCAGCTGTCATATGTTAATCTTCTAAATGCACTTATCCTAATTTTTTTCAACATTGCTACATCTAATTATTTGAGTTCTTGATTTTGTTCTGATCATCTAGATTTGATTGGTCGCTTGAAGCTGGTGTATGGCTCAGAGAACACGGTGATTGATGATAGGCTGCAGTGAAGCGTCTCATATACATCCAAAATACAAGGTGTATCTTACCTAATTCCATAGTGTGTGACCTGCTACATTAGACTTTCTTTTTTTTTTTACTATGATTTAATTTTTGTTTCATGTTCAGCAAACCAATTTGTACTTCATTACTTCATTATAATGAATAATGGCAAGACCTTATGGAAGTTAATAAGAAACTTAGGTCAGCCATGTATAAGACTTTTGACTAATGGATAGATTGTAATTTTGACAGGAAGCAAGATTTGAAGGTTACTTTGTGGGGAACACTTGCATCTGAATTTGACACTAACATGATAGGTGCTTTACCTCCTCCGGTTATGATCGTGTGACAAGCACGAAAGTCAGGCGCTTGGTATGACAAAGCTATTTTACTCTGATACATGTTGCTGTTATGTAGTACCTATTTTCTGTTTATGTTGCTCTATAATAATATTTTTTTTCCAGATAACACTATTGTCAACAGTGGGTTGAGTACATGTTTATTCGTTAATCCAGCCATTCCTGAGATAGAAGAATATAGAGCAAAGTAAAGTCTAATAAGTTGAAAAGAATAATGTTTGTTGTTTCCATTTTTGAAAGCAACTGAATCTTATTTCGTTTCTCACTGTAGCTTTAACAAGCCTTATCAAGCTCCAAAGTTTATAACAACATCATCTGCACGTCATGAACCTGCTCCTGATTATCGACATGAAGATATACTCAATGTCAACACCTTGAACTTGCAGGCTGGAAAGAAAGACAATAAAGTTGCAAAGCATGAAAATATAAGTTTTTTTGTTATTTTGGTATTTGACTATTGATTGCATTTACAAACAGATTTTATATTCTCCTCATTCCTATAATGATTGCATTTACAGATACTATTATATATACACCACACACTCTATTTTCTTTCTAACCATATCTATATAGAAACAGGAGGAAACAGTTTATTGTAAAGCTACGATCCAAAGGTTTGCAACTTTTGGTGGATGGTGGTACAATCGTTGTCCAATTGCAGGCTGTTATAGACAACTGAAAGAAAAAGAGGGTACTAAAGAGTTCACATGTGTTCTGCATGGAGTGCAAGATCCTTATCCATGGTAAGTTCTAATGCAACCAACATTTTATTTTAATGTCAAAATAAACTGGAAAAAGGACTACAAAATGATAACCTCTATCTATTGTGCAGTTACAGGTTGCGCATGACAATTCACGATAATGATGACCAAACCATTGTCACTATTATGGGTAACCCAACAGATGAACTCTTTGGATGAACTCTTTGGCTATAGTTGTCGGGACTTACTTGAAGGGTCATACTATGAGGGAGGACAAGTTTTACTAGAATTGATTACACAAGTACAAGGACAGACTCATCTGTTTGAGATAAAAGTTCACACTAACGGTGACTTAATGATGAGGCGCGTTGTTATGGATCCAAAGATTTCAGAATCAGTGCTAGACAAAGAACCAATCAGTGCCACACCAGAAAAAATTATAGAGATAAAGAGGCCATCAGAGAATGTGGCCTAAATGGCATTATTTGGTTATGATTCAAATCAGCGTGTGTTTGGCCACAATCCTCAGCAGGGGTAGAGAGGTAACTTGTGCTACCAAAAGTAATTTAGGGTTTGCAGGGCGTGCCACCGCGCGGACGCGGAACGAGAACGGTGCGCGTTCTTGACTTCTAACCAGGCGAATAGTAGAGCTCCGGTGTCACCTCGCGGGCGAGGAATTACGAGCAAACTATCTAGTCACCTCTGTGAATCGATACTCACTGTTTCGAAGCGCGAGCAAACAATTAGGAAGGAGATGCGAGTCCAGACGGGCTCTGAGAACTAGGCGAGGTGCACTTAGAACTTAGGGTTTCGAGGATGCTCGAAGGTTTGTAATTTGTTTGTATGATTGATTGTCTGTATTTGTTGTGTGATTGATTCCTTTATATAGAATTACTTAGGGCCACATGTATTGGCCCAAAACATGTCAAAGACTTGTAGGAGTCTTCAACGTTGAGATTGCATCGTAGGCAGTCCTTATCAACTCTTTGTCATTGCTCTCTTGAAGATAATAGAGTTGGTTAGAATACATTCTTCTCACGGACGTATGCATGGATCACACATAGCTTAGGATGGTTGCATCCTCACTTGATTACTTCCCTCCATGCACTAATAGCAAAATGATATATGTAGATATATACTCATCTATATGTATATAGATAGGATAATCCTTCATGTCCAGGACTCCTAGGCGAAGTCTCTGCTCAGCATATGTATGAACTTCTAGCAATTAAACAGTTGACCGGTCAACTTGGATAACCCCCTTTGCAATTAAACATGTCTAAACGTGAAATCCTTCCAGCTCGCATATATCTCGAGCTCGCCTCATTGTTTTGCATCCCAGGCGGGGTCCGCCTCTTTTCCTTCTTTCACGCGAATTCTCTTCTTATTTCCTGGCGAGCATCTCGCCCCGCCTGCAAGCATCTCGCCCCGTCTTATACTTCGCATGCAAATAGACTCCTTGTTGAATGCAATTAAGGATGCAGCTAGCTAGCCTTCTTATCCTTCTGTTCTGCAAACTTGATAATGAGTAATTATCAATTAAGGCATCTGCTTCGCGGAACCGAACACAACTCAAGGAGAAGACTCCTAATTATACATGCTTCCTTGTATCACACATCTTCTCATACGTCCAACTCGCGTGATATTGCAAGCGAGGCAACCCGCCTTTAACCCAATATTATTCGGGCTCGCCGGTGTGGACCATGAATTTAATTAACATTCACATAGACAATTACTATCCAGAAAAATATTAATTTGGGTATAAACACAGCGAACCAAAAGGTAAATGCAATCAAGTCTTAATCAAAATTTTATTTTCTTTTCATCCTAGCTATTTTCATCTGTTCCATACTCTATCTTTATGTTGTCTGTGGTGGTCTGTAATAAATTATGTCTTTTGCTTTATGTGTTCATGAGAAGGCACACTATATACCATAAAGCTTTTACAAAAACTAGATTCATTCTATTCATTTAGGTACTGCTCTGGTCATTTAGTTCTTATGTGGTCAGAGTTGAGTTTCTACATGCTTATTTTATTTGCTTCTTTGTGAAAAAAATAGGCAGGCAAAAGAATCGGCTTCATCAACAGCAGCACCACAAGTCCAGTTTGAGAAGAACAAAACAGATTGAATGTCAGAGGACGATGATATGTAGCTTTTTGAAGATGTGGATAAGGTAACTGTATTAGACAGATGATGGCTCTTTTGTGATCAACTAACTATATTTTTGACTACCATTTTTTGTAAAGATAATGGTACCTGGAAAACGTCATATGTATATAGTTTTTTAGATGCTAACAGGTTAGCCAAGGTTACTTCTAAGTACAAATGCAGTATAGCATTGTCTAGCAATAGGAAGCATTTTGTTTAGAAAACTCACAGTACATGTAACCTATTTTTGTTACCCTCTATTATTCTGATACATGGGATACAAAGTTGTTGATGAGGGACATGTATTGTACCATGTACTGCTTTTGTTTAATACATTATGTATATTAGTAACATTATCATATCTATGTTCAGTTTATTACTCTCATGTGGTAAATAAACTCATTCACCATTTTCTTATGAAACTTGAATAGTATTGCTAGAAGAACACTATACCTATGTTTACATGCAAATAACATCAATGTAGACATTCAACAGCAAAATTGATCCAAACAAAAACATTTACGGTAGGAAATATCCGTCATTGCAAATCGCGGCAACGCGCGGGCACCATCTAGTGTACTTCTATAACTGAATCATATTATTTCCATGCATTGTGTATTGTAGGGACGCAAGTCTTCAAGACTGTTTAACAATGGATGTCACTTTTGGAGGACAGAAAGAAACATCAATTGAGGAACATTAGGCATTGTCTTCCTAAGATACATCAGTGATTATTAGTTGATCATGATACTGACGAGGGGCGGATCTAGGTGCAAGCAACATGGGACTGAAGTCCTACCCAAATATTTTGGGGAAAAAAATTACTACTTATAGTTATCATTAATTTATGGTATGATTGTAAGATTGTTGAGCTTAAGTCCTTCTCATCTTGTACAATACTAATCATATATATTTTTGGATAGTCTCACTCAAGTCCTATCTAGCACTCACGTGCTTCAAGTGCCTAACGTATACTTAATTTTTTTTTGTTAAAGAAAGAGATAAGTTTCTCTATATTCTCAAAAAAAATATACGTTTATGTTGCCTGTTGTCTTCTTTTCTTTCTTGTCAAATCTTTGTCACGTAGCATCGATAAGGCTGTCGGTCTTATTGAAATGCTTCTTTAGTTTTTTGTTACGTTTAAGGAGTTTTATGAATTAAACAAGCATTGGAGTGGTAAAAGTTTAATACATCCCTCCTGATTAGGTTTATCTTTCTTTTCAATTTATAAATTGCTCTAGCATCACTAAAAAATTTTCCCTACCAAAAATCCAAGTCCCACCCGGTTGTGATTCCTGGATCCGCCCCTGATACTGACCAGACCTTTGAGGGTACTGAAAAGGTCAAAGACTCGAAGATCTTACCGGTTGTTTTTGCATCCTCAGAAGCTCAACTTTCTTATCTATTTAAGCCGTCTTTACTTCTTGGCTTGATTTCTTCGAGATACAGGTAATTTCTTTGCTCTGATTTTTATGCCAATTCTCTGGCCTATTATAGAAGCTAAGTGGCTTATATACAGCAAATGATGATTCACGGTCATATGAATAGCTGAAAGGATGGCTGGACTTCCCAACGTACACAAGATGATCTTCACGTACCCCTCAGGTTTGCCTCTCTCACCCTCCCTGTTCTTGTGGTGCTGCATCCTGCAGCAATACAATGCTAAGTTTGTATAGCTATGATATCATTAGATTCATTACTACTAAGGTCTAAGGAAGAAAAATGACAATAGTCCGGAACAAATTAATTCGTTAAATAACAACCATGCTTGCAAACCATTATGAGTAAAACAAATATGTGATCATGAGTAACACATCTGGTAGATGTGTATGTGATCATGAGCGTAAGGAGCATACCTTTGTCTTTCAGCTTTGTTCCTGTTATGAATAGCACTACGTAGAGCATCGATCAGATATTGATTCGCCATAAACAAGCTTTATATTGTTACTGAATGATATTGATTCTTTTACAGGGAGGAACCTCAAAACTCCAAGAGGCACCTTAACATGATGTACATGCAGTAATCTGCATTGCAGAATGCAGATTTGTCAGCGTAACTTGGTAAAGAATTCATCATAATTCCATCTGCAAGAGGTATGTGTCTTTGCTAAAGTTTCCCTATACATTTTTCATTATCGTTTGGTTCCTCATATATTTTCTGGGACTGTTACACAAATGAAAACGTACAGTTCTGGAGTAGCAAGCAGAGCTGATGAGAGAAGTTAAATCTCTCCGAAAGAAATGTAACACCTCTGTCATGCAATTTCTCCGTGTCGTGGTGAAGATTGCATTAGTGTTGGATACTGTTGTGGATTGTGGACGTGGATTGTGGACAGATAGAGGCTATCATGTACATTTATCTCTACTTTTGGGGTGTGTGGTACTCTTTTTCCTTTCGCCCAGGATTTTGTCTCACTGGGTTTTAACTGGGCAAGGTTTTAACGAGGCCACTCATTAGCCACCATCTAATTGTAAATCCTTCATTCCTTCTTAGTTTAAATGAAATCCATTTCAAAAACGAAAAAAACTGGCATTGTCTCTGAGCTCGCATTCTCTATCTTTCCAGGTTATCTATTTTCAACTTACAAATGACTTTGTTTAACTTGTTTTCACTAATCTCATTGTAGTCCTTGGAAGCCCTGATGATCAAGATATTTGTCAAGAAACACCAAGTTACTATAAAGGCCTACAGTAAAAATGACTTGACGGGATTCAAACTTGGTTATAGAGGATTCGCACCCAGATTCTTACCAACCTGTGATCAGCTATGATGGTTTTATTGAAAACAATTTTAGGTTATAGTTTTTTTTTTTTAAAGAAAAAAAAAATTACAACAAGGCACCTCTAGGCTCTAGGGCAGCCAATTTTAGGTTATAGTTCCTCTCTCTCCATTGCATAGAAGAACCCTCAAGTAAAAGCAAAAATAGACAAAATCACAAAATATGGATCTATGTCTGATTCCTGGCCCAGTTTAAACCAACAATGCTAGGCCCAAACATTTTTACCAACAAACCCTATACCTCCTCCACTATATCCCGAGTTGAAAAAGGACGACAGAAACTTCTAGACTTGTACTCTTGTGGTGTCTGCTATGAATTTTCTATTTTGTCAAAGAATTTGTACTTTTGTAGTATTGCTTAGCCGACATCAAAGAATCTACCAAATATTTTCTTTCTTCTTAGGGTAAAACAACAGTAAAACCTTTAGATCAGAAAAAATCAGATATATTTCATAAGAATTGTAATATTTTACAAGCTTCCATCATACATCGACAAAAGTCCCAGAGGAGAGTAAAAACAAAAACAGTAAAAAGAATTCCTTTTTCCTTTCCTTTTTTAACCATATATAATCCTACATGTCCGGGTCAAACCCGATTCCACAACCAGCCCACTACCTCCTCCACGTCCGTCTCTCCGCCACGTTCTCATGACTCAAACCGTCCCCAAGAAACGTCTTCGCCGCATCCAAGCTCGGAAAATATGTCGGCTCCAGATAAATCTGACTCAGCGCGTCGCCGCACTCGGGTCCCGCCATGACCCTGTTCCCCTTCGCCTCCAAGCTCCCCATCATCACCACCAACACCTGCTTATACGAAAAGAAGAACCTCTTCACCGCCGACTCGATACTCTGCATCGCCTGAAGCAAATGGATCTTACCCGACCCGGTTTTTTCCGAGTAGAGCCTCATCGCCGCCTCCTGGATTCTCGGCCCGCCCATCGGGTCCACCTCGACTCCCAGCACCTTCGGAACCTTGTGCTTCAAGTCTTTACAAAGCTGTGTGATTTGAACCAGCCCTTTCGATCGGAAGCAAAACGACTCCCTATCGTCGACGGTTTTGATTTTCAGCTGATTCTTGAGACGGAGGAAGTCCTCCGGGTCCATTAAGAGGTGGAGGTCCTCGATTTCTGCTAGAAGCTTCCAGACGCGCTCGATTAGGTAACAGTCGGTGGCGGCTTTTTCGGCGGCGTTGCTCTCCACGCGGCGGTTCACGCGCTTGAGAAGCTCGTGGCAGACGAACACCCACGACTCGAGGATCTGGTGCGTGGTGTACAACGCCTGGTTCTCGTGGTTGTCGATGTAGTTATCATAGGGGCTTTTCTTTAGTGCGTGAAGCTCCGACGGTTTGCAAACGGCGTCGTATTCGAGGTTAGGTTTTCCGGCGAGGTTTGGTTCTCCGAGGCGAGAGTGTAGGGACAGCTCCGCATCTCGCACTCGATCGAGTAGAGGATCTTCTGCGCCACCGACTCCGACTTCTGCCACGCGGCGAGCCGCGGCAGCAGGCTGGCCTCGCTGGTGCGGCTCACCACCGTGCTCTCGCCGGAGCCTCTCCACACTTCGGCAAAGCTCCCGTCGCGAGCCAACGCGCCGCCGGACGTCGTCAAATCCACGATCGGCGCCGCGCCGCGTGACTCGCTGTCCTCCTCGTCGTCCTCGATCAACAAAGCGATGAGCTGAACCTCACTAGTGATCAACGACTCAAGGCGGCGCCGCCACTCTCTCCGGTTAGCGTACGGCCGGTGGTCGGAGACGACGGTGGAGACGAAGCGGAAGGAGATCTCCAAGGCTTGGAGAGCGGGCTTGAGAACAGGCTCGGATTTCCAGGCGGAAACTCGGTGGTGGACCAGAGGCGGCGGAGCTCAGGGAGGCGGAGGTAGTGCTCGTAGGTGGAGCAGGCTTGATCGGAGGCGGCGGAGATGTCGGATTGGAGCGGGGCGGCGCGGAAGGAGGTGGGGATGGAGAGGTGGTGGAGCTTGTTGGAGAGCCTGGGGGATTTGCTGGGTATATCTGAGGAGACCATCTTTGCTTTCCAATCCAAATCAACCATAATTAGCAGAGAAAGAAAAACTGTTTTGAAATCTGAAGAAAATGATTCGAGTGTGATTAGGTTAAATTGAGGAGGAATGGATGAGGGAGGGGTATTATAGGGCAACGCAATATCCTAATTCCTAAAGGCGTGTGGAATGGGCAGCGTTATTTTGGAAAGTCGCGGTTTCCGTTTAAAAAAAGGAAAACAATTAAAAATATTAGTATTTTAGATAGGGGGGAATGAAGCTTATCCATATGACCAAACGACTGACTGACCTATACGGTGTAAACGTTAGCTTTGTTTGAATGTTTTGGGAGGAATATACGACGAACCGTTTTCTAAAAGCTGGACGAGGACCTTGGTCATTGTTTGGGTTTGTTTCGATGAAACACACCTACCATACACCGCCCGGCCTTGCTTTGGACTGGTTCAGTTGTCGTCAACTATAATCTTTGAGCTACCAAAATCCTCTTTGTAATCTTATCCATAATTTTGAATCCAAAGTTTAGGTTGGCTGTGAAGTAAATATATTTTAGTTCATTTAAAATAGTGTGATACATAATATATAAGGGTGGAATCGATAGAAAATTTTATAATACTACTTGGAGTGTGGTGCTCTTTTTTTCTGGGTTAAAGAAGGTTTACTGAGACAGATAGATACTTTATATTGTAGTTTTTTCATGTCGATAATAAAACGTTACTACTCTGAGGATATGTTCAAATGAAGTGTTCATCCGCGTTTGTTTTCAAATTTGTAATTTTTTTATGGACAAAACACAAAAACAAAAAAGAATTTAAAAATTAAATAATAAATATCTACGGTACAAGTCAAATTACCGACATTTCAATTTGTTTAAATAAGGGGAATGAAACCCCTGAGAAATCTGATCGTATCCCTCATATAAAGGGTATGTTATTACATAATGATTTGATATATGGATTCTTATCTATAAGGATAAAAAGGATAAGGATAAAAAGGTTAAAAGGATAAAAAGGATAAGGATAAAAAGGGGAAAAAAATATGGAAACAAAATATCTATCTCCGTCCGATTAAACCAAGTAAATTTAATTTGAAGTTAGATAAGGATGACAGATTTTACGAAAGATTAACTACAATAAAGCTGGAGACGCATAGGTTCCCAATATATAGAGAGAGAAACAATTTTATAATAGGCTTTGTGATCGATTTGCCAACCATTGTTGATAGGAGTTTGCATATATTGTGTCGACAAATATTATTTACAGCAATTTTATACTGTATATATCTTGAGCACGTCAATAGCTGTAACTGAAATTTTCTGGTCAGTTTCCAGATTCTAGCTGAACCTTCCTTCGTTCCTGGGATGCTTCCTGGTTTTTCTGCACGTTTTTGTCCATTCCGAAATTGGGGTTTGGTTCTTCCTCTCTTTTTTTTTCTCCAGAGAAAAAAATTGTATGGTCTATTATACAATTCCTGGTCAAAATCTTAAGAATGTGACATGAGTAGTATGTGTTTTTAATTAGGCACCAAGCAATATGTTGCTACTCAAATTGAATTGAAAATCTGAGATGATGGCCTTTCAGTTAGGTTTGAAGGTGCATGTAAACCAGCTTTCTAAGGTTATCCACAAAACCCTAAAATGGGGGTGCTGGCTCCTGGGAATTTGTTCAAGACAAAACTGCCAACTGGTGTGTTTTTACACGAGTGGAGGAGCAATTTGGATTAGGCTTCAGCAGTTTGTTAATTTTTTACATTCTTATCGTCTATTCAATTCTATATAGCTAGTGTCATTTGCATGTAAAATGATTTTATACATACATCAAGTTGATTAGGGCTTTGATTTTTGTTTTAGAATTACTTGGTTGCAGAGTCCAAAATGTAGGTTCTTTCTCCTAGTCTATATATAGTGAGACTATTCTTACTAGAATTTTAAATTCATAATTAAGCAGTAGTTATGCATTGCATGTATGAAATGTCAATTCTGTAGTCTTGTTCAGTCCACTATTTCTTCATTGATGTACAATTATGCAATGTCTGTTCTCAATTGTTGATAGTATAAAGGTCAAAACACGTAGTTGACAAAAAATATCAATATGAGTCATACACACAATTTAATCCTGAAACATTTACATATCTGCTCTTAGTTGTCAAAATATACAACAACAAATGACAGTCTTCAAAATACAATAAACAGTTATTGTTAACGCTATAACTCATTTGTTCGCACCAATTATAACAAAATCCGTCCACTAATTTAATGTAAGAAGTTACAATGGCGGCCGGAATGCCCTAAACCATAAAGTGTAAAACTTAATGGAAAGACTAAAGAAGTAAATAATGAAAAAGATGCACAATGGGTGGACTATAAGATCAAAATATCCAAAAAACCCTAGTGGGAAAAATTCAATTCAAACAACGAGGGCACAGCTAGCCATTTCTTTCCGTTAGGTTTTGGATAACCCATCACCCCTCCCTTAGTCCTTGTCCCATTCCCACCACCAACCTTTTTTCAAACGTTTGGCTTCTCACGGTTCGAACTTCGAACCTTCAATTCACTTTGGCTCCATTGGACTCCTTCTTCTTCCCTCCAATCCCTTCCCGCGTTTACCGCTTCAAATCTCCCACCGATTTTTCTCCGGGCACGCGTGTCGACCCCTCATTGGTCAGCCGGCTCGATCTTTGTTAGTGGCCTCCAACTCGGCGACTCTTTTCTGGCCAACTAATCACGGAGGGGACGCCATGTGAGAGCCGACACGTGGCGTGGCGGTCACGTGCGCCACCCACTCTGATCAACTTCACATGTCGGAAAAGCACACGTGGGTAGAACACTGTTCACCGGCGGTGCCTACCGAGCCCATTCTGATGCCGCCGCGTGGGGTTAGGGTTAGGTTTTCATGTACGGTTGGGAAGATGGTGATCGATGTGTCCTGGTTAGTTGGCTTAGACGTAAATTAATACTCGTGGTATGGTGTGTTTGGTTATATGGATTTGGATGCCGACGCATCAAAGATTCAAAGCAAAGCACAAACACAGTGAGAATGCCAGATGTTTGGTAGTGCTCCCAGTTTTCATTAGAATTTGATTTTGGGCATATCTATGATCTAGCAGTATGGTTCATTTGCACTCAACATTTCATTCTCTTAGTTGATGGATGACTCATAGTATACTTTTTGTTATGCATTGCCTCTCCCGCAAGCAATCTATATATTGCTAGATAATATCGATCATGAATCATTTTTTGATGTTAGATGTAGTTTAGTGAAAAAAATTTATATTGAAATTAGTTTTAATAAGATAACTCAAGTTGTTGAGTAAATATAAATCTCGTAATCTTACTTAATGCATATTTAGTTTTAATTTAATCTGGCCTATCCTAAATTTTAATCCTCACGCATTACTTACCACTTCGGTAACCCAAGGGTTTCGAAGCTCCAATTGATTAATATTGTCCCTTTGACACTTCTTTCTCATGGAATAAGGATAACGCAGCTGCCATTAGCTGCTAGAAAACATGTTCCAGCTTACCAGAACATGTCAATGGATATCCTCCAAATGGGAGAAAATAATTTTCAATTAGCAGAGAGGGATTTTCTACTGGCTTTCAACGACTATATTTTTTCTTTTCTTAAATGTTTTATTCTTGAAAATGTTATGAGCAAAGATGACTGGGGACAAAGAACGTGTGCTGCATTATTTGACTTTTAGGAGGGAAGTCAATTGTGGGCTTGGAGTGGTTTCCTAGCATGGAAGCATGTTTTGAGGCAGAGATCGGGGCTTCGATTATTAAATCCTTCCCTTCCGCAATTCTATCCAGTTGCTTTCGAATTCTATCTCTTGCTGATAGGAAGGAATCGGAATCTCAATCTGCTTCGATGTATTTTTAGAGCTTCTGTTTCAGAAGCATCTACCTTAGCAATAATAGTTTATATTCCAGCTTCTTGACCCAAAACCAAAAATGTAATGAAAATGATGTCTGAGGATGAGACTTGTACAGATGGCATGGCGATTCTTTGTGTGCTTGATATCGTAGTCAGCTGGAGATTAGTATATTAGAAAAGTCAGAGATGGAGATTAAGCTAAACTAGGTCGACGAATTTTCTCTCAGTTGCTTTGCCCAGGTCCACGATTTGTGACTTGATCGCTATACCAGCACCAGTAAACCACTGTTAGAGATCAGCTTAAAAGAAATAATTGACTGCCATTCGTTGAGTGAAATGAACTTGTGCTATATATTATGAAGCTAGATCTGGTTTGATCTATCTGAAAGTGAGAGAGATTAGGGGATCGGAGATAGAGGAAGAGGAAATCAACATATGAATACAGACATTCTTTTTGCATCAAATGTATGAAACATTCACGCAACGAATGTCATGCTGGGAAGCACAAGTATTTGTTCTCGTTTGGATAACTCTATCGTTTCAATCCACAATTCTTCGTTATGATTATCTTTTCTCGCGACGGCATCATACAATTTAACTTAATAATTCAGATTAATTAACCTATTAACAACAAGATTAAATCTTAAACTCGAGCCATTATAGTCTTACAAAATAGATTAATGAGATATCATCATAGATTGTCGAGTTGGTAAGAGCCTTGGTGTGTAACCCTCATACCCAGGTTCATCTCGAATCCCCCGAGATTAAATCTCAATCTATTTTTGGTGGCCATCACGGATTAGTCTCTCGACTTATAAATGACTCATAAAGTTTTTAAGGGTACCGTCGTTAATACTCTAAAATAAAATAAAATAAAAAAACAAGATTCAAGATTCATGAAACTGATGAAAGACATTGCCATCGTTTTGAATCACTTAAATTAAAAGAGAAAGAGATCATTCTCGAAATTTTAAACTTCCAAAATTCTACTCCTTCTCTTACCTTCCTTATATAATGGTTAATTTCCCCATCAATCATCTCCTTTTGAGCAGTAGTACAAGAAGCAACCCCTAAATAATATCCCAGAAAAAAGGAGAAAGAAAAACAATACGTACTACACATAATTATAGACTCCGTGTAGAACTCAATCTCGATCCTCTCTTGCACATCATAAATCCTTTCCACAAGTGTCTATTTCCAACTCTTTAACATCATAATCAATTAGTTCATATCTAATTTATCTAATTAACAACAAGAATTGATAGAAGAGAAAATGTCCATTTAATACTAATTGTAAGGACTTATTGCCCATTACAATAAAAATCTGTTTACTGTGCCCAATTACACAAATCTTAAAAAAAAAGACTAAAATATCCTTAACCTTATTAATAACCCTCTCACCTCTCATCGATCAAATCTATATTCATTTCTCTCTCTCTCTCTTCTCTCTCTCTCTCTCTCTCTCTCTCAAGCTCGGCCGTTTTGCTTCTTCTCCGATCCGGCCACAGCCTCTCTCTCAAGCTCCGCCGTTTTGCTTCTTCTCCGATCCGGCCACAGAGTTCGCCTAGATCTACGTAGCTGTCGTGATCCTCGACGATCTACGCTAGGAGAAGAAGGAGAAAGATCTCCTTGGATCCATGAAGCTGTCCCGCCGCCGATTGACTCCTTCGGCCAATAATACAACCACCGATCCACCGACGACGTCGTTTAGCTATCCCGAGTTCCGCAGCCGTCGCCAGCGAGTACCGTAACCGTCACCGGTTGATTAATCTGTTTTCACCATTTGTTCATTTCAACCGCCTTTCCCAGATCTGCGAGACCCTAGGGCTTGAGTACGAAGAGACTTGAGTACGAAGATAAGGTCCTGCCGTTCATCGGGAATGACTTGGCGGTGGTGGCATAGTTCAACGACAATCGGCTCCAGCTTTGAATTCTCTCTCTCTCTCTCTCTCTCTCATTTTTCACTTTTCTCTTCTTCTTTTTTTTTTTTTTTTTTTCTGTTATTGTGAATTTTGGTGGATTTATGTGTTTTACTTGTTGAATGTATTGGTTACTTTTTTTCTTGTATTATTGAGAAGAATTGTTATTGTGGTAGTTATATTATGTTGAATATTGAATGTGGGGCAATGGCGAAGATGAAATGGAAGCATGATATTTGTCGGTGGGCTTTTATGCATTTTGGGGTCTCTAATGGGGTTTCTGGAGTCATAAACTTAGTTTTTAAGGGTTAGCAACCGAGTTTTTACAACATTTGGAGCCAATAAGTCGATTACTGGGGATCAGTAACCGAGTTACTAGGGATTACTGGGGGTCAGTAACCGATTATTGGGGGTCAGTAACCGAGTTTATTGAGTCAGTAACTGAATTTCTGGGGTTAGTAACCGAGTTACTGGAGGTCAGTAACCGAGTTCCGGCGATTGGTCGCCGGAGTAACCGAGTTACTGGGGGTCAGTAACTGAGTTTATTGGGTCAGTAACTGAATTTCTGGGTCAGTAACCGAGTTACTGAGGGTCAGTAACCGAGTTCCGGCGATCGGTCGCCGGAGTAACGGAGTTACTGGGGGTCAGTAACCTAGTTTATTAGGTCAATAACTGAATTTCTAGGGTCAGTAACCGAGTTACTAGGGGTCAGTAACTGAGTCCGGCGACCGGAGTTTGACTGCCGGTGTCCGGTGACCGGACGACGACCGATGACCAGAGTCCGGCGGCCGGAGATCCAATGAGCTGCCGGCAAAGTCTTTTCTCTCTCTCTTACACTTTCTCTCTCTAAGCATATATATAAGGACCAAGGGTAAAATGTCTTTAAAATATTATTTTATTATGAATGTAATAAAATTTGTGTATTTGGACACAAATAAGTCTCTTTTTCATTTAATTGGGGTCACGAATCTTATTATCATTGTAATGAGTTTTAGTTTTTAAATATTTAGGTATTAGGACATTTTTCCCTTAATAGAATAGAGATAAACAACGTTGGCCGGTTAGTTAAGATTTCTTGTCTATATCTAGCTCAGTTCGACGTCGCCCATTCTTGCGTCATGACCCATGAGACTTGTAAACCTCAAAAAATAGCCAGCTATTTATGCTTAATTAAGATTCAGAAATCATGGCATGCACATTAGTTGTTGTGTGAGATAACTTCCTAAGTTTATATATCCAATTAAAAACCCCACCACCCCTAATTAACCAATTAATGGTATGTTGTGGCTGCATGATTTGAATGGCTCTCTTTGGTTTAAACAAAGAGAAAAATGAAGCAAAATAAAGACCAGAACACCATGGATGTTGATGATGTCGAAGTCTCTAACAGCTCGATGATGCATGTTTTAGTGGGAATGCTAGACATTACGTGCCGGGAGGGTTTTAGAGTTGCCATGGTTTTGCCTAGCTTTTGAGAGTCAAAGGGAGATTAGAATAGGGTATTTGGCCGGAGGAAGAGGGAACCAATGGGGACCAAAATAAGGGAAACGCTGAGGCACAAGCCCGACCATTTTTATTGACATGGTTGTTAGTTTAGAGGATTAGGAGCAGCTGACATGCATCTTGCGTTTTTGCAATATAAGTATAATTAATGCAAACTCTTCTCGTTTGCAATTGCAACTCTCTATTGCAGAGTACAAATTAACGAGAGCTAGCTTTCTCTAGTTACATCCGTATCTCAACTACCAAAAGGAGAAAACGGGCCCGAGCCAAATCAAACCCAAGTCCTTGACATGCACTATTGAAATTTCTGTGAAAACAAAAATGCTGCTACGTACTGATGCTTTTCTTTTAGATGGGTGCATCACTGCATCATGTGTGGAGATGGCGGTGGAGACCGTGGAGTAAAGTCAGTGAACCGAGAACCCTTGTAGCTAGGAATGTTCCGTCTGTCGTGACCGGAAAAGAAGCAAAGGAAGCTCGGAAAAGATAACAGTGGCCAGTGGGATCGATCGAGAAATGGGATGGCATCAAACCATCAAAATCTGTAATTGCAATCGCAAGATGAGACGAGCGGAGGCAACGAGATTTGATAAATGAAGCATGCATCACAAATTAGTTGTTTCTACTCGGTACTCAGGAGCTACAGAGTGCTAATTAAGGTGCACGTTCGAAGTGTTCAACCTGGTTGCTTTGAGCAGCCCATTATAATGTTACCAAGTTGTGAGAGCTCAGCTCAATAATTAAAATGGGTTCTTGAACAGTGGAACTCATGAATGAAGCTCTTCAGCAGCCTCTATCGTAACAGTCCACAGTTCCACACCAAGTTCAGCACTTGTCCCGACTTCGACATCTCGGTGTGATCATGTGAACATGTTTGGAGTCCAGTTAACTTGACCTACTGCTCTCAGTTGAGCATCCTTAACTATCAAAACCATCAAGCTAGAGCTTGGGTAATTGTTGAAGCTAATGACATATAATCTGTCCACCAACAATCTGACAGAAGATCACCGAGAAACATGAAGAATTGGTGATCCCTTTACAACTTTCTGGTATTTACTAGGACTTCTTTGTAATGTAGTAGACCTGTAAATGGACCAGATCTGGAGAGGATCGACCTAGATCCGGATCCGGATCCGTAATAGAAATTTTGGATCCGGATCCGATTCGTTACCCGCCGGATCTTTGATAGCTAGATCCAAATCCGGATCCGGCGGGTTAACGGATACCCAACCCGTTAATCCGATCCGTTTATAATAATAAATATTTTCAAATTTTAAATAATAATTCTTAATTTTATCATAAATTTTCATGAAACACTAATGAAATATTATAACAAAATTACATGCCAAAATACTCATTAATAATAAACTAATATATTCAAAATACTAGATCTCCAATGTATCTAGCAAAGAGCATAAAAAGAACATACGCATCAGTAACCTTCAACTTGATCAAATGATCATACTTTAGACGCAATTTAGATGTTTAGGTTATCCAAATAATTATTATATTATTTAATATTTACCAATAATATTATATTTATAAATGTTGCGGGAGAAATAAACTGAGAGAGAGATTTTGGGAGAATAATCGTTCTATTTCATTCATAGAATAAACCTTTATATATAGAGGATACAATACATAAGGAAAATATATATATTCCTATTAGAACATTGATATCGAATCCTATTCTGATTCTACTTTGACTAAGGCACACACAATAAATCATATTTCCTTAAACACTCCCTCTTGTGCCGTGTCAAAGTAATACGATACATTCAGATGCATTTTATGTTGCCTCATTAAAAACCTTGCCAAGTAACAATAAAACCTCATGGGCAAAAATAACCTTGGTCGAAGGAACAAAAAGAATACAACGCATCATTCACATTTTGAATTGACATGTATGTGCAGACTCCCCCTGATGTCTGCACCTCCCCCTAATTCTTACAATCATGGGAGCTTTAGATAAATTAAGCATACCAATGCTTTAGACATGTTTTTCAAATGTGACCTTAGGCAATGATCTAGTAAAAAGATATGCCATATTATCCTCATATTTAACTTGTTTCACTTTGATCATGAGGAAAACTCATTCTTTGCTGATCACGTACATGATATATACTTGGTGTTGTCGCTTTTGGTAAAACATTATTTCATATGTTGAATGCAAACATCATTAACCTCATAAAAATATGTAGGTTCATCTGTGGTAAACATTAAACCATTTGCTCTTAGAATATGTGTAATTATAGGCTTCAACCATATACATTCACGAACAATTTCGTGTAGAGAAATCATCTAGACATCATTCAAAGATGTAGTGACAAAACTCTGTTTAGTTCACCAAGATATTTCTTTGTTTCCCAATACACAACTCACATGGAAACAACTTTTATGTGGGTTAAAGAGATACCTAATATCAGCAAATCACACCAAAACATTACAAGTATTTGGTAGAATGAGTAGAAGTCTGCCCAAGAACTCAAAATAAGAGTTTGCGTCGAAAATCAGATTCACGCGTGTCATGACCTTCATATACTAAATCAGTCATAACTTCTTGCTCAAAATAGATATGGATGAACCGTAAAAATTTCTGGAAACTACACATTCGTAGCTTTCCAACCATATATCAGTCATAATCAGATTCGTCCTGAGCTGATCACAAGGCTCTGTCGAAGTTGACTGATCTGTAAAAACAGATTTTCTGATTTCGCCTTTAATGCGTTTTTCTTCACGCATGGCTTGCGGCGATGGCTATGTGATGCAATCCATCATGTCATATACTCTTCTCTTTATATAGGGATAGAATAAGCCTAAAAATATCATAAGTATCCAAAGATTAATCTTATGTCAATCCATAGGCAATGCGTGGGCGCATAGCTGCATCTAGCTAACAAGTTCACAATATGGATGAGATGTCGTATTTTGTATATCTTTGCTCGGTACAATATTACGCTTAATGTACTTATATTAGGCATTCAGCCTTTAAAACATGTTCGCCATCATCCCTTAGATGAAACGTATCTCTTTAAGGGTCAAGACTACGAACGATCATGAGAATACTTATAGGCCTCACTTTATCATCATTAGAGTGCCTTAATATCTCATAATATAAGCCGATTGATGGACAATACCATCTTTATGGTGCTCGATTTCCAATTCGAGACAAAACCATATATTCCTAAGATCTTTATCTCAAAATTCGGATTTCAAATCCATAGCGGTATCTCTTAGTTTATCAAGAGTCAATTAAAATTCATATCATTAATGACATAAACCGCAATAATGAAAATTCGGAACTTGTCCTTTTTAATAAACACACATGAGTATAATTCATCATATCTCTTCTCAATCAAGTTGTCACTTAGGGAACGTTTTAACCTTATTGTAAACGTGCTCCGTGGTCTAGAGCCACTTGATTTGGGTAAATGAAGTCAACCTTGGACATTCATGTATATCTCTTAACTTAGATCCCCATAGAGATATGTTGTGACCACCTTATAAGCTGCATGTCAAGTTTTCCGGAAACTACCAAACTACCAAACTGACAAGGTAGTGGAGTGCAATGACATCCATTACGAGAGAATATGTCTCCTCGTAGTCGATCCCAGGGCGATATGACAAGCCTTGCGTCATGAGGCGTGTCTACTAATCATGCTTTATAACAAAGACTTATTAAATTGATAGGTTTTACACTTGGGCGTGTCGGCATCACCAACCCAAATACTTTTCTTTCAACTTAGTCTGGATCGCTTCTTTCCTTTTAGGCCAATATTAACTACGTTTGTATTTTTGCAACGAAGTAAGGTTCGATATCTCAATATCCTACGTCTGCATGTATACTAGTGTAATATATAGTTGTAGAGATCTCTATATTTCAAGAATTGGTTTTAACATTGAGGCGTCCCCCAATGATAACCATAATTCATAAATATTCACATGAGACGAATTTGAGTATCAATGATCAATAGATCAAATTGTGCCAAACTCGCTCACTCCTTTTGGTGAGTATTGATCGAACCTATAGGGCTTCCCTCTTTTCCTTGGGGAGCCACGGCCTGTGACACCATTATGCCACATTATGGCGTCACTATGTCACCATCCATGGTGACGGCGTCAACACCAATTTCATTAGGTGGTGCCATGTCCTCTTGATAGGGCATCTATCCTTACAGGTATGTTTGCAGCATGTATATTATGATCTCGTCACTTTAATATTACAAAACGCATCAGGCATCGAATCTGCTACATTATAAAGATCAATTATTCTACGCACTTCAATATTGTGCGGTTTTGGGGATCATGATGAGACAAAGTGGGGATAAATCACGACAATTTTCTGTCGTTATCTTTGAACATTCTTGTTCTTATCTCCCCCTAACGACGGGAAGATTGTCTCATCAAAATGACATTCCGCAAATATGGCGTAAAAAGATCGCCTGTCAAGGTTTCAACAAAGCGGACTATAGTTGGAGACTTATATCCAACATACATACTTATTTATGTCTAAGAACCCATCATAGTGCGTTGTGGTTGCGTAATTTTGACACATAAATGCGCAAGTCACTAGCTTTAACGCATAAAAAGGTTAAGTGGTGATGGTTCGTAGATGAATTAGTATAGCTGCATGCAATCGCATAACCCAAGCGGAAAAATTGGTGCGCATTACCAAAATTTAGGCTACTATCGTAGTCATTTACTTGTAACTTTTCGCGAGACCATTTGCGCATGTACATAGGAACATGATATCAAATATCATTCCATCAAAATGTATAATAGTCATCGAAAATTGTCGATGTGAACTTTCTAGCATTATCAAGTCGAATTGACTGAATGAGATGATATGGGTAGTGAGCCCAATATATAATTTGTTTTAGAAGTTATATTATAAGCAGCATATATAACTAGTAGACGATAGTGCGACACGTGACCAGCGTGTATGCACGTCAACCAACACCATAAAATATCAAATATGTTCGCAAGTTGGTTGAATATGTCTACAGAATCCCCTCGGATTCAATGTAATTAAGATCATAATGAGAATACATGTGTCATTTGCATAGGATGGTCTAAATCCTAATTTTTCAAAGAAATAGGTTGTACAAAACGAGTGATTAATTGACTTTCAGAAGAAACCAATAAAGATTTTGGTTTAGCCATAAAGTCATAATTGACTTAAGAAGCATAATAGGAAACGATTGCACCAACATGTGCATCAAACATGTCCCAAAGCCGCCTACGGGGAGCGGCGTCATTTTTATACAAGTAACAGTATGCCTCTTGAACCATATTATTTTGGTTCTTGCTTTTTCTTACTCAAAATAATGGATGTCTGTGTGACTTTATTGTTTCAATATACGGATCATCAGACCATGACCATGATGTCTTAATCTGTCATGTCAAAGCCTATATGTGTCATAATCTCAATGTCATCTCATATGACGTTATTGGATTCAACAATTATAATAGTGGTTACAAATTAACCCACTAATGACATATAATTTTCTCTAATACTTGTGTACATCCGTAGTCATTAAAGGTAATGCAAAGGAACTCATGTCCATTCTCTCTTATGCCTTTCTACATGATAATCGTTAGCAATATATCTTTTAGTGCTGACAAGGGTTCGATTAGCTCTTGGAGCATAAAAAGCTTCAATGATAATAATCATAGTGTCATAAAGACAAAAGAATTTGAGTCATCTTTCGCTCTTTTTTATCAATTGTGATGATGCAATCATCTGAGTCACAAAGGGATGATAAAACATTATTCCACAAATAATTACCTACTTTTAGGTATTTTGTGGGTAGTCATACTATCGACTTTAAATATTCGATTTCTCTAAGTAACATACCGGCAAATTATAAGAGATCAGTCAACATATGTTTAATACATATCGTATGTGAGGGTAATATACACAAACAAACTGGATTTTTTTGCTGTTACTGTTCATGGTGAACAGTACCATTTTCTCAGTTGACTTTTTTTTGTCACATTTGACTTTTTATGTTGCCTTTTCGTCAGAGTTGACTTTTTCGTTATATTTGACCTTTTTCGTCACAGTTGACTTTTTCACCTTTTTTTTTTCCTGATTCTTTGTCGAAAATATTGTCACCCTTTTGACTCATGTTGTCACACCATGTGCATTCATGGTGAAATTATTTTTTTCTTTCGAACCATATACCATAATAAGACAATATGTCATTGCAGCAATAAAATTTGAATAGAGTTCAAATCTCTTATAAGTTCGAAACTCTATTAATATGCTAACATAAATCGAAGTTTTGTAATCATAATCTAATCCAAAATAAGGGCTATGACAAATTGTCATTTATTTATTGAGGCATAGAAGCCTATACAATGTATTCTTGGAAGATAAATGCTCTAATCAAAATCTGCAACATCTTAATGTGTTCTTTGCCAGATTTGAAGTATGTAATAGTGAGATTGACGTCATTGTCATCTCCATCTTCTTCTTCAGTTGCATGATGAGTCTTTGCTCTCTTATATATTTATATACTTTATATTGTGCAGCTAATTTAACATTTTCCTTGCAATGCTCAAAATTAATGCTTATGAGATCATAGCATATATACCTCATCTTCAAATACCAAGTCATGTCATGGCAGTGAGGTGGTTCTCGATGTCAGTCACCCATCGGTGATATATCCAATATCATTGGATTCTAGATTAGCAAATTCCGGGTATTTTTTTTCTTTTATTTTCTTTCCCCCTTTTTTTTTCGACATCTTGAGAAACAAGAACATTAGTGTCGTAGTCCCAAAGACTTCCTCGACAACTAATATTTCCAAGAAATTTGGATTAGACCAAAACCAAGTGTGTAAATGGTCGTTTTAAGGCTCATAAATTTTTCTCATAGCCATAATTTTCTTTTCGATGCTTATAACATATGAATCCCCATAATTCAATTAATTCTCAAAAGTCCCACGCCATAAGAGGGGTCGGGATGTAGAGGAAGGGAAGTTGGAAAATCCCCGATAAAAACACAAGTCTCAGAAAACAGAACTTTAATTTAAAGCTTACTTGGATAAATTTTAAGCTTGAAATTGTTATACACGCACGTGCATGAGTCTCTAATATTGCTGCTTGCGAACAATGCTTACGGGAGAGTACTTCAATTCGCAGTATATTTGACGTCACAATACCGGCTTTTGGATTTCCTTAGAAATAAAATGAAATATTAATATATGAGCTTTTGATATCAAACCACAATTGCACACATACATATATGTATATATGTATCAATTAAGCAAAGTATATGTGGTAGGCAAGTGCACAGAGAGAGACCGATGGTCAATCATCCGATATTACTAATAGATGACAAATTCAGAATACATGCACATCCTCTCATAAAAATAACAATTAATTAGATAAGTTTAAGAGAGACTTAGCTTTGAGAAGAACATGTCGCATGTCCAGAAACAAAAATTTAGGGAGGATTCTTGGTCCATCTACTACTAATTCCACAATGAAACTCTCATGGGTTTAACGTCGTTCTTGAGACCCAAGAGAAGAAAACCAATACTTTGCTATATCTTGAAAACCAAAACGAGAGGACTCTCAAGTTTTAACGGGGCGCGCTCTTGTTCTTATGGCAAGACCATGTATAATTGCGAAGAAAAATATGTCGATCTGTGCTTCCTTTTATTTTTTTCTGAATCTGGTTCTCCAGTACTTCTCCATAATTAACTTCCATATAGCTGCTGCTTGATTCGAGGAGGTACGCAGTGAGGGCTCTTGACGTTTCAAGATTACAAAATTAGGGTTTCAAGTTTTCAAGATGGTCACGGCAAGAAAGGGGAGAAGAGGTTCTAGGTATTTTTGTTTAGGATAAATAAACTGAGAGAGAGATTTTGGGAGAATAATCGTTCTATTTCATTCATAGAATAAACCTCTATAATAGAGGATACAATACATAAGGAAAATACATATATTCTATTACAACATTGATATCGAATCCTATTCTGATTCTACTTTGACTAAGACACACATAATAAATCATATTTCCTTAAACAATAAAAATATTATTTAATTATTTTAAAACAGATCCGGGTCCTTAACAGATCAGATCAACCTCGATCCGTTTAATAAACGGCTTAATGGATCCGGGTCCTTAACAGACCAACGAGTCTAATTTTCGATCCAAACCCGTTTAAAAACCACAGATCCGGAGCGGGTTCGGATTAAGATCCGGTCCATTTACAGGTCTAAATGTAGGCCTGTGTTGTATTTTAGAACTCAGTTTGATTTATACATCCCATGCCTTTCCTCATATATAATCTGTAACTAATATGGCAAAAAAAGATAACATATGTTCAAAACTGCTGCATAGATTTAGGTAGTTCACAGTTTCACACAGAAAAACATACTAAATTGGTTTCTTAATGAGAAATTTTAAATACACACCTCTAATCTCTTAATACACACCATTATTATTTTATATTTCACATCAGATTCTATATGTATGTTTAATTACAAAAACATCCATCAATATATTATTAGGGGAAAAAAGAAGAAAAAAAAGAAACTTCCTCTTCCCTAAACCTAACTCTTCTCCACTATTACTCTCCAAAATTCATCACTTGAATTTCTACTACTATCGTAACCATATGTACTATTTACCGATTCATTTGTTTTTTTTATTTTTATCAACTTTAGTTTTTATCTTGCAGACTAAAAACTAGTTTTTATGCTATTGTATTTCTACTAGTTTCTTAACTTTGAAAAAATTATATATGAAAATTATTATTTTTTATTCAAATTCTAGCTGATCGATATCATATTGAAGTTCAGACCAAAAAAAAGAAGAAGAAGATGTCATATTGGAGATTTAGAGTTCGAATATAATATTATTCTTTTGATTATAAATTAAAAAATATCAAGAAAAAATTTCCAACCTGATCAAAAAAAATCTAACAGAAAATAAAAGAGAATACGTAAAGAGAGTTGTGAAATAGTAATATATAATAATTATATTAAATAACAGATATTAGTTTTAGATATTACAGGTATTTTAGGCAGTTTGAGATGTGTATTTAGTATAATATTGAAATGAAAAACTAGATGGGTAGTGTATTAAGTAAGAGGTGTGTATTAAGAGATTAGGGGTGTGTATTTAAAATTACTCTTTCTTAATTTCTCTGATGCAATTGAAAAGAAAAATTCCCTCCATTGATGTGAGGCCCTGAGCCGCACCTGTCCTGATCCAAACAAAGTCATAGTTTGATCTTTAAATCTTTAATGAATAAAAAGTCAGCCACAGCTAATCCATTTCTATTTATCAACACAGTTGTAGAAGCAGCAAATCTGAACTACTGTAACAACAACAAACATGATCTTTAATGTAGCTGAATTACTTGACCTATTGTATTTAGTTTTCATACATAGATTTAGGTAGTTTGCATTGTTATTTGGAGAAGAAGATCAATACAATCATATATAGATCTCTATAATCAACATATACAATCTTCATAGACATTACAGACCAGCTAGTCTGCAATCTGTTTTACAGTTCTTCCAAAATCATAGACTAATCCAAAGCCATCATTGTCATCTGTATTATGACTTTTATCTAATAATGTCGAATAATGCAAATCATCACTTCTGGTACCAGTAACGAAAGCGAAGCTGCTTTCAAGTCTCTTCGATCCACTACCAGAATTTGACAATTCGATGTGTACACATAAATGGCCCTTTAGAGCTCTGCGCGCGTCAACAACAATGATAATAATTGATGAGCCACAGCCGAAAACTGCTACAATGTTAAATACCACATTTTGGAAGTTCAACTATGCACCACCTAGCTTCCTGCTGCTTAAACCATAGCTAGCAAGCTGAATGGAGTTTCATATACTCAACTTCTTTGAATTTTGGTCTAGCTACCTTCATGTCATGACCACCCTTTTCCTTCTCATCAATCTTTTCCAATCTACCGTCATTGCAAATGCCTCGAGCAATGAAACTGATCGATTCGCGCTGCTCAACCTCAAGGAATCCATTGTCAGTGACCCACAAGGGTTGTTGAACTCATGGAACGAATCCATCCACTTCTGCAAATGGCAAGGAATTAATTGCAGCAGACGACATCAAAGAGTAACAGCCTTGAACCTAACAGCTGCTGAGTTGCATGGAACTATATCGCCATACATTGGCAACCTCTCCTTCCTCAGGTTCATCAACCTTGGAAGTAACAACTTCTCTGGCAAGATTCCGCAACAAGTTGATCATTTGTTCCGACTGCAATATCTAAATCTCAGTGCCAACATGTTGGAGGGGGGAATTCCATTAAACCTGACCTTTTGTCCGGAACTGAGAGTACTAAGTATTGGACAAAACCGCCTTACCGGCAAGATTCCTTCAGGGATTGTCTCGTTGATGAAGCTTGCGCATCTTAACGTTGACAGAAACAATTTGACAGGAGGCATCCCACCTTTCTTGGGAAATCTTTCATCAATCGGAAGACTTTCATTGGGAGGGAACCCATTGGGGGGCACAGTTCCGGAGGAAATAGGACGACTGAGAAACCTCTGGTTTTTTAGTATTAATTCCGGTAATCTCACTGGTATGATCCCTCCCTCCCTTTTTAACATGTCATCTATGGAAGTCATTTCATATACGTTTAATGAGTTTAAGGGCAGTATTCCGCCTGATATAGGCCTAAACATGCCTAATCTCCAAGAAGTGTACCTCGCCGGAAATGATTTCTCTGGAGAAATCCCAGCTTCATTTTCCAATGCTTCTCAACTTAAAAAGTTTGATATCTGGGACAATATGTTTGTAGGGGATGTTCCCACAAGTTTTGGAAATCTTCCTAATCTCCATTGGCTCAACCTCGGTTTCAATCATCTAGGAAGTAATTCATATAATGATTTGGACTTCATAACATCCCTGACCAATTGCAGCAGTCTGAAGATGCTTTCTTTGAGTGTCAACAAATTTGGAGGTGTTTTACCCAACTCCATAGCCAATTTCTCAACCAATCTTTCTCAACTTTACCTTGGGAGCAATCAAATAGGGGGAACAATTCCTGAGACATTAGGGAATCTCAACAATTTAATAGCCTTTGCCCTGGATGTTAATCTGTTCACAGGTATCATTCCAGCTTCTTTTGGGAAGTTACAAAAGCTGCAATTATTATCTTTATCTGCAAATAGATTATCAGGACGAATCCCTTCTTCCCTAGGAAACCTCACCCAACTGTTTGAATTCAGCGTATCACAAAATGAGTTAGAAGGAAGCATTCCTCCAAATATTGGTAACTGCCAACTTCTGCAGGAGATGGATTTATCAGACAATAAGCTTAGTGGAGATATACCATCACAGGTCATTGGTCTGTCCACACTTAACTATCTCAACTGGTCACATAACTCACTAACCGGTAGTCTGCCTGTGGAAGTGGGTAAGATGAAAAGTGCCAGTACACTAGACCTCTCTTATAATAATTTGACTGGAGGAATTCCGGAAAACATTGGAAGCTGTCTGAGCCTTGAATTTCTCCACTTACAAGGGAATCTTTTACAAGGTATGATACCTTCTTCTTTGGCTTCTTTGAAGGGTCTTCAGATCCTAGATCTTTCGGGAAACAAATTGTCAAGCCAAATTCCCAAGGATATACAGAGACTTCGATTTATGATATATTGAATCTTTCATTCAATAATCTGGAGGGTGTAGTACCCCAAGAGGGAGTGTTTCAAAACATCAGTGCAATATCATTGGATGGAAATACAAAACTCTGTGGTGGTGTTCCGGAACTGCAACTACCACCATGCACCATCAAAGTACCAAAGCAAAGAAAGTTGCACGGTTTCAAACTGAAGCTCACTATTTCTTTTGTCGCTGGATGCTCCGTTTTGTTTGCTCTCATGTTAGCTGTTTACTGGAGGAGGAAAACTCAGAAGACGAAACCAGTATCTGAAGTGGCATCAAACAACTCTCTTTCAAAGGTTTCATACCAGACACTTCATCAAGCTACTGGCGGATTCTCTTCGAGCAATCAAATTGGATCAGGCGGGTTTAGCTCTGTCTACAAAGGGATTATTGATGAGCTAGAAAACAATGCAGTTGCCATAAAGGTCCTGAACCTTCAACAGAAAGGTGCTTCCAAGAGCTTTGTGGCAGAATGCAATGCACTAAGAAGTATCAGACACAGGAATCTTGTGAAGATTTTAACATGTTGCTCCAGCACAGATTACAATGGTAATGACTTCAAAGCTCTAGTTTTTGAGTATATGTCAAATGGAAGTTTAGAGGAGTGGATGCATAGAGAAAATCAATCAAGGAGTTTGAACCTTCTTCAAAGTCTGAATATTGCTTTTGATGTGGCTTCTGCTGTGTGTTATCTTCATGATCATTGTAAACCACAAATTATCCACCGAGACTTGAAGCCAAGCAACGTTCTTCTGGACGATGAAATGGTTGCTCGTGTTAGTGATTTTGGGTTGGCAAGACTAATCCCAACGACCGCAGACTCCTCTGAAAATCAAAGTAGCACAGTTGGGATAAAGGGAACAATTGGCTATGCAGCTCCAGGTAACAATCTTCCCCCTTATATAATTCCTAGCTATAGTACGTCATTAGGTTCCAAGCATATACACATAGAACTGATACAAGTGATTGTTTTATGAAATGAAGAGTATGCAGTTGGTGTTGAGCCATCAGCACAAGGGGATGTATATAGTTACGGGATACTTGTGCTGCAATTGTTCACGGGAAGAAGACCCACTGATGAAATGTTTGTAGACGGTTTCAATATCCATACTTTTGTTAAGACGGGCATACAAGGAAGGCTTATGGAAATTGTAGATCCTACTCTTATTGCCACTTTAGAAGAAGAGACTGCAATCTCAACAACAAACAATGATATCGAAACTGATGGAGACAACATTGACAATCAGAATTTAAGCAGGATGGACAGTTACGTGGGGAAGTGCATACTTCCAACCCTTAAGATTGGACTTGCATGCTCGGAAGTATCACCAAGGAATAGGATATCTATGGAGGAGGTCCTCAAGGAGCTACACCATGTGAAAATTGCTTACACTGCCATTGGTGCTGACATCCGTCGAGAGAGGCCAACAAGAAGCTAAAAGAGGTACCTTTTTTTTGTTTTGTTTTTCTAATTCCTTCCTTATGACTTTATAATCCTTATACTTTGTGCAAATAACTTGCAGTGTGGCATGGAAAGCAAGTTGTCAATATTCCAAGTTGTACTACTGAGGCAGGATAATAGCCTGGAACTCTGGAAGTGTGGATGAAATAAGTTGTACTTGCTATAAATTTGAGTGCTGGAACTCGATTTCTAAGTTTCCAATTGTTTGTTGTGTAGATTTCCTTGAGTTCCACCGGAGAGTAGCACTGTAGTATGATTACGTGTAGTAAGTGATGATTGTAATCCAATTGTGTTTGTGCAAGGCAAACCAGTCCACCTTTGAGCTATTGTTGTCTTGTGTAAAAATGGAAACCAACGAGTCCCAAGAGTTGGAGGAAACTCATCAGTCATCACATCCAATTGAACCAAGTTCAATATTAGATCTCTCAACTCTATCCATCACTAATCGCTATTACATTAATGACCTTATCAACAATTACCTGAGCCGACATTGGAGACATCCGAAGCAGACTTAATCAATATGCCATAACAGATGTGAGGCCCTGAGCCGCAGCTGCCCAGCCTTGATAGATTGATCTAAAACAAAGCCATAGCATGAATTAAAAAGGGATTAAAACAGTCAGCTAGTACCTTTAAATTCAATATATGCTGTTATATATGTAAGCTACTCTCCATATTCAACACACATAATATATTTAATAGAGCTGTACTACTTGACCTATTCTATTTAGTTTTCATACATTGATTTAGATAGCTTTCATTATTGTTGTTATATATATTCTCCATGTTTGAAAAAAAAAAAAAAAAAAAAAAAAAATATATATATATATATATATATATATATATATACACACACACAGAGAGGATGTGAAGCGGACGTCCGCACTCCGGCTTAAAGTGCGGACGTCGTCCGTTCTCCGCCGTCTCACGCCGGCGACGTCTTCTCTCCTTCCCGGACGACAGCACAGGCTTCCAGGACGGTTTCTCTCCTTCCAGAGGATTGAAGCTCTGGACGGAAAACACCATGATTGATCAAGGTTGGCCGGAAAACTTGTCGCCGGCCAGTCCTGGAAGGAGAGAAGCCGTCCTGGAAGCATGTGCTGTCGTCCGGGAAGGAGAGAAGCCGTCGCCGGCGTGAGACAGCAGAGAACGGACGACGTCCGCACTTTAAGCCGGAGTGCGGATGTCCGCTTCACATCCTCCCTGTATATATATATATATATATATATATAATATATATATATATATATATATATATATCAATACAATTATACCATAGATCTCCTACAGTTGACTTATACAATCTTCAGACATTGCTGACCAGCTAATCTACAAGTGATTAGCTGTTCTATGACTTCTTGCTCCAGGAAGGGGAGTGATGTTCTCTAAACAAAACAACATTCTTGAGATTTGTGGTTTCACATATGCAGATTGGGTTGGGAATATCAGAGACAGGAAGTCGACATCTAGTTACTTTACCTTTGTGGGAGGTAATTTAGTTACGTGGAAGAGCAAGAAGTAGAAAGTTGTGGCACGATCTAGTGCTGAAGCGGAGTATAGAGGTATGGCTCATCGAGTGTGTGAATTATTATGGTTGAGAAATTTGTTACGTGATTTGGGTATCAAACTCAAGAATACTATGTTGTTGTATTGTGACAAGCGAGTAGTTATTGATATGTCACAAAATCCAGTACAACATGATCGTACCAAGCATGTGGAGGTTGATAGTCACTTTATAAAAAAAGCTAGATGTGAAAATCACTTTTATAGTCACTTTATAAAAGAAAAGCTAGATGCAAAAATCATTACTTTTCCTTTTGTTCCTATTGAAGAGCAGTTTGCGGATGTACTTACGAAAGAAGTTTTCAGGTAGGCATTTGATGACTCACTAAGCAAGTTAGGCATGGTTGATGTGTATGCACCAACTTGAGGGGGAGTGTCAACGCGAGTCATAAAATAATATTAGGAATGCAATATATTGTATTTATAGCAATAGATAGTTCCCTTCCAGAGGAACACCACACTTTAATTTCTTGGCTAAGGAGGTCCTTATTTATTCTTACGGTGCGAATTTCTATTCTAGACTCACTTTTCAATCCAATTTTCACATCTCCACCGTCTAGTCTTTAGATACTAATGCATAGATCATCTCTGCAAAATTTCAACATATTTAGTTATCATTAAGGCACTCAAAACTGCGTTTTTCTGTTAGACATGAACGGTTCAAGTTCGAAAGAATTCTGTTCGTCCATTGGTTTAATCGAATTTGAGTAACTTAATAATAACTAAACTGGCTGAAATTGTACATAGATGATCTATGCATTAGTATCTAAAGACTAGACGGTGAAGATGTGAAAATTCTATTGAAAAGTGAGTGTAAAGTGGAAATCTGCACCGTAAGAATAAATACGAACATCCTTAACTGAGAAAGCATGTATATATATATATATATGAACAGTCATTCTCAGCTGCGGATGTCCGCATTTATTCTTACGATGCGGATTTCCACTTTACACTCATTTTTCAATCGAATTTTCACATCTCCACCGTCTAGTATTTAGATACTAATGTATAGATCATCTCTGCAAAATTTCAGCCAATTTGGTTATCATTAAGGCACTCAAAACTGCGTTTTTCTGTTATAAACATGAACGGTTTAAGTTCGACATAATTATGTTCATCTATTGGTTTAATTGAGTTTGAGTGCCTTAGTGATAACCAAATTAGCTGAAATTTTGCAGAGATGATCTATACATTAGTATCTAAACATTAGACGGTGGAGATGTGAAAACTCGATTGAAAAGTGAGTGTAAAGTGAAAATCCGCACCGTAAGAATAAATGCGGACATCCGCACCTAAGAAAATCTGTATATATGTATATGTATATGTATATATATATAGTGGTGTTATTAACACAACCTTTATATGATGAGAATCAATCATCAATCAAATTTAAGTGGCAAGTTTTTAATAAAATAAAAATGTCACATCCCGACCCGTAAAATTTTATCTTATTTACTAGCTTGATTATAATAAGAATTTTACCGTCTCTGACTTTGAGATATAGTTTGATTGGTCCTTAGAAGGGTTTTGAGGGACGATTATTTCGGAGAGTTATTCGTAGGAGAAAAATGTAACGACGGTAAAAAATGGTAAATTTAGCTAGTAAAAGTTAATTTTTTATTAGGGTATTATTTTTGGGGGTGCTAAATTTTTGGATTGGGTATATGTGGGTTGGAACCGGTTGGGCCAAGCCCAACATATTTCTCTCTCTTCCCTCCGATTCTCTCTCCTCTCTCTCTTTCTCTCCCGACTCTCCCCCTGCCGGAATTTCTTCTCCGCCGTCCGCCACCGTTCGCCGCCGCACCGTCCCAAAAGGTCGGCCATCAACCCAGCTTCCATTCTAGACCGGTCACAACCTCCCTAGCGCCGCCGTGAAGGAGCAGTGTCACCCGAAAGGCGCGGCTGCCTTGAGCTTCCCTTCGCCGGAACTCCCTCCTCCGGCCACCAATCCAGGCAAGCTTGGTACGGTTTTAAGCTCTCCTCCCGTGCAACAACCCCTCCAAAAGGCTCGATCCCTTTGAGCTCGGTAAGGAGAAATTCGAAGTTGAAATTTTAGGCTTTTAGGATGTTTTCGTTCGATTGACCTAGTTAGGCTTGAAATTGGACTTAGTGATAGTTATGAAAGTTGTTTGGGATGTTGAGAGGAAGCTGCTGTTAAAATTTGGTAGAATTTGAACGTCGCCAGAGCTGGTCGCCGGCGCCGCCGCTGAAAAATTGTTTTTGGTGGAGATTTTTATGAGGAATTTAAGGAATGAGTTTTAGAATTTTCGGACGAGTTTTGAATAGGTTTATGAATTTCCGAAGTTTGGTATTTAGGCGGTTAAATAATGTAAAATCCGACCGTAGGATTTAAATCAATTTCTGAGAAAGGTTGTTTATACGATTGCCGAGTATGATATAAAAGTTTGGATCGTTCCGATTTAAGAATATCGAACTTAGGCAATGATGAGCGTAATTATGGCTCTCAATTAATTTTGCCTATTTTATAAATACTGGAATTTAGTTGGTAAATTAATTATATATATATTTGGAACAGGACGTGAGGAGGCCCGAGCAGAAGAAGCCTCGGAGCGTCATCAAGCTTAGGCCTAATTTGTAAGTGGACCTTTGTTTTAAATAAAAAGCATGCGATGAATGATTTTATTAATCATTTATTTCTTTTGATGAGATTATTAATTTCTCGCCCATTTGACAATTTTTCCTCCTTTGGAGAGATCCCGAAAATGAGATTTTCGGTGGATATATATATTTTGGATATTATGAATTTAGTATGTATAAATGCTAGCTAGCCATACGTGTTTGGTCCGTCATAATGAGGTAAAATACCATTATGGCGTGTCGTGCGTGTTAGACACAAGCGTCATAGCCCTATATGAAAACTTCTTTCTTTTTCAGTTTATTTAGGTTTTCATATAGGGAGTCCACACGTATATGTACACCGTCCTTTTTCGGTCATAATGAGGAAAAATATCATTATGGCGCAACGTGAGCGTTAGACGCCAGCGTTGTAGCCTTGTATGAATTTCTATTTTTCTGAATTGTTTCTAGAATTCATACAAGGAGTCTGACGAGTGTAGATACATACGAATATATATGATTATATATAGTTAGCCTGAGAGGCTCCATTTTATTTGAGTTTGTGACTAGCCAGTGCTAGTCGTAAAATTGCCAGTTTGTGAGTTGAACACTTTTAAGCTGCCGCATGCAGTATATTTTTCTATGAAATTAAATTGGGAATGCATAAATAGTTTATTATTAAATTATTTTTGTCCACTCACTCTAATATTATTAAATGTCTTCCCCTGGGCCCTTTGTTTTAAAATGCCCAGTCTGCAGAGTTCGGATTGGATCTAGTAGGAGACGAGGTATAGTCACCCGTATTTCCACCACCTTTCACCAGTAGGTTACATGTTTAGCCTACTTGTCTTTTCTTGCTTCCGCTAGTGTCTAGTAGCTCTGAATACTTGGGTTTAATGTATATATTTTTGGTTGTGGGTGAAGGCTTGTTTATATTTTAGAATATTTGACGGATGATGTATATTATCTTAGATAATGTTTATTATCCTGTTGGTGATGATTGTTTTTGAGGAGCACGAAGGCTCCAGAAGTTAAGGTTGGATTTGGAACCTTTAGAAGTGTTTGCAGGTTTTTATTGGAAGGGTTGTCCATTTTCAAGGGAGGTTGTACCGAATTTTGCAGTAAATCTTTCCTTGGAGGTGGTCCCCGCACGATTTACTCCGGGTTTAGGGTGAAATTCGGGACGGGTCGTGTCAAAAAATGTATGGATAAGAAAATATAGGGTGTGTTAATAGTAATACCTTATATATATAAATATGAACAAAATACTGGCACTCCTCTTATTTTTTAGGGTTCGACAGTTTAGTCATTTTTTTCTCAATTTCAACAGCTCACTCCTATTAATTTTCAATGTCATACAATTAGGTCTAATTTAGTCAACTGTTAAAATTGACTGTTAATGTGATGACGTGGCATGTTAAGTGTCCACATCTGGTTGTAAAATCTCTAAACTACCCCTAGCCTATTACACCCTCATCAATGTAGAACCCATAACCCGTAACCCAATATCAAACTCAAAATCCTTAGCAGCGATGAAGAACCCATAACCCATATCAAACTCAAAAGCAGTTTGATCTTCCTACTTAATTTCCAGAACCCATCAAACTCAAAGCCTTCGAAAACCTTCATACACATTCCAAGCCTTCATTCAATCATCAAAGGGACAACGTCGAAAGCAGCGACATGGTGAACAACCCAGAACTATGGGTTCCTAGAGGTCGAGATCGTTTGCACGATGGTATCCCCGATTACAGTAAGTTCATGGGTTTTCATTTGGTTTTGGTCTATGAAATCGAATGATTGAAAAACATATGTTTCTAGGGTTTTTTGAATTTGGGCAGAAAAATAAGAGCTTTTGAATTCAAGGGTTTCATAGGGGAGAGAAAGTAACCTTGTTTAAGCGAATGGCTTGAACATCGTCTTTGTCAGAGGTGGAGGTTGAGGTGGACAAGCGGCGGCCGCGGCCTTCGGGTTTGGGGGCGGTTGTAGTGGAAGAGCAGCAGCGGATGACAAGTCTAGTCGTGGTGGTGCGAATTAGTTGTTTTAATGGGTGCGAGGAGGATAGGCTCCATAGCCTCACCGCATTCATCTCTCTTTTCTTCTTTTGTTCTTTTCCAACTCAACTACTACAAGTACTCAACTACTGCTTCAGTTCCCTATCTCGTGTTCTTGTTCACTTCAACTCCAATGGGCCTCTCATAGTGGACTTTGTAGAGCTAAGCCCGTAATCTATTAGTGGATGCTCTCGAGTCTTGAGTTGGGTCTGTTGCTATCATGTTGTTTGAACATGTTGTTAGCATATGGCTTTAAGGCTGTGTATGTGTTGGCTTTTAATATCTTTAAAATTGTAGTTGGGTAATCTAGGTTTGGCTTTTAATTTAGTACTTTCTCTGTTGTTTTTTCTTGTGGTCCTAGTAGGTAGTGAACTACTGTTTTAGATGTCTCCCATGTGGGAAGAATTTGATAGTTGTAATGGTTTGGTCTTTGTTTCACGTTTGGCTTGTAGCTCTGTTTTCTTGTGGTCCTAATAGTTATTATTTGCTTAATACAGTTGGCTCAGATAATTTCACAGTGAAGGTGCATCATGGAGGGTGTTTGGTGGATCGAAAATATGTTGGAAGGAGGTATGATTTCTACGACTACTGCGACAAAGATATGATGTCGCTTGTGGAGGTACAGAACATGGTGACGTAGCTCAATCCATGTTATGGAAGTGAAGGGATTGAATACTGGTATAGGGTGGGTAATGAAGATGTTGAGCTTATGAAGCTGCAAACAGATATAGATGTTGTGCATATGTCTACTTTTGTACCATTATGGAGGTTGATCATACTGTACTTGGACCACATGGATTTGCAAAATCAATTTGAAGGGTTTGAAGACTTTTTGTTTAGCCAAGGTAGCAGTGGTGTATTTACCGAAGAGCCTCGACATGGCAAAAGCAATGGAGTTCAGATTAGAGAGGTCGAGCAGATTGTAACTACTCAAGCTAGCATAATTGATGGTGTTGGTCTAAAAGAGAAGGGAAAAGAAAAGGTGGTGGAGCAGAAACTATCAAGAAGAGGAAGTTGGTGGGGTCTGCTCAATGCATAAACCATATTTCAAAAGGCTTAGGACAGTCTAGCAGTGGAACTGGATGTACTAGAGATACCTTAAGCATGCAAGAAAATGAAGTGAGTTGTCTTCAAGATGTAGAGATAGATTATTTGGATCAACTTCAGTCATATGGTGGTTTTGAAGCTTTAAGTGATGATGAAGAAAGTAGTGAAGAGAATGATGAGGATGATTATAATCCAGCTTTTAATGATGAAGAGTATGACCAGTATGGGAGAGATGATGATGATCATGATGAGTCGGATAATGAAAGAAATGAAAAAGAGAATGCGGGAAATATAATCCTTATGGACAACGAAAAGAGAATCCCAAAAGATGAAGAATTTGTTGATGATGAAGAACGATTTGTTGGTCTTGATCCAGATGATGAGAAGCTTTGTTATATTATCAATTCTCATGGGAAGCGTGAAGAGGTGGGGCTTGAATTCAACCCTAAAACAGACATGGATAATGTGGAATTCAAAGTGAATATGAAGTTTGCTACAGTGGAGATTCTTAGGGATGCTTTGAGGGAGCATGCTATTCAAGGAGGGTGGGAATATTGGAACGTTAAGAATGACAAACAAAGGTTGAAGACTATTTGTGTGGAAGACAACTGCCCATTCTTCTTGTTTGCTTCCAAAATAAGGAATGAGAGCACAATGAAAATCAAGAAGTATAATCCTGAACACAAATGTGTGAGGAAGTTCAACAACAACATGGTCAAGCAAAAATATTTGACAAGGAAGTTTAAGGATCAGATTGCTCTTAATGAAAACTGGAAAACAGATATTTCTCTGACCAAGTATTTGATTAGTTAGTTGCTAATATGTGTTAGTTTGTAACATGTGTCACTTTTTCTTTCATATGCAGACAGTCTAGCTAAGACAATGACAAGTATCATTAGATCAAAGGTACACAAATGGACGGCTTATAGAGCTAAGAGGGCTGCACTTGAAGAAGTGGAAGGATCCATAAGAGAACAATATGCAAGGCTTCATGATTATGGAAGAGAGCTTCAGAGAGTTGATCCAACCACAACTATTGACATTAAGTGTGAATTTCCCAATGGTAGCAGTCTTCCAGTTTTCAAGCGCATGTACATCTGCTTAGGAGCTCTGAAGAAAGGTTTTCAGGCTGGATGCAGATCTGTGGTTGGTTTAATGGTGCACATCTCAAGAGCTGTTATGGGGGTCAAATTTTGACAGCTGTTGTATGGATGCAGATAATAGCTCATATGTGTTAGCATGGGCAATGGTTGAGGCATAGAGTAAAGATTCTTGGATATGGTTTCTAGAGTTGCTTGCAAAGGATCTGAACATTAAGCATGGATTTTTATTAGTGACAAGCAAAAAGGTCTGATACCTGCACTTGCACATATTGTTTCAAGAGCAAGTGTACGATTTTGTGTTAGACACTTATGGACTAACTTCACAAAGCTATTTCCTGGAATGGTGTTGAGAGATCAAATGTGGGCTTGTGCAAAGGCAACAACTTTGCCTTATTTTCAGAAGGAGATGGAAATCATGAAGGCACTTGACAAAGATGCTTACAAGTGGCTAACAGGTACTTGTAGTTTGATATTGTTAGATAAACTTTATTATTTTAATATAATAATATTAATATATTGTTAATTTGTGTAATGATCGGTGTTTGCAGCAAAAGAGAGACCTGCTAAACATTGGTGCAGAGCATATTTCACCACAGATGTGGATTGTGACATCATGATCAATAACATTTGTGAGAGCTTTAATGGCTGGATATTGGAGCAAGGGGTAAGTCACTAGTGACAATGTTTGAAGAGTTAAGGGTGAAGTTGATGAAGAGAATTGCAATTAGAAGGAAAAAAATGGCACCTTACCATGGCAATATTTGTCCAAAGGCAAGGGACATTCTAGAGAAGAATAAGCTGAAGGCTGCAACAGACTGCACCCCAACCTTTAATGGTGGTGACATTGCAGAGGTCGAGAACATCGAGGGAACAAAGAATGTGGTTAATATTTCAAGGAGGACATGCACTTGCAGGAGGTGGGACTTGTCAGGAATCCCATGCAAGCATGCTATTTCGGCTGTTTACTTGAAGAGACATGATCCAGATGCTTATGTGGCTGCATGCTATTTGAAGAAGACTTATATGAGCATCTACGACAATCTTATCCAGCCTGTAAATAGCATGGATATGTGGTCGAGGGGTGAAGATCCTGTTATTCAGCCTCCACAATACACGAGACAACCTGGTAGACCTAGGACTGCAAGAATGAAGGCTGCTTATGAAAAGGATAAGGATGGTGGCACTGTAATTGGTACGAAGAAAAGAGCTTTAAGATGTGGTAGCTGCAAGCAGATAGGTCACAACTCCAAGACATGTCATAGACATTTGCCACCGAAGGAAAAGGTTAATGTTGCTGCTAATAAGAAGAACCTCAACAAGGAAGGACAAGCTGCTAAAAAAAAAGTAAGTTGTATTTTGCTGTTGATATATATAAGGTTATTGATATTAATATTTTGTTGTATTTATAACACATATAGACTCTAACCTTACAATAATATTGATGCAGTCCAACCAAGTAAAACAACCTACGACTACCAATGAGTTGAGGAAGAAAGCCAAAGAAAGGAAAGAATATATGAGGGTAACTACCAAGTATTGTTATTGTTGATGGTGTAGGATTTGTTGAAAAATTTGATCTCTTATTATAGTTGGTGTGCTTCTGAATTTTGGGAATATTTGCTTGTTTGTCTAACCTTTCAATCTTGTTGCTTGTTTGTCTTTGGGAATATTTACAATTTGGGTTAACTTATGACTTTGTCTAACTTGCATATGTCTTTGTCTTCATTTGTTGTGTGTCTAGAAGAGAAAGGCTGACATGAAAGCTCAGTCTGCTCCAAAGAGAGCAAGACCTGGACAAGCTGCATCTACACAGCAAAGTTCAAGGCCCATTCAAGCTGGATCTGCTCCTAGCATTTTAAGGAATGTGCAAGATTCAAATGCTTCAACCAAGAAGGCTGGTGTAACACCAAGAACCTCCCAAAGGATTAGGCAGAGCTCAGCCAAAGGAGCTGGAAAATAGTTGTGAGATTTGATATTAGCTAGCCCCTAATGCATCCTATTTTTGGGCAACCTTGTGCTTTGTCACTTAGTTGCTAGCTGTAATCTTTTGATAAGATGATTACAACTAATTAGTTAGTAGTTGAACAATTGGATGTTGCAATGTATTTTTGAAGATGCAATGTGTTTTTGATGTTATTATGGAGGACCTATTTTAATGACTATCTTACATAATGTTTTTGGAGGTAAAGAGTTTATATTTGGAGGGAAATGGTTTCCGTTTTGGAGCAGGAAAATAGGCTAGGGGTAGTTTAGGGATTTTACAGCAGGATGTGGACACTTAACGTGCCACGTCATCACATTAACAGTCAATTTTAACAGTTGGACCAAATTGGACCTAATTGTATGACATTGAAAATTAATAGGAGTGAGCTGTTGAAATTGAGAAAAAGAGGACTAAACTGTCGAACCTTAAAAAATAAGAGGAGTGACCAGTATTTTGTCCTATAAATATATATATAAGTTTTAGCGTAGTTATTTCTTACCAATTAGTCTTTGCTACATGTAATTAGTCTCTCTCTGCTCCCAGAGTCAACAACACACTGATAATGACTGATGAGTCATAGCCGAAGACGCTGCTATATGTATACGAGGTTCAAAGATCAACTTGATCAAGTTGGTTTTAAAAAGATCAACTGGATTTTGCTTGCCTGATTTTCCCATCACCGAGCGATTAGCTTCCTGCTGCTTATATCACAAACTGAATGGAGAACTTTAGATACCTGCATGTCCTCGCCCTTCTCCTTTTCACCAATCTTCTCCGACCTACCACTGTCGTAAGTTCATTTGGAAATGAAACCGATCACTTGGCTTTGCTCAAATTCAAAGAATCCATAGTCGCCGATCCACAGGGGTTCTTGAACTCATGGAATGACTCCGTTCACTTTTGCAAATGGCAAGGAGTTACTTGTGGCATAAGGCATCAGAGAGTAACAGCCTTGAACCTTCCAGACTCTAATTTGCATGGCACCATATCACCATACATTGGCAACCTCTCCTTTCTCAGGACCTTTTACATTCCGAACAACAGCTTCTCTGGCAAGATTCCACAACAAGTTGATCGCTTGTTCCGACTGCGACATCTCAATCTAAGTCTCAACATGTTGGAGGGGGGAATTCCAGACAACCTGAGCTTTTGCCGGGAATTAATCATCATAAGCTTTGGATCAAACCACCTTACCGGCAAAATTCCTTCAGAGATAGGCTCGTTGATGAAGCTTGTGCATCTCAATCTAGAGAAAAACAATCTGACAGGAGGCATCCCACCTTCCTTGGGGAATCTTTCATCACTCGCTGTACTTACTTGCAATGGAACAATTTGGTGGGCACAATTCCAGAGGTGCTAGGCCGATTGAGAAGCTTATCAAGTGTTGCAATTGGTGCCAATGATCTCTCTGGTACGTTCCCTCCCTCCCTTTTCAACATATCATCTATGAAGGGCCTTTCAATTACTGGCAATAAACTTAAGGGTAGTATTCCGCCTGGTATAGGCCAAAACATGCCTAATCTCCAACAAATGTTCCTCGGCGTGAATGAATTCTCAGGGCAAATCCCAGCTTCATTTTCCAATGCGTCTCAGCTTCAACAGCTTGATGTTTACGGAAATAATTTTAAAGGGCAAGTTCCCTCAAGTTTTGGGAAAATTCCTAATCTCCGGTCGCTTAACTTCGCGATAAATAATCTAGGAAGCAATTCATCAAATGATTTGATGTTTATAACATCCTTGACAAATTGCAGCAATCTGGAAATGCTTTGTCTGAATGATAACAACTTTGGAGGTGTTTTACCCAACTCTGTAGCCAATTTCTCAACCCAACTGACTGAAGTCTATTTTGGGGGCAATCAGATAGCGGGAACGATTCCTGAGACATTAGGAAATCTCAAATCTTTAATGGTTTTGGGATTGGATTATAACTTGCTCACTGGAACCATTCCAACTTCTTTTGGGAAGTTACAAAACCTGCAATTATTATATATAAATTCCAATAGACTATCAGGACGGATCCCATCTTCTCTAGGAAATCTCACCCGATTGTTTCAACTTTACTTACCAGAAAATGAATTAGAAGGAAGAATTCCTCCAAATATTGGTAATTGCAAACAGCTGCATGAGATGGATATATCAAACAATATGCTTAGTGGAGAAATACCACCACAGATTATGGGTCTCTCCTCCTTGTCTATGTTGCTCAACTTATCGCAAAACTTGCTAACTGGGAATCTGTCTGTGGAAGTGGGTAAGCTGAATAATATCAGGACACTAGACATCTCTGGAAACAATCTAACGGGAGAAATTCCAGAAACCATTGGGGGATGTGAGAGCCTTGAATTTCTTTACCTACAAGGGAACCACTTTCAAGGTACAATACCATCTTCTTTGGCTTCTCTGAGAGGTCTTCAGTATCTAGATCTTTCACAAAACAACTTGTCAGACATATTCCAAAAGACCTACAGGGACTTCCATTCTTGATCTATTTGAACCTTTCGTCCAATTACCTAGAGGGTGAGGTACCGAAAGAAGGAGTTTTTCGAAACACAAGTGCAATATCGTTAGATGGAAATGCCAAACTCTGCGGTGGTGTTTCGGAATTGCAGCTAACAGCATGTCGCGTTGAAGAAACAAAGCATAGAAAGTTGCATGGTTTCAAACTGAAGTTCACAATTTCTTTAGTCGTTGGATGCTCTCTTCTGTTTGCAGTGCTCATAGCTCTTTATTGGACGAGAAAAAATCAAAAGAAGAAACCGTTATATGCTGCAGTGTCATCATTCATATTCCTTCCAAACGTTACGTACCACACACTTCATCAAGCTACTGGCGGATTCTCTCCAAGCAATCAAATTGGATCAGGCGGTTTTGGTTCTGTCTACAAAGGGATTCTTGATCAAGACAGCATTGTTGCCATAAAGGTTCTCAACCTTCAACAGAAAGGAGCTCCGAAAAGTTTCATGGCTGAATGCAATGCACTGAGAAATATCCGACATAGGAATCTTGTGAAGATCATATCATGTTGCTCCAGCACAGATTATAATGGTAATGACTTTAAAGCTCTCGTTTTTGAGTACATGTCAAATGGAAGTTTAGAGGAGTGGCTGCACAGAAAAAACCAATATGCAGGAAGTTTGAACCTTCTTCAAAGACTGAATGTAGCTGTCGATGTGGCTTCTGCTCTGTGTTATCTTCATGACCACTGTGAACCACAAATTATTCACCGTGACATTAAACCAGGCAACGTTCTTCTGGACGATGACATGGTTGCTCATGTCGGTGATTTTGGGTTAGCAAGACTCATCCAATCGACTACATGCTCCTCTGAACATCAAAGTAGCACAGTTGGGATAAAGGGAACCATTGGCTATACTGCTCCAGGTAACAATCTCACCCCTTATATAACCTACAGTAGGTAATTATGATCCAAGTATACACACAGAACTGAAATACTTGATTGTTTTATGAAATGCAGAGTATGCAGTTGGTGTTGAGCCATCAACGCAAGGGGATGTATATAGTTATGGGATACTTGTGCTGCAATTGTTCACAGGAAGAAGACCAACTGATGAAATGTTTGTAGACAGCTACAATATCCATACTTTTGTGGAGACGGGCATACAAGGAATGCTTATGCAAATTGTGGATCCTACTCTTATTGCCATACAGAAGAAGAAATTGAGACTTCAACAACCAACGATGAAGTGACCAACCTCTGTGGTTACGACAGTGAAATCGATGCTGATGAAGAAAACATAGACAGTGAGAACTTAAACAAGATGAAGAGTTACGTGTGGAAGTACATACTACCAACCCTTAAGATAGGACTTGCATGCTCCGAAGAATCACCAAGGAATAGAATTTCTATGAAGGAGGTCCTCAAGGAGCTTCAGCATGTCAAGAATACTTACACGTACTCGGTGTTGACATGCGTCCAGAGAGGCCAAGAAGAAGCTAAAAGAGGTACTCTATTTTGTTTCTTGGTTTATTTTATTTTATTTATTCATTCTTGTATTTCCTCTTTTATGACTTATATTCATCCTATTTTCCTGCAGATAACTTCCACCAGCAAGCTGTCCCAATATGAGGATTCCGGATAATAGCATTTGCGGAGGCAATAATTTGTAGAATGAGTTTATTGTAGTATGAGTTCGGGTTTATTGTAGTATGAGTTCGGAGTTTATTGTATAATTATACTCTAATAAGAGATGATTGTAATCCAATTCCGTTGGTAGGATTTATTAGTAAAGGCAAACCTAAACTACTCGCATCCTATTGAACAGAGATCAGTATTGGGTCTCTCAACTCCGTCTATCCTATGCCCTGTGAAGTTTAGTTCAAACTCGCTTGGGTTGGCTCCAAGTAGACAACAAGAACAGAGATATAAAGATAATGAACGATAACAATAAAACCTCAAAACACCAAAGATATCTCAAATTTATAACATGAATCAGCAAACTATAATTCTGCAAAAAAAAAAATACAAGGTCAAGCACTAAACCATAACCTAGTCGAACAGGCTAAAGCCCATGTCATCGTCACTCTCCTCAGCTGGCTCTTCCTTCTTTGCTTCCTCTTTAGCGGCTGCAGCAGGGGCAGCGGCTCCACCAGCAGCTGCAGCAGGGGCAGCCACGGCAACAGCAAACTTGGAGGGATCCTAAATCCATTCAGCATAATCAGTTACACAGAACAGAAAAGGACATATTTTGTAACCAACAAGCTGAAGCTACGGATACATAGTATACCATAAGTGTTATTTTACCTCCAGATACTCCTTGACCTTGTCAGCTTGGGGGAAGCTATACTCGGTAGCAACAGCAATTGCCAGCACATTCTTGTAGGCATTGAGGAACATGTGTGGTGCGGCCGCAATTGTCGGGTATGAAATGGCCAATGCCAATGCTGTGACATTGGAGACACCAGAAGCAAACTTAATCATGAGGTCATCCTCAGTAAGATCAAGCACCTCTGGGCTGAAGACAGATCCATTGTCATACACCATCTGGACAACAAGACCATAAGAGAATGGCCTGATCCCGAGCTTGGCAAGAAGGGCAGCCTCAGAAGACCCAACCTTGTCACCCTTCTTGATAAGTTCAACAGGGGTAATGATTTCCACAGTACCCTTGTTAATCTTGGTCGGAATGTTCAAGACCTGCAGTAGGAATTGTGTCAATACTAGCATTCTTCCAACATTAAATAAAACTATAAAAGAAGGATCCTAAAAGAACGTTACAGACCTGGAAGAAAGAGGTCTGGGACGGGTCGAGACCAGTGTTGCCAGGAGGAACAACGACATCAATGGGAGCAACCAAACCAACACGAGCAGGAGCTCCAACCTATCCAATCATAGAAATTAGCAATGTTATAATACAATTTTGATACAACATATAAACAAAGAACCAGATCACAAACAAAGTATCACAGACATCAAAAGGCAAACGAAGCATCGCAGTGAGTTCAACAAAACACCATTTTGAAGTACAATATCAGACAGGTATATCACTAGCCTAAACACAAAACCAACAATTTGATGAACAAGTATGGGGGACAATAAACTACAGTGCACCAAACTAATTTCATGATATATTTATCACAATTTGGTTAGAACTAGGATTAGCTGCAGAAAATGACGATGAAAAATGACAGTAGCAATAACAGAAACATGTCACAATTTATCAGATGGAGATCTAGTAACAGATACAAGAAGTATTCAGAAGCTGGAAATTGGTTCCCGTCTTTAATAGAAACATATGTACATAGTTTCCTAGGTAAGGAGACAGACAGCATTTTGAGAGCAGCACATCTACTTGCCAGTAATAGTGACTCAAGAGTCGATACCATTACCCTAGATGATGAAGCATAACCTTATGAGTAGTAATTTCAGTGCAGCTACTCTTTTCCATAGTCAACTAACACAAACTTGTTCATAAGAAAGTATAAGCAGAAAGGTTACACTTTACATCTGACAATTACAATATTTTATACACTATGAGAAGTAACATTACAACTGATAATAAGAATCGCAATTCAACAAGACACTATGATACATAAGCCATCAATCAATACGACCATTGCAAAAAAAAAACTCTGAAAAAATCTGATTTTTAGCTCACCTTGTATTTAGCAACTTCCTCACTGACTTCTTTCAAATCTCCCTTGGTGAAGATCAATCCAACATTACCCTAACACCACATCAACAGTAACAAACTCAATTAAACCCTCGCCACAGTCAAAAAAGTAAAACAATTCCAGTAAAAAGGTAAAAACAGTCCAGTATAAAAAGCTCAAAACTCACCACAAGGAGGGGGACAAGGTTGAGGTAAGCATCGTTACCGGTCTTGGCGGCATGGATCTTGATACTCCTCTTCATCATGGTGTTCTTTCCCATGAGAACAGTCGAGTCGCCACGTAGACCCTTCCGGATGTTCTGCAGCTGAGTGGAGCCCACGTTATCGGCGGCGACAATGAGGACCTGGCCATAGTCCTCCAAGAGCTTGCAGAGCTTGGCGTCGTAGTTGATCTTCTTCTCGGCCTGGATAGCTTGCCCATTTCTGATTGGGGATTAGTTGGTTAGTAGTGAAAAGATGAGAGGATTAGTAGGGATGGTAAAAACGAGGGCCAAGAACGAGGCTTGAGGCTCGGTCAAGGCGGACAGCTACGGCGCTGTCTCTTTAACCTCTCACTTTTCAGAGGGGAACGAGGTTTGGGTTTTTGGGGGGAGCTGAAAGCTTGGAGGCGCGGTGAAGAAGAAGAAGTAAGGGAGAGGGGAGGCTTATATAGTGCTTAGGGTTTTCGGGGTTTTGTGAGAGACATTGGGTTAATTATTGGGCTTTGAGTCTTGGGTGTGGTTCTTATTGATGAAGGCCTTATTAGCATAGTCTAAAATGAGGGCCTTATTAGCTTGAGCAGGTAAGCTATAACGACACACTGTAAGATTTTGCAGTGGTGTTCATGATCAAGGAAATTATGATAAATTACTGTTTGATGTAAATCTAAGGTGAGAAGTATTATTTTAAAGTATACAAACTGCTGAAGACTTTATACTTTGAGTGTTGGTGTCAAAAACTTCCAGAAAAGAGGTTGACTCACTAATGAATACAAACTAGCACGGTAGTTGTCATGGATTTATCGAGAATCCTTTGTTGTCATTTACAGGGAAGATCAAACATTGGATCATGTAGGGGGCACCTACAGGAAAACCTTTGATGCCTAAGACAATGTTTTGCTAGAAACGAGTGAAGAAGTAAGAACTGAAAAAGTGACTAACTACAGCGAGAGCGTCCTTTGTGTGTCTAAAATATGGTAGAATGATATCTCATCAAAAAACTGTTAACTGTGCAAGAGTAAATATCACGAACAAAAGACCTGAGCTTCCACGGTTTATTGATTGAATCCTTAACAAAATTGATAATAATTAGAGTAAATAATAGTTCCATAGACGTATAATCTCTATGGTAACTTGGTAAAAGGATCCAAAACAAAACTGGTAAAAAAGCTCTAGGTAATTAGCTCTAGGTGCCTTTATTTATACTTTAGTGACGTGGCAGAATCTTATCGGAAGTAAGGTGCAACCACCACCAAAACGACCATACGTATAAATTTCCTCGGCCATTTTGCATCTCAGGCTTTCCGTCGTAACCCAATGGCCTCCGCTTACCGTGATCGGACCTCCGAGTTCCGATCACTCTCCGACACCCTCCAGAAAATCGGAGGAATCACGCCCGTTCATCAATCTCAGAATGCTCGTTCTTCACCGTCCAGATCCCCCGTCCCACTCTCTTCCGGATCCGAATTCAACAAGAAGGCCTCGCGGATCGGGTCGGGGATCCAGGAAACCACTCAGAAGATCTCACGCCTCGCTCAGTGTAATTCAATTTCATCCCTATCTTCTCTTCCGTTGCTTTCATTTGTGCTTGGATTTATGATTTCATTTCCAGCTGAGAAAATTGTAAGAAAGTTAAAGAATCGAAGTTCATATTTAGCGTGTTGATTTACTTTTACCGCGATATAGAAGTTAAATTTCAGCTTAGGTTTAGCTCAGGCAGTTCAATTCGAGAGCCATATGAAAATCTAGGCTCTTGAATTTAGCTAGGGAGCTGTTCTAGAGCTTGAGATAATTATTTTGATGCAGTACGCATAGTTTTAGTATCACATTTGTTTTGCTTTATCTCGTAACTGTTTTTTTAACTTTTTACGATACGATTTGTTGCGATTTTTCGAGTTGTACTGCCTGTGAAGGAAAATTTTGCCTAGTGTTGTAATGTTTGTTAAAGCAATTTTAAGTTAGCTTGTGGTTTTATTGGCTGCTTGATGCTGTGCCGATCTAAGGCTTGTGCTTTGTGTGTGTTGATCTGCAGTGGCGAAGAGGTCGTCGATGTTCAATGATCCGACTATGGAGATTCAGGAGTTGACTGCGTTAGTGAAGAATGATATTACGACTCTGGATGTGGCTCTTACGGATTTGCATACCATTCAAAACATGGAGATAGCTGATGGGAATTATTCTCAGGATAATGTTGTTCACTCGACGGCAGTTTGTAATGATTTGAAAAGCAGACTTATGGGGGCTACGAAAAAGCTTCAAGATGTGTTAACCACTAGAACAGAGGTTTGTGCGCGCTAGATTTTGTAGATTGTACACTGGTTTGGCATGGAGCATTTCTTTTGTTCATAAGTATTGTGGTATTCCTTAAGTTTCTAATGCTTGTTTGCCCTGCAGAATATTAAGGCCCATGAGAACAGGAAACAGATATTTTCCACCAATACTGCAAGAGAGAACCCTTTCAAGAGTCCTGCAAAAACTGTGACCGAACCTCCTCCTGGTCAACTTCATCAAGTGCATCTGGAAGTGTACAGCCATCACAGTGAGTATTTCCATTAAAGATCAACTAAGATTAAAGTCATTACTGAACCAAAGAACAGTAGACCTTCCCACTTTATAGTTATTGATAGGATTTTAATTGCCTTATTTCTTTTTCTCTCCAGATCATCAACAGATGTTCAAGTTGGAAACCAACTCAGGTATGCTGGCAAAAGAGATTGTGGTTTTTCTATGTTTTTATTTTATCATCATTCCTGTACAAGCTCTACTTTCAATCATACGTATGATAAACACAGATGTCTGATCATTACCCTCCTTTATTATAATTTTATTTTTATCTTGTATTGTTGCATTAGTGTGCATTTACTATATTGCTTTCTGGTGATGTTATAGGTTGAGTAATAAAACAGGAATATATTACCCCTAGAAGAAAAGAAAACGAAATAAGTGAAGTAGAAAAGAAAATCAAAACAAAGAAGAATACATTGTTTGTGACATATGTATATGAGTATATGAGTCAGAGCTGGTCCTAGTTCCAGAGTATGTTGGCTGCCATGTCAGCTTCATATCCCATCATCTAGAGCTATGTTTCTGCTTATATTATAATGCAGGACTTTTTTCTTATACCATCTCAAAATTCATTGTATCATGCCTCAGATGTACCTGTCAATTTTCTGTCTTCTGAATTTTCCTTAAGGCTGAATGTTTTCCCTAGTTACCAGAGATTAGGTCTCAATGATTTTGTTTGCTAAATCCAATTCGTAGAGATTCTTATGGAAAGTAACTGCTTGCTTTAAAATTTGCCAAATCAGACGAAGGTTAGCTGGAGATAATCCTCCATCACAGCAGATGGAAATGTCCATGTTACAGCAGGTAGTTCCACGGCAAGAAAATTATACTGAAAGCCGGGCAACAGCTCTTCAAAATGTAGAATCTACAATTTCCGAACTCAGTGGGGTATTTACACATTTGGCTACTATGGTTGCACATCAAGGGGAACTGGCTATCAGGTTTGATCTTCTTGCTTTTAATCTGACAAGTTTTGGCTTCCAAGTTTCGTTGTGTTTCGAGCTATCATTGGATGATGCATTTTGACTAGGCTGGATCATGTAAATCTAAATCTGCATTATTTATATGAGCAGGATCGATGACAACATGGACGAGTCATTGACCAATGTCGAGGGTGCACACAGTGCTTTACTAAGGAATCTCAACCGAATATCATCAAATAGGTGGCTGATCATCAAGATTTTTGCCATTTTGATATTTTTCATGATTGTCTTCATCTTCTTCGTGGCCTAAGTCTTAGAATCAAAAACACCAGCAAATAGAACTCTTGCTGCACGGTGTACTCAAGTTTCTCCTTCTCCATGTCTGCCTCATCTGATGCGAAGTAAATTGTTGAAAGCACGAAATGATTCTTTGTTCTGTATATTAATGGGCATGCCCCTTTTTCAATTCTTAGGCGTAGTTGGTGGTAGTATTAGTAGAAGACTAGAAGTAATAGTATCATTATTAATATCACACATACATACAGACCATAGAACAACTGTTAGGAATTGTATGTTTTTGAATCAACTGAAACAGCTTATAGTTTTTGAGTTGTTGAGAAATTGATATGCACGGCGGTGCAAGTACATGGTCTCCTTTTAACCATTCATTATATGCTCTTTTCTTTGGCTGAAGCAAATAAGGGTTTAGTCACAATATAGGAGGGGGACCAAGACCAAACCTCCCTACAAAAGTTGGCGTAAACAAAAATGAGGAATACCCAATGAGAAATCCAGCATAAGCAATTGAGCAGGCTAATACGAAGTGTCATAGGACCAACATAGAAGACTTGATGAAGTCCAGAACAAGAGAAGAATCAACTTCTAATTCCAATCACAAACTCATGGCAGCTCAACTGCCTTAATCACAGCCATCACCTCTGCCATATGTTTGTCATAGCGGCCGGCACACATTCTTTGAGTGACACTAATACAATAATAACATGCTCTATATGTGACCATGAAAATCGAAGGAAAGAAAATCTGAGATCTTGCTTTCAGCAATATTTAGAACACAAGAATTATGATTATTTATCAATCTAGCAAACTACAAGGACGCAGTCGTTATCAATTGCAACGGCTGGCAAGCTTGAAAAGCATGAAGTTCTCAGCAAATTTCATCATCTGCTTCGTTTCAGGCCAAAAATAGTTTAGTTTGCAAATATGAGTGACCAAACTATGCATATTGCTATGTATCCCTGGTTTGCTATGGGACATTTGACCTCTTATCTCCACATCTCCAACAAACTTGCAGAGAGAGGCCACAAAATCTCCTTCTTCATTCCCATCAAAACACAACCCAAGATGGTGCAATTTAATCGCCATCCAGATCTCATTTCGTTCATCCCCATCAATGTTCCTCATGTTGATGGACTCCCTCTTGGCACCGAAACCACAGCCGATATTCCTTTCCACTTGCACCCCCATCTTGTAACCGCTATGGACCTAACTCGTCCCCAAATTGAACAATCCCTAAGAGAACTGAACCCGAATTTCGTGTTCTATGATTTCAGTTACTGGTTGCCTGCATTCCTACGTCAACTAGGAAAGACCATTAAGTCGGTGCATTACTGCACAATCAGTCCTGCAACTGTGGGCTACCTGATAAGCCCCGAGAGAAAACTGAATGAGAAAACGCTGACAGAATTTGAATATAAGGAGGCTCCAACTTCATTTCCTTCGTCTTCGATCAAGCTACGAACACATGAAGCTCGAGGACTTGCCTGTGGTGCAAACAAGGAATACGGCCCTGGGATAACATTTCTCAAACGCCAACAGATTAATTTTGGTGATTGTGATGCCATTGCGTTTAAAACCTGTAGAGAATTGGAGGGTCCATTTTGTGATTATCTCGAAACGCAACTGAGGAAGCCGGTGATTCTTGCTGGTCCAGTTGTGCCAGAGCCCCCAAGTTCACATTTGGAAGAGAAATTGGCAAACTGGCTTGGAGGGTTCGACTCAAAAACTGTGATTTTCTGTGCTTTTGGAAGTGAATGCATTTTGAGAAAAGAACAATTGCAAGAACTTTTGTTGGGTTTTGAGCTTACTGGTTTGCCTTTCTTCGCTGCGCTGAAGCCGCCAACCGGAGTTGAATCAATTGAATCAGCATTGCCACAAGGGTTTTTGGAGAGGGTTGGAGGAAAAGGGGTTGTTTGTGGGGGTTGGGTTCAGCAGCCTTTGATACTTAAACACCCATCTGTGGGTTGCTTTGTGACACATTGCGGTTCGGGGTCTTTATCCGAGGCATTAGTGAATGAGTGCCAATTGGTGCTCCTGCCAAATGTGGGAGATCAGATCATCAATGCGAGAATGATGAGTGGTGATCTGAAAGTGGGAGTTGAGGTTGAGAAAGGGGATGAAGATGGCTTGTTTAGCAAGGAAGGGGTTTGCAAAGCTGTGAAAGCTGTGATTGATGAGGATAGTGAGATTGGGAAGGAGGTGAGGGCCAACCATGCTAAGTGGAGGCAGTTCTTCTCCAGCAAAGGGCTTGAGAACTCATACATTGATGATTTTGTACACAAGCTCCGATCCATAAACTGCGCTAAGATGATTAGTTTTAAGCATGTTTTGAGGATATAATACATCTTTCTATTTGAATCCTTCATTATAATTTTAGCTATATGTGATGTATTATTTTCTCATTACTCTCATAAACAATTTTATTTCCCATTACTCTCATAAGCAATTTGGGTTGAAGACCATTATTAGCAAAAGAAAATGATAGCAGCTTGTTGCAAATTAACTTAAGTACTTATAATTAACATTGATCACTAGCTCCCTGAGAACTTAGTGATATGTATGTCAAATATATAGGGAGTAAATACTTGTGACACCCTGTAGTTTATACCTAAAATCAGTTTTGTCCCTCACTTTTTTTTTTAAACTAGTATACCCCTATACTTTGAATTCTCGACTGATTTGCCCTTGTCGTCAATTGAACCTATTATGTAAGACTGTTAAGTTACTGAGATGACCGGTCCTGTCATAATTATGTCGATGTGGCAGGTTTCTAGCTGAGTTGGAATCGCACGACTGGTCATCTCAGCAACTTAACAGTCTTACATAACAGGTTCAATTGACGACAAGGGCAAATCAGTCGAGAATTCAAAGTATAGGAGTATACCAGTTTTTTTTTTAAAAAGTGAGGGACAAAACGGATTTTATGTGTAAACTATAAGGTGTCACAAGCATTTACTCCAATATATAATTAGACAGTAACATAATTTCTGAGAGAAGTTTTGTTCTGATCATGAAGTCGATGAAACTAAACTACCGGGGTTATATGTTAGTATGTTACTATCTAATATCATGACCAACACAAAACTTCTCTCGGAAATTATGTCATTGTTATGAGGAATTGAACAAGCTAGCTAAATGACAGAAACCGAACCCTAACTACAAGGGCTTGCGTTATTGCTGAAGTGGGAAGCACAGTGCTCAACAAAACGAGGATGCTAGCAAGGTCATCACTCAGAACAGAACTACAAACCGACAATGAAAAAACGAGTGTTTGCTGCTTATTTTGTATGGACTACATATATGAGCTAGACGCAAAACCGACGGGAAACCAGTAATGGCAGACACAGGTCCAAAAAATTCAATGTCTGCAAACTCCATGATAGATAGTTTAGTATTCATGGTATAGCTATGTGGTGCTATGTGGTTGAAGCTGAAGGTGCCCTTTGAAAAGACTCATGCAAGCGAACACTTGGCCAATCAAGGAAAAAGAGTCTTGTGCAAATGTGGTAGTGATAATGCGGCGCAAGAAAGAAGGAGAATATAGTGCAGAGGTGAAAAGGATGGATCAGTTTGTAGTGGAGAAAGGGAACATGGAGATCGAAGAAGACAATGGTCGATCTCTCATCTGCCTGCCTCGATTTGAAATGGTCAAATGGGGAGTGCAGATTTACCTAGTTTGATGTAACCTTTACTTGATTTTGTAGCAACTTGCAAAAACTAAACCCTTGTTGAAATTTTCTCATCAACTTTGATCGGTTGCTAGCTTTAACGTAGTCTAACTTGCATATCAAGTATCACTCGTGTATGAACGACATTTTTGTTACTGCAAAGTTTCTCTTATAGATGCATGTATTTCTCTTTATTCATTTATAATACAAATCATATAAATTGAAGAGCGTGAATACTAGATTTTCATTCTGCTTCATCATATACAATGATCATTGCTATATGCCACATACAATTCCTTGAGAATATGCTAAATTATTACAGACACTTTCTATAGCATAGATCGAGTACTCATAACGATGTGTCAGCAGCTTCAAGAATCAAAGGCACATAAGCAATTGAAAAAAAACCCTTCACAATTATTCCAATGATTGATTATATGCATCAAAATGTTGCCTCTTCTTGCACTCTTAATCACAGATTAAGTTCTTGGTGTGGCCCTGTGAAGCACTTTGGACTGGGATGGAAATGATGATAGAAAGCACTAGTCAGCATTAATAGATTTTGGTCCTACTCTAATAATCAAATTCCATTAATTTTAAAACAATGTTTTAGAAAATTTAATCAAAGATAACACCCTTTACTAAGTCCATTTCGTGTCCTAGGATGCTTAATCAACAAGAAGGAATATTCCGAGTGGACGAAAAAAGTGAGTGAAATACTGAAATATAAAGAGGAAAGATTGAAGCTTACTGTTTTCTATTCTGGAGATAAATCCTAAGAGATGCTTTTGTAGATATGGAAAACCATGCCAAAAGCCAAATAATTCCAATCTATTCCTTTTCAGTCAGTATTTTGAAGAAATATTCTTCTGTCCTTGTGGGGTTTTCCATATATGAGATATTGATATGAATTCCTTCTAATCAATCACGGCATGGTTGGACCCTTTTCTTACTTATGAGTTTGGTATTTGGAAAATCCATCACTTGTTCACCATCCAAAATTTTCATGCTTGTATGATTAGAGATGAAGTGGTGGGTACAATTTGCTAAGAATGCAGTGATGGTGGAGTGATCACTTGTATAATCATCTTGGACCTAACTTTTCTTTTTCAAGTTGTGAGAAAAAGAAATATGAGCTCTATCCGATTAGTAGTACGTAATATCCAACGTAATATAAAATTGACATCGATTTTCAACAAGAAATACGTTTAATTAGCGTTATACATATGAAAATAGCAGAAATTAAAAGGATAGCATACATTATACACTACTTTAATGATGTACACCATACCATATAAGTCGAATTATCAACAATATCGAATCTATGTGTCTTCAATGAAATTTCGAAGTTGATATCATGAATGAATATGGAAGTCTCATGTATTCAATTGATTCGTTATATTCCTGCCCTTCATCCATCCATATATGATTTGCGGTCTAATTAACAATCTGTTTGTTACAAGATTGCATATTCATAGATATAAATAGAGAATTATGTGAGAAGAAGTCACGCAAGCTAGTTATTTCAACGTCTATCCTCGTCTCAAATGCAAAAAGGAAAAAAAAAAAGAATCCGCCATCGGAAGAGTTTAGACTCAATTGGCTTCTGAATTGTGATAACTGATAAGTTGCATATATTCTCTATGTGTGGTTAGAGAATGAGGTTGTTGATTTATGAATGAAATACCCACTAAGTATGATCCTCTAGCATTGCGTTGGATAAATCTACTTGTACAGTTCTTCTACTAACCGTTCTTAATCATTTCTTATCTCATCAATCCCAGAACTAAAGCTTTCTTTATATCGTTAGGCATGCGTGACATGTATGGTTACTTTCCTACCCCTGTTAGGTTTAGGATAATGACCAATTAGCATGCAAACTAAGTTTGATTAAGATGAATTATTAGTGCGAGTCATACGAGAAAAAGGGAGACAGAGAGCATATTATGAAGAGAAAAGCTTGATAAAGATGGAGAGGAACCAAGAGCAGTGAGAAGGAAGAGGACCCTCCATCCACTAAGCATGTTGTAAGTGCTTGTGTTATGTTCATTAATCTCGTGATAATGCTTGAAATATAGACGTTAATGTTGATATTGATAGAGATTAAAGTCCCCATTAAAAGGTAATTTGATTCTCTATCTGGCAAGCTTTTTGACTGCATGTCAAAAGAGGTATTAGTAGTTCACCAAACTCTTCAAAGTTTTCTCCACAAAATTTGAATCAACGATCTCTTTAAAAAATCGCTTAAACTAGTTTCATGAAAACCACATTTTTCCTTGTGAGGTTCTATCACATGGAAAACGGTCTTTCATGAAAAAAGGTCATGACCTATAAACAATATGTTTATCTTGGCCGGTAAACATGATACTTATATATACTTCCGGTAAGCTTTTGTCCTACATTCTAAGCAATTGACATAACAGTCGCCGTTATATACATGTATTTTGTGGGGGAACCAAAACCGAGTATGAAACTTCTTATTGAACTCTGCTTACTCTTTCCCATTTTGCCAATATTTTAGACTGCTGGTAGATGGACATATCATCAATAATTGACTGAGACAGGCAAATCTTATCGAATTGAATTGAAACATTAATCGAGTATTAGTGAAACTATTGGTACGCTCTAAATATGGTAATACTTGGCATCTTCACTCTTAGGCATCAAAGGGCTTTAGAATTGACAAAAATTGAGAGAGGCTTTAATAGAGATAGTACATGACTTAATAAGCAATAGTTAGAGCTTTCTTAGGAGTTAAGATCAGTTATCATAATCACCTTGCAGTTGAGGTTAATGAGAGATATACTGTTAGTGTTGTTTGCTTGGAATATAATTTCAACTTAGCTAGTACGTATGATCAATTATCATTGTCACCTTATGGTTCTCACTGACTTCTTTTTTTTTGGTCTGAAGGTTCTCACTGACTTCACTAAAGATAAAACTCATACACGAAATTTCATTTGATTTTGTATATAAGGAAGAATTGCAAAGGGTAATTTTTTAATCAGGAATGAACTAGCAAGTCCATGAGGACATCCTAGTAAAATATGACTAATATCTCGTTACATGCATACAAACTCGATGAGAGAGTTGAGACTCAAGGTCTTGAACTTTAGACATGAGTATCTCATGTCAGTCGCTCGACCTTTCCACACTAGGTTTGCTATTGGTAATTTGTAAACAACATGTGTTAATGACAAATGTTAATGATTTGTTATTTTTTATTATTATTATTGATGTTTTATTTTGAAAGGGTGACAGGAATTGAAATTAATTTTAAAGGGGCAAAGAGGAAATCAATTTATAGACAACCGGAAAATAAAGCTTTCATACTAAAATGGCAGGTAATTAATAAGAAAATCCACTACATACTCTATGTTCTATTTTATAAAAATTATAATTTTCTATTTTTGTCAATTAACAGAAGCCATGCACTAAGACACAATATTGAATTATACATTTAATTTACCCCTCTCCTGCATATATAAAAATTGTCATCCTTTACTTTCTTCCATTTTTAAATGCATTTAACACAGAAAAATTAATTTTTGACCAAAAAAAGAAAACACAGAAAGATTACACTGGTTTGGTTGGTGACATTGAATTCCTTGAGAGCTTTTTTGCCAAGGCTTCCTAGCTGCCTTCATCTCTTCAATCCCATTCACTCATTCAGCCAATATAAAAGTGCTCCATCATTCGTCCCACACAGACAATAGAGAGAGAAGAGAGAACCAAGTACACTGACAGAAGCCAAGTAAAATCTCTGCAACAATATAACAGAAACACAGACAGAGAAGGAAGATAGTCTTTTATATTTCAACCAATAGTGCTCTCCTTCTCCTCCTTTTCTGTCAGATTAATTTCTCTCAAACCCCATGAACCAATCTCCCAAGAAAAACCAGCTTTTATTTCCTCCCTCCTTTTCTCCTCAAAGTCTTTAAGAAGGCAGATACACCTTTTTACCTGTGAGTTACAGTGAGTATCTTCTTTGCAACTCCCTCCAGATTTTGTTGCCAATTCATTCCTCACAGGAAAAACCAGCATTCAATAGTGTGTTTGGCTGCGTCTGATACACTTAGACAAGTCGTTCAGCTTACAGGTTTATATTTAAGTCTCACTCTCTCTGTAACGTAAATTCTTGGAACTTGAAAGTTCAATAATACTGTCAGCTGGAAAACAAAAGCAACTGACTGCTCTGGTCTTTCTTTGTCTGTTTCAAAGGTAAAACGAGATAAATCACTCTGTTTTCACTTGCAAATGGTATTTTGAGAGTTACAGAAAGCAGCCTTGAAAAGCTCTCAGGCTTTCTACATTATAAATCCCAGACCAAAGTTTCTGTACAAGGTAAAACAAACCTTCATTCTCTTCTTGGTATGCAAAAGACTATGGCTTCGTTAATTAAAGATTTGGTTTGGTTATTTGGGGTGTTTAACTAAACAGAGAGTGTGAATCTTTTTTCAGGTAGATTTTCTCTGTAGCAATGTTACCTCAGAAGCAAGCAGAGGAGGCAATAGTGAACCAGAGCATAATTGATCATGAAGACAGAGACGAAGAAATCCCAGATCATGAGAAGCAAACTGGTTTCAGCCTCAGCAACTTTCTCTGGCATGGTGGCTCTGTTTATGATGCATGGTTCAGCTGTGCATCAAATCAAGTAAGAAACTTCAGCAGAAAACCCAACTCATAATTTATGGTTTTTTTTTAGTACCATTTTTGATTCTCATAATTGGGTTTTGATTGTTTTTGCAGGTTGCTCAAGTTCTGCTGACATTGCCATACTCCTTCTCTCAACTTGGTATGCTCTCAGGCATCATATTTCAAGTGTTTTATGGCATTCTGGGAAGCTGGACTGCTTATATCATTAGTATTCTCTATGTTGAGTACCGAAGCCGAAAGGAGAAAGAAAATGTTAGCTTCAAGAACCATGTCATCCAGGTTAGTATTCTTCTTCCAATGTTAGCCTAAATGAAATGTCTTACAATGCCAAATGCTAAAGAACCATTTTTGATTCAATCCTTGCTTTCTTTTGAAAATTGTTTGCAGTGGTTTGAAGTGCTAGATGGTTTGTTGGGTCCATCCTGGAAAGCAATTGGGTTGGCCTTCAACTGTACTTTTCTCCTCTGTGGATCTGTCATTCAGCTCATAGGCTGTGCAAGGTCTGTAAATTTAACACAATTCTTATGTTCATTTTAATCTAGAGGTAAAAAGGAAGATCGGTTAGTTTTGGGGTTTTGGTCTAATTTTGATTTGATTCTTTTTGGTCGTTTGTCATCGACCTTGGTCACCGGTGCCAAATTCCGTCAAATTCCCGGGAGGTTTCTGAAGCTGAACATGGTTTTTGGTTTAGTGATTCTAGTAGCAAATTGACGGAATTTGGCGGTGCCTAAGATTGAAAAAGTTGGAAAACACAATGATAAAAAAGACCAAGTTGGTAACACATGCATGGCCAAAACACAAAGGACCACAAAGGATTTAACCCTTTTTTTATGCACTAATTTGTGTTCGTGTGATTACACAGTAATATCTACTATATAAACGATCACCTGGACAAGAGGACATGGACATACATATTTGGAGCTTGTTGTGCCACCACTGTGTTCATACCCTCATTCCACAACTACAGAATTTGGTCATTTCTTGGTCTCGGAATGACTACCTACACTGCTTGGTATATGACCATTGCAGCTATCATACATGGCCAGGTGATTTAACCAAACGATCCTAATCTTTTCCGATGAGTTTTTCTTGTTCTGTTTCCTCCATCGATTCAAGTTCAACGTGCTTCACAGGTTGAGGGTGTCAAACACTCAGGACCAGATAAGATGGTTTTGTACTTCACTGGCGCCACCAATATACTATACACTTTCGGCGGACACGCCGTCACTGTGTGAGTCTTTAGCTCAACTTTGTGCTGGTTTTAATTTCTGAGTTGAGATTATAATCATGATGTTCCCTCTGTGTTTTCTGGTCTCTTTTCAAGATGATGGTTTTTTATTTTTATTTTCTACACAGTTGCTTTTAAGATGCACAGCTTTTGCTTGCCATTAATGGGTTGTTGGTGCAACTGTGCAGAAGAGAATAATATGATGAGGGGAAAATGAAAATGAGATATCATATATAATGTGAATGAAGGAATATAATAGCTGGAATAATATGGTGATTGTGGACCTTGTGGTACACATTTTAAAAATATTCTGCATTTGTCATATGGATCATATTGACTTTGAGTCACTAACACACCTTAATGTTAATCTCCTAAAGTTCCAAAGTTGAATCTTTTCATTAGCTTTTGAAGAAATACAGGGGATACAGTTTGTCATCATATGATAACTTATGGTATACTTTTTCCAGGGAGATCATGCATGCAATGTGGAAGCCTCAGAAGTTTAAGTACGTTTATCTGTATGCAACCCTCTATGTGTTCACCCTAACCCTTCCATCTGCTACTGCTGTCTACTGGGCCTTTGGTGACCAACTCCTCACTCATTCGAATGCCTTCTCGCTCCTTCCCCGAAATGCTTGGCGTGATGCAGGCGTCGTGCTGATGCTCATTCATCAGGTGAGATCAATTGTTTCTTCCCCAGCAATTTCAAACAAATGCACTTTTCGGAACTATTATGTCACATTGTGTAGCACTAGAAGTCATATCTCTATTCAAATATATGTTGATGTCTTTGGTGTAGAACCTAATGTGGTTGGCGCATGTGTGCAGTTCATCACTTTTGGATTTGCCTGTACGCCGTTGTATTTCGTATGGGAGAAAGTGATAGGAATGCATGACACAAGGAGCATTTTTCTCAGGGCGTTTGCTAGGTTGCCGGTGGTGGTTCCCATATGGTTCTTGGCCATCATATTTCCTTCTTCGGTCCCATTAACTCCGCTGTTGGAGCTCTTTTGGTCAGCTTCACCGTCTACATCATACCTGCTTCAGCTCATATGCTCACTTTCCGATCTGCCTCTGCTCGAAAGGTAAATTAGTACAGTCCAGTCTACTCCATTGAATTGTACGCAGTATCAAAAAAAGCTTAACTGTGTAACTTTGATTTGTGTATGCAGAATGCGGCAGAGAAGCTTCCCTTCTTCCTCCCTAGCTGGACTGGAATGTACGTGGTGAATGCATTTATAGTGGTGTGGGTGTTAATAGTCGGGTTTGGATTTGGAGGATGGGCTAGCATGACCAACTTCATCAAGCAAGTCGACACTTTCGGGTTGTTTGCCAAGTGTTACCAGTGTCCACCGCGAGTCGCAGCTGCTCCACCGCCATATCCATTGCATCACTAAGCTCAGCTAAGCTCTCATCGTCAATTAGTACATGGTGTGATGCATTTGTCTCAGCTTTTGTGTAGCCTTTAATTATAAAAAGTAGTTCTCTTTTGTGAATGTGAATGTTAAGTTTGTTTTAGAGTTCAGTCAAGCTGTTCTTGTTTGTGTTCTCTTTCAAGTAATCATGCTAAAGTATCAATGGTTATTGTGGGTTTAAATATAAAGATGGATGGTGCCCTGGGCTACAATTTGAAAGCTTCTGTGTTTACTACTCTTGTTTGCAAGTTCTGTGCTCTCTATGATTCACACTTTTACCATCGAAACACCATGTTAATGATCCAAATGCTGAAAAATAGGCTTGTCATGAATTATGATGAGTGATGACAATAGCAGTCGACCATGCTCTCGTCAAATCTTCATGCTTGTCCTTTTATAGGTTTGACTGCGTCAAACAATAATGTGGAATTGTGGATTATGATGACCTTATGACCTCATGTGATGTAGATAAGAGGGTACCTCCCTGATGCTAGTTGGATTTGCCATCACCTATTCAGTCTTGCACAATCCCACGATTTGACAAAAGGTGCTTGTGCCCAGCAAATAATTAAGTAGATTCAACAAAACTGTTTTATTTAAAAAGATAATTTTATCTTCGGTCATAACAATTAAGATAATAACAAAACAAACTATAAAATCTGAAGATGTTCCCGGCAGTTTTATCAAGAACACATTGTTCCGAACCTTAAACCCATATCCTTTCCACTTTGTTGTAAAAAAAAAATTTGAGTTCCAATTTGTTGTGATTGCTTCAAGCGTCGTAGCATATCTTTCAGCATATTAGTACACTAGGAAAAATAATTTGCAAAGAAAAAACAGTGTCTTGGCATAAGACATTGAAAACCTAAAACAAATACATAAGCAAAACAATAAAAAATGTCCAGTTACTCAACAACTATCCAAGCAACCTTGCTCAGCCCTATGCATCGGCCTTGTTTTTGATGAAAAACAAAAACACCCGTATTAGAAAAATCCTTAATTACATTGAAAAATCAACATCTGTGCCAAACCAAGTAGATATTAGATACGAAACTTACATTAACCTCTACATCATATCCCTAGTTTTCCTTTATATAGATTAAATCTCCTGATTCTAATTACACTTTCTGTCTTACATCGAATAAATAAATTAAAAAAAACCTATGTTAAATGGAAAAATTTCAACATATGTGTTATTGGGTGCAAGGCGGAGTTTTGCTGGGTTTAACTATTTAACCAAAGAAGGGCATTATTGGAAAGTTGTTGGGTCTAGATTAAAAATTTTATAATTTTGCTAGGTATACAAAGTTTTATGGATCTACTTAGGCATTTGTTGGGTATATTTAGCAACACCCCTTGCCAAAAACTATTTTGAAAGTGTAATACACCCTATGTTTCTAACATTATGAAAATGTTGAAAACTATCGAAATTCATCACAAGTCAAGACACGAGCAAAATATATGAGACATTATGACACTCGTCAACCAAAATTGATAAACCGCAAGAATCAGAAACACCATTCAAGTACCTACCATTTTTCTTACATTCTATAACTTGAGTATGTTGTTTATGACTGTTTGACCAATATTTTTTAAAATTTGTTTTTCCTAATCAAATTCACTCTTTTTCTTTTAAGTGCTGCTATTGAGACCTCCAAATTTGCTAAGTATATCTCTCATGCTCTTTACACCTTTTTTTTAATTTTAAGTATACGCATTTGCTCATTATACCTCCTTTTAAATTCCTAAAATAACCTTAGGTATGTTATTCACATGTATCTTGATAATTTACTCATTATACCTCTAATTATTCTCCAGACCTCTCATTCTTTTATTATTATTTTTTTCTTTTTGCATACTATCATCGAGACCTCTATTCCTTGATTTTTTTTTCCGTTCAAACCTCTTTGACAACCTAAATTCCTTGATATTTTTTAATCTCCCATAGAATGTCACCAAACCTCCATTATTTGATCAATTTGTAAGAATTTTTTTTCAATGACGTAATTTTTCTCTTAAAAAATCAAATAACAAAATATTGGGTTTCAAAAACTTATATTTACCAGCTCAGTACCGTCTCTCCGTATAAGTGAGATGTTATTTCATAGTTATTGATTTGTTGTGGCATATTAGTTATTTATCTGATAAAAAAAAACTTATATTTACCAACAAGAAAATATTATAACATAAATTAGCTTTTCTTTTTCTATTTTACTTGTGCTAAACAACGATCAAGGATACTAATTGTATACTATGTATGTTCTTTTTTTTCCTTTTATTTTATGTACATCATGAAATTATTTCAATAGTTATTTAATTTTTCATTATCGATTTGTTTTTACATATATATTCCTTCACCTTGTATATATATGCTTTCAATATGTATGATAGTAGAAAATTTTACGTCACACGGTCGATATTGATCATAGTTTTAGCTCTAATTAAATATATAATATGTAGTAAAATTTAGAAAATAGTAAATTAGAAACTAAAAATATATAAGAAAAATAATAAAGAATACAATCAATTTATTATCGAATTTAAAAGTTTAGAGAGAATAAATATAATTTTTTTTATATAATTATTATCCTTAATAATTATTATGTATAAGAAGATAATTATCATTTAATAACCCATAACAAAAGAAGGTCAAATAAATAAATTTAAAGACCCCAATAACCATTAATCTTGAATCGTTCACTCTTAAAATATAAATGCAAATTCATACAATAAATATTTAAAAATAAAAGAAAACTTATAATGAAATTGTGAATCAAGCCCATGTCATCAGCCACTTTCTATTAATCTATAATTCATGCCTTGAGAGTTGAAACCACCAATCCAACCTGCTCCGCTTCTTTATAAAACAAGATTCATCTGACCAGTCCATTTACACGCTTCAGTGAATAGGCTCAAAACCCTAAGAGAAAACGTTCAAAGCTTCTTACTGCTTTCTTTCTGGGTCTCTCACTATTCTTCACGTTTCAGACTGCCTCTTGAGCTTGAGCTTCACAATGGCTCCAAGAAGAAGAGGTCCACGGGGTCGACCAACCCAGGTTTGCCTTTTTTTCCTTTCCAATTTTCCCAAAACGTTTCTGCATTTTCTTCTCTGTCTTTTGTTGATTGCTTCTTCTTGTTTAGAAGGTTTCTCGTATGGCGGCTGCCGTTGAGGCCATGGCGGAAATGGGTTTTGAGCCCAAACTGGTTCGTCAGAAAGTGAACCGGTTACTGAAAGTGGGTACTTTTTATTTTCTGTGTTTGAGAATTTTGATCCCCTCCATTTTTTTGTGAAAGATTATTGCTTTGGGGTTTCGTTTGAAATGTGAGAAGGGTTTTGGTTTCAGGACGACCTTTATGGAGATGAGGGCTGGCGTTTTATTGAAGAATCTTCTTACAGTGTACTACTTGATGCACTTCTGGAGGATGAAACAAATGGTGATGATAATGGGGTATGTTGGTTTAGTGCTTGTCTGAAGTGAATTTTACTGAAAAGATGGGATCTTTGTTGTATAATTTGATGGAATTGAATTGATGTGTTTCTGTGTTGTGTGCTTGAGATAGGAAAGAAGGCCCATTTGTATGTGTTCACATTGGTTTTGAAAGTTTGTTCTTCTGGTAAAGTACCAATTTTTTCATCTCAAGCAAGATTCTCGAGGGATTGTATCTGTTTGTGAATTGGAAGTTCGATAAGGATCTTGTGTCTACGAATGCCTCTATTGTACTTTTACTAGCTTGAGTAGCTTCTGTGAGTGGACATATCAAGCCATCAGAGCATGTAGTTCCATGATTGTTTGAATCACTTTGTTTTCCTCGGTCGTCTAACATGGAATGTGGATGCTTTTGTTTACCCTATTGATTTTTAGAGTACAAAGCAGCAGTTTCTTTAGTTGGTGGGAAAATGTGGCATTTTCCTCACATTTTCCCCCTGTAAATAGATTGTATGTTATCCAATTATAGGAAAAAAAATCACGACCAGTTGTTAAAAGCAGCAATCAGTATATTAGTCTGCCTTGCCCATGAATTACTCTCTGCAAAAGCTATGAACATGTACTCAAGACTCCTTTTCATCTGGGCCATGGTTGTGTATACTCTCCGTGTTTCTTTATATTGTCTTTGCAGTTTTACACTATGGTAATTGGTTTTCAAGGAACTTTCCACAAGTGTGTACTCATGTTGCATATGCTGTTGTATGTGGTTACTATATTGAGAATCAAACTTCAGTCTGTTGAAAGCAACAGCACTTCTCCTAGGTGCTGCTATCTTTTTCATAATGTTCTTTCTCTTTTGGTCACCGTTCTCTGGTTATCATTTTGGTTTTAAACTTTTAATCCTGCTAAAAGCAATTCTTCAGTAGATGTACTAGTTTGTTGTGTTGTTCATACGTAACCCTTTGTAGCCGAGTAGCCATGATGCTGCTTTGAACCCTTCAATGTTAACAATACACATATTGCTTACTTTATATCTTATTTTTACTCTACAAGAATGCTTCTCTGTCAAAAGAAGGAAAACATGCTGAAACTGCCGGGTCTGGACCCTCATCGAGCAAGGTTTTATTGCCATGTTCAAATCTTGAGGCTGTGAACATGACATTACAGAGCAAGGATGACCTGGATCCTGCATCACACAATGAAGCTCTGAACAATTCACCCCCCACTGAATTGCCTGGTAATATGTGATTAGCTGTAGTATCATAGTAGTTATTCCTGTTTGGCTTCAATTTTCAGAATAGCCAGATCTAGTTTCATTGCCCTCATAAAGTCCATTAGTATAGCCGTTCATCTTGCTATGAGCATGGGATTTATTGATAAATGATAACACTGAAATATTGTCGAACTTTTCTTCACCGAAAACTATTAACTAAGGGGATAAGGTGCACTAGATTTCACATTAGCATGCTGCACAGGTGAAGCCAGTTTCAGGACTCCCCAGTTTTATCCTAATCCCATAGATTTTACACATAGATTGTACCTACATATTCCCAGAGAGAATCAATATGCTGAGCCAGTTAACTCTTGTCATATTCTAGTCATAGGAAGATTATCAGTTTGCAGTTAGCAGAGAAGAATTTGAAGTCTCCCTTGTATGCTTATTCTACATATTCCCTTGTTTTAGCAATTGCTTATTCACAGGCAGTTTTTCAAAGAATTTCAATGCTCCTATGACTTAAGTTCCATTAGATTATAATGTTCACTTCTATTGCAGATGCTAATAACTTCCTACCTACTGAAGTAGAAACACAAGGCCAGGAAGCAATTCCAGTTACCCACTCTGCACAACAAGTTGATACTCTTCCAACCAGAAGGCGCAGACCATACTACGGTTGGTTGGATGTGAAGATGATGATTTTGTGGTACTAACAGAGGCTCCATTGCCAGAAGTGTTGCGGAAAATGTTTATTCTGAATGTTGATTCTGGTAAGAGAAAGCGCAAGAGCAGGTGGGATGTGCAGCCTCAGGATATGTGAAGCTCACTCATTTGCTTTTCATCCTAGCGAGAGCTTTTAACCATTTTGTATGAAATGCAACTTTTGTATATAAAAACCTTAGAATTGGTGAAACAGTAACTAGGCCGTTGGATAAACAGTAGATTAGATATTCAGATCTTTTGGTGGCAGATACTATGATACAGATGCATAACTTTAGTGAAGAGAATTCTGATGAGTAGTGCTATAAGCCACAGAATATCGTTGAAGTTTTTTGAATATAGGTTATGTTTTTGACAAAATCATCACTATGATATATATGCGGGAACACTTTCACCAACGACGTGGTCGTCGGAGATTGTAATTCTTGAAGTGATTCTGATACCAGTAATATTCCATTATTCCAAGGTTCATATTTCAATAAATTAAAAAAAGACAAAAATAAGAAAAAGGATATGATTTACGCGCCTATTTAACCCAACGAACCAGAAAACAGATATTTCGTTTGAGATAAGAGAGAGACGCTCTGAAAGCTTCTAACTTTTTCCAAAACCTTACAAGCCCATTAAACCCTCCTTAAATCCCAGCTTCAATGGCAACTGGGTCTCATCAAGACTAAACCTTTTGGCTACCCATTACTCCATTATGAACTTATCCGCAAATTTCCGCGGGAATTTCGTCCCCATTTCTCAGTGTAGCTCCTGCTGCGATCTTCGGTTTCAGCCTTATCTAGCTTCTTCTGGTTCTTGGCCAAAACGGCGTCGTACGACCAGTGTCAAGCTCCACCGCATTTCCAGGTAAGTTTCATTTTTACTAAGATTTAAGACCCAAGTTTTCATTTTTTGTTAATATGAGAATAATGGTTTGTGTTTTTGGTGTATAGAGGTGAATTGAGGTTTTTGAGGAAGCGAGAAGTGGGGTGTAGAGTTAGTGAGACGGAGAAGGAATCAGATAACAATAATGATGAGGTGAAAATTTGAGTTGGGTTTATTATGGAAGCAATTTTTTACTGTGGAAGTTTTCAACTTTGATTTGGTGGGTTTTCTGATTTGTGTTGGTGTTGTAGGAGAAAGAAGGTCATGAACATGAAAGTGGAGATTCCGATGAGGCCCAGCTCGATGCTCAGCCGATTGTTGCAAACCAAATAAACAATGACGCTGAAACTAAGCCTCAAGAGGGTGTTCAGGTATTGCCTTTTAGTTGAAGATTCTGCCTTTCACATTTCATGTCGGAGTTTTTCGAAGTTTTAGAATTTGGACATATTCATTGATTCCTTTTTCGCATTATGGAAATAGTAAGTGTGTCGCTTAGTTTTCCATATTCACTGGTTATACATTGGTTCTAGACTTAGGAAGTTACTTTTATATGTGTCTGTTGTTAGATTTAAGTTTTAAGAGTGGTTCAGCATGAAATTCCCTTTCACAAACATTCATCTGTTGGCAAGTTGTATATTAGATATCAGAACCTTAAAGGAGTGCTTATCAGTGTGGAAGTTGGTTTTTCTTTTTTCAATTTTTATTTACCACAGAAAGTGAGAATACACAATGTTTATTTTGATGAGAAGTATGTTGAATATGAGATTTGTTGACTCTTATTGTGCTAAGTTTGTCTTTGAAACAGGATGCTGATAACGTAGAAGTTGCTAGTGGATCACCTCTGCCAGGTGTGAAGGTGATTATTTATGAAGTTCTTTTACTGTTCCTTTACTAGAAGATGCATCCTCTTCTTTATGTCATCTTTTTATCATCTTCATCTTAATAATTCCATGAACAGCCACAGCAGGGTGAATCAATCCGGATCCCAAAAGAAACACTTGAAATTCTCAAGAATCAAGTTTTTGGCTTTGATACTTTTTTCGTAACAGGCCAGGATCCCTATGAGGTGAGTTGATTGGTTGATTTTCTTTACCTGTTGATTTTGAAGAGAGTTTTGGAGGTTTTACATACATATTTGTGGACTCAAACTTCTCATTCAGAAAGAATTTGAGAAAATGACAATTATGGAATTGGTATATTTATATATGCTTTGTAGCCTCTGTGGTTTCACATATCTTATTATTGTGTTACTTCCTCAAGGCTGGAGTATTGTTCAAAGGAAATCTGCGAGGGGAGGCTGCAAAAAGTTATGAAAAGATAACAAAGAGAATGAAGGTGTGTTTCTCTCATACTTCCTTCACTTTCCTATATCTCTAAATGTATGATTCATTCTTTTAACATCTGCAGAGCCTGTTTGCAGGATAAGTTTGGGGATGAGTACAAGCTTTTCCTTCTAGTCAATCCCGAGGATGATCAACCTGTGGCTGTTGTAGTTCCACGAAGGACATTGCAGCCAGAGACAACCGGTGATTTTCTAGCTCCTGCTTTGTTACAGGAATTCTCATAGAAATTGTTGGCAGTAAACATTTTCTGGAACTTATGGTTTGTTAATGATGGATTGGTGTCAATTGTTGCAGCCGTCCCGGAGTGGGTCGCAGCTGGTGCTTTTGGACTGGTCACATTGTTTACCTTACTACTTCGGAATGTTCCTGAATTGCAGGCCAATATATTGTATGCAATTTCTCTTGTTGTACATCATTATATATGTTTTTGAATATAGCGCAGTAGCGATCTGAAATTATGTTAGGATATTTTCTCTTTTGCTGGTTTTATTGAAACAGATACCTGCATAATGTATTTTGTTGGTATATGTGCGTGCACGCGCAGGCATGCGCGATTACTTTGAGCCAAATGCCTTGTTGAAAGAAAAGACTTCAGCATTTACCACCATTACACATTTTTGTGCTCTCTTTTTCAAGTGTCTTATTTTTTCATTTGTTGATAACTTCTTTCCTTGTTAAAATTGAATTTTTTGATTTTTAGGCTTTGTATTTTAGGCATTCAAGTTAAATTTTGAAGATTACCTAGGAATCATTGACTGGTTTTCTGTAATTTGATTGATGATAGTTTGCTTTAATGTCCCAGGTCGGCTTTTGATAATGTTGAGCTGTTAAACAAAGGCTTACCTGGAGCCCTTGTAACTGCACTGGTTTTGGGGGTGCATGAGCTTGGCCACATTTTAGCTGCAAACAGCACTGGAATCAAGCTCGGAGTGCCATTCTTTGTTCCCAGTTGGCAGGTAATTTTCATAAGCAGAACGCTCCTCCTTTAAAGGGGTAATCTCCTTTTGCATATAATAAGTAAATCTCCGTGTGTAGTGTGCACCCGCAAATTAGTGCCTTTACTTTGCTTTTCCATAAAGGCTGATTGTTGTTGATACTGTTAAATTTGATCATAAGATGCTGTATATGCAAGGAATTCTCAATGAAGAGAAACTCCTGGCTACACCAAGTGCAATAGTCTTAAAAACTGTCATTTGTCTACTTCACAAGTTCAAAACGATGCTAGGAGTAATATACAAAGGGTACTCTAACCTACAAAATGGCTGCTTATCATGAGTCTGTTATCGTGCTTGTAGGTGCATAAAATAAGAGTCAATTATAATTTTCTCATATTCAAAACAGATACAAATTCTAATGAATTTGCTGGCAGATAGGCTCTTTTGGTACAATTACAAGAATTGTAAATATTGTACCCAAGCGTGAAGATCTTCTCAAAGTTGCAGCAGCAGGACCATTGGCTGGATTTGCCTTGGGCATTGTTCTTTTGCTTTTAGGGTTCATTTTACCGCCTAGTGATGGTGTTGGTGTCATTGTTGATGCTTCCGTGTTTCACGAGTCCTTTCTTGCAGGGGGTATTGGTAAGCACTTTACTTCTGAGATAAACTGCTTGCAGTGACTTAATGTAGTGATGTGTTTGCATGTTCAAATGTTGGTAACTTTCCATTTGGACCACCAAATTTCTGCATTACAGTTTGTGAACAACCGTGTCTACTGCATAACATGCTTAACCAACCAAGTATTTGGACTTCTTCACCTCAAGTTTTGCTTCAAGTTAGATGAGAGATTGACTGTGACATTCATTTCTCTTGTAGCTAAGCTTCTTCTTGGTGATGCGCTCAAGGAAGGTACACCCATATCTGTTAATCCTCTGTTGATATGGGCATGGGCCGGACTCCTTATAAATGCCATTAACAGTATTCCTGCCGGAGAACTTGATGGGGGAAGAATTTCTTTTGCCATTTGGGGAAGAAAGGTATGTGCCATCCAGAGTTCATTACAAGTTAAACTGGAAGCTTGAAGGCTAAAATCTGATATAAAATACCACTTGATCGTTATCCTATCGCAGGCTTCAGCTCGCTTCACTGGTTTCTCAATCGTGCTGCTTGGATTATCTTCACTAATCAATGATGTGGCATTCTATTGGGTAGCTCTGATATTCTTCTTACAGCGGGGGCCAATTGCTCCTCTTGCTGAGGAGATTACAGATCCTGATGACAAGCATGTTGCTGCGGGCGTGTTAGTTCTGTTCTTGGGGTTGCTGGTATGCTTACCATACCCGTTTCCTTTCACAGATGACATGACAACTTTGTCAAGTTTCTCAGGGTTAACAGATATGCTCTGAAGCATCGTTTAGGTTTATCTGAGAAAATGATAGATACATACATATTGGCTCAGATACTAGTCTACACATACACCATCAATCATGTCCAAATGGATACTTGAGTTTATTTCCTTTGTTGATATAGCAGCAATCTTTTTTAGTTCTTTTTACCTTAACTGTCATTATACAAGGCCGCTTGCAGCTCAAGAAAGTGGAAGCAATGGTTTGGATATTGCTCACTCCAGATTTAAAGGGAATCAACTTAGAGCAATTGCTCTGGAAACAATTAATCTAATAAACACAAACGTTTCAAACTTGTTTTACTGCGTTATGAGTGATGGTTTTCTTTTGGTATAAGCGTCATCACTCGTTAGTGATAGAATGCTTGAATTTTGGTTACACAATTTATTATTACGGCATTGTAATTCAAAACCATCATGTTCCTTCTTCGACAAGTCGGATGATAGTCCCAGAATCGTACCAGCCTTAGTTTGGTTGCCTGTGACAAATTGATTGATAAACAATCTGGCCTGGAATTTGATATCTCAGAACTCTCTGTACTTTCCATTGTAAATATTGCCTTTGTTTTTCATCAACAAACAAACTTCCTATAAGTAGCAACACTTCCTGGCATGGTTTGGATCCTTGTGCTCATGATTGTCTTTATCAATGTATGGAAATAAATCTACAAAATACAATTGGGGGTTTGGTGGCCTGGGGCTATCAACTATGAAGTCTCCATGATAGAACCCTCCCCTTATGCAATACGATTATTTGTGGTGTGCGTCCTTTATACATGTAAAACATTGTACCGACTAAACATTACTTTGGTATGCTACATGTGCACCTTTAAACGTTCATTTTACATGTGCATCCTTAAACCCATGTTGCATGGTCGAGTTGAATAGCAAAGGCCTTTTAGTATCTGACCACTACTTAATTTGATACTTGACGTGGTAGTATGTTCGGAACGATAAACTTACTTAGATATTACAGTTCAATTTAAATTATACACACAACAAAAAATAAAATTTCTATTTATTCAAAAAATAATAATTCTATAAAAATACGCGAGTAGTTGCAGCTTCATTTAGGGTTACTCTTCTATGGTAATGCCATATCATTTTTGAAATCGGATAAGCAATTATGTAGATAAAGGAAAGTAGTCAAACCATATTCACCCCAAATTTCTTGTCGAAAATAGTAGAAAAGAGAAAATAGAATCAAAATAACAACTTATAATGAAGAAATCGTTTTCATATTTTCAAACATTTCAGATTATTTAAACGGGGAAAAACGCTTACATATTTTGAGGTGTCCAAGTTGAACAGTTTCTCATTGATTGTGTTTGTTTTGGTGGGCCAATGATAGAATAAAACCAATTTCCAATTTTCAAAGATGAAACACCACCACAAAACAAAATACGTCCTTATATGACTAACTGTAAAATAAATACTCGAACAGTAAATATTTATTATACAGCTCTATTTTGGTGGACCACGGATATAATAGAATCGATTCCCAATTCCCTAAGAAAAAATACCACCACAAACAATGACGTAGCTAAAAATCCCACTTAGAAAGGTCTAGTTTTATTGACTAAGAAACTAAATTCATTTTCAGTCATTTTCTGGCATAGGCATTTCAGTTTATTGAACTGAGTAATCGCTTCCATATTTTAAACATTTTAGATTATTTGAAGGGTGAAAACACTTACATATTTTCAGGTGTCCAAGTTGAACAGTTTCTCATTGATTGTGTTCGTTTTGGTGGGTCAATGATAGAATAAAACCAATTTCCAAAGATGAAATACCACCACAAAGCAAAATACGTCCTTATATGACTAGCTGTAAAATAAATACTCGAGCAGTAAGTATTTATTATACAGCTCTTTTAATTGTGTCTCTTTTGGTGGACCACGTATAGAATAAAACCAATTCCCAACTTCCTAAGAAAAAATACCACCACAAACAGTGGGTAGCCAGAAATCTCATTTAGAAGGATTAAGCTTTATTGATTAAGAAAATAAATTCATTTTCAGTCATTCTAGCAATGTCATAATTTTGTTTAGATAAGTAACACAAACTTAATTCCAAATTAGACGGAATTTCAGCAATTTGGCACGATTTATGAAAATTGGAAACTTTAGGGGGTAAATTTTCAAAATTGAGAGAACATAGACTGAAATGATGCTAACCCTAAACCTCAGGAGAGTAAAATGAATTTAATCCATTGGTGTTGAAGAATATTTATGATTAATTAATGATTTTTATTTCATTCTATTGTTGTTGAAGAATATTTATGATTAATTAAGGATTTCTCAAAAGAGAAGAGTTAATTTATGATTCATTATATCAACATTCAATCTTCATTAAGGCTAATTAAGAATTTTTAAAACTTGAGAGGGTTCAATTGAACCCTCTAGTCGCTAGCTAGCTACGCCATTGGACCACAAAGCAAAATACATCATTAACAGTAACTGTAAAATAATTACTCTGAGCAGTAAGTATTTACTATACACCTTTATTGATTGTGCTTGTTTGGGTGAATCACATATATAATACAACCAATTCCCAAAGAAAAATACCACCACAAAATAAAATACGTCATAAACTCTAACTGTACAATACTTATTCTAAGAACAATACTAAATTTACTATACAATCTCCTTAATAAAAATTTCTCAGTTGCAATACTAAATTATGTACATTTTGTTGAAACAACAATAGATTGTATCTAAAATTTATAGTATGTTGTTCGCCTCTAGATTTCATGTGGAAACAATGGTGATTAACTATTTCTGTTATAGAATATTGGATTATAGACTGTATCTAGAATATTGGATGTAACCAAATGATAGAATGTATCTTGAATTCACATAGTTTGTTGTTTTTCACTTTATTTTTGGCCTCCAGATTTTGTGTGGAAACACCTGTAATTACAAGTTTATGTTGTACTATATTGGATGATTGCCTATTACATGTTACTTTGATTAGTTTATGACGTATTCAGTCATTCTTAGATATTACGAAATGAGTTACATAGCATGCGTTTAAAACTATAGATTCTATTGAATGATTGCCTATTAAAAGTTACTTTGAGAAGAATATTCAACACGACGCATTGTTTACATCGTGTGTTAGCTTTTATTAGATACTACTAAACATAAAGTGTGGTTTTAACTAGAGACGCTATTAGATGATTACCTATTTGATTTTACTTTGAGAATATCTAACATCGCGCATTGTTTACTTCGTGTGTTAGCTAGCAATCATTACATATTACGAAATGTGTTACATAGAGTGTGATTTAAACCATAAATGTTATTGGATGACTATCTATTCAATGTAACTCTGAGAAAATTTAACACTGGACATTGTTTACCCTGTGTGTCAGCCGATCATAAGCTAGATACTACAAAATGCGTTATGTAGTGTGTGATTTAAACTACATACGTTGTTGAATGATTACATATTCAACATAACTCTGAGAAAATCTAACACCGCATATTGTTTAAACTGTGTGTCAGGTAATCATTAGCTAGATACTACAAAATGCATTACATAACATATGCAGGGCCGAACCTGAGATTTTCAGACCTGAGTCGAACTCTCAAAATTGGGCCCTTAAATCGTAGTTTGCATCTAAGATTTTTTATTTTTTTAAATAAAAATGTTCAAGAACTATATCTATAAACTTAAAATTTAACTACATATCCAAAGTATTTGGATTATGATTATTACTTTAGTGATTTTATTTACAATATAACCCTATTTTAAGCTATCAGCTCTTCTTTTTTCTAAATGGTATAGACTTTTAACATTAATTTGTGATATAATCATATCTCTTCACGAATTGGTATGTATAATTATAACAATCATGGTTGGGCCCTTTCATTTATACATTTTTGTTTCTTTCATTGCACTGATTGCAATAAAAAAAAATGAAGTCATGAGTTCTGACACAACGGAGAAGAAAGAAATTCCTTTCATATTTTAGTGTATTTTATGATGGAGCAAGCAATGATTATTCTTTTCTAGGCCCCCTACAGCAGCCCAGGTCCCGAGTCGACAGCCTCTTCAGACTCGTATCAAGTTCGGGCATGAATATATGATTTAAACTACAGACGTTATTAGATGATCGCTTATTAAATATTACTCTGAGAAGATCTAACATTGCACGTTGTTTACATCACGTGTTGGTCAATCATAAGATATTATGAAACGTGTTACTTACATAGCGTGCAACACAAACTACATACGTTTGAAAAACGAAATTGTCTCAGTAGAACATGAATAATCGGGGTCTAGTTTCAAATTACTCTTTGGTTACTCTTTTATGATAAGATCATCTAATTTGGAAAAATCTCTATTATGGTATATCCCCATTTCTGTGGAGAATTCAGACTAGCGATTCTGCAGCTAAAGGAATGAAGAACCAAATTAATGGTAACTAGTATTAGGTGAAAAAGGTGAAAAACCCAAGGTAAAATTCTCACCATTCCCCCAATTTCTAGCCTTTTTTATTTGAGAAGCCCAAATTTCTTGTCAAAAATGTCACAGAATCAAAAATGGAAAAAAGTTCATTACCTGTCATACAGGACTACTATAAATAGACCCCCTTGGCATGCGCACATTTCACTCCACTCTCCAGAGCTTCCAGTCTTTCACAGAAACAAGACAGCACCCTCGTTTCCTTGCCCTTCCTCAGCTTCAGTTACCTACCGTTTCCTTTTCACTTCTCCGACATCATGCAAGGCCTCTGCTTGTCTCACCGCTTGGTTACCCCGGCCACTCACCGGTTGTGTCCTGTTCCGGCCATCGGCATTTCAACCAGAACTTCAAGCTCGACACTGTCATGTGTCCCAAAACTGAACTACGTCCCGAGAATCAGATGCTGCTCTCAGAAGAACCAGTCTTTAAGTAAATCCAACGTGCCCTGCTCTGTTTTTCATTGTTTGGTTGTTCAGAAGTTAACGGTGACTAAAAAGACTTGAATTTGTTCTTGTTCTTTTTTTTGTGTTCATGTATTAAGCAAAGCCAGTTGAATTTACCTCATTCACTGAAAAAGATTCAGTTTTGGATTCAAAATTCCTGGCTTTCTTTATTTTCTCATAAAGGTTTGGTTAGCAGAAAATGTAAGAAAGATATATACCAACTTTAACGTTGGTTTTTTTCTTTCTTTTATATGAATATTAATGGAAGAAAATTTGAGAAATTTGGTTGTATCAATCTCATGATGTCGTGGAGATTTTTTAATTTTTATTTTGGTATGTTTTTGGGGAACTGATGTTTCTGTTTGTTTTTTGTTTCATTTTTCAGCAACTGATGCAAAGAAGTTCGAAGAGGCATCAAAGCATGGGAATCTTGTTCCTCTTTACCGGTGCCTCTTCTCTGATCAACTCACGCCGGTTCTTGCATATCGGTGTTTGGTGAAGGAGGATGATCGAGAGGCCCCAAGTTTTCTGTTTGAGTCAGTCGAACAGAGCACTCAGGTTTTTGACTCTGATAGACATGCTTTGATATCTATGGTTTTTGAGAAGCAGGTTGTTTTGAGTGATATTCATTATGACTCATTGTTGCTTTGATTATGCCAGGGGAGGTACAGCATTGTTGGTGCTCAACCAGCAATGGAAATTGTTGCAAAAGAAAATAAGGTGACTGTTCTTGACCATGAAGCAGGCTGTTCTATTGAGCAGTTTGTCGAGGATCCCATGGCAGTTCCGAAACGAATCTCGGATAACTGGAGGCCTCGGCTCATCGATGAACTTCCAAACGCTTTTTGTGGTATGGATCAGCTTACAATGTACTATTCATGATAATTTCATAGTTTTACTATAATTCCACAAGTCGAATTCAATTTCAGTTTAGGTCTTAGAGTGTTGTAAGAGTTGTAACCTATATAGTTTTTAATAACACTAGCCTAAGACAACCTCTAATCAAGTGTTTATGGACAGGTGGATGGGTTGGATTCTTCTCATACGACACAGTCCGGTACGTGGAGAAGAAGAGACTGCCGTTCTCGAAGGCTCCGGAGGATGACAGGAATCTACCGGACATGCATTTAGGACTGTATGACGATGTTATTGTCTTTGATCATGTAGAGAAGGTACATATTCAAATTTTCAGTCTTTCTGTGTGAAATATTGATTCATCTTTAATGTAAAAGGTTTGAACTAAAATAATGTTCGCCTCCTTGGAAGCTTTTACACTCTTTTTGCTCATTTAGGATTCAGTACCGACTTATCGATTCCTGAGGTACTTATGTGATTTTGTTGCTTCCTTCATTTCAGAAAGTCTACGCTATTCATTGGGTGAGGTTAGACCGATACTCCTCGGTTGAGAAAGCGTATAAAGATGGAGCAAGTCGGTTGGAAAATTTAGTGGCTCGAGTCCATGACATAGAGCTGTGAGTGACTGTTGTACTTGTTATTTATAGTTACATTCATCAGTTGTACTTTGATTCAGAGCTAATTGATTTGAATGTCAATTGTCAGGCCAAAAATTTCTCCAGGTGCTTTCAGTCTGGAAACTCAGAAATTTGGTCCAGCTCTGACTAACTCCAACATGACGGGCGAGGCATACAAGAACATTGTGAAGCAGGCAAAGGAACATATTCTGTCCGGGGATATATTCCAAATTGTGCTAAGTCAGCGATTCGAACGGCGTACATTTGCTGATCCGTTTGAAATCTATAGATCCCTGAGGACAGTAAATCCTAGTCCCTATCTGACTTACCTGCAGGTTAGGGGGTATGTCATTGTGATTTACTTCTGTTGTTGGTTTGGTGGATAATGTAAACTAAAATTGACAGTTCCTTTCTTATATTTCTGTTTGAACAGGTTAGAGGATGCGTACTGGTAGCTTCCAGTCCAGAGATTTTAATGAGTGCTAAAAAGGTAAATTTGACAAATCATTCTTCTACATTACTTTTGATTTGTGCAGATGAGTACCCTTTTTTTGGTCTGTAAGTATATACTAATGAGAATGTTTCTTTGGTATAATGTTGTAAACAGAAGAAGATTGTCAACCGGCCATTAGCCGGAACTGCGAGACGAGGCAAGACATTGGAAGAGGACCAGCAGTTGGAGGTTAAGCTTCTGCAGGACGAGAAGCAGTGCGCCGAACACATAATGCTGGTGGACTTAGGACGCAACGATGTTGGGAAGGTTTGTCTTTGAACCATCACCTAATAGTGTGGAAATTATTTTTTTCACTGTAGGATACTATAACTGGAGTGATAATGTGAGTTGATATACTGGTTTTGGTGATGCGGTTTGATGCAGGTCTCAAAGTTTGGCTCTGTTAAGGTGGACAGGTTAATGGACATAGAACGCTACTCGCACGTCATGCATATCAGCTCTACGGTGAGCACCTATGACTTCAGTAACTACTTGTTATGTGATAGTAAAGACATGACTTGCTGCTGTAAAGATTTTCTGTAGCTCCTCAGATTAGCTAAGTGAAACTTGGCCATCAACTTTCTATTTCAATGAGTTGATTGAGTTTAGGTTATTACTTGTATTCTTTCTCTGATCAATGTGTTCGTTAACATAAACCCCAGTGCAAATAGATGCTAAGGTAATGAGATATCATGCAGGTCACCGGAGAGCTTCATGACGGTCTCACTTGCTGGGACGCGCTCCGAGCTGCACTGCCTGTAGGTACCGTCAGTGGTGCTCCAAAGGTAAATCACTAGACTTCTATGTTCTTTCCTTTATGTAGCCTATCTGAGATTTTAGATATTTGGATTCTCATCGATCTGTATCATCGTTTTCATGATGTAATGCAGATGAAGGCCATGGAGCTTATAGATAAGTTGGAAGTGAACAGGCGCGGCCCGTACAGTGGCGGATTTGGAACAGTTTCATTCTCCGGTGATATGGACATTGCACTAGCTCTGAGGACCATGGTAATCCCAACAGCACCCCGGTTTGACACAATGTACTTCTACAACAATGGCAGCACCCGCCGCGAGTGGGTTGCATATCTCCAAGCTGGTGCAGGAATAGTAGCGGACAGTGACCCAGAGGATGAGAATCAAGAGTGCCAAAACAAAGCTGCAGGTCTTGCTCGCGCTATTGACTTGGCCGAGGCTGCATTCGTGGATGTTGAACAGTGAATGTTGTATGAATGTTGTAATCCCAACTTTAGATTAAGAACATTGGCTTTATGTTAAGTGCTATCTTTTTTATCTAACATATTTTTTCGTTTAAAAAAAAATCACCTTGTGTAAAACTAAGGTTTCAATTTCTGGGTTCCCCTGGAAATCAAAATGAATTCTGGGTAGAACATTCTCATTCTGAACAATTACCAAAAAATAAAATCCAATTTTGACTAATGATACAAGATTCATATCCAATTTTGATAACCCAAAATTAATCACACCAGACTCAATTGAATCAATATATCAAAGCAGTAATCTTTATCCTTAAAAAATTCATACTTTCCATACTAATCAAATCAAACTTAATAACAAGTCCCAAATTGGGATTAAGCCCTAAAAATCAAAGCAGCCAAATTCAACACAAGAGAAAATCCAATAAAATCCAATATAGCCAGAAAAGAAACAACAATGAGAGATTTTTATGCACGTGCCGAAATTACAACTAACCTAAAAGCCTTTCTTCTTCTTCTAGTTCTTGTAGCTATCGTAATCGACGACCTCGGAATCCGTGACGGACCTGGAGTGCTGCACGATGGACCGTCCGATCGAGTTGATCCAGTCCTCCTTCTCCTTCTCAGAATCGGCGATGAAGTACATGGTCTCGGAGCGCGTGGAGAGCTCGAACGCGTACTGCTTGTTCAGCACGTCCTCCGCGCCCTTCACCGTCAGGCACGTGGCCACCGGGATCACGCCGCGTGACCTCGACGCGCGTGTGACGGACGAGTCCTTGAACCAGAAGAGCTTGCCTTGCTTGAGCACGAACCAGCGGCGACGCCACGTCTTGATGTACTCGCCTTGCTTGGTCAACCACCCCGTCCGCTCCGGGTTTGACCAGAACTCCACGCCGTCGTGGTCGTCGGTCTTGTAGGTCAGGCCCGTCGCGGCCCGCCATAGACTCGCCATCGGAGATTTTGGTGGGAGGAGCGCGTGGAATCGAAGCTGTTAAGAAACGAAGGTAGGAGAAGAAGATCAAAATATCTGTGTGAGCTAGACTTTATTGTAAATATTTTGTTTTTATATTAATTGTGCCATGTGAAGTTTTGGTATTTAGAATTGAGTCCGTTGACTGCTTCGTTTTGTAAATAAAGGTACACTGACGGACTAGGTTGGTTTCCCTTTGCACAAAACAGTTTTTGCCGGTGAGCTGTGGTCTAGTTGACTAAAGTGTTTAGTTAATAACTTTGAGGTCATAGGTTGAAATCGTACGAGCGTGAGTTATTTAATAATTTTATTAAAAAAACACATAATTATTCTTACAAACCTATTGGATTATATGAATAACTTATTACATATACTTATTGTTACAACAATAGTAGTCTCCGTTGGATATTAGAGGAAATGTACACAACAAACAACTCATAACCTAGCTAGGAATTGAAATCAAGCATTCACTTGTTAGAAGCAAGTACTTATTTCTTCTACACTAGTATATATCCTGGCCGGCTTTAGAAGTCTTCTGTAGTACAAGTATACAACTCAGAGAATGTTGCCGCCTCGATTCTCATACCAATGATACCATACTGTTTCTGCACAAAAACATGAGGATTATAAGTCATAAAGAGGAAATGAGTGAATGAAATGAGGATTATTTTGTTGCACTAATCGTGAAGAAGAAAATAGAAGCACCTTATGTTTAGCTTCTTCTTGGCCTCTCTTGACGGATGTCGATAGCATTGTAAGCATTCTTGATACGGTGTAGCTCCCTGAGAACCTCCTCCATCGACATTCTATTCCTTGGTGATTCTTCCGAGCATGCAAGTCCAATCTTAAGGGTTGGAAGAATGCACTTCCACAAATAAGTGTTCATCTTGCTTAAGCTCCCACTGTCAACGTTTTCTTCATCTGCTTCGAAATTATTGTAACCATGGATGCTGGTCACTTCATTGTTTGTTGTTGAAGTTGCAGTCTCTTCTTCTAGAGTGGCAATAAGAGCAGGATCCACAATTTGCATAATTCTCCCTTGTATGGCGGTCTTAACAAAAGTATGGATATTGTCACCGTCTACAAATATTTGATCAGTGGGTCTTCCTCCGGTGAACAACTGCAGCACAAGTATCCCATAACTGTACACATCCCCTGTGTTGATGGCTCTACACCAACAGCATACTCTGCAAGTCATAAAACAATCAAGTATATCAGTTGACTGTGTACAATTTGGAACCTAACTAGCTCGCAAAGTTTTATTTATGATCATACTAGTATGATTTTAAATTCAAGCTACAATATATGCAGGTATTTGTTATACTTAGGTCCGTATTCATATCTTAATCTCAAATAAAACTCGTAGATTGAAATTCATGAAATAATTATATTATGCAAAATTGTTACCTGGAGCAGCATAGCCGATGGTTCCATTGATCCCAACTGTGCTGCTTAGATTCTCAGAGGAGTCTGCGGTTGCTGGGATGAGTCTTGCTAACCCAAAATCACTTACACAAGCAACCATGTCATCATCTAGAAGAACATTGCTTGGCTTCATGTCACGGTGAATAATTTGTGGTTCGCAATGGTCATGAAGGTAAGACAATGCTGAAGCCACATCAACAGCAATATTCAGTCTTTGAAGAAGGTTCAAACTCCTTGATTGGTTTTTACTGTGCAGCCACTCCTCTAAACTTCCATTAGACATATACTCAAATACGAGAGCTCTGAAGTCATTGCCATCGTGATCCGTGCTGGAGCAACATGTTAAGATCTTCACAAGATTCTTGTGCCTGATATTTCTCAATGCATTGCATTCAGCCACAAAGCTCTTGAAAGCTCCTTTCTGTTGAAGGTTGAGGACCTTTATGGCAACTACACTGTTTTCTTGTTCATCGAGAATCCCTTTGTATACAAAGCCAACACTGCCTGATCCAATTTGATTGCTCAGAGAGAATCCGCCAGTAGCTTGATGAAGTGTCTGATATGAAACCCTGGAAAGGAAATTGATTGATGGTACTACAGATTGTTGTTTCGTCTTTTGAGTTTTCTTCCTCCAATAAAGTGCAGAGATGATTGCAAACAGAAGAGAGCATCCAACTACTAAAGAAATGGTGAAATATAGTTTTAAACCATTGAACTTCTTCTTCTTCTTTAGTACATTGATGGGGCAAGCTGGTAGCCGCAATGCCGAAACACCACCACATAGTTTGGTATTTCCATCCAATGATATTGCACTGATGTTTCGGAAAACTCCTTCTTTCGGTACCTCGCCCTCCAAATTATTGAACGAAAGGTTCAAATGTATCAAAAATGGAAGTCTCTGAAGATTTTTGGGAATTTGGCTTGACAAGTTGTTTTTCGAAAGATCTACATACTGAAGACCTTTCAAAGAAGTCAAAGAAGAAGGTATCCTACCTTGATTCCTCCCCATTTGCAAAAGTGAACGGAGTCATTCCATGAGTTCAAGAACCCGTGTGGATCGGCGGCTATGGATTCTTTGAATTTGAGCAAAGCCAAGTGGTCGGTTTCATTGGCAAATGAACTTGCAACAGTGGTAGGCTGGTGAAGGTTGATAAAAAGGAGAAGGGTGAGGACATGCAGGTATGTGAAGCTCTCCATTCAGTTTGTATAAGCAGTCGGAAGCTAGTCGGCCGGTGATGGGAAAATGAGGGATATACGGCAAATCAAGTTGCTCTTTCGAAGTGTGCATGTTATTTACTATTTAACCTCGTAGACATGTAGCAGAGTCTTCGGCTATGTCTCATCTATCAGTGTTGTTGACTCAGGGAGCGGGGAGAGACCTAAAGACATGGTTGTAAAAGGTGGACGACTTGAAAGCAACCATGCCCTGGTTAATGGATCAGCAGGAAGATAATCGGGTGGTGATGAGAAAATATGCAAGGCAAATGAGGTTGAGCTTCAAATGTGTGGCATTCAACATCGTTTACATGTAGCAAAGACTTGGGTGGGACACCAAGGACTTGGACTTAAAAACGCCATTTATGGTAGTCGTCAAATTTGGTTAGTGGAAGAGACTTGGAAGTAGCCTCGATCGCACGGATATTGTTTGTATGGTTGTAGTTGAGGATCAAAGCAGGGCAGGAAACTCACAATGTAGTATTTTTGAATAGAAATGGATATAAACAGAAGAATTTCATTGGAAACTAAGAAGTGATTTCGCTATTTCGATGGTCCATCCAGATATGGAGAATAATATTACAGCATATTGAACAGCTAGAGTAATGTTTATTGGGTCACCAAGTGACCAGTGATATATGAAAACATTGATCTTTTTACATAATACAGTGAACATGGTCGATCCCTGGCTTACTGGCCTGGAAACATTGTTCGCTAGCTATAGTGAAATTGACTTGAGTAGATGAGACATGCATAGCCGAAGACTGCTACATGAAGGTTGATGAAAAGGAGAAGGGTCAGGACATGTAGGCTTGTGATGCTGTCCAATCTGTCTGTTAGCAGCAGGAAGCTAGTACGCCGGTGACGTACGGGAAAATTAGGCAATGCAAATCGGGTAGACAACTCTCAAAAATCCAAAATGTGCATGGTATTTAACATCCTTTGCATGTAGCTAGATAGTCTTAGCTATGGCTCATCAGTTATTATCAGTGTTGTTGATGCAGGGAGCATGCAGAAGACTAAAGACCTGGACTTAGAAGTAATTGAAACGGACTGATTGACATGACGTTCTATTCATTTAAGTTCAAGGCAGGGCAAGGCATTAATTGAAACCCTAAATATTGATTTCTACTTTGGTTATTTACTTGTTTCGCTCCCAATTGCGCGGAATACAGAATATAAGTTACAAGAGAATAAACATGCACGCAGTGATTTCACTTGCTGGACCAATATATGAAGTTTGACCAATATTTCATTTGCTGGACTTATTTCTTAAGTTCTGGTTTTAATTCATTTATGGTTGATAACCCACAGGGACGAGGACCACGAGGATGAGTTACAGTAGGGGAGATTGTATGAAATAGTTCTTATTCTCAGCCTCTTAGACCATCTCCAACAACTTTCCATTTTCTTGATTTTATCAATTTTGGAGAATATTGAATTGTTTTGTAGTTCAACAGCTTCTCCATCTCATTCCCTAAAATGAGGATGAAGAAGAAAGAGAAACACTCATTTCCCAAATTTGCAGCAAAGTCTTTCTTCCCCAAATATTAATTATTCAAGTGTTTCAACGATAAGAACAAAATCTAAAATATTTTATTGGGTAATTTATGTTACAATGAAATATATGATTTTTTTTTGTTATTATTAATAATCATGTAGCATTTTTTATTGTTATAATAAATGCTGAAATCTCCAAAATGGAGAAGCTGTTGGAGTTGAAGCATAAATTTTTTGGAGATTTTGACTTTTAATTCCCTATTTTAAAGAAATTTTGGAGAAGCTGTTACAGCCATATAGAGATTGAAACTCAGATCGATGTCATGCAATTATGAGATCAATGTCATGCTAGCTTGTAACCCAAATTACAAGTCAAGGCAAAGACTGTCAAGGCTGATGTCGATACTAGTACTACTACTAAAGCTTGATTTTTATACTTGACAACACAATAGCTTTAAGTTCATTTGTATCAACTTCTTGAACTAGCCCTTTCAATAGTTGTTTTGGCCACGATCCTCAGCAGGGACAGAGAGGTAACTTGTGCTACCAAAAGTAAATTAGGGTTTGCAGGGCGTGCCACCGCGCGGACACGGAAACGAGAACGATGCGCGTTCTTAACTTCTAACCAGGCGAAGTAGAGCTCCGGTGTCACCTCGCGGGCGAGGAATTACGAGCAAACTATCTAGTCATCTGTGAATCGATACTCACTGTTCGAAGCGAGCAAAGCAACAATTAGGAAGGAGAGGCGAGTCCAGACGGGCTCTGAGAACTAAGGCGGGATGCACTTAGAACTTAGGGTTTCGAGGATGCTCGAAGATTTGTAGTTGTTTTGTATGATTGATTGTGTGTCTTTTCTGTCATCCAGCTCCCTTATATAGTACCTCGCTTAATCACAAACCTATTTGGATCCAACTTGCCAGCGGCCTATGCTATCCACGCGACGCGTGTCACAATAGATTAAGATTAGACTCCTAACGCCACCTCGCCTTGCCAAGCACTGTAGACTTCTATGCGAACTTAAACGAGAATCTCGCGAATCTCGCGGAGCAGCAGAGTCTTCGCCAAACTCCACCTCGCTCGCTGGCAAAGCTTCCCACCTCATGGGCTCGCCACCTCTCATAGGCCTCATATTAAAAAAGGCCACAGGTATTGGCCCAAATGTTATCCAGAACTATCACGAGTCCTGGACCAAAATCTCGCTGGGCTCAAACAATAGTTTCTAGCGTGCTTGAAGGTTCAGGAAATTTGTGAGTCTTTCAATTTCTTTAGTGGGAATGCTCTTAATTAGCTTCAAGTCACTATTAGTCATGAGTAGACAAATTGACGTAAGCGTATTCTAGCCGTGCACAAATTAATGAAATTGTCTCTTTTCTCAAAATTAGCTTCAAGTCACAAACAAAATTGTCACATCTCCCTTAATAGCATCATGAAGTTGCTAGCTAACTTCAGTAACTAAATTAAGCCTTGAGGTTAAGAGGAACTAGATCCTTAAGACTGAATAACGAAATAGTAAGAAACACAAGGATATGTACCAGTAAGAAACAGAAAGTGCAATCAGGAAAGCAAAACATAATCAGACAATTATGCATGTAAGGTGCTTCAAGAAATGTTAGTTTCTTAGAGAAAGAGGTGCTGTGTACTGCTCGGTTGCATTGGACTGATTTGACTTTTCTGATAATTGTCATAAATCAAAGTGGATTACATGCCTCACTTATTACATCATTTGTTACATGCCTCAACATTACTAGTCTCCAACAGATCTCGGGGGAGAGCTACACAGCAAACAACTCATATCCTAAATGTTGAAATCAAGCACTCGCTGATTAGTAGCTACAAGCACTACTACACATATGCCTTTCACTAGCATTATGAGCATGGCGTTTTCAGAAAAACATCACAGAAAGTGTGCATTCATGACGTTTTCTCTCACTCGCTTAATTAAGTAGCTATACAAGTTGTATCTACTCACTTTAATACCCGCGTAAATTTAAGTTAATTATTTTTATGAACAGTTGGGTAATTTATTACGAGGAGAGACTTTGCAAGCCCTTTATCACATCTATGTATCAAAAATTATGATGCTGATATTTCGTGAGCTAGGTTTGAACGTACTGTACCGTGTTAATAGTAAAAATATGTGTGTTAATAGAACCACCCAATTAGAATTGTGCCCTGTGAAGTTTTGGTATTTAGAATTAGGTCCGTTGACTGCTTTGTTTTTTAAATAAAGGTACACCGACGGACTAGGTTGGTTTCCCTTTGCACAAAACAGAACTATTCTTACAAACCTATTGGATTATATGAATCACTTATTACATATACTTAAGCTTACAACAATAGTAGTCTCCATTTGATATTAGAGGAAATCTAGGAATTGAAATCAAGCATTCATTTGTTAGAAGCAAGTACTTATTTCTTCTACACTAGCTAGTATCCTGGCTTTAGAAGTCTTCTGTAGTACAAGTGTACAACTCAGAGAATGTTGCCGCCTCGCTTCTCATACCAATGATACCATACTGTTTCTGCACAAAAACATGAGGATTATAAGTCATAAAGAGGAAATGAGTGAATGAAATGAGGATTATTTTGTTGCACTAATCGTGAAGAAGAAAATAGAAGCACCTTATGTTTAGCTTCTTCTTGGCCTCTCTTGACGGATGTCGATAGCATTGTAAGCATTCTTGATACGGTGTAGCTCCCTGAGAACCTCCTCCATCGACATTCTATTCCTTGGTGATTCTTCCGAGCATGCAAGTCCAATCTTAAGGTTTGGAAGAATGCACTTCCACAAATAAGTGTTCATCTTGCTTAAGCTCTCACTGTCGACGTTTTCTTCATCTGCTTCGAAATTATTGTAACCATGGATGCTGGTCACTTCATTGTTTGTTGTTGAAGTTGCAGTCTCTTCTTCTAGAGTGGCAATAAGAGCAGGATCCACAATTTGCATAATTCTCCCTTGTATGGCGGTCTTAACAAAAGTATGGATATTGTCACCGTCTACAAATATTTGATCAGTGGGTCTTCTTCCGGTGAACAATTGCAGCACAAGTATCCCATAACTGTACACATCCCCTTGTGTTGATGGCTCTACACCAACAGCATACTCTGCAATTCATAAAACCATCAAGTATATCAGTTGACTGTGTACAATTCGGAACCTAACTAGCTCGAAAAGTTTCATTTATGATCATACTAGTATGATTTTAAATTCAAGCTACAATATATGCAGGTATTTGTTATACTTAGGTCCGCATTCATATCTTAATCTCAAATAAAACTTGTAGATTGAAATTCATGAAATAATTATATTATGCAAAATTGTTACCTGGAGCAGCATAGCCGATGGTTCCATTGATCCCAACTGTGCTGCTTTGATTCTCAGAGGAGGCTGCGGTTGCTGGGATGAGTCTTGCTAACCCAAAATCACTTACACAAGCAACCATGTCATCATCTAGAAGAACATTGCTTGGCTTCATGTCACGGTGAATAATTTGCGGTTCGCAATGGTCATGAAGGTAACACAATGCAGAAGCCACATCAACAGCAGTATTGAGTCTTTGAAGAAGGTTCAAACTCCTTGATTGGTTTTTACTGTGCAGCCACTCCTCTAAACTTCCATTAGACATATACTCAAATACGAGAGCTCTGAAGTCATTGCCATCGTGATCCGTGCTGGAGCAACATGTTAAGATCTTCACAAGATTCTTGTGCCTGATATTTCTCAATGCATTGCATTCAGCCACAAAGCTCTTGAAAGCTCCTTTCTGTTGAAGGTTGAGGACCTTTATGGCAACTACACTGTTTTGTTGTTCATGGAGAATCCCTTTGTATACAGAGCCAACACTGCCTGATCCAATTTGATTGCTCAGAGAGAATCCGCCAGTAGCTTGATGAAGTGTCTGATATGAAACCCTGGAAAGGAAATTGATTGATGGTACTGCAGATTGTTGTTTCGTCTTTTGAGTTTTCTTCCTCCAATAAAGTGCAGAGATGATTGCAAACAGAAGAGAGCATCCAACGACTAAAGAAATGGTGAAATATAGTTTTAAACCATTGAACTTCTTCTTCTTCTTTAGTACATTGATGGGGCAAGCTGGTAGCCGCAATGCCGAAACACCACCACATAGTTTGGTATTTCCATCCAATGATATTGCACTGATGTTTCGGAAAACTCCTTCTTTCGGTACCTCGCCCTCCAAATTATTGAACGAAAGGTTCAAATGTATCAAAAATGGAAGTCTCTGAAGATTTTTGGGAATTTGGCTTGACAAGTTGTTTTTCGAAAGATCTACATACTGAAGACCTTTCAAAGAAGTCAAAGAAGAAGGTATCCTACCTTGAAAGAGATTGTCTTGTAGGTGAAGAAATTCAAGGCTCTGACATTCCTCAACGGTTTCTGGAATTTCTCCGGTTAGATTGTTTCCTGAGATGTCAAGTGTCCTGATATTCTTCAACTTACCCACTTCCACAGGCAGGCTGCCAGTTAGCGAGTTTTCCGATAAGTTGAGTAAGTCAGATAAGGAGGATAGACCAATGACCTGGGATGGTATATCTCCACTAAGATTATTGTGTGATAGATCTATTAACTGCAGACTTTGACAATTACCAATATCAGGAGGAATGATTCCTTCTAGTTCATTTGCGTATAACTGGACTCGAAACAATTGGGTGAGATTTCCTAAGGAAGATGGGATCCAACCTGATAATCTATTGGTAGATAAAGATAAAATTTGCAGCTTGCTTAACTTCCCCAAAGAAGCTGGAATGTTACCTGTGAACAAGTTATGATCTAGGGTCAATAATATTAAATTTTTGAGATTTCCTAATGTTTCAGGAATTGTTCCTGCTATTTGATTGCCCCCAACGTAGAGTTGATTCAGTCGGGCTGAGAAATTGGCTACAGAGTTGGGTAAAACACCTCCAAATTTATTTACAGAGAGAGCAAGCACCTCCAGATTGCTGCAATTTGTCAAGGATGTTATAAATCTCAAATCATTAGATGAATTACTTCCTAGATTATTCAACTGGAGGCTGAGCACCTTGAGAAAGGGAAAATTTCCGAAACTTAAGGGAACTTCGCCAACAAAACTATTTCCCCCAAGATCAAGAATTTGAAGCTGAGAAGCATTGGAAATTGAAGCTGGGATTTTTCCGGAGAATTCATTTAAGTCGAGGTACATTTTTTGGAGATTAGGCATGTTTAGGCCTATACCAGGTGGAATACTACCCTTAAACTTATTACCCGCAACTGAGATGGCGTTCATAGATGATATGTTAAAAATGGAGGGAGGTATCAAACCGGAGAGATTATTGGGACCAATTGAAAAGTAAAATAAGCTTCTCAATCGGCCTATTTCCTCTGGTACACTACCCACCAAATTGTTACCTGCCAAGGAAAGTTGTGCGATGTGATGAAAGATTCCCAAGGAAGGTGGGATGCTCCACAGATTGTCTTTCTGAGATTGAGACGCACAAAGCTTATCAACGAGCCATCTCTGATGGAATTTCGCCCGTAGGGTTGTCTCAATACTTATGATGTCAGTTCCGGACAGAAGGTCAGGTTGACTGGAATTCCCCCTCTAACATGTTGGTACTGATTGAGATGTTGCAGTCGGAACAAACGATAACTTGTTGTGGAATAATACCAGAGAAGTATTACTTCCAAGGTGATGAACCAACCAAGGAGAGGTGTGATATATGGTGATATGGTTCCATGCAATCAGCGTCTTGTAGGTTTAAGCTGTTACTCTTTGATGTCGTCTGCCACAAGTGATTCCTCCCATTTGCAGAAGTGAACGGAGTGAACAGTGATTCCATGAGTTCAAGAACCCTTGTGGATCGGCGACTATGGATTCTTTGAATTTGAGCAAAGCCGAGTGATCGGTTTCATTTCCGAATGAACTTACTACGTGAAGTTGAAAAATTGATGAAAAGAGAAGGGTCAGGACATGTAGGCTTGTGAAGCTGTCCAATCTGTTTGTTAGCAGCAGGAAGCTAGTACGCCGGTGATACGGGAAAATTAGGCAATGCAAATCGGGTAGAAAACTATTCAAAATGTGCATGGTATTTAACATCCTTTGCATGTAGCTAGAAAGCTAGTCTTAGCTATGGCTCATCAGTTATCAGTGTTGTTGATGCAGGGAGCATGCAGAAGACTAAAGACCTGGACTTAGAAGTAATTGAAACGGACTGATTGACATGACGTTCTATTCATTTAAGTTCAAGGCAGGCAGGGCAAGGCATAATTGAAAACCCTAAATATTGATTTCTACTTTGGTTATTTACTTGTTTCGCTCCCAATTGCGCGGAATACAGAATAATAAGTTACAAGAGAATAAACATGCACGCAGTGATTCACTTGCTGGACCAATATATGAAGTTTGACCAATATTTCATTTGCTGGACTTATTTCTTAAGTTCTGGTTTTAATTCATTTATGGTTGATAACCCACAGGGACGAGGACCACGAGGATGAGTTACAGTAGGGGAGATTGTATGAAATAGTTCTTATTCTCAGCCTCTTAGACCATCTCCAACAACTTCCCATTTTCTTGATTTTATCAATTTTGGAGAATATTGAATTGTTTTGTAGTTCAACAGCTTCTCCATCTCATTCCCTAAAATGAGGATGAAGAAGAAAGAGAAACACTCATTTCCCAAATTTGCAGCAAAGTCTTTCTTCCCCAAATATTAATTATTCAAGTGTTTCAACGATAAGAACAAAATCTAAAATATTTTATTGGGTAATTTATGTTACAATGAAATATATGATTTTTTTTTGTTATTATTAATAATCATGTAGCATTTTTTATTGTTATAATAAATGCTGAAATCTCCAAAATGGAGAAGCTGTTGGAGTTGAAGCATAAATTTTTTGGAGATTTTGACTTTTAATTCCCTATTTTAAAGAAATTTTGGAGAAGCTGTTACAGCCATATAGAGATTGAAACTCAGATCGATGTCATGCAATTATGAGATCAATGTCATGCTAGCTTGTAACCCAAATTACAAGTCAAGGCAAAGACTGTCAAGGCTGATGTCGATACTAGTACTACTACTAAAGCTTGATTTTTATACTTGACAACACAATAGCTTTAAGTTCATTTGTATCAACTTCTTGAACTAGCCCTTTCAATAGTTGTTTTGGCCACGATCCTCAGCAGGGACAGAGAGGTAACTTGTGCTACCAAAAGTAAATTAGGGTTTGCAGGGCGTGCCACCGCGCGGACACGGAAACGAGAACGATGCGCGTTCTTAACTTCTAACCAGGCGAAGTAGAGCTCCGGTGTCACCTCGCGGGCGAGGAATTACGAGCAAACTATCTAGTCATCTGTGAATCGATACTCACTGTTCGAAGCGAGCAAAGCAACAATTAGGAAGGAGAGGCGAGTCCAGACGGGCTCTGAGAACTAAGGCGGGATGCACTTAGAACTTAGGGTTTCGAGGATGCTCGAAGATTTGTAGTTGTTTTGTATGATTGATTGTGTGTCTTTTCTGTCATCCAGCTCCCTTATATAGTACCTCGCTTAATCACAAACCTATTTGGATCCAACTTGCCAGCGGCCTATGCTATCCACGCGACGCGTGTCACAATAGATTAAGATTAGACTCCTAACGCCACCTCGCCTTGCCAAGCACTGTAGACTTCTATGCGAACTTAAACGAGAATCTCGCGAATCTCGCGGAGCAGCAGAGTCTTCGCCAAACTCCACCTCGCTCGCTGGCAAAGCTTCCCACCTCATGGGCTCGCCACCTCTCATAGGCCTCATATTAAAAAAGGCCACAGGTATTGGCCCAAATGTTATCCAGAACTATCACGAGTCCTGGACCAAAATCTCGCTGGGCTCAAACAATAGTTTCTAGCGTGCTTGAAGGTTCAGGAAATTTGTGAGTCTTTCAATTTCTTTAGTGGGAATGCTCTTAATTAGCTTCAAGTCACTATTAGTCATGAGTAGACAAATTGACGTAAGCGTATTCTAGCCGTGCACAAATTAATGAAATTGTCTCTTTTCTCAAAATTAGCTTCAAGTCACAAACAAAATTGTCACATCTCCCTTAATAGCATCATGAAGTTGCTAGCTAACTTCAGTAACTAAATTAAGCCTTGAGGTTAAGAGGAACTAGATCCTTAAGACTGAATAACGAAATAGTAAGAAACACAAGGATATGTACCAGTAAGAAACAGAAAGTGCAATCAGGAAAGCAAAACATAATCAGACAATTATGCATGTAAGGTGCTTCAAGAAATGTTAGTTTCTTAGAGAAAGAGGTGCTGTGTACTGCTCGGTTGCATTGGACTGATTTGACTTTTCTGATAATTGTCATAAATCAAAGTGGATTACATGCCTCACTTATTACATCATTTGTTACATGCCTCAACATTACTAGTCTCCAACAGATCTCGGGGGAGAGCTACACAGCAAACAACTCATATCCTAAATGTTGAAATCAAGCACTCGCTGATTAGTAGCTACAAGCACTACTACACACATATGCCTTTCACTAGCATTATGAGCATGGCGTTTTCAGAAAAACATCACAGAAAGTGTGCATTCATGACGTTTTCTCTCACTCGCTTAATTAAGTAGCTATACAAGTTGTATCTACTCACTTTAATACCCGCGTAAATTTAAGTTAATTATTTTTATGAACAGTTGGGTAATTTATTACGAGGAGAGACTTTGCAAGCCCTTTATCACATCTATGTATCAAAAATTATGATGCTGATATTTCGTGAGCTAGGTTTGAACGTACTGTACCGTGTTAATAGTAAAAATATGTGTGTTAATAGAACCACCCAATTAGAATTGTGCCCTGTGAAGTTTTGGTATTTAGAATTAGGTCCGTTGACTGCTTTGTTTTTTAAATAAAGGTACACCGACGGACTAGGTTGGTTTCCCTTTGCACAAAACAGAACTATTCTTACAAACCTATTGGATTATATGAATCACTTATTACATATACTTAAGCTTACAACAATAGTAGTCTCCATTTGATATTAGAGGAAATCTAGGAATTGAAATCAAGCATTCATTTGTTAGAAGCAAGTACTTATTTCTTCTACACTAGCTAGTATCCTGGCTTTAGAAGTCTTCTGTAGTACAAGTGTACAACTCAGAGAATGTTGCCGCCTCGCTTCTCATACCAATGATACCATACTGTTTCTGCACAAAAACATGAGGATTATAAGTCATAAAGAGGAAATGAGTGAATGAAATGAGGATTATTTTGTTGCACTAATCGTGAAGAAGAAAATAGAAGCACCTTATGTTTAGCTTCTTCTTGGCCTCTCTTGACGGATGTCGATAGCATTGTAAGCATTCTTGATACGGTGTAGCTCCCTGAGAACCTCCTCCATCGACATTCTATTCCTTGGTGATTCTTCCGAGCATGCAAGTCCAATCTTAAGGTTTGGAAGAATGCACTTCCACAAATAAGTGTTCATCTTGCTTAAGCTCTCACTGTCGACGTTTTCTTCATCTGCTTCGAAATTATTGTAACCATGGATGCTGGTCACTTCATTGTTTGTTGTTGAAGTTGCAGTCTCTTCTTCTAGAGTGGCAATAAGAGCAGGATCCACAATTTGCATAATTCTCCCTTGTATGGCGGTCTTAACAAAAGTATGGATATTGTCACCGTCTACAAATATTGATCAGTGGGTCTTCTTCCGGTGAACAATTGCAGCACAAGTATCCCATAACTGTACACATCCCCTTGTGTTGATGGCTCTACACCAACAGCATACTCTGCAATTCATAAAACCATCAATATATCAGTTGACTGTGTACAATTCGGAACCTAACTAGCTCGAAAAGTTTCATTTATGATCATACTAGTATGATTTTAAATTCAAGCTACAATATATGCAGGTATTTGTTATACTTAGGTCCGCATTCATATCTTAATCTCAAATAAAACTTGTAGATTGAAATTCATGAAATAATTATATTATGCAAAATTGTTACCTGGAGCAGCATAGCCGATGGTTCCATTGATCCCAACTGTGCTGCTTTGATTCTCAGAGGAGGCTGCGGTTGCTGGGATGAGTCTTGCTAACCCAAAATCACTTACACAAGCAACCATGTCATCATCTAGAAGAACATTGCTTGGCTTCATGTCACGGTGAATAATTTGCGGTTCGCAATGGTCATGAAGGTAACACAATGCAGAAGCCACATCAACAGCAGTATTGAGTCTTTGAAGAAGGTTCAAACTCCTTGATTGGTTTTTACTGTGCAGCCACTCCTCTAAACTTCCATTAGACATATACTCAAATACGAGAGCTCTGAAGTCATTGCCATCGTGATCCGTGCTGGAGCAACATGTTAAGATCTTCACAAGATTCTTGTGCCTGATATTTCTCAATGCATTGCATTCAGCCACAAAGCTCTTGAAAGCTCCTTTCTGTTGAAGGTTGAGGACCTTTATGGCAACTACACTGTTTTGTTGTTCATGGAGAATCCCTTTGTATACAGAGCCAACACTGCCTGATCCAATTTGATTGCTCAGAGAGAATCCGCCAGTAGCTTGATGAAGTGTCTGATATGAAACCCTGGAAAGGAAATTGATTGATGGTACTGCAGATTGTTGTTTCGTCTTTTGAGTTTTCTTCCTCCAATAAAGTGCAGAGATGATTGCAAACAGAAGAGAGCATCCAACGACTAAAGAAATGGTGAAATATAGTTTTAAACCATTGAACTTCTTCTTCTTCTTTAGTACATTGATGGGGCAAGCTGGTAGCCGCAATGCCGAAACACCACCACATAGTTTGGTATTTCCATCCAATGATATTGCACTGATGTTTCGGAAAACTCCTTCTTTCGGTACCTCGCCCTCCAAATTATGAACGAAAGGTTCAAATGTATCAAAAATGGAAGTCTCTGAAGATTTTTGGGAATTTGGCTTGACAAGTTGTTTTTCGAAAGATCTACATACTGAAGACCTTTCAAAGAAGTCAAAGAAGAAGGTATCCTACCTTGAAAGAGATTGTCTTGTAGGTGAAGAAATTCAAGGCTCTGACATTCCTCAACGGTTTCTGGAATTTCTCCGGTTAGATTGTTTCCTGAGATGTCAAGTGTCCTGATATTCTTCAACTTACCCACTTCCACAGGCAGGCTGCCAGTTAGCGAGTTTTCCGATAAGTTGAGTAAGTCAGATAAGGAGGATAGACCAATGACCTGGGATGGTATATCTCCACTAAGATTATTGTGTGATAGATCTATTAACTGCAGACTTTGACAATTACCAATATCAGGAGGAATGATTCCTTCTAGTTCATTTGCGTATAACTGGACTCGAAACAATTGGGTGAGATTTCCTAAGGAAGATGGGATCCAACCTGATAATCTATTGGTAGATAAAGATAAAATTTGCAGCTTGCTTAACTTCCCCAAAGAAGCTGGAATGTTACCTGTGAACAAGTTATGATCTAGGGTCAATAATATTAAATTTTTGAGATTTCCTAATGTTTCAGGAATTGTTCCTGCTATTTGATTGCCCCCAACGTAGAGTTGATTCAGTCGGGCTGAGAAATTGGCTACAGAGTTGGGTAAAACACCTCCAAATTTATTTACAGAGAGAGCAAGCACCTCCAGATTGCTGCAATTTGTCAAGGATGTTATAAATCTCAAATCATTAGATGAATTACTTCCTAGATTATTCAACTGGAGGCTGAGCACCTTGAGAAAGGGAAAATTTCCGAAACTTAAGGGAACTTCGCCAACAAAACTATTTCCCCCAAGATCAAGAATTTGAAGCTGAGAAGCATTGGAAATTGAAGCTGGGATTTTTCCGGAGAATTCATTTAAGTCGAGGTACATTTTTTGGAGATTAGGCATGTTTAGGCCTATACCAGGTGGAATACTACCCTTAAACTTATTACCCGCAACTGAGATGGCGTTCATAGATGATATGTTAAAAATGGAGGGAGGTATCAAACCGGAGAGATTATTGGGACCAATTGAAAAGTAAAATAAGCTTCTCAATCGGCCTATTTCCTCTGGTACACTACCCACCAAATTGTTACCTGCCAAGGAAAGTTGTGCGATTGATGAAAGATTTCCCAAGGAAGGTGGGATGCCTCCTGACAGATTGTTCTTCTGAAGATTGAGACGCACAAGCTTCATCAACGAGCCAATCTCTGATGGAATTTCGCCCGTAAGGCGGTTGTCTCCAATACTTATGATGCTCAGTTCCGGACAGAAGGTCAGGTTGACTGGAATTCCCCCCTCTAACATGTTGGTACTGAGATTGAGATGTTGCAGTCGGAACAAACGATCAACTTGTTGTGGAATCTTACCAGAGAAGTTATTACTTCCAAGGTTGATGAACCTAACAAAGGAGAGGTTGCTGATATATGGTGATATGGTTCCATGCAACTCAGCGTCTTGTAGGTTTAAGGCTGTTACTCTTTGATGTCGTCTGCCACAAGTGATTCCTCCCCATTTGCAGAAGTGAACGGAGTGATTCCATGAGTTCAAGAACCCTTGTGGATCGGCGACTATGGATTCTTTGAATTTGAGCAAAGCCGAGTGATCGGTTTCATTTCCAAATGAACTTACAACAGTGATAGGTTGGAAAAGATTGATGAAAAAGAGAAGGGTCAGGACATGTAGGCTTGTGAAGCTCTCCATTCAGTTTGTGTATGCAGCAGGAAGCTAGTACGCTGGTGATGGGAAAATTAGGCAATGCAAATCGAGTTGAAAACTATCAAAATGTGCATGGTATTTAACATCCTTTACATGTAGCTAGAAAGTCTAGACTTAGCTATGGCTCATCAGTTATTATCAGTGTTATTGATGCAGGGAGCAGGGAGAAGACTAGAAGTCCAGGTCTCTAAGTCCAGGTCTTTAGTCAATAATGTCTATGTAGTAATTGAAACGGACTGATTGACTGTTCATTCATTTAAGTTCATGCTAAGTCTTAGTTTGAGCTGAAGCATATGGTTGAGGTTCAAGCTGGCAGGGCAAGGCGTTAATTGAAACCTTAAATATTGTTTTCTACTTAGGTTGTTTTCTTGTTTCTGTTTCGCTCCCAATTGCGCGGAATACACAACAATAAGTTCTGAACTCTTTCTGGTTACAAGAGAATGAAAATGCACGCAGTAGTTGATAATAATCACCTTATTCAATTTGCATATCATAATATAGACCAATATTATTTCACTTGCTGGAGTTAATTTCTTAAGTTCCACTTCTGGTTTTAATTTATTTATGGATGATAACCCATAGGGACGAGGACCACGAGCATGAGTTACAGAAGGGGAGATTGTATGAAATGGTTCTTAATTCTCAGCCTTTTACAGCATATAGAGATTAAAACTTAGATCGATGTCATGCAATTGTGAGATCGATCTCACAGTCATCTATCAACTCAACTTCACGCGCTTGTAACCCAAATTACAAGTTGAGGCAAAGACTACTCAAGGCTGATGTTTATACTTGACAACAATAGCTTTATATTCATTTGTATCAACTTTGAACTAGTTTCTAGCGTGCTTGAAGGTTCAGGAAATTAGCGAGTCTTTACGTTTCTACGGTGGGAGTGCCCTTAGCTTCAAGTCACAACCAAAAATGCATGTCACATCTCCCTTAATAGCATCATGAAGTTACTACCCAACTTTAACATTCTGGTTGAAGCGAATAACTGAGATTTTAGTTTGTTAGAATCTAGTCATCAAACTAAGTTTTGTTGGGGTGATTTGGAAAATGAAGAACCTCTTCATCTTCCTTTATATACCTAAAATGAGATGATGGGTCCTTTAAGTTCTTAGTATGACGAGGGTGAAGTAACTCTAGAGGATGAGAATCTTCTCAAATCTCTTCCAAAGTCACAAAAGAAAAAAGTGAAGATAAAAAAGGATTCATAAGACTCTTACTCTGCCCGTAATCGGACGCTTGTGATGCGTCTTGATCTATGATGTAATCAGCTCGGATCATTATTATGTTTTGGTTGCCTTTTGTTCCGTTGTTTTTTTTTAAGGGTTTCGGTTTTAGGTCCCCGTTGAGGTTAAGATCCTTAAGACCGAATAACGAAACAATAAGAAACACAAGGATGGCAATGAGAAAGTGCAATCAGGAGAGCAAATCAATAAATCAACGGAGATTATTTGGAATAAAACTTAGGGCTATAAAAAAGAGAAATCCCGATCCCGTCCAGAATATTGATGGGATAGGACGGGATTTAAGCCTGAAAAATTAGGCTTGCCCCGTCCCGTGCTGTTAGAGAAACAACGGGACTGGACGTGGGATTGAAAGTTTAAGGCATGTCCCGTCCCGTATATAAAATATAAGTAATCTTGAACGTTGGTTCTTTCATCGTAACCGTTGATTTTGAACCCCAATACTAACCATGTAACCCTCATCTCGTTTACAAATTGCATAGTCTGACTCTCTTGAGTTTTTGAGGCATACCTTATCCATATATGAAGTATTGGATTATATGAATCACTTATTACATATACTTAAGCTTACAACAATATAATAGTAGTCTCCATTTGATATTAGAGGAAATGTACACAACAAACAACTCATAACCTAGTGAAATCAAGCATTCACTTGTTAGAAGCAAGTACTTATTTCTGCTACACTAGTATCCTGGCTTTAGAAGTCTTCTGTAGTACAAGTGTACAACTCAGAGAATGTTGCCGCCTCGCTTCTCATACCAATGATACCATACTGTTTTTTCACAAAAACATGGGGATTATACAGTCATAAAGAGGAAATGAGTGAATGATACGAGGATTATTTTGTTGCACTAATCATGAAGAAGAAAATAGAAGCACCTTATGTTTAGCTTCTTCTTGGCCTCTCTTGACGGATGTCGATAGCATTGTAAGCATTCTTGATACGGTGTAGCTCCCTGAGGACCTCCTCCATCGATTCTATTCCTTGGTGATTCTTCCGAGCATGCAAGTCCAATCTTAAGGTTTGGAAGAATGCATCCACAAATAAGTGTTCATCTTGCTTAAGCTCTCACTGTCGACGTTTTCTTCATCTGCTTCGAAATTATTGTAACCATGGATGCTGGTCACTTCTTTGTTTGTTGTTGAAGTTGCAGTCTCTTCTTCTAGAGTGGCAATAAGAGCAGGATCCACAATTTGCATAATTCTCCCTTGTATGGCGGTCTTAACAAAAGTATGGATATTGTCACCGTCTACAAATATTTGATCAGTGGGTCTTCTTCCGGTGAACAATTGCAGCACAAGTATCCCATAACTGTACACATCCCCTTGTGTTGATGGCTCTACACCAACAGCATACTCTGCAATTCATAAAGCAATCAAGTATATCAGTTCTGTGTATTTCATTTATGATCATACTAGTATGATTTTAAATTCAAGCTACAATATATGTAGGTATTTGTTATACTTAGGTCCGTATTCATATCTTAATCTCAAATAAAACTTGTAGATTAAAATTCATGAAATAATTATATAATGCAAAATTATTACCTGGAGCAGCATAGCCGATGGTTCCCTTTATCCCTATTGTGCTGCTTTGATATTGAGAGGAGTCTGTGGGTATTGAGATGAGTCTTACTAACCCGAAATCACCTACACGAGCAACCATGTCATCATCAAGAAGAATGTTGCTCGGCTTTATGTCGCAGTGAATGATTTTTGGTTCACAATGATCATGAAGATAACACAATGCAGAAGCCACATCGACAACAATATTCATTCTCTGAAGAAGGTTCAGACTCCTTGATTGGATTTCTCTATGCAGCCACTCCTCTAAACTTCCATTTGACATATACTCATAAACTAGAGCTTTGAAGTCATTACCGTTGTGATCCGTGCTGGAGCAACATGTTAAGATCTTCACAAGATTCCGGTGCCTGATATTTCTCAGTGCATTGCATTCAGCCAAAAAACTCTTGGAAGCTCCGTTCTGTTGAAGGTTGAGGACCTTTATGGCAACCACATTGTTTTCTTGTTCATCAATAATCCCTTTGAATACAGAGCCAAACCCGCCTGATCCAATTTGATTGCTCGGAGAGAATCCACCAGTAGCTTTATGAAGTGTCTGATATGAAACCTTTGGAAGGAAGTTGATTGGTGCCACTTCAGATAGTGGTTTCTTCTTCTGAGTTTTCCTTCTCCAATAAAGAGCTAACATAAGAGCAAACAAAATAGAGCATCCAGCAACTACAGAAATTGTGAGCTTCAGTTTGAAACCTTGCAACTTTCTCTGCTTTGCTACTTTGATGGGGCATGCCGGTAGCTGCAATTTTGAGACACCACCACAAAGTTTGGTATTTCCATCAAACGAAATTGTACTCGTGTTTCGAAAAACTCCTTCTTTGGGTACCTCACCCTCCAGATTATTGGACGAAAGGTTCAAATAGATCAAGAATGGAAGCCTTTGTAGGTGTTTTGGAATCTGTCCTGACAAGTTGTTCCCCGAAAGATCTAGATATTGAAGTCCTCTCAGAGAAGCCAAGGAAGAAGGTATTGTACCTTGAATGAGATTCCTTTGTAGGTAAAGATGTTCAAGGCTCTGACATTCCCCAATGATTTCTGGAATTTCCCCCGTCAGATTGTTTCCGGAGATGTCCAAGTGATAGATATTCTTCAACTTACTGACTTCAACAGGCAGGCTACCAGTTAGTGAGTTTTGAGACAAGTCGAGAACTAAGAGCGAGGAAAGGCCAATAATCTCGGGTGGTACATCTCCACTAAGTCTGTTCCGTGAAATGTTCATAATCTGTCAATTCTGGCAATATCTAATAGTTGGTGGAATGCTTCCTTCCAATTCATTTTCAAATATATCGAGTTCAAACAATTTGGTGAGGTTTCCTAAGGAAGATGGGATCCAACCTGATAATCTATTGGTAAATAAAGCTAAAAATTGCAGGTTTTGTAACTTCCCAAGAGAAGATGGAATGATACCCGTGAACAAGTTTAAATTAAGGCCCAAGAATATTAAACTGTTGAGATTTCCTAATGTTTCAGGAATCGTTCCCACTATTTGATTGCCCCCAAGGTAGAGTTGAGTAAGATTGGTTGAAAAATTGGCTACAGAGTTGGGTAAAACACCTCCAAAATTATTATCATCCAGAGAAAGGATTTCCAAATTACTGCAATTTGTGAGGAATGTTATACATTCCAAATCATTAGGTGAATTACTTACTAGATTATTCCCCCATAATATGAGCGACTGAAGATTAGGAAAAGTTCCAAAACTTTTGGGAACTTGCCCAAAGAAATTATTTTTGGGATTTCAAGCACCAGAAGCTGAGAAGCATTGGCAAAAGAAGCCGGGATTTGTCCAGAAAAATCATTTCCGCCGAGGTATATGTTTTGGAGATTAGGCATGTTTAGGCCTATACTGGGTGGAAGACTGCCCTTAAACTTATTATCAGCAATTGAAAAGACTTTCATAGATGACATGTTAAAAAGGGAGGGAGGCAACGTACCAGAGAGATTAACAGAATACATGGCAAAATACACGAGGTTTCTCAGTCGTCCTATCTCCTCTGGAACTGTGCCCCCCAAATTGTTCTCTATCAAGGAGAGTCCATTGATTGATGAAAGATTTCCCAAGGAAGGTGGGATGCCTCCTGTCAGATTGTTTCTCCCTAAATAGAGATACGCAAGATTCGTCATTGAACCAATCTGTAAAGGGATTTTTCCGGTAAGGCGGTTTGCTACAATGCTTATGACGCTTAATGTTTGGCAGAAGGACAGGTTGACTGGAATTTCCCCCTCCAACATGTTGATGCTTAAATCTAGACGTTGCAGTCGGACAAATGATCAACTTGGTGTGGAATCTTGCCAGAGAAGCTGTTGTTGAAAAGGCGGAAGGTCCTGAGAAAGGAGAGGTTGCCAATGTATGGTGATATGGTTCCATGCAAATCAGCGTGTGATAAGTTCAAGGATGTTACTCTCTGATGCCGTCTGCCGCAAGTGATTCCTCCCCATTTGCAGAAGTGAACGGAGTCATTCCAGGAGTTCAGGAACCCGTGTGGATCGGAGACTATGGATTCTTTGAATTTGAGCAAAGCCAAGCGATCGGTTTCATTGCCAAATGAACTCACAACAGTGGTAGGTTGGAGAAGGTTGATGTAAAGGAGAAGGGTCAGGACATGTAGGTATGTGAAGCTCTCCATTCAGTGTGTGTATGCAGCAGGAAGGTAGTACACCGGTGATGGGAAAATTAAGGCAAATCACTGTCAAAATGTGCTTGGTATTTAACATCCTTTACATGTTGCTAGAAAGTCTTAGGCCGTGGTTCATCAGTTACTATCAGTGGTTTTTGATGCAGGGAGCATGGAGAAGACTAAAGACCTGGACTTAGTCCAGCTGGCGGTCAATCATGTCTAGCTATATGTAGTAATTGAGCTGAAATTCTTGTAAGCACGACGTGTATTTATACGCTACAATCTTAATCGTTCATAACAATTTATATGTTTGACCACCATGTTTTATATTATTTCCTTTAATCTTGATCATCTATGTATGTATGTGAATGTCGTGTACTGAAGATGCTCTCGTAATTAAGACAGACTGATCGACTGTTTTATTCATTTAAGTTCATGCTATATATGTCTTTGTTTTAGCTGGAGAATGGTACGTTGAGGTTCAAGGCGGCAAGGCATCACTTGAAAGTTTAAACAAAAATATTTTTTGCTAATTTGGTTGTTTACTTGTTTCTGTTTCGCTCTCGATTGCGCAAAATACAAAACAAGTTCTATCTGGTTACAAGAGATAAAAATGCACACGGTAACTGATAATGATCACCTTATCAAGTTTGCATATATCAGACCAATATTTCATGTCACTTGCTGGACTTATTTTATTTAGTACCATTTAATTCTTTTATGGTTGATAACCCATATGGACTAGGATCATGAGCATGAGTTACAGAAGGGAAGAATGTATGAAATGGATCTTAATTCTGAGCCTTCTAGAGCATATAGAGATTTAACACTTAAATCGATGTCATGCAATTATGAGATGCTTGAGATCGATCTCACCATCCTCTATCAAGTCAACTTCAAGCGCTTGTGACCCAAATTACAAGTTGAGGCAAAGACTACTTAAGGCTGATTTCGATACTTGACAACAATATAGATTCATTTGTATCAACATTGAACTAGTTTCTAGCGTTCTTGAAGGTTCAATTCACGAAATTAGTGAGTTTTAAGTTTCTTCAGTGGGAATGCCCTTAGCTTCAAGTCATGACCAAAAATGTCATATCTCCCTTAATAGCATCATGAATATTGCTCGCTAACTTTAGTTAACTAAAGCCTAGCCTTGAGGTTAAGAGGGACTAATCCTTAAGACCGAATAACGAATAAACAGTAAGAAACACAAGGATAACAGTATGAAACAGAAAGTGCAACCAGGAGAGCAAATCAATATATAAACATAAATCAACCATTAGACAATTAGTGTCTAGAGGATAGCTCCGAATAAAGAGAGAGACATTGGTCTGATTTGGAGTCCTGATTGCACCGAGGGTTTCCTTCAGAAATTTCAGCTCAAGGTAATATCAAAGTCTGGGCACCTCTTATTTGGTTCATTTTGGACAATGGCAATAATGAAAGAAAGAGTTCATAAGAAAGAGAAGGTGATCGATGACGTGAAAACATATGAACCGAAATGGACATACGCAGGGTAAGTGAAGCTCCCACTCTTGGCCCAGGATCTCACTACTTGGTAACTTAATTATATGCAAGTAAGGTACGTGTTTCAAGAAATGTTTCTTAGATATAGAGGTGCAGAGGTTCTGGGTACTGCTGGGTTGCATTGGATTGATTTGACTTTTCTGATAATTGCCATAGATCAAAGTGGAATACATGCATGCCTCACTTATTAAACATTCACTAACTACAACATTACTAGTCTCCAACAGATCTTGGGGGAGAGCTACACAGCAAACAACTCATATCCTAGATGTTGAAATCAAGCACTCGCTTATCAGTAGCTACAAGCCTACAATTTATTTCTTCACACTTCCTAGTCTTTAGACGTCTCCGGCCAGTAGCACAACTCCATCAGAGAATATTGACTCCTCGCTTCCCATGCCATACTGTGTAACAGTGTAAGTTTGCACAAAAACATGAGGATTGTGCAGTCATAAAGAGGAAATGAAAGAATCAACAAAGAATAAAGAAAAAAATAAATTAACCATTTTGTTTCACTAATCATAGAGAAGAAATAAAAGCACCTAGCCTCTTGTTTAGCTTCTTCTTGGCCTCTCACGACGGATGTTGATACCATTGTAAGTATCTTTGATTCGGTGTAGGTCTCTGTGGACTTCCTCCATAGACATCCTATTCCTTGGTGATTCTTCCGAGCATGCAAGTCCAATCTTAAGGATTGGAAGTATGCACTTCCCCACGTAATTGTTCATCCTGCTTGAATTCTGATTGTCAATGTTGTCTCCACCAGTTTCGATATCATAGCTGAAAGCACGGATTCTAGTCACTTCATTGTTTGTCTCTTCTTCTAGAGTGGCAATAAGAGTAGGATCTACAATTTCCATAAGCCTTCCTTGCATGCATGTCTTAACAAAAGTATGGATATTGCAACCGTTTACAAACATTTCATCAGTGGGTCTTCTTCCCGTGAACAATTGCAGCACAAGTATCCCATAACTGTATGCATCCCCTCGTGTTGACGGCCCAACACCAACTGCATACTCTACAATTCATAAAACAATCAACTATATTAGGAACCTAAGTACAGTAATTTAGTAACTATATATGGGGGAAGATTGGTAATTACCTGGAGCAGCATAGCCAATGGTTCCCTTTATCCCAACTGTACTACTTTAGAGTGATCCTCCTCCAATAAAAAACCAAGAGGAATGCAAATAGAAGAGAGCATCCAACGACTAAAGAAATTGTGAACTTTAGTTTGAAACCACGAAATTGTCTCAACTTTGGGACATTTTTGGTGCATGCTGTTAGCTGCAATTCTGAAACACCACCACAAAGTTTGGTATTTCCAGCCAATGATATTGCCCTGATGTTTCGAAAAACCCTTCTTTCGGGACCTCACCCTCCAGATTATTGAGTGAAAGGTTCAAATAGACTAAGAACGGAAGTCGTTGTAGGTCTTTTGGAATATGTCTTGACAAGTGGTTTTGTGAAAGATCTAGATTCAAGGCTTTGACAGCCTCCAATGCTTTCTGGAATTTCTCCTGTCAGATTGTTTCCAGAGATGTCTAATGTCCAGATATTCTTTAACTTACCCACTTCCACAGGCCAGTTATAGCATCTTCAGCAGCATTGATAAATTAAAAAAAATTAGAGATTTATCAATTTTTAAATGAATATTTACTCTAGCAGTATACTTAAGAAGTTGATAAATTTAGAAATTAATAGAGAAAATTGATAAATTTATTAATCTTGAGGAGACAATTAACTAAAACTTAAATAATGTATATAATTTAGCAATACTGTTGGAGCAAAAATTTAAAAATTGCTACTTTAAATCTAAATGTTGACAAATTTAACAATAAATTTAACTTTATTGTTGGAGATGCTCTATGACAGTATTGTCATGGCGTTTTAAACAAAATGCCATTAAAAGTATGTATAGACAGCGTTTCTTCAGAAAACATCATGAAAAATAAGCCCACTAAAGAAAATATAATGATAACACAATAGTTTAATGGCGTTTTCTAAACACCGTTGATTGTTTTGTATTTCTACGGCGTTTTGTAGGAAACGTCATGAAGTTTAAGGCGTTTGCAAACGCCATGAATGAAAAAGAAAATGAGTTTAATATGTATATTTACTCGATCTATTTCTCTCAATTCAGACTCCACCTTCTTAATTTGGTGTTCTCTCTCTTTAACTCTCGAAAACCCAGACCTCAAACACCAATACGGCAATACCCTTCGTAATCCCAAGCCAAATCGTCAATACCCAAAACAATCTCTATGCTTCGTCTTCTTCGATCTCTCTTCCTGCTCTTTCACCATGACCGATAAAGCTGAATCGTGTAAGACACTAAGACCTAGATTCAATTTCGTTCTTTTTGATTTTGACCTAACTCCTTGATTTTGACTTCTGATGCGATTGTTTGATATTTTGTAGCGAGGGGACCTGGCGAAGAGAGATTAGAGCCAAAGATCAACTTGTATCTCCCAGCTATATCAGCCCCATATATCTCCCATGTGGTCTTTCAGAATTTGGGAATCGATTTGCAGAGACGGGTTTTCTTCATTTCAGGTTTGATGGGTTTTCTTCGTAGTTTTATGGATTCGGTTTTGACTTATGTTCCAGCTGTAAGCTGCTATATTCTTCGTAATATTCAGATGTTTGGTTCTGTTTCCTATTTGGTTTCTGGGTGAGTGAATTTACTTCCAAGTATTATAATTCAAGTTTGCTGATGTTGGATAGGACATCAAAATATGAAACCTAGTTGTTTTAAAAGTCAGTGTCTTTGTTTTGTTTCCTGAGGAAATGTGGGCAAGCTAGAAAAGGATTACAAGTCTTATGATTAAGCTAGATAAACTAATGCTGATCATATTAATGATTATTTGAGATGGGCAATTCTCTATTGTCTTCCTAGGCTTCAAGAGCAAGCAAACAGACCATCTTCTATAGACATCAATCATTTATTTGTGTAGAAGTGCATAATAGTCCTTGTATGCATGGTCTGGATATATACAGAGCTAAATTTGTGTTAAAGCATTACACAGGAATGAAGCTACAGACTTTACTGATTTATTTTTATTATGTGCTTGCTCATATAATTGTAGAGTTTGGTTTTCCGGTTTGATGCAGGACTTGTCCATACGCTCGAGCGAGTTTTGCTAAACAATGCTCGGCAGGTAATTCTCTTTCAAGTACCGTGATCATTTAAGATTCAAGTATGCAGTGCATTAATGAACTTTGGAAACAAGCCCATATGTGTTCTAAATAATGTCTCTATAGAAATCGGTGGTGTTATGAACTATACAGATTGAGGTATTAATATTTTGGTTGTTGTGCTCATTGCAGTTAATTTTTCGAGGCGTGACTATCAATTTGCTATCAATTTGTTGTGATCATTGCAGTTAATATTTAGGTAAGGTAAAGGTGTTCTGATAAGTTCTAGATTTGTTGTTCCAAAGGCTTGTTAGTTGATTCAGTCATGATTCCTGTATCTACTTTCTTTACTTCTCTATTTTCTTTAGTTTGGGGAATTCTAGGTTGCGTGTCTATGTGTAAACACAGGGAGTTGTAGGAGCATGAGTATGTGAATTGTTTATGAGAATAAGTGCTTGTTAGGTTTCTATTCAAGTTTCTGATGCAAGTCTATACCTTATGATCTTATATACTTAACACATTATTGATCAGTTGCCCATTTAATTTGAGTCCTGCAAACTTTGATATAGTTTGACTAATACATCTTCTGTAATCTGATTATTATTATTATTATTTTTTTTTTATTTTTTATTTTTTGCATTTTGCATTTGCGACTTGTAGTTTAAAGGACGGGGTCTTTTGATTTTGTAGCTTATGGTGAAGAAAATGTACTTGAGAGTTTAAGCGAGAATATTTGTTCAGAAGACATGTTAGATTTTTCTTTCGAAGGTCAGAAAATATAGTTCCCGGATTCAATGCATCTTAGTAGTAAGTATTGTCTAGTCCTGCATTACTTTGAAGAATGATGCATGAACAATTGCTTTGAAAAGGCCGGTGCAGGTGATTTAGTTTCCTGCATATGTACTTGAGTGGTTATCTTTGTAAAGTTTTGTACAAGCTTATATTGCACTAGCGTTGTTTGTTCCTACTATGTAGAATGTAGGCTTTGTTCTGTCAGTCTATGGATTCAATATGATTCGGTAAGAGTTGGTAACTTTACTTATATATTTCATGTTTTGTTTTTTGGGTTTGGGTGATTTCAAGTGTGTAACATATATATTGACTCATAACAAATTAAGCATCTAACTTACGTCCCAAATATATCTACTGCAGGCTGTTTTTGAGAACTGAAACCAAAAAATAACGATCTGCTAATGTTCGGAACATATTATGCAAGTGCTTCTTCCATGGTAACATCTACATCCTTCATCTTTTCCATTCATACAATGGGGACTTTTGACCATTGGAGCAATTCTTAAATTTCTTGGATGTGGATTCTTTTTGCTTATAGTCTCATAATAGATTGCTGCTTTTGTGGGTGTTAAGTATTTCTTCAAGTTTCAATCTTGATCGTCATACCTGATGGTACAGATTCTTTTAAATTTGATCAGAAGAAGTTTAGACACATGTGTTGTTGAAATATTAATTTTTTTAATGTCTGATCTTTATATGTTTGGTATATAGGTGTTGCATTCTCCACCAGTTCCAAAGGCATTTGCTGCTAATCTCCACCATTTCCGTACATTACGCTCAACAACCTGCATTGTCTCGTTTTCTTTTTCTCAACTTACATGTACATGAATTTGTAAAGAAGCAACTCTGATGGATGTAGTGCAGATTGGTATTTCTTTGATTAATTCAAGGGTATATAAAAATAGAGTTTTGTAAATGTGATGTGCTGAGTGTTGATTTTCTGTATTTAATCAGAAAATCAATATATATAATTTTTTTTTAAATTTGAAAATTTATCCATGGCGTTTACAAAATGCCCTAGAATTACATTTAATGACGTTTTGAAAACACCATTGAATTTAATGGCGTTTGTAAACGCCGTTAATGTAATTCTATGGCGTTTTTCAAACCCCGTAAAACTCTAGAGTAAAAGACGGTAAAAGACGGTGCCATTTTAGACGGCGTTTTTCAAACGCCGTTGATTTGTATATGTGTAGTAGTGGCGAGTTTTGCGATAAGTTGAGCAAGTCAGATAAGGAGGACATGCCAATGACCTGGGATGGTATATCTCCACTAAGATTATTGTGTGACAGATCTATTAACTGCAGACTTTGACAATTACCAATATCAGGAGGAATGATTCCTTCTAATTCATTTGCGTATAACTGGAGTCGAAACAATTGGGTGAGATTTCCTAAGGAAGATGGGATCCAACCTGATAATCTATTGGTAGATAAAGATAAAATTTGCAGCTTGCTTAACTTTCCCAAAGAAGCTGGAATGTTACCTGTGAACAAGTTATGATCCAGGGCCAATAATATTAAATTTTTGAGATTTCCTAATGTTTCAGGAATTGTTCCTGCTATTTGATTGCTCCCAAGGTAGAGTCCAGTCAGTTGGGTTGAGAAATTGGCTACGGAATTGGGTAAAACACCACCGAAATTGTTACTAGTCAGGGCAAGCACTTCCATAATGCTGCAATTGGTCAAGGATGTTATAAATTCCAAATCATTAGATGAATTACTTCCTAACTTATTGAACTCTAAGCTAAGGAATTGGAGATTATGAAGATTTCCCAAACTTGCCGGAACTTGGCCAACAAAATTATTTTCCCCGAGATCAAGCTCCTGAAGCTGAGAAGCATTGGAAACTGAAGCTGGGATTTGTCCAGAGTATTCATTATCACTGAGATACAGTTTTTGGAGATTAGGCATGTTTAGGCCTATACTAGGTGGTATACTGCCCTCAAACTTATTCGATGTAAGTACGAACTACGAAGACGTTCATAGATGATATGTTAAAAAGGGAGGGAGGGATGATACCATGAAGATTATTGAGACTAATTCCAAAGAAAGACAAACTTTTCAATACGCCTAGTTCCTCTGGAACATTGCCCACCAAGTTATTACCAGACAAAGAAAGAGTTGTGAGTGATGAAAGATTTCCCAATGAAGGTGGGATGCCTCCTGTCAGATTGTTAATCTGAAGATTGAGAAAAACAAGCTTCATCAACGAGCCAATCTCTGAAGAATTTTACCCGTAAGGCGGTTTGATGCACTGTTTATGATTCTTAGTTCCCGACAGAAGGTCAGTTGACAGGAATTCCCCCCTCCAACATATTGTAACTTAGAGTGAGATCTCGCAGTCGGAACAGATGATCAACTTGTTGCGGAATCTTGCCAGAGAAGCTTTTTTTTTTTTAAGCCTACAAATAAGCTCTTATCTTGCCAGAGAAGCTGTTTTTGAGAAGGCTGAAGGTCCTGAGAAAGGAGAGGTTGCCGATGTAGGGTGATATGGTTCCATGCAACTCAAGATGTAGTAGTTTCAAGGCTGTTACTCTGTGATGCCGCCTGCCGCAAGTAATTCCTCCCCATTTGCAGAAGTGAACGGAGTCATTCCATGAGTTCAAGAACCCGTGTGGATCGGCGACTATGGATTCTTTGAATTTGAGCAAAGCCAAGTGATCGGTTTCATTGCCAAGTGAACTTACAACAGTGGTAGGTTGGAGAAGGTTGATGAAAAGGAGAAGGGTCAGGACATGAAGGAATCTGAAGCGCTCCATTAGCATTTAGCAGCAGGAAGATAATGGTTTGACGGGAAAATTGATCTCTGAAAATGTGGTATTCTAAAAATGAGTTATTTTTAAAAACGCATGATATTATATAGGTATATTAATTCGCTGCATGTCTTTTACCATAATAATTAATGGTAAATTAAAATAATTATTCTGAAAAAATTCCAAGTTGAATTCTTCTTTGAGACTTTCTCGTCAATCGAACTCGGAATTGATGACGAGGATAGTATTGAGGTTGATCTTCTTCTGGAAAGAACTGTGAAATCAGTAGTACATGACCTGGATAGTTCTGAGGTTTCAATTAACATTTATTAAACTAAAATTATTAGCAGAAATATTCGAAGTTGAATTCTTTCTTTGAAACTCAGACGTGATAGAAATCATGGGTTATTGGAATTGAAAGAGCAGAATTGAAAAGGAATGCAGAAAAGGAAAAACGCAGAGACTTTTATGAACTACATCGTGTATTTCTAATGAATGGAACAGTACATTGAGAGCTATTTATAAGGTAGGGATTATAGTAGAAAGACTTGTCTACCCTTATAATGCTAATAAGACGAACCCAACCTATGTGCAAGATTCATGTTTCAGCTAGCGTATCAATTTATGCATTTCAAAGACACTCGCTCAGCTGGTCAAGAGCATGCATTGTTTCCCGCGGATTTTTGGACGTCATCCGGACGGCACATGCAATCTTGAAGCTTTGAAGAACATGAAGATTCTAAAAAACGATAAGGACTAGTCGGGGTGGAAACCCAGGGACTAGAACCCTAAGGACTAGTCGGGGACTAGGCGATTATGAAGGTCTACCATAAAATAAAATGAGGACCAAAATTCATCATTATGGTCAAGAATTACCACCCAAAAAACTTAACCGATCGAACCAAGTCCAGCCCCTTTGGGTTCTTCCAGATTTTGTACATATGAAACACAAAACTTAAAAAACAGGTTTCCTGAATGTGCCCATTAAAAATGTTCCAGGTTAACTAAAACAAGAAAAACTTCACAATATTGATCAAAGTGCTTTGTTACTATGAAAATATAGACTTGAAAGTTAACAGAGAACACCAATCACAATTATCAGGCAGCAGATATAGCCTCAGGTGCAACTGCCACAGCAGCAGCAACAACGGCCTCAGGGGCAGCGACTGGTGCTGGTGGCGAAGGCTTTAGGTGAGGAGGCGTATTATGCTTCAATTTCAGAAGTATCTGCCTCATCCGCGAAAGCTCAGTTGGCTTACCAGGTTTTGGACCTTGCATAACAACTACGGAAGGCTTCTTTTCCTGATCCTTCTTCCCTCTCTTCTCTATAGCTGGCACCTCATTTGGAATGAGATCTGCAACTGCCTTCCAGTAATTCTTGTCTACCTCAGCATGAAACTTCTCTTGACTGGCAATGAACATCTGTGAAAAGACAAAGATATTAAGAACAAATAACGCTAGGAACATCAATCGCTCCTCAGTTCTAACTTACCATATCATACAATCCAGATACCAGAGATTCTATGTAAAAGAAATTACAGTTACGTGAAATGAAATTCCAGAATGTTTAGTTAAAGAGACCAGAGCTCCAAAAACCATTAAACCCACGAAACAAACCTTGTTAGGATATTCAATACTAGCACAGAGGTGGGAGAATTATGGTTTATCGATGTTACTCAGAATTCTGCAAAGCAGAAATGACCATATTACACTCCCATAATCAAGCTGTTGCACTTCTATTCTTGTTTGTGCATTGTTAAATTTAGAAGAGAACTATTCAACCTTTCAAAATTGCAAGAATGAGCTTTCTGGTGAATGAGTAGAAACTTGCAAGAACAGAGATACCCATGAGACTAATTCTTAAAGATACAGACCTATAGAATCCAAAGTAGATCCTTGACTGACAAGGAAACAGACACTTGAGAAACATTCTCATACTATAGTGGTGGATTACCGAATATACAAGCTTAATTACAAGCTAATACATGATAACTCCTATCCAAATCCAATGAGGTAGGCTTACCAAGCTAAGTGAAGAAGGGATCATTTATTTATCCTTTATACAGCACTAACACCATATCCTTGTCAATGACTACCAGGAAATGTTGTGGCAGATATTCATGCAGTGAATCCTACAGTTCTGATTGCTACTTCGTTGAGTTGAGAACAAGTCCAAGTTCTAACAGGGAGAAAATTAGTTTATGAAAACCCATGATCTTTCTGTTTCAGAGGATAAATCCAAGATTTGTTGACATGATCTGTCAACTAGATGTATTTCTTCTTAGCAATCTATTTCAACCAGGCAAATGGATAAGCAAATAAATCGTGAATACTATGTGAGTAATTATATATCAGTATCAGCTCAAAGGATCTTAAAATGTGTGCCAACCATACTCAAAAGTCAAAACAGATACAGCCAAGATAAAAGTTGACATTATATCACAACAGAACTCGTACAAGCAAAGAATAGAGAAAACCATAATCTCCTGAAAAGTTAACTTGCTCTAACCTTCTCTTTTTCCCTGTTAGCAGCTTTGTTATTCTCAGAAGCAATCTTCCTCTTCTGGTAGAATTCAACCTTGAACTCTTCAGCTTCCTCGATGATTTGGCTCAACAACTCCTTTTCTCTCTTCTCCTTCTCCGCCAGATGAATTGCATTCTGCCTGAATATCACAATCTTTAGTGTATAAGATCTCTCTTCCTCACAACCTCACACGATTTCACCGTTCCCTCTCCACCATCTTCCATAAAAACATAATCTACACAAATTCTTTCAACAAAAGTAAATCAACCACTTTCTGATAGTATCAACAAGTACCTAGCAATCCCAATTTTGCTCGACAACTATATGAAGTGAATATGATGTGATCACAAATCACTAGGCATGTAATTCTTCCAAATTATGAAACTAAAACAAATTCTCGGTTACTTTCGCACCGAGAGAACAGATCAAACCATTTCACAAGCTATAAATTCAACTGAATCTCATATAAAACCTAATGATCAATCACTATGCATGCAAATCTTCAAAATTTACTGAATCTAAAAACAACTTTCCTCACTCTCTCACCTAAATTACAGATCAAACCGATTCAAAAGCCAATAATTTCAACTGAATTGCACAAAAATCCAAATTCAACATATTGCTCTACATCAATCATTCAATTGCAAAACTAAGAGGAATCAGAAGAAGCACCTTCTCCATTCCCTGAGAGAGGCGCCCTCCTCCGGCAGCATCTCCGGCAGAATCGGATCGTTCGATCCTGCAGCGAAGATCGACGGCGGAGATGGAGGCTCAGTGAGCGGCTGAGCCGTACCGAAGACGTCGTCTACAACTACGGAGTCGTGCTCGTAGCGGAGGTAGTCATCGTCGTCGAACGGGCGGGTTGACCCGGCGGTGGGGACGGAGTCGTCATCAGGGAGAGTGAAGGAGGAGGAGGACATGGTGTGTGTGTGAGTGACACGTATGAAAGGTCTATCTCTGGTTTAACTGTTGTGGGGAAGGTGAAGAAGATGAAATGAGGTGGCGACTGATTGGGCTTTATTTTAGCATCTTGTTGTGCCACTGTTGTGGTATATTAGGTTCTAGAAAACTTTCTGAATCAGAACTTTTAAATTAAAGACTAGTTAAAGATTTTTCGGTTTATTCTATTTTTCGATCTTATATTCACATCTTAACGTTTAATTTATAGGTATTTATGATCAGATCATTTATGTAAATTTTTAGCCATATTGAAAATCGTTAAGACGAATATAAGTGTGATTTACCAATTATGAACTTGAACGGTTCATGTTTGACAGATTTGGTTCGTCCATTAATTTGATCTAGTTTGTTACGTTAACGATCACCGATTTGACTGAAAATTTGTAGGGTTGATCTACGTACACATATAGATCTAAAAACTGAATGGATGAAATGCTATGATGTGATCGAAAAATAGGTATTTTAAACCATAAACCGAAAAGTCTTCAACTTAAGGTCCTCACTAGAAGAGCTCCCTTAGGTCCAAGGTTGATTGAGTCTAGACGCGGTTTTAATTTCTAACAAAGAGAAAATACCTTTCTCAAAAAAAAAAATCTTGCATTTTACTTGTCTATAATCTATATACCTTATTTTGGAAACAAACCTCACGTAAATACGAGGTAAAAGACTTATTAAAAATAAAATCCCATCATTCAAACAAAATAGAAAATCTAAAACAAAATTAAGAAGACACGATTTATGTTGAACTAGAAATGGTTTAATGGACCTTGGAGATGAATCGAACCTAATAAGACGTGTACCTGAAACACCGAAAATTGTCCAAGGAATTAGTTGTTTGGTTCCCTTCTCGGAAAATATATGAACAACGAAATCACATTATTAAAATTCGATACACACAATTCTTCTAAGTCACGTGTTGTTGCCAAGGTACCATTTGGCATTGGGGTGAGTGGAGAAAATTTACGATTAGTGACGGAGTCAACCCAATCACGAACCCAGCAAGTTCGATCGCCAAGATCATTGCCATAATCCAAATGGCCGCCAATTTACGACACGAGCCGGCCTACAAGTAACACCAAACCTCTCCACGACAAAAGCATATAAACAAATTTGAGAAAATAACAACAAAAACAAATGTCAGGCTATAGCCACTTAGAGCAACTTCAACCATGTTGTCAAATTCTTTTGTCAAATTTAAATTTTGACATATGACATGGCAAAAATGACTCTTATATATTTTGACAATGTTTATCTCCAATGGAGATGTCAAATTTTGAATGTTATTCTTATGTTTTTTACTCACTACATACATGTTCTGAAATAGATCATCAAGCATGAACAACAAGTATCAAACATATGTTCTACAATTATCAACAGAATTCAGAACAAATCAAGCATAGGTTCTGCAAATTTTTTTTTGCTGTACTCAAATGTTTAGATACAACTATTGAATTGAGGACCTGTAAAAGAATACACAAGTTTAAGAATTGAATTGCAATTTGTTTCTCTGAGACCATAAATAACAAAGATTCAGATCTCCCTAGATTGATCGACTCCATAATTCCACATTGCATAGCATCTATTTGTAGCCAATACTGCAGCCATTTGAAGAGCGCATACACCTATAGGACACAATAATGACATTATTTCTTGCCCAACAGTTGAATCTGGATAAAAAAGAAAGAAATCAGAGCTTGCAACACAGCTTTCTTATAGCATACTTTATAATACTGATTACTGAACCAGAAGAAGACCAAAACTAAAAAAATGATCATAATCTGAGCCTCAATATGCATATAAATTGAACTGACCCAACAAACATTTATATAGATAATCAAACACATTCCAAACTGAAAAACATTTAACTTGGACATAAATCACAAGCAGAGCAACATATTGCAAGTCAACTCAAGGTATATATAGACTCAAAGCATAAAGAAAGAATAAAGAAACTTACTGGGTAGCAGAATTGAAGGAATCAGAACTGAAGTTCTAATCTTTCACAACCGTGGGGGTTTTGGAGAAAGAACCTTAAATCACTCGGTCTTAGTTATATCTTTCATTGGCACTAATTTGCATCGATTTTTAGATCATCGATGTGCAGAGCACTGATTTGCAGATTAAGAAATTCTTCATCTGATGATGAATTAGCAGGATCCCAAAATTCTCTATTCGCTGCATCAGAGATCAGAGGATGAATTGGAAAATTGAAATTCCATGCTGATGAAGAACGACAAAAGAAAGAACAAGGAAGATGACAAAAAAAGATGCAGATGATGTTCTTTATTCTGGGTTTCAATTTGGGGAAGGAGAGCGACGAGAGAGAATGAGTTCTAACGAACGAAAGAAACAATTTTTTAATGAGTTCTCTTCCGCTGTGTCAAAGTTAACAACGTCCGGGTTATAGTCAAATCCATGTAGGATTTGACTTTTTCATTGGAGTGCATGTTGGGCTGCCAAAAAGGATTTGGACTCTTTGTTGGTGTTGGAGATGCTCTAATTGGTGAATACAAGTCCTCGCAAGACTAACAAAAAAAGAAGAAGTCCACGCGAGACCTGCATGCATGTAGGGAAATTTCGGTTCTCAATAACAAACTTGTCTTCAATTATCAATTGTTCCTGGAAGTTGCGGAACAAGACCGTTGTCTGATCATCTTCTTCTTCTTCTCAGTTCCAAATTATAACCGGAATGACTAATTGGATTTATCACCTCCATTTCTATAATGGGTGTGAGTCCTCTTTTACTCACGATCCTCATTACCCTCTCTCTCTTCTCAGGTAATCAATCTATCTCCATCTGTTTCTTATTGATTGATCCAACAAGCTGGTGTTTACTTGTTGGTTTATTCGAGTGCAGAAACAGAGTCGTCGGTATCGCTCCAGATAGTCAACAACTGCAGCTACACAATCTGGCCCGGAGTTCGCTCCACCGGCACAGTAAACCTGTCCACCACCGGCTTCAGGCTCGAGAGCGGCGCGTCCTTCAACCTCTCCGACGTCCCTGAATCCTGGACAGGTCACGTGTGGGGCCGGACACACTGCAACCAATCCTCCAACGGAAGCTTCTCCTGCTCCACCGCCGACTGCGGCACCGGAAAAATCGAGTGCGAAGGAAATGGAGGCAAGCAGCCGGCTACTTTAGCCGAGATCTCTCTCAACATAGCCGGCGGCATGGACTCCTACGACGTCAATATCCAAAACGGGTTCAACCTCCCGATGGTGGTGGAGCCCCGCGGAGCAGGCAGCAGCAACTGCAAATCTTCGGGATGCTCGGCCGACTTGAACGGCGAGTGTCCGGGCGAGGAGTTGAGGGTGCGTGAAGGGAATCAAGAGACTGTGGCGTGCATGAGCCCGTGCATGGCGTATGATAATAATCCGCAGTATTGTTGTAGCGGGCAGTATCCTACCGCGGACCAGTGTAAGGGGGCGGTATATACCGAATATTTCAAACAAAAATGCCCACAAGCGTATATCTATCTGTATGATGCCCTTCCCACCTGTGCGTCAGCTAACTACAGTATTGTTTTCTGCCCTGCCAGGTACTATAATAAATATTGTCACGTTTAATCCTATTGAAATGTTCTATTTAAGATTCACGTCGTTGAACCACTGCAAGTGTCGACGTAGTAACTGTTAACCATCAAGCTTTTTTACGTCAGTTTGAACCAAGCACCAGCCGAAGAACCAACACCAGCCGAAGAACCAACACCAGCAGAAACACCATCCGAACAGGTCAAAAAGAGTAAAAAACACAAAATCATCATTGCCTCTATAGCGTCAAGTGCTGGGATTATCATCTTAATATTAGCGGTGTTAGCGGGCCTATGGAGCAGTAAAAGGAAGAGACAACAAGGTTATACTTTGAATGCAGGATATTTTCAGTTTTTTAGCTAGTCATTTTTTTGATGAACTGATGATCACTCTGGCTTTTGGTGTAGGGATCCGAAATAGTTCATTGGAGTTGGAGGATGGTCGACGCTTTACGTACTCGGAACTTTTAAAAATTACCAATAATTTTGCATCGCCAATTGGAGCAGGTGGATTTGGAAAAGTCTATCATGGTATTCTGGAAAATGATATTCAAGTTGCTGTCAAATTACTAATCTCCGCGTCAGGCTCCAGTGAATTCCAAAATGAGGTACATAAGTTAACAATCTCTAAAGCGACTCGGACTGTTCCAAAACCGCAATCAACATTGTGTTATAAGTTAAAACATTAAGCCATATATAATAACAAACTGTATGCAGGTTAAGCTATTGATGAGAGCTCATCATAGAAATGTGGTTTCCTTCACTGGCTACTGCAATGATGGAAAGACTATGGCACTTGTATTTGAATATGTTGCCAATGGGAATCTGCAGCAACATTTAACATTTTCAGGTATGCACTTACCATACTTCATCTATATATATGATGTGCTTGCATTACTTGATGATCACTTATATGGCTTAAATGCAATGATTTGTGCACTGTTGGGGTTCGGATGTAGATACTGGAAACATTTTGACTTGGAAGGAGAGACTTCAAATCGCACTGGATGCAGCACATGGTATAGAATAGCTAAGATATAAGATAAATTTACATGTTAAAAGAGTTTGTTACTTTGGTCCGCCTATATATTTTCATCATTTAGTCCTAAATCATGATCGAGTTGCAATTTGATGTACATTAGTACCCGATATCGATTAGGCTTTTAAATGGCAGATGATATTCTGCAGGACTGGATTATCTACATAATGATTGCAAGCCACCCATAATCCACAGAGATATTAAGACCTCCAATATATTGTTAACTGAAAAGATGCAAGCCAAGATATGTGATTTTGGTGTTTCCAAACTTCTTTCAACTGAAACTGCCACTCATACCATGACAGATCACGTCAGAGGAACTCGAGGATACTATGATCCTGAGTAAGTTAGTAAAGACATATATACAGTAAGTTACATACAACTGCATGCTGATAGATAAGCATAACTTACATTCTTCGATTTTCTTCTTTTCCTTTCATTATGTCCAGATACTACAACACAGGAAAGCTAAACAAAAAGTGATATATACAGCTTTGGGGTTGTGTTGCTAGAGCTAATCACCGGCAGAACAGCAATAATAACAGATGTTGAACCCGAACCTGTTCACATATGTCAATGGGTGAGGCCTATGTTTGAGAGAAGAGATATTGAAAGCATACTGGATTCAAGTATACAAGCAGGGACTTATAACGTTTCCTCTGCTTGGAAGGCGGTAGAAATCGCCATGGAATGTGTGTCCTCAAGAGCTACCGAAAGACCAGATATCAATGTCGTGTACAAGGAATTGAAGGAATGTTTGGAAATTGAGGTTCCGCCTGAAATAGCAAAGGTTCCAGAGATTGATGAGAGTGATGATTTCAGTACTAGTTCAAGTGTCTCTGTTGACATGATGTCCCACACTCAGTCTGAAAGATTCTTAGTTCACATGAAATCACACACAGAGTCTGAAACTGAAAGGCATACGTGTTAGTTATTCTTGCACTGTTAAAATAAGATTGGAATTTTACGAATGCGGAAACTAATTGGACTATTCCTACAAATCTAGTAGGAGAACATTGCTCCAATTTTGGGTTTCTGGATTGCAAGAGGATATTATCTCCGGTAAATCCAGAAGAATGTTTAAAATTAAGTTCTTGCAACTGGAAGAGACACTCATATACATGATGCCAATGGAACATTTGGGTACCGTGATGCTGTAAACTGCAGGTTATGTTTTCTACCTTATTGTTTAAGGATCAGTGACTTCTGAGTTCTGATCACGAAAAATATGTGAAAAACGAAATCGCATCACTGGAATTCAATGCACACAATTCTTCCATGCCACATCTAGTTGGGATTAATGCACCATTGGGGAGAGAAGAAAATTGATAATTAAAGACAAGCGGACTTCAAAGTTCAAACCAAATATGCTTAACTACTAGAAATATGGCTAAAGGCTACCCCTTCTAGATACTCTTTATTAAGCGTGTCATTTGACTAGAACAAATGATACGGTTCTATATTTATAGTATTTTTTGGTTAATAGGCACCTATAACTGTAACGAAACAAAATATATAATTGATAAAATTAATTTATTAAAATACAAATTTAGATAAGCACGGAAATCAGTATCGATTAATATCATTTTAAAATTAAAAAAGCACGAAAGTCAATTTATTAAAATACAAATTTAGATAAGCACGAAAATCGATTAAAAAACTCATTAATGTATTATCATTTCAAAATTAAGATAAACATCGATTAATATTAACAACCCACTCTTTTTACATTTAACTTATATCCAAATCATCCACAAATATAGTTCCAGTTAACTAGTATTTCGTCTTCATCCGTATTTATCACACGACAATATTAATAACCAACAAATTTTCTCTAATTTCATTTATTTGACATCCAATTTCCCCCGATTATTTTCTCTAATTTCATTTATTTGACAAAAGGAACAAACTCACAATTGTCCACAATATACAGGATCTCATCCCCTGATCTTCATAACCTCCCCCTTTTATCTCTTCTATTCCCCCTTTTATCTCTTCCATTCACAGTTTCACATTGTAAGTTCTCTCATTTTCGATAACTCTTTTGCAACTTGGTTTTCTATTAATCTTAATGAGCTAGGTGTAAAGAAGTGGGATACAATGTTCTTCATCAGCAGGTAATCACCACGTGAAATTATGGGGGGGGTGATTAGGCCTTTTTCAGATTTTTGATTGCTTCTGCAACTGAGGATAGCAATGACTTGTGCTATCCCAAGTTCACAAGGTGCGAGTTGAAAAAGTAAGAGACAGAAAGAGAAACAATGAACACATAGATGTTTTTTACTCGTAGAAACCCTGAACTCAGGGAGAAAAACTGCGTGTCCCTAACTCTTGAGGGACAAAACTTTCCACTCTGTAAACCACTTCTTACACAATAGTTGCTCTAGGGATACAACAACTCACTGCTATCATACCTAGTCTGAATACTAGTCTAGACCTATACTACTTGTTTCTGAGCAGCAATAAATGAAAGTTCTTGAGAAGTCTTGTTCTTGAAACCAACTACAGAGTAGGTGTCTCAACTTTGAACACTTCATGGGTTGATTGCACTACCACATCTCTCATGGTATGCAATGATGCAATGAGTTCATGAAATTTTTTTTTCGTCCAAGCTCTAAGGTTTTTCTTCATGTGGCCTGAAAGACCACAATGATGACACTTTCCGCTAAACCTTGTTCTGGATTTGCTCATACTTCTTCCATGGCCTCTCGGTCCTCTACTCTTGCTCCTTCCTCTATTCTCCGCAACGAAGAATTGACTATTTTCTGAACTTGACGAAGAACTCCTTCTAGTTTCTTCGTTCATCATATTATCTTTAATATTTTTCATAGATAATACACCATTTGGAGCAGAGTTACTTACAGTAACAACAAATGTCTCCCAGCTATCTGGTAACGACCCGAGCAGTAACAAGGCAAGCTAAAAACCAGACTCAATAAGAAAACATAAAGCTACTGTTTTCAACAACCATCAAGCATAGCCAAAGCTATAACAATATATAGGCAAATGAGACATTAAAGAGATGATGTCAGCTCACCCATCAAGTTGTTTCATAAAAGGTTTTGGACACAAGTATTTGGTTGTCATACTGAAAGTGATGTAACCAAAGGAGAGTGGACACCATCTAACTCAATGAGACAAAGAAACATTTCCTCAAACAAGTTCGATTCAAAAATGGAGCAATAAGGTCATAGAACCTCTTACTCAGTCCATTAGTGGACCATGACTCAATCAACAGCGACTGGTCATTAAATCAAACCTGGTCCAGCTTTACATTGGTCTAAGTATCATAAGAACCAAGCTGGAGCCTTGGACACAAACCATTTGGTCACAGGTTGGCATAGTAAAAGATCTCAACCCTAGACTGGTTTGAGCGCCAAGACATTTGCACAATCTCAGTTGTCAAAAATCTAATTTGAAACACCAAAGATGATATGCTAATGCATGAGTTACCTGAGAGAGATGTTGTTGACTTTGAGCTTGTTCCTTGATAGTAGACACAACTCTTCAGGTGTTTTGTTAGGATAGAATGACTACCAACTATCCTTGTACCTTCAGTATGCTTTGAGATGCATGTAATGTATATATAACTATGATTAATATTCATTCATCTTTCCATCTCACATAATAGGTCGAGATCAACGTACACCTATTCGCTAATCTTCTGTGTTTGATAAAGACTTCATTGCCTTCTTAACCGATCGCAGATGACATATATATGGAAGAGATCATTTTGTTCCAATTAGAGGCTAGATTGCTCGATTTGGGAGCTAGATATGGTTGAGTGGATTCGCCAGCGGCTATTTGTGTAGCGGATTAAGCTCGTGGTGGGTCAAAAACTGTCTTCAGGTAGAAGAAGTAAGATTGTAGAAAAAGGAGGAGGAAGGGAGAAACGGAGAAGGACGGCGGAGCTCCACAGCGGCTTAATCGAACAACAAAAAATATAGTTTGACTAAAAAGAAATATAATTAATATTGTAAAAAATGAAACAAATAAATAAAAAGAAAAAAAAACGAGAAAAAGGATATTATCCGATAAGCAACTGGAAAAAAAATCTAATGAAAAAAGGGTAAAAAAGAATCGGATAAAAAAGAGATAATATATGTGGGACTGTTTTAGGATATTCTGTATCTTTCTAGATATTCTCTATGTGTGCCTTAGCCTTATGCCGATAAGATACGTAGTTAGACTAGATCTATGTATTCATATCCTTATCATATTGGTATTGTGTAATTCCCTATATAAAGGGCTCCTATCAATGAATAAGATGATGACTCTTTTGCTATCTCTTTGTCTCTACACTTTATCCTTCATCACGTTATCATGCACTTTGTTCTAACCCTAGAGCCAATAGCCCACCATTTGTTTTCCAAACCCTAGTTTTTCCCGATTTCCGACCAAAATTCCGACTTCCCTCCGCCGAAATTTTATATCCCCAGAAAGCTCTCTCCGTCCCGAATCCAACGCCGCCGTCCTCACCCTAAGAACCGGCAGGAAAGTCTCCGAACCGGCCGCCGGAAGATTCCAAACCGCCGCCGCTACCGACCACCGGTTCACCATCTTCCCTTGCTCCGATCAACCTGAATTTTTGACAGCAGCTTCCTCATCCAGAGGTGCTCCTCCTGTCAAATTTTCAGCCCCAAATTCGAAGTAAAAGTAGGCGAAACATCGTTTCTCCTCTCGGCTGTCCGCTCCGCTGCTTTCTTTTTATCCGATCAAGCATCCAAGTGTTTACGGTATGTTTATTTTACAACCCTAAAACTCTTCCAAGTTCAATACCCTCGGGGGAGATAAAGTGCTTTCTCCCTTTCTTCTACTTCATTCTATGCTTGGGTCGGTGTATTTGCAGGTACCAAAAATCCCGGAATTTTATTCGCGGGTCAAGAGTGTGTTAATCACTTTTGTTTCCTTGTCCGGGTTGTGTATGATCAACCCCGACCTATCACCAGATTGTGTTTGATCAATCCGAGGTCTTTTTCCGAATTGTGTTTGATCAATTCGCGGCTTTTCCGGATTGTGTATGATCAATCCGAAGGACAAACCATTAAAAGCATCGTTTGTGACCTCTATCGAGTCTCATAACAGCTTGGTTTTGTATGTAAGAGCAATGTAACATTCTGCTCTTTTGAGTTTTGACGTACTAGATGCCTAAGGCGGATCTTCGCTTGGTATCTGTGGAATCTTTCATTGGAAATGATTAAACCACATGTTTTGACCCCTAGGCTAACAAGCCTAGATGCCGAGATTTCACATCTCATGCGCTCAAAGTCTTTGCGCTCAAAGTCTTTGAAGCGCCACATCGACAAAAGCCTTCAATGTCAATCTGTGCAAAAAGTAATGACCATAAAGTATTGTGGAATGCACTCATGGAGCGTTTCTCGAAACGTTCATATAACTCTACTTGTTGAGTTATTAGTCAAGTGGATTGCTTACCACCTTAATTGACTACATATTATCGATGATCTTTTGTGGCATCATAATCCATAACCTTTAGCGGATTCGATCATCATCAAGTTCTCTAGGTCCTCCAAGTTGGTGTGGAATTACCAACGAGACTTGATTTTGATCATACAAACAGGAATTGTATATACGCTAATGTGATAAACTTATTTGGGATTATCCCCTAATGTGGGGACAACAATATGGGTCATGGCAACGGCAGAAAACGTCGTGCCGATGTCTAGAAAAGAGGGGGAGGTGTCGCCGGCTCTAATAGCGACACTCCCGATCTAGATACCATTTTGTCAAAACTACTCACGTTAGCTCATGACAATGGAACCATTATGGATCTTCGGATCACTGGTTCAAGATTGTCAAGCTCCTTTAAATTGTGAATGCATACAAAAAGGTATGGAAAATCAATATGAGGACAAGAACATCATCCTCATGATCGTGAATTTCAAAGATTCGGATCCTGCTCTAGCTACCCATGACTTTGAGGTCATCGGCTAGACATTGATTTTCGTTCCAAGCTATATGTACTAAGGCGTTGTATCGACGTCCTTCGTCTATTTGAGACCTCGATGTGCTCACATTAGCAATAATGAATGCCTTGAGAATTTTTTCGAAGTGAAACTATTCTCCTCTTATGGTTCATATTGATTTACAATCAGATGTACACTTACATCGTTCTTAGAAACATGGCATATTGTGCCAATTTTGGTCCCTTCCTTTGAAGGTGACTCATGGCACTACATCCTCAAGGAGGATCGCCCACGTGTTTTCGGTTAAGTCTTCTACCCTATAGCGGATTTTTCATCATCAATTGTTCAACTAGGCTCATCCAAGCTCAGTGTGATGTCTTAGAATTGTCCGAAATTAAGGAGATAGTGGTTTTAAGTGTGCCTCGCACTACCGACCCTCCACGGACATGCCTGGTCATACTGACTTGGAGTTACCAAAAGCTTTTGATTTTGGATCCCCCTACGCTATTAAACCAATTGCCGTCTGGCAAAAGACATTGAAGACTTATCAAAGCTGGAAAATTATCATCATGACCGGATCCTCTAGGTCCTCTGAGTTAGTTTATGTTCATGTCAAGGAGCTTTTGTTAACTAGTCATGGAGTTTACGACCTTAGAACGACCGAAAGGACTTGGTTTTGATCATACACACGTCACTTTTGGCTAAGGCAAAAGCCTACACGCCACCTGCAAGCTTCACAGCTTCGCACATGTCAAATCTGCGAAAAACAGTAATCTGTCCCTTCTGGACAGTCAATTTCGTTTGAGCTTTATGAACAGCTCCGGACGAACCAGACAGTGAGCTTTATATCATTGGAAAGCTCTACGAGTCTAGTTTTCAGAACTTTCACGGTTTGTCCATATCTATTTTAACGAAGAAGTTATGGTTGTTTTAGTGCGCAAAGGTCATTCTGCGCGGAAATTTTTATGCACTCTCGGGATTGCAGCTTTTCGTAGCTTCTTTCAATCCTTCTAAATGGTTCAAGTATAACTATTTACTCGCCTATCTACTCCTTATAGTTATGTCTCATAGAGACATTGAGTGCTTCGCAGATAGTGGAACTATCCACAACATTCTAAGGAACCATGTTAAGTTTTAAAGACATTCCTGCTAATGGTTTTCATTTGAAAACACATTGTGAGAATGAACAAGAATTCTTTTGTGTATTCCTTCTCATGAATGCGAGCTAAAGCGCATCTTGGAGAAATTCATGAGTCAATCTAGTGAACTGTATGTCACTACGATTCGAATATCGAATCTCATGTTGTCGCCAAACATGATATTTGGGACACCGACTCATATAGGCTTTGGTTTGACCAAATTGGTCAACCTGGAAGAGATATAATAGTCCAAATTTTGAGAAATTCTCATGAACATCCATTCTTCCGCTCAAAACGAAGACATTCGAGATCTAGCATCACCATGAAGCATGGTGGTGACCCGGGGGACATTGACGTCACCCGAACACGACTCCAACTTCCTGGAGGTCGTCCGGTCAATTCCTCAAGCAATTAAGGTGCACCGGCCTTTCCTCGATGTCGCATTGGCCCCCTGCAATGCTCATTGCTTGTTTTGAAAGCCTATTCTTTAGCTAAATAAGGAGTGAGACCCTCCTACGCTAAATAACACAAAAGTGAACATTCTATTCTTACATCAAACTATGTAGATAGATACAACAAACTTGCGGACACCTTTTTATGCTTTATGGTGTTGGTTGAAATGTTAACACACTAGTCACGTATTACACTATTATCTACTGCTTATGCTGCTTATACTTCTACGGGCTCACTACCCATTCTTTAAAGAAGTTAATCGGGATGTAAGTTGAAGTGTCCTGTACCCCATGTTCACACGCAAAACGGTCTCACCGAGGCTACGACCAAGCAACTTTAGCTTGTCGCTCGAACATTATTGATGCGCACCAATCTTTCTATTGCGTTTTGGGGCTATGCAATATTTGCATGCAGCTTTACTATTCATTTACGACCCACCATCATTGAATTTTGTGGTACTACAGCTCGTGACTGTGTACCAGGATTGACACGAAATTGCAATCCTTGAGCTCGGCAAGATTGAAACGGATCTCCAATCCTTGACCTCGGCTAGATGTTATTTCTAGGTGCCAAATCGCATTGTCATTGCATACAATGATGGGTCATTTGAGATGAATAAATTTAGGTTGGATATGAACCTCCACCTATAATCCGCATATGTAGGAACCTTGTCAGGCGATCTCATTCACCGCTAAATTGCGGATTGTCACTTTGATGAGACAATATTCCCGCCGTTAGGGGAGATAAGAACACAAGTGTTCAAGTGGAACGACGTGAATTGTCATGGTTTGTCCCCACTAAGTCTCATCTTGATCCCAAATGCTTAAAGTGTTAAAGTGACGAGATCACATGCTGCAAATATGTCTGCAAGGATTGATGTCCTACAAAAGGACATGGCGCGACCAAAAGGTGTTGGTCTTAATGCCATCACCATGGATGGTGATATGGTGACGCCATATAGTGGCAAAAATTGGTGTCACAAGGCCGTGTGGCTCTTTTTTGGAGGGAGGCCCTTAGGTTCGATACTTTCTCGCACTAGGAAGAAAGCGAGATTGGCACAACTTGATCCATTGATCAATGATACTCAAATCCGTCTCATGAAGTCTGAACTGTGATTATCGTTGGGGGACGCCTCAATGTCAAATCCAATCCATATAGAGATCTCTACAAGTATTACACTAGTGTACATGAGGACGTGGGATAATGAGTCTACTATCGAACCACCCTTCGTTGAGTTGATGGATATCAACTTAGTTTATTGGTCTAATGGAAAGATGCGATCCAACATTAACAAAGAGATAGGTCCTTGGGCAGGTGATGCCGACACCGCAAGCTAAACCCTATCAACTATACCTTTGTTAGATAGCGTAGTGAGAACAAGAGCTTAGACTCACCTTATGGCGCAAAGTCTCTCACTAACATGCACTAGGTCGACTACGATGAGATATGCTCTCGTAATGGATGTCATTGAACTCCATTACTTTGTCAGTTTGATAGTTTCTGAATAACTGAACATGCAGCCTATGAATGTGGTCATAATAACATCTTTATAGGATCAGAGATATACATGAAGATCTTAAACGGACTTCATTCATCTGAATCAAGTGGCTCAAGACCACAAGAGCATGTGTTTGCTAAAGGTATTGGAACACACATGGATTCTACTTGATTTGGAAGGGATATGGTGAATTATGCCTTTGCGTGTTCATTCCGGATTTACATGGACTCTTGATGGATCAAGAGATGCCAATATGTATCAACATCCGAAGAAAAAGATCTTGGGAAGACACAGTCTCGATAAGACACTCGATGACTGTATTGATGATCAATCGGTTTAGGCGCTCTATAACTAGTGAGGCCTACATATACTCCCATGATTAGTCAAGGTCTTTGCTCTAAAGAGAGATCCGTTGTTTTGTCTAAAACAAGATGACAAATATGTGTTAAGAGATGAAGTTCCCATCTAAGTACAATAAGACGCATCAATGTACTCAACACAATACGAAAGACTTGACATCTCTATCGCTATGAAAAGTTGTAAAGCTATGTGTAGCTATGCGCCCACGCTACGCCAATGTGATGACAGTAACTCCTTTTTCAATACTTAATGGTATGAAAAGTTGAGGCTTATTCTATCCCTACATAAGAAAGACACATTAAAAGCGAAATCAGAATCTGCCAAGTTTTGTAGGTCAACTTCCACGGAACCTATAGGAAATCTCACTCACTGGAAAATGGTGAAATTAGTACTATTGGAAAGGTCTATGTGTCTACTTTCCAGGGACACCAACCATTTTATCATACCTATCATATTGAGTGAGTTATGGCTATTTTCGTAAAGTAGGACGAATCTGTCCGAGAATCTGATTTTGACAAAACAGTCAACTTCGACTGGATTTTGTGAACAGCTCCTGACGAACCAGAATGTGTGTAATATACGGTTGGAAAGCTCTATGAGTCTAGTTTCCAAAACCGTTTACGGTTAGTTCATATGTATTTCCTAGGAGAAGTTATGATTGTTCTAGTAATTGAAGGTCATGCTGCGCGGAAATCTGATTTCTTGCACGAACTTATGTTTTGAGTTCACAAGCGGCCTTCTCCTCAAGATCTAAGTGTAAAAGATCATTTGAGGACAATACGGCATGATTTAGTTAATCATTGCCTAATGCCACATTTAAAGACATGTTAAAAAGCATTGACATGCTAAATTGTTGAAACTTCCGTGATTAGTAAGAATCAGGAAGAGCCTTATGATTGATGTAAAGATCAGGGGAAGGTGCGAACTTCAGGGGTAGTCTAGCACATACATACATGTCACTATCAAATGTGAAGGGGGCGTTGTACTCTTTTTCTCCTACGATCAAGGTTCAGTTTTTCTCCCATAGGGTTTTTGTGACTTGACGAGGTTTTTGACGAGACAACAAATCAGCACCATCGGTATATCAGCGCGCGGCACAAGGGGGAGTGTTCTAGGATATTCTGTATCTTTCTAGATATTCTCTATGTGTGCCTTGACCTTATGCCAATAGGATATGTAGTTAGACTAAATCTATGTATTCATATCCTTATCATATTGGTATTGTGTAATTCCTTATATAAAGGGCTCCTATCAATGAATAAGATGATGACTCTCTTGCTATCTCTTTGTCTCTACACTTTATCCTTCATCAGGGACCCATTAACAGAAATTAAAAAAATAAATATTTTATTTAAAATAAAATAAAAATGGAGATACTAGATTAAAAGCGTGGGGATTAGTGAAGAATACTCTTTTTTAATCTGTGGCTGCATCGTATCTAATAATTTTTAAATATAACAGAGAATACTCTTTTTCAATCCATGGCTGCACCATACCTAATAATTTTTAGATATAACAAAGAATACTCTTTTTCAATCTGTAATTACACCGTACCTAATATTTTTAAATACGGTTATTTGTATCCTCTAAAACAAAATACAGATAAAAAACAGTGTTCTATGAGGCTCTTGCTAGGAGTGCTTCCATAGTTCCAATCATGAATCCAAGCAAACTCGATTGCTTTGATCACTACGGTAACCTCAGCAACAATAGAACTAGAAATATCAAGGGATGAAGAAAAAGCACCGACAACCCTCACCTTGAAAAATCACAAAAAAAAAACTCCACCATAACCTGACTGAACCTCCTCACGCTTCCAAACGCCATCTGAGTGGACCTTTGCCCAATCAATTATAAGAGGGTGCTAATTCACCTCAAGGGCTCAAAAATTCTGGGGCACGACGCGGTCTAGCTACAAGTAACTCAAAAATCCTTGAGGCACGACCCCGGCATTCAAATCTATACAGTCTACACGGACATGACACAGACAGATTGGTGAATACAAGTCTACACGGAAGAGCTGCATGTTGGGACTTTTCAGTCTTCAATCATCTAGATTACTGGTCTTCAATCATATATTGTTCGTGGAAGTTTCCAGCGGGCCCTTCGATCGTCTTCTTCATCGCCTTCATTTCTATAATGGGTGTGAGTCGACCTCTTCTGCTCACGATCCTCATCACCCACTTTTTCTTCTTATCAGGTAAGCAATCATCTCTGTTTCTTATTCATCGAACAATCTGGTGCAGTGGTGTTCTTTTTTGGACGAAAAGTGGTGTTTATTTTTGGTTTCTCAGAAACAGAATCGGCATCTTTCGAGATAGTCAACAACTGCAACTACACAGTCTGGCCCGCAGTTTCCTCCTTCGGCGCGCTAAACCTGTCGTCGTCGCTGTCGACCACCGGCTTCAAGCTCAAGAGCGGCGCGTCCTTCAACTTCTCCGTCCCCAACTCATGGTGGGGTAGGGTGTGGGGCCGGACACTCTGCAACGAATCTTCCACCGGAAACTTCTCCTGTTTCACCGCCGACTGCGGCACCGGAAAAGTCGAGTGCGACGAAAATGACGCCATCCCGCCTGCTACTTTTGCCGTAATCGTTCTCAACAACTCCGCCACCGGCCTGGACTTCTATGACGTCAACCTCTCCGACGGGTTCAACCTCCCGATGGTGGTGGAGCCTCGCGGAGCAGGCAGCAACAACTGCAGCTCTTCTGGATGCTCGGCCGACTTGAACGGCGATTGTCCCGAGGAGCTGAGGGTGGCGCGTGAGGGGAGCCAAGGGACCGTGGCGTGCATGACGCCGTGCACGGCGTTCAATAAGTCGCGGTTTTGTTGTACCGGGGAGTATAGTACATCCGACACGTGTGCAGGGACCGTATATACCGATTATTTCACACAAAGATGCCCACAAGCGTATACCTCGTATGATTACAACCAGAGTACGTACACCTGTGCGTCAGCTAACTACAGCATTGTTTTCTGCCCTATCAGGTACCTAGCTCATAATATAATGTTCCATTCAAGTTTAGCATTCGAGCATCAGGGAGGGAACTCTCAACGAGTTCTATTTCACAAATTAGTTAAAGTGGTCAGACACAATAACAATACTGAAATTTATATTTGGATCATTTCATATACAACGAGAGATTAATCAATTCTTCGTAGTTCGTATTATAACATGTCGAAGTCAAGAGCCAATATGAGGTTTTTGATGAATGAGGTAGTGATGAGACAACAATGTGAAAGTATGGGGTTATTAGTAGTTTTCTGGATACAGTGTCGGTCTCTATTATGTAGAACAGTAGAATTACTAGTACCTGCAACTTACAAGTAAAAATCTTCTATGATACAAATGCAGGTTAGTACGAAAGACTAACCATCAAGCTTCTTTATGTCAGTTTGGACCAAAAACCAGCAGCCAATGAACCAACTGTACCCGAACAGGTTCCTCCGAAAAGTAAAAGACACAAAATCATCATTGCCTCTGTAGCGTCAAGTGCTGGGATTATTATCTTCATATTAGCGGTGTTAGCGGGACTATGGAGCACTAAAAGGAAGAGACGACAAGGTTAGCAAAATGAATACTTAGGCCGACTTTGATTGCAGGACTTCCAATTCTTTAGCTAGTCTATTTTGTGATGATCACTCTGGCTTCTGGTGTAGAGATCCAAAATAGTTCATTGGAGTTGGACGATGGTCGACGCTTCATGTACTCGGAGCTTGTAAAGATTACCAATAATTTTGCATCGCCAATTGGAGCAGGTGGATTCGGAAAAGTCTATCATGGTATTCTGGAAAATGATATGCAAGTTGCCGTCAAGTTATTTATTTCCGCATCAGGCTCCAGTGAATTTCAAAATGAGGTAGATAAGTTAGCAATCTCTAAAGCGACTCGGACTGTCCCAAAACCACAATCATATATAAACCAATCTGTGTATGCAGGTTAAGCTATTGATGAGAGCTCATCATAGAAATGTGGTTTCCTTCATTGGCTACAGCTATGATGGAAAGACTATGGCACTTGTAGTTGAATATGTTGCCAATGGAAATTTACAACAACATTTTACAGCTTCAGGCATGCACTTATATTATTTCATCTATATATATGATGTGTTTGCATTACTTGATGATCACTTATATGCTAAAATGCAATGATTTGTGAACTGTTGGGGTTCAGATGTAGATACAGGAAGCATTTTGACTTGGAAGGAGAGACTTCAAATCGCAGTGGATGCAGCACAAGGTATACACTAGCTGAGATATAAGAACAATATATATGTGAAATAGATTGTTCCTTTGCTCTTTCTATATATTTCCTAAATCATGATCGAGTTGCAATATGATGTACATTAGTACCTGACATCTATTAGGCTTTTAAAAGGCAGATAATATTTTGCAGGACTGGATTATCTACATAATGGTTGCAAGCCTCCCATAATCCACAGAGATATAAAGACCTCCAATATATTGTTAACTGAAAAGATGCAAGCCAAGATATGTGATTTTGGTGTTTCCAAACTTCTTGGAACTGAAACTGCCACTCATACCATGACAGATCATGTCAGAGGAACTCGCGGATACTTTGATCCTGAGTAAGTTAGACATATATAAGACATATAAGTTGCTCTAAATTGCTGTAGATAAGCATAACTTACATTCTTCGATTTTCTTCTTTTCATTTCATTATGTTCAGATACTACACCACAGGAAAGCTGAACAAAAGGAGTGATATATACAGCTTTGGGGTTGTGTTGCTAGAGCTGATCACCGGCAGAACAGCAATAATGACAGATGTAGAACCCGAACCTGTTCACATATGTCGATGGGTGAGGCCTATGTTTGAGAGAAGAGATATTGAAAGTATATTGGATTCAAGGATCCAAGCAGGGACTTACAACGTTTCCTCTGCTTGGAAGGTGGTAGAAATCGCCATGGAATGTGTGTCATCAACAGCTATCGAAAGACCAGATATCAATGTTGTGTATAAGGAACTGAAGGAATGTTTGGAAATTGAGGTTCCACCTGAAATATCAAAGGATCCGGAGGTTGATGAGAGTGATGATTGCAGAACTAGTTCAAGTGTCCCTGTTTTCATGACGTCCCACACTCGGTCTGAAAGCTTCTTAGTAGACATGAAGTCACACATTGAGTCTGAAACTGAAAGGCATACGTATTAGTTATTCTTGCACTGTAAAGCCAACATTGGAAATTTGGAATTATACGAGAGCGGGAACTAATTGGTTTCTACAAATCTAGTAGAACACTGCTCCAATTGTGGGTTTCTCTGGATTGCAAGAGGATATTACCTCCGATGAATCCAGAAGCATGTTTAAAATTAAGTTCTTGCGACTTGCAACTGGAAGTCTGGAAGAGACACTCCTGTATCAATTGATGCCAAAGGAACATACCTTGTTGCTGTAAATTGCAGGTTACCAGTTTTCTACCTTATGAAGTTTTTCAACCTTCGTGTTTGTTTAAGGACCAATCTGCTCATGTAACAACATTTGCATTATCAATGCATCAGCCACTTGGTTCCCTTTTTCGAAAAATATGTGAAAAACGAAATTGCATCACTGGAATTCGACGCGAACAATTATTCCATGCCACATCTCTAGTTGTCAATGGACCATTTGGGGAGTATAGAAAATCTAGAATTAGAGACAACTTCAAGCCAAATATGCAAGCGGGATTGCCTTCATCATTGTCGTAACCTTGAAAATCATGGACAACCCTCACCTTGAAAATCATGAAAAACTCCACCATAGCCTGACTGATCCTCCCCACGCTTCTAGCGCCGTCTGTGTCAACCTTTACCAAACCAATAATGGGAGCTTTCCAATTCACCTCAAAAATAAGGGCATGACGCGGCCTACAAGTAACACCAAACCAGCTAGTCAAGAGGACAAAACACAAACAAAAAAGAGGGAGAAAAAAAATATACAAAAAAAAAAAAAATTGTCATCTAGTATTATTTATAGCCATGAGAAAGACTAATGGGTGGATACAACTATACAAGTCGCACAAGAGCAGCAATGGGACTTCTCAGTTTTCAGAATGGTCTTGAATCATCTATTGTTCACCTTTGTCTGCTTCTTCTCAGTTCTAACTTCAAACTCGAATGACTAACTGGATTCTTCACCTTCATTTCTATAATGGGTGGGAGTCCTCTTCTAATCACGATCATGATCACCCTCTCTGCTTTCAAATCCACCCTCATCTCCTCCGTCTCTGTTTCTTACTGATCGAACAAACTGGTATTTACTTCTTGGTTTCTTCAGAAACAGAGTCGACATCTTTCGAGATTGTCAACAACTGCAACTACACAATCTGGCCCGGACTTCGCTCCACCGGCTCATCACTAAACCTGTCCACCACCGGCTTCACGCTCAGGAGCGGCGCGTCCTTCAACCTCTCCGTCTCCAAATCCTGGACAGGTCAGGTGTGGGGCCGGACACTCTGCAACGAATCCTCTGCCGGAAACTTCTCCTGCTTCACCGCCGACTGCGGCTCCGGAAAAATCGAGTGCGACGGAAACGGCGGCAGTCTGCCGGCTACTTATGCCGAGTTCTCTCTCAACCTCACCGGCGGTATGGACTACTATGACGTCAGCCTCGTCACCGGGTTCAACCTCCCTATGGTGGTGGAGCCCCGCGGAGCAGGCAGCAGCAACTGCAGCACTTCGGGATGCTCGGTCGACTTGAACGGCTCGTGTCCCAGGGAGCTGAGGGTGGCGCGTGAGGGGAGCCAAGGGACCGTGGCGTGCATGACGCCGTGCACGGCGTTCAATAATTCGTTGTTTTGTTGTACTGGAGAGTATGATTTGCCGGAAAAGTGTGCCGGTACCGTATATACCGATTTTTTCAGACGGGAATGCCCACAAGCGCATGCCTATGTGTATGATCCGATCCAGACTTCTTCGTACACGTGTGCGTCAGCTAACTACAACATTGTGTTCTGCCCTGTCAGGTACGTAGCTGGTATTTTTATTACGGAAAATACTTATTTATTACTAATTGTAACCGTTTATTATCCGTTACAGTGACAATCTTTTTTATAAACCTATTTAAATGAAAGTAAACTTTTTTTGTGCCCAAATAGCCAAATTTTTACTAAAGTCTTAACAAACTATATTATTTTAAGACTATTTTGCCCCCAACTCTTCAACATGAAAAGACTTGACCGGAACCTCGGACTCTGGTCACCGGACGTCGGACTCCGGTCATCGGCAGCCGGACGCCGGACTCCGGTCATCGGAATTTCCCCAGTAACCTGTTACTAACCCCCAATAACCAGTTACTGACATCTAGTAAACAGTTACTGACACCTAGTAACCAGTTACTGACATCCAGTAACCAGTTACTGACCCCCACTAACCAGTTACTGACACCCAGTAAACCGTTACTAACCCCCACTGACCAGTTACTGACACCCAGTAACCAGTTACTGACCCCCAGTAACTCAGTTACTGACCCCCAGTAACTCAGTTACTGATCCCTAATAATCAATTACTGACTACTAGTAATTTTCTATTGACCTCAATACTGACCCCCAATAATCTGTCAAAGCATAGAAAAACACAGAAGATAGAAGAAGAAGGCAATTCCAACCAAAACAAAACCAAAAGAAAAATTACTGACCCCAATAATTTTTTATTGACCTCTATTACTCACCCCAGCGGCCGAGACTGTTGTTGTTTCTACTTGGCTGCTGTTGTTACCGCTTCCATAACGGCAGCAAAAGTGAGGGGTCGAGTCTAACATCAATAGATATTGTTGTTGTTATTGTTTCACTGAAGAGGCGGAGATCGTCAGTGCGTTGCCGCACCGAATTTCCAATTTAACGCCGCCCAGAAGAATGGACTCGACGACGGCGGCTGAGACTGCTGCTGTTTCTACTTTGGCTCGAGGAGGAGGAGACTGTGCTGCTGTTACCGCTTCGATGACGGCAGCAAAAGTGAGCAGTCGAGTCTAACAGCAGCAGATATTGCTGCTACTGTTTTATCTTGAAGAGGCGGAGATCGGCAACGGACGTCAGGGCTCGGCGTTGCCGCACCGGATTTCCATTTTAACGCCGACGGAGGAATGGACTCGACGGCGACGATGGTTGAGACTGCTGTTGTTTCTACTTTGGCTCGAGGAGGCGACGGAGCTGTGCTGCTGCTACCGCTTCAATGACGGCAGCGAAAGTGAGCAGTCGTCGAGTCTAGGAGCATCGCCGTTGAGAAGAAGAAGAAGAAGGAGAGAGAGAGAGAGAGAGAGAGAGAGAGAGAGAGAGAGAGAGAGAGAGAGAGAGAGATCGAGAGAGAGAGAGAGAGAGATAGAGAGAGAGAGAGAGAGATCGAGACGAAAACGAGATCCGATTTGTGTGGGTATGATTCCCCCCAGGTAATGACGTTTTTTTTTTTATGAATCATTGGAATATGCATAAGAATAAGATTTTCATTGGAGTGAGATTTAGTTTTGCTTTTTTTGATTTTTTAGATAATGACAATTTACACATGGAAGAAAAACATAAACACTTTAATGTTAAAACTATTTTTAAAGATCATCCAAATAATTCTCAAAATTAGGACTTGAAGTTAATCACTCGATGCATGTGAAATGCTCTAATTATGTATTGCAACACAGTATTTATCACTTTGACTGTTTTAAGGTTCAGACTAAGTTGGAACACACCCAACTAGACAAAAACAGCTAGTGCGACTTGTATAGGTTAGGTACTAGTACAATTGTCATGTTTTATGATGTTCCATTCAAGTTTCATGTATGTTGTAATGCATCGTCTGATTTCTATGCATATTTGTCTAATAATACCAAGTGAACCACATTTTGAGGGAAAATATAGTATAACATATGGTATAGCATGCCTCACAAAATGTGTGACTATAATTGATTGTAGAAACAAGTAAATGATCATGTAATGACCATTTACCCCTTTAAAAGCCCCATGTGTCATACAATTAGACACATTTGCAATAAGTATGTCATACTATATAGTATGATAGACAAACACCATTTTGAGAAACCATATAAATCTCATATTTTGTTATGACATAGTCACGTCATTTAATAAAATATTCTTATTAGATAGTGTAAATGCCACTTAAGCTGATACCTAGTGTTGGTTCGAGCTGGTTCTTTAAAATATGATTCACCTATCATTGCTCTGAAAACAAATAAAGTTCATTCAATATCACAAGTAAGAGCTAGGAACCCTCTAGATTAGTGTTGTGACCACAAAATCAACATTGTCTCTATAGCATCAATTGCTGGGATTGTCAAAGCACTATTTGGGGAGATTGAATAAAATTTAGAATTAAAGAAGTAATAATTTTCGAATTTGGGAGAAAGACCATCTAAATATGTTTTGAGCCAAAATATCTTTCTAATCTCGATTCCAAACCAGCTCTATTGTCTTAACACCTCAGCAGTAATGAAACTAGAAATATCGAAGTTAGGAAGGAAAAACACCGACAAACTCATTTTGAAAATCACAAAAAACTCTATCATAACTTGACCGATCCTTCCCACGCGTCCAAGCACCATCCAATCCATGTTGATCTTGACCTAACCATAAAAAATTCACCTATAAAAATCCTTGAGGGCACGACCCGGCTACGATTAACACCAGACATCTTAACTCGGTCTATATTATCTGCAGCCATGACAAACACAAATTGGCGAACACAAGTCCACACGCAAGAGCTACATGGTCGGACTTTTCTGTCTACAGTAGCAAACCGGTTTTCAATCATCTATTTCTGTCTTCAGTCCCTTCGATCGTCGTCTTCTTCTTCTCGGTTCTAATTAACTCGAATGACTTGGATTCTTCACATTCATTTCTATAATGGGTGTGAGTCCTCTTTTACTCACGATCCTCATCACCATCTCTTTCTTTTTATCAGGTAAGCAATCAATCCGTCCTCAACTCCTCCATCTATGCTTCTTATTCATCGAACAAACTTGTGTTTAGTGTTTACTTTGTTTCTCAGAAACAGAGTCGACAACGTTCGAGATAGTCAACAACTGCAACTACACAATCTGGCCCGCACTTGTGTCCAGCGGCACAGCAAACCTGCCGACCACCGGCTTCACGCTCAAGAGCGGTGCGTCCTTCAACCTCTCCGTCCCCAACTCCTGGGTGGGTCGGGTGTGGGGCCGCACACTCTGCAACGAATCCTCCACCGGAAACTTCTCCTGCTTCACTGCCGACTGCGGCACCGGAAAGATTGAGTGCGACGGAAATGGCGCCAAACCGCCGGCTACTTTAGCCGAGATCGGTCTCAACCGCGCCGGCATGGACTTCTATGATGTCACCCTCGTCGACGGGTTCAACCTCCCGCTGGTGGTGGAGCCCGTTGGAGGCAGCAACTGCAACTCTTCAGGATGCTCGGCCGACTTGAACGGATCGTGTCCCAAGGAGCTGAGGGTGGCGCGTGAGGGGAGCCAAGGGACCGTGGCGTGCATGACGCCGTGCACGGCGTTCAATAATGATCTGTTTTGTTGTACCGGGCAGTATAATACAGCCGAGACGTGTGCTGGGACCGTATATACCGATTATTTCAAACAAAGATGCCCGCAAGCTTATACCTTCTCGTTTGATAACAACCAGACTACCTACACATGTGTGTCAGCTAACTACAGCATTGTTTTCTGCCCGATCAGGTAACTAGTTCATAATATATTATCATGTTTTATGATGTTCCATTCAAGTTTGTCGTTGTTGAACCACTGCAAGTTACTTAGCGGTCGAGCATCAGGTAGGGAACTCTCAACCAGAGTTCGATTTCACAATGTTGTTGTTAAAGTGGTTAGACATTATGCTGAAATGTATAGTTGGCTGAGAGATTAGTCGATTCTTCATATTATAACATGTCGAAACGTTCGGCAAGAAGTCGAGAGCCAATATGATAGTTTTTGACGAATGTGGTAGTGATGAGACAACAATGTGAAAGTGCTAGGGGTTATTAGTAGTTTTCTGGGAGTTATCTGGTTAGTGTGGGTCTATATTATGTAGAACAGTAGAATTAGTAGTGCTTACAACTTACACGTAGAAATCTTCCATGATACAAATGCAGGTTAGTAAGAAAGACTAACCATCAAGCTTCTTTTTGTCAGTTTACCAGCTGAAACACCAGCAGAAACACCAGCCAAAGAACCAACTGTATCCGAACAGGTTCCTTCGAAAAGTAAAAACCACACAATCATGATTGCCTCTATAGCGTCAAGTGCTGGGATTATCATCTTCATATTAGCGGTGGTAGCAGGCCTATGGAGCAGTAAAAGGAAGAGACAACAAGGTTTGCAAAATGAATAGTTACGCGGACTTTGAATGCAGGATTTTCAGTTTTTTAGCTAGTCATTTTTGTGTTTGGTGTAGAGATCCAAAATAGTTCATTGGAGTTGGAAGATGGTCGACGCTTTATGTACTCGGAGCTTGTAAAGATTACCAATAATTTTGCATCGCCAATTGGAGCAGGTGGATTTGGAAAAGTCTATCATGGTATTCTGGAAAATGATATTCAAGTTGCTGTCAAGTTACTTATCTCGGCATCAGGCTCCAGTGAATTTCAAAATGCCATATAAATCCCATATTTTGTTATGACATAGTCACGTCATTTAATAAAATATTCTTATTAGATAGTGTAAATGCCACTTAAGCTGATACCTAGTGTTGGTTCGAGCTGGTTCTTTAAAATATGATTCACCTATCATTGCTCTGAAAACAAATAAGTTCATTCAATATCACAAGTAAGAGCTAGGAACCCTCTAGATTAGTGTTGTGACCACAAAATCAACATTGTCTCTATAGCATCAATTGCTGGGATTGTCAAAGCACTATTTGGGGAGATTGAATAAAATTTAGAATTAAAGAAGTAATAATTTCGAATTTGGGAGAAAGACCATCTAAATATGTTTTGAGCCAAAATATCTTTCTAATCTCGATTCCAAACCAGCTCTATTGTCTTAACACCTCAGCAGTAATGAAACTAGAAATATCGAAGTTAGGAAGGAAAAACACCGACAAACTCATTTTGAAAATCACAAAAAAACTCTATCATAACTTGACCGATCCTTCCCACGCGTCCAAGCACCATCCAATCCATGTGATCTTGACCTAACCATAAAAAATTCACCTATAAAAATCCTTGAGGGCACGACCCGGCTACGATAACACCAGACATCTTAACTCGGTCTATATTATCTGCAGCCATGACAAACACAAATTGGCGAACACAAGTCCACACGCAAGAGCTACATGGTCGGACTTTTCTGTCTACAGTAGCAAACCGGTTTTCAATCATCTATTTCTGTCTTCAGTCCCTTCGATCGTCGTCTTCTTCTTCTCGGTTCTAATTAACTCGAATGACTTGGATTCTTCACATTCATTTCTATAATGGGTGTGAGTCCTCTTTTACTCACGATCCTCATCACCATCTCTTTCTTTTTATCAGGTAAGCAATCAATCCGTCCTCAACTCCTCCATCTATGCTTCTTATTCATCGAACAAACTTGTGTTTAGTGTTTACTTTGTTTCTCAGAAACAGAGTCGACAACGTTCGAGATAGTCAACAACTGCAACTACACAATCTGGCCCGCACTTGTGTCCAGCGGCACAGCAAACCTGCCGACCACCGGCTCACGCTCAAGAGCGGTGCGTCCTTCAACCTCTCCGTCCCCAACTCCTGGGTGGGTCGGGTGTGGGGCCGCACACTCTGCAACGAATCCTCCACCGGAAACTTCTCCTGCTTCACTGCCGACTGCGGCACCGGAAAGATTGAGTGCGACGGAAATGGCGCCAAACCGCCGGCTACTTTAGCCGAGATCGGTCTCAACCGCGCCGGCATGGACTTCTATGATGTCACCCTCGTCGACGGGTTCAACCTCCCGCTGGTGGTGGAGCCCGTTGGAGGCAGCAACTGCAACTCTTCAGGATGCTCGGCCGACTTGAACGGATCGTGTCCCAAGGAGCTGAGGGTGGCGCGTGAGGGGAGCCAAGGGACCGTGGCGTGCATGACGCCGTGCACGGCGTTCAATAATGATCTGTTTTGTTGTACCGGGCAGTATAATACAGCCGAGACGTGTGCTGGGACCGTATATACCGATTATTTCAAACAAAGATGCCCGCAAGCTTATACCTTCTCGTTTGATAACAACCAGACTACCTACACATGTGTGTCAGCTAACTACAGCATTGTTTTCTGCCCGATCAGGTAACTAGTTCATAATATATTATCATGTTTTATGATGTTCCATTCAAGTTTGTCGTTGTTGAACCACTGCAAGTTACTTAGCGGTCGAGCATCAGGTAGGGAACTCTCAACCAGAGTTCGATTTCACAATGTTGTTGTTAAAGTGGTTAGACATTATGCTGAAATGTATAGTTGGCTGAGAGATTAGTCGATTCTTCATATTATAACATGTCGAAACGTTCGGCAAGAAGTCGAGAGCCAATATGATAGTTTTTGACGAATGTGGTAGTGATGAGACAACAATGTGAAAGTGCTAGGGTTATTAGTAGTTTTCTGGGAGTTATCTGGTTAGTGTGGGTCTATATTATGTAGAACAGTAGAATTAGTAGTGCTTACAACTTACACGTAGAAATCTTCCATGATACAAATGCAGGTTAGTAAGAAAGACTAACCATCAAGCTTCTTTTTGTCAGTTTACCAGCTGAAACACCAGCAGAAACACCAGCCAAAGAACCAACTGTATCCGAACAGGTTCCTTCGAAAAGTAAAAACCACACAATCATGATTGCCTCTATAGCGTCAAGTGCTGGGATTATCATCTTCATATTAGCGGTGGTAGCAGGCCTATGGAGCAGTAAAAGGAAGAGACAACAAGGTTTGCAAAATGAATAGTTACGCGGACTTTGAATGCAGGATTTTCAGTTTTTTAGCTAGTCATTTTTGTGTTTGGTGTAGAGATCCAAAATAGTTCATTGGAGTTGGAAGATGGTCGACGCTTTATGTACTCGGAGCTTGTAAAGATTACCAATAATTTTGCATCGCCAATTGGAGCAGGTGGATTTGGAAAAGTCTATCATGGTATTCTGGAAAATGATATTCAAGTTGCTGTCAAGTTACTTATCTCGGCATCAGGCTCCAGTGAATTTCAAAATGAGGTAGATAAGTAAACAATCTCTAAAGCGACTCAGACTGTTCCAAAACTGCAATCAACAATTCAACATTGTGTTATAAGTTAAACATTGAGCCATATATAAATAACATACTGTATGCAGGTTAAGCTATTGATGAGAGCTCATCACAGAAATGTGGTTTCCTTCACTGGCTACTGCTATGATGGAAAGACTATGGCACTTGTATTTGAATATGTTTCCAATGGAAATTTGCAACAACATTTAACAGATTCAGGTATGCACTTGTAGTATTTCATCTATATATATTATGTGCTTGCATTACTTGATGATCACTTGTATCGCTTAAATGCAATGATTTTGTGCGCTGTTGGGGTTCAGATGTAGATACTGGAAACATTTTAACTTGGAAGGAGAGACTTCAAATCGCAGTGGATGCAGCACAAGGTATACACTAGCTGATATATAGATATAAATACATAAAAGAGTTTGTTCCTTTCGTCTTCCTATAAACTTTCATCATTAGTTCTAAATCATGATCGAGTTGCAATATGATGTACATCAGTACCCGACATAGATTAGGCTTTTAAATGGCAGATGATATTTTGCAGGACTGGACTATCTACATATGGTTGCAAGCCTCCCATAATCCACAGAGATATAAAGACTTCCAATATATTGTTAACTGAAAAGATGCAAGCCAAGATATGTGATTTTGGTGTTTCCAAACTTCTTTCAACTGAAACTGCCACTCATACCATGACAGATCACGTCAGAGGAACTCGCGGATACTTTGATCCTGAGTAAGTTGGTAAAGACACATATATTGTTGCCTAAAATTGCTGTTAGATAAGCATGACTTACATTCTTCAATATTTCTTCTTTCATTTCATTATGTTCAGATACTACACCACAGGAAAGCTGAACAAAAAGAGTGATATATACAGCTTTGGTATTGTGTTGTTAGAGCTAATCACCGGCAGAACAGCAATAATAGAAGATGTAGAACCCGAACCTATTCACATATGTCAATGGGTGAGGCCTATGTTTCATAGAAGAGATATTGAAAGCATAATGGATTCAAGGATACAATCAGGGACTTACAACGTTTCCTCTGCTTGGAAAGCGGTAGGAATCGCCATGGAATGTGTGTCTTCAACATCTATCGAAAGACCAGATATCAATGTTTGTGTACAAGGAACTGAAGGAATGTTTGGAAAATTGAGGTTCCACCTGAAATAGCAAAGGTTCCAGAGGTTGATGAGAGTGATGATTGCAGTACTAGTTCAAGTGTTACTTTTCACAATTCGTCTCATACTGAGTCTGAAAGCTTCTTAATTCACATGAAGTCACACTGAGTCTGAAACTGAAAGGCATACGTGTTAGTTATTCTTTTGTTTTGAAGTCAACATGTTAGTTATTCTTGCCCTGTCAAACAAGAATACGAGGGAGGAAACTAATTGCACTATTTCTACAAATCTTGTACGAGAACATGTTGTATTTAACTGGTTCTGATGTGTTCCTGGATTAAGTGCAAGAGAATATTAACTGAAGTGGCACTCATATATCAACTGATGCGAAAGGAACATTTGGGGTACCTTTATGCTGTAATGCGTAAACTCAGGTTATCAGTTTTCTACCTTATGAAGTTTTTCAACCTTGACGATTGTTTCAGGATCATTGACTTCTGATCAAGTAACAACAGTTGCACAGATCAATGAGTGCGTCATTGATACGAATTGGAGAAGCTCTGCTCATGGAAGAAAGAGCTGCAGCACAAAAATGCAACATAATTCATTGTCAAAAGTTTTGAAATCATTTAATTCGTAGAAGGTCGTCCATCTATTCAATGAAACTAGATATTGAAAAACTTCCATAGTCTGAAGAAAGTAGTCGTTCGGAAGTAACAGATACTGGAGAAACAACAGAACAATAACAGGCAGAGCAGTGTAACCTCTATCTGGTCCAATAACACGGTTGAACTTTTCAATACATCTATCCTCAGAAAATGAACCGAGAAAGACTGTTAGGCACATCGAAAGAAATTATCTGAAACAAAAAATTTGGAAGACCCGATTTATTTCTCGCCAAAAATGGCTTAATGAAATTGGAGATGAATCAAACCAAGTAAAACTTGTACTTGAAGCACCAAAATTGACCAATGCATCAACCACTTGGTTCCCTTCTTGAAAACTATGTCAACGAAATTGCATTATTGAAATTCGATGGACACAATTCTTCCATGCCACGTCTAGTTGCCAATGCACCATTTGGGTGAGTAGAGAAAATTTATAATTAGAGACGAGTCGACGTCAAGCCAAATATGCTTCCAATCAAACATGAATCCAAGCAAACTCGATTGCTTTTATCACTGCCGAACTAGAAATATCAAGGGATGAAGAAAAAGCACGGACAACCCTTCTTTGAAAACTACGAAAAAACTCTACTATAACCTGACAGATCCTCCCCGGGCTTCCAAGCGCCATCCAATAATGGGAGGGTGCCGATTCACCTCAAAAATTTGGGGCACGACGCGGCCTACAAGTAACACCAAACCTCTTCAAAACACAAAACACAGTAAAAAAAAATTGAGAGAGAGAGAGTAGAAAAGAAAAATGTCAGGTAGTGTTATCTATAGCCATGACATAGACTAATTGGTGAATACAAGTCGCACAAGAGCAGCATGTTGGGACTTCTCAGTTTTCACGTTTCAGTAGCAAACTGGTCTTCAATCATCTAATGTTCGTGGAAGTTTCCAACGGAACAAAACCCCTCTGTGTTTTTCTTCTCAGTTCTAACTTCTAACTCGAATTATGACTAACTGGATTCTTCACCTTCATTTCTATGATGGGTTCGAGTCCTCTTTTACTCACCATCCTCACCCTCTCTTTCTTCTTATCAGGTAATCAACCCATCCTCAACTCCTCCATCTCTGTTTCTTATTGATTCATCGAACAAACTGGTGTTTACTTTTTGGTGATCGAGTGCAAAACAGAGTCGGTATCGCTCGTGATAGTCAACAACTGCAGCTACACAATCTGGCCCGGAGTTCGCTCCACCGGCTCATCACTAAACCTGTCGACTACCGGCTTCACGCTCAAGAGCGGCGCGTCCGTCAGCCTCTCCGTCCCAAAACTCTGGACAGGTCAGGTGTGGGCCGGACCTTCTGCAACCAATCCTCCACCGGAAACTTCTTCTGCTTCACCGCCGACTGTGGCACTGGAAAAGTTGAGTGCGACGGAAATGGCGCCATCCCGCCGGCTACTTTAGCCGAGTTCGCTCTCAACGTCCCGATGGTGGTGGATTCCCGCGGCCTGGACTTCTATGACGTCACCGTCGTCGACGGGTTCAACCTCCCGATTGTGGGTGCAGCCCCTTGGAGGCAGCAACTGCAGCTTTTCGGGATGCTCGGCCGACTTGAACGGAGCATGTCCGGAGGAGCTGGGGGTGGGCGTGAGGGGAGCCAAGAGACCGTGGCGTGCATGACGCCGTGCATGCGGTTCAATAGTCCGTTGTATTGTTGTGAAGGGGAATATCGTGAACGGAACAAGTGTGCTGGGACCGTATATACCGATCATTTCAAACGGGTATGCCCACAAGCATATACCGCGAATGACCAAACTACACCATTGTTTTCTGCCCCATCAGCCTTATCAGGTACCTGCTAGCAGTCTGCTACTCCATAATATATTGTTATATTTTATGATGTTCCATTAGGAAAATTCTACTTTGGTTGAACAACTGCAAAATGATCTAGAGGTCCAGTCGCAGGTAAGGAAATTGCCGAACCGAGTTTGATTTCACGAAGCTGTAAGCTGTTAAAGTAGTCAGACACTGATGATTCTTCGTATTATAACATGTCAGATGTTCGGCAAGAAGTTGAGAATCAGATGTTTTTGACGAATGTGGTAGTGATGAGACAACAATGTAGAAGTGAAAAGGGGTTTTAATAGGTTCGAAGTTTTCCGGTTACAGTGTGGGTGTGTGTGTGTGTGTGTGTGTGTATATATATGTAGAAGAGTAGAATTAGTACTTACTAGTACTTGCAACTTACAAGTAGACATCTTCCATGATACAGATGCAGGTTATTACAAAAGATTTACTACAAGTAAAGCATGTTAATAACTGTTAACCATCAAGCTTCTTTATGTCAGTTTGGACCAAACACCTTCGAAAAGTAAAAACCACAAAATCATCATTGCCTTAATAGCGTCAAGTGCTGGGATTATCATCTTCGTATTAGTGGTGTTAGCAGGCCTATGGAGGTGTAAAAGGAAGAGACAACAAGGTCAGCAAAATGAAAACTTAGGCCGACTTTGAATGCAGGATTTTCAGTTTTATAGCTAGTCATTTTTTTGATGATCACTCTGGCCATTGGTGTAGGGATCCAAAATAGTGCACTAGAGTTAGAGGATGGTCGACGCTTTATGTACTCGGAGCCTGTAAAGATTACCAATAATTTTGCATCGCCAATTGGAGCAGGTGGATTTGGAACAGTCTATCTTGGTATTCTGGAAAATGATATTCAAGTTGCTATCAAGTTACTTGCTTCCGCATCAGGCTCCAGTGAATTTCAAAATGAGGTAGATAAGTTAATCTCTGAAGTGACTCGGACTCTCCCAAAACCGTAATCAAACATTGTGTTGTAATATTGAGCCATATCTAACAAACTGTGTATGCAGGTTAAGCTATTGATGAGAGCTCATCATAGAAATGTGGTTTCCTTCACTGGTTACTGCAATGATGGAAAGACTATGGCACTTGTATTTGAATATGTTGCCAATGGGAATCTGCAGCAACATTTAACATTTTCAGGTATGCACTTACCATACTTCATCTATATATATGATGTGCTTGCATTACTTGATGATCACTTATATGGCTTAAATGCAATGATTTGTGCACTGTTGGGGTTCAGATGTAGCTACTGGAAACATTTTGACTTGGAAGGAGAGACTTCAAATCGCAGTGGATGCAGCATATGGTATAGAATAGCTAAGATATAAGATAAATTACATGTTAAAAGAGTTTGTTCCTTTCGTCTTCCTATAAACTTTCATCATTTGGTTCTAAATCATGATCGAGTTGCAATATGATGTACATCAGTACCCGACATCGATTAGGCTTTTAAATGGCAGATGATATTTTGCAGGACTGGATTATCTACATAATGATTGCAAGCCACCCATAATCCACAGAGATATTAAGACCTCCAATATATTGTTAACTGAAAAGATGCAAGCCAAGATATGTGATTTTGGTGTTTCCAAACTTCTTTCAACAGAAAGTGCCACTCATACCATGACAGATCATGTCAGAGGAACTCGCGGATACTTTGATCCTGAGTAAGTAAAGACACATATATAAGACATATAAGTTACTCTAAATTGCTGCTAGATAAGATAAGCATAACTTACATTCTTCGATTTTTTCTTTTCATTTCATTATGTTCAGATACTACACTACAGGAAAGCTGAACAAAAAGAGTGATATATACAGCTTTGGGATTGGGATTGTGTTGCTAGAGCTAATCACCGGCAGAACAGCAATAATAACAGATGTAGAACCGGAACCTATTCACATATGTCGATGGGTGAGGCCTATGTTTCCGAGAAGAGATATTGAAAGCATATTGGATTCAAGGATACAAGCAGGGACTTACAACGTTTCCTCTGCTTGGAAGGCGGTAGAAATCGCCATGGAATGTGTGTCCTCAACAGCTACCGAAAGACCAGATATCAATGTTGTGTATAAGGAATTGAAGGAATGTTTGGAAATTGAGGTTCCACCTGAAATAGCAAAGGTTCCAGAGGTTGATGAGAGTGATGATTGCAGTACTAGTTCAAGTGTCTATGTTCACAAGACGTCCCACACCGAGTCTGAAAGCTTCTCAGTTCACATGAAGTCACCCATTGAGTCTGAAACTGAAAGGCATACGTGTTAGTTATTTTTGCAGAGTTAAAACAAGATTGGAGTTACACGAAGGCGGAAACTAATAGTCCCTCCTACAGCTCTAGTAAGAGAACATTGGGTTTCTGGATTGCAAGACATTGCCTGTGGTGAATCCAGAAGTATGTTTTATTTTAAATTAAGTTCTTGCAACTGGAAGTGGCACTCATATATCAACTGATGCTAATGGAACATTTGGGTACCTTGATGCTGTAAACTGCAGGTTACCAGTTTTCTACCTTATGAAGTTCCTCTACCTTTATTATATATTAAAGCAGAACATAATATATAATAAGACCCAACTTCAAAAGCCAATTGCCACCTCTGCTAAAGTCTGATCCTAATATGCTCTTAAGAACAAAATAACACATGTTTCCATGAACTGTGGACAGCATTCCTTTCTCAGGAGTTCATATCCCCAACACTAGCATACTTATGGAAATTTAAGCAGTGGTAAAGATATATGGTCTGAGAGGCAAAACAAAAGGAAAGGCCAGCACGTTTTAGCCACCTTGAAAATCACCGACACCCACTTTAAGCATGTAACATATAAAAAAGTTGGACCTTGTCTAGAAACTTTAGAATCCAAACTATTTCAAACGGCAGACAATTTGGGACACAACTCCCATAATCGATATCGTAAGCCTCCGGTAAAAACTACATACCATGCATAGACATATCAGAATCGTAATCACATAAACAACCTCATATATGAAACTTAAATAGCCTGCCAATATTCTCACTCTGAATCAAAAATTACTCATAGTAGGTCCTCTATTTCTATCAAACCCTCTCAGCTAAAAAACAACTTTTACATTTAAAATGTAATCTATACTACCACATTACCAACCATAGTCATTCTTATCATTCTCCAAATTGAGAAACTCATCAGTTCCACTCTTGCGCGTGGGGGCGCCGGCGTAGATGAGGATATATTAAAAATGGGAGAAGTTCCGGGTTTAGCCCCTGCAAATGTCGAAACAACCACACTAGTCAACCCACATTTCCGAACAATTCAAGCCAACTATTACACTAATACAGCACAAGTTCAAGAACTAAATTTGAAATCCTACATTACACTCCAAAATCCGAAAAAAAAAACTAAGACTTGGGAACTGAGAAGTACCTAAAGGCGCATCGAACTCTTCAGAAGTGTCGAGAAGAAAATCGTTCCTCTCCTTCTCCCTCTTCTTCATCTCTAGAAACAACGCCAGCTCTTCTTCCTTCTCCTTCCTCATCGAGGCCCTCAGCTTGTGAAGTTCCAAGTACTTCCAGTATGTTAAGCCAAAAATATAACTGGTGTTTATCATGGCACAAGACACTGTTTGGTAGAACAACATGGCCAGGAACTTGTCCTCATTCTGGTTTCAGCTTCAGTTAAATGTTATATGTTTAGCAGGGCAACTGAAGAATGGAAGGAGCGATTTTTCTTTTTCAAAGAGCAATATTAAGACATTAAGTGGGGGCAATTGCCCTCACTAGGCATAACATGGGTCCGCCTATGGCAGTAGAAGTAATTCATTGACTCACTATTAAGAGACTACATACCTACATTTTAATCTGAACATGTAAACTTTGAGTTTTAGAAATGTACAGGTTTGGAGTATTTCTGCTAGGGATGATGGTAAACAGGATGCCACAAAAAGAGTTTGAGAGGTGCAACGCTTGTTATATGCATAATGCATTATCTTGGAAATCGGGAGACACTGACAGACCCGAAAATGGAATTGACTGAAAACATTGATGCAAATATTCAAAATATTCTTAAAACAATATCCTTACCTCACGTTCAATATACTCATATCTCACGATGTTAAGCTGAATAAAATTCAAGGGAATAGAGATGAACATGTCAATCTATATACTAATCATTACTATTGCAGCATAATACTCCAACATTCTCAACTCACAAAAAAGGATATAGATTAACACAACAAAGCTTTAATTCAACCAAATATACAAACTTATCATTGATCGTTACCTTCACCAATGAGATGACAGTTACCAACAAGATGAATCCTTCAATCGGTTGCAAATTCGAAAATTTTTATTTATCCCCAATTTCTGATTAAATCTAATGCCAGGCCTAGGGTTTCAAACCTTTTTACGATTTTGGGTTGTCCGAAATGTTGAATGTTGACAGCCAAGAGGACCTCGATGTCGATCAATTGCTCGGCTTGAACGCGAACGGTAAATATTTGTTTTACTGCGTTTGCTTTATTTTTATTTTTATTTTTTATTCCAGTGGTTAACGCCTTCCTCATATTCAACGCCTTCTTTCCATCACGTGCACTACATATGGGCGTGTACATCCACGGCCGTGCACACAAGACACTCAGCTGGAAACTTCCACGAACAATAGATGATTGAAGACCCAGTTTGCTCCTGAAGATTGAAAAGTCTTGCGTGCTGCCTTTCTCACAGTTTGCTCCACAAGACACTCCGGTTTTTCAAAATTTCTCTCCTACGACTATTTGATCGGAGTGTCTTGTGGAGCAAACCGGAGTGTCTTCAATCATCTATTGTTCGTGGAAGTTTCCAGCGGGACAAAAACCTTTCGTGTTCTTCATCTCAGTTCTAACTTTCAAACTCGAATGACTAATTGGATTCTTCACCTTCATTGAATCATTTCTATAATGGGTGCGAGTCCTCTTTTACTCACGATCCTCACCCTCTTTTTTCTTATCAGGTAAGCAATCCATCATCAACTCCTCCATATCTGTTTCTTATTGATTGATCGAACAAACTGGTGTTTACTTTTTTAGTGATCGAGTGCATGCAGAAACAGAGTCCGTATCGCTCCAGATAGTCAACAAGTGCAACTACACAATCTGGCCCGGAATTCTCTCCACCGGCAGAGTAAACCTGTCGACCACCGGCTTCAAGCTCGAAAGCGGCGCGTCCTTGAACCTCTCCGTCCCCAACTCCTGGACAGGTCGTGTCTGGGCCCGGACACTCTGCAACGAATATTCCAGCGGAAACTTCTTCTGTTTCACCGCCGACTGCGGCACCGGAAAAATCGAGTGCGACGGAAACTTTGGCAGTCTGCCGGCTACTGCAGCCGAGTTCTGTCTCAACAGGACGGCGGCGTGGACTACTATGACGTCAGCCTCGTCACCGGGTTCAACCTCCCGATAGTGGTGGAGCCTCGCGGGGCAGGCAGCAACAACTGCAGCTCTTCGGGATGCTCGGCCGACTTGAACGGCGATTGTCCCAAGGAGCTGAGGGTGGCGCGTGAGGGGAGCCAAGGGACCGTGGCGTGCATGACGCCGTGCATGGCGTTCAATAATTCGCGGTTTTGTTGTACGTATCTTGCATCCGACACGTGTGATGGGACCGTATATAGCGATTATTTCAAACAAAGATGCCCACAAGCGTATACCTACGCGTATGATGAAAACCAGAGTACGTACACCTGTGCGTCAGCTAATGACTACAGCATTGTTTTCTGTCCTATCAGGTACCTAGTCCATTATATATTGTCACGTTTTATGATGTTCCATTTGAGAGTCATGTTGTAGAACCACTGCGATTAATCAATTCTTGCTATTATAACATGTCAAGATGTCGAGAACCAGTAATGTTGCATATGAAGTTCTTGAGGAATGTGGTAGTGATAAGACAACCATGTGCAAGTGCAAGGGGTTAATAGTAGGTTCGAAGTTTTCTAATTATGTAGAACACTAGAATTAGTAGTATACAACTAGAATTCAGAAATCATCCATGATACAAATGCAGGTTATTACAAAGATTTACTCCAATTAAAGCACGTTAATAACTGTTAACCATCAAGCTTCTTTATGTCAGTTTGGACCAAACACCTTCGAAAAGTAAAAACCACAACATGATTGCCTTTCTAGCGGCAAGTGCTCAGATTATCATCTACATAATGATGTTTGCGGGCCTATGGAGCATTACACGGAACAGACAACAAGGTTAGCAAAATGAATACATAGGCCGACTTGGAATGTATGATTTTCAGTTTTTTAGCTCGTCATTTATGTGATGATCACTGGTTTTTGGTGTAGAGATCCAAAATAGATCATTGGAGTTGGAGGATGGTCGACGCTTCATGTACTCGGAGCTTGTAAAGATTACCAATAATTTTGCATCGCCAATTGGAGCAGGTGGATTTGGAAAAGTCTATCATGGTCTTCTGGAAAATGATATTCAAGTTGCTGTCAAGTTACTTATTTCCGCATCAGGCTCCAGTGAATTTCAAAATGAGGTAGATAAGTTAACAATGTAGCTCTAAAGCGACTCGGATTGTTCCAAAACCGCAATCAACATTAACTTTGAGCCATATATAACAAACTGTATGCAGGTTAAGCTATTGATGAGAGCTCATCATAGAAATGTGGTTTCCTTCATTGGCTACAGCTATGATGGAAAGACTATGGCACTTGTATTTGAATATGTGGCCAATGGAAATCTGCAGCAACACTTAACATTTTCAGGTATGCACTTATCATACTTCATCTATATATATGATGTGCTTGCATTACTTGATGATCACTTATATGGCTTAAATGCAATGATTTGTGCACTGTTGGGGTTCAGATGTAGCTACTGGAAACATTTTGACTTGGAAGGAGAGACTTCAAATCGCGGTGGATGCAGCACATGGTATGGAATAGCTAAGATATAAGATAAATTTACATGGTTAAAAGAGTATGTACCTTTGGCCCCCCTATATATTTTCATCATTTAGTCCTAAATCATGATCGAGTTGCAATTTGATGTACACATTAGTACCCGATATCGATTAGGCTTTTAAATGGCAGATGATAATTTGCAGGACTGGATTATTTACACAATGATTGCAAGCCTCCCATAATCCACAGAGATATAAAGACCTCCAATATATTGTTAAATGAAAAGATGCATGCCAAGATATGTGATTTTGGTGTTTCCAAACTTCTTTCAACTGAAACTGCCACTCATACCATGACAGATCACGTCAGAGGAACTCGCGGATACTTTGATCCTGAGTAAGTTAGTAAAGACATATAAGTTACTCTAATTGCTGATTGATAAGCATAACTTACATTCTTCGATTTTCTTCTTTTCCTTTCATTATGTCCAGATACTACACCACAGGAAAGCTGAACAAAAAGAGTGATATATACAGCTTTGGGGTTGTGTTGCTAGAGCTGATCACCGGCAGAACAGCAATAATAACAGATGTAGAACCCGAACCTGTTCACATATGTCAATGGGTGAGGCCTATGTTTGAGAGAAGAGATATTGAAAGCATACTGGATTCAAGTACACAAGCAGGGACTTATAACGTTTCCTCTGCTTGGAAGGCGGTAGAAATCGCCATGGAATGTGTGTCCTCAAAAGCTACCGAAAGACCAGATATCAATGTCGTGTATAAGGAATTGAAGGAATGTTGGAATTGAGGCTCCACCTGAAATAGCAAAGGTTCCAGAGGTTGATGAGAGTGATGGTTGCAGTACTAGTTCAAGTGTCTCTGTTGACATGACGTCCCACACTCAGTCTGAAAGCTTCTTAGTTCTCATGATGAAGTCACACACAGAGTCTGAAACTGAAAGGCAAACGTGTTAGTTATTCTTGCACTGTTAAAATAAGATTGGAATTATACGAATGCGGAAACTAATTGGACTATTCCTCCAAATCTAGTAGGAGAACATTGCTCCAATTTTGGGTTTCTGGATTACAAGAGGATATTACCTCCGGTAAATCCAGAAGCATGTTTAAAATTAAGTTCTTGCAACTGGAAGAGACACTCATATACATGATTCATCTTGTTGGTAACTGCAATTTGTGATGAATGTTATAAATTCCAAATCATTAGATGAATTACTTCCCAGATTATTCCCCCATAAGCTGAGCGACTGGAGATAAAGAAAAGCTCCAAAACTTGTGGGAACTTGCCCAATGAAATTATTGTCGGCAACATCAAGCGTCAGAAGCTGAGAAGCATTGGCAAAAGAAGCCGGGATTGGTCCAGAGAATTCATTTCCACCCGGCCACACTGATTCAAGATTTGGCATGTTTAGGCCTATACTGGGTGGAAGAATTCCCTTAAACATATTACCCGTAATTGAAAAGACTTTCATAGATGACACTGTTTGAGCCCAGCAGATTTTGGTCCAAGACTCGTAATAGGTTTTGGATAACATTTAGGCTAATACCCGTGACCCTTTTTTAATACGAAGCCATGTAAGGTGGCGAGCTCTGGCAGCGCGCGAGGTAGAATTTGACAAGGACTTTGGTACTCCGCGAGGTTCGCGAGATCCTCGTTTTAGTTAGTTCGCGTAGGAGTCTACAGTACTTGGCAAGGCGGGGGCGGCGGTAAAAGTTTACTCTTAGTCTATTATGACACGCATCATGTGGATAGCGCAGTTCGCTGGCAAGTTGAATCCTGGTAGAATTATAATTGTTGAATTCAAATGGGTTTGTGATTAAAGACCAATCAGCTAAGTAGCGAGGTGCTATATAAGGGAGCTTGACGACAACAAATGGACATACAATCAAATCATGCAAAACTACTACAAATCTTCGAGCATCCTCGAAACCCTAAAGTTCTAAGTGCACCTCGCTTTAGTTCTCAGAACCCGTTCGGACTCGCCTTTCCTTCCTAATTGTTGCTCTGCTCGCTTTAAACAGTGAGTATCGATTCACAGGTGACTAAGAAGTTTGCTCGTAATTCCACACCCGCGAGGTGACACCGGAGCTCTATTCCGCCTGGTTAGAAGTCAAGAACGCGCACAGTTCACATCCCACGTCAGCGCGGTGGCACGCCCTGCAACCCTAGTTTAGTTTTGGTAGCATAAGTTACTCCTGAGGATCGTGACCAAAAACAGACACGTTAAAGAGGGACGGAGGCAACATACTAAAAAGAGATTACCAAAATCAATACTAAAAGCCATAGGTTTCTCAGTTGTCCCATCTTCTCTGGAACTGTGCCAACCAGATTGTTCTCTCCCAAGGAAAGTTCTTCGAGTGATGAAAGATTTCCAAGGAAGGTGGGACGCGTCCTGTCAGATGTTTCTCCATAGATAAAGAAGCACAAGCTTCGTCAACGAGCCAATCTCTGATGGAATATCGCCCTTAAGGCGGTTTTCTCCGATATCTATGACACTCAGTTCTGGACAGAAGGTCAGGTTGACTGGAATTCCCCCCTCTAACATGTTGGTATTGAGATTGAGACGTCGTAGTCGGAACAATTGACCAACTTGTTGCGGAATCATGCCAGAGAACTTGTTCCCTTGAAGGCAACATACCAGAGAGATTACCATGATTAATCCTGAGTAAGTTAGTTAAGACATATATAAGTCCGGGCCAGATTGTGTAGTTGCAGTTGTTGACTATCTCGAACGATGTCGACTCTGTTTCTGCACTTGAAGAAACCAACAAGTAAACACCAGTTTGTTCGATCAGTAATAAGAAACAGAGGTGGAGGAGTTGAGGATGGATTGATTACGTACCTGCGAAGAATGAGAGGGTGATGAGGATCGTGAGTAGAAGAGGGCTCACACCCATTTATAGAAATGAAGGTGAAAAGAATCCAATTAGTCATTCGAGTCTGAACTTAGAACTGAGAAGAAGTAGACAAAGGGATTTTGTTCCGCTGGAGACATCCACGAACATTTGATGATTGAAGACCAGTTTCCTACTGCAAACTGAGAAGTCCCAACATGATGCTCTTTTGTGCGACTTGTATTCACCAATTAGTCCATGTCATGGTTATAGATAACACTACCTGATACTTTTCTTTTCTATTTTCTTTCTCTCTCTCTGCGTTTTTTTTTTTACTGTGTTTTGTGTCTTGAAGAGGTTTAGTGTTACTTGTAGCTAGGCCGCGTCGTGCCCCAGAATTTTTGAGCCCTTGAGGTGAATTAGCACCCTCTTATAATTGGTTGGGCAAAGGTCAACACAGATGGCGTTTGGGAGCGTGAGGAGGTTCAGTCAGGTTATGGTGGAGTTTTTTTGTGATTTTCAAGGTGAGGGTTGTCGGTGCTTTTTCTTCATCCCTTGATATTTCTAGTTCTATTGTTGCTGAGGTTACCGTCGTGATCAAAGCAATCGAGTTTGCTTGGATTCATGATTGGAACTATGGAAACATATTTGGTTTGAAGTCCGCTTGTCTTAATTCTAAATTTTCTTCTCTCCCAAATGGTGCATTAATCCCAACTAGATGTGGCATGGAAGAATTGTGTGCATTGAATTCCATTGATGCGATTTCGTTTTTCACATATTTTTCATGATCAGAACTCAGAAGTCAGAACCTGCAGTTTACAGCATCAAGGTACCCAAATGTTCCATTGGCATCATGTATATGAGTCTCTTCCAGTTGCAAGAACTTATTTTTAAACATGCTTCCGGTAAATCCTCTTGCAATCCAGAAACCCAAAATTGGAGCAATGTTCTCCTACTAGATTTGTAGGAATAGTCCAATTAGTTTCCGCTCGTATAATTCCAATCTTATTTTAACAGTGCAAGAATAACTAACACGTATGCCTTTCAGTTTCAGACTCAATGTGTGACTTCATATGAACTAAGAAGCTTTCAGACTCAGTGGGACGCCATGTGAAAAGAAACACTTGAATTAGTACTGCAATCATCACTCTCATCATCAACCTCTGGAACCTTTGCTATTTCAGGTGGAACCTCAATTTCCAAACATTCCTTCAGTTCCTTATACACAACATTGATATCTAGTCTTTCGATAGCTGTTGATGACATTAAATTTGACACGAATTTTAACACTATTACTTGACTTTTAGATTTTAAAATATTCAAGGGTCTAGATCAATTTTAAATATGATGTCAACACAAAAATAATTGATGTGGCAAGTGACGTGGTATTGCCTAATTTTATAACAAATCAAACTAAAAGAAAAGAAGGAAAAATAAAAATTTAAAATCTAAAAACAAAATCTAATTTTCCAATATGATGAAAGAAAAAAAAAGGACGATGTTCATCTCCAGAATATAACAAAAACCCAGAAAATAAATTTCTGAACTATTTTCCTCACTATATTATTGTTGATCGGATCCTTTGGTGTCTCGGCCAATTATGTATGTAGTATTGTAGCTTTCAGTGTAGATAAACCATATACAACAGGAGGTGCATGGTTTGACCTAAAGGGATGTTCGATCAAGGATTGATAAGGAGCTAGCCTTATAAAATATATATATATATATATTATATATATATTAAAGTTTTGGTGAGATTTCCATTTTTGCACCACTTCCCGATTGAATTTCCTCAAACTTTCTTCTAGACATATCTAGATCATCTTGTGTAGATCATCTCTGCAAAATTTCAGCCAATTTGGTGATCGTTAAGACCCTCAAACTTACGTTACAAAACCGACGGACAGAATTTTGTCCGGTTCAGATATATAACAGAAAAACGCAAGTTTGAGGGTCTTAACGATCACCAAATTGACTGAAATTTTGCAGAGATGATCTACACAAGATGATCTAGATATGTCTAGAAGGAAGTTTGAGGAAATTCGATCGGAAAGTGGTGCAAAAAATGGAAATCCGTACCAAAAACTTTGGTGCGGACGTCCGAAGCCAAGAAGGGCTGTATATATATATATATATATATATATATATATATGATTTTTCTCAGCTGCGGACGTTCGCACCAATTTTTTTTTGGTGCGGATTTCCATTTTTGCACCACTTCCCGATCGAATTCCTCAAACTTCTTCTAGACATATCTAGATCATCTTGTGTAGATCATCTCTGCAAAAATTTCAGCCAATTGGTGATCGTTAAGGCCTCAAACTTGCGTTACAAAACCGACGGACATAATTCTATCCGGTTCATCATCTCCATTTGTTTTTATTTTGAGGGCTTAACGATCACCAAATTAGCTGAAATTTTGCAGAGATGATCTACACACGATGATCTAGATATGTCTAGAAGAAGTTGAGGAAATTCGATCGGAAAGTAGTGCACAAATGGAAATCCGCACCGAAACCTTCGGTGCGACGTCCGCAGCCGAGAAGACCGTATTTATATATATATATATATATATATATATATATATATATATATATATATATATATATATATAATTGACCACTCCACTTCAAACTCTGCTGAATCCAACAATTATTCACCAAGTTTCGTTGCACTCGTGAAAGATATGCCTCATCTCCTTGGCAATGAATCTAGAATCCCGCTAAGAATTGTTTGTAGCTACTACCCTTAATTCCAACGACAATGTTTCTAATCCCATTACACACACAAGGTGATAACTTGTTGAACGTGAATCTCAGTAGCCATTCGGTCTGAGCATGAGAACACATATCAATCTCTTGTCTTTTTTTTTCTTTGCCTGAGTTCTTTTTATTGCAAAATAGATTATGTTTTTTAGATTTTAAATTCTGATTTTTCTTACTTTTTTTAAAATTTAATTTGTTATAAAATTAGGTAGTGCCACGTCACTTGTCACATCAATTATTTATGTGTTGACATCCTATTTACAATTGATCTAGACCCTTAAATGTTTTAAAATCTAATGATCAAGAAATAGTGTCAAAATTTATGTTAAATTTGATGTCCCTTAAGAGCAAGTCCACCGGTGGGAAAAAAATCCAACCCAGGTTAGATCCACATAGGCAAAGTAACCAAGCCCAAATTTTTTTGCTTCCACCCATAAATGAGTTATCTCCCCAATCCAACCCATGTTAGATTTTTGGGGAGATATCTAACCCAGGAGAGAAGAGAACACCAGCCCAGGCGACTTGCACCACATCAGTTGAACCCACTACATGGAGCACGCCAAGGGGCTGCGGGGATGGTTGCGCGCCTGGCGTCTGGTCCAAGGCCGGAGGAGGCCTGGTGCACTCGCTGTCGGGGTCCCGCAAGGCAGGGGGCTGCTGGATCTGGGCTGTTCACGTCGGAGAACAAGATCGGTGTTTATGCAGCGGAATCGGAAGCATGGCGTCGGAGTTTGCTGCTGCTGCTGTGCGTGCGGGGGTCAGAATTTGAGTAACCGGGCGTGATCGGAGCGGCTGGGCACTTGTGCTACAGAGTGAGGTGCGTCGGGGTTGCCGGAGGAGGCCTGGGGTGCTCGCTCGTGGAAGGTGAGTGCCCAGAGAAGAAATATGGGTGCCCAGAGCAGAATCGATAACATGTAGAAATAGGAAAATCTGTAAAAATAAATAAATTTATCTGTAAAAAAATAAATTTATACAGTGCGAAAAATAATTGTCATCTCTTTTGCATTTTCAAAAAAAAAAATTCATTGGATTGATAGCTAATTTACATATGCCTAGTTAATTTAGATTGTGTTTTTCATTAGACAATATCAAATAAAGTATTTTTTAAACTTGACTTGTTACTTAAATGTTATGAAATAAAAACATTAATTTTAATATGTCATATAATATATATATATATATATATAAATTACTATTTATTTATACATAAACACGATTATTCACACTTAAAAACGGTTTTTTAAATTCAATAAACAGTCACTGCCACCCAGGTCACTATTTTTTTTTTTTTTTTATTAAGTCACAGTATCCCAAAGGCTTCCTAGGCCCAAAGACTAATCCGTCGGCGCATGTGAAATGCTTCAACTATGCATTGCAGCATAGTGCCTAGCCACTTTGCTTTCATGGGGATTCAAACTTCAGACCTGGGGTTAGCCAAGAGAGAGTTTTCCACCCCACTATCCTTAGTGGTGAACTCATAGTTACCCAAGTACTATTCATTCTAACCCAACGGCTGAACTTGCTCTAAACCAGACCCATGTTATTTACTTCATTGTCATCGTGCTCTCCGTCACCCATTATAGAAATGAAGGTGAGGAATTATATATAATTCTGATCCTCTTCATTGTGATCGTCTTCTTTTCTTCTTCTTATCAGTTCTAACTCGAATGACTTGGATTATTCTTCACCTTCATTTCTATAATGGGTGTGAGTCCTCTTTTACTCACGATCCTCATCACCCTCTCTTTCTTCTTATCAGGTAAGCAATCCATCCTCAACTCCTCCATCTCTGTTTCTTATTATTGATCGAACATGCTGGTGTTTACTAGCCTTTTGGTTTTTCAGAAACAGAGTCGGCATCGTTCGAGATAGTCAACAACTGCAACTACACAATCTGGCTGGCTGGAATTATCTCCACCAACAGAGTAAACCTGTCGACCAGCGGCTTCAAGCTCGAGAGCGGCGCGTCCTTGAACCTCTCCGTCCCCAATTCCTGGCGGGGTCGCGTGTGGGGCCGGACACTCTGCAACGAATCCTCCGCCGGAAACTTCTACTGCTTCACCGCCGACTGCGGCACCGGAAAAGTCGAGTGCGACGGAAATGGCGCCATCCCACCGGCTACTCAAGTCGAGTTCGCTTTCAACTCCGTCAATGACCTGACCTTATATGACATCACCCTCGTCGACGGGTTCAACCTCCCGATGGTGGTGGAGCCTCGCGGAGCAGCCAGCAGCAACTGCAGCTCTTCAGGATGCTCGGCCGACTTGAACGGCGCGTGTCCCAATGAGCTGAGGGTGGCGCGTGAGGGGAGCCAAGAGACCGTGGCGTGCAAGACGCCGTGCGCGGTGTTCAATAATTCGCGGTTTTGTTGTACCGGTGAGTATTCTTCACCTCAGACGTGTGGTGGGACCATATATACCGATTATTTCAAACAAAGATGCCCACAAGCGTACACGTATGCGTTTGATAACAACCAGACTATCTACAACTGTACGTCAGCTAACTACAGCATTGTTTTCTGCCCTATCAGGTATCTAGTTCATAATATATTGTCATGTTTTATGATGTTCCATTCAAGTTTGTCGTTGTTGAACCACGGCAAATGACTTAGCGGTCGGTCGAGCATTAGGAAGGGAACTCTCAAGTCTTAACCCGAGTTCGATTTCACAATGTTGTTAAAGTGGTTAGAAATTATGCTGAAATGTATAGTTGGAGCGCTGAGAGATTAGTCGATTCTTCGTATTATAACATGTCGAAACGTTGGGCAAGAAGTCGAGAGCCAATATGATGTTTTTGACGAATGTGGTAGTGATGAGACAACAATGTGAAAGTGCAAGGGGTTATTAGTAGTTTTCTGGGAGTTCTCTGGTTACAGTGTGGGTCTATATTATGTAGAACAGTAGAATTAGTAGTACTTACAACTTACACGTAGAAATCTTCCATGATACAAATGCAGGTTAGTAAGATAGACTAACCATCAAGCTTCTTTATGTCAGTTTACCAGCTGAAACACCAGCCAAAGAACCAACTGTATCCGGTCCTTCGAAAAGTAAAACCACACAATCATGATTGCCTCTATAGCGTCAAGTGCTGGGATTATCATCTTCATATTAGCGGTGGTAGCAGGCCTATGGAGCAGTAAAAGGAAGAGACAACAAGGTTAGCAAAATGAATACTTAGGCGGACTTTGAATGCAGGATTTTCAGTTTTATAGCTAGTCATTTTTGTGATGATCACTCTGGCCATTGGTGTAGGGATCCAAAATAGTGCACTAGAGTTAGAGGATGGTCGACGCTTTATGTACTCGGAGCTTGTAAAGATTACCAATAATTTTGCATCGCCAATTGGAGCAGGTGGATTTGGAACAGTCTATCTTGGTATTCTGGAAAATGATATTCAAGTTGCTGTCAAGTTACTTGCTTCCGCATCAGGCTCCAGTGAATTTCAAAATGAGGTAGATAAGTTAATCTCTGAAGTGACTCGGACTCTCCCAAAACCGTAATCAAACATTGTGTTGTAATATTGAGCCATATCTAACAAACTGTGTATGCAGGTTAAGCTATTGATGAGAGCTCATCATAGAAATGTGGTTTCCTTCACTGGCTACTGCAATGATGGAAAGACTATGGCACTTGTATTTGAATATGTTGCCAATGGGAATCTGCAGCAACATTTAACATTTTCAGGTATGCACTTATCATACTTCATCTATATATATGATGTGCTCGCATTACTTGATGATCACTTATATATCGCTTAAATGCAATGATTTGTGCACTGTTGGGTTCAGATGTAGCTACTGGAAACATTTTGACTTGGAAGGAGAGACTTCAAATCGCAGTGGATGCAGCACATGGTATAGAATAGCTAAGATATAAGATAAATTTACATGTTAAAAGAGTTTGTTCCTTTGGTCCCCTATATATTTTCATCATTTAGTCCTAAATCATGATCGAGTTGCAATTTGATGTACATTAGTACCCGATATCGATTAGGCTTTTAAATGGCAGATGATTTTTGCAGGACTGGATTATCTACATAATGATTGCAAACCACCCATAATCCACAGAGATATTAAGACCTCCAATATATTGTTAACTGAAAAGATGCAAGCCAAGATATGTGATTTTGGTGTTTCCAAACTTCTTTCAACTGAAACTGCCACTCATACCATGACAGATCACGTCAGAGGAACTCGTGGATACTTTGATCCTGAGTAAGTAAAGACACATATATAAGACATATAAGTTACTCTAAATTGCTGATAGATGAGCATAACTTACATTCTTCGATTTTCCTTTTCATTTCATTATGTTCAGATACTACACTACAGGAAAGCTGAACAAAAGAGTGATATATACAGCTTTGGGATTGTGTTGCTAGAGTTAATCACCGGCAGAACAGCAATAATAACAGATGTAGAACCGGAACCTATTCACATATGTCGATGGGTGAGGCCTATGTTTCAGAGAAGAGATATTGAAAGCATATTGGATTCAAGGATACAAGCAGGGACTTACAACGTTTCCTCTGCTTGGAAGGCGGTAGAAATCGCCATGGAATGTGTGTCCTCAACAGCTACCGAAAGACCAGATATCAATGTTGTGTATAAGGAATTGAAGGAATGTTGGAAATTGAGGTTCCACCTGAAATAGCAAAGGTTCCAGAGGTTGATGAGAGTGATGATTGCAGTACTAGTTCAAGTGTCTATGTTCACAAGACGTCCTACACCGAGTCTGAAATCTTCTCAGTTCACATGAAGTCACCCATTGAGTCTGAAACTGAAAAGCATACGTGTTAGTTATTTTTGCAAAGTTAAAACAAGATTGGAGTTACACGAAGGCGGAAACTAATAGTCCCTCCTACAGCTGTAGTAAGAGAACATTGTGGGTTTCTGGATTGCAAGACTAACCTTTGGTGAATCCAGAAGTATGTTTTTTTTATTTAATTAAGTTCTTGCAACTGGAAGTGGCACTCATATATCAACTGATGCTAATGGAACATTTGGGTACCTTGATGCTGTAAACTGCAGGTTACCAGTTTTCTACCTTATGAAGTTCCTCTACTTTGCGATTGTATCAGGATCAGTCGCTTCTATCATGTAACAACAATTGCACAGATCAATTGTTGTTGATACGCATTCGAGCAGCTCAGATCATGGAAGAAAGAGCTGCAGCACAAAAATGCTAGATAATTCATTGTCAAAAGTTTGGAAATCGATTAATTCATAGTGGGTTGTCCATATATGCAATGAAACTAAATATTGAAGAAGCTTCCAGAGTCTGTCACTACCAGAAGAAAGGCTTTGACCGACGAAAATAAAAAACCAGGCCGACGAAATTTTCTTTCGTTGGCTAATTTAAAATTTCGTCGGCTGAATAATTTTTTTCATTGGCTATAGTCTGTGAACTTTAGCCGATGAAATTTTAAAAGTTTAGCCGACGAAATTTTTAAAAGTTTAGCCGACTGAAAATATAATTTCGTCGGCTAAAGTGTCTTATATTTGCAGATCTTGACAACAACTCATTGGGGAAAAAAAAACTATACGTAGAACCTTCAAACGCAAAAAAGTCGTGAAATAAGATATGACCATAATGGTGAAATACATCTATGGTTAAAAAATCACGGTATTCCGGTAAATTCTCGGTGCCGATAGTTGCGGTTTATGCAATTTACTCTTATTATTCACTATGCTGCAAATTTGGCATTTGGTGTCCGATTGACTATTATGATACATTTCCAGAAGCTTAACGGCCCTACGAGTCAAACTCATGGCTAGTGCCATGATGTCTAGGCTTTTTGGCCATCCGAGTCCGTTTAGGGCTTCAAAATACAGTTTTCTTATTTCCATTAGAGTTGACCGTTTCGATCGAGCCCTTAACGTTGTCGAATCTAGTTGAATTTTTTACCATAGACATCTTTCGTCATAATGATCATATCTGACGGTCGAATTTTGGTTTGTGAATTTTAGTCATCGGAATCAGTGTCTACTATTTACTGTTATATTCCCTATGGGGAGCCCTATCGTCAGAAGGTAAATGTCTCAAAATTTTATATGGGCAGTTGCGTCTCATCTACGTGAGAGTTTTTGTGTGGAAGGTTTGACCAAACTACGTAATATAGAGGGAGATATGAGCGTTTCGTGTGATAAGTGACGATTGATTATGGTTAACCGTTTCGATCGAGCCCTTAACGTTGTCGGATCTAGTTGAATTTTTTACCATAAACATCTTTCGTCATAATGATCATATCTAACGGTCGAATTTTGGTTTGTGAATTTAGTCATCGGAATCACAACGTGTCTACTAATGTTGTATAACTTGTTTAGTAGGTTATACAACTTTGTGAACAAACTCTACATAGGAAGCAAAATTATCAAAAATCTCGTGAAATAAGATGTGTTCAGAATGGGTGAAATACGGTTATGGTTCAAAAATCACGTAAATCGGGTAAAGTTTCGGTGTCGATAGTAGCGGTCAACCCTATTTACCGTTATTATATCTCTATGAGGACCCTATCGTCGGAAGGTAAATGTCTCAAAAAATTTATATAGACGGTTGCGTCTCATCTACATGAGAGTTTTTCGTGTGGAAGGTTTGACCAAACTACGTAATATAGGGGGAGATATGAGCGTTTTCGTGAATTTATAGACTTTAGCCGACGAGATATTAAAAAAGTCGTCGGCTAAGGTCTTTATATAGGAGTTATACCGAAGATGGATGGTAAGAAGTCTATTATCTGCCAGATTTTCTTCTCGGCCTAGCTCCGCGTCAAGCCACCGGGAGACCGCCACACTTGTCCCAAAAGCTTCGCGTCGTCTCTACTTCATTGCTGGATAGGTGGTGCATCGAGTGGCGCCGCCGTGAGGGATAAATCGAGCTCCAAAACTCTGCCGATTCGGATTCGGTGTGTCGATCGAATTTCTCCTTCCTTAGGTCACCATTTGGTGAGTTCTATATATGGATAAGTTGAGTTTGATTAGTACTACATTTCCCTATAATTTGGTAGCTCGATTCGGTGTGTGTGAAGAGAATCGAAGATTTGAAGTTTTTAGGGTTTAAAATTGGGGATTTTTATATTTTGATTCAATTGACCTGTTTAGGCTTAGAATTGGGCTTCGACTTCTTCTAGAAAGTTGTTCGAAATGTTGAGATCGAGGAAGATTCTGTCAAATTTGGTCGTGATTGGAGGTGGCCGAAAGTTTCTGCTGCAGTTTTTTTTCAAAAACCAGCAACTTTAGCCGACGATATTTAAATACTATATTCGTCGGCTATAGTATTTTTTAATTTTTTTTTATAAGGTTTAGCCGACGAATTATGACATATTTCGTCGGCTATAGTTATTTTTTAAATTTTTTATAAGGTTTAGTCGACGAAATATACTATATTTCGTCGGCTATAGTTGTTTTTTAAATTTTTTATAAGGTTTAGCCGACGAAAATACTATATTTCGTCGGCTATAGTTATTTTTTAATTGTTTATTACACATTTAGCCGACGAATATCTTAATTGTTTCGTCGGCTAAAGTCTGGGAAAAAACTGGACATGTTTTTCGTCGGCTAACTGTGAGACTATAGCCGATGAAAAAAAAAATTTGTCGGCTAAAGTCATCGCCGACGACCTTTTCCCGACTAAATCTTAGCCGACGATGGCTCATCAGCTAAGATCTTAGCCGACGAATTAAGCTAACAGGCCGACGAAACTTTTTCGTCGGCTAAAGTGCTTGTCCTGGTAGTGTGTTTTAATTCTCTGAAGAAAGTAGTCAGAAGTAAGAGCATCTCCAATAGGTTCCCCAAAATTTCTCTAAAATGGGAAAGCAAAACCTAAAATCTCTAAAAAAATTATGCTTAAAATCAACAATCCAACTTGGAGATTTTAGATTTCAGACATTTAATACAACAATAAAATATATTTATCACTATTAATTATAACAAAAAACATTATATTTTCAATTGTAACAATAAAATACCTAATAAAATATTCTATTGTTGTCTTGAATTCGTTGGAGCACGTGAAAAATTTAATTTTGAGGAAGGAAGGCTTTGCTGCAAATTTAGGGAATGAAGGCTTCTTTTTCTTTTTCATCCTTATTTTAGAGAATGAGATGGGAAAGCTGTTGGACCTAAAAACAGTTATATATTCCCCAAAATTGAGAAGTTCAAAAAAATGAGAAACCTGTTGGAGATGCTTTAACAAATACTGCACATGAAAAAAAAATGTAGTAACAAATACTGGAGAAACAACAGAACAATAACAGACAGCGGTATAATCTCTGGTTTTCCATAAGACGGTTGAACTTTTCAATACATCTATCCGCAGAAAATGAACCGAGAAAGACTGTTGGGCACATGAACTAGATTCCCTAAATATTACAAATGTCATGAATTACATCGCTTCCAACATTTCCAGTAAAATTTACATTAAGCATAGAGGCACAATTCTGGTCAGGTCTCGAGAAATTGGCTTTCTTTTGATTATCTAAATGATGATTAGAACCCAAATTAAGAATGATAAATTAGGGATGCACGTTCTGTGAGATTGTAAGCCTCGACGCCATCACCTACCTTGCACACCTGGCAGGAGATCGACCACCTCTCTCACTGCCAATATCTTCTACTCCACTCACGTCTAGACAAAGGCCATTGTTGTTTACACTGACTTCAGAGCTAGCATTACTGCTGGTGGCAAGAGGAGAATCTGAAACACTAACCGTTCTGCTTCGTGCAGGCCCTGATCTCACACTGTACATAGAAGATGCAGGAATATTTGTCATCAACGGCCGCAAATTACCAGGAATGGTTCGCCTTATATCCTGCAACCAAAATTTAAATCATACATTAATATTACTGGGTATTCTAGTTTCAACTGATTCCGGGATATAGACCAATTAAATCATAAACAAGAAAAGAATGCTTACCATGTGACGTATAGCCATATCAAGGGATTTCTTTGACAGTGTTCTACCAAAGCCTGAACTGTCCGGGGATGAAGATGACTTCCCAGAGTTACCATGAGGTGATTGTTTGTCATCATGCTTGGGGGGAGCCAGTTTCCGCATATTTATTACCCTCTCAACCATTTTTGTTCCCATTAAAACAGGGCTCACATTGTCATTAACTTTAGAACGCCCACGACTGAATGCAGGAGGAACAGAGCTCCCACTAATATGAGTACTGCCATGGGAGCCCTTCCTCTTGAAGGAGAGCATGATTGCCTTCTTGGTCTTCCAGGAGGACCGGGCTCAATGGAAGAAGATCTAGAGCTGGGTGCTCCAGGTCTACCTCTAGAAGCTGAAAGTGGTCCATCAGGAAGTGTTGTCCTTAGATTTGGTGGAGCGTCCATTGAGAATCCAGGCATTTCTGAGGGGCTTCCATGGTCTAGATTTCACTGTCGGGGATGCGCCACGTGATGGCACCGGATTTCTTGTTGCTGCGGGTACTGGCTTTGAAACTGAAGGAGAGGGCTTTGATGTAGGAGCTGACATACTAGGTGAATAGAATGACATGGACGGTCGACGAGTTGGTGTTGATGCTCTAGATACAGATTTCGGTGGGGGCACGGTGGGCCTGCCAGTTGGTGTTGACGATCTTGCTGTAGACCTTGACGTGTAGAGGATCCTGAGGGAATTGTAGATTAGTAGCCGGAACTGTGGATTTGGTTCCAGGGATTGTGGATTTAGTTGTAGAAACTGTGGGCTTAGCTGCCGAAACCGTGATGCTCGAGAAGTAGGTGTTGAAGATCTTGAAGGTTTAGGAGCTGAAGTCACTGTGGGGCGTCCAGTTGTGTTCTTGATCCTGGACCCCCAGATGATGAGGGCCTCCGGATACCAGAACTTGAAGAATTCAACCGGGGGAAGAAGCTGATTGTTTAGACACTAAGTTGCTCCTAGCAGCAGGCTCTGGCTGGGGGTTTGCTAGCTATGACCACAAGAAATGACTTAGCAACAATAGATGAATCTTGAGCACAACTATAACTAAAAAAACCTAAACTGAAAATTACCGTGAAATCCACAATTACTTCAGAGACATAATATTGTTATTTCAAGAGAGATTTCAATATTTTTAGCTAAACAGTAGCAAAACCTTCTCAAATCAAGTAAATTTTTCAAACGCAATTTATAAGCTGAGCAATGTGATTGCAGCTTTGGCAGATGCAAAACAGTTCAATAGTTCAGACACTCGTGTAACTGCCAATCAGGCTTTGCAATGAACAAGTTTTGACCTTTTCTGCTTCCTATTGCATATTTTTTAGGATTAATAAATGCCAAGCGTATTAATTACTTGAAAGTAAAAAAGGAGAATCAAAATCAAATCCATATGAAACGGCTACTCCTATCACATAGAGATGCTAACTTTCCAAGTACTACTGACTACTTGCATATACTCCAACCACTCCAGATTAAGAATTACTACCCAGCTCATAATAAGGAAGTGCTTACTCTAGATTTGAGTGCAGTTGGACGAGCCTTTGGGGTTCCAAGCTGACTCATCATGGTCTTATGTGATTCCATTTCCAATGAAGGGAAAAGAGGAATCCAGGGGGAGTTAAAAGCCTGCAGCAAGGGGGAAAAAAAAATCATATAATGATCCCAGTTAAAGCAGAACATAATATATAATAAGACCCAACTTCAAAAGCCAATTGCCACCTCTGCTAAAGTCTGATCCTAATATGCTCTTAAGAACAAAATAACACATGTTCCATGAACTGTGGACAGCATTCCTTTCTCAGGAGTTCATATCCCCAACACTAACATACTTCTGGAAATTTAAGCAGTGGTAAAGATATAGGGTCTGAGAGGCAAAACAAAAGGAAAGGCCAGCACATTTTAGCCACCTTGAAAATCACCGACACCCACTTTAAGCATGTAACATATATAAAAAGTTGGACCTTGTCTAGAAACTTTAGAATCCAAACTATTTCAAACGGCAGACAGAATTGGGGCACAACTCCGATAATTGATTCGATATCGTAAGCCTCCGGTAAAAACTACATACTATGCATAGACATATCAGAATCGTAATCACATAACAACCTCATATATGAAACTTAAATAGCCTGCCAATATTCTCACTCTGAACCAAAAATTACTCATAGTAGCTCCCCTATATTATCGTAGATGAGGATATATTAAAAATGGGAGAAGTTCCGGGTTAGCCCCTGCTAATGTCGAAACAACCACACTAGTCAACCCACATTTCCAAACAAAATTCAAGCCAACTATTACACTAATACAACATCAGTTCAAGAACTAAATTTGAAATCCTACATTACAATCCAAAATCCGGAAAAAAACTAAGACTTGGGAACTGAGAAGTACCTAAAGGCGCATCGAACTCTTCAAAAGTGGGAGAAGAAGATCGTTCCTCTCCTTCTCCCTCTTCTTCATCTCTAGAAACAACGTCAGCTCTTCTTCCTTCTCCTTCCTCATCGAGGCCCTCAGCTTGTGAAGCTCCAAGTACTTCCAGTATGTTAAGCAAAAAATATAACTGGTGTTTATCATGGCACAAGACACCTGTTTGGTATAACAACATCCATGGCCATGAACTTGTCTCATTCTAGTCTCAGCTTCAGTTAAATGTTATATATTTAGCAGGGTAACTGAAGAATGGAAGGAGCGATTTTTCTTTTTCAAAGAGCAATATTAAGACATTAAGTGGGGGCAATTGCCCTCACTAGGCATAACATGCGTCCGTCTATGGCAGTAGAAGTAATTCACTGACTCACTATTAAGAGACTACATACCTACATTCTAATCTGAACATGTAAACTTTGAGTTTCAGAAATGTACAGGTTGGAGTATTCCTGCTAGGGATGATGGTAAACAAGATGCCACAAAAAGAGTTTGAGAGGTGCAAACGCTTGTTATATGCAGAATGCATTATCTTGGAAATCGAGAGACACTGACAGACCCGAAAATGGAATCGACTCAAAACATTGATGCAAATATTCAAAATACTCTTAAGACAATATCCTTACTTCACATTCAATATACTCATATCTCACGATGTTAAGCTGAATAAAATTCAAGGGAATAGAGATGAACATGTTAATCTATATATTAATACTATTGCAGCATAATACTCCAACATTCTCAACTCGCAAAAAAGGATAGATTAACACAACAAAGCTTTAATTCAACCAATATATACAAACTTATCATTGATCGTTATCTTCACCAACGAGATGGCAGTTACCAACAAGATGAATCCTTCAATCGGCTGCAAATTCGAAAAAAAATTATTTATCCCCAATATCGGATTAAATCTAACGTCGGGCCCAGGGTTTCAAACCTTTTTACGATTTTGGGTTGTCCGGAATGTTGAATGTTGACAGCCAAGAGGACCTCGATGTCGATCGATTGCTTGAGTAATAGATTGCTTGACAACCAAGAGGAGAGTGGTGGTCGGCTTGAATGCGAACGGTTATGCTATTTTCTTTTTTCTGTTTAGATTAGTCACAGTAAATCATTGTTTTACTGCGTCTGTTTTTTTTATTATTATTCCAGTGGTTAACGCCTGTGACAAAGCCTTCCTCGTATTCAACGCCTTCTTTCCATCACGTGCACTACATGTGGGCGTGTACATCCACGGCCGTGCACACAAGACACTCAGCTGGAAACTTCCACGAACAATAGATGATTGAAGACCCAGTTTGCTCCATTTGAGAGTCATGCTGTAGAATCACTGCGATTAATCAATTCTTGCTATTATAACATGTCAAGATGTCGAGAACCAGTATGTTGCATATGAAGTTCTTGAGGAATGTGGTAGTGATAAGACAACCATGTGCAAGTGCAAGGGGTTAATAGTAGGTTCGAAGTTTTCTAATTATGTAGAACACTAGAATTAGTAGTATACAACTAGAATTCAGAAATCATCCATGATACGAATGCAGGTTATTGCTGATAGATAAGCATAACTTCATTCTTCGATTTTCTTCTTTTCATTTCATTATGTTCAGATACTGTACAGGAAAGCTGAACAAAAAGAGTGATATATACGGCTTTGGTATTGTGTTGCTAGAGCTAATCACCGGCAGAACAGCAATAATAGAAGATATAGAACCCGAACCTGTTCACATATGTCGATGGGTGAGGCCTATGTTTCAGAGAAGAGATATTGAAAGTATATTGGATTCAAGGATCCAAGCAGGGACTTACAACGTTTCCTTTGCTTGGAATTAGAGACGCCTCACGTCTCCGTCACTAAAGGCATTAGAGACGCCTTGTGTGTTCGTCACTTAAGGTATTAGAGACGCTTTAAGTTGTCTTTAATAATCACTGGGCCCATGTGGCAGTCAATTAGCAATAGGGACGGAATTTTTAACACATGTGTCTCTATTAGGTTTTAGAGACGCAATTTTTAGAGACGGAAGTCTATTTTGTCACTCATTCTATTAATGACGAATTAAAGTATATTTTAGTCCCTAATACACCTCTAGAGACGTATTATGGCTGTATCTAAACCATATATTTGGTGTAGTCGAAGGCAGTAGAAATCGCCATGGAATGCGTGTCATCAACAGCTATCGAAAGACCAGATATCAATGTTGTGTATAAGGAACTGAAGGAATGTTTGGAAATTGAGGTTCCACCTGAAATAGCAAAGGTTCCAGAGGTTGATGATGAGAGTGATGATTGCAGTACTAATTCAAGTGTTTCTTTTCACATGGCGTCCCACACTGAGTCTGAAAGCTTCTTAGTTCATATGAAGTGTCACATTGAGTCTGAAATTGAAAGGCATACGTGTTAGTTAATCTTGCACTGTTAAAATAAGATTGGAATTATACGAGCGGAAACTAATTGGACTATTCCTACAAATCTAGTAGGAGAACATTGCTCCAATTTTGGGTTTCTGTTGCAAGAAGATATTACCTCCGGTAAATCCAGAAGCATGTTTAAAATTAAGTTCTTGCAACTGGAAGAGACACTGGAACATTTGGGTACCTTGATGCTGTAAACTGCAGGTTATGTTTGTTGGAATGGACTTAGCATGTTGAGTCCTAAGGCATGACAACTTCCATAATATATGCAGAATAAACATTGTGGGATTAAAAACACATTATCATGATATATTTATCTAAATGAAATGGTTAGATAAGTAATGAGATACAATTGAATTATCTTGTCAAACAAGATAATAGAGATGGACTAACATTGTTGTTTTCTAGTGGAACTCAAACTCTTTGATGGATAGAGTTTGAGCTATTCAAAATGCAGTATATAAGGAGGTCCCTATGCATACTCTAAACTACGCCAATACGAGTCTCTCTCCATCTGAGCTTGGTAACTGAGTGCTGCATAGAAGATCCCTTATCCTTGGAGCTCTCGGTCTACATCAACGACTACGGTAAACAGGTTGTATATGATCTTGTATAAGTTGTATCTATGTATGTGTTTATGCTTAAGTGTTTTGCTCTTGTGGTTGTAGACAACAATGTTTTCTACCTTATTGTTTAAGGACCAATGACTTCTAAGTTCTGATCACAAAAAATATGTGAAAAACGAAATCGCATCATTGGAATTCAATGCACACAATTCTTTCATGCCACATCTAGTGGGGATTAATGCACCATTTGGGAGAGGAGAAAATTTAGAAGAGAAAATTAGATAAAAACCCAAAATACTAGACCTCTTTTAAGATAAACCCATACATATTTTTCTTTTATTTTACACCCACTCCACATAAGCAAACATACCATATAAAGCAAATGTCTATAATTAATGGTTTTCTTTATTTTTCGGTTTCTCTAATTTGCCTTTCAGACAGTAGAAAACTAAATTTAGTATATTTCTCAATTTTAGCATCAATTTGAAACTCAAATACTAGCTAAAATTTAGTTTGATTTAACTTTGTCATAATCAATTACATTCTTTAATTTCTTACCTTGTTATTATTAACTTGAGTGTATATATATATGTTATATACAGAAGTATGTCATTTGTAACAGAATGATACTTTTCATTCCTAACCTCATATTTGGTGTCTCTCTACATAGTCGAAAAATGTCTAATTGTAAGGTACACGTTTCTTGTTCTTTATTTTCTTCTTTTTAGATATATTATTATATCATTTGTCATCCTAATCAAGAGAACATTTTACTCTCTACTACTTACGTTTCTAATGTACCTATTAAGTAGGGTATGATATGATAATATACTTAAAAAGAACCCAAAATTGGGTTTAGGGTATAGGGTTAAGGTATAAGGGTTTAGGGTATAGAGATAGGGTATAGATTCAGGGTATAGGGTATAGGGTATAGCGTTTAGGGCTTAGGGTTTAGGGTATAGGGTATAGGTTTATGATATAGGGTTTAGGTTTAGGGTTTAGGGTATAGGGTATAGGGTTTATGATATAGGGTTTAGGTTTAGGGTATAGGGTATAGGGTTTAGCGTATAGGATATAGGGTTTAGGGTTTAGGGTTTAGATCAGATATTTTATTCATATTATATTTTACCTTATGTATAGATTAGAGAATGAATTCTTTAATCTAGAGTTTTTCATAAAATTAAATAAAGAAAACTACATGATTCTTGCAAATTGATTGAAAAATGTTAGTGTTAGAAGAAAAACTCATAATCAAGGTATTTAAGACAGCATCAATTAAGCTTATTTATTATATTAATATGTTATAGTTGAATGATGGCAATTGTGTAAAATTTAGAAAAAATAGGACATAATATTTATCATAATTGATACATTTTAGATGTCTATCGGATATGAATATTAGGTGAGTTTTATTTAAAACCACTCTTCAAAATTGGATGTATATGAAAATTCCCCAATTTAGAATCACTACCAGAAGAAAGGCTTTAGCCGACGAAAAAAAAAAAACCAGGCCGACGAACCATTTTTTCGTCACTTTAGCCGACGAAATTTTCCTTCGTCGGCTAATTTAAATTTTCGTCGGCTATGGTAAACTTTAGCCGACGAAATTAAAATGTCGTTGGCTAAAGAATTGATTTCGTCGGCTAAAGTTCACAGACTATGGCCGACGAAATATTTAAAAGTTTAGCCGACGAAATTAATATGTCATCGGCTAAAGTGCTTTATATTTGCAGATCTGGACAGCAGCAGCTTATCTGGAAAAAAAAACGGGAGAAAAAGTTTGGGTGTTGTCGAAATCTGTCCATAATTCATTTGTGGAGCTATATATAGGTACGTATATGTATATATACAGTCCATATCCAGAGCGAAGCTTCGCTCTGGAATTAACGTGCGAAGGTCCTTATTTGACTCACTTTTCGGTCATATTTTTTTATCATACCCGGTCAGTGTCTAGATACATATCGTATGATCATCCTTATAAAGTTTCATCCAGTTTGGTGATCGTTTGCACACCGAATCAGATAAAATAAATCAATAGAACAAAATCTGTCCAAGTAGAACCGTTAGAGTAAATTATGATTATGGAGGCTTAAACGGTCACCAAACTGGATGAAACTTTGTAATAATGATCATACGATATGTATCTAGACACTGACCGGGTATGATCGAAAAATATGACCAAAAAGTGAGTCAAATAAGGACCTTCGCACGTTAATTCAGAGCGAAGCCTCGCTCTGGATATGGACTGTGTATATATATGTTGATTAATTGAGTTTTATTTGAGTTGATCAATTTTGAGTGTGATTGAGTTGATTGATTTTGAGTGTGATTTAGTTTTAATTTAGAGGACGTAATACATTAATTGTAATAAAAAAGATTGTACTACCTTAATTTATAGTTTACATATGTTGAATTCATATTTCTATTATTTTATATGAATTTGGTGATATATGAACATGAAATTAGTATGGTTTAAACCTTCTGTTTTATTAATATATTTTTTTTACTTAAGCCGATGAAATACAACATAATTCGTCGGCCTAAACCATCTTAGCCGACGAATTATATTAGAAGTCGTCGGCTAAAAGGACTTATAGCCGACGAATTATATTAGAAGTCGTCGGCTAAAATAGTTTAGGCCGACGAATACCCTAATATTTCGTCGGCTTTATTTATTTATTTATTTTTTTATTACATACTATAGCCGACGAATGTATTAGGGTATTCGTCGGCTAAACCCTACAATTTTTCTGTTACATACTATAGCCCTATCTTCAGTGGTTATTTTGCGTAAAACTTTTATACGAATTGTTGCGTCTCATCAATTTGAAACTATTTTCAGTTGAAGGTCTGGCCAAAATACGAAATTTAGACGGTCCAACAACTTTTTCCGTGCATTTAGGGGTTTGACTTACAGGATTGACCGTCCGGATCGAGCACTTAACCTTGTCGGATCAAGTTGAATTTTTTCTCATACATGTATTTTGTCATGATGGTCAGATCTGACCGTCGGATTTCCTTTTCTCAAGTTTGATCATCACAATCACAACATGCCTACTAATGTTGTATAACTTGTTTACCAAGTGTCAAGTAAATGTTCTGTTTCAAAAACAAACTATACGTAAAACCTTCAAACGCAAAAAAGTCGTGAAATAAGATATGACCATAATGGTGAAATACGTTCACGGTTGAAAAATCACAGTAATCCGGTAAAGTTTCGGTGCCGATAGTTGCGGTCAATGCAATTTTTCATTCTTTCTCCCTATGAGTAGCCCTATCTTCGGTGGTTATTTTGTGTAAAATTTTTGTACGACTTGTTGCGTCTCATCGGTTTGAAACTATTTTCAGTTGAAGGTCCGGCCAAAATACGTAATTTAGACAGTCCAATGACATTTTCCGTGCGTTTAGGGGTTTGACTTAACGGATTGACCGCCCGGATCGAGCCCTTAACCTTGTCGGATCAAGTTGAATTTTTTCCCATACATGTTTTTATCATGACGGTCAGATTTTCGTTTCTCAAGTTTGATCATCACAATCACAATCACAGTTTGGCGAATGTATAAAAAGTACTAAAGCCGATGAATTTCAAAGGTTAAGCGAAGAATTTCATAGGTTTAGCCGACAAATTTCAAAGGTTTAGCTGACGAATTTATTGTTTACCCGACGAATTTCATAGGTTTAGCCGACGAATTTCAAAAGTTTAGCTGACAAATTTTATCTTAGCCGATGAGATTATTATCTTAGCCGACGAAATTATTATCTTTAGCCGACGAAATTCGGGTATAACCCAGCGCTCGACAGCGTTTTTGCCCTAGCCTCCTCTTTCCCCTCCTCCGCCTCCTCTCCCTCTCCCAGTCTCCGCCTCCGCTCCCACTACTAGAAAAAGGTTCTAAGGTGACGAAATATTTTTAATTCGTCACCTAAGAGAACACTTTAGTGACGAAACCGATTTCGTCACCTTAGTGATAATTTTCGTCGTCTAAGTAAGGTAAGGTGACGAAATAATATTTCGTCACCTAAGTGCTCAAAACTTTGGTGACGAAAATATATTTCGTCATGTAAGTGATAGCATAGGTGACGAAACATATTTCGTCACCAAGTTTTGAGCACTTAGGTGACGAAAATAGATTTCGTCATGTAAGTGATAGGTTAGGTGATGAAATATATTTTCGTCACCAAAGTTTTGAGCACTTACGTGACGAAAATAGATTTCGTCATGTAAGTGATAGGTTAGGTGACAAAATCTATTTTCGTCACGAACGTTTTGAGCACTTAGGTGACGAAAATAGATTTCGTCATGTAAGTGATAGGTTAGATGACGAAAATATATTTTCGTCACCAAAGTTTTGAGCACTTAGGTGACGAAAATGGATTTCGTCGCCTAACAACTTACTTTTGTGACGAAAATAAATTCGTTGTCTAACACCTTTACTTAGGTGACGAAACATAAAGTCGTGTGTCCTTTTGAACCAACTACGAGGTAGAAGTAAAATTTTAGAAAACCCACCGTCCGATATGATCAGTGTACTTAAATACGGCTATGAAAAAAAATCCACTAGTTTTCGAAAACGTTAAGGTCTCGATCCACGCGGTCAACATTAAATTAACGTCATTTATTACACGAAAACGCTCTTACCTACCCCTATATGACCTATTTTGATTGATTCTTTCACACACAAAACTCTCACATTGATGAGATGTAACCACCCATGTAAAAATTTAGGGACGTTCACCTCTCGACAATAGGGCTCCACATAGGGAACATAAGCGTATATAGGGTTGACCGCTTGTATCGAGGACCAAACGTTACCGGAAATATGTGATTTTTCAACCATAGTCGTATTTCACCATACCGATGACATCATATTTCACAAGATTTTTGAAAATATTGCTTCCTCCTTATAGTTGGTTTACAAATATCTACACTTGCATATAACCTACTAAACAAGTTATACCACATTAGTAGACACGTTGTGGTTCCGATGGCTATATTTTACAAAATAAAAATTCAACCGTTTGATATGATCAGTGTACTTAAATACGGCTATGAAAAAAAATCCACCAGTTTTTGAAAACGTTTAGGTCTCGATCCACACGGTCAACATTAAATTAACGCCACTTATTACACGAAAACGCTCTTACCTACCCTTATATGACCTAGTTTGATTGATTCTTTCACACACAAAACTCTCACATTGATGAGATGTAACCACTCATGTAAAAATTTGGGTACGTTCACCTCTCGACGATAGGGCTCCACATAGGGAAACATAAGCGTATATAGGGTTGACCGCTTGTATCGGGGACCAAACGTTACCGAAATATATGTTTTTTCAACCATAGTCGTATTTCACCATACCGATGACATCTTATTTCACAAGATTTTTGAAAATATTGCTTCCTCCCTATTTAACAAGATCACATTCTATCAAAACCTTTTCTTAAAAATAAATATTTTTGGTTCACTAAGATGACGAAAATTCATGTCTTCGTCACCTAACTACTTAATATTTGGCGGGTAAAAAATTCCGCCAATTTTTTAGCCAAATTTTTAATCACTTACGCGACGAAAGTATAACTTTTCGTCACTTGAGTAATGAAATTTTTAGAGGCATCTTTTCCGCCAAAAATTTCAGAAAAATTTGAACCAAATTTTTGAAAGTTTCCCTATATATCCTCTGCCTCACTTTCATTTTCATTTCTCATTTTTTTTTCTTTGAACTCTCTCTTCTCTCTCCCTCCTCTCCTCTCTCCCTCCTCTCATCTACCCCAGTTTCCCGCACCGAGAGACCCTTAGACTCTAGCTTTCCCTCTGCTCTCCTTCTTCTTCGCCACCGTCGCCTCCTCCCTCATCATTGGCAGCCGTTTTCCCTCTGCCTCTCTTTCTTCTTCGCCTCCTGCCTCTCCTTGGTAGCCGTTTTCATGGAAGGACTAATTTTCCTCCTCCATCGGACTCCGTGCCCATCTCGCCATCGGACTCCGCCATCGTACTCCGCTCCCATCTCGCCATCGGAATCCGGGCCCATCTCCGCCACCAGACTCCGCCCCATCTCGCCAAGTTGATCCCTAAACTCGTCCGGATCAGCTCCTCCGCTAGCATCGGCCTCTTCCTTGCCTTCATCGGCCTCCAGTCCAACCAAGGCATCAGACTCATCGGCTACAGCTCCTCCACCCTCGTCACGATCGGAACCTGTCCCAGCAAGTCGATCGCTCGCTCACCTTCCCGTTCTAGCCTTGTTAATTTGTGTTTTTGCATATGACTACGGAGGAGATCTCGGTTGAAATTGGGTGGTTGTAAGATATTGGGGTTGTTTGGGTGTGATTGGATCTGGGTTGTAAGAAGTTGGTGTCGGAGGTGGTGTAAGAATTGTCAGCAAACTGAATAAATTTCGTAGTAAGAATTGTCAGCAAACTGAATAAATTTCGTCAGCTAAGTAACTGGGTGACGAAACCATTTTCGTCAGCTAAGTAACATGGTGACGAACGAATTTTCGTCAGCTAAGTAACTTGGCGACGAAAAAATTTTCGTCAGCTAAGTAACTTGGTGACAAAATTATTTTCGTCAGCTTAGTAGCTTGGCGACGAAAATAGTTTCATCATCTAAGTATCTTGGCGACGAAAAATCTTTCGTCATCTTAGTTATTACTAAGGTGACGAAATTCATATTTTCGTCACCTGAGTTCTCTCACCAACCTTACATGACGACCCTTAGGTGACGAAATTTTCGTCGTTTTAGTGTTTACATGACGACAGAAGCTCTTAGGTGACGAAAAAATTTCGTCACCTAAGAACTTTTTTCTAGTAGTGTCCCTCTCCCTCTCTCGGTCGCCGCCCTCTCCGTCTCCCTCTCCCGGTCTCCGCCTCCTCTCCCTCTCCCTCTCCCTCTCTCCAGCCCTCCCTCTCCAGCCCTCCCTCCTCCTCCTCCTGCTCCAGCCAGCCTCCTCCTCCTGCTACTCTCCGCCAGCCTCCTCTTCTTGCTGCTCCGGCCGGCCTCCTCCTGCTGCTCGCTGCTCCGGCCTTCCCTCCCTTCTCATGCTGCTCGCCTGCTCCGGTCCTCCTCCTGCTGCTGCTCCGGTCCTCCCTCCTCCTCCTCCTCCTCGAGTACGTACATTTCTGTTTCACATTTCATTTTGTGTTTGCTTTTATTTTCCGGTCAATTGCAATGTTGTGGTGTTGTTAGGATGTGTATATTTGTATTTAGGAAGTGTATATTTTTATTTAGGAAGTGTATATTTTTATTTAGTATTTAGGAAGTATATTTTTATTAATGTAGTATTTTGTGTTTGCTTTGATTTTCCGGTCAATTGCAATATTGTGGTGTTGTTAGAAGTGTATATTTTTATTTAGGAAGTGTATATTTGTATTTAGGAAGTGTAATTTGTATTTAGGAAGTGTATATATTTTTTTTTTTTTGACTAATTGAATGGGGGTACATTAGGATGATTTTGTGGCCTTGATTTAAATTAATGTTTTAAACAGGATGAGCGGTAATATTAGATCGACGAAGGGTTCGAAGGGCCAAAGGTCCGAATCGTCTGAGGAACCTCTAGCAACCCTTAGACGTCGTTTCAGGGCCTTATGACAGCTAGACATGCGAGCCTTTTGTAGACGGCGCAGAGGCAGCTGGAGGTGCCCCTTTCATCAAGGCAGCGAGGCGTCTCTCATTTTCGAGGCAGTTATTTGCTCAGACCCAGACGGAGGTGTATGCACCCCGTATGCCTGAGATACACCGGGCGCCCACTCCAGGTCCTACTTCTTCCGATAGTGGGTCATCAGGGGTACAGATGCCGCCGCCTCATCTATTCCTTCCGCGGATGATACCGGCCATTCCTGCAGTCGATGACTCATGGACGCCGATTTATCCACTGCCCCGCCAGTGGCTCCATCAGCGGCGTATCGGTTCGTGCCTTTTGATACGCCTCTTATTTCCGCGAGGGTATCATCATCGGAGACGGAATCCGTTGCGTCTGCCGCATCGCCCTCAAGTAATGAAAGATGAATGATTTGTTTTCTTATAATTCTCGATTTTAATAATCAATTTGGTTTATCATGTGATAGGCACCGTCGGAGCGAAGCCGGCAAAAAAGAAGAGAGGCCCCGTCACAGGAAGGCTCTCGAGAAGATCGTCGGTACCTCAAGGAGGATTGTCAACGGTACTGACAGGGATGGCGACATAGTATCAGGCTGGAAGTCGAGGACGTACTCCGGCCGTGTGGGAGCGCTCATTAGGGATAGAGTCCCTATGTTGTGGTCAGATTGGGGCGAGGTCCCGCAGGAGGTTAAGGACATGGTCCACAACGCGATGTTGGTGAGTTTACAAAATGCCTCAATAATATTATGTATTATCTTGTAGATTTCTCGAAAAACTAAACTAATAAACGGTTAAATGCAGGTGTGGTTTGAGGTTCCCGAGCCCTTGAAGAGTAGCTGGGCGGACTTTGTGCATGGGGGAAGGTACGTTGGGAAGTTAATGAAAAAACAAAATTGTATGTGATATTAATAATATTTCTAATATTTTTGTTGTATCTGTAGGTACAAGGAGTGGAAAAACGAGTTGCGGACCCATTGGACTACGCACGGAAACGCACGTTCTGGTACCCCTGCTGAGTTCCAGTACAGAGAGTACGAGTGGCGTTGGCTTCTGACATCAGAATTCAACAACCCTCGTAAACATGTATTTAAATAAATTAATTAGTTAATTTGTCATTAAGTACATGCGTTTTTAAATATTTTACAAATAGTTTAGTTTTTTCTTTGAAGGCGGTTTCCCGGGCGAACGCTCAGAACCAGCAACGCAACACAAGGAACCATCATGCCGGTTCTAGACCGTTCGCTGTCTTCATGGACGAGGCGGCCAGGGAACATCCGGAGGTCAACCAGTACGTTTATACGTACGAGAAGACATATCCTGACGCCCAAGAGGATATTGTAAGTCATCTTACGTTTTTAAATTTTTAATTTTACTTATATATATGTCAAAATGTTAATTAATAATTTTTTTCCTATCCAATTAGGCGAAGGTGAGGGAGGCATCTAACGAGGTGATGAGTGCTATAGTGAGGGAGACATGGCCGGACACGCAGGAGGAAGAGATATCTGAAGCCATGTCCCGGATCGACACTTCGGATCCGACGGTTGGGCGAGGATCATGGGCACAGCCTTCCCACCGCGAGCAAATAACTTCTACTGCCGGGGTCTAGGAAAGAAGGGCGAGGGGGTCTTGAAGACCACTCAGGATTTCAACGAAAGGCAGCCTCGACCAGCAGCAGGACCACGACCACCAAGACGACTCAGCTGCTAGAGTCGGAACTTCAGAGACTACGGGAACAGCAAGCTGCTCATGTTGCCTATAATGCCGCGCATGCAGCCCATTATGCCGAGATACATGCCATCCAGCAGGCCTAGCAGCGGCAGATGTTCCAGTACATGCAGGACTTTACAGCTGCCCAGCTCCAGGGACTTCCGCCTCCGCCCATGCCTCCGCCCATACCACTACCCCAGCCACCGCAAGCTCCGCAACAGCCCCCAGAACCGGATATTAATTTAGACGATCTAGATTTTGTGTAGTTGATTGATGAATTCTATAGTTTTATGTGCTTGTTGTTGGTTATATGGAATTGTTTTGGTGTTTTTTGCAGCTTGCTTGGAATGGTAATTTAGAAATTTTAGGTTTTTTTTTTATACTGGAATGGACTTATAGCCGACGAAATAAGCCATAATTCGTCGGCTATAGTATTTTTAATTATTTTTTAATAGGGTTTAGCCGACGAATTATAGAATGTTTCGTCGGCTAAACCCTTAAAAGCCGACAAAATACGGCCTGTTTCGTCGGCTTTAGTTATTTTATATTTTTTTTATTATACTATAGCCGACGAATATATTAAGCCTTTCGTCGGCTAAAGCTAAGAGACTAGCCGACGAGTTGTTTCGTCGGCTATAGATAAGAGACTAGCCGACGAGTTGTTTCGTTGGCTAAAGTCTGCAAGATTCGTCGGCTAAAGTCTGAGGGACTATCCGACGACGTCTTCTGTCGTCGGCTAGCTATGGGACAATAGCCGACGATGGGCTATAGTTTCGTCGGCTAAAGTCATTGCCGACGACCCTTTCTTGACGAAACTATAGCCGACGAATTAAGCTAACAGGCCGACGAAAATTTAGCCGAATTTTCGTCGGCTAAAGTGCTTGTCCTGGTAGTGAATTAAAGACAAGCGGACTTCAAACCAAATATGCTTCCATAGTTCCAATCATGAATTTTCGTCGGCTAAAGTGTTTGTCCTGGTAGTGAATTAAAGACAAACAGACTTCAAACCAAATATGCTTCCATAGTTCCAATCATGAATCCAAGCAAACTCGATTGCTTTGATCACTACGGTAACCTCAGCAACAAAAAACTAGAAATATCAAGGGATGAAGAAAAAGCACCATCAACCCTCACCTTGAAAATCACAAAAAAACTCCCCCATAACCTGACTGAACCTCCTCACGCTCCCAAACGCCATCTATGTTGACCTTTATGGCGTTTTCTCCTTCGGCGCACTAAACCAGCCGTCGCTGTCGACCACCGGCTTCACGCTCAAGAGCGGCGCGTCCTTCAACCTCTCTGTCCCCAACTATTGGCAGGGTAGGGTGTGGGGCCGGACACTCTGCAACGAATCCTCCACCGGAAACTTCTCCTGTTTCACCCCTGACTGCGGCACCGAAAAAGTCGAGTGCGACGGAAATGACGTCATCCCGCTTGCTACTTTTGCTAAATTCGATCTCAACTTCGCCACCGGCGTGGACTTCTATGACGTCACCCTCGTCGACGGTTCAACCTCCCGATGGTGGTGGAGCCTCGCGGAGCAGGCAGCAACAACTGCAACAACTGCAGCTCTTCTGGATGCTCGGCCGACTTGAACGGCGATTGTCCTAAGGAGCTGCGGGTGGTTACCGTAAAAGCCTTTCTTCTCTTCTTCTAGTTCTTGTAGCTATCGTAATCCACGACCTCGGAATCCGTGACAGACCTAGAGTGCTGCACGATGGACAGTCCGATTAAGTTGATCCAGTCATCCTTCTCCTTCCCAGAATCGGTGATGAAGTACATGGTCTAGGAGCGCGTGGAGAGCTCGAACGCGTACTGCTTGTTCAGCACGTCCTCCGCGCCCTTCACCGTCAGGCACGTGGCCACCGGGATCACGCCACGTCTTGATGTACTCGCCTTGCTTGGTCAACCACCCCGTCCGCTCCAGGTTTGACCAGAACTCCACGCCTTCGTGGTCGTCGGGCTTGTAGGTCAGGCCCGTCGCGGCCCGCCATAGACTCGCCATCGGAGATTTTGGTGGGAGGAGCGCGTGGAATCGAAGCTGTTAGGAAACGAAGGTAGGAGAAGAAGATCAAAATATCTGTGTGAGCTAGACTTTATTGTAAATATTTTGTTTTTATATTAATTTTTTTCCCGGAAAAAAATTGTGAGAGTTTTAGTAATTAGAATTGTGCCCTGTGAAGTTTGGATATTTAGAATTGTGCCCTAATTTCTGTTAACAATTATGTAATTGAAGAAACGAAACTGAAACTGTGGAAGACCCAAAAGATAACTCTCATAATAGGACAAAATAAATAGAGGAGGCACATCTCACCATACTTGCTTCGAGAGAGATGTTTCATGATTAACCAGAGCATCTACCACCCTATTCCTTTCTCTAAATATATGAGAAGATTTAAAAGTTATTTTAGAGATCCTGTATAGGCAATCACTACCAGAACAAGTACTTTAGCCGACGAAAATTACAAGTACTTTAGCCGACGAAAAATTTTCGTCGGCCTGTTAGCTTAATTCGTCGGCTATAGTTTCATCGGGAAATGGTCGTCGGCAATGACTTTAGCCGACGAAACTATAGCTCATCGTCGGCTATTGTCCCATAGCTAGCCGACGACAGAAGACGTCGTCGACTAGTCTTTCAGACTTTAGCCGACGAGTCTCTCAGACTTTAGCCGACGACAACTTCTGTCGTCGGCTAGTCTCTTATCTTTAACCGACGAAACAACTCGTCGGCTAGTCTCTTAGCTTTAGCCGACGAAACAACTCGTCGGCTAGTCTCTTAGCTTTAACCGACGAATATATTAAGCGTTTCGTCGGCTATAGTATGTAATAAAAAAATAAAAAATAACTAAAGCTGACGAAACAGACCGTATTTCGTCGGCTATAGTATGTAATAAAAAAATAAAAAATAACTAAAGCTGACGAAACAGACCGTATTTCGTCGGCTTTAGAGGGTTTAGCCGACGATACATTCCATAATTTGTCGGCTTAAAATATTATAGCCGACGAATTATGGCGTATTTCGTCGGCTATAAGTCCATTCCAATATAAAAAAAAAACCCGAAATTTCTAAATTACCATTCCAAGCAAGCTGCAAAATACACCAAAACAATTTGTATAACCAACAACAAGCACATAAAACTATATAATTCAACAACTACACAAAATCTAGATCCTCTAAATTAATATCCGCTTCTGAGGGCTGCTGCAGAGGTTGTTGCGGAGGTTGCGGTGGCTGGGGTAGCGGTATGGGCGGAGCCGGAAGTCCCTGAAGCTGGGCAGCTGTAAAGTCCTGCATGTACTGGAACATCTGCCGCTGCTAGGCCTGCTGGATGGCATGTACCTCGGCATAATGGGCTGCCTGCGCGGCATTATAGGCAACATGAGCAGCTTGCTGTTCCCGTAGTCTCTGAAGTTTCGACTCTAGCAGCTGAGTCGTCCTGGTGGTCGTGGTCCTGCTGCTGGTCGAGGCTGCCTTTCGTTGAAATCCTGGAGTGGTCTTCAGGACCCACTCGCCCTTCTTTCCTAGACCCCGGCAGTAGAAGTTGTTTGCTCGCGGTGGGAAGGCTGTGCCCATGATCCTCGCCCCAACAGTCGGATCCGAAGTGTCGATCCGGGACATGGCTTCGGATATCTCTTCCTCCTGCGTGTCCGGCCATGCTCCCTCACTATAGCACTAATCACCTCGTCACTAGCCTCCCTCACCTTCGCCTAATTGGATATGAAAAAAATTATTAATTACCATTTTGACATATATATAAGTAAAATTAAAAATTTTAAAACGTAAGATAACTTACAATATCCTCCTGGGCGTCAGGATATGCCTTCTCGTATGTATAGACGTACTTGTTGACCTCTGGATGTTCCCTGGCCGCCTCGTCCATGAAGACAGTGAACGGTCTAGAACCGGCATGATGGTTCCTTGTGTTGCGTTGCCGGTTCTGAGCGTTCGCCCGGGAAACCGCCTTCAAAGAAAAAACTAAACGATTAGTAAAATATTTAAAAACGCACGTACTTAATGACAAATTAATTAATGAATTTTTTTAAATACCTGTTTACGAGGGTTGTTGAATTCTTATGTCAGAAGCTAATGCCACTCGTACTCTCTGTACTGGAACTCAGCAGGGGTACCAGAACGTGCGTTCCCGTGCGTAGTCCAATGGGTCCGCAACTTGTTCTTCCACTCCTTGTACCTACATATACAACAAAAATATTAGAAATATTATTAATATCACATACAATTTTGTTTTTTCATTAACTTCCCAACGTACCTTCCCCCATGCACAACGTCCGCCCAGCTGCTCTTCAAGTGCTCGAGAACCTCAAACCACATCTGCATTTAACCGTTTATTAGTTTAGTTTTTCGAGAAATCTACAATGTAATACATAATATTATTGAGGCATTTTGTAAACTCACCAACATCGCGTTGTGGACCATGTCCTTAACCTCCTGCGGGACCTCGCCCCAATCTGACCACAACATAGGGACTCTATCCCTAATGAGCGCTCCCACACGGCCGGAGTACGTCCTCGACTTCCAGCCTGATACTATGTCGCCATCCCTGTCAGTACCGATGACAATCCTCCTTGAGGTACCGACGATCTTCTCGAGAGCCTTCCCTGTGACGGGGCCTCTCTTCTTTTTTGCCGGCTTCGCTCCGACGGTGCCTATCACATGATAAACCAAATTGATTATTAAAATCGGAGAATATAAGAAAACAAATCATTCATCTTTCATTACCTGAGGGTGATGCGGCGGACGCGACGGATTCCGTCTCCGATGATGATACCCTCGCGGAAATAAGAGGCGTATCGAAAGGCATGAACCGGTACGCCGCTGATGGAGCCCCTGGTGGGGGCAATGGATAAATCGGCGTCCCTGAGCCATCGACTGCAGGTAAGGCCGGTATCATCCGCGGAAGGAATAGATGGGGCGGCGGCATCTGTACCCCAAATGACCCACTATCCGAAGAAGTAGGACCTGGAGTGGGCGCCCGGTGTATCTCAGGCATACGGGGTGCAGACACCTCCGTCTGGGTCTAAGGCCACAACTGCCTTGAGGAATGAGGGACGCCCGCTTCCTCGATGAAGGGGGCACCTCCGGCTGCCTCTGCGCCGTCTGCATAAGGCTCGCATGTCTAGCTGTCATGTGGCCCTGAAATGACGTTTGAGGGTTGCTAGAGGTTCCCTCAGACGATTCGGACTTTTGACCCTCGAACCCTTCGTCGATCTAATATTACCGCTCATCCTGTTTAAAATATTAATTTAAATCAAGGCCACAAAATCAAACAATGTAAACCCATTTAATTAGTCAACAAAAAAATATATATACATTTCCTAAATACAAATTTACACTTCCTAAATAAAAATATACACTTCCTAACAACACCACAACATTGCAATTGACCGGAAAATCAAAGCAAACACAAAATACTAAATACAAATATACAGTTCTTAAATACTAAATACAATATACACTTCCTAAATAAAAATATACACTTCCTAAATACAATATACACTTTCTAACAACACCACAACATTGCACTTGACCGGAAAATAAAAGCAAACACAAAATGAAATGTGAAACAGAAATGTACTCGAGGAGGAGGGAGGGCTCGAGGCTGGAGCAGCAGGAGGAGGAGGGAGGACGGAGCAGCAGGAGGAGGAGGGAGGCCGAAGCAGGCGAGCAGCAGGAGGAGGGACGACCGGAGCAACAGGAGGAGGAGGGAGGGCCGGAGCAGGCGAGCAGCAGGAGGAGGAGGGACGACCGGAGCAGCAGGAGGATGAGGGAGGGTCGGAGCAGACGAGCAGCAGGAGAAGGAGGGACGACCGGAGCAGCAGGAGGAGGAGGGGGGGTCAGAGCAGGCGAGCAGCAAGAGGAGGAGGGAGGGCCGGAGCAGGCGAGCAGCAGGAGGAGGAGGGACGACCGGAGCAGCAGGAGGAGGAGGGAGGGTCAGAGCAGGCGAGCAGCAAGAGGAGGAGGGAGGGCCGGAGCAGACGAGCAGCAGAGGGCGACCGGGAGAGGGAAAGGGAGAGGGATAGGGCGGCAACCGGGAGAGGGAGAGGGAGCAGAGGCGGAGACCGGGAGAGGGAGAGGGAGAGGAGGCGGAGGAAGCAGACCGGGAGAGGGAGAGGAGGCGGAGGAGGCGAAAGAGGAGGAGGCTAGGTGTCACATCCCGACCCAAAAATTTTTATCTTATTTACTAGCTTGGTTATAATAAGAATTTTTACCTTCTCCGACATTGAGTTATAGTTTAATTGGTCCCTAGAGGGGTTTTGAGGGACGATTATTTCAGAGAGTTATTCGTAGGAGAAAAATGTAACGACGGTAAAAAATGGTAAATTTAGCTAGTAAAAGGTAATTTTTAATAGGGTATTTTATTTTGGGGTGTTAAATTAGTGAAGTTGGGTATTTTTTTTATGTTGGGCCGGGTTGGTGTGAGGCCCAAACCCATTTTTTTTCTCTCTTTTCTCTTCTCCCTTTCTCTCTCTTCTCTCTCTTTCTCTCCCGATGCTCTCCCTCTCTCTTCCCGCTGCCAGAAGTCTCTCTCCGCCGTTCGCCGCCGTCCGGCCAACCCATTTGTTTTAATCACTGAAATCACATGTTTGCACATACAAATAACACTATTACAGATACAAAATGGAACTATTGCTTGAGGATGAAGATGATTCAACAACAGCTACAATTATAGGTAAAGAAGCGGACACCCTCTTTGGAATAGCATGTGATGAGCTGGTGAATGAAAAATGAGAGGATGACAAGTACAATGTTCCTCTGCAATAGAGAAGGCAAGAATCAGTATCATGTGTGGCGTATTGGCAATAGAGAAGGCAAAGAATCAGTATCAAGTGTGGTGTATTGGCTATGGCATTAGAGATGATTTCTTGGTGAAAGATGTTTACCTCGAGAATAGAGACGATGAAGAGTTGTTTATCCATGATACAGTGTCACAGCCAACTACTCCGGCAAAGAGAGCAATCCAACCCCATAAGGAAGCAACACTAAAGGAGCTCTTGAACATGGAAATAAAAAAGAAACAAAAAAGGTATTGCCATATTCATAAGAATTCTGAAACAACAATAACAATGTTGTTGATTTAAGTGGAATGATATTTGATTACATTCTGCTATTCGTACGTTGGAAACAATTATTTGCATTTTTATATGTATAACTAGAATGATCCCCTTCTTATAACTTACTTTCTTTTTGCAGAGAAGAAGGGGGCAAAGGAGCTTCCAAGTGAGTGTTTGTTTTCTATTTCAGAACTTATTTATGTTGTGCTGTTGTGGTTCAAATGGAATCTCTGACAAAATTATATTCGTTACTTTGCAGAGGACAAGGAAGTAAAGGGACCTTGCATAGGACAAGGAAGTAAAGGGACCTCAAAGTAAGTTTTGTATACATCTATATATATACCTCAAACAAAATGAAATCGATTTTCTGTCTAAAATATGCTTTTCAATTTGCAGAGGAGAAGGAAGCAAAGGGACACCAAAGTAAGTGTTCTTTTTATCCATATCAGTGCATTTGTTTTCTCTAAAAATTTATTTATGTTGCAGTAGTATGCCTTGCATTGGTTTTGTTTATTTTTTAACAACTTTGTCAATATTCAATGCTTCAATTTAAATGTTTCTGTACCAGAGGTCAACCAAAGAAAGCTAAGTCCAGACAAAGGAGAACTAAGGATTCTGTGCTCATTTTGGATAATCGCTCGCCAGCAATTATTCTTTTGATGCTAAGTTGTTAACATGTTAGACGTACATGGTTGCTATCATCACAACTATTGTTTTGACTAGCAATGGGAAGCATTTTGCTGTGTAAAATGACAATACATGACTTATTTTTTGTGCTCTTAGTTATTTTGGTGTGTATGACACAATGTTGTCCACAGAGCAATTTACTATATAATATTACAATGTGATGCTTTTGTTTGATAAGTCACGTGTATTATATCAGACACCAAGTTAATGGATTTTTTGTAATCTGACATTTTCATTTTTCACCATGTCTTCCTGTAATATAGTGTTTGTGTGTGTTTCTATGCAAACAAAAGTTTATCTAAACAGGGACATTATTATTTGTTCCTGAAACACCATCTGTTTTATGTTCCACTTTTATCTTTATTTTTGATTGGTGTATTTAATTATATTTTTTTTTTCACCTCCTGATGGTCCTCACATAATTCAGAGTTATATGATTGGCTGGGTACACCACATGACACTGTCATGTGGTGTTTCGGGTACAAAGAATAATTACTCTATCCAAACAAAAGAAATTTCCGTAGTTAATATCAGTAATGCAAACCGCGGCATCGCGCGGGCATCATCTAGTAAATACAAATCTATACAGTCTATTATATCATTATCTAAAGACATGACACAGACAGTGGTGAATACAATACAAATCTATACAGTCTATTATATCATTATCTAAAGACATGACACAGACAGTGGTGAATACAAGTCCACACGGAAGGAAAATCTGCATGTTGGGACTTTCAGTCTTCATTAGCAAACGGGTCTTCATTCTTCAATCATCTAGATTACTGGTCTTCAATCATCTATTGTTCGTGGAAGTTTCCAGCGGGCCCTTCGATCGTCTTCTTCTTCTTCTCATCAGTTCTAACTCGAATGACTTGGATTCTTCATCGCCTTCATTTCTATAATGGGTGTGAGTCGACCTCTTCTGCTCACGATCCTCATCATCCTCTCTTTCTTTTTATCAGGTAAGCAATCATCTCTGTTTCTTATTCATCGAACTGGTGTAGTGGTGTTTTTTTTTTTGGACGAAAAATGGTGTTTATTTTTGGTTTCTCAGAAACAGAATCGGCATCGTTCGAGATAGTCAACAACTGCAGCTACACAATCTGGCCCGGAATTCGCTCCACCGGCTCATCACTAAACCTGTCCACCACCGGCTTCACGCTTAAGAGCGGCGCGTCCTTCAACCTCTCCGTCCCCAAATCCTGGAAAGGTCGGGTGTGGGGCCGGACACTCTGCAACGAATCATCCACCGGAAACTTCTCCTGTTTCACCGCCGACTGCGGCACCGGAAAAGTCGAGTGCGACGGAAATGACGCCATCCCGCCTGCTACTTTTGCTAAATTCACTCTCAACGACTCCGCCACCGGCCTGGACTTCTATGACGTCACCCTCAACGACGGGTTCAACCTCCCGATTGTGGTGGAGCCTCGCGGAGCAGGCAGCAACAACTGCAGCTCTTTGGGATGCTCGGCCGACTTGAACGGCGATTGTCCCAAGGAGCACAGTGTGGCGCGTGAGGGGAGCACCGTGGCTTGCATGTCGGGGGAGCGACCCCCCGAGTGTACCGGGGTGCATGGTCCCCTACCCGGAGAGCATGGTCCCGGGATACCCAACACGTGTATGATTCTTAAAAATTCTTTCGAAGAAGGATGCCCACAACTGTATGGCACCTACGAGTACAACCACACAGCGTACACCTGTGCGTCAGCTAATTACTACAGCATTGTTTTCTGCCCTATCAGGTACCTAGTTCATAATATATTGTCACGCTATAATGTTCCATTCAAGTGTAGCGTTCCAGCATCAGGGAGGGAACTCTCAACGAGTTCTATTTCACAAAGTAGTTAAAGTGGTCAGACACAGTTACAATACTGAAATGTATATTTGAAGCATGATTAATCAATTCTTCGTAGTTCGTATTATAACATGTCGAAGTCAAGAGCCAATATGATGTTTTTGACGAGTGAGTAGTGATGAGACAACAATGTGAAAGTATGGGGTTATTAGTAGTTTTCTGGGAGTTTTCTGGATACAGTGTGGGTCTATATTATGTAGAACAGTAGAATTAGTAGTACTTACAACTTACACGTAGAAATCTTCCATGATACAAATGCAGGTTAGTAAGAAAGACTAACCATCAAGCTTCTTTATGTCAGTTTACCAGCTGAAACACCAGCAGAAACACCAGCTGAAACACCAGCAGAAACACCAGCTGAAACACCAACTGTATCCAAACAGGTTCCTTCGAAAAGTAAAAACCACACAATCATGATTGCCTCTATAGCGTCAAGTGCTGGGATTATCATCTTCATATTAGCGGTGGTAGCAGGCCTATGGAGCAGTAAAAGGAAGAGACAACAAGGTTAGCAAAATGAATACTTAGGCGGACTTTGAATGCAGGATTTCAGTTTTTAAGCTAGTCATTTTTGTGATGATCACTCTGGCTTTTGGTGTAGAGATCCAAAATAGTTCATTGGAGTTGGAGGATGATCGACGCTTTATGTACTCGGAGCTTGTAAAGATTACCAATAATTTTGCATCGCCAATTGGAGCAGGTGGATTTGGAAAAGTCTATCATGGTATTCTGGAAAATGATATGCAAGTTGCCGTCAAGTTAATTATTTCCACGTCAGGCTCCAGTGAATTTCAAAATGAGGTAGATAAGTTAGCAATCTCTAAAGTGACTTGGACTGTCCCAAAACCACAATCATATATAAACCAATCTGTGTATGCAGGTTAAGCTATTGATGAGAGCTCATCATAGAAATGTGGTTTCCTTCACTGGCTACTGCTATGATGGAAAGACTATGGCACTTGTATTTGAATATGTTGCCAATGGAAATTTACAACAACATTTAACAGCTTCAGGTATGCACTATAGTATTTCATCTATATATATGATGTGCTTGCATTACTTGATGATCACGCTAAAATGCAATGATTTGTGAACTGTTGGGGTTCAGATGTAGATACAGGAAGCATTTTGACTTGGAAGGAGAGACTTCAAATCGCAGTGGATGCAGCACAAGGTATACCCTAGCTGAGATATAAGAACAATATATATGTGAAATAGATTGTTCCTTTGGTCTTCCTATATATTTCCTAAATCATATTCGAGTTGCAATATGATGTACATTAGTACCTGACATCGATTAGGCTTTTAAAAGGCAGACGATATTTTGCAGGACTGGATTATCTACATAATGGTTGCAAGCCTCCCATGATCCACAGAGATATAAAGACCTCCAATATATTGTTAACTGAAAAGATGCAAGCCAAGATATGTGATTTTGGTGTTTCCAAACTTCTTTCAACTGAAACCGCCACTCATACCATGACAGATCACATCAGAGGAACTCGAGGATACTTTGATCCTGAGTAAGTTAGTAAAGACATATATAAGTTACTTCAAATTGCTGAAAGATAAATTGCTGATAGATAAGCATAACTTACATTCTTCGATTTTCTTCTTTTCATTTCATTATGTTCAGATACTACACCACAGGAAAGCTGAACAAAAAGAGTGATATATACAGCTTTGGAATAGTGTTGCTAGAGCTAATCACCGGCAGAACAGCAATAATAGAAGATGTAGAACCCGAACCTGTTCACATATGTCGATGGGTGAGGCCTATGTTTCAGAGAAGATATTGAAAGTATATTGGATTCAAGGATACAAGCAGGGACTTACAACGTTACCTCTGCTTGGAAGGCGGTAGAAATCGCCATGGAATGTGTGTCATCAACAGCTATCGAAAGACCAGATATCAATGTTGTGTATAAGGAACTGAAGGAATGTTTTGAAATTGAGGTTCCACCTGAAATAGCAAAGGTTCCAGAGGTTGATGAAGAGAGTGACGATTGCAGTACTAATTCAAGTGTTTCTTTTCACATGGCGTCCCACACTGAGTCTGAAAGCTTCTTAGTTCATATGAAGTCACACATTGAGTCTGAAACTGAAAGGCATACGTGTTAGTTATTATTTTGTTTTGAAATCAACATGTTAGTTATTCTTTCACTGTTAAAACAAGATTGGAATTATGACGGCGGAAACTAATTGGACTATTACTACAAATCTAGTAGAACATTGATCCGATCTAAACTGCTCGTGGGTTCCTGGACTGCAAGAGTATATTATTACCTCTGGTGGATCCAGAAGTATGTTTTAAATTAAGTTCTTGCAACTGGTACTCGTATATCAACTTATGCAAAGGAACATTTTGGGTACCTTGATGCTGTAAACTGCAGGTTATAAAAACTGATGAAGATTTTCAACGTTAGCGATTATTTCAGGATCAATGACTTCTGATAAACAGTTGCACAGATCAATGAGAGCGTTGTTGACACGAATTCGAGCAGCTCAGCTCATGGAAGAAAGAGCTGCAACACAAAAATGCTAGATAGATAATTCATTGTCAAAAGTTTGGAAATCGATTAATTCATAGAGGGTCGTCCATCTGTGTAATGAAACTAGATATTAAAAAGCTTCCATAGTCTGAAGAAAGTAGTCGTTCAGAAATCAGAAGTAACAAATACTGGAGAAACAACAGAACAATAACAGGCAGCAGTAAAACCTCTGGTTTTCAATAACACGGTTGAACTTTTCAATACATCTATCCGCAGAAAATGAACCGAGAAAGACTGTTAGGCACATGATCTCACACTGTACATAGAGGATGCAGGAATATTTGTCATCAACGGCCGCAAATTACCAGGAATGATTCGCCTTATATCCTGCAATCAAAACCAAGAGTGGACCGCAAGCAGGGTCTTCTTGAATTCCAGGATTGTGGAAAGTCACTTTAACTGTGTTAGAAGTGGCTTTGAATCCCCAAGCATAAGTATCGCCTCCATTACTGCTGTATAGAGTCTGCAAAGGAAGGTCTCCTGCCTGAGGAGGCACTGATACCCTCAAAACCTCTTCCTGTGCACAAGTTCTTGATGCCCCGAATGTTAGGGCATATAGAGATCCTGGTTTGACCTTTATGGTCTGAGAGATCGAGGCCTCATTGCCGAGCCTAACTGCATGGACACCATGAGCTACAGCAAAGTACATGCCGCCTGGTTAAGGCCCGCCGGAGATGTACTCCACAAATCCATTGATTTCCCATTTGGGCAGTGCGTTTTTGCCTATGAGTACTGTTTTCTTGAGGCTGCTTGGTTTTGGTGGTTCTTTGAAATTTCCATTGGCCAAGAGTCCTGAACAAAATAAGCACAGGAGAATCCAGGCATTTCCGAGGGCTTCCATGGTCTAGATTTCACTGTCGGGGATGCGCCACGTGATGTCACTGGATTTCTTGTTGCTGCGGGTACTGGCTTTGAAACTGAAGGAGAGGGCTTTGATGTAGGAGCTGACATACTAGGTGAATTGGATGGCATGGACAGCCGACGAGTTGGTGTTGATGTTCTAGATACAGATTTCGGTGGGGGCACGGTGGGCCTGCCAGTTGGTGTTGACGATCTTGCTGTAGACCTTGACGGTGTAGAGGATCTTGAGGGAATTGTAGATTTAGTTGCAGGAACTGTGGATTTGGTTCCAGGGATTGTGGATTTAGTTGTAGAAACTGTGGGCTTAGCTGCGGAAACCGTGGACTTGGTTAATGATGCTCGAGAAGTAGGTGTTGAAGATCTTGAAGGTTTAGGAGCTGAAGTCACTGTGGGGCGTCCAGTTGGTGTTGCAGGTCTTGACCCTGGACCCCCAGATGATGAGGGCCTCCGGATACCAGAACTTGAAGAATTCAACCCGGGGGAAGAAGCTGATTGTTTAGACACTAAGTTGCTCCTAGCAGCAGGCTCTGGCTGGGGGTTTGCTAGCTATGACCACAAGTAAGAAATGACTTGGCAACAATAGATGAATCTTGAGCACAACTATAACTAAAAAAACCTAAACTGAAAATTACCGTGAAATCCACAATTACTTCAGAGACATAATATTGTTATTTCAAGAGATTTCAACATTTTTAGCTAAACAGTAGCAAAACCTTCTCAAATCAAGTAAATTTTTCAAACGCAATTCATAAGCTGAGCAATGTGATTGCAGCTTTGGCAGATGCGAAAGAGTTCAATAGTTCAGACACTCATGGAACTTGCCAATCAGGCTTTGCAATGAACAAGTTTTGACCTTTTCTGCTTCCTATTGCATATTTTTTAGGATTAATAAATGCCAAGCGTATTAATTACTTGAAAGTTAAAAAGGAGAGTCAAAATCAAATCCATATGAAACGGCAACTTCTATCACATAGAGATGCTAACTTTCCAAGTCTACTGACTACTTATGCATATACTCCAACCACTCCAGATTAAGAATTACTACCCAGAGCTCATAATAAGGAAGTGCTTACTCTAGATTTGAGTGCAGTTGGACAAGCCTTTGGGGTTCCAAGCTGACTCATCATGGTCTTATGTGATTCCATTTCCAGTGAAGGGAAAAGAGGAGTCCCAGGCGGAGTTAAAAGCCTGCAGCAAGGGGGAAAAAATCATATAATGATCTCAGTTAAAGCAGAACATAATATATAATAAGACCCAACTTCAAAAGCCAATTGCCACCTCTGCTAAAGTCTGATCCTAATATGCTCTTAAGAACAAAATAACACATGTTTCCATGAACTGTGGACAGCATTCCTTTCTCAGGAGTTCATATCCCCAACACTAGCATACTTATGGAAATTTAAGCAGTGGTAAAGATATATGGTCTGAGAGGCAAAACAAAAGGAAAGGCCAGCACGTTTTAGCCACCTTGAAAATCACCGACACCCACTTTAAGCATGTAACATATATAAAAAGTTGGACCTTGTCTAGAAACTTTAGAATCCAAACTATTTCAAACGGCAGATAGAATTGGGGCACAACTCCAATAATTGATATCGTAAGCCTCCGGTAAAAACTACATACTATGCATAGACATATCAGAATCGTAATCACATAAACAACCTCATATATGAAACTTAAATAACCTGTCAATATTCTCACTCTGAACCAAAAATTACTCATAGTATCTCCCCTATTATCTATCAAAACCCTCTCAGCTAAAAAACAACTTTTACAGATAAAATGTAATCTATACTATCACATTACCAATCATAGTCATTCTTATCATTCTCCAAATTGAGAAACTTATCAGTTCCGCTCTTGCGCGTCATCAGTTCCACTCTTGCGCGTGGGGGTGCCGGCGTAGATGAGGATATATTAAAAATGGGAGAAGTTCCGGGTTTAGCCCCTGCAAATGTCGAAACAACCACACTAGTCAACCCACATTTCCAAACAATTCAAGCCAACTACTACACTAATACAGCACCAGTTCAAGAACTAAATTTGAAATCCTACATTACACTCCAAAATCTGAAAAAAAAAACTAAGACTTGGGAACTGAGAAGTACCTAAAGGCGCATCGAACTCTTCAGAAGTGTTGAGAAGAAAATCGTTCCTCTCCTTCTCCCTCTTCTTCATCTCTAGAAACAACGCCAGCTCTTCTTCCTTCTCCTTCCTCATCGAGGCCCTCAGCTTGTGAAGTTCCAAGTACTTCCGGTATGTTAAGCAAAAAATATAACTGGTGTTTATCATGGCACAAGACACCTGTTTGGTAGAACAACATCCATGGCCAGGAACTTGCCTTCTTTCCATCACATATGGCCAGGAACTTGCCTTCTTTCCAGGAACGGCACTCACGACACTCAGCTGGAAACTTCCACGAACAATAGATGATTGAAGACCCAGTTTGCTCCTGAAGATTGAAAAGTCTTGCGTGTGGACTTTTTCACCAGTTTGCTCCACAAGACACTCCGGTTTTTCAAAATTTCTCTCCGACCACTATTTGATCGGAGTGTCTTGTGGAGCAAACCGGAGTGTCTTCAATCATCTATTGTTCATGGAAGTTTCCAGCGGGACAAAAACCTTTCGTGTTCTTCATCTCAGTTCTAACTTTCAAACTCGAATGACTAATTGGATTCTTCACCTTCATTTCTATAATGGGTGCGAGTCCTCTTTTACTCACGATCCTCACCCTCTCTTTCTTCTTATCAGGTAAGCAATCCATCATCAACTCCTCCATATCTGTTTCTTATTGATTGATCGAACAAACTGGTATTTACTGTTTAGTGATCGAGTGCAGAAACAGAGTCCGTATCGCTCCACATAGTCAACAAGTGCAACTACACAATCTGGCCCGGAATTCTCTCCACCGGCAGAGTAAACCTGTCGACCACCGGCTTCACGCTCGAAAGCGGCGCGTCCTTGAACCTCTCCGTCCCCAACTCCTGGACAGGTCGTGTCTGGGCCCGGACACTCTGCAACGAATATTCCAGCGGAAACTTCTCCTGTTTCACCGCCGACTGCGGCACCAGAAAAATCGAGTGCGACGGAAACTTTGGCAGTCTGCCGTCTACTGCAGCCGAGTTCGGTCTCAACAGGACCGGCGGCGTGGACTTCTATTTCGTCAGCCTCGTCACCGGGTTCAACCTCCCGATAGTGGTGGAGCCTCGCGGAGCAGGCAGCAACAGCTGCAGCTCTTCGGGATGCTCGGCCGACTTGAACGGCGATTGTCCCAAGGAGCTGAGGGTGGCGCGTGAGGGAAGCCAAGGGACCGTGGCGTGCATGGCGTTCAATAATTCGCGGTTTTGTTGTACGTATCGTGCATCCGACACGTGTGATGGGACCGTATATAGCGATTATTTCAAACAAAGATGCCCACAAGCGTATACCTACTCGTATGATGACAACCAGAGTACGTACACCTGTGCGTCAGCTAATGACTACAGCATTGTTTTCTGTCCTATCAGGTACCTAGTCCATTATATATTGTCACGTTTTATGATGTTCCATTTGAGAGTCACTGCGATAAATCAATTCTTGCATATGAAGTTCTCGAGGAATGTGGTAGTGATAAGACAACCAAGTGCAAGTGCAAGTGCAAGTGCAAGTGCAAGTGCAAGGGGTTAATAGTAGGTTCGAAGTTTTCTAATTATGTAGAACATTAGAAAAGATACAAATGATCCAAATGCAGAATTCAGAAAAGTAACTGTTAAAAGATTGTATACTTTTCCGGTAGTATACAACTAGAATTCAGAAATCATCCATGATACAAATGCAGGTTATTACAAAAGATTTACTCCAATTAAAGCACGTTAATAACTGTTAACCATCAAGCTTCTTTAATCTTTATGTCAGTTTGGACCAAACACCTTCGAAAAGTGAAAACCACCAAATCATGATTGCCTTTATAGCGGCAAGTGCTCAGATTATCATCTACATAACGATGTTTGCCTTCATTGGCTACAGCTATGATGGAAAGACTATGGCACTGTATTTGAATATGTGGCCAATGGAAATCTGCAGCAACATTTAACATTTTCAGGTATGCACTTATCATACTTCATCTATATATATGATGTGCTTGCATTACTTGATGATCACTTATATGGCCTAAATGCAATCATTTGTGCACTGTTGAGGTTCAGATGTAGCCACCGGAAACATTTTGACTTGGAAGGAGAGACTTCAAATCGCAGTGGATGCAGCACATGGTATAGAATAGCTGACATATAAGATGAATATATATGTTAAAGAGTTTGTTTATTTGGTTCCCCTATATATATTCATCATTTAGTTCTAAATCATGATCATGTTGAAATTTAATGTACATTAGTACCCGGCATCGATTAGGCTTTTAAATGGCAGATGATATTTTGCAGGACTGGATTATTTACACAATGATTGCAAGCCTCCCATAATCCACAGAGATATAAAGACCTCCAATATATTGTTAAATGAAAAGATGCAAGCCAAGATATGTGATTTTGGTGTTTCCAAACTTCTTTCAACTGAAACTGCCACTCATACCATGACAGATCACGTCAGAGGAACTCGCGGATACTTTGATCCTGAGTAAGTTAGTAAAGGCATATATAAGTTACTCTAAATTGCTGATAGATAAGCATAACTTACATTCTTCGATTTTCTTCTTTTCCTTTCATTATGTCCAGATACTACACCACAGGAAAGCTGAACAAAAAGAGTGATATATACAGCTTTGGGGTTGTGTTGCTAGAGCTGATCACGGGCAGAACAGCAATAATAACAGATGTAGAACCCGAACCTGTTCACATATGTCAATGGGTGAGGCCTATGTTTGAGAGAAGAGATATTGAAAGCATACTGGATTCAAGTACACAAGCAGGGACTTATAACGTTTCCTCTGCTTGGAAGGCGGTAGAAATCGCCATGGAATGTGTGTCCTCAAGAGCTACCGAAAGACCAGATATCAATGTCGTGTATAAGGAATTGAAGGAATGTTTGGAAATTGAGGTTCCACCTGAAATAGCAAAGGTTCCAGAGGTTGATGAGAGTGATGGTTGCAGTACTAGTTCAAGTGTCTCTGTTGACATGACGTCCCGCACTCAGTCTGAAAGCTTCTTAGTTCTCATGATGAAGTCACACACAGAGTCTGAAACTGAAAGGCAAACGTGTTAGTTATTCTTGCACTGTTAAAATAAGATTGGAATTATACGAGCGGAAACTAATTGGACTATTCCTACAAATCTAGTAGGAGAACATTGCTCCAATTTTGGGTTTCTGGATTGCAAGAGTATATTACCTCCGGTAAATCCAGAAGCATGTTTAAAATTAAGTTCTTGCAACTGGAAGAGACACTCATATACATGATGCCAATGGAACATTTGGGTACCTTGATGCTGTAAACTGCAGGTTATGACTTCTGAGTTCTGATCATGAAAAATATGTGAAAAACGAAATCGCATCAATGGAATTCAATGCACACAATTCTTCCATGCCACATCTAGTTGGGATTAATGCACCATTTGGGAGAGAAGAAAATTTAGAATTAAGACAAGCGGACTTCAAACCAAATATGCTTCCATAGTTCCAATCATGAATCCAAGCAAACTCGATTGCTTTCATCACTACGGTAACCTCAGCAAGGGATGAAGAAAAAGCACCGACAACCCTCACCTTGAAAATCACAAAAAAACTCCACCATAACCGACAACCCTCACGAACCAGCGGCGACGCCACGTCTTGATGGATTATATGGATCACTTATTACATATAATTAAGCTTACAACAATAGTAGTCTCCATATGATATTAGAGGAAATGTACAACAAACAACTCATAACCTAGGAATTGAAATCAAGCAAGTACTTATTTCTTCTAAACTAGTATCCTGGCTTTAGAAGTCTTCTGTAGTACAAGTGTACAACTCAGAGAATGTTGCCGCCTCGCTTCTCATGCCAATGATACCATACTGTTTCTGCACAAAAACATGAGGATTATATAAATAGGAAATGATGAGTGAATGATATGAGGATTATTTTGTTGCACTAATCATGAAGAAGAAAATAGAAGCACCTTATGTTTAGCTTCTTCTTGGCCTCTCTTGACGGATGTCGATAGCATTGTAAGCATTTTTGATACGTCGTAGTCGGAACAATTGACTAACTTGTTGCGGAATCATGCCAGAGAACTTGTTCCTTGGAAGGCTGATGAACCTAAGAAAGGATAGGTTGCCTATGTAGGGTGATATGGTTCCATTCAGATCAGCGTCTGATAGGTTCAATCCTGTTACTCTCTGATGCCGTCTGCCGCAAGTGATTCCTCCCCATTTGCAAAAGTGAACGAGTCATTCCATGAGTTCAAGAACCCGTGTGGATCGGCGGCTATGGATTCTTTAAATTTGAGTAAAGCCAAGTGGTCGGTTTCATTGGCAAATGAACTTGCAACAGTGGTAGGCTGGTGAAGGTTGATGAAAAGGAGAAGGGTTAGGACATATAGGTATGTGAAGCTCTCCATTCAGTTTGTGTATGCAGTAGGAAGCTAGTAGACCGGTGATGGGAAAATTAAGGCTGTGGTTGTATTTAACATCCTCTACATGTTGCTAGCAAGTCTTAGGCTGGTGGTTCCTCAGTTACTATCAGTGATTTTGATGCAGGGAGCAGGGAGAGACTAGCTGGCGGTCAATCATGTCTAGCTATATGTAGTATTGAGACGGACTGATTGACTGTTTTATTCATTTAAGTTTCATACATTACTACAAATCCTAACAATGACCACACCCATCAAGTGTGACAAAAGTCCGCAAAACTGGCCAAAAGTCATATCTATGTTTTTCAATGTTCTCGTAAAAATACGTGACAACTAAAATATAAACTAAAATTTTCTATATTTTATAAAATAACCGTCATAGGTCTTTTATGAGTTTGACCTAAGGTTTAGGGTATAAGATTTAGGGGTTAGGGTATAGGTTTAGGACTTTAGGATTTAAAAAATCAACAAGAAACCTAAAATAGTCTTTGACAAAATCGTTAAAATAGTTTTTTATCATGAAAATTCACATGTTAAAATTTGAATAGAATAAAGGATCATGTGAAACTGCCACGTGGTCATTTGAGAGCACTGCAAAATTTCTCGTATTTAAGTATTTAACATTGTTTACAGCTCGTCGATCCGTTGGACTTGGACTTGAAGGCCATCTGGTGGACGTCAAATTTTAGTAGTGGAAGAGACTTGGGAGCAGCCTCGCACTAACTTTGTTGATCATCTAGTCTACACTACATTTCTTAATTTAGAGGAATCTACCATCATTGCTATGCATTATTCGATACTATTAGATAAAAGATCAGGGACTTTGAATTAGTTTGAGGTTGGGGCTAAAACTGTGAAATGAAAGTAATCACTAACTGGTAATTGAAATGAACAAGTTCAAGCTACTACAGGCTGAACAAGGTCTACGCCAGCGCCGCTACTGGATTGCTATAACACAAGGAAATGTAATGGTTAACAGAAACAAAATGAGAAAGGGAGTGTTTTTAGCTTGCCTAAAAGTTTGAGTTAGTTATGCCAAAATGGAATAAGGATAATTTCAGATGTGCTAGATGAATTTAATTAGACTTGTAGCCGTTTAGGAACTTCCATGAGTTTCAGTTTCCAGAAGCAGCAGGAAAATGATGGGGAATGATGATGCTCAAGACGCAAAGTTTTGGTGGTGAAGAAGATGGATAACACTAAACACAGTATAATTAGTACGTGGACTGAGGAAATGAGGTCTAGTTGAAGAAACTTGGAAAGCTGCCCTGCACTAATTAACAAGTGGAGTTCTGCCACCCTCCCAATTTCTACGGTGTGAAAGACCTCAAGACACCTGATCGGATGTCTTTTAAGACTTGTGTTTAAGTCTTTCAGATTACTATAACACAAGTTATGAAATATTGAATGAAATGAGACAGGGACTCACTAAATCTTTTAGGGGTGATTCGAGTGAAGCTTCCTGTGCAACCAAATTGCATATTTAAATGTGTTTTCAAACTTTATAACACATCTCAGAGATGTCGTTTACTGTCTAGACTGAGAATTAAGACATAAGATTTTTTATGAAGAAATGAATGATAGAACTTGCGATGGATTATTGAATCTATTAGAAGTTGATGAGTTCAAATGTAACTCTCAACACCAGGTTTCTAAATAGCTCTGGGATTACTACATCTATTCTCACCAACCCGAAAAATAATTCTCAGCAAAAACATGTCACAAAATGGCATGAAGTAACATTTCTAAGAGAATGAAATATGACCCCTCATGTTAAACAGCTTGAAAGTACTAATACTTCAATTTATGCAGACATGGGAGGAAACATAAGTTTTAGTTTCATAAACATTCATTTGCTAATTATGAAGAAGCTAGTTCCTCTGGAACTAAATCAATTTTTCATGAAGAATCATTTGAGAAAGAAGATACTAAAAGACCTATGAAAATGCTTAGAGCAGGAGAACTAAAAGCATTATATGCACAAGCTGAGACTTGTGAATCCATAGAAGAATTGAAAAAAATCATGAATAAAATTTCTCAAATTCGACTTGGAAAGAATAAGAGGAAGATTCTCAGACTCTAGTATTATCAAAGTATGAATACGACGATGCTCATACATATTATAAGTCAACCTTAACTTGAATAGTTCATAAATGGTATCAGTCATTTAAGAGAAGTTCTAATAGAAAATGACAACCCACTACCATAGACAGTTGCAAAACACAAAAAAAACCACCTTGCAACAAATTAAACAAATAAGGACATAAGTCAAGGCTCACAATACATAGTATCACGCCATGTCAGCAATTTTTTAGGCAAAATACCCAAAAAAACCATTTTTTAAAAATCTACAAAACTACCACTGCCTCAACTAAAAATACTTTAACTAAAAATCTCTCTCTCTCTCTCTCCCTCGCTCCCTCCCTCCCTCTCCCTCTCCCTCTCCATAACTTCAAGAAGCTTCTGCTGTCGCGGCCAGCCCAAAAGGAATAAGGAGTGAGAGGCTGCTACTGTTTGTTTTTTTTCTTTCCATATTTTCTTTCCATAAGGAGTGGAAGATGTATATGTGATTTGGTAAAGTTCTAAATAGGCTGATTGGGCAGTCAAGTTAGCTCAGACAAATAATCATTTAGATTTTACAATGCCTATCTATGCATAATTTTGTAAAATATCATCACGCATAAGGAGCAATCTTAAAAAATTCATACTGATCAAATCAAACTTAATAACAAATCCCAAATTGGGATTATTAAACCCTAAAAATCAATGCAGCGAAATTCAACACAGGAGAAAACCCAATAAAATCCAAGATAGCTTCTCTGCTTGGGTTTTATTTGCTTGGATCTGTTTGGGTTTTTTATGAGCCTGTCACGTCACCAAAAAGATATCTAACGGTTCTAAATGAAAACTTGCAAAACACCAACGTACGTGGACATGAAACAGCTGATCTATTCCTCTGTCTTCTTTTCTGATATGCTTTGCAATTAACCAAAACTCCCAGAACACAGATCTAAAGCACCTCCAAAGAGCATTTTATATTCTGGTGTGAAATCCATCAAGAAGAAAACTCAATAGAATAGCTCAGAAACTTGAATCAAATCAATCAATCAAAAACACAAACCAAACAATCGAGATTTAAAGGACCAGAAAACAATTAGATGACAGAGCACTAGAACCCAGAGAATTTATCAAAGCTCAGATTCTTCGTAGAAATGCATGAACTTGATCGAGTTTAGAGACGGGCTCCTCTCAAATGCTACTGCTTCGCGTTCGTCATTCGTCAATAATCAAACTTAATAGGAACTAGAGTAATTGCATAATTCATGTTGGCTGCAAATAGATAGATCGACGACTTTGTTCTTTTTTCTTTTGCATAGAGAGAGAGAGAGAGAGAGAGAGAGAGAGAAAAAGGGATGAATCTGGGTTTTGTTGCAGAGGAAGTGAGACAAAAATCACATACTTCTCGGCACAACTTCAGTTCTCGAAGACTTGTATTTCTATCCACTGGATTGTGATACCATGACGTGGCAGGCTTCGGGAAAAACCCAAGCAGATCCAAACAAATAAAAGCCAAGTCCATAAAAGAAAGAACAATGAGAATTTGATATAAACAAACAGAGAGATTTTTATGCACGTGCCGAAATTACAACTAACCTAAAAGCCTTTCTTCTTTTTCTTCTAGTTCTTGTAGCTATCGTAATCGATGACCTCGGAATCCGATCGACTTGATCCAGTCCTCCTTCTCCTTCTCAGAATCAGCGATGAAGTACATGGTCTCGGAGCGCGTGGAGAGCTCGAACGCGTACTGCTTGTTCAGCACGTCCTTCGCGCCCTTCACCGTCAGGCACGTGGCCACCGGGATCACGCCACGTCTTGATGTACTCGCCTTGCTTGGTCAACCACCCCGTCCGCTCCGGGTTTGACCAGAACTCCACGCCGTCGTGGTCTTCGGGCTTGTCAGTCAGGCCCGTCGCGGCCCGCCATAGACTCGCCATCGGAGATTTTGGTGGGAGGAGCGCGTGGAATTGAAGCTGTTAAGAAACGAAGGTAGAAGAAGAAGATCAAAATATCTGTGTGAGCTAGCTAAACTTTATTATTGTATTTTCTTTCTTTTTATATTAAACTTTTTCCCGGAAAAATTGTGAGAGTTTGGTAATTAGAATTGTGCCCAGTGAAGTTTGGATATTTAGAATGGTGGCCGTTGACTGCTTCGTTTTGTATATAAAGGTGTTCATGGACTAGTTGGTTCCCATTTTTGCCCAAAACAGAACCATTACTATGAATTAGACTGGTTTGCCTTTTCTGATTGTTCTCACAAACCCAATTGGATTATGATCACTTGTTACAACAATATTCATCCATTGGATCTTAGAGGAAATGCACACAACAAACAACTCATAACCTAGAAATTGAAATCAAGCATTCACTTATCAGTAGCAAGTACTTGTTTCTTCCACACTATCTAGTTTTCTTCCACACTAGTCTCCTGGGTTTAGAAGCATTCTGTAGTACAACTCAGAATGTTGCCGCCTCGCTTCTCATACCATACTGTGTTTGCACAAAAACATGACGATTATACAATCATTAAGAGGAAATGAGAAAAAGAAATACCATTTTGTTGCACTAATCATAGAGAAGAAAATAATTAAAGCACCTCTTGTCTAGCTTCTTGGCCTCTCCTCGAAGGATGTCAACAGCATTATAGGCATTTTTGATACGGTGTAGCTCCCTGAGGACCTCCTCCATGGACATTCTATTCCTTGGTGATTCTTCCGAGCATGAAAGTCCAATCTTAAGGGTTGGAAGTATGCACTTGCACACGTAAGTGTTCATCTTGCTTAATCTCTCACTGTCAATGTTTTCTCCATCTGCTTCGATTTCATTGTTGAAACCACCGATTCTAGTCACTTCATTGTTTGTTCTTGAAATTGCAGTCTCTTCTTCTAGAGTGGCAATAAGAGTTGGATCCACAATTTGCATAAGGCTTCCTTGTATGCCCATCTTAACAAAAGTATGAATATTGCAACCGTCTACAAACATTTCATCAGTTGGTCTTCTTCCCCTGAACAACTGCAGTACAAGTATCCCATAACTGTATACATCCCCTTGTGTTGATGGCTCTGCACCAACTGCATACTCTACAATTCATAAAACAATCAAATATATCAGTTAACTATGTACAATTTAGAACCTAACTAGTGGGCAAAGTTTCATTTATTGATCACTCCCGTATGATTTTAAACTTAAGCTACGATATATGCAAAAATTTGTTAAAATCCATATTCATATCTTAATTAATCTCAAATAAAACTTGTAGATTGAAATTTAAAAATAATATAATTCAAAATTGTTACCTGGAGCAGCATAGCCGGTGGTTCCCTTTATGCCTTTTGTGCTGCACTGATTTTGAAAGGAGTCTGTGGGCATTGAGATGAGTCTTGCTAATCCGAAATCACCAAGACGAGCAACCATGTCATCATCAAGAAGAATGTTGCTGGGCTTTATGTCGCAGTGAATGATTTTTGGTTCACAATGATCATGAAGATAACACAATGCAGACGCCACATCAATAGCAATATGCAGACTCTGAAGAAGGTTCATACTCTGAACAGTCTATCATGGTATTCTGGAAAATGATATTCAAGTTGCTGTCAAGTTACTTATTTCCGCATCAGGCTCCAGTGAATTTCAAAATGAGGTGGATAAGTTAACAATCTCTGAAGCGACTCGGACTGTCCCAAAACCGCAATCACACGTTGCGTTGTAATATTGAGTTATATGTAACAAACTGTGTATGCAGGTTAAGCTATTGATGAGAGCTCACCATAGAAATGTGGTTTCCTTCACTGGCTACTGCAATGATGGAGAGACTATGGCACTTGTGTTTGAATATGTTGCCAATGGCAACTTGCAACAACATTTGACAGCTTCAGGTATGCCCTTATGGTATTTCATCTATATATATGATGTGCTTGCATTACTTGATGATCACTTACATGGCTAAAATGCAATGATTTGTGCATTGTTGGGGTTCAGATGTAGATACTGGAAACATTTTGACTTGGAAGGAGAGACTTCAAATCGCAGTGGATGCAGCACAAGGTATACACTAGCTAGCTGGGATATAATATGTGAAAGAGTTTGTTCCTTTGGTCTTCCTATATATTTTCATAATTAAGTTCTAAATCATGATCGAGTTGCAGTATGATATACATTAGTACCCGACATCGATTAGGCTTTTAAAAGGCAGATGATATTTTGCAGGACTGGATTATCTACATAATGGTTGCAAGCCTCCCATAATCCACAGAGATATAAAGACCTCCAATATATTGTTAACTGAAAAGAAGCAAGCCAAGATATGTGATTTTGGTGTTTCCAGACTTCTTTCAACTGAAACTGCCACTCATACCATGACAGATCATGTCAGAGGAACTCGCGGATACTTTGATCCTGAGTAAGTAAAGACACATACATAAGACATATAAGTTACTCTAAATTGCTGATAGATGAGCATAACTTACATTCTTCGATTTTCTTCTTTTCATTTCATTATGTTCAGATACTACACTACAGGAAAGCTGAACAAAAAGAGTGATATATACAGCTTTGGGATTGTGTTGCTAGAGCTAATCACCGGCAGAACAGCAATAATAACAGATGTAGAACCGGAACCTATTCACATATGTCGATGGGTGAGGCCTATGTTTCAGAGAAGAGATATTGAAAGCATATTGGATTCAAGGATACAAGCAGGGACTTACAACGTTTCCTCTGCTTGGAAGGCGGTAGAAATCGCCATGGAATGTGTGTCCTCAACAGCTGCCGAAAGACCAGATATCAATGTTGTGTATAAGGAATTGAAGGAATGTTTGGAAATTGATGTTCCACCTGAAATAGCAAAGGTTCCAGAGGTTGATGAGAGTGATGATTGCAGTACTAGTTCAAGTGTCTATGTTCACAAGACGTCCCACACCGAGTCTGAAATCTTCTCAGTTCACATGAAGTCACCCATTGAGTTTGAAACTGAAAGGCATACGTGTTAGTTATTTTGCGCAGAGTTAAAACAAGATTGGAGTTACACGAAGGCGGAAACTAATAGTCCCTCCTACAGCTCTAGTAAGAGAACATTGTGGGTTTCTGGATTGCAAGACATGCCTCTGGTGAATCCAGAAGTATGTTTTATTTTAAATTAAGTTCTTGCAACTGGAAGTGGCACTCATATATCAACTGATGCAATGGAACATTTGGGTACCTTGATGCTGTAAACTGCAGGTTACCAGTTTTCTACCTTATGAAGTTCCTCTGCCTTTGCGATTGTATCAGGATCAGTCGCTTCTATCATGTAACAACAATTGCACAGATCAATTGATGTTGATACGCATTCGAGCAGCTCAGATCATGGAAGAAAGAGCTGCAGCACGAAAATGCTAGATAATTCATTGTCAAAAGTTTGGAAATCGATTAATTCATAGTGGGTTGTCCATCTATGCAATGAAACTAAATATTGAAAAAGCTTCCAGAGTGTTGATTCTCTAGAAGAAAGTAACAAATATGGCACATCAAAAAAAAAAATAATGAAGTAACAAATACTGGAGAACAGAACAATAACAGACAGCGGTATAATCTCTGGTTAGGCACATGAACTAGATTCCCTAAATATTACAAATGTCATGAATTACATCGCTGCCAACATTTCCAGTAAAATTTACATTAAGCATAGAGGCACAATTCTGGTCAGGTCTCAGGAAATTGGCTTTCTTTTGATTATCTAGATGATGATTAGAACCCAAATTAAGAATCATAGATTAGGGATGCACGTTTTGTGAGATTGTAAGCCTCGACGCCATCACCTACCTTGCACACTGGCAGGAGATCGACCACCTCTCTCACTGCCAATATCATCTTCTACTCCACTCACGTCTAAACAAAGGCCATTGTTGTTTACACTGACTTCAGAGCTAGCATTACTGCTGGTGGCAAGAGGAGAATCTGAAACACTAACCGTTCTGCTTCGTGCAGGCCCTGATCTCACACTGTACATAGAAGATGCAGGAATATTTGTCATCAACGGCCGCAAATTACCAGGAATGGTTCGCCTTATATCCTGCAACCAAAATTTAAATCATACATTAATATTACTGGGTATTCTAGTTTCAACTGATTCTGGGATATAGACCAATAAAATCATAAACAGGAAAAGAATGCTTACCATGTGACGTATAGCCATATCAAGGGATTTCTTTGAGAGTGTTCTACCAAAGCCTGAACTGTCCGGGGATGAAGATGACTTCCCAGAGTTACCATGAGGTGATTGTTTGTCATCATGCTTGGGGGGAGCCAGTTTCCGCATATTTATTACCCTCTCAACCATTTTTGTTCCCATTAAAACAGGGCTCACATTGTCATTAACTTTAGAACGCCCACGACTGAATGCAGGAACAGAGCTCCCGCTAATATGAGTACTGCCATTGGGAGCCCTTCCTCTTGAAGGAGAGCATGATTGCCGTCTTGGTCTTCCAGGAGGACCGGGCTCAATGGAAGAAGATCTAGAGATGGGTGCTCCAGGTCTACCTCTTGAAGCTGAAAGTGGTCTATCAGGAAGTGTTGTCCTTAGATTTGGTGGAGCGTCCATTGAGAATCCAGGCATTTCCGAGGGCTTCCATGGTCTAGATTTCACTGTCGGGGATGCGCCACGTGATGGCACCGGATTTCTTGTTGCTGCGGGAATGGCTGTTGAAACTGAAGGAGAGGGCTTTGATGTAGGTGCTGACATACTAGGTGAATTGGATGGCATGGACGGTCGACGAGTTGGTGTTGATGCTCTAGATACAGATTTCGGTGGGGGCACGGTGGGCCTGCCAGTTGGTGTTGACGATCTTGCTGTAGACCTTGACGGTGTAGAGGATCTTGAGGGAATTGTAGATTTAGTTGCAGGAACTGTGGATTTGGTTCCAGGGATTGTGGATTTAGTTGTAGAAACTGTGGGCTTAGCTGCAGAAACCGTGGACTTGGTTAATGATGCTCGAGAAGTAGGTGTTGAAGATCTTGAAGGTTTAGGAGCTGAAGTCACTGCGGGGCGTCCAGTTGGTGTTGCAGGTCTTGATCCTGGACCCCCAGATGATGAGGGCCTCCGGATACCAGAACTTGAAGAATTCAACCCGGGGGAAGAAGCTGATTGTTTAGACACTAAGTTGCTCCTAGCAGCAGGCTCTGGCTGGGGGTTGCTAGCTATGACCACAAGTAAGAAATGACTTAGCAACAATAGATGAATCTTGAGCACAACTATAACTACAAAAACCTCAACTGAAAATTACCGTGAAATCCACAATTACTTCAGAGACAATATATTGTTATTTCAAGAGATTTCAACATTCTAAGCTAAACAGTAGCAAAATCTTCTCAACTCAAGTAAATTTTTCAAACGCAATTTATAAGCTGAGCAATGTGATTGCAGCTTTGGCAGATGCAAAAGAGTTCAATAGTTCAGACACTCATGTAACTGCCAATCAGGCTTTGCAATGAACAAGTTTTGACCTTTTCTGCTTCCTATTGCATATTTTTTAGGATTAATAAATGCCAAGCGTATTAATTACTTGAAAGTAAAAACGGAGAGTCATAATCAAATCCATATGAAACGGCTACTCCTATCACATAGAGATGCTAACTTTCCAAGTCTACCGACTACTTATGCATATACTCCAACCACTCCAGATTAAGAATTACTACCCAGCTCATAATAAGGAAGTGCTTACTCTAGATTTGAGTGCAGTTGGACGAGCCTTTGGGGTTCCAAGCTGACTCATCATGGTCTTATGTGATTCCATTTCCAATGAAGGGAAAAGAGGAGTCCCAGGCGGAGTTAAAAGCCTGAAGCAAGGGAAATAATCATATAATGATCTCAGGTAAAGCAGAACATAATAATAAATAAGACCCAACTTCAAAAACCAATTGCCACCTCTGCTAAAGTCTGATCCTAATATGCTCTTAAGAACAAAATAACACATGTTTTCATGAACTGTGGACAGCATTCCTTCTCAGGAGTTCATATCCCCAACACTAGCATACTTAGGGAAATTTAAGCAGTGGTGAAGATATATGGTCTGAGAGGCAAAACAAAAGGAAAGGCCGGCACGTTTTAGCCACCTTGAAAATCACCGACACCCACTTTAAGCATGTAACATATATAAAAAGTTGGACCTTGTCTAAAACTTTAGAATCAAACGGCAGACATAATTGGGATTTAGGGCACAACTCCAATAATTGATATCGTAAGCCTCCGGTAAAAATTACATACTATGCATAGACATATCAGAATCATAATCACATAAACAACCACATATATGAAACTTAAATAGCCTGCCAATTTGGTGTGTTCTCACTCTGAAACAAAAATTACTCATTCTACCTCCCTTATTATCTATCAAAACACTGTCAGCTAAAACACAACATCTATATAGAAATGTAAGCTATACTATCACATTACCAATCATAGTCATTCTTATCATTCTCCGAATTGAGAAACTCATCAGTTCCACTCTTGCGTGTGGGGGGCGCCGGCGTGGATGAGGATATATTAAAAATGGGAGAAGTTCCGGGTTTAGCCCCTGCAAATGTCGAAACAACCACACTATTTAACCCACATTTCCAAAACAATTCAAGCCAAGTATAACACCAATACAGCACCAATTCAAGAACTAAATTTGTAATCCTAAATTGCACTCCGAAATCCGAAAAGTCAAGACTTGAAAAGTACCTAAAGGCGCATCGAACTCCTCAGAAGTGTTGAGAAGAAGATCGTTCCTCTCCTTCTCCCTCTTCTTCATCTCTAGAAACAACGCCAGCTCTTCTTCCTTCTCCTTCCTCATCGAGGCCCTCAGCTGCTGCCTCTGCTTCATCACCGCCTGCATTTGCGACTCCTGAGCCCTAAAACTCCGATTCATATCTCCGACGACCCCAAACTCCACCAAATCCAACAATAAATAACTAAATAAAAACTTAAACAAATCCTAAACCCTAACACCTAATCTCCAACCACCGCTCCACCAATAACAATCCCTCTCAAACCAAAACGTCCTCTCGCCGTTACCGAAAACCCTAAGCACCGAATCTCTCCGGCGTTAGATCTGAAACCGGAGCCAATCAATCTCGCCGGCGAAGAATTGGCGAGCTCGCTTCACTATCTTCCAATGGCTTAAGCTGAGAGAGGTTCGGGTTTGGAGAGTGCTCATCTGTAACGGACCGCCATTGTTGACGAACGAAGCTCAGTTTTGCTGGAGGTAGATGACGACGGAGGCTGAGCTCGGAGGATGTGACGTCATTGGTGCGAAGCTGAGCTTGAAGTTGAGGTGAGGTGTGGAGAGAGAAGAAGAAGCGGAGGTTGGAAGATCGGAGATTTCAGAGAGTAGTGGAGTGAGGGGGGAAGAGGAGGAGTGGCAGTGAGTGGTAAATAAGTGGGGATTTGGGGTGTGAAATTGGGAAAGTGAAATGAAGGTGCAGGGTAGAGGTCGGGTCGTTTCTCTCACTTAAAGCCTACGTTTTCAGTTGGGGGTTTTGGTGGGTGGATAATCACGATAATGCCCTCTTTTTTAATTTATTCCTTTTTGTTTTTTGAATTTTGAAAAGAGTGTATTTGCATTTCAGCCCCTGTATTCTTGTGTATTTTTCTGTAGAGTGTATTTATTTTTACTTTATTTCCTTTTCAAAGATTTTCTTCAACCATATGTTTTTTTTTGTCCTTTTTTACCAAGAAAATCCTTTAAAGAAAACTATTATAAACAAACGATTACATGTGACAAGAAATTAAGAACCGAAAGGGTTCAACGAAAAATTTTCATATTTGAAGCTTTCACATGTCAAAACATCATTTTTTTTCCGTATGTGTGAAACTCATTATAAAATGTGTTAGAGCATCTCTAATAGCTTCTTTATAAATTTTTATTATAAGAAGTAAAAGTCAAACTTTGAGCTATTTTTTTCTCCAACTTTAACAGCTTCCTTATTTTAAAGAACTTATGATCATTCCTCAAATTCTTTTTTAAAATCATAGAGTTTACTGTAAATATGGGGAATTTGAATTTCTCTCTTCACATTCTCAATTTCAAAGAAAATTTTAAGAAATCTATTAGAGTAAAACACCTAAAATCTTTCCTAAAATGAAGAATATCGAAAGGGTGCGTCTATTGCCACCCCAAAAACCACTTTGTTCACCTCACAAGTTTTTGATTTATTGAATAACTAATATATCCTAATATAAAATTACAGCAAGAGACAATAAGTTGTTACAAATTATAAATTTTATTTTATTTTAGATAAACACGTACTTCATAAATCTTAACCCAGAATTTATCATATTGATCTTTCTATAAAGTTTGAAGAAGACACTAGCATCTAGCATTCAACTGAAGATGAGGTGAACTGTTTGTATTTTTTTTTCTTTAATGCTTCGTCTATCCTTTTACTCATTATTTCTCATATTGATTTTGTATGTAAATTTTCATGTCTAATCGCTCACTTATATTTTCGATATTTTTTTTTTCATTGACGTCAGAGCTTTTTTCAAGTACAGTTTACTGACATTGTGTATCTCGATATCGACGGATACCAATGAGTTGTTAAGTTTGAGAGTTTTTTCTTGTTCTTTAATTGAGATTATACTTTAATATGATTTTTATTGTTCAGTTTGTGATTTCACTTATCCAAATGATATTAATCTTATGGTTTTCTTCAATTTCATTTTTTTTTAAGTTCAATCGTTATTTAAAAAAACTGATTTTGTGTGTATTACAAATCGGTAAATAATAAATTTAAAATTAAAAAATATACAGGCGGGGTGAGAAGAGGTCGAATGTACGGTGAACAAAGCAAATTTAAAATTGAAAAAAATATATGTAGGGTAAAAAAAGAATTTAGAGTGAACAAAGCAAAAATAAGAAAATTGTATTTTAGGTATATTGTAAATGAGTGAAGAAAGTAGACTTGTAATTAAAAATATATAAACAGGGTGTGAAAAGAATGTAAGATGAACAAAATAGTCTGTAGGGTGACAATAGACGCCCATATCGTAAAAATGAGAAAACTGTTAGAGATGTGTTTTTAGTTTCTTTATTTTCCCTTGCTCATTTAAGTAAATGGTTCAGTTTTGTTCGATTTTCTTTATTAAGACATATTACATACAGCCCACGGTTTTAACTATAGTTTTATGTTTGCAAACTAAAACAATGGGCGACAGAAACGTTTCAGCAAAATAACGAATGTTTTGGTTAGATCATCGTGCTACAGCACGACGTCGTTTTTATAGCTAAAACCTCATCGCCGACGCAGAAGAACCACACCTCGAGCTGAGATTCGGAAATTCTTCAGAAATGGCGGGGAAGATGAAGAGGAGCGAGGCCAGCAGTAGTGGCCGGAGCAGCAACAGTAACCACCACAGAGCCGAAAGCGTGGTCGTCGATTACGGCAAGAACAAAAGCACCTGCGGCTATTGCAGATCCAAAGCTCGCACCAGTATCTCTCACGGTTCGTCCCTCCACTCATCTAAGTTTCCAGTTCGTTTTCGCTTCGCAATTTGGTTGATCGCTGATTATAACCGTTTTCAATAGTTGCGAAAGAATTATGAATCGAAATTAATTATAAAATTGTGCAATTAGTTATAAGATTGTACAATTTGATTGCTGATTAGTGTTTAAACTTTAAATCGTTGAATTTTTGTTTTTGCAGGTTTGTGGGCGCATAGCGTTACGATTAATGACTATCAAGGTTGGTTTTGTTGGCATGTTTTTGTGTTAGTGTAGCGGTGTAGATTATGAAAGAGTGTTATGATACAAGTTTAATCTTGATTTTTTTTATGTTTTTTTGGCTGTTGTTTGGATGTTTGCTAGATCTTCTTGACCGGGGATGGAGAAGATCTGGTTGTTTTCTTTACAAGCCGGAGATGGAAAGAACGTGCTGCCCTGCGTATACTATTCGTTTGAAAGCTGGTGATTTTGTTCATTCGAAGGAGCAGCTTCGGGTGTCTAGAAGAATGCAGAGGTATGTTGAGCCTGTTTTCGGTGAGTTTAATATAATGCATTAGTTGCTTAACTGATTCGAAGGTTAGAATCTTATAATTGTGTACCTTGTATAAAGAAAATGTGAGATGATGCAATGTTACTAGCTTTTGAGTGGTTATCTTATAGTTATTCCAACTACTTTCAAGTTTCAGTGAGATCAATTCCCTGTCGTTGAATACCATATTAAGTTACAGGAAGACATGTATATCTTCTAAAATAAACTTTTTTGTTTTCTATCCCTAGGTATTTAGATGGTGCCTTGGAATGTAAACGGCCAGTGGAGTCTATACAGGGTCCAAATGCTTCCAAGGATACACGTGGCCAGAGCCACCTTGGAGTTTCAAGCTCAGCTCCCAAAAACAGTGGAGAGAAAGATGGGGAAGAAAAAATTATGAATTACTTATCAGATCAAGTTGATAAAGCAGTCCGTTCATGCTTAGACAGTGGGGAGTTTCCTGCCATTCAATGCCCAAAAGCTTCTGTTAAAAAGGTTTTACAAGCCAAAAGAAAGCTATTAGCTGCTGGGTCTGAAGATCTCTTATACTCCAGCAATATTGCATTTCAACTAGCGGCTGCTATAAGACGGTCTGTAACGGATAAGAAGGAAGCCCACCAGGGGAGAGAATCGGGACACATTGCAGAGGAAAATGGGTTGTCTCCAAAACTCATTGCTGAAAAGCTAGAAAGTTCATTAAATCAGTTGGGGAACACTTCTGGTCTATCAGTAAGGGCTTGCAACGGACACTTAAACTTTTATTCTGTCACAAAACCTGCTTCATCAGATGGAAGTGCTCATGTTCTTAGCAACTTCAAAGGGGCTGCCAGGTCAGAAAGTAAAGGCAGCAGTTTGAAAAATAACTCTGAATATACTCAGAAGAGGCGGAGGCTTGAGATTCGTCTTAAAAGGGCCAGCTTTGATTCAGAAGAGTATGCCTTATATAAAAGATATCAAATGATGGTGCACAATGATACCCCTGACCATGTTACAGAAGCCTCATATAAGAGATTCTTAGTTGATACTCCCTTAATATATGTTCCCCCAACTAATGATGGTACAGTTCCCCCATGCGGCTTTGGCTCTTTCCATCAGCAGTATGTAATTGATGACAAACTTGTTGCAGTTGGTGTTATAGACATTCTCCCTAAATGTTTGTCCAGTAAATATTTATTCTGGGACCCAGACTTTGCGTTCCTGTCACTAGGGAAGTATTCAGCACTGCAAGAAATAAATTGGGTGAAAGAGAATCAACTCCATTGCCCTACTCTTCAATATTATTATCTTGGTTACTACATCCACTCCTGCAGTAAGATGAGATATAAGGCAGCGTATCGCCCGTCTGAGCTATTGTGTCCTCTTCGTTACGGGTAAGTGTCTCTTTGCCTGCATCAATTGGCCACACTATGGGGAGCTGTTAACCGTGTCAGTTTACTTATGCATCTAAGTTTGATTTTGAAAGCCTTTTATTACCTTGGTTTGAGGTGGCTTTATCAGAAGCCATTCCATTTCAATTTTTGTCAGTTCTCTATCAATATTTCTGATAAATATATAGGTTGATCTGATCAGCTTCAGTTTTGCTAGTACCCTGACATTAAAAGTTTTTGTGGCTGACAAGCTGGAATTTTTATCCAGGTGGGTTCCTTTTGATATATCCAAGCATTTGCTTGATAGAAACAAGTATGCTGTTCTGTCGGATTGTACCGTCTCACAAGATAGGGACTCCTCATCACTTCATGCTTCTGAAGATGTCATGGAAATACAATATGATGACAATGGCCAAGACAGTGAGTTTATGTATGATGAAGGGATGATTGAGCCTGAATTTGAAAGCTCTGACAATGAACCACATCTGGCATATGAAAATAAAGATGCTGGTAATGTTTTAATCGGGTTGAAGGGATCTCGGGTGAGATTCAAGGTATGTATACTCAAATTATCCTATTCAGTATCATACTATGCGTCAAAGCTTCAGATCCTTCATTCAATCTACTTAAATCTCCCTTCAAAATCAACCCCTTTCAGTTTCTTGACTTTGTGGTTTCATTTACTGACATTGGGTTTTTTTTCTGCTGGAGGATATAAAGCAAGCTTTTGGTCCCACGGAACGAAGTTACTTGGAATCCCAGTTGAGTAAATACACAGAAGTTGTAGGTGAAGAGCTCGCTGGACGAATGGTTTATTCAATCGAGTGATTTGCTTGCTTCATAAGAGCCTTCAACAGCTTTCATCAGAAAATGAAAGATTTATGAATTGCAATTGGAAGTGAATATTGTGGCCTATCCCCAAGTCACTATCCGATCATTTTAGCTGGGGATAGAAGTAAGAGCTAGCATACACATTCCTGACACCCAGATTCATCTTGCAGTTTGATTGTTTCTTGATGTTCAAGTTTCTGTTCCAACTGATTCAGTATCGGGTTGAAAATTACATATTTGCTAGGTACATGATAGTTTTTGTAAATTTGTCGGAGTTGTTAAAATAGAGTTGCTTTGTTGTTGCGACAAATCATCCATCATCTGCAGAAAGCCGACTCCTTAACAATTCATACATTTCAAATTTTTCTCATGTGTCTATCTCCTTCGTAACAATTCAAGTCGGGTGACTATAGACACCAGTTATCTGTTGAAAGAATTGGACCTTCTACCTAATTTGGTCTCTTTCAGAAATTTTATAGCAACCGGGTCATAACTGATCATTGTACTAAATTAGAGTGTAATTGACAAACCAAAAAGATAAATGAAGAAAAGAATAATATAAAGGAGAAAAGGTGGTTTTCCTTTTTCCTGTTCTTTTTTGTTTTTAACACAAAAAGTGGTAAATTGATTTTCAGGGTGGGTCCCTTTGGGTTTCGACATTCTGATGTCATCAAATTGTATTTCCCGCCAGATTTTATGGAATAATTTTCAGAATTAAGGCTTGTTTTATTTTTTTCCCTTGGTTTTTAACATTTGATGTATGAAACTCCAGGGACTGAGACAGGCCAAAAACAAAAGGCCCTTAGGAAGGCAGCAACACTCATAAAATTCAGAAGACTAACACTAAGAACAGTAATGATCAAAGTTGAACACAAACTGAATCACAATTAACAATCAAATGTTGAACAATGATGTTATCGAAGGCAAATGCAGAGAATTAGCCGAAAATGACAGATCCGACTGTTTGATATTTTACATGATTGACGAAGAACAATGAGATTTGGAGAATGTACAGTTGAATATGGAAGTCTTGAGTGTTAATCAAGCGTCATCTGCATCGCTGCTGCCGATATGCCCTCCATGACTGACCCAATAATTGTTTCCTTCCGGACCAGATATCTTCACCCTGCTCAAGCACAAAACTCATAACCTATTCTACGAAATCAAATTAGATTAGAAATCAAAAGTTTCATCCTCCACTAGTTACTGACCGCTCAAGGACGGATTTTCCTTCCTTGTACTTCTGGCTCTTGTCATGAGCAGTCTCCTAAAAGAACCCATCAAAAGTTCAAAATAAATAACAGAGAAGAAATGTACACAAGTTATGATTCATGCTTTCTAGTCTTACATATTTCCACCCCACTATTGATCCACACCCAACACAGAATATGTCAGCGACTGTGTGCAACCCTGTCATCATCGCTCTCTCTTCAGTCTCCCCACAAGTTACATTCACTCTGTAAACATGAATGGAGATGATAATCACATATCTAAAAGCAACCAAGTGCAAGCAGATAACTGACTAATAGTTTTTGAGTGAGTGATGCTGTTTTTGCTCCCACTGATTATAGTAGATTATCCTATATCTGATTCTTATAAGAACTGAAACTCCAGCTACCCCATATATTAATTCACATCTCTGCTGTGTTTACATAACTTAACAGACTAAAATGACAAATAAGACAATGAGACCAATGCTTGAGGCTATTTGGTGTCACCGTCACACAAGGAAAAGGCTCCCAAAAGATCAGGAAAAACTTACACTTTACCGAAGAGATAAGCCTTCCCATGCCTGCACTGGAAAGACTGAATGAAACACAAGCAAAACATGTAGTCAGAACATGTGTTTCTACAGAAACTAAACTACCAAGCAACATTTCTTGGACACTTTAAGAGAAAAGTTCACTATCAATGTGACAACTGCATCAAAGAAGAATCTAAGCACGCCTTACTAGTTCTGAATTAATATCAAAGTATAAGCTAATAATCACCATTAGTTAACTAAATATTAAATATGGCAGAGTTGCACCACTTCTGATTTGAATGTACTTAAGAGCCATATCAGACTACAGAAGTACACCCATTCATGAAAAAAATGGTCCAATAATTAGTTGTGTTCATTTTTTTTTCCGTCTGAATCTAGACGTGTGGATTGGACAGAACTACTTTCAAACTTAAGAACATGCCAGAACCAAACACTACGAGCTTCTTGCTAGGAAGCTTGAGAAGCTAACTAGACCTGTAGAAGTGATAACACACTCGAAAGAAACAAACCATCAAAATATGGTAGTTTCATGCTACTTGATCACAGCCTTTAAATATGCCTAATACACAACCGCAAACACCATTTCACATATGACATATGACATATTACATAGTGCTGTGAAATATCCCAATTTTTTAACAGCGCTATCTCATAAGCCATCAAGCCCTTTCTCAGTTGTGAATGGTTGAGGATTCTCTAATTTATCCCTGCTATCCTCTTGAGTAAAACCATATTCAAGTTCTTTGCGAACTCCAACCCCAAAGAAAGATAAGTAAATGCAGCATTATGTTGGCACTGAATTTAAACTCCATGCACGATATAGGATCCCCATACATTTTAGACATCTAGATTTGACCACAACACAACTCGACCATGAACTAATATGCAAACCAAATCACTCATCTAACACCTAGATTCTAGTCATTCCACACAAACTTGAAGAGAATAAGCAAACTTATAAAAGCATTTAAGCTCCTACCAACCATCTAAGCACCATCAGAGACCACATGGGAATCAACTACCACTCTAATAAAGATTAACCTTCTTTTACTTTTCAAGTTGGAAAACCAAAAATACAAAAGCTTGCAAAAGAACATTGATCTGCAATCACAACAGCAGATTAACTGATCCATTTGATCCATAATTCCAGAAAACTAACAGCAAGTATATAATCCAACTAGAAAACCAAAACCAAACACAGATCATCAATACCCAACTCAAATTTCAAGAGACTATCACAGAAAGATGAACAAAAAAGATCGAGTCTTTGATTGATCAAAACAACCTTGGAAACTATGTCTTCACTCAGAGCAAGATGGGTCCGGCAGTGGTTGCAGCTATAGATCTTCCCCTCAAGACTCAGCACAAACAGCCTTCCCATACCTCCACTCTCAACCCAAAAAAGCTAAATACTTTGGAGCCAAGATGAAGATTCAGACAAAGGGTCGTCGTTAAAATCCAAGAAAACCCAAAACAGATAGATATTATTTCTGTACTTGTAAATAAAGAGAAGGGAGCAATATCATGAAGAAGATGAATCTGGTGGGGAACAAGAAATGGAGAAAAACAAAGAGAATAGAGAATCAGTGTCTTTATTATTACCTTTGATTTTTCTGTTAGTTCTGGTATTGGAGTCTGCAGTTGCAAGAAATGTGGACCGAGAAGCAATCGCATTTGGTAAGTATATCACTTTCTCTATGTTAAAAGGTGGAACCTGTGGAACCTGACAAGACGTGTATACTACGGTATTTTTGCCAATTCTACTCACTTTTTAAAATCTTTCGATCAAGTTTGTCTTCCTAGTTCCTAGTTTATACAAATTATACTTGTATGCATATATGCAATGTTCACTTCTCATCTCCAGATTTTGGTGTTGGATCCAACAATTATATCACCTCTTATCATGTCTTAAATTTTTGTTTCAGCGTATAATTCTAGATTAAAATGTAAAAAAAGTGAAATTACATCTCTTAATTTGTAACCCACATTTTTCCTCTTTTTTAGCTCTCATAAAAATACAAAATTTAAGCTAGTAAAGATAAAATTTATGTTACCAAAACTTAGAATATGAATCGTAAAATGAGAAGCGTGAATTTCACACCCCAAATTTTATCAGTTTGAACTATTTGATGTTTGTCAACTAGAGCACCATCTAAAAGTCATATTTTTATTAATGGTGATTATGAGTTGAGGTTTTGGACAACAAGATTCATATGCTTAATTAGATGTAAAACTTGATCTTTATAGTGTTTTCTGAAACAATTCCTACCATTTGCTTATTATTACAAATGGAATTATGTGCATTTTGGTTAGGTGATGCTTGTGGTATATGCTCCCAGACCAACTGAATGAGATGCATGTTGCCATGTTTCCAAAGACGTCTCTGATCGTGATGGGTTCCTTTGGAAATTGATATGCTCAATTGCTCATGAATATTTTTGAAGTTTTTAATTTATTTTAGTAATGTAACATCCAGCTCTTTTCAAAGAAGCTTGTATAGACCTCTCAAAGTCTTTCTGGACATGACAAATTACAATACGATACCTACCCAAGATTTGACCTGTACATACAGACTCTCTCAATTGTACATAGTTGAGTTTTCTAGCAAAATTCCAAGGCTAGTGGAAGCAAATTTGGACACCTTGTCCGTTAAACTATCTGCAATGATTGGGAAGGAGGAGTGGGTGAGATGAATTCTAAAGATGTTTTAGGCAAGCTAGCACCCACTAAATTTGCAAAGCAATGTTAAATTGAGAAATGACCAAATCTTAACAAATTGTTTTACATGTCTATGACTGGAATGAGCATTATTGGAGTTGGAGGTGATAGAGGGAAGTGTCTTGTCTCTTTCTGCAAATTCCTCAACCTATAAGTCCTCAAGTTCTTCAACCTAGCTAGCTATTAGTCAAATGCTCATCCATTTTGTAGTGTCATTATCTAATTACATAATGTGCATTATTGTCCTGCTTCTTTTTCTCAACTGTGCATAGATTATGAACTAATTAAGGTGAATAGTATAGACTAATTCCATAAGTAATACATATACATGGCAAGAAGCCAAGAACATAAGTTGGCAAGACTGATGAGTAAATGTAGCAGTATATTACACAGAGAAACATACACATAGCAATTGATTAAGAATGTGCATATACAAAATGAGATATATATAAGTGAAGGACTTAGATAAAGGGAGAGAAATGAATGAACTCATAAGCTAGATTGGTAATGTGAAATGGTTATTTGTTAAAGGTAGCTATAAAAGCGATGGGTCCTTTTCCTGTCACAGCAGCTTGAATACCAAAAATCAGGAAAACTACCATAGCCAGACGAGCATGCTTGATCTCAGCCAGTTGAAGTCTTTCCTTCTCTTCCGGATCAGCGGCCAAACCCAACGGATCAAAGAACTTGCCGCCGGGGTATAGCCTCATCTCGGGGTCGAGTTCTGCATTCCTTTGGAACTCGATGTACCCTAGAACCAGCACCTCGATCCATATCAAGGTCGAAATGGAAAAGGGAAGCGGAAGGCCGAGGTAGGATGATCCTTCAACCAATTCAACCTACCATGTTTGAAACAAAATGAAACAACTTAACATCTTACACACAAAATTTGTACCATACTTATCCATATGAAGTGAGAACAAATTAGATTAAATTGAATTTGTCACGGTCTGTCTATCATTTTCATCACATTCATGATCGTAGGGACGCCCTTATAAGCTCAAGAGGGGTGAGGACCATCATGGAGTTGATGTTTTCTTGTATGGATAACAAGAAGACACGATGATTTAAAAGCTGTGATAGGTATTTCATCCATATACGTACAAGATACAAGATACGATTCATGTCACATAAACCAATGATGGACAAATTAAGGTTGATTATTCCTGCACACTGCTTCTTCGATCATCGCAATTTTGTTATCCTATTTGCTACCGAAGGCTATTCTTCCAGATATATATGTAAAATGCTTTCATTTTCAATCTTGGAAGATATCAGAAATTTGAACGTATACTTTAGATTTATCCTACAATTGATGAGTAATATCTACAAACTAGTAATTAGTGTATATGAATTAATAATATCATGAGAAAGAATGTTTATCAGTTTATATCTAGAGCAAATAAACTTTGATGTAAGAAAAAAAAAAATACCTTAAACATTGGATGCATAGTGAAGCTCACATTTACAATTGCATCTTTGAATTAACCTAATTTTATCAAACAAAATTAAGGTGCTTTGGAGTACTATTGCTAAATAAGAAACGATGATTTCCAATTCTTCAAACAAGTTCCTAGTTACATCTTAACAAATTAAACATTGCGTTATAATCCTACAATCAAACCAAAAAATTAGAAACTTTTTACCATGAAGCAATTAACTTTTACGTTACCTTTCCGGCGTCTTGCCATGCAACACCGGTGAGACCCTCAACAGCAAGAGCCCCAAGAGCTCCCAGCATTGCCCACCTCCCATGAATCAGCTCGCACTCTCTGAACCTCTGCAGCCCAAAAACCTCCGTGTACGGCTGCAACGGAGTCGGGTTGAGATCAGAAGCTTCGATCCTGGTCCCGATCACATCACCAGCCAAGTTCTTGGCCAGGTTCTGGTCCAACCCGTCGTAGTCAAACTGCAAGTACTCCACCGGCTTCCCTAGCCCCAATGGATCAAACCCGCGGTCCCCGACGTACGAACCGTCGAGCCATTCGGGCGGTTGCGCGCCGGGGAACCACACGAGCCTGTCGGTATCAGGCTTCTTGGGAGCCTTCTTTGGCGGTGGTGGCGGTGACTTCTTGCCGAAGCTAAAGAGAGCCTGGAACTTTCCATAGCTAGGGCTAGGGTTTTGGAGTTGAGCTCCAAAGAAATGTGAGGTGACGGCAGCTGTGGTGGTGGCCATGGCTGGTCTGAGCAGTGAGGTGTGGTGTGGGACTATTAAGTAGAGGGAGAGTGAGATGGTTAATTATATATGTAAACAGAGGGAAGAGGGTGAGGAATAGATTCTAAGAAAAGGATGTGAGAGGTGAATATTGTGGACCTTATAATGTTTGGCTTGCCTTATCTGTTGGATGCATGCTTGAAATTTTTTTTCTCCTCACATTGCTTGAAGGGATATGAAATGGTGGTGTGTGATTCTGGAAGGGTACCCTGTACGGTAATTTGCAATGTGGTTCCTTCTTAGGTCTTGTGTGATTGTGGCAACGATCATAACCACGTATGAAATATGAATGCTTTGTTTCATATGCTTTGACATTCGACAGAGACATTTCATGTAAATCTTTGTAACACAAAAACTTCATGTATGAGCTCAAAAGTGTTACTATGAACTCTTAATGTACAATACACAACCAAACTCCAAACTTAGAAGTTAGGATCGAACGGAAAAATAGGTATACACACACTTGCCGTTATGATTAAGCAAAAGAAGATGAGAAAAACAAGAGCGAGCTAGACTAGTTTCACTCGACTGACTTGAGTACAATGCTGGTCAACAGTTCGAAAAGATTGGCCCAACACCGAGTACGTCAACAACTGCGATTGGCCCAAATTCAATTAAATGGGCTTAGCCGCATTCATCTGTTAGTTTGAGAAGAAGAGGTGTATTCGTTTCTCCGTAAGGTTGGTCGAACGACCTAGTATTTAATATTAAAGTCTTAATTTTCACTGAACTTTGACAAAAGTGTATGTGAAGAGGATTAGATTAGTCTACCCATACTGAGATACCCTTATAAAGCTCAATCCGAATACTAACTAGATGAGTGTATTACTAACTCGTTGGTGTAACCGAGAGTGAGCAAACCCTAACGAAAAATAAATAGAAAGTCTCGACACTCTGAATGTGTCTACTTTGTCACCCAAAAAAACATTTTGGACTGAGGCTTTGCTGAGGACCAATCAGAAGGCACTGGCTGAGGTGGGTGTACGTATGAATGGCTTTGATCCCCTACATGGTCAACCACGTCAATAGTTCCAAAAAGTCTCCAGGTGTCATCTACTATACCTTCCACAAATATCTCCTTGGCATCTATCCCCTCTACTGATCTGATCACCTCCACACAAATGTCTTTACCTTTCTGCTTTGTCTTTAGCACTTTGCTTTAACTTGCTTTCCTCTACTCTCTTCTCTTCTCTTCTCTTCTATTCTGCTTTCCTTTTCTCTGCAAAACAAGAGGTATGTGATTCTTCTTCTAGGTTTTCAATTTTGAATATTTGTTCTCTAGAATTTACTATTTTCTTGAGCTTTGATTTTGTGGATGACTTGCCTGTACAATTCATTTCCTTTTTGGCAATATTGACCATCTGGGTGCATGATCAAGTTGTTTTGTTTTGTTTTGTTTTATCTGGGTCTGAACTCTGTTTGACAAAAGTACAGAAAGTTTTAGTCTTTGATCAATAGTACTAGTATAACTTGCTGGACTAATTATCACCAATTGTTAGAGTTGAGTGTTAGAATTTGATGTTGATATAGGATGTTTCTACAGCTTGGATCACTCATATAATCTGATAAAGCAAATGATTAGGATTTTGTCAATTGTTACTAAATATAGCTCTTGTTGGACTTGGCAGTGATGTTAAATTGAATTGTTTTGTGTTCAGCTAGTAATTAAGAAACAACAATGAAGGCTGCCAAAGGCAAAGGAACTGTGAAGAAGGATAAGAAAGAAGTATTGAAGCCCGTTGACGACAGGCAATTCTTTGAACCCAAATTTGACTTTATGTTCATAACTTTTTGGAGTGGAAGTTGGTGGTGTCATTCTATTTTTTTCTTCAATTCAGAAAGGTGGGAAAGCGAAAGTCAGTGGCTGAGGTTAACAAGAGCAGTGGGAAATTGGCCAAGAACTCAAAATCGGCCAAAAAGGACCCTAACAAACCAAAAAAGCCTGCTAGTGCTTTTTTTGTTTTTCTGTAAGTACTTCCGTATTTATTTGTTAGATAACACGTCATCTATAGAGCCATTAATAAGATGATAGCTCTTTTAAATGTTAATGCAGTGAAGAGTTCAGAATAACTTACAAGCAAGAGCACCCGAATGTGAAAGCTGTGTCAGCTGTAAGCAGCTATCTTACTTTGTTTACCATTTAGCAGAAAGTGTTGTCATTTGGTTTCTGGAGTTGGATATTGATGTGATTACTGGTGGTTGCTTTGACTGAAGGTGGGGAAAGCTGGAGGAGCAAAGTGGAAATCTATGTCTGCAGCGGTAAGTACTATATAAAATCATATAGGAGTAACCTGAAAAATTTTCATGACTTACAAAGTTTGATGTGTGTACTTGTCATTAT